>CM077313.1:94697299-95957299 GCA_039655065.1 Glossophaga mutica | reverse complement strand
CAGCCCGCCCTGGCAGGGAGCAGAGCTATTTTCGCGCGTCGTAGGCAGGACCGGGCTGGACGCCCCTGGCTGGCGCGGCGCTCTCGGAGGACGGCGTGTTGCAGCGGGACGACGCGCTTGTGGACGCCTTCTCTTCGGGGCCGCCCCCGACCTCCCTCTGAGATAACAGCTTCCGGACACCTCGAAGGACGACCCCGTCCCCCACGTGCGGGCCGAGCCAACCAAGGCAGGAGAACGAAAGGAACGGGCTGTGACCTGGGCGCCGGAGGCAGGACACCGGCTCCAGTGAGACCCTTCGGTCCAGGACGAGGCAGACTGGGACAGGCCAGTCGCCACGTGACCCAGTTCCCATCGGCGACGCAGGGTCACGCCTCTCCCTGGGGTCCCCCGGCAGCCTTCCCACCACGCAGCCCTCCCCAGCACACCCAGCAGGGACGGGGGCCTGAGCAAGGGGGGGCGTGAGTCCTGCCCCTTCGCAGCTGGTTCAGCACCTCGTGCGTGGACACAGACGTGCGGAAACGGGACTGTGTCGCCTCAAACGAGCGTTGCCTGCAGCAGGCGCGGGGGAGCCTCAACAGTCCCTGACTCAGACCAGTCATCAGCCGCCCCTGTCCCCGCAGACGCGTACCAAGGACTCCGCCGCTCCACCGTCTCCTCTGGTTTGACACCCAGGGGAGGCCTGGAAGCTCCCCTCGTGAGAAGGGTCCACCGGGAAGGGGGAGCAGCGTCGGTGCGGACAGGAGGGCAGACCCGACGGCCGACAGGGAGGAGCCCACGACTTTCCAGAGCAGCCGCTGTTCACGCTTCTCTGCCGAAGGCAGTCTCCTCCGCCGGACGTCAGCACCCGCTGGAGGGTCACGTGACTCGGCGGGAGACTCCAGAAAGGGATTAGGAACGTCTCCGAAATGGGCTTGGGGAGCAGGAGCAAGGATCGGCGTGTATTATGGAGACCTTGGACCCAGAAGATAAATTCCCAGACATTAACTTCCAAAGATACCACCAGCTCGTGTAGCAGAATTACAATTCCCTTCTTCACATTTGACAATGGTGCTTCTAATTATTCTTCACCAGTTCACTCCGACCGCAGAAAACTCACTCAGCGCAGCTACACTGAGAACCGCTGTCGTCTGTCATGGATAAGGTGCTGCCGTGGGCACTGCGCACCCACATTCTGGGCCTAAACTTTCAGGGAAGAAACCTCTCACCTTAGTTTTTTAATTCAATTATTTATTCATTTATATTTAGGAACCAAACTGATCATCGTATTTCGGGGTATTATTTTGCGTAAAGATATTATTATTGCTTTCTAGAGTTACGCTTTTAATGCGTAAGCATAAACAAAAGCATTAAAGACACTGAGTTATCACTGTAACGTACAATGCGCATCGTCATTTCTCCCTCAAACATCTGAGCAACAAAGTGCGCATCATACGGCTTGGCAGGCGGCACGTCCCTGCCCCGGGAAGGGGCATCCCCTGCCCCCCTTTCCCAGGCGGCCTCCAGTTCTCGGGCCCAGCTCTGGGCCCTGACACCGCCTGTCTTCCTTCCTGCGTCAGACCCACTCTGAGAGCCTGCGAACCCGGCAACTGCTGCAACGGCGAAGCTGAGGCCAGCACCCGGATCACGGGGGTGCTATAAACAGCACCGCCCGGGCAGGCAGCTGGCCTCCTCAGATGACGCGCGCACCCTGCAAGGCCCAAGTGCCCGCAGGAGTCCGCATGCAAAGCACGCCACTCCCTCAAGCGGACCCCGGCCAGCCTTGGCTGTGACCCGAGCGAGCCGCTCGGGGAGGACCCGGCTTGCTCCCTGCAGCCTGACACCACCTCGGATTACTCAGAGGAAGTGTTTTACACTGCAAATCATTCTGGGAAGCCAAGTGAATTTGCACTTGTAAGCTAATTTTTTTTCTGCTAAGGATGCTTATCAACTTGAATACTGAAACACATCCAAACCGTTACTCATCACATTACGGAAACAGGGTAACATGCACTTTCCCATTCAAAAAACCCCGTTAAATCAGCTATCCCTCCGCGCGTGTGCTGAAACCCACGCGAGGAACCCGAAGGAGTCGTCCGAGAGATGACGACGTGACCGCGGGCTCCCGGGCCGGGCGCAGGTGCCCACACTGAGGATGGAGGACGCCCTGCCTGCGGCGCGGGGGGGGGGGGGAGTTCCTGCTGTCCCCCAGGCGCCGGAGGAGAGAGGCCATGCTTCCTTCCCAGTCGGTCCCCAGGAAGCGGCCGTGGCCCAGAGGACTCGGCGGGAAAAGAGGCTGCAGAACCACTGCGAATAAACAAGGCTGCGCGTCTTGCTTGCTTCAAACAGCCTCTGTGCTCACTTCTGCGCCCTTCCACCTTCAAAGCACTCCCCGTGATGAGAGATTACAGAAATCTGAGAAATCCAACGCACTCGGAAGTGAAGAGATGCATTCCTGTAGGTTCGGGATGCCATTTTGCGGGCGCAGGTCCCCACCCTGCGCCGCGGCACTCCCGGGCTTTCGGCGAGCCCGGCACACGCACGCACCGAGCAAACTGCACCCACAGCACATCTGTCCTCGCTGCCAGGGCCCCTTCCCCGGCCCTCCGCCGGCAAACTTCCGGTCTCTTCCCTTTGCTGATTCCTCCTTCTGCTCTCCACGGCTCCTGCCTTTGGACAGAGCCGCCCTGACCGCCTCTCCAACCTCGACTTCCCACTCAGGCCCTCAGGTTCTGGGTGGTCGCCTTTCTGGATGCACCTCCTGGTCCTCCCCCGAGAGCCCACCTCCTGTCCCCCAGTGGGGACCAACCCCAGGCCTGGATGGCTGCTGGGATCTGCCCACGAGCTCTGGCAGACCGCACCTTCACCCGCAGCCCCCGAAGAGGAGCGGGAAGGACGCCTTCCTGGAGCTGGGGCAGGGCTGGCGAGAGTGGGCGGCGGGACCTCTGTTGTCCTGCGGCCCCTGAGCACCTGTTCGGAGGCGGGGAACTGTCCCCGAGATGCACTGAACATCACCCCAGGAGGCCCTGCCGGCTCAGAGACCAGGGACTCCTCCACAGCGGTCCTCCCGTCACAGGAGGGGGTGAGCAGCCTTTGGGGGCGCGCCCTGCTCCACATCTGGGTTCTCCCCACGGACCCTGATCTTGGCGCAGTCCCCCTGAGCAGCACCGCACAGCCACCCTGCTGCCTGCTTCTGTCAACAGCGATTCATGGAAGGGCCATCCGTTTCTGTGCCATCAACGGTTCTTCCCCACTACACAGGCAGAGGGGGGCGTTGCCACAGAGACCACGAGGCCCCCCACAAACCTGAAACAGGTGCCCTCTGGCCCTCATGTAAAAATAAATATGCTGGCTAATGCTCAAGACTATGAACTGGTCGGCTTTTGGATACTGTTGGCATTTAGTGTTTTCAGTGTGGTGCTCTGCTATCGACGGTTCAGTATTACCTGATTTTTCCCTGAAACTTATGGACAGACGTAACGTGAACCTTACTAGCCGGCTGCTCCGGAACGGGAGGTATCCCTAACAGAAGGCAGCTTTCCACAACACGTTTCGCCGCTCAATGACAAAGTTACCCGCAGAGCCATCGCAACCCATGCCTGCACCCCCCCGACCGCGCACTCCGACCAGCCTCCCTCAGCCCCCGCGCGGAGCCAGAGGACGCAGCGGCGTGCCGAGTACAGCCGCCCAGTCCCTTCCCGTGACACCGCACGTATCCTGGAGGACAGCCACCACGCACGAGTCGAGCAAAACGTCAGACATGGGCGCTTCCTCTGCACGGGCATGAAAGTCACACGTCCTCTCGTTAAACGTCCCAGTGGGACACCATGCACTGGGGGTCCGCAGCGGGACTCAGAGGCTGCGCTCTGCCCCACACACCGCAGGGACTGTCGGACCGAGAGGGGACAGGCGGACGCGGGCGCCGTGCAGCGGAGGGAGGAGTGCGGGGAGGCGCTGCCCCCGCACACTGAGGGCTCCTCAGCTCCCACCCTCTCTTCCCCCGCAGGGTGGTGTGGCATCCGTCTGCTTCGGGGTCACCGCTGCAGGGACTCGCTCTGGTCTCAGCCTCTGAGATCAACTATGTCTGTTCTCTTTTGCCCACATGCTTGTCCATGGAATCACTCAACTTCTTCCTCAGAATGCCAAGATCTGACGGACCAAGACTAGGGTGCGGATGTGGGACCAAAGAGGCTCAAACGGTGTTCTGATCTGCTCTGAGTGCCTTCAGCCATTTCAGCCCCGTGCCGGCTCAGACCAGTTCCCCACGCCATCTGAGATGCATCGCTGTAACTTGCGCAAAATAAATGCAGCTCACGTTGGAGACTTGGTCCTCTGCTCACGTGTGCTCCTCAGGTACCACACAGGTGGCTTTGTGAAGACAGGTACCATGTCAGATTCAGGGGCTAGACAGTGCCATTTCCTTGGTGACAGCACTGCTCTGGGATGATGGCTTTTCACGGGACCTCCGTCCCCGTATTCTTCCCAGAGGCCTCGCTTGGCACGCCCCCAGCGTTCACGCTCGCTCTGAGTCGCCTTCTTTCTCCCTCTGGGCTTCGGTCCGCCCCACTGGCTCCAGGCTCCACGAAGGACGTACCTTCCACCGGGCTCACCCCTACAGGACTCATTTCTGCACCGGCCAGCTCGCTGCAGGAAGCCCACGCTGCAAGTGACGAGGGACACTGGGTTCACTCTGTTAGAGAGAATTAACGTCGAGGAGCCACCAACAAGCCTGGTGCCTTGGTTACTGGGGACGGCAACACGCACAGTCCCTCTGCGTCCCTCCGAGGAGCAGGTGTTTAGGGCGGAGCGGAGGCTGCGGGAAGCCTGCCACTTCCCCCATGCTGTGCGATCGATCGCACTCACTGCTGAAACTCACGTTATGGAGATGCGGAGATAAGCATATGCAGGAATGAAGTGCGTCGATAAGGCACTAAAATTAGTGTTTAGAAGCCTTCTTCCTTTAACGGAGCGGTTCTCCACGTGACTACACATCGCAACACCCCAAGGACATGTGGAGTCCTGAGACCCGAACCGCACCCTAGATTGCTCAAGCAGGGTTTCCGGGGCGGACTTGCACCCAGCACTTTCTACACTCCCCTCCCCCACCCCGCCACGTCCTCCCACGGCTCTGCTCTAGCTCATCTTTCACGTGGCTGCCAGTTAAAAATAACCTAACTCAAATAGTGTACGTATCACGGCAAAATGAGTACTGCAGCTTGCATTTTGTAAAACGGGCAATGGGGTTTTAAATGGGGTATTTCTATTTCATATTGTCTGGTTTTAAATTAAATGCACTACTAGCCACCTTACAGGAGTTACTGAATGAAGGCAAGATTATCTTTTGGCAGCTTCGACACTGAAGTAAGTTTATCTTGGCACTTAATGGTGTTTATACACTCGGAAAGTCAACCCATTTTGAACTTTGAAGTGGAGATTTTATCTATCTATATCTGTATCGATATATGTACATCTATATATCTTCCCCCTCTCCCTCCCTCCGTATATGGGATACCTCTCTCGCCCTCTCCTTACCTACTGTCCACTCTCACAGCAGCCCGAGTGCAAATGCACACACACATCACAATCCCCCATTGTGCCTTGAACGTGGAGGCAGAGAAACGGCATTTTCTTATGTGGGAGGATGGTAAATACATCTGTGCAGTACACTGATCTAAAAGAGCCGACTCCACCTAAACTGGTAAGAACAGATACCACAGCTGATCTCAGCCCAAAGGCCGAGAAGCGACGGCTCCATCTCGCACTGAATTTAAGAGGACGGTATCCCTTCCTTAGGCTTTCAGTGTGACTTCCCCAGCATCCCTCCAGATGCACAGCTGAAGCAGACGTCACGTTTCTGATGGTCCCTGTGTCCTGGGTGGGTTATGTCACTTCCCTCCCCTTCCTGCCGGCTCTGGAGCTCAACTGCGGTGAGACACTTCGTAAGTGTCAGGACTCACTCTGTGTATGGTTGGTGTTTAGGGTGACATCCTTCAAAAATCAGAACCTACATTCATGTAAACTACAGTGGTTGAACTAGCTGATTTCCAGCTGAATCATTCCATGTAGATTAAAACATAAAAATAACCTGTGCTTCTCAAGTGTTTAGTCAGTTTGTTAAGAGACTTGAAAGGGTTAATTAGGAAAGAGGATGCACAATTATATGGTTCAACAGTGTGAGTGCTGAGGACAAGATCAGCTGACTTTGCTGATTTCCAAAAATGGTTTTCAAGCACCCAGTCAAGGGAAGTGGTTTGTTATTGGCATCCCAGCATTAAGAATGTTTCCTGGGCAGGAACATACTTGTACTGCTTGAAGTTAAGAAATACTTTAATACATGCACGGATTCCAGACTTATTTCTGAGCTTTGGTCATGCATCAGACTTCGTGCTAGGTGAGCAGAGGACATTCAAATGTGGGGCATTTCCGCCCACACCTGAGATGAACCCCGGAGACGGACCACTAAGTGAGCGTCGACAACACGATGGGCCATGTTAGAGAACTCGCAGGAGGCTGTGAATTTTAACCCTCATTGAAGAGCTCTGGGAAGAGGTATTTAGACCGAGACATTAAGAGCCAAGTGTGAACTCACCACCCGAACAGGTGTGCCTGGCAAGGAGAGGAGCGCCGGAGCAAGACCACACAGGCCCCGAGCTGCCCCGTCTCAGCAGCCCGGCCCCCACAGGAAGGACCACTGGCAAGGCTGCGCGCGCACACCCGAAACAGGCAAACCCGACGAACAACGTAAGAGTAAAACTTTCACGGGAGTGAATGGGATAGTCTATCAACCAAAGTAAAACAACAGAGACAGGATGCAGCCTCTCTCCTGAAGGCGCCGCAGCCCTGGACGAACACAGGGTCTGGCCCCCAAACGCCCCCTTATATCACAACATTATAAGCATGTCGTTCTGTAACGTGACAACATCACACTCAAGCACACCACATGACATTTTAAGTGCAATGTTCAAATTAGAGCTATAAACCGTTACACCCATGTTACTACCCTACCAACCACACTCAAGCAGACATTACTTCTGCCAGACTCTGTCTAATGGGCAGTGGTTTCCGGACACTGCACATGCGGCCACAGAAAGCAGCCACCCCCAGGAGACGTTAAACAACCGAGGTGACTGCAGCAGCTGACCCAGGGCCCTTCGCTGTGAGACAAGCACTGGCGCCCGCAGCAGCAGAAGTGGGGGGGGGCGGGGGGGGCGGGTCGGTGGATCCTGAGGTCGCAGAATCTCACCCAGCCGGAAGTCACCTAAACAGCCATTTTCAGGTCACACCCCTGCCAGCCCCTCAGAAAAGTAACTGGGCACTAGCCAACCTGCTTCTCACCGAGCTCGGCTGCCGGCGGGCATGGCCTTCTAGAAGCCCGTGCAAGGTTTTCCTTTGTACAGCTGCTTGGAGCTCCTGCCTGCCTGCCAGACTGGACGCCGCACCATTCGAACCAGTTTTTGCTCAAATAAACTCTCGACGTTTTTTAAATGCCTGTTTTTTCTTTTAACGACACAGACTTTTAACCTTCAAAAACATTTTCTGAAACTCAAGATGGTGGCAAAAGAGAGAGTCGCCCCCTTCCGGAAAACCAAACCACCTGCCCAGGCAGGCAGCGCTCCTGCGAGACAACCGAGACAACGGGGGCTGGGGCGCTGCGGGGGCTGGGGCGCTGCGGGGGCTGGGGCGCTCTCCGGCCGGCGGCCAGGCGCCCCTGTGTCCCGCCCTCCTCGGCCCCGGACGGCGGGCCCGCGGGAGCCCTGGGGAGGGCCCTGACCTACCTGCAGCACCGGGGCAGCCCGTTCACAGCCTTCAGCCTCAGCCCAAGGGGGCAGATGCCAGCGAAACCACTCGCACGGGGCCTCCCTGCCTCGCCTGCCAGAAAGCACCTGCTCCGCCCTGGCGCCGGAAGTTCCCGCTTGGGCCCTGGTGCTGGGAGTTCGCGGGGGAACCTCAGAGCCGGAAGTTCCGGCCCAGGTGCCGGAAGTTCCCAACGGAACCCAGGGGCCGGAAGCTCCCGTTTGGGCTCAGTCACCGGAAGTTCCTGTCTATCTCTGGCCCGGAAATGCCTGCTGGGTCCAGACAGGAAGTTCCTGCTGGGGCCCAGGCTGCAGACGTTCCCGCGTGGTCGGGACGCCGCAAGCACGTGCTTGGGCCCAGGCGCTGGAATTTCCCGCGCAGCCCAGGAGCCGGAAGTGCTGGCATGGCTTCCCAAACCACCCGGCTCATGGAGCCTACGCGGTAGTTGCTTTCACACGGGACCACTTCCAGCACAATGAAGGAGAGAGGCCATTTAGAGAAACCTGCGGAGTTGCAGGAGCGCACCCTGGACTGCGGGGCCTTTCTGGGCTGGAGCGGCTGATGAACTACACGGTTTCCGTCCCGCTCCACCTCTGCAGGGTGAGCCGGGCACTATCCATGGGCTGCGCTCTGCCTGCAAGGTCTGTGCAGTGCGCTCCGGGAACACTGGCACGTGGCTGGAGGCTTCTCCAGCCTGGACAGAGGGAGCATGCAGGACCGACGGACGGGCCGTTGCTGCATGCAGCTCCTTACCCACCTGGAGTCGCTCCTCCTCCAGTGGCCCAGACAGACGCCTTAGACACACACTCGGGTCCTATCAGCCCAAACCACCAAACACACACAGAATTAATACCTATCTTTCCTAAACGTTTTTAAAAAGTTGAAAAAGAAAAATTTCCAAAGAAAATTTAACTCAAAATGGATTAAACACTTAAATGATAGACCTGAAACTATGAAACTCCTTGAAGAAAATATAGGCAGTAAATTGAGATTGCTCTTAGTTATATCTTTTTAAACATATTTCATCGAACAAGGGAAATAAAAAGAAAAAATAAACAAATGGGATTCTATCAAAATAAAGTGTCTGCACAACAAAAGAAACCATCAACCAAACAAAAACAGAGCATATGGAATGGAAAAAAGATACTTGCAAATGTTACATATGATAAGGGATTATATCCAAGATATATAAAGAACTCATACAACTTAGTACCAGAACAAACAACTCAATTTAAAAAAAGGTCAGAGGACCTGAATAGGCATTTCTCCTGAAAGGACATCCAGGTGGCCAGTAGACATTCAAAAGATGTTCAACGTCACTAGTCATCAGGGAAATGCAAATTAAAACTGCAATGAGATACCACCTCACACTTTTTAGAATGGCTGTCATCAATGCATGAATGTAAAAAGTGCTGGCACGGATGTGGAAATAAGGGAACCCTCGTGCACTGTTGGTGGGAACATAATTTAGTGCAGCCACTGTGGAAAACAGTATGGAGATTCCTCAAAAATTACAATACAGCTGCCATACAATTGAGAAATCCCACTTCTTAGTATTTATATAAAGGAAAAAACAGCACTGATTCAAAAAGATATGCGTTCCCATATGTTCACTGCAGCATTATTTACAGCAGCCAAGATATGGAAGCCGCCTAGGTGCCCATCAATAAATGAATGGATAAAGAATAATACCCTATGATCTTACTTTTATGTGGAATCTAAAAAAAAGCAAAATAAATAAAAACAGAAACAGACTCATAGGTTAGAGAACAAGCTGATAATCATCAGATGGGAAAGATGGAGGAATTGGAGGGAAAAATGGTTGCATCCACGGGGTTGTGGAAAGAACTAGAATCAAGAGACTTAAAAGTATGAAATTTAGCACCAGCTGTATAGCTCAGTTGGTTAGAGCATCATCCCAATGACCCTAGGCTGGGGATTCTATCTCTGGTTAGGGCACGTACAATAAGCAACCAATGAATGCATAAATAAGTGGAACAGCAAATCAACCAACCAACCAATCAATCAATCTCTTTCTCCCTTCCTTTCTAAATATCAATAAAGTAAATATTTAAAAATTTAAATAAAGTGCATAGTTTAAGCATTGTATGTAATGCTCTGAGACTCAGTTTACTTATATGAAAAATGAAAATAGCTATTCTCAAGTTTAAAGAAATAAAATAAAATAGTGAAAATTTAGGTGAACAGTGGGATACAACGAATAGAAATTAAATTGTGCAATTTGACAAAATTCACACCTGGTTCACCATCAACCACTGAGTCCCTGAGCACCATTTACCGGCCTCGTCTGAGCCTCCTGCTGCTGCAGGGTCACAGCGAACGGGAGCCATTACCTGTGCCCAGCACGTCGGCACCGAGCAGGTTCAACATGTGCACACGTAGTCTCAATTCTCTTTATTTTTGTTGAGTTAAAAGTTCTCATTTCTGTGAAGTCAACACAAATGTTAGAGATCAGTGTACAGATGATAGCACAAGAAGTCTGGAATATTTCCGCGCTAACTTTTTCTTAAGTACGCATGCATGCATGTGCTCGTGTGAATGAGCATGCGTGTGTGGTGTGTTCCGCCAGGACCTCACGATACAGACATCTACTCCTGTTGTTTGGAAAGAAAAAAAAAGCAAAAATAAAATGACTACAGGAAATGAGTTACAGAGTGGGGCAAAATTTTAGGTCGTTTGAAAAATCCCATTTCAAAAAAACCATGATGACTGGAAGAGCTGTTTTCTAATCTCTCAAGTGTTTTCGGAACCATTCCTTCCTTTCCTTATCATTCTCAAATGAGCATTGATGATTTTGGGGCTTGAGAGGAAGGCAATTTGGTCCTGATTGGGCCCTGCCTGGTGGGACTGTTGCAATGACTCAGGCTGCCTCTGTCAGGGTGCTGCATTTGAAGGTCACACTGGCCTCAGAAAGTATGCACAGAAACTGCTGCTCTTCACAGTGAGGAACTTGACCTTTTTGCTGGTTGGTGAGATGTAGGTGCTGCCTGGGTATTGCCGCAGTCCGGGGGGAGTGGGGGTGATGGCTCTGTGAGGTTATTTTCAGTCCCTTTTTTATTTTAGCGTAAACCTTGACTCAACACTTTGTAACTACTCCGAGAGAAGATGAAAGCAATCAAAAATTTTAAGTCGAATCAAATGCACAGCTATTCTCATTCAGTTCTTATTACATATTAAGAAATAAGTAAAAGTGATGAGCAAATGCACTTGGGATAAATAACAACTTCTCAGTCAAAACCCTTTCAACATAATAAAATTCACGTTAAAACTTAAATAGTATACCATCTATAGTTTTACATTTCAAGTAAATTTAGCATTTGAGTAGTCGTCATTAAATCTTGTTTTCAGCCTTGGTTGGTGTGGCTCAGTGGATTGAGTGCTGGCCTGAGAACCAAAGCGTTGCTGGTTCGATTCCCAGTCAGAACGCAGGCCCAGTTGGGGGCGGGGGGCGTGAGAGGCACCCACGCACTGATGTCTCTCTCTCTCTCTTTCTCCTTCTAGTCCCCTTTCTCTAAAAATAAATAAATAAAATCTTTAAAAAACTTGTTTTCATACAAACTGGAGTTTCAAACTTGACCTCATTAAAAATTGTAATTCTGGTAAAAATGAATGCTTGAATCCTCAAGCTTCTAGAACCCTGCGGATACGTCTTGAATAGTGTTATGGTTTATTTTTCTGAAAGTGAAAAATGGAAATTTGATCATGAATAGGAATATTCGAATAAGGAAGTAAAGGCCCAACAATGCTTTAGGTACAAGTAGTAGTTATTGAAAATGAAAACTGAGTTTATTTGAATGTAACTATTCTCCAACATATTACAAATTATTTAACAATTCTACAAAAAAAAAAACCCAGAATTACAGAGAGAGCTAATACATATGTATTACATTTCTATATTAATAGAGTTTCTCACCTGGATAATATGGTATCTGTGTTATTTTAGATAATCATCCACTATACCTACACCCCAGCAAATACGTTTTCAGTTTATTTTGTTGACTTACAGTGTTTGCCCACTCACTCTCTGGCTCTTGTAATAATTCAAATCAGCACGTAACTATGACCCCACATCGCCGTTCCATGGAGCGGCCGAAGAAATAAGCACAACAGCCGTGTAGGCAGCAGTTTCTCGAAGGCCCAGAGGGAAACAGGTTCCTTTTGGACATCTGTTCGGCCATGGTCTGCTAGATCTTGACTCCGCGCACAGATTTCACTGCTCAGTGGAGGTCGTGGCGGGAAAGGAAGGCAAGGCCTTGTCCTCTAACCTTGGAAGACAGCACACCGTCGGGCCCTCAGCTCACGCCAAGTAACCGTGAAAGGACAACGTGGTGAGGTGTGGGGGTCTGGGGTTGCCTGATAGTCACACAGTGTGGTTTCTTTTATTCCGCAATTGCACATGTATGCTCCTTTCACAGTCGTCTGGTGAGATTGGGCTTGTCTACAGTAACTGTTGAGACACCGTATATGCATTTGGGGGTAGTGAGCCTCAGATGAGTTAGGTACTTAGATTGTGTGGAGCAGCAAAGCGCAGATGCACATCCGAACACGCAGGTTCCCCGGGCCCTGGGTCCCTCCCGCCACACCTCCGACACGTGCGAGACACGGAAAGCCTTGGTTTTTCCTGACTGCGCCCGCTAGAGACTGTTTGAAATGCTCCTCAATTTCTAGGCAAAAATGAATTGTTCTTTTTCTATTATAAAGATATACTTTATAATTATTTCTGTTATCAAACTCCATGAAAAATCTGCAATTTAATCCAACAAGTGGATATTTTCTACAGGAAAAGGATTAGGAAGAATAAACACAATTTTTGTAAACAGTATTAAGGTTTGGAATAGGGAGGGTATTAGAGATACTTAAACACATTATAGAGATTTACATGGTGTGAAACTTAACCACTATTGTAATGGAATCACTTGTCCAGAATAGGACCGACTAAAATGTCGGTACAGGTCAAAGGTAGTATTCTACATGGTTTATCATCAATGGCTTTTGTTTTAGAATGTAGATTTGGGATTTGTAGCAAGCTAATTAAAAGAAAACCATTAACTTAGATAAATACCGTGAGCTCTACAGAAAGTAATTTGCAGTGTCGTTAAAGATTTAATACAAAGTTTGAAAACACGGAAGTAAGGAAATGATATATTCTATAGGTGGAGCAGAGAAAGCCTTTCTAAATATCATAACATCATAGGCTAAGGTCATAAGAATGGTGGCAACTTTGTATTTTGAATGTTCACCATAAATAAAACATAAAAATAAAAAAAACTGTTTTCAAAATACTTGATCAATATTGATTATTTGTAGAACATTAAATTGCAAAAAGTTAACTCTTAGAAAACAAGCAAAGGACTTAAACAGACAATGCAAAAAAGAAGAAATAGAAAAGAAAATAAGCACGAAAATGTTCATTAAAAATTTAAAAAGGAAAATTGAAATGACAAGAAAATCTGCCATTTTATATAATGACTTGGTTTTAGAGGTGACAACAAAAAATGTCAGAGTAGGAAACTATGAAACACCACTCCTTCACAAAATCAGTGTGTAAGATGAAAAAAGTATTAGAATATACCTTTTGCGACCGCGCGGATGGAACTGGAGACTACTGTGCTGAGGGCAAACACGCCAGGCAGTGAGAGACAAACACCGTAGGATCCCGCTCACAAGAGGATCTGGTGGACGACATAAACTACCGAGCGAACTCGGCCCAGAGGCGCAGAGGCAGGGAGCAGACGGACAGCGGTGAGATGGGGGGGGGGCGGGGGCTGACTGAGGGAAGGGGCAGGGACTCGTCGGAGAACTCGCACGAGGGACCCGTGGCCACGGACACGGGAGTGGGGGTTGACTGTGGGAGGGGGTCAGGCTGGAAGGCGGGGGACAAAGGGAGAATATTGGGACAGCTGTAACAGCATAAACAAGAAAACATTTAAAAGCAACAACAAAAAAATTAACTTTTCCAAAACTCTGGTATTGGTGACGAAATTTGCAACAACCAGGGGAATGTTCAATGAACATCTAATAGAATTTTTATAGTCATTTTAAATGAACTAAAAATGGGTAATTTAAATTATTCTAAATTGTATTTTCTAATAAGCTAAATTTGATAGAGGCAACCCACCTGAGCCAAGCTCTCTGTTGTTGATGTGAGGAGGTTCAACAGTACACAGCACAAAACAAAGCCTGCTAATATAAATTAATTTTTACATCGATTTTTACACAGTTCCCTACGAATGAGGGTGGTCCAGCTCTACTTTCATTCACACAGTGTCTGAAGACTTTCAGTCACATTTTATGATTTTTTCCAAATAGTTGTGTCTTTGGGTGAAATTTGTTGCTAAACAATTAGTATATTTGTTTCTCTTTTATATATTTTATAAACGTGATAGACATATAAGATTTATATGTTTTATAAGCTTATACTATACTCTTAAGAATTATATACTTTCTGTTTTATGTAACAACTGCCTGTCCACCAAATTCCACAAGCTCACTTATTATTCCTAATAATGATCTTTAGATTATTCGTTATCATAGGCAAAAGTTAAATATCATAGACAAAAATAGCACTTTTCCTATCTTTTTAATGCTTGCAAATGTACTTCTCCCCCTGCCTTCCCACACAAGCTGGGATTTTCAGTAGGACGTGAAGCAAACCAAACACAAGAGGACGCCTTGCTTTTAGTCTCGGATTAAAGGAGTGTGTCAACAGTCAGCAGTAAACACGGTAAAAGGCATTTGAGAATTACCCATTTTCTGTCCCGAATTTTGGCAATCAGTCCTCTAGTAACCAATTTTCTCAGTGTTAGGTTGTATGAGAAATCTTTATGTTTCTTCATTTTGAGGATACTTTCACTAGATATGGAATTCTGGGTTGGTAGTATTTTTCTTTCGACAATTCAATACTTCACCCCACTCAGTGCTGGTTTGCACGGTGTCTGACGAGAATCCGTGGTAATTCTTACCTTTGCTCCTTTGTAAGTAATGCGTTCACCTACTCTGCTCGTTTCAAGATGCTCCGTATTCTTTTTGTTTCTAGTTTTTTTTAACTTTGAATGTACTATGACTTGGCGTAAATTCCTTTGTTACTTGTTTATCTTGTTTGCAATTCTCTGAGCTCCCTCGATGTTTGTTTCAGTGTCTGTTATTCATTTTGGGAAGTTCTTGGCCAGTATTTTAATTTTTTCCCATTCCGTGCTCTCTTTCCCTCCGGCATTCCAGCCACACGCAGGGCAAACCTTCTGACACTGTCTGGCCGTCTCCAGACGTCCGTTTCCCTGTCTCCCTCTTCGTGGTCCTGTGCCTGGTCGACTGACACACTCATCAAAAGCCTTCCTCCTCTCTATGCCGGTTTTGGACTTCCAGCGTTTCCTTCTTTCTCTTTCTTAGAGGTTCCATCCCTAAGCCCGCACGACCCACCTGTCCTTGCCTGCCACCTGCCTTCTCCGTCAGAGTCACCGCAGGTCACCGACAGTCACTTTAAATTCCCCGCCTGATAACTCCCGCAGCTGCGCCCCGTCTGAGCCTGTTTCTGATGCTCGCCTTGTCTCTTCCGATGGAGCTTGTCTCTTGGCCCACACGCTTTGCGGTCTCCTGTGGAAAGCCCGTGTGAAAGTGTCGCGCCTTGTGCGGGAGTTGGAGGAAGGCTTTGGTGTGGTAATCGGGCTGGGAGGTGAGCCGTGCTTAGCCCACACCCCAGCTGTAGGTGTCCAAGACTTCCCAGTCGTTCAGCATCCCTGTTTGCCCCCTCTGGCCTCCGAGACACCCTAAGGATGCCTCCGTGGACCTCTCGGGCTTATTTCAGCTCCTCCCCAGGCGATCCAGGCGATGATGCTGGCCTGGTTGGGGCAAGGAGTCGGGGAGGAAAAGTTCTACGGTCTCATGATTACATGTCAGTATTTCAGTGGGCTCCTGTCCTCGACTTGCACGAGCGCTTCTTAGCTTTCTGTTCACCCTCTGGATTAAAGGTGAAGGGGCCTGGGGGAGGAGACACGCCCTTTGTCCAGGTGGGATAAGTCTCCGGCGAAGACGTCTTCCCTGCGGTCCAGGCCTTTGCATGAGGCATGCTCCGGGGTACTTCCCGAGGCACACTTGCCCCCCCCCCCCAGAGAAGAGCAGGGATGGCTCGGGGCCTTAGCTGTGCGGTCCTGGCGGGGCCCCTGGGGGCTCAGCCCGAGTCCGCACGCAGCCTCCCGCGCCTTCTCGCAGGACGGCTTCTGGCTTTTCGGGAGCGTGTCTTCGCTCCGCTACTGCGGATTTCCCTGTCTCCCGGGGTTCGAGGGTGGGTGTTGGCCCTGGGACTTCGGTTCTTTCGTGGGTCCAAGACAAATATTTAATTTTCAGGGTTTTTAAAGTTGTTTCTTATTATAAGAACAAGAATAACCATTTCCAAGATCATTACCCATCGGATCTGAAACCAGGAGTCCTCAAAACGCCCTTTCCAACCCCGAGTGTTTCCCAACCACCTGCTCTCCTCGAGTCCTTTTCCGCCGTCCTAGGGGTACTGGAACGGCCCCCTCGCCGATCTCCACATCTCCCCACTTACACCCCAGCTCCGGGCCAGTCCCCGTACCGGCCGCAGAACTACTTTAAAATGGAAATTAGGTCTGCTTTCCTCACGGCTTAGAGCTCGGAGGTGGTCATGGACATCCAAGGGAGGGCTCCGCTCTGTGCACACGTGCGATTTTAAACCTACACACACACACACGGAAACGACAGCGAAGGAACGTAAGGGCCCATGGAAAGAACAGAGAGCTTGGCCGGGTGAGCGGGGTCGGAGGCGCCCTAGCGCGGGGCAGGAAGTGGACGGGAGCCGGGCAGCAGCGCGGGAAGAGCAGAGCGTGCTGGAGACTGGAGACGTGCGCGGAGCCACGGCCTCGGGTGCCAGGATGCCCTGGGGGATGGGACGCGCCAGGCTCTCCGTGGGACAAGACCAGGAGGACCAGATGGGGATTAGTTAAAAATAGGTGGAGGAGCGGGTTGTATGCTCAGATGTACCAGGATAAGCGTCAACATAGCCACCCGCCCCGGCCCCAGAGAGCAAAATCAAACCTGGGATAAGCCTGGCTCACGGAAGAGACGAAACCGGAGCAATCCAGGGCGCAGACACCGGTCGGAGCTGGAGGCGAAACTGAGGCCCCTGGAGCGACTGGCCGGAAACGCGCAGGTCCGGCTGCCTGCACAGCCTGGCGCCTCAGAGGCGCGGGCAGCGTGGGAGCAAATAGCTGAGCAGGCGAGCGGGAGACTGAACAAGCGAATGAAATATTTAACACGATGCTTAAATATTCATAGCTTTACAGTTTCGCCATTCTACAATTTTCCCAAATAGTTTCCTAGAAAGAAAAATTGACCTGGACAACTCCCTGTTACTTGCAGGAAAACGTCGGCACCGAGGAAGCCTAGCAAACGTGTGATAAAAGACGATCCCCAGTTTCCGCCTCCCTGGGAAGGAGACGCCTCGTCCGGCTGGCCTCTCCCTGTCTTGCGGGCCTCGTTCACCGCGGTGCATTTAAAATAGAGATGGGTGGGAAATGGAGAGGCCACAGAACTTACGGGCGTGACCCGTGGACAGGAACTAAGGGGAAGGGGCGGACTGCGGGAGAGAGGGAGGCACCGGGGGAAGGGGGCAAAGGGAGCAAAACTGGGAAATCTGTGACAGCAGAATCAATAGAGTGTATTTTAAAAAATAAGGTAAGACAGAGACGCGTGGCTTGGCCAGCTCCCTGCGCCTGACCGTGAGTGAGACGCAGCCCCTGAGCTTCTGCCGTCAGAGCAGAGATCAACGATAATTTTGGTAAAAGTGTAGCAGCTTTCCGCAGACTTTTCCGAGGTCCAGGAAGTCGTAATTCAAATCAGAGTCACTGGTTCAGGAAGCCCGCTCGTGCCCAAGCCCGCATTCGCCCGGGGCGAATACACGCACGCAGTACCAAATGGCCCTCCTGCGGTGTCTGCGCCCCTCTCAGATTAATCAAGGCCGAGCGCGCGCCCTTACAATTCACATGTACCTGCATCGAACTTATCTCCACCTAGCCTACGTGTAAAAAACGGGGCAAACGAAGCACAGTTCAAGAAAGGCAACAGTACTCGTGAATGCGGACGCCAGGTTCCGCACCCGATACCAGCAAACCAAGAGAACAGCGACTGGAAGGGAAGGTGCGCCGCCGTCAGGTCAGGCTTGTTCCAGAAGTGTGTATGGCTTTCACATTTAAACAAAATACCTATTATTACTGTCAGCAATACTGGAATAAGATCTCACACTTATTTGGTCCTATCAATAGATTAAAATAAATCCTTTATAAAATATAATCTTCATTTGAAATTAAACAGACAGAAGCAAGTACTCGTTTGACCTGACAACAGTTACCTTTGCGGTGAAGGAATGAGGAAGGAGTTTGTAGCAACCACTGCCACACACGAGTGGACAGAAAGATGTCGGCGGCACTGGAGGGGACAGAACAGAAATTTTATCCATGTGTGAGCCAGAAAAAAAACTCTCTCTCTTACAGATGATTCGATTTCGTAGCAGAAATTGAAAGTCCCTCGATAAAATATCTGAGTGAATAAAAGTATATAATAAAATACTGAGTGTAAAAGTAATATCCAAAAATCCTTCACATTTTTATATATAAAAAGTTCAAAAGAAATACAACTTAAATGATATCATAAACATAAACTATCTCGATAAAAATTTAAATAAATATTTGAAGACTTTTATGGAGCACTTTATCGATAATATTAAGTGCTATTAACCTACTAATGAAAGCTATATAAATCCAGATATAGGAGTTTATTGTAAAAATAAATGTAGAGAAAGTCATGTTCATGCATTGGAAGACAATATTTAAAAAACTTTACTCCTCTATGATTTTTTTTTAATTTTTTTTCTTTTTTTTTTTAGATTTTATTTATTTATCTTCAGAGGGGAAGGGAAGGAGAGAGGGAGAGAAACATCAATGTGCGGTTGCCTCCTGTATGTCCCTTGCCGGGAACTGGCCTGGCAACCCAGGCATGTGCCCTGACTGGGAATCGAACCGCGATCCTTCGGTTCGCAGGCCCGAGCTCAATCCACTGAGCTACACCAGCCAGGGCCCTCTATGATTTTTTAAAGTAGAATCAATGTCATCTTCATCAAAACCTCGAGATGTTGGGTTTTAAAAATTATTAGGGATCTATTTTGGGCAGTGAGGGGTATGACCAAATGCTTCCAAAACATCTCTACACTTCTGAAACACCAGGGCAGTTGAGGAAAGGATTGAAGGCGGAGGGCTTGGCCCTGCTCAACGCCAAGGCTTCTTTTAAGGAAGCAACAAGCAAGGTGTGGTCTGGACCCAGAGCCCGTGGTGGAGGCGCGGGTCCGACAGGCCGGATGGCGCAGTGGGGGGGTCCCCGGTGGGCGTGCTGCCGAGTCCCGCGGGACCACGGCGCACCGACATGGGCAGGACGCAGGGCCGGCCGCCCACCGCGCAGCCAGCCACTCACTGCTCGGCGGGTCCCAGGCCTGAATTTTAAAGGCAGCTCTTCAAAGAATGTAGACAAAAATATTGGACAATGTCACCAAGACTCCGGGGAATGCTCTCCGAAGACACGAAGACACTGTAAAGGTAAGTGTTGGCTCACTCGACGGCAATAAAAGTAGGGCGTCTGTATCAAAATGTGACGTTAGGATTGTGAGGCGGTGTCATCTATTTATACGGAATGTGTAAGTTAAGTGTAGGAATTCAAAAGAAAAAAGTCAAAACATCCACAGAAAAGTGGGCTAAAGACTTGAATACTTGCTACACCAAAAGGAAACGCAAATGGCCAACAGACACAGAAAATATGCCCAACAAGATCGAGAAACAGGAAAACGCAAATGAGAGCTGGAATAACGTGTTATTAAAACTCTAATCACTTGGCAAAAATTAAAATCTCACACCAAAATTTGTTAGAATAAGGAGCGAAGGCAGCGGTCACGTGTGGTTGGTGAATGTGTAAACTGTAGAATTGTTTTTGTCGCAAACAAACACTCATATGTTCTTAAATCAAGAAATTTCACCTTTAGGTATATTTCTTAGAGAGACCTTTGCCCTAGTGAACAGGAAGTCCTGCACGAGAATACACGTGACACCACTGTCTGCAGCAGCCAGAAACCAGAAACAACGCAACCGCCAACGCCAGCCCACTAGACAAACACATTGTAGCAGGTTGCATAATGGAATGTTACAAAGCAACGAACCAGAACCATCGGTAACACAGCCATCCGCAGCCACGCAGACAAACGTTAGCGTTTTTGAGCCAAATAAACAAGCACAGAAGAATACCTGTATGATGACACGTACACGAATGCCCAAACTACCCTTAGTAGTCACGTGGATGTTCACCTTATTGTGTTTTTTTTAAGTTGATTTTTTTTTTTTAGAATTTATTTATTTATCTTTAGAGGGGAAGGGTAGGAGAGAGGGAGAGAGAGGGAGAGAAACATCAATGTACGGTTGCCTCTTGTGTGTCCCCTGCCGGGAACTGGCCTGCAACCCAGGCATGTGCCCTGACTGGGAATCGAACCGTGATCCTCTGGTGTTTTTTTTTTTAAAGATATAATTTCTATGCTTTTTGGTTTCGTGCTGCATTTCTAAGTGAAGGGAATTTTTATCAGGCAAAATAGTAAGTAGCATTGCACGAGCTCCCCGCTGGAGGGGCCCACGTAGGAAGGAACAGGGGGTTGTCCCAGCCAACTGCCGACTGGAACGCCAGCCCTGAGGCTCACCACCGACAAGGCGCCGTCCGAGGTCCACGCCACCTGAGCTTGAAGGAGACCTTCTGCCCGGTGAGCTTTGGGGAGAAACCACAGCCGGACCAGCGGGCGCTTGCAGTATTGCTGGCTTAAAGCAACACGCAGCCATCGCTGCACAGTTTCTGAGTGCCAGGTGTCCAAACGGGGCTGATGAAGTAGCCGGGTCTTTTACGTCTCCTTCGTCTTAAATTTCTGGCTTTCAGAACTGCGAGAAAATAAATTTCTGTTATGTGAGCCCACTAATCTGCTTGAGTGCTGGCATCTCTGCCCCTGGCAAACTGATAGACAGATAGACAGACAGAGAGAGAGAGAGAGAGAGAGAGAGGCAGGCAGTTCCCCTGGAGTCTAATCTTGCAGTTTCAATTATTTTTCAAAAAATAATATAAGGCAGGCAGGCACAGAAGAGTATCTTTTAGAAGATATTTTTGCATTTTGCTCCTAACCGCACAAATAATCCTCGATATATTGCCAAGATAATTTTTGTCAGTGGCTGATTTGTCTGGAAACAATTTGGTTTGCAGACAATTTTTACGTATAGTGGTATCATTCTGCTTGGAGCCTCATCTTCTGAAAACAAAGGCTCTGTTTTGTTGCTGTGTGAACAGCAGGTGTTACTGTCAGTGAGCTCTCTGGGGGGCGGGACGAGTTTCCCCTTCACAATAATTAACAGCGAAGGAGACAGGCTCAGATCCTCAGAATTACAGGTCAGGTGACCAGGAACGGCCCGCATGCGTTTAAACCTCATGAACTTGCTCCTGGAAAACAGGACTCTGCTGCTGCTTCCGAGATGCTGCGTTAATCCATACATCGTAATGCGGATTACAATGCAAACCTTTCTCCGACAGGAGTTGTTCGTGCTCTTTGCTCCTTCCGTGGAATCTGACCCGATAACCCATTAATGTTAACGGGAACGGCCACGTTAAAACCCGTGGGAGCAAATTAATATGCCCCGCAGACCCGGGACTGGACGCCGAGGCATTTTGTAGTACTAATCCCATTCACAGGTGGACCGTTTGTTGTTACAAACAGGCGTCTGGGGACTGGATGCCTGCGGCCCCAGGGCGAGAGGAGGAGACCCTGAGGGGTTAACCGAGGGACCACCCCGAGAGACAGCCGGAAAATTGGGAAAGGAAGCTCACAGAGCAGCGAGGAGTGACTTGGTGCGTCGGGAGAGCACCGGGCCTCCTGCCCTTGGCGTGGGGCCCGGTCTCCCTCACCTCCTCTGGGCCGTGGCGGGGGTCTCGGGCATTCGCCTCCACCCGGGGAGGAGGGGGAGGAGGGGGGAGGGAGCCCCGGCGGTGTCCTCCCGGTGCGGCCTGTTTCACATGTGACTGAACCTAGTCTCGCCCGAGACGCGCAGGCCCTTAGCTGACCTTCGGCGCAGTCTGTTGGAGTGTCGGGAACCCAGGGACCGAGGGTTAGGGAGACGGAGGGGGAGCAGGGACAGGAAGGGCGCCCCGGAGAACGCCGGCCTCCAGTCCCAGAAGGAGGAGAAAGGGGTGCGGAGACAAGGCTTGTTCGCTTCTCCCGGGTTTCCCAACAGCAAGTACTTTGTCGAGCTCAACGAGACCCCAGAATCTCACTAAACCCGGCTTCTGGGAGCGTCGGCCACAGCCGTCGGAGGCCATCCCGATGGACAGGCCACCGCTCGCAGGTCTGCCCTGCTGGGAACCTGCTCCCGAAAGGACTCTTCCTCACTCCCTCCCCCGGGGCCACGTGCTCCGGGGCCCTGGCTGGGGCCGAGCCCCCCTGCCCACCAGCGGGGCGCCTTCAGCCTCCAGGGCGCCCAGTCTCTGGGCCTCTGTCTGCCTCTTGGAGACCGTCGTCACACCCCCAGCAGGACGCAATCTGGTGTCTGGGAAGAACGCTGCCCCTCCCGGCCATCCAGGGCAGCATCTGAGACGCAGACCAGCCCCCTCCCCCCATGCTTGCCCCACTGATCTTACACGTGACTCGGCGGAGGTCTCCCGCTGCCATGGACCGCACCAGACAGGGCCCAGGGTTCCGTCTCAACCGCCCTCGGCCCCCTTTCCAGACTGGGCAGGTCTTCACGCACAAAGCCCTTGGCTCGGGAGCGTGGAAAGAGTGCATGAGAGCTCAGGGGCCAAGGCTGCTGAGTTTGGGTGCCCGAAACGAAGAAACCCTCCGTCCCTCCTTGGGAGGGGGGGCAAACTCGCTAGGAAGGTCTAAGGGCTCTGCGTGGTCAGTAAGAAACAGGAATGATCGTTGCGCTCATTTTCAGCCAGTTTCCCCCAGAGCTGCATCTGATCCTTCCCTCCCAACGCAGATTTCAGTGGGGACTCTGCTCTGCTCTGCTTTGCAAGCCTGTGGTGAACGCCCCTTCGTGCACTCACCCACACACACACACACTCACACACACACGCTCACACACAGAGCGCCTCGCACTCAGATCTGCACGCACAGACTTCCTCGCATACAGCACAGAACTGGCAGACGCAGCACCCAGGAAGACGGTGGCGGACACCCGGGCAGCCCGGCGTCTGACGGCATTGAGGGGGGTCCCTCGAACCCGTAACTGAGCTCAGCGTCCTGCTGAAAGCGTGAACACGCGTGCACTGCACAAGCAGCAGCTTCTGGAAGGCACGGAGCAAACTCCCCCGTCCCCGCCCAGTCCGCGGGCCCGCAGTGAGCATACACCCCGGAGGCCCGGGTTTGAGTTGAAGTTTTCATGACGCCCCAGGGTCTTGGGCTGATTTGTCACCGACGTAAATGGAAGTGACAGGTGCGCTGTTTCAAAATCGAGCGTCCCTGTCTCCCAACCCCGCTTCCCCCACACCCACGCTTCCGGCTTCCGAACCTGCTTCTCGTCTCGAGTGGCAGTGGTGGCACCGGGCTCTCGGAAGCAGCGACCCAGATCCGAGGGTCTCCGTGGAAACCCCCCTCGCGGTGCTGCGGCGGCGGCGGCGGCGGCAGGTGTTTAAGGAGAGCCCCCTCCCTTCCTTCCTGGGGGGGCGAGAGAGAATGGGAATGTTCCAGTTCCCGCTCCCTCCTCAAACAGGGGGCTCCTCGCCGTATGCCCCTCTTCAGGACTGCGTCGTTTCCAATTAAGGAAAATTGGCCCAACCAGTTACTTTTCTCTTCCGAGGAGAAAGAGTATAGTCCGATTTCCAAGGCAACGAACGAGAGCCCGACCAGAGCGGAGGAATTCAATTATTTAAAGGAATGTCTTTTTCTGGCTCCTTGCTAATGAAGGGAGATTTACTGGAATAAAGCATGAATGTGGCAAAGAGAGTAATTTTCCAAGTGAAAGGACCCCTGGAAATGCCAAGGGCGTGCCTGTCCTGGCGCAGGCCTGCGGGGCGCACAGAGGCGGCTCGGACACGTGCTTGCTTCGCTCTCTGAGGGTGGCTGGGGTGCCTGAGCGGGGAGGGTGCCCAGGGGCGGCCGGGCTGCATGCGAGTGGCTGGCCTCACAGCCCGTTACTCTCCCTGCTGCCCGTTCCAGGCCTCGCAGGGCCCCGCGAGGGGAGGAAGGAGGCCGGAGAGCCCGACCGTCCGCTCCGGACCCAGATTTCCGAGTCCTGCCGTGGAGGGGGCGATGACCCTTGGGGTTCTGGGGTCGCGTGTGTGCACCTCAGCCACGTCTGAAGCCTCGTGCTCGGGGTCTCTTGTGGTGCATCATCTTCTTCCTCCTCGAGGGGACCGTGCGTGTTGGAATTCTGCCCCACGTTTGCAGGGGAGAGATGGAGCTCGGACGATTCAAGTGCCCTGGGTTGGCCTCGGGCTTTTTGACTTAGAATCTCAAGTGCCGTCACCACCTCGGTCTTGCAGCGATTTCCGGGCCCAACCTTGTCTTTCCCTCCATAACCGATGGTGCTTCCCGATTTCGCTGCAGCACCCACGTTCCTAGACCTCAGTCATGCAGCCCCCCACCTCGATGTCCCCAGAAATCATAAAGAGGTAGCCAGAGCCGGGACGTCTGTGCACGCCCCTCCCACTCCCCACAGACCGCCGGCTCCCAGACACCAACGGCCGGCTGCGTCCCCAGCAGCATCCCAACCGTGAACACGGCAGCGGCCTCCCTGCAGCTCCTGAAGTGAATGACACCCACGCCATCAGATGGCAACAAGCAAACCTCCGAGGAGGACGGTCCAATTCGGCAGAAGGGCCCGTTCCCTGAGTCCCGGGCAGGCTGCCCTCTGGTGCTCTGAACGGACCCAGGCGTCACCGGGGCAGCTGGAGGCGGGGTTGAAAGGGAACCCCTGCAGGCCGCCATCCGTCCCCTGTGTCGTGGGGAACGAGGGGCGGCCAGGATCCGGGCAGAGGAACCCCACGCCGCCTCGTCAGGTGGCGTCCACACGTTGGAATCAAGTCAATCTCGGCGTCCGAACCTTTTCTCACCACCGTTTGAGGCCTGTGGTCTCAGGGGAGTTATTGGGGTGGTGCGGGGAGGAGTCCTGAGTCTTTACAGTTCGGTTGAAACAATGCGAGTGGTAAAGGTCCCGCCAGGGGATTGCTTGGAACCTGAACGCGATCATGCGAAGTCGGAGGTCGCTAATCACTGACCCGCAGCAAGCTCTCCGCAGGCCGATGGTGGCTACCTCCTCCCGGAATCCCGGCCGTTCTCCCGTCTTCCCACCCCGCTCCAGCGCACCCCACTTGCACGGGGAGCCAGGAGAGGCCAGGGTGCCTCTCACGACGGCTTAGTCCCAACCGCAGAGTTTACTGGGCCTGGGCTGGGGGAGGCCTTGCCTAGGAAGTTCTGGGGCCAGTCGTGTGGCAGTATCAACGTGTCTGGTCAACGCACTGCTGCGCACACTGAACTCACACAGCGTTGTCTGTGGGTCGCATCTCAATGGAAATCGGCAGATAAATCAACAATAAACATCACCATTTAAAAAGGGGGACAAACGCATTCACCTGCATGCGTCCAGCCCCCGTCCAGAGGCCCTCGCTCCCACTAGAATCACCGTTTTAGCACAAACTGTCGGGGTCCCACATGTACAGAACCCCTCTTGTGAGGGGCGACATTCCCTCACTCGGCAGACAGAGAGGGGAAGGGCCCCGGGGGTCTTTTCTCCTGACAGAAGGGCACTAATCCCGTCCTGGGGGCCCCACCCCACGACCTGTGGAAACCTGGCCCCCTCCCAAAGGCCCGTCTCTGGGACACGGAGGTTGAGACTTCGACACATGCATTTCAGGGGTCACAGTTCGGTTCACGGTAACACTCGCCTCGCCACTGCGGGCTTGGCTGGCCGCACTGCGGCCCGCTCTTGGGCCTGGGTTTTCGGGGTGTTTCTGGCTGCCATCGGAGAGGCTGGGCTGAGTCTCGCGTTTCCAGGTGGGTCAGCGGGCCGCTCCGCCGGCTTATCCTGCAAGCCCGGCTCTGAGCACTGGCTCCACCTCCACTCGCCACCGATGAGTCAGGTGCACAAGCCGCTGGCCTGTGATCCTTCAACGCTGTGGACAGGAGCTGCCCCCCCCCCCCGCCACTCTGGGAAAGGCAGAGAAGCGAGCCAGCCACCCTGTGCAATCTCCCAGGAAGCTATGTCTTTGGGTGAAGCGCACTCGGCTGCACCCAGGACGCTGTGTCTTTGGGTGAAGAGCACTCAGCTGCAGAATATTCTAGGTGCTGCCCAGCGCCAGGTACGCGGTGACGTAGAGCGAACAAGCCCAGCGCCCCTGAGGCTGGACCCCCAGGCACACGACTCGGGGGAGTGACTGGAGATGTTTAATGAATTCCATCTTCCTGCCGTGGGAGACGTCCCCTGCTCCCACCTCCCTGGTCCAGGGGCGTGGGACTGACGGAGGGAAGGGTGGCGTAGGGAGGCCCTCTCCGCGTCCCGGGCTGTTTGTGACTCATTGGAACCTCCCGATCAGCCACCGTCTTCATCCCTGAAGTGACTCCCGGCCCTCGGCCCTGGGCAGCTCCGACTGGTCAGAACCTGATGTGACCATCGATCTCCTCTTACGTCCCCGCAGAATGAAGGCAGCAGAACTTCGCACCCGGTGCAGCCTGCGGAGGGCGCCCCATCCCTTTCCCCGTGGCTCTCAGGCAGCTCTGCTGGCCAGGCCCCCTCACGGGGGGGAGGGCGGGGGGTGCTGTGTGACCGCAGGCGGAGCGAACTGCCCGGTCGGAGCTGGAGTCTCTCCGTCACCTTTAATGACATCCGTATCTTCCCTCTGCCAGGTGACAGCACGCCGCCTTCCAGAGGGAAGCAGAATCTGTCACTTTTATCAGCTCCATTTTTACTAGACAGCAACCAGTGATACGAGTAAAAACAGTGCGGCTCCACCGTTAGCCGGGGCCCAGAGAAACCTTCCCGCCCGGAGGGCTCACCCGGGAAGTCCCCAGGGCACACAGCCTGCGCTCGCAGGAGACGTCGGAAGTGACACACCCACTGGTGTTCGCGGCGACTGCGTGGGGCCCGGGCCGGGCCCCGTCCCCGACTCTGGACTGACTGCCTTTGTTCAGCCTCTTTTGGCTCATGGCGCTTCGTGGAGTTCACGACATGGGGCCGCACCCTGGCCAGGCAAGGGCTGGGGTGGCGTTCAGGGGACTCACCTGCGCCCCCTGATGGTGTCAGAGGCTGGGCAGGGGGTCTCTTTAGGCATCTGTGGGAGCAATATTACGGGGCGCCCGCCAACCCACTGTGTGCTTATAACACTCACTGTGCTGTTTGTGTTTTAATTGATAAACTGTTGTTGGAGAACAGGTTCGGGCCGGTTGAAAACTTCAGCGGAAAGTACAAGGAGTTCCCCACACACCTGTCCCCCTCACCCCGAACACACAGCTGCACCTATTGCTGTCATTTTGGAATCCGGTGGCACATTTGTTACGAGTGATGAGTCAGTACTGACACAGCAATACTGATTCAAGTCCATAGTTTACAATAGTGTTTATTCTTTGTGTCTTAGCTCCATGGGTTTTGACAAATGGCTAAGACGTATCTCCATTATTACAGTATCGTATGTAATGTGCATTTAGGATTTAGAGCCCTAAAAACCCTTTGCGTTTTGCCTGTTCCTCCCTCCCCTCCGCTCCACCCTGGCAACTGGCAATCTTTTTATTGTCTCCATACTCTCGCCTTCTTCAGATTCATTTACGAGGTAGCTGGAAAAATACCGTGGGCGACCTTTCCAGATTGACTTCTTTCACTTCGTAACCTGCAGTTAGCGTTCTCCGGTGCTTTTCTGTGCCTTGACAAGCCCTGTTTTTATCTCAGTAAATAGCATTTCCCTGTCTGAATACTCACAGTTTATTTGCCCCTCACCTACTGCAGGACGTCTCGGGTGCCTCCCGACTGGGTGATCATGAAGACAGCTGCCAGAAACAGCTGCGTGCAGGTTCCTGTGTGGACACGAGTTTTCAGCTTCTTAGGAGAGATACCAGGGAGCGTGACCGCCAGGTCGTACGGGGAGACTGGGTTCAGCTCTGCGAGCAGCGGCCCCACCGTCGCCCACAGGGGCTGCCCCGAGCTGCGTCCCCGCGGTGGTGGGTGGGGGGATCCCTGTGGCCACGCGTCCTCGTCGGCGCTGGGTGTTGCCGGTGTCTGAGTTTGGCCATCCCAGTGGGTGTGTGGTAGTGTCTTGTTGTTGTTTTAATTTGCAGTTCCCTAGTGAGGATTTTTTTTGTTCATTTGTTGTTGAGTTTTTAAACACACTTTGGACACCGGTCCTTAATTAGATAAGCGTTTCGAAAATGTTTCCTCCCAGCCTGTACCCTGCCTTTACATTCTCTCAACGGGGCTTTCACCGGGCAGAGGTCCTCCCCACTCAAGAGGTCCAGCTTCCGAGTTTTCCTTTTGTGGAGAATGCTTTTGTTGTTGTGCCGGATCGAAGGGCTTCGATTTTTCCCTTCGGTTATCTTCTAGAAATTTTTCTAGATGTAAATTTTGAATTTAGATGCATGATCCGTATGGAGTGAAATTTTGCGAGAGACATAAGCTCTCTGCCTAGACTCACCGTCCTGCTTACGGATGTCCCAGCGGTCAGGCACCACTTGCTGAAAAGACCACCCTTTCTCCTTTGAATTGCCTTTGTTCTTTTTTTATTTTTTCGCACACTTTCTAAAAATGAACCTATCATTAGAACAACTCAGAATTGCCACATGTTCATTTTACAAAAAAATACAAACAACGAGGCAAACAAGACTCAGAGTCCCGAGGCCGAAGGCCCGAGCCCCGAGGAGGGGAGGGGTCTGCAGTGAACGGTAGACCAGAGGCACGCCGGGGCCCGGGCCCTGGCACAAGTCAAGTTTCCTCGGCGTAGGCTTTTGGGGAAGCGCCCCGATGAGGATGAGGCGAGCTTACGAGAGGACACGCCCTGAGTCCTTGCTCAGAGATTCAAACGGCGCGTCTGCCCTCGGGGAGGAGGCCTCTGGAGGCGGGTGCGATGCAGGACTCCTGGGCACCGCTTTTTTTTCTTTTTCTTTTCTCTTTTTTGCCTCCCACGTAACTCACCTCCTACAGGGCGCGCTCAGCCAAGGCTGCTCTGCTACGACATCGCCCGGCGCTGCTCCAGAGGCCTGCTGGGGTCCCGAGGACACGGCGTCGCTCCGCCCACGGGCAGCCCAGCTCTAAAATTAAGACATCAAGATGGACGTTTTCTGTGTTCTCGTTTGCCCACGCCCGGACAGCCTGTCTCCTCCCGCAATTCTCCGAGCCGTGGGGTTCCAGGTGCGGTCCGGGCGGTGGGGCTCCCTCGCCTCCTGGGAACCCTGAGAATCAGGGGAGGCCCTGCCAAGGCATGGCGGGGGTGGAGGGGCAGGGAATCCATCCCTTTACCAGACGAGGAGCTCCGGGGGCATCCTCTCTGCCCGTGGCCTGCATCCCCGTTCAGGGTGGGGGCCTCTTCACATGCGGTTCCTCGGCGCCCTGGGACGCGTGCTGGCCTCCGGCTTCTGACACCACTTCCGCGGAGGTCGTGCCTGCGGAGCTGCCCAGGCTCGTTGCTGGGGGCCATGCTGGGGTGGCCGCCCCCCACAGCCCCCCACCCCCGAGGGCGGGCAGCCCTGGGCGCCTGCAGAGGGGCCTCCAGAGGCCAAGCAGGCTGCGATGTGGGCTCCCGACAGCATCCCTTGCGGGGCTCCCAGGGTGCCCTCGGCAGCCCGCGCGAGCTCTGTTTGCCTTCGCTGGAGCAAGTGATTTGGGCCTCCCTGGCCTGAGAGCCGGACGCCTGGAGGATGGGGGTCCCGGGGAGCAGGAGGAGAAGGATGTCCTCGCCTTCCCAGCAGGGGAACCGGAAGCTTCGGGCTCCTTGCAGGGCGACAGTTTCAGCTGCAGTGTTAAAACGCCTCCTTCACCTTCGGAGGGTTGCGAGTCACAGCGCTCCCTTCAGGGGCCATGGGCACACTTGCCCCGGGGACCCCAAAGGGAACCCCACAGAAGAGAACGAAGATGTGGGGGAGCCCACGGCCGAGGCGGCCTGCAGCTGAGGAACCCCAGCGAGGGCTGACACCCCCGCACCTGAGCTTTGCCCAGCACTCTCCACGCGCCCCCTGCTCCCCCTGGCACTCTGGGGGGGTCTGTCTCGCCCCGATTCATGCCTGGGGACACCGACCGATGACGAAACTCGCCTAAAGCCTGTTCGCGAAAACGGCAGACTCCAGCCGTGTCCCCAGCACGGACTGAGTGCTGCAGAGATATTTGGAAACGAAAGAAGGAATGAGTGTCAGTCCCTCAGCGCGACCAACCCACCAATCGGTCTATGAAAGGACACTCGAGACCTCGATGGGGACAATGGCGATGGGATGGGAAAGCGTCAGATGGGGAAGAGCAGCTCTTCCCCGAGGTGCAGACTCACCAAGACGTTCGGCTGTGGGCCCCTGGCGGGGTCAGCCCCCAGGGGACCCCGATCTGAGAGCTCGAAGCTTGTGCCGGGCGACAGATGAGCTAGAGCGGATGGGAGGGGAGGGACATTCCAAGCCAGAGCCCACCTCGACCACCCGCCTGGGGCCCGCCCCCCTCCCGGGCAGCCCTGCTCCCTGCCCGCGGCTCTGCCGTCACCCACCGGGAGCAGCCGACGAGGAGGACCCGCGTGTCGGAAGGGGCAGAGGGGCCTTTGCAGCCCGCCCTGCAGCCGAGCCGATCTGCGATCACCCCGTGGTGCAGGCACGGGGCAGCGCTGGGCAGGCGGGGGGAGCCAGGAGGGGGGCTGCGGGTGCAGCTGCGGGTCTGAACTCCTCTCACTCGGAGTGTGCGTGGGAGGACGTGCCCAGGGGGCCCCCTCAGCCGAGGCCAGGCTCTTCTCGGGGTAACGGAGGTGGGTACTCGGAGGCTGCCGTCCGCCGCAGACTGAGTGTGTCTCCCACGTTCCCGCGAGGAACCCTGGTCCCGCTGTGCTGCTGCCTTTGGAGGGGGGCCTTTCAAAGGTGAGCAGGTCGTGGGGGCGAAGGCCTGGGGGCCCCCTCGAGCCCCTCATCCCCCCCTGTGTCAGGACACAGCCCACAGACAAGCCCTCACCGGACACCGAGTCTGCGGCCCCGCCCTCCAGGCCGTGCAGTCTCCAGACGGTGAGAAGGCAGCGCGCTGTGGTTTGGGAGCCACCCAGCGTCTGGCGACTCTCCTGTCACGGCCCCAGCCGACCACAGCGCCAGCTTCCAGGAACTCCCAGCGCACGACCGGGCAGGGCGCACAGCGGCCCAGCGCTTCTGCAGGCCCGGGTTTCACCGCCTGTTCCCTGCAGGGACGCCCGCTCGGGCAAGCCCCGTCCCCCCGTGACTGCCTCCCCACGGGGGCTCCCTCCCCTGGGGCAGCCGCGCAGGGGGCCCGACGCCCCATAGGCGCTGTGTCTGGGCCAGAGGGTCGAGGAGTTAATTTTCGACCAAACCCACAGGGTCAGTTTGCATTAACGAAGGACAGTTGTGCCCGTGGAACACAGGAAAGAATCAGCGGGACAGAATTCCGAGAAACAAACGCCTGTGGGGACCGAGGTCGGCAGATCCAGGGGGACCCCTCCTGCCCGGCCGCTGGCCTGGGCCTCGGCCTCACCACCACGCTCCCCTTGCACAGGTCTTGGCCCCAGAACCCAGCAGAGGGGCCCCCGTTCTTCAGAGGGTGCTCAGCGAGGTGGGCCCCTGACTGCCTGCCCCCCAAGTCTGAATTGCCTCCGACTTGCAGCCCCCGACCCGAGCCAAGGACCTTTAGCGGCTGCGGATACAAAGCGGCTCCCTGGAAAGCGCCCTCCCGGGGTGGCGGGACCTCGAATTCGACCTGGCAGGTCCTGGCGGGGGGATCGAGCCCCAGGCCTCCAACCTTCTTAGAAGCCAGCCCCAGCCAGTGCCCTCGGGCACGTAGTAGGTTCACACGCCTTTGGAAGCGATACCCTGAGAGGCACAGCCGACCCTCAGGAAAGCAGGAAGCTTGCTTTCTCTTACCTCCCCGGCGCCTCCGCTCTGCTCCCCGCTCCACCCCAAAGGCGTCCGGGAAGGTGCGGCCCGGTCCCGGGGCCAGGGAGCCTGTGCGCCCCCTGGCGGCGGCCAGTCCGGCTCACATCGGACTCACGACAGCGCCCTGCGCCCGTGAAAGTGTCTCACCTCGACGAGGGGAAGGCAGGGGCGTGGCAGGCCAGGACCGAGTAAGTCGAAAAACATAAATAAAATTAAATGACAAATAAGCCTCCAATCGGACATTGCCATTTTTCTTTGGAAAAAAACAAACATTTTTTTAAACAACAAAGCAGTCAATCCATTGCTAAACCAATACTCGTCAGAGGTCAGAGGTACAATCGTCTCCCCGCAGAGTGGGAAGCAGAGGCCCAGTGACGCCCGAGGGAGGGCGGAGGCTGCAGGGCGGGGGGGGGCGGGAAAGGGCACCCCCGCTGAGGACACAAAGGGACCTCGTTCCGGCAGAAGCTGCGTGCTGGAACAGCTCGATTCAGCATGGTTACACTGTTGACAAAATCTGTGACCGACCTTACGGCTGTGTTCCGTTTTATTTGTTTTAACGGCATTATTGGGATTACCTTACAGATTTATAGGTTGATGTCTTCATCAGTTCAACCAGAGAAAAATCACAGGGGGAAAAAGTAAAACAGTAACACTTTTTATCGTTGTTCAGTTACAGTTGTCCCAACTTTCCCCGTTGGTCGCCGCTGCCCCGCCCCCGCCCCCTCCCTCGGTCAATCCCCACCCTGTTGTTTGTGGTAATCAGGGGTCCCTTGTGCGGGTTCCTTGGCCAGACCTGAAAACACAAGAGTAACTACGTGATGCTCAGCCATCCCAGTGATGTGGGAAGAGGAAGACCAGAAGGACCTCCCACACGGGCGAGGTCTCCTGGAACTAACCCTGGTACCTAGTTTCTCACAGGTGGGGCTCCCAGGTGCGTGCCATCGGCGCTTTCTCCTCTTACCACGTTTGCAGCATCCCTGCGGGGCGCGGGGTGCGGTGAACCCCGGGAGGCACAGGGGCTCCCAGGAAGAGCCGTCACACACGATGGAAGCCAGGTCCGGTGACAAGCCCGGCGCGGCCTCTGAACCAGGCTGTGACGCTGCCTGGATGCTTTTTTATCATTGTGATTGGATTACGGACTACCCGAAGCAACAGACAGTGTGCCCCTCAACCAGAGAAGCATGAATTATGAACTTGCCAGAAGAAGACACTCTTCACTTTCTTTGAAATATCTCTGGAGAGATAAATATTTTACCCTCTAGGCAAATAGATGCTAATTATCTGCCTTCCCCGGAAGCAGGGGGTCCCTATTACTTCCAGCAAATTCCTCTTCTCAAAGCTGCTTTGATCACTTAACGCTCTCCATCCCCCAGCCTGCCCGTGCCTGTCCGATCCTCCTTGGCCTCCTCATCTCCCAGGGCAGTCCAGGAAACTCTGATCGCGAGCAAGAATTCCCTACGGCCCGCGCTAAGGTCACAGCGTTGAAGAACCTCACAATCAAACGGATGAATCCATACAAACTTAATCAGGAGTAAAGTTAAAAATTCACAGCCTCTGCTGTGAACAGAAAATTGGTCAAACATTTTCTGGAAAGCTATTTCAAAATACATTTTAAAACCTCAATATTAAGACACCCTGTGGCCCCATAATTTCATTTGTTTCCAGCAAAAATGTAAAGCAAATTACCAGAAATACAAGCAGAGATTTACATTTTCGCCACACTTTTGTAAATAAGAGCAAAAAAAAAAAAAAAGTGGAATCTCCAATATAGAATAATGGTTACATAAAGTATAGAGGATCCATAAAGTGCAATCACAAAATGTAATTAACTTTATTTTTAAAAGCACGTAATGACACAGGACAATTCACACTGGAATGTTAAGTGAAAAGAGTGGAATGGAGAATTAATATGCTAAATGATTTCAATTTTGCAGAAACAAAGCATAAGTCTTCAGCTCTGGGAAATGGGAATTGGTTCATTTTTTTCCTTTGTAAGTTCTACAGTTTTAAAATTGTACACAAGGAAAACATAATTCACTCGTTGCTGGAGGAATTCTCTGTTTTTGAGTTTTTGTGTATTCGAGCCCCGTGCTTACGTGCCCAGTTTTGTTAGGAGAGAAAGTGTCCTTTGCTTCTCCAAGGTCAAACCTGGTCAGTTCCTAAGAGACAAGTGACACCAAGTTCCCACACGATCCTCTTTGTCCAAAGTGTCAGTTTGATGTAAACCTCTGCCCTATGTGCCTTCCAAGCCAATGTGTTTACTTTAAAATCCATCTTAGAATAAAATTGCTTCCCATTTTTGCAAAAATGGCTTCCAAGCACAGTACAAGTGCTAATAATTTTGCTCCGTCTCCAAACAACTGTCAAATTGGCAAGCTCCGAGTCTGCAGCTGCTACAGTTCCTATTTGCTTTAGAAATTAGTACATTTAATTATGGAGAAGACCGCCAAGCATAAAGCGAACTGTGGTTTATAGTTAAAAATGTGTGCTATCCGAAGTATCTCCTTACATTTGCTTGTTACTGATAAGAATATGCTTCGGTCGTGATTCACCCTAGCATGGTGTAAGAATATTTTCCGCAGAGCAAAAGGTTCGAGGGTCAAGGTCCTGCCTTCTAATGTGGAAAACATGTGGACATCGTCCTCACATCAAATTATACACGTGCTTGTGTCGGCCCAGCACTAGGGCCACGGCCCTTACCCGTCAACCGCGGTCTGGCGGTGCCAGTGAGGAAGCGGGTCCCCAGGGAAGTGCAGGGCTTTTCCCAGATCGTCGGCGGCTCACGCAGTGGGGTCGTCCCAGCACTGACATCCTCCTGCCCCAGGCCTGGCGTTCGCAGTTGGCTGCGGGTCTTTGGGGAAGCCTGTAAGGAGAGAGAGAAATCAGATGAATAATGTGCTTTGATAACAGCACGGGCTGTGTATTGAGGACGTTAGTGTTAGAGGTGGTACAACGTATTCACAGGTAAAAACAGAAAACTAAAGAGATTCTCTGGGAAATGTTCCTATTTCTCAAAATGTGTTGGTGGTTATTTTTCATCGGTCTTGCACACTTTGTGTGAGATGAATTCCTAAGGACTTCATCTGCTTGTTACTGTGGTAAGTGACATGCTTTTTCCATTAATAAGTTCTAATCAGTGTGGCTTACACCGTTGAAAACCGCTGATTATTTATGGTGAATGCGTGCCCTGCTCCATCACTGACTTCTCTGCTTACCAGCTTTTGTTTCCTAGTCCGTTCTCTTGGGTTTCCTCAGTATACATTCAAATAGTTTTCCAATAGTGCTTGTGTCCACTTCTTTCCTACGTTCGTAAATCTGTTTTCTCTTTGTTAAACGTTTCTGCTGGTATATGCAATGCAGCATAAAACACTAGAAGTTGAGAGTAGCTGTCACCACGCAGCTCCTGGCTCTTATGGAAATGACGCCGGGGACTCTTGCCCCAGCTAGTGTGGCTCAGAGGGTTGAGCACCAGATTGTTGAGCCAAAATGTCGCTGGTTCGATTCCCAGTCTGGGCGCATGCCTGGGCTGCAGGCCAGGACCCCACCTGGGGGCGCGCGAGAGGCAAGCAATCAGTGTTTCTCTCCGACATTGATCTCTTTCTCCCTCCCTTCTCCTCTCTCTAAAAAATAAATAAAATCTTTAAAAAAAAGAAATAATGCCAGAATCCTGCATTTTGGCGGAAAAAAGATAAATTTAATCAGCTTACACAAATGCCCATCTATTTTTACTTAGTAATTTGAGAGTATTGAGACATTTGAAAATATTTTCCCAAATAGTTGTTCCCGACACAGCAGGATGGTCACATGATTATACGCGTTTTACACAGGCTGTCAGACGTCTAGGCCTGGAATCGGGCAGAGCAAACGCATCATTACTTTCACTTCCTTCTTTCCCGTGGCTAATTTGTCCTGGTCATCTCTTCCTCTGAGCACTGTCTTTGAGCGCATCAGCGGGTAGTTTACCTTCGTATTGTCTTCATCCCAGACCGCCCGTAGGTTTATTTCTTAGCTCAGTACTTCTTGTTCTACAACTCGTTAGCTGTGAGCCTGAAACTGAAACACGCACCATACAAGACAACGCTGTCTTCGGACACACGGCACACGCGGAGGGGAAGAGGTCGTACCGGACGCCAGGTCTGGAAGACGGATTTGGGTATTCGCGCGATCCTAATTCTGCCTGCCAGATAGAGAATAGTTACAGCTTTTCTGGTATGTGCTGTTTTAACCCTAGGAATAGGCATTACAGAAACGAATGGGAACATTGCACCCCGGGGAAACAACTCACTAACGCTCGCGCCCCATCACCTGGAACCCAGCAGGAACACTGAGACTCGCGAAGCTGCCGCCAGACTCCTCCCGCCTGCCCGACAGCCACGCTTTCTGTTTCCGTCCGTCCCGAGACGCCTGATGAAGAGGAGGTTCTTCCGTCTTCTCAGAATCCTCAGCCACGCGGGGCCCTGCGGCTGCGTGGGACGAAGGGCGGGGCTGTCTTTCTTTAACGCTCTCGCTCTCTAGGCAGACAGACGTACGAGAGATGACGGACAGGGAGACAGAGAGCTGAACATCCGCACCGTGCGCAACGCTGTTGGCGGGAAACGCCTCCTTGGTGAGGCATCTCTGGTGCCGCAAGGCGAGTCGGTCCTTTCCAAAGTTACCATCTTGTTTCTTCTTTTTCTCAGTAACTTTTACCTTTCTACCCAAAGCTTCATACTTACGATTCTCCTTCCCATCTCCCCTGCACTGCTGGTTATTACAAATGGTGGTTGTTGAACGCTGGACCGCATGCAAACTTCTATCTCAAATGTGTCCAGGGTGCCGCTCTGGCTTCGGTCCTTGTTCCTGGGCACCATCTGTCACCCACATTTCTGCTCACGCCGCTGAGCAGCAAGTCAGTCTCTGTGGCTGCAAGAGGACCCCGTCCTTCCAGACCTGCTGGGTGGGTGGTGGGCGGTGCCACAGGCAGGGGCGGGGCACCAGCCCGGGAAGTCGGTGGCTTCCTTCCAGAGCAGGGAACCGAGTCGTTAAGACTCAAGGCAGCCCATTGAGCATTGAGGCTGAGGGGCTCCTTGAATCTGAGTCTGGGAAAGCATGCTTCGTGAAAGGAAGGAAGAGCTGAGAGCAAGAAAAAGCGTAAGGGAGGGTGGGAGAGCGCGAGCGAGCTCAGGGGAGCGAGCAGGGTTCTGCGAGAAGGGGGTGCCAACCCGCGCATTCCACGGCAGCCCCCCACGAGCCCTCCACGAGCCCTCCACGAGCCCAGCTCGGCACTTGGAGTCCGGATCTGTGAGTTTGCCAACTACTCTTTCAGCTTTCCTTCGTGGCTTCAACGAGTTTCACTGAACCTGTTCTTTGTAAAGTGACGACTCCCCAATTAGACATACATTTTCCTTAAAGTAAGGCAACAAGAAGACATTTGTTGAAAAAACAGTGATAAAAGTGCCAAAAGTATTTGAATTAATGAAATTACAACACAGATTCAAATTAAAGGTTAGGAAAAAAGGAAAAATGTCATTTGCAGAATTAATCTATTGAAATAACTTATTTATGCTGGTTCATTAGGCTGTGAGGGATTCTCAATGGAGCATATTATGTAGAATAAAATTAGAATAAAATATTACAGCCTCCTACATTTCCAACCCTGCTACGAAAACCACAGAGCTGTGCTTCCAAACTGTCTTACACGCCAGAAATTCTCATCAGGCCCTGAGACCAGTCCCCATGGATTCATCCAGACTCATAGACAAGGAAGGGAGACCATTCCTCTTTGGCCAAGGGGGGGGGGCTTTGTGGGGGTGAGAAGCACCATTGTCTGAACAGACGGACAGGACCGAGCGGAGGCGGGGGGCAGGGCCAGGGTCCCGCTTCCAGGGATGCGAGGTGGGCGAAGCTCGGCTGTGAGTTAGATCCGCAATGTGAGGCGGGTCCCTGCGCTTCGGTTCCCTCTGGGGGGACGTGCAGGTTTGGGGTGAGGCTCAAATGGGAGGTTAAATTTCAACCGTGGAAGAAACTGACCAGCATGCCTGCTCACCGAGAGCTCGCAACGCGGCCATGGCCATGACTGTCTCCTGGGGAAGCCCAGGGAGCCCCAAGGTGTGCCCGAGCACACGGGAGCCCAGGCACAGGGGTGTGTGTGCACGCTTCCTCGCGGGTGCCCCTGTTTCCTTTCCCATGATCTCTTTCGAATGCTCGGGGTGGCTAAACCCTTTGACATTTGCTTAGACGCCTCGGTTCTGGCCTTCCTTCCTGATCAGGCGCTGCCCCCCCCTTGAGATAAGCTGGCGTAGCAGAGAGACTCGGGTTGTCCTGCGCTTCGTTCCGACAGCCACCGCCATCCGTGTGATTCTTTCGTACGCAAACGCGTTGAACTCGCACGTCCTTCTAAGCAGAGGGAAGGTTTGGCGCGTACGTTTTGTCCACACGCATAAACGAAGAGGCTTATGTTCATGCTTTTCTTCTATTATTTTGGTGCCCAAGTGTTCAGTGTGCTGAAAATATTTGCATGTGGGTTCAATGTGGTTATAACACTAGGGTGGTGTTGAGGGGAGGGCGTACTTGGCCAGAAATAATTGTGTTCAGAGTCTCTCTTTGCACCTGGTTTGCCCGTGGAGCCCAGCAACCAAGGTGGGGCCCCGCCAGCCCTCTTCTCTGTCTAGAGCTGCAGCCATGGGAGGGCATGTCCCCGTGATTTAATAACAGGTGACAGGTAGGGGATTTGTCTAGAATTGCTGGGCCCGCTCTTTGGAAGGAGAATAACATATTTACCATCAAGATACTAGCCTTCTGAATGGCTTTCATATTTTTAAGTTCTAGATTTTTTTCCTAAAATAAAGAAAAATCTGATTCAACGCCCCCCCCCCCCCCCAGTATGTTGGATAGTTTGAAGGGCAAAGCAGAGCTTCTGTGATTCCGGGAGGGCGGGCTTGTCAGGCCCGACCACCTGCCACGGAACCCCGGTCGCACGGTACCCGGTCACGGCGGCAGGACAAGCTCGCGGAGTGGCCTTCCTGCCCGGGTGGCTGTGGGCTCAAAGCCCCGGTTTCCTCGACCGGAAGCTGCCGATAACTTGATGTGGGTGCTGCCAGGCGTGGGCTCTGTTGGGATTTGCCTTCTGAGCGCCCTCCCTCGAGTCCCCGCTGGTCTGAGCCTCGGGCGCAGCCCCGACCCCAGCTCTGTTCGCTGACACATTCCAGATCAGTCTGGTTTGACCCTGATCAGCAGTGCTGCAGAAGAGACTTTGTTTTCTGCTTGTAAGCTGCTTAAATATCTGCTACTAATCACCACCAATCTGGGACATGTTCTCTTTCCTTTTCTTTAGTACCCGAGTCACATTTTGACACATGCGTGTGTGGGGGGGGGTGTTCAATGAGTGTCCCGGTCAGTGATCAGCGGGCTGCCGCGCTCCCACGGTGGGTGGGTCGTGTTCTCCTGAAGTCCTGTCCGTCTCGGAGTGAAGCTGGGGCAGAGAAAGGCCCTGCCCATGGCCAGGATGACCAGGGGCCTCAGGACCACTCAGGACCAGGCCTTGAACATCCATTAGCCATCCGGCAGGCCTCTGAGGTTATCTAAGGAAGCAGAGTGTAAGTCGATCGGGTGAAACTTCCTCACTCTCGGGGTCCTTGGAATTTCTCAACCTTGGCCGCCTGTCAGAAACAGCGAGGGAGAATTCTGAAAATGCCACAATATCTGATAAGAGCTCTTTTCTCCCAAGCCCCTTGGGGGAGGGCTGCGACAGGGAGGCGTCGGGAGAATGAGGATGTCTTCGTAGGAACCCCTGGGTCTCCTCGCTCGGCCAAGCCTATGACAGAACCCTGGCTGCTGAACTTCTGGGGATGCCGTCTACCAGTAATCATGCGTTTCCGGAATTCAGCCCGCACTCAGAATGTCCCCTCTCGCTGCCTGCCGTCAGTGACGCGGAGCCACCTGCGTTTCCCATGTGGTCAGGGACAGAGGAACATGAAACCGGGGGCTTGCCATCTCGCCAGGTGCAGGGAGGGGGCGCAGGCAGGTTTACGGTTGTTCACGTGGAAAATAAAAATCAGTGGATGACAATCCAGGAACAGGCTGTTTCGGGCACTCCCAGCTGTAAACCTGCTTTTGCCCCACCCCGAATCTGTCCGCTTCGTGTCGTGTTAAATTCAGCACTCATCTATTGGGTTCATCCCCAGGAGGCTCAAAAGGCAAGCTAAGATTTATGCAAACGAACACGCATGTCCCACACTCACACACGTGTACCAAATCCCGAAGGCCTCGCTGGATCGGACCTCTGAACACGTAAGTTCAAGTTCCGTTTATTCTCGGTCGCAGACTGTCCGTGGGAGAGACCGTCCCTGCGGAAGGTTTGACCTGTGAGCTCGCCCACCGCAGAGTCAGTCCTATACCAGCCCATGGAGCTGGACCGTGGGCTTCCTGTGGACCGCGAAGAGGCCAAACACAGAAGAGAAGAAGCACAGAATCAGCCAGGGGCGGGCTCAGCTCCTGGTGTCAGTACCTGATGCTCTCAGTTGGGTTGGAAAATAAACTCACCTGAGCTTCCGTTCCCTGCGGGGGGAGAGCGAGACCAGGCCCACGGCCTGTCTGATCTCCTGTAACTTCTGCTCTTGGCCTTGCCTGTCCTCACGATTCTTCGTCTTCAAAGAACCTCTTCTCACCTTTATACCCCAGACTTCTTGTATCGTTCTGATCTTTCCAGTTGGAAGAAGCAAACAAATAAACAATCGAAACACACCCCACTCTCCTAGACTGTGAGGGAGTTTCATCAGCTCCGCACCTGAGAAGTTTGGACCTGCAGTCTTCACGCCCGGGCTTCTTCATGTGGGCGGCCGTCCCTCGGGCTCCTGCCTCTCGTACACGCCGAGTTCGTCCCGGGAGATAGATGCTGGTCGGTGGGGCTCAGCCCCCCGCCTGACCTCTGGGGAAACCGGGTGCTCCTCCCACAGCTGTCTCAGCAGTGGCTTGGGCTTCACTAGGCTGGGCCACCTGCAGCCTTGAACCCACCTCCCGCCCCATCCCCAAGGCCAGGGTGCTGTCTGACCTCAGGGGCCACAGCGGGTGAGGGTCCCTCCTGAGTGAGACACAGGGCCTGTGCCCCTGCGAATACCTGTCACGCACAGGGAGGGGCGTGGCGTGGACTTGGGGAAGACGCATGGAAAGTCGACAGCGTCTCACTGCCACTGCATCTCTGCTTCTACAAAGGCTCCGAGTTCTGTCCCCCTTGCTCCCGTGTGATGCTGTGGGACCCCCGTGTGGACCACAGGGAGTGCCCCCGGCGGGGACACGGCTGGCGAGCCGTGGGGCGAGCGAACGTCCGAGAGAAGCCGCCTACTGGGCTGCCCAATGTCATAGTCGAGAATTCGCCGAAATTGCAAAGCATCCTTATAAACCACAGGTGAGTGCGAAAGGCTCCTGGCTGGTTCCACCGAAAAACTCACGCACAAAACCGGCCTCGCGCGCTGGGGAGGGCACCCGGGGCTGTGGGGTGGGGGGGGACGCAGAGGGGCAGGCCGACACACCGGGAATGGGCTGTGCTTCGTCACCCCGGCGTCCCGCAGGAACGGCACAGGCGGACAAAGTGCCTGGCGGCCTGGAAGTCACCGATAACCTATCTATAGAACGTGGGTCGTCTGGATGCGAGTGTCCGCCCACCACACGCTTGCGCTTGCACTTCTGTGAAACGAGTAAAAGCAAAGCGGGGGGGTGGGGTGTTGCAGACAAAGGAAAAGATGAGAATGTCAGGGGTGCTCGACTTCGGGGCGACAGACACGTTTTTAATCGACGTTTCTAACGGTGGAAAGAGGGATAAGCATTACTCTGAATCACAGCGGGTACCTTCGACAGATTCCACAGAGAGTCGGACACGTTGTGCTGGTCATGCAGAGCCTCTGCGAGAGACTGCCTTGTACGGACGATGTCTCATTAAACAGAAAACACCCCCCCCCCGCCAACGCCTAGCACCTCACATATCCGCGGTGGCACCGGCGGTACCGACCCTGCCTGGGGCTGGTTAGCACGGATTATCCATCATCTCCTGCACCTTTGCAACGTTCTGCTCAGCGTCGTTAACTCTCCACCACGTAAACAGTTGGGAAAAAAAATAGTAAACGTGCCAAACTCGCACACATCATACTGGATGTTTAAACCGTCGTCACAGACAGCTACCAATATACCCCCATCTTTAAGAAATCTAATTCTCATCAACCAACAGGATGCTACCGACCTCGGCCCCTCTCCTGGACTCTCTGTGTTTTCCTCACAAAGACCCAGGACCACGAGCCTCCCCCTGGCTGAGTTCCCGACCCTGATGACTCTGCTGTGCCGCACAGCGCGCCCGTTTTAATCTGCCTCTCCCCTCATGATGCATGGGCATCGCCTTGCGGGGCGAGTTCATTTGAGGGCAGCGCTCTCATTTTAAATTAATCGGCAGCTCGCAACATCATCCCGGACGAAGTGTTGATTGCGTGCCATTTATCTCAACAACAACCAGACATTAACCCTCGCAGGGAGGATCAGAGAAGACGGCCTGCTGTCCGCGTCGGGAGACGCAGAGTTCCGACGCCCTTGTTGAGAGTGACACCCGCCTCCTCGTGTTTATTTCTGGGCAGCCATTATTTTGTCTCAACGAGATTGCTTTCTGGACTTGATGTTGTTAGCACGATTCCCAGAACACCCATCAGACTCACTCCGATGTCACGGAGACGAGGGCGGCGGGATGTCGGGATGCAGAAGAGCACCCCCCCCCGCGATTCCCGCCGTCCCCAACCCCGCAGCCACGCTGCCTGGACCCCAGGTGTGGCGTCCACACCGACAGCGAACATCGCGGACATGCCCGAGCCTGCACAACCCGCCTCCCCCCTGCCTGGTCCGCACAGCCCCTCGCTGGCAGCCCCGTGAGCGCCGCCCTCCCCAACCACCTCCCCCCCACCCTGCCGTGGGACGGACCGGAAAGGTGCCCAAACAGGGCCCCGCCCACGTGCCTGGGGAGCGAGGTCCCACTCGGGCTCTGCTCAGGGTGCTCCTTCCCCCGAGGGCGGGCCGGGCTGCACTGGAGACGTCCTCCGAGGTTCCGCCAAGGCCAAGAGAAGATGCCGGCAGATACGAGTCCTTCTAGAAAACTACGCTCAAAGGAATAAATAAAGGAGGGGACGGGGCCGTGGCGGAAGCTCGAACAGAGCCCTGGGACTAGGTCTTGGTCGCGGTGCGTTCCTCCGGTCGGCCCCTCAGCGCGGCGCCCCGCGCAGGGCGAGTGCCAGCCGCACGCCCAGCTCTGGCTGTGAGGCAGCGCACTGCAAAGTTGCGTGTGACTCCGCTGCCCTCGTGTCCTTTGGAGGGCGTGACCCGGGAGCTCCGCAGTGGCAGACGCTTCCCGGGGACCTCGCTAGGCTGCTCTGCACGGCTCCGCGGGCTTCCCGGATGCCCCCCACCTTAGCGCGCACACCCCCTCCAGACGCTACTCCGACGGCCCGTATTTTCACAAGCGCACCAACACTGGAGCTGACAGTCCTGTATTACAAACTGGCCCCCACGCACTCGGCCAGCACACTGCAGCCCCGGGGGGGGGCGTGCACAGGCCGGAGGGCCCCGTGGAATAGGTGCTCTGACCCCTCAGCTGTGACCGTGGGTCCCCAGCACTCGCTCAAGTTCACTCCTCTCTGCGCAAGAGAAGGCGAGCGTCAAGGCACAGGTCACTTCATCCAAAACTCCCCCCTGTGGGGCAGGTGTTCACGCTGACGGGACCCCCTCGCCCACTTTCCCGGCCAGCGCCCGGCGCGGGGAGTGCGTTCCGGTAGAGCCGTCTCTCCTCCTCACTCCTCCCCTCCCGCTGACTCTGCCCGCCTCCCGACCCACCCAGGCTGCGTGTCTGTGGGTCTCAGTCACCCCCAGTCTTGGGTCTTGACAACAGACCAGATCACACCTGCACGGCCCTTCACCCAGCGGCCAGCTCACCCACATGCGGTGCGCTCTGGTCCCCCGAGACGCGTCCCTCACTCGTGAGTCAGTGGCTGACTCTCTGCAGTATCCAGGAAGGTCAGAACATTCCCAATATATTAACCATAAGCCGAGTATAGAAGGGAATTTCGAAAGGACAGAGTGGAACAGGGAAGTGGGAGCCCTCGAGAGAACCCCGTACCGACTCTGCCTCGGCTAACGTTCACACTGCTGCTCGTGGCCTGCGCGTCCCCACGGTGTGGGGATGGCCAGGAGGGTTCGGTCCCCAGAGCAGTGGTGCCTCACAGCTCGGGCCCCCAAGCGGCTGCTCTGGCTGTGACGTGGGTCGGTCCACCACCGGTTGCTCCGGTGTTTCACTGTGAGAAGACTGCTCAGCGTTGACCTGTGCGCTTTTTTGTGTTCGTGATGCGGCCACCGAAGTACCTGAGATGCGATGTCACGAGGCCCTGGGCCTAAATCTCCCTGCCGCCTGTGACTCTGGGCACTCCCCCTCATCCGCCCTGGCCTCTGTGGGTAAGTAATAGCATCACGTCTGCCTGGCCTTTTCCGGGAATGTCAATGAGTTCCACACACACACGCGAGTGCACACACACACTCATGATCATCCGGAACCCACGGCCTCCCTGCTGACTCTCCTGTGGGAAGAAGGCTGGGTCGTTTCCGCCTTTATTCCCAAGCGCCCATCAGGGAACAGCTTAGCAAATAGTAAGTGATGAACTAACGTCTTCTCTCAAAAAGCCAGCACGTTTCGGGTCGAGATGACAACACTGGGCGGGAACTCGGGGCCCTCGCGTGACCCAGGCAGCAGAGGGGCTGGCTGGACGTCGCTTCTTCCTGGGGGACATGGCTCGCCCGCCCGGCTGAGTCTGCTCGGCTCGTCCTTCCAGGCCTGGCTGCCGCCGGCCTCTCCCTGGCCAGCGACGAGGGAGCGAGGCGGTGGGCGTTTATGTGTGTAATTACCTGATTTGCATAGCTAACTGCCTGAGCCGCGTGTGCCACGAGGGCTGTGCCAGCGGTCCCTGCGCCGGGCCGAGAGCCAACGAGTGCGGACTCCCTCTCCGCGGCTCTTTGCTGAGGGGCCGAGACCCATCGCCGAGGGCCTGCTTCCCATCCCCCACGCTCTGCACCAGCGGCCGTGGTTTGTGCTTGTTTTCCAGTTAACTGACTTAGTTAATAAATTTAAATTGCTCTGTAGGTGGGTGTTACCGAGTGTGAGCGAGTATTAATTATTGTGATTTGTGAACACTTCTCAAGTAGTGCGTCTTGTATGCAAATGAGGCCATAACTAGCCTAATTTGGTAAAAAGAGAAATAAATGCTAAGTGGAAGTTGTGTCAGCAAGTGCAAATGTTTATGTGAGCGGAGAAAGGGAGAATTAGAGGACTCTTTGGGGGGAAGGCGTCCTTGGGCTGCCAGACGAATGCATCGCTTGCAGCCTCAGGAAGACTTCCAGGGGCCCGCTGGGCTGGGGACAGACCGCGGGCCCGCTCAGCCCTTGGGGAGAGCGAGCGGAAACCTAAACGGTTGGCCCTGGAAACGACGCAGGGCGCCCAGCCCTCCCCAGGGCGGGCTCTGGTCGTAATGAGTTACGGGATTCGCGCACCTGAGCAGAATGGGTCCGAGGCCTCGGGCTCCCTGGGTGACGGGCAGGGGCGTGTGGCCGTAGGAGAGATGTGTGCGGATGGCTTGTTATCACCCCCTGAGGAATTCATAAGGGGATCCCGGACAGGGAAGCGGGAATCAGCCAGGGAGAGGTGGGGAAGGAAAGCGTTCTGGGGGCGGCCCATGTAGCTCCGCCCTGTGAGCGGTGGGCTCGGCGTCGGTCCTGGCCGCCACGCTGAGGGTGGACGAGACAGGACAGGACTGGGGAGAGCCAGCCCGGGCGGGGGCAGTTAGGACGGTGGACGAGAGGAGGGGGAGGATGTGGCCCAGGGGAGCATCGCACTCCCTGGCACCTCCTCACCTGGGACACCTCATCCTCACCAAGGACAGCATCCCAAGTCCACGGGAGCACTGCCCTGCCTGGCCTCTGAACCCTGAGAAGGCCCAGTGGCGACAGAAAGAGGGTAAGGATGTCACGGTGATGCTACCGAAGGTACAGGTCCTGGGAGGCCGGTGCCTCGCAGCCCTAACCCCGTGGGTACTCATTTCTGCCATTATCTGCACAGGCGCATGGACATTTTTACTCCCTTCTTCGCCCCGCCCTCTGGGCGACACGCCCTCCACGTTTAGGGTACCCACGTCGGCCTCCTAGGAGCTGAACCCCTTTCCCCTACGCAGTCCCTCCTGAGCTGTAGGAGGAGGCGGGCCCCCTCTTTCTAGCGAAGCCATTCGAGCACGGGTCGCCCCTCCAGCATTCTGAGGCCGCGGGGGTGGGAGAATGGGTGGGGCCCCGCCGCTACGGACGCCTGTGCACCGCGGTCCGGCCGGGCCGGGCGTGCGGAGGGAGCCACGCGGAGATGCAGGTAGACAGAGAGCATTCCGAGGGCGTGTCTGATGGCGGTCACGTCTCCAGCGGCACCCCGACCGGACCCTGCCTCGGCCCCGCCCCACCCCGGCCCAGACCCGGCCCTGCGCAGCAACCCCGAGAGCGCCGCCTGCCGGTTGCAGGGGACCTTCTCTGTGTCGGTGTGCAGCCCAGACACTGATGGCACCGCACACCCCCTGCGAGACCTGCGGGGGGCGGGGCACTGTCCGGCCCGGAGGGGCCCGAGGCTCCGCCAGCCCTGGAGCGGGGGTCACTGCGCGTTACCCTGGGCTCGGCAGAGCAGAGAACCGGGAGCTGCCCGGCCACGGACCCGGCTGTTGCGTGCATACTCGCATCCGCGACCCGAGTGGGAAGAGAGAAGAGACAAGTGTGAACACTGCTTGTCGTGCGTGTTGGCGCGCGCGCCCCGCTCACCCGGTGCCCTGTCCGCGCAGGGACAGGACTGAAAGCCGAGGCTCAGAAAAGGGAGGCGACTTGCAAAGGACACAGGAATACACACGCCTGCCTGGCTCCCACCCCCGGCCTTCCTGTTTCACCAAAACGCGGTGGGACCAGGAACAGGTGGTTTCTCGTCTGTGACAGATGCCACTTAGCAGCTTGGGCGACAGCAAGGGAGGCCGCGCAGCAGAACAGAGTTAAGGAAACGTGCTTATTTTAGGCTTCGCTATATACAGATGTGTTCGCATACACACATGCATGGTTATATACACACATGCTTATATACACACGTGTGTATATATACACACATACACACATCACATATACGTGTATGTGCTTATTGATTTCAGAGGGAGGAAGGGGGCAGAGGGAGGGAAAGGCCAATACGAGAGGACAATGCGGGCGGACGGATGGCCACCCCCCATGCCCCGCCTGGGTCTGAAGCCCACAGCCCGGACCGGTGCTCGGCCTGGGCCTCACCATGTTAATACGTGGCCCTGACAGCCCACGGAGGTGGAAGCTGTTTTGCTTTTCCCTCTCCAGCATCCAAAAAGAAATGGGAAAAATATCTAAAAAATCACACTATTTAGAATACACAAAGAATTCATATAACTCAATAATAAAGATGAATAACCCAATTTAAAAATCAGCCAACATTTGAATAGACATTTTTCCAATGGAGATATACAAATGGCCAATAAGCACATTAAAAATGCTCAACATGATCAGTCATTAGGGAGGTTCCATTCCAAAGAGCAATGAGTCACCACCCCCCCACACAGTAGAATGGCTGAACTAAAAAAAAAGACAAAGTGAGTAACACGGGTTGGCAAAGGATGTGAAGAAGTTGCAACTTTGATGCCTTGCTGATGAGAATGTGAAATGCGCGTGGTAGCGTGGATGTGTTTCAAAACACTAACTGAGTGAAAGAAGCCGGTGACAAATGCCACGCATTTAACTCCATTACAGGAAGTGTGTGTAGTAGATGAGTCTGCAAGGCAGGGAGCACAGTGACTGTGGGCAGGAGACTGGGGACAGTCGGGGAGGAATGGGGAGAGGTGGCCAACAGGTGCAAGTTTTTTTGGGGGGCTACTAATGATGTTCTAAAATCAGATGATAGCGATGACTCTGAGTGAGTGGACAGAGAAGCATCACGTATTTTAAGGAAGTGAACTTTGTGATGTGTAAATTATATCTCAATACAGCTGCCTTCCCCCCAAAAGAGATATTATTAAGTCAAATGGATAATCAAACCCTCTGAAATATTTCCCACCCAAACGACGCTACACCGTGAGTTCAGTGATCACGCCTCTCCGTGGCTGACACCCCTGAGGCTGCAGAGGGCAGGCGAGCTGCTCGGAATGATGGGGAGCAGGAGACAGAGGTGCCCCCCCGAGCGACATCGGTCCTTCCCGTGACAGAGGCACGCACTTCGCCACGTTGGTAACCAAACGTTATTCAACTGAAATACCCAGTGCCCTTTGGAGAGGTACCGGCAGCCGCAGGATCAGTCTGTGCTGTCTCCGTTATTTCCGTTTTATGGCCGAGAAAACGAAGATGCAGAGAGGATTTAAAAAAAAACAAACCCACAATTAAGAAGTGGCCCAGATGCACATTTGTTTGACTTCAAAATGGCAACACTTTTCTGCTGTGTACCTGGCGTTTTCTCTTTAGAAGGTCAAATCCTTCAGGCTTAATTATTTGCTTCAAAGCTATCACAAAGTTACGGCGAACAGTTGTTACTTCCTCGTAAGTCGTACAAAGCAATAGGCACCGAAGGGTTGCCACGATTGCCGGGAGGACGCCCAGGGCGTGTTCATCCCGTTCCTAATCTGGTGTTCCGAAACATGTTCGACTGGCGCACCGCTACCGAGAATCAACATTTAATTCGGTTTTCTTTCATTCTTGCGGCATATTTAATCCTATTTTTCTCTTCAGAAAAGCCATATAATTAATGCACTGATGTTAAAGAGGTAAAAAAAAGACCTTTTCATTTAGAACAGGTGTTAAATTAGCCACAAGAGGACTCTCTTGTGATTTCCTAAATGTAACACAATGGAATTACAGGGACTGGGTCATAAAAAAGGGAAACGCTCTTTAAACTCCTAGTCTTCCGTCTAAATGGACAGTGCCGAGACTTCTGGGCTCCCAGAAGGAAGCCAGCTGAGTTTGTTTACTCCCGCACATGAATAATCATGTCCGTCGTTCTCTCTGGAGTGGGACCCGCGAGGAGGAGGGTGCCACCGGTTATGAGCAGTGAACAGAAGGCGCAGCCGGAGGTCAGGAGGCAGGGGGTGGGGGTGGATGTTGGTGGCTGACCGAGGAAGGGCCCTGGGAGGCTGGGCTTGCAGATGGGAGAAGCAAGGGCCGCCCACCGGGTGGGGGGAAGTTCAGGTCCGTACAAGGCAGACGAGGCCCCTGTTAGGTACCAACCAGCGCTGGAAAAGGAACCTTTCTCCTTAGAGAGTTTCAGGTCTCCCCAGTCCTGATGCTGTACAGCTTCATTTTGGGGAACAGGGGGACGGAGACTGGGAGATGGAAATAGCAAATTCTCAGGATAAAGGGACCTTAATATAAACCTTACATTAAAAGATACTTAACACTGACATAGCTTGTTGAACAGGTGAAATGAGTGTAACACGTGATTGATTTATACAGAGGTGATGTTCATAAACCCTATGAGATGTGATTGTCCGCATTTCCCAGGCGGGAGCGCATGGAGCAGTTACATGCACCCCCGTGTAAGTAAGGTCTGTGTCCCCCGTGCCTGGCAGTCCCACTCCCATCCTTGTGGTGAGCATGTTCTTGGAGGACTGGATCAGGTGAAAAGCTGAAGGACATCCCACAGGCAGGCTGGCTGGCAGGAACACAGCACCAGCCAACACGGCCTTCTCAAGAAGCTGCCACCCTCTGATGTCACTGGGGCCAGGTTGTGGGGGAGGGGACCAGGAACAAGTGGTGGGAAGTGAAGCCAAAGGATCAGGAGGGACCAGGTTCTGGGAAGCACTGTAAGGGATTTTCCACAGTCGGCTCTGGCTGCATAAGGAACAGCCCCAGAATCTCCATGGCGTACAATCTCAGTGCCGACTCCTTGCTCATGTGTTCATGGACCAGACGACTCCTCCACACAACTCTCACCCTCCGTGAAGGGTCAGCAGGCCACCGGGTGTGTCCTTTCCAGGACAACAGCAAGCCCAATGAAAGCCCCTGCCTCGGTCCGGTCAGCTGTTGCCAGCGGCCAAAATGGGACACAAGGCACAGTCCAAAGCTTTGGAGTGAGGATGTGAGCTTTGCCTTCACGGCAGGAAACAGGGAAAAGCAAAGGGTGGTACAGGCAGGGATGAAGGGCCGGGCCAGTGACTCGGGAAATTTGCCTCCCACAGGGGCTTCCGGGGGAACCTAGCCAGAGGGTATGCAGGGGTCAGAAACAGATGCATTCTAACGGGAGGACCACTTTGAGAAAAGATGTCCCTTTGTGGGGCGCATAGTTAAGAGTTAAGGAATAACCTTTTCTATTCCCTGAAACGTGTATGGAATGGGGAAGTCCCCCCTGGCTAAGGACCATCGGGAGCTGCCCCGCACTCCGTCAGCCACGCTAGCCTTCTTTATCTTGTGGTGGGGGGAGGGGGCTAGAAAAAAGAAGGCTACAACGAACAGTCAACCAAAACCCAAAATTGCACACCACCCTGGCCCAGGACACTCTCTCCTGAGCTCATTCTAAAAAATCTCTCCCTACTCCCAGGTCTCAGAACAGACTCCGTGGAGAGTAGTGATTGAACACCCGAGGGTCAGCCACAGGCGAATGCTTGGCAGGTTAAGATTCTAAAAGGAGATGAAGTGCTTACACTTCAAATACCTGTTTTCTAAAACGCTGGAAAGGACTCTAGCGTGAGCTGGCCACCTATTATTTGTCAGACACTATTATAGATGCTTTATATAGGCTTTTTAAAAAAAAAAGTAATGAGACAACTCCAGAGTACCTGTATTTACAGAAAAGGAAAATACAGTTCAGAGAGGAAAAAAACTTTTCAAGATTCTACATCTAGAGGCTGTCAGAGCTGGGACTTAACCAGAGCCATTCAAGCTTTTTAATCTGATTTCATGGGAGGCTCTATGCGCTGCACCTCACAGTTCCGGCCTGTAACCTTGGTACAGGAGAAATGCGTCTGCACAGTCAGAATGTAAATCTGATTTAGTCTGGCCTTTTTCATCAGCAACTAATCATGTTACCCTATGAGTCAAAAACAAAAACAAATAAGGCGGCAGTTCCTGTGGAATTGTCTCCCTCCGGTGGGTTGGCGGGAAGGGAATGAAAAAAAAAAAAAACCCTCAAAAGCCACTAAAACACCTTTGAAGATAGAAATAAAATATTATGCTACTAAATAGCACAGTGCCTTTTTCTGGCTACTGACTCTTCTTAAGTCAAGAAAGCTGTAACTTGGCAGGAGTCAAGAGGAAAAATGTGAAAAATAAAAGCTTTGCCCTTTAGCAGCAGAGGAAATACAGAAGATTTATCTAAAACCTAGCATCTCCACTCAACTCTCCAAATCCCAAGGCTTCCCTGAAGACAGAAATTAAAATTCCTGGGGAACTACAGCCTAGCTCTACTGGCTGGAAATGCTTCCGTGTTCCCTAACTCCTCCCTATGGACTTCCCATTTCTGAAAGAGTTGTCAAGGAGAGAAAAAACAAACAACAGAATCTAAAACGAGAAAAGAATCTGCCTTTGGCGATGTTCATCAAACCCGCAAACAGCCACCTGGTTGGAGAGGGAGAGGTTTAAGAAGCGGGTGGTCAGGGGTGATGAGGACCAGAGGGAGCAGGAGAGGGTCGGGTGGGTGGCAGGCAGGCTTCCGAGGACGCAGGGACAGGGCAGCAGGCTCGCACCTGCCCTCAGCGGTCCCAGACTCTGGTCTAGAATTGTCCGCAGTCCCTCACCCACCTCTTCAGCTCACACCTGCCAGGTGATTTTACGTGTTGGGGACTTTCCACTACTCTAAATGGTGACATCGTAACAGCAGAACCAGACCCAAATGGTCCTGCCCTGTTTTTAACAAGATTACAGTTGCTTTTCGGCGCAAACACACCCAAATCGCAAATCATTCGGTCTCCTTGTAGCTGGTCAACAGGCAGCAGTAATACTACTTCCCTCCTCCCCATCCGTTCACTGACAGTCTCGCCTCAAGGACAGTCAGCTCCCTAACTGACTTGCATTCGTTGCCCAATGAAACCCTCAGCGGTCCCCACTCTCTGCAGCTCTGTAGTCACGCAGCGACTATTAACCATGACCATCGAACCTGGGGTTACAGGACGCCCTCTAAAGAACTCCCTAGTTTACAGGTTACAACTCCTACTCTCGTTGTGAACATCGACCCAATTCCTCCTTAACGACTGGGATCGATTATCCCCCAAAGTACAGCCATCGTATGGCCGATTGCTTCAGAGCCCAAGGAGCCACAGACTGTCATCTGGCAGACTCGCCTTCCCACGGAGCAGGTCCAGCGTCAAATCCGCTGACGCAAGCATTCCTCCTTTTGAAAGCTAGGGCCTCTAAACCAACGGGTCTCAGAAACAAAGGAACAGGAAGCAAAAGTCCTGCAAAGTTGTCTGCGCGATGGCCCATCCTCCACAGTAGAGAGCCAGCCTTAAAGAAGGCTACGTTCTAGTGATAACGGGCGTGCGCGGACGTTCAGCAAGAGCTTATCGGGCCCGTTGCTTCTAGAATGTAGGGTGCACGTCAAGACCAGAGCAGCCGACAGAAACGTGCTGGGCATGTGAAGTAAATCTGCGCCCAGGCCGTGAAGTCTCTGTGCGCCTCCCATCCGTCACGTTAGTGTGATCCGCCTGTCCCCGGGGACCTGGCTGGCCCTCCTGGAGGGGATCCGCAGGCCCCCAGGGAGGGAAGAGTGAAGAAGTAAAATGGGGTCACTACGGTCAGGCTGCCGAATCACTAAAAACCGAGTTGTCTGAGGCACGGGGAGACAACTCAGTCCTTGTTTCCACCAACTTGGGAACTGAAATTTTCGAGCTTCTCAGCCGAGCCTAAGGGCACGCGATCTCGTTAACTCGCCTGCAGCCCGATCACAGGGATGTCCCCACTTGCCTTCTCCCGCCGTCACGCAGCCTTCCTTCCTTCCCCTCTTTTAGTCAAACGTGTGAAAAGACCCGCAAACGGTCACCCTCTGGAGCCTTTGAGGTCTTGCTTCCTGGCCTGCGATCGTTTTGGCTCAAGGAAACTCGTGAAAACCCTCCACGAGTTCGGACGTTTCTGAAGTCGACCACCCTCCCTAAGGAACCAGCGAACGGAAGGAGGGCGCCCTGTGGACCGCTGCAGAGAACTGGCGAACCCGAGGAGCTGCTCATGGGGACGCCGGACTGGCAGCCGGTCCCCCGTCAGCATGGGTGGCTCAGGACTTGCAGCTGGTGTCTGGAGTGCGGACAGTCCTGTGGGGCTGAACTGGTAACGCTGCGGAATGGGCCGCTAAATCCGGGGAGTTCGTGTCAGAACTGAAACAAACGGCTGGACCACCAGTTGGCGTCCGGAGAATTGGTGGTGCGTGTTGGAACCAAGCCCTTCACTCAATTCCAAACCCTTGGCTAACGGGCCGAGCCGTAAGTCTTCTCCCACGAGCATGCGGGTCTGCATCTCTGGCCATCTCTCCTTCTGCCTGAAGTGGATGGCCTGGCGCTACTGGGGAAGCTGCACACCCAGGGAGGGGCGCCCATCACCGCCAACCGGCAGAGCCCCCTCTGGGCAGGGTGTCCTGGGGGCAGCAATTCGCCTCTGGCTGCTGCCAGCGCATCACACAGAACCTGCAGAAAACCAGGGCGAGGTTTTTTCCTTCTCATTGTCAAAAGTTCAGAAAAAAATGACTAAATCGCATGAACTATGGAAGCAGTGATTAGCGAAACTTTTTCGCAGTCACGGCAGAAAGAGAGCTTGCAAACCGGGAGCCCGCCGGGGAGGAACGAGGCTCGGGGGCGGGGCGCGCGGGGGCCCGGTGTGGGGAGAGCGAGGCGGTGCGGACCTCTCCGGAGAGCACCGCAGCCGGGCGTCCAGATGGCCGGGCCGGGCCGGGAGGGTGATTATCGCATGCCGTGCCGGGGAAGATGATTTAAGATTGTCGTGATTTTCAGAGGAATTTACAAGACATAACCTCAGTTGAGCTTTGCTTACATTTATGAAATAAGCTAGATTTAGTTTTGCTGACGTGGCTTCAACGGCTTTGTCGGCTCAGGAAATTCTCAAGTCCAATCTCCATTTCGTATTTAATTTGAACATCGCTAACTGGCCGAAGGGAGTTGGCTCCGAGGTCGCTGATCTGGGCTGAGGAAAGGTCAAGGGGCTCGTCTGTCGGCCTCTCCCGCGGGCCGGTACGCCTTGGGGAGCTGCCCGTCCGCACGCACTCCTCCGTTTGGCAACGCGTCTCTGCTGGGCGCGCCGGCCTTGCCGCGCGGCGCGTAGCCATCAGCCAACGAACTGCTGAGGGGAGACGCCAGTCTCCTCGTCCCCCGCACCGCAGCTCCTGGCGTGCCTTCAGCAAACCGTGAGAAGGCATCCATCACCAACTGAGGAAGCTGTGTCTTTTCTCCAAGCCACTCGGAGCCCACCATGAGGCTCCGCTAGCAAGGAGGGCGCAGCCCCGCACGAGTCCCCTCCCATAACTCTCCCCCTGAGCACCACGACACCCACTGGGCCCTGGGGCCGGGGAGTTCGTATCCCAGCCGGGACCTGCCACAGAGCTTTCGTGCTCGGAACCATTCGACATCAGCAGCCTCGTGGGTTATTCCGTTCCCGGGTTGGAAAAGCACGTGTCCAGGGAGTCCAGGACTAGCGCCCGATGGGAGTGTGTGAGACTTGCAAAACGCCTCTGCAGCCGTGTGCAAGGCTTCTGAAGTGTGCCCACCCTTCCGCCTTAGCCGTCCCTCGCTGCAGGTACACCTGCGTTAAGAGCTGAAGAAAACAAGACGAACCCTGCAGATAAGCAGCCACGCCACGGCGGGGACCTCCAGAAACGCACCCACGGAATACCAGGCGCTGCTGGGCCCGCAACCCCGGGATCCAGGCGGGCTCCGCCTCCCTCCGCGGCGCGGCCCCCAGGTAGCGGGTTGCCTAGGCGACTGCTCCGCAGGCTCTGATCCAACCCTAGTCACCCCAGGTGTGGATTCTCAGAAACGCTACAGGTCCAACTGCTTCGTTGAAACTCTAGTGGAGCAGGTCTCTGAGCTGTTCATTTAAAGTGAACGTTTTATTTTGTAATACCTTAGAATTACAGAAAAATTGCAGCACTTGTTGAGGTGGTAAACACCCAGCTTTCCCCATCTTTAACATTTCATACAAGTATAGCACATGTTGTTGTCCTTTATTTATACCGATTTTCTTCCTGTTCCAGGACCCCAACGGGGAGGCGGCGTTTAGTTGTCACGGTTCCTGGGCTCCTCGCGACTGGGGCAGTTTCTCGCACTCCCTGTGTCTCCTCGTGGCCTTGACGGCTCGCAGAGCATTTGTCGGGATCTTGTAGACTGTCCCTCCCTTCATATTTGCCTACGGTTTCCTCGTGATCGCACCGGGGCCCCGGCTTTGGAGGAAACGTCATTTCTGTCCCATCATCGCACTGAGGGGGACATACCAGCAGAAGGGTCACCGCAGCTTGGGGTTCCATCGGTCGGGATTCTCCACAGTTAAAGTCGCTGCTTTCCAGCCCCATCCCCAGTGGCCCCCTTGGGGAGGAGGTCGCTGTGCGCAGCCCGCGTGTGAGGAGGGGGGTCGCGAGGGCCGAGCGCCACCGTAAAGTATTAGGAACCGCGTGCAATGTCTCTGACTGTTCGCCCCTCCTCACTTATTTATTCCGTCTTTTACGTCAGCGTGGACCTGTGGGTGTTGACCTTGTATTTTGGATTATAATACAATACCGTCTGTTTTCTTTATTTGCTCAGATTTTTTGGCTTTAGCCATCGAAACATTTTCAGTTGTCTTGAGACTTTCTGAACTATCTCCATTGCATTGCACTTTTGCTTGCTTGCTTGCTTGCTTGTTTTGTTCATTTTGTTTTGTTTTGAGCACTTCCTAACTTTTTCTGTACAGCAGGAAGCTTTGGGCTCGTCTTGTACACTGTCCTGTCAGTCCCGGAATTAGTCACTTCTCCTGGGAGCCCTGGTGCCTTTCGCTGGAGAATGGAATTGGAAACCACAGCTGCGTGCCGGGTGCTCGCTGCAGCTGGGGTGCCATTGCTCCCGGGCCCCCTCCCCGGGCAGAGAGGGAAGAAATACGTCTGCAAACCCAGGAGCGCACACATATCAGTACACGCATGCCTGCACACACTCCCACAGGAGCGTGAAAGGGCGCTCGCACTGCCGTCCTCGACTCTGGTCCACGTCCACGGGCTTGGCTCCCGGGCCCTTCCCTATCTTGTCGGTGTAACTCCAGCTCCGACGAAGAGAAACCCGGCCCCATCCCCTGCACCTTCGCTCTGGTGTTTCACGCTGTGGCTCCGAGTGACGGCCTCGGGATCTTTGCACCGCGCCCCGTGGAAAGCAATCTCAGCAACCGCAGCTCGGCGCTCACACGCAGCTCCTCTCGCCCTCGGACTCACAGACGCCACTGGTTTCCAGAGTAACTCAGCTCAGCAGCTGATTCCCCGACCCCCTTCGGGGAGGCGGTTCCATGAATTTGTAACCCAGTTGGAAAGCTTTGTCACATTCTGTCCTGGGCTCCCCTGATCACCTAAGTCAGTTCTGAATGTTCATGCATCAAGGTTCACTCGCTGGGCTGTAAATACCTACAAGCTGTCACAAATGTGCATCGCCATGGATGTACCCGTACAGAATCACACGGGAGAGTTTCACCACTCCGGAAACCCACCTCATCGGCATCTCCCCCACCCCCCAAACCTCATCAGCACCCCTCCCCCACCCCCCAAACCTCTAGCAACCACCAGCCCATTTACCGCCTCCACAGTTCTGGCTTCTTAATGTCATAGAATTAGAATCATGAGGCATGAAGCTTTTCAGACTGTCTTATTTTACTTAGCAATAGGCATTTAGGACTCATCCATGTCTGTTTGCACTTCACAGCTCATTTTTCTTTTCTGTTAAATAATTTCCCGGTGCATGGATGCCCCGTGGTGCTTTAGTCAGTCCCTCATCGAAGAGCATCTCGGCTGCTTCCAGGGTTAGGTGATTACGAGTCACTGCGCAGGCATCATGGAGCAGGTTTGCACGCGGGCAGAGCTGTTCGCGTCAGCTGGGCGCGTGCGTCAGGTGTGACCGCTCGGTTGTGCGGTGAGGTGGTGTCTCGTTTGGCGAGAAGCAGCTCGGCTGCCTGGCGAGCAGCTGCACTGTTTGCATTGCCACCAGGAATGAACGAGAGTTCCTGTTGATTCACGTGCTAAACAAATAGCACTCTGGCTGCCCGCGCTCTGGCTCGCAGCCACTCTAATAAGCAGTAGCGGGGCCACATCGCTGTTTTAACGCGCCATTCTCTCGTGACAGACGAGCCCGAGCCGCTCGTCCTGGCAGATTTGCCATCAGTATGCTGAACTCGCCCTCTGTCACCACAATGAGATCGACTCCGGCCTCCAATACTCACTTGCGAGGATGACAGATTTCAGCGGCAGTGACTGACATCGAGGGAGGAGCGGGGGCAATTTTGGATTCCGGGTATCTAAAGGACAGCCGGAGTAATTAAGACACAGCTGAGAGGCTGTGAACGGGATGAACCTGGGAACTAAAAACCGAGAGACAATGAGGGACAAGAACGAAGTCACGGCCCAGACTGCGCGCCTGTGCTTCCGCCGCCGCCCGGGCTGGCCGGGCGGGGGAGGGGCCCCGGCTTGCGTTTTCCTCTTCCCCGTTCTGTGGGAGACGTTCTCCGACTTTCTGCAGCAACGGCCCCTCTCCCTGCCCACACCTCCACGCTATGACCTAAAGTATTTATGGAGATGGTCTTTTGAGAAGGACTGCGCAGGACACTCTAGGACACCGGGGCAGCGGTGCACACGTTTACACGGTGATCCTGACTGCAAATCAGACGGGTGGCCTCGAGGTGTCACTGAGTTTAGAGGGGCAAAGGCCTCCGTAAGGGGAGGTCCGGGTCAGCGCAGGGCCAGAGGCGCAGACCCCGCGGAGCGCGCGCGTCTGGCCCCGTAGGAGAGGCGTCGACTTGGCCCCGACCAGGAGACGCGCTCAGGCAGCCGCACCCTGACTGCGCTGCGCCAGCGTGCCCAGCGTGCGTTGCACCAGACGAACGTCCCCGCCGTCACAGGGCCCATCGCGGACGCACAAACCGGTGCCTGCGGCGTGCAAACTGTGCTGTTCCCAGGAGGTTCGCTGCCTCTGTTCAGAATCCTCGGGGTGAGCCGGTCTCGGGGTCTGCGCTCACCGAGGGGCCAGCACTGGGTGGGGCTCCAGGGCCCTCCTGGTCGGGCGCCCCCCCGGGACCTGTCTGCGCCGGCCTTCCTTGCCGAGGGCCGGCCGTACCTCCTTTCTCACAATACCAGTAATTCCGCGGACAGTAACTCTGTTTCGAAAAGCTTCGAAGGATAAGGTAAGAGGTAAAAAGGGGGGCCTCAGCAGGTTCCCCCCGGGAAAGGAGCCTTCCCTTCAGGGAATCAGCAGTTTTTTCCTCAGGGCCCCTTCTCCGTGGTCTTTTCGTCGGAGGCTGAGCAGACCACCCAGCCACCCCTGCCCTGAACGCGGGGGGCAGGGCTCTCGGTCAGCAGCAGAAGCGACTGTGTGGAAGGCCGGGAGCCTGCGTAGAGAGGGGGCAGGGCCCCCGTTCGCGTGGTCAGGAAACGGCCGAAATGAGGCAGAGACTGGCGTGCCGAAAACACGGTTCAAATTCAGCGCTGCGGAGGGGGGCATTTCCGCCCCTCTGAGCTTCCCCGTGGCTCCGGCGTCAGCTGCTGAATGGATGCGCGCGTTCAGTTTGACTGAGACTGCCATTAGTGATGGAAGAAGCATGGACTCACTCCTTGCAAAAAAACCACATGAAGGTGATTAATGGCTTTGGGGTACAGGCGAGTGCCTCAGTCTATCTGGGGGAAAATCAGCAATGTTCCTGTTCGGCTTCTCTAGGGAGACCTGGGACGAGGTCTGCTGTGCTTGGGAAGAAGCGTCCCCACTGTGCGACGTCCGCGGGACGGTGTAGAAGGAGCAGCCGCCATCAGAGCCTCAGGCTCGGTGGTTCCAACTCGGCACAGATCCGACCGGGGCGACCTTAGGACAGGCCGCCCGCTGAGTGATAATCGGGTTTCTCCAAACCTTTTCAGCTTTCCCTTGAGTTTTTTCTGATAGGACTGACAAAGCTCATAATATGTGCTTAACTTAATTCTATAAGAACAGTAAGAATGGTAGTGCGAAACCAGATTCGGACTAAACGGTGAACTTACCTTCGTCCTGGATAAAAAACACTTGCAGAGTGATGGGCACCCGGGAGAGCAAAGGCCAGGGCGGCGGCTGCTCTTTCTGGGGGGGGGGGGCAGGCTGAGAGGTGGGGACACTGCATTCCAAACTCAGGTCTGCAGGGGCGTGAGAACCTCATCAGGTGGCAGTCGAGGGGTCAGTGACCCAGATCCACACGGGAGGAGTTGTCTGAAGTGTGCCGCAGGGACAACTGAACCAGAGGGACTCAGAGCCATGCTGGACCCGGGACGGTTCGTACAAAAGGAAACAAGCGCCTCTGTCAATGAAGCTCCAGGTCGTGCGGCCCCAACGAGAAAAGCCAGGATCCCTGGGCAGTGAGGAAACTCAGAGACCTTTGCCCCCGAGGCCTGGGAAGGAGGGGCTGCTGGGTAGACAGGTGTGCAGAGAGGGCCAGGCGGGGCCCCCACCGGGAGCACGTTCGGGTGCAGGTAGGATGTGGATCTCGGTGTCAGCAGATGCCGTGAGCTCTGAATTCACGTCGTTGGCGTCCCGACACCGGATGCATCACCGGTAACCCAGGAAACCCGCGATGTATCATAACACCCATTAGAGTCCTCAGGACGATTAAAAGGGATGATGTATTGAAAGCACATGAAACATCCTGGAATTATGGAAGTGGCTAAACCTAGCAGGTGATGCGGAGCTTGCTCTTTTGGTCTGTGGTTCCATTCGTTCTATTTTTGTTTTCACCTTTCACTGAAGAGTAGTTACCGCCTATGAGGTTTTCTCCTGAATGGAAAATCAATTTTCTTCTCCGAGGCCAATGAGCAGGCCATGCCAAAGGCACCGCCAGGCTCCTCTCTCCCTGGCCTGCCGCCTGGACGGAGGTGAGCCGGGGCACGCGGACCACCCAGGGAGAGTTGGGGCGGCAAGGACGCCCCAGCTGTGGTCTCGGGGCAGACTGGGCTCCAAAACATGTCAGGAAGGGTTTCAAGAGACCCCGCAGGGGCCTGCCCAGCTCATTGGGACCCCGGAAGGCAGTGCAGGGCCACCAGCCAGACGCTGGTGACAGGGAAGCTGGCAGAGGTCACTGGTCAGCGTCAGCTCGAGCTCGGGTGGGGACTCCAGGCACAGTGCAGGCCGCAGGCTGCCGAGCGTGGCCCCAAGGGGAAGAAGGTGGCCGTGAGCAGAGCGCCCCCTGGTGTTCCAGCTTTGCGGAAGACAGCTGGAGGGCCTTTGTGTTTCCAAATAAAACTTTATTTAGTCCTGACAATTAAAAAACGTCATCATTGTTCAAAATTAGGAAATAGAAACGTGTGGGAGACATTTTAAATCAATGACATACCCCCTCGGAGAGAACCCCTGAATCATTTTGACACATGTTACATCCCGTACGTGTGACAAACTGTTATGTGAACTTGGAAAAGCAAAGCCCGGATGCTGCTGACTGCTGCTTTCCACGGAAAATTATTTACACAACCCCATTAAAAAACCCTCATTAAACATCTGAATCACCACAGAATATTTTACTACATGGACAGAGCAACAGATAAAGAGATAAAGTCTATACGTTTGAAAAATTAAAAACTGTATCAAACAACTCATAGGTCAAAAAAGAAATCAAAAAGCAACTTGAAAATATTTACATTTGAAAAATAATGAGAGTTTCCTGACTTCCGGCCAAGATGGAGGTGTAGGTAGACACACTGTGCCTCCTCTCACAACCAAAAGAAGGACAACAACAATTTAGAAACAAAAAACATCCAGTACTGACAGACAACTGAACTGTATGGGAGTCCAAAAACCAAGGAGTTAAAGTAGACACATTTATCCAGACTGGTAGGAGGGGCAGAGTCGGGCAGCCGAGCAGAGAGGGGTCGTGGCAAAAAAAAAAAAAAGCGGTGGCTGAGGGACCCAGGTGCCCAAGGTGGTAGCGGGCAGACCCAGCCAGGCAGCAGATTGTGGAGGGGTGCGGCCCACAAGGCGGCTGGCGGACTGAGCCATCCCACATTCGCACACAGATAAACCAGGCGAAACTGGGGAGCGAGACAGACCGCGCAACCCAGGGCTCCAGCTCGGGGAAATAAAGCCTCAAAACACCGATGGAAAACACCTGTGGGGGCTGAGGTTCCGGGAGAGACTCCTGGCCTCACAGGAGAGTTCCCTGGAGAGACCCACAGGGGCCTAGAATGTACACAAGCCCACCCACCCAGGAATCAGCACCAGAAGGGCCCAGTTTGCTTGGGGGCAGTGGGGGAAGTGATTGAAATTTGGTAGAGAGCAGAGCAAGCGCCATTGTTCCCTCTTGACCACTCCGCCCCACATACAGCGTCACAACCCAGCGACTGGGTTGACCCACCCTGGTGAACACCTAAGGCTCCGCCCCTCACTACGTAACAGGCCTGTCAAGACCAAAAAAAACAAAAAAACAAAAAGGCCCAAACAAAAGAACAGATCAAAGCTCCAGAAAAAATACAACTAAGTGATGAAGAGATAGCCTACCTATCAGATGCACAGTTCAAAGCACTGGTAATCAGGATGGTCACAGAATTGGTTGATTTTGCTCACAAATTAGATGAACAAACGAAGGCTACACTAAGTGAAATAAAGGAAAACGCACAGCGAACCAATAGTGATGGGAAGAAAACTGGGACTCAGATCAATGGAGTGGACCAGAAGGAAGAAAGAAACATCCAATCAGAAAAGAATGATGAAACAAGAATTCAAAAAAATGAGGAGAGGCTTAGGAACCTCCAGGACATCGTTAAACGTCCCAACATACGAATTATAGGGGTCCCGGAAGGGGAAGAAGAAGAGCAGCAAGTGAAAAACTTATTTGAACAAATAATAAAGGAGAACTTCCCCAATCTGGCAAAGGAAATAGACTACCAGGACGTCCAGGAAGCCCAGAGTCCCAAAGAAGTTGGACCCAAGGAGGAACACACCAAGGCACATCGTAATTACATTAGCCAAGATTCAAATGAAGGCGAGAATCCTAGAAGCAGCAAGGGATAAGGGGACAGTCACCTACAAAGGAGTTCCCATCAGGCTGTCAGCTGATTTCTCAAAAGAGACCTTACAGGCAAGAAGGGGCTGGAAAGAAGTATTTGAAGTCATTAAAGGCAAGGACCTACATCCAAGATTGCTCTATCCAGCAAAGCTTTCATTTAGAATGGAAGGGAAGATCAAGTGCTTCTCAGATAAGTCAAGTTAAAGGAGTTCATCATCACCAAGCCCTTATTATATGAAATGTTCAAAGGGACTTATCTAAGAAAAAGAAAATAAAAACATGTACAGTAAAATGACAGCAAACTCACAATTATTAACAACCACACCTAAAACAAAAACAAAAGCAAACTAAGCAAACAGCTAGAACAGGAACAGAACCACAGAAATGGAGATCACCTGGAGGGTTAGCAACAGGGGAGTGGGAGGAGGAGAGAGGGGGGAAATGGTACAGAGAATAAATAGCACAGACGATGGGTAGAAAATAGACAGGGGAAGGGCAAGAATAGTGTGGGAAATGTAGAAGCTAAAGAACTTACGACACATGGACATGAACTAAAGGGGGGAATGTGGGTGGGAGGGGGTGTGCAGGGTGGAGGGGAATAAGGGGGGGGAATGGGACAACTGTAACAGCATGATCAATAAAGTATATTAAAAAAAGAAGAAAAATAATGAATATTTCTACCCAATGAACTTTAAAGATTTTACTTATATTTAGAGAGAAGGGAAGGGAGGGAGAAAGAGAGGGAGAGAAACATCAATGTGTGGTTGCCTCTTGCGCGCCCCCTACTGGGGACCTGGCTCACAACCCAGGCATGTGCCCTGAGTGGGAATCAAACCAGCGACCCTTTGATTCACAGGCCAGCGCTCAATCCACGGAGGCACGCCAGCCAGCGCTCTACCCGGTGAACTTTAAAAAGAAAATTCAAGTTCAGTGTCGGAAATGCTTGCTTGTCAGTGAAGAAAGCCTGACCGAAAGGCCTAGGAACAGGAAACGGGACGAAAGGGAGGGCAGAAGTCGATTAGGGCGGGAACTGGGGGAATCGCAAACCGGGTGGACTCGCTAACGCCGGAAGGTGTTTATCTGAACCTACTAGCAATGCGGCCACGGAAAGCGTAGGTGAGGACAGTCCGTACCCCGGAAACCCACATTTTCCGCCCGGAAAGTGTACCGCTCCTCCACACCTCACGCTGACTTCCACTTCGTTTCATATGCAAACACGTGTCTGGCTCACAAACTGTCGACGCCTAGAGCTTGTCAAAGGTCGGCTTTTCTTGTTGGCAATGCTGAACGTGGTAAGGGCTGGCTCTGGGAGTTTTCTTTGTGCGGTGGGTCAGCGTGGACACAGGCGCCAGCCCCCCTCTGCAGAACTTCATTTCAGTTGAGAAGAGTCTTTCGGGTCAGCCCTGGGAGGGAGTTCCAGCCCTGCTCCACCCAGCGCTCACGCCCTGGCTGCAGGCTCCCACACCCTGAAAGCCAGAGGGGTCTCCCCAAATAACGGCGCTTCGATCTGCATTGTGCTTAAGCTGCGACATTTCCTTCTTTCCGTTAAAAAAGACCCTCAAATCATCTAGTCACGGTCGAAGAATAGGAAACACAAGTAAACACACCTGAGAAAAGCCAGAGAATCCCGTTTTCCATAAAGAAGCATTATTAATGTGTTGGTTTATATTCTTCCAGGTTTATATGCATATACAAATATAATAAATCTATGCCTCTACTAATCTACATTTTTTCTCAGAATGCAAGTCTCTCCTCGTGATAAATAAAATGCATATCATTTTAAATAACTTCTGCTTCCAGTATGCCATGAATTAAATGTTTGAGCTAGAGGCTAGAGAAGAAGCTCCATCAACAATAATGGACTTTTAAGGACATAACATGGCAAAAGATCTTGGGAGCCTGTGTGGGCGAGCGGTTTGTGTTTTAATGAATGAATCAGTGTGCTGAGACCATTTGCAAGTCCTTCCGTGCGTGTGGCGACCTCCTCGGATCCTCGTAAAGGAAGGAGACAGAGCCAAGAAGCGCTAATGAATAAAACAGAAATTTGTTAGGTTGGAATTTATGAAAAATGTAAAATTACCGCTTTTCAAGAGACTGTTTAAAAATGAGAGCATGGACTTAGAAATCTTTGTTTTCATCTCATTGTTAAAAAATTAAAAAAAAAACAAGCTTCCTAAACTTTTTGAAAACAATGAAAATGGGAGAAAATAGTCACGATTCGTACATGGAAGGAATTCTACAAAAAAGGGGGGGCGCATAAACTCCAGAAACGATACGGAAAGATAAACAGCCAATTAAAAAAGGGTCACTGCAAACAGACTTCCCAACGTGAGGCAGACCCAAGGCCAAGAGCGCATGAAAACAGGCCCAGCGTCGTCGTGCTGTCAGGGCGCACGCAGATTAAGCCCACACTGAGACCCACTTCACGGCCACGAGGGCGGCCGAAGTTAGAACAAAGCCGAACAGCGATCACATCCGTGCGGGCAGGAAGGCGGCACAGCAGGAAGCTTGCACATCGCGGGGAGAAGCGGAAGCCACTTACCACCACTTCGGAAAGTAACGTCTTATGAAGTTACACACGCACTTACCGTGGACTCAGAACCGCCACTTCTCAAGCCACGGAAACCGGTATCCACAAAAAGCCTTGCAGCGAAATGCTCTGATCAGCTTTCATTCTAAAAGCCAGAAACAGCCCGGTGGACGGAGAACCGGCGGAGGCGGAGCCAGGTGATGGAGCAGGACTCCGCTGGTCAGAGCGAGCGCTCCTTCCCGCGCCGCCGGCACACTGAGTGCAGGCGGGCATCTCAGAAGCAGGGCCGTGCGCCAGGGCGCGGACACAAGGGGTCCCGGGCAGGGCGTGGAGAAGCCACGTGCGGGAAGTCCTAAGCCAGCGGGCGAGAGGGGCTCTCGGGGATTGCGTGGGAGGGGCGGCGTGGCAGGCAGGGGAGGGACCCACCAGAAAGGTTAATGAGGGACTTTCTGAAATGGAACGAGGGGCGTGCCGTGACCCGCGTGTTGGCGACACATGAACAGACGTTTGTCAGGGTTCTTCGAAGTGTATAAAATCTGCGCAATCTATTGCCAATAAAGTAAAGTTGGTCGGGAATGACCCAAGTGGGCTCCGGACCCTCGGATGACCCCTGTGGGGGACCACAAAGTGACCGAGCTCCCTCTGGCTGACGGTGGGCGGCGGGATGGGGACCCCACCCCCCAGCGCCGTGTCAACCCTCACGGACCCGACAGGAAATGACAGTGCGTCTTCAGGAATAAATGCTGCGGCTGTGTTGGGTGGGAGCCGAGCTAAGGAATCACCACAGTGCTCCGAACAGAGCCCAGTGCTGGCGAATCCAGACGCCACCAGACTCAGAGCTTGTCCTGACGGGGAGCTCGCACCCCAAGTGCGGACACGGGCCCTCCACGCCGCGAGCTGCTCAGTCCCCTGGGAGGCGCGGGGTTAACTCCGTGCCATCGGTTTTGTGGTTTCTCTTTTATCTGATCTGTAAATGTCTTTTACAGTTGTCTGAAAGCATTTGTACCGTGTTATGTTTGCGCACATTTAAATAGAAGTACAATAAAAAGAATTTAAGTAAACATCGCGGGTCTGTGAGACTGCTTCCTTCTTTCAAAGGCATCAGTGCGGCATTCAGGGCTGGGCGGCGCTGAGGGTTTCTAAATGGTGCTCGAGCTGGAAGAGGCCCAGAAGTCTTGATTGGATGCTGGGGCTGCCAGGACCGCGTGGCTGAGCTGGCAACGGAGGCTCTTCGCACAATTCAGGAGCGGTTCTGCCTCCGAGCGCCCAGGGCGGGTTTGCCGGGGCGGCATGAAAGGAATTCTTGTGTAGGAAAGGCAGTGGCTTCGATTCCCAGTGAGGGGGCCCTCGGGGGGATACTGACTGTGGGACAAAAGCCACTGACAGCCTAACCGTTGTGGTGGGTCCTGGTGTCCGCGGAGACATTCGGGGCCACTATTGGAACTGTGACATCACTGGGTTCCCTCAGTGAGTTACTGTGCCTGTCAGGGCTTTTGCATCTGCGAGTAACAGACAGCTCCAGTGCAAATCAGCTCGGGCGAACGGCAAGGGAAGGATCTCGGTTTGCTCTGGCGACGGAAGGCACCTCGGAGAGCCTCCTCGGACGCTGCCACGGCGTCTTCTGGAGTTCGTCTTCCTTTCCTGCTTCTGTTCTCTTCTGGGCTGTTCTGTTGCCACCGCAGGTAGAATCGCAGGTCTCGATGCTCCTGGTAGGTCCAGCCTCAATGTGCTTACATGACACGAACCCAAAGGAGAAAACTCTTGTTCTCAGGTGGTTCAGGCAGAAGTCCGAGCTCTGACTCACTGTGGGGAAACGATCCCTTGAGAGTCCCTGAGCCTCCACTTCGGCCACTCGACTGCGGGGCGGGCCGGACCGGGCGCGCCGACCCATCCCACTCCGCCCGAGGAGCAGGGGGCTGAGGACGGACCAGGATTTGGTTCTCTGGTGGAAGATTAGGTTAGTGTCTGTTATCTGAAGCAAGAGAACGGATACCGGGTGGCCAACCTTCATTTACGGCCACGGTTATCTGCACGCGGTACCTGCCCGCAACCCCCACTGAGGTCAGGGCGGCCACCCTAGGACCGCCCTGGAAGATCGCCCCCAGGGCGCCACCCACCCGCAAACACCGAAGGCGGGACTCGCAAGGCCCTCACACAGAGCAGTGCCGCGAGTGCAGATCACGCCCACCCTCCCGCACGCGTGGAGTGTCCCTAGAGTCCTGTAATACCCAAGACAGCGCCAGCTCCATGTCAGTCAGTCCTCGCCACAGCACGCTGTTCGGGGAACAAGGAAGAGACGAAATGTCCGCGCCGATGCCAGCCCACGAGGCCTGACTTCAGAGCACACGGCAGCCACAGCGGCGACATTCCTTCCGAACATTTTCCGCCCGGGGTCGGTGGACTCCACCTGGATGCAGAACCGTTGGTTCGCAGCTGAACGCATGCGAACGAGACAGCCTCGAGTGGGTGGACAGAAACGACCCCTTCGGGGCAGCAGGCAGAAACCTGACCTGACTGCATGTCCAGAAGGGGCCGCAGTTGGTTTGAAGAACGCCCAGACAGCGTGGCCGCAACCTGGGGTGCGGAGCACTGTGCGCTGCGAGGTCCTCGGCTGGGCCGCGGAGCCTCGAGGCTGTTTGTTCCATCATTGAATCTCTGGATGAAACCAACGTCGGCGGGCAGTTTAATTTACACTGGAAGGTGCAATGAAGATCGCCCAAAAAGGGCCACGTTGAATAGCTGGATGTAAAGAATAAAGGAAAGGCGGCTACTCGGTAGCGGAGACCAGCTCCGCAAGTATCCAGCGGGGGAGCCAGGCTCCGAGCACCGAGCCGCCCCCTCTCTGACCGGCGGTGGGGGCCGGGCTCGGAGTCCCTCAGTGGGCCCCCGCAAGGGCGCTTTCCTGGGAGATGGCAGGAGGATGGCGGGGCGGGGGGCGGGGACTTGGATGCGGAAGACACAGGCAGAGCAACAGAACAGGAATCGTTCTGGGCCCAGGACAACAGAGAAACGCTAGGATGCCTTGTCCCTGGTGCTGGAAGAAAGGAGTTTCTCATTCGCTGGAGAGAGAACCTCGTGTGCACGCGCACGTTCTTGGGCGAGAGGGGGAAGAGCCAGCCCCTGGGAGACCCTGGAGGGGGGCGAGGGGGGTTTGGCATGGAGAGGGAGCTCTCGCAACTGTAGGGGCTAAGTGAAAGCAACGCCCAGGCGTTGGGTCCCAGCGACCCGAGGTCTGCAGGGCACAGCCAGAGGCCCTGTGTTTCACCGCCGCAGACAGCACCTTGGGCGCAGGACCCCGGGCGTCTCCCCTCCCCCGGAAGCCTGTCCCTCACCTGCACAGGCAGCGCCCCCCCCAGCCCCCCGCATCCGTGGGCAGAAAAGGCACAGGGTGCTTGCTGCCCCCACACATCCGCTCTCCGGGCCCCGCTTCTCGTCGCTGTCTTCCTAACCTCGTTCTGCGTCTCATTTCTGTCTCCTGTCTACTCACGCTCGGGCCACCAGCGCACCGCCCTCTGCCAACGGCCTTGCGTCGTGCTCCCAGCAGCGGGTCCGCGGTCCCCAATGTGACCGCCCTTCCGCTGCCCCTCCAGCCCGATCCTCCCACGTGCCCCCCACCTCAACTCGGCTTGTCTGTCTGTCTCCCTGTGAGGAGAACCCGCCCCTGCTCCTTCTTCCAGGTCTGGGGCTTCTTCCACCCGGACCCTCCCTCCCTCACACAAGTGTGCGCTGGTCCCCCGCTCCTTGGAGAACCCAAACGGGGCCCCTCTCGTGGGTCGGGCTGGCACAGGCACGTGGACACGAAGAGGCCCCAGGGACTGACCTCCAGGGTGCACAGCCTGCCTGTCTGGCCACCCCGAGCCCTGCTGCCCTGTGTCCCTGGGAGTGAAGTCATGCGGGTCTGGAGAATGGGGGAGCTGGGGAGACCGATGCCAAGCACGGGAGGGTAAGTGGAGCTTGTCTTTTGCCTTGGGGTGGCAGGAAGAAAGAGCGAGGGCTGCAAAGGCGGGGGGACGCAAATAGCACGGAAACCCTCCCCCAGCTCCGGTGCTCCCCCCCCCCCCGTCTCATGTTTATTTGATGCGTACATATGGTGGGGGGGGCATCTTCTCCCCCAGGCTTCCCGTGGCCTCCCGGTCCTTTCTAGCACCTTACTGAAATCTGGTTTACCCATTAGGAGGTGGGTGGGGGAGAGGAATTTGTCTCAAAACACGCCCCAGGACGTGGGGCCTGAGCATGTGCCCTAAGATCCCCTTGGTTTCCCTCCTCTGAGCCTTTCCAGTGCCTCCAAGAGGACACAGCCCCAGGAATGGGGCCTGGGGACAGGTATCACCATACCAATTCCACTGCAGGGGTTAACTGGAACAGTTACTTTTCCCCCTTTATCCGAGAAAAGGAGCACATTTCCTGACCAAGATCAAAGAGTAAAAACGAATCCGAACACACAGGCCTCTGCTCGAGGTTCGGCATCGGAGCAAAGTTAGTCAGGGACGCCCCGGGGTTGGCGGCGGAGAGGGCGGTGGGCAGCGCCCGGAGGCCGGAGGGGGCAGGAGGGACGCGCAGGTTTCCAGAGAGGACGCTGCGCGGGTGTCCTACGACGAGTTTCTCACTCCCACCCGTCCGCCCGTGTGGGTTTGTGCAGGCCGAGAGGAGAAAGCGCCCCGCAGTCTGCTCGGCTGGCCGGGCCTGCGCGTTGCCAGTCCAGCACACGGTGGTTCGGTTTTCCAGCAGTGGCAAAACCAAGCTGTCCGCGGGGTGGAGAGCCAGAGGGGCCCAATGGGGAAGGAAGAGATCAGAGAGAAAAAATTGAAACAGGCGGGGGGAGGTCTGCAAGGTCCAGCGGGAAGTCACGGAGTGACAGGAAAGCGGTGAGAATGGCAGCCGTGGCTGGCCGCGGAGCGGTGGACGCGGCCGCGCGCGAGCGTGACAGGTAGGGCATGCCTCCAGCAAGGGGAGCGAGAGGGCGGGAAGTCCCCCGAATCCCAGGCAGCGCGACCTCAGCGGCGGAGGGCGCGGGGCGCGCGCGGGGCGGGAGGCGGCTGCGGCAGGAGAGCCCCGCGCGCAGTCTCCCAGGCCGGCCTCCGAGCCACTCGCCCGGCGCGCTCCGAGCATCTCCTCTGCCACGGTCGCGCCGCCGCCAGGCATCCCCGCTGCTAGGTCCAGGGAGCTCCCCGCGCCTGCCGGAGGGGAGCAGCGAAGTAGAGCTGCGGCTGCCCCGGGGCGCGCTTCGTCGCGGAGACGCGGGGACGAGACCCAGGGATGAGCCGCGGAGGGCGGCGCTGGCTCTGACGCTGGTTGGGCAGCCACTGCCGGCCGCCGGCAGCGCGATGAGCAAGCCCGCGGAGACGCCCTAGCCCGGTGCACGCGCCGGGCGGAGCGCGCAGGTGGGGCTGCGCCCTCCGCGGTGCGCCCCGCGTGGGTCCCCAGCTGCCCAGAGGATGGGTGCCAGCGCCCCGGGGCCGCGCGCCCCGCTGCTCCCTCCGCGTCCGCCGCGAGCCCGGAGTCCGGCCGGCGCCCTGCGATCATGTACGTAGGCTCGGCGCCCAGCCCCAGGGGTGAGGGTGCACGCTGGCTGTCCGCCCCCGGGGCTCCGTTCGGGCTCCGCGCAGCTCCGGGGAAGCTGCCCCTCCCCAAGTTGCTAAATATGGGTGACTCGCCCAGGGCTGAGGTCCACCGGGCCTGGCCTGGGAATGAGCAGAGGACACAGATGACCGGAACCCTACTGGAGCCCCGGTGAGGTGAGGGGGAGGCAGACACCGGAGCTCGCTGAATTTAGGGGGTGGGGTTGGAAGGGGACGTACAGGGTGGCTGGGGTGCCTGCACCCTGAGGCATCTTGGGTTCTCTGGACCCTTTGGGCTGCAGAAACTCCGGGATCTGGAAAGGCTGCGGGGACAGGGACAGTGAGTGGGGCTCCCCCGCCCTGCGCCCCCCATCCCCAGCCTCCCCCACCGCAAACTTTAGCGCCCTGACCCCCTCCTGGGTACAAGCAATCGGGAGGCAGCTCTGCGGCCCGCGAGGAGTCTCTCCTCACCACCCGAGTCGCTGAGCAGCCGGCGGGGCGCTGTGGCCAGTGGGGACCAAGTCTTCCGAACCCCCACCACCCTCCTGGGAAGCGGGGCCTGGGAGGAGGGCGGGAAGCACGTAAAAAGTTGTTGGAAATGACTCAGGGGGTCCTAGCGGCTTTGTTCACCCCCCTCCTCCGGCCCCTGGGGTGGAGTGGGGGGTCCTGCTTAGCTCCCAGCACGGTGGCGCGTGTCCACAGCGGCATTCTCCACTTGGTAACTTTTGGGGATTTTGGCCAGGACCTAGGGAGGGGCCCCCTGGGCGCCTGGGCTCTGTGGCTCTATCCCAGGTCTGTGGGTGGGGGCGGGCCGGGGGACGCGGCCCCGGCTCGCGGCTCCGCCACCCGCCCTAGGCCGTCCCCGCCGCTCCTCCGATTCCGGGAGAAACGCCGCGGCGGGGCTTTTTCTGGAACTTCGCTTCCACGCCCGTCGCCACCAGTCGGGCATGTCTAAGAAGCCCGGCTGGGCGCGGACGCCGAGCTAGCGGCCCCCGCTGGGCATGCGGCCCGGGCCCGCGCGGCCCCGCTCGTTCCTCAGGGCGCTGCGGGAGCCGGGCGGCGCGGGCCGGGCGGGGGCCGGGGCGCGCGCGGGCCGCGGGGCTCAGCTCTGCTGCTGTTCTCTCCACAGGGACGGCGGCTCCCGACCGGCGGCGGCGCGCCCCCGGGCTGTGAATGCGACTCGCTCCTCCGCCGCGCTCCCCGCCCGCCCGCCCGCCGGGACGTGGTAGGGACGCCCGGCTCGACTGCGATGGCAGTTGGCGCGCTGTCCAGCTCCCTCCTGGTCACCTGCTGCCTGATGGTGGCTCTGTGCAGTCCGAGCATCCCGCTGGAGAAGCTGGCCCAGGCGCCCGAGCGGCCGGGCCAGGAGAAGCGCGAGCACGCGTCTCGGGACAGCCCGGGGCGAGTGAGCGAGCTGGGACGCCCCGCGAGGGACGAGGGCGGCGGCGGCCGGGACTGGAAGAGCAAGGGCGGCCGCGGGCTCGCCAGCCGGGAGGCGTGGAGCAGGCAGAAGCAGGCCTGGGCCGCCCAGGGCGCCAAGGCCGGGGACCTGCAGGTCCGGCCCCGCGGGGACACCCCGCAGGAGGAGCCGCCGGCCGCCGCCGCCGCCGCTGCTCAGGACGCCTCCGGCCCGGACCCCGCGCCCGCGACGGAGCCGCCGGAGGAGTACGCGTACCCGGACTACCGCGGCAAGGGCTGCGTGGACGAGAGCGGCTTCGTGTACGCCATCGGGGAGAAGTTCGCGCCGGGCCCGTCGGCCTGCCCGTGCCTGTGCACCGAGGAGGGGCCGCTGTGCGCGCAGCCCGAGTGCCCGCGGCTGCACCCGCGCTGCATCCACGTCGACACCAGCCAGTGCTGCCCGCAGTGCAAGGAGAGGAAGAACTACTGCGAGTTCCGAGGCAGGACCTACCAGACGCTGGAGGAGTTCGTGGTAAGAGGCGCGCGCCCGGGCGACTCGGCACCTCCGGGGGGTCGGGGGCCAGGCCGCCCGGAGCTTGGTGCGCCCTCGCTGTGGAGAAGAGGCGCTCTCGGCCGCCAGGGGCAGACAGCGCGGTGCCCGGTCCCCCCAACACCGCCGCTCGGTCTCGGCGCAGAGGTGGTCTTCGGAAGCCGCGCGGCCACCGCCTCCATTCCCTTGGCCCGCCCTGTAGAAGGGTTTCCTTAGAGGCCAGCCCGGCCGCTCCGAAGGGCAGGCCGCGCCTCCTCTTCGCGGCACTTCTAAGGGAGTGAACTGCTCCCCGTGGGAAAGTGTTGCTTTTCAAATGCCTGACCTGTTTTCAAACACAGGGCGACAGGCCCTGCCATTTGGGATATATCCTTAAGTCAATAGCCAATCAAGGGAGATGATTCGCATAAATAAGCCATTTCCCTAGATTATGTGTTAGGGTATCATGCGAATATTCTAAAAATTGGAAGAAAAGGCTTGCTCGTTGGATGCCAAACCGTAGTGGTCAGCAGAAACACGAAGCCAGTTCGTGGGTAAAAAGACGTTTTATTCTCTGTGAGTAAAAATACCGACGGCAGCAGCCGATTCCTGAAGGCCTACTGCGTGCCGGGCCGGGCTCCAGGCTGTTACTCAAACCCACGTTGACTCCCTTAAACCTCGAAGCGCGCTATAGATGATTACCTCGCATCTCCACTTCGTGGGGAAGAGGCAGCAGCTGAGACACCGAACACTTAAGTAGCGACGCAGTGATGCCGAAGTAGATCCGTGCGCCCCGCGCAGCGGTTCTGCTCTAGGGCGCATGCGTTCACTCGCTGCGCTCCGCGTGAACCGAAAGCCCAGACCCCAGCGCGGTGGCGGTGGCGGCCACGCGGCCCAACACACAGGCGCTGGCCCGCGGGAACTCAGGCCTGACTCTCCACCAGTGGGCCTGAGAGAGCCCAGGGTGCTGTTCATCCATTCCAGCCGCCCGAGGCGGGTTCGACCCAAGGCGTGCCTGAACTTGGCCTTGGACCACTGACTTGGAATGCCAGAGACCTCCTGGGCTGCAGAAGGCCTCCTGGCACCTAGAGCCCGGGGAGGTGAGCAGGAAAGGCAGCGGGGGAGGGTCCTGCTGGAGTTCCCCAGGACACAGGCGCTGAGCGGTGGGGACTCGGGGTGTCCCCAGGGTGTGAGTGCCTGCCCGGAGTTTTAGGATTGGGGCCCTGAGGGCTGTGGAAATAGAGAGCCAGGTGGGCGGAGCGCTAGGTAATGCCCCAAGTGCAGAAAGAGCTCCCGGGGTGTGAGTCAGGACACGTGAGTCTCCATTCTGGCCTTGCGCTCTGGGGTTCTCTTTCCCATGGGTAAGCTAAGGGGCCCAGCTCCCCTTCAGGCTCAGGGGAGCTGATGCCATCCATACCTGTTTACCCTCACGGTTCGTGGCTTTGGCCCTTGGAGAAACCAAGAAAACTTTGATGAGAAACTCGTGGGAACCAGGCCCAGGCCTGAGTAAGCCAGGACCCTTGCAAGGCTGCCTGACTCCTACGGAGTAGGGCAGGTGCCTCCCAGGTGCGTTGGGTGCTGCTTGGAGGCACAGAGGCAGGGGTGGCTGTGGGTGCCGGCGAAGCCCAGAGGAGGGACTTCCAGGGTGGCCTGGGACAGGGCTGTAGGCGCAGACCCAAGAGAACAGTTCTGTGGAGACCAAGGTTCATAAGAAAATCGAAGTGTTTTAAGATCAAAGACCAGTGGTTGGCTTTAATTATTCACACGGATTGTTGCGCTGTCTGGAGCCTCGAGGGAGGGAGGCGGAGATGTTACCGGCATTCTGATCTCAAACCTACAAACACCTCCCGGAGCAGACCCCGGTCTCCCTGGGATCCCGGCTAGCAGGAACATCTCAAACCTCCATTTAGTATTTCGCTGCCAAGTGCGAGACGCCACGAGGCTGCCTTTGGGTGTGGGGAGGGGGCCTCTTATTTGACTCCTGTTCCCGGAACCTGGTCAGCGAGGAGGGCGAGAGTGCAGCCCTGGAGACCTGAAACCACAGCAGCCAGAGAGGCTGGGGGGGTCACCATCCCGGGAACAACCGAAGTGCCACAAACCGGTTGGTTGTTAGAGTGTTAACTGCTTCTTTCGTCTTCAAGTGGCTCTTCATTCTCAGCGTCCGTCCAGTCCCCATCGGGCATGAGGGCGTCCCGGGCGGGAATGCCGGGCAGCAGCCGCACCTTCCGAATTCCGCCGCTGCCCCGGCACTTCGCACGACCACTCGACGACCTTGTTTCTGTTCCTATCGGGGAGATGTCCGTGCGCTTCCTCCTTTAACGTGTCAGTCGTCAGTGTCGGCATTTTCGTTTCCTTCCGCGTCAGGAGAGGATGCTCTCTTCGGGGCGTCAGAAGGGTGAACGTAGGGAGGGTCCAGGTGCAGGGGTGTCCGACCTGCGCCCCGCGGGCCGCAGCGGCCCAGGGTGGCCGTGACTGCAGCCCAACACAGAATCGTGGATTTAGCCAAAACCTGTCCAGATGTTTTGGGAGGGCGTGTCGCAGTGGGTTTAACGTGTGGCCCAAGACAATGCTTTTTCTTTCCGTGTGGCCCAGAGACGCCGAAAGGCTGGACACCCTGGTCAGGTCAGCCGGAAGCCCAAGGGTCTGTGGGATGCAAGTATCTCACAGGGAGGGACCGGGGTGTGACCGCGGTGCGCACGCCTGCCGGGGGGATCCTGGGCTTTGGAGGGAGAAATGGTAGCCTGGGGTCCGCAGGGCGCAACGTGCTGGGAGATGGAGAGGGGACACGTTCCCGGCCTGAAACGCCGGCTGGGGTACAGTCGGGGCAAGCCGGGCCGCGGGGCCCGCTCCCACGGAAGGAGAGGAGAGGGAGGCACGCGGGTGGTTGGACGGTCGGTCTGCTCTCCGCTTCCCGGGACAGGAGCCCCGATGGACGGACGTGGGGGGCTCCCTGGGGGCCTGCAGGGAGGGGCAGACAGAGGCCCAGGTCCTGCCCTGTGCCCGAAGGCGCGTTTGGCCCCCGACTTCCTGCGCTTCTCTTTCCGTGGGCGCGCGTCCGCTGCCGCCCTCTCTGCCCGGCTCTCTCTGCGCTCCGCGCCCGTCTTCCCCCATCTCGCGCCGTCCCTCACCCCGTCGAAACTCCCGTTTCTGACCGCCTGGGTGAGCTCAGCCAGATGTGAGCAAGAAGACCTCACTCATCGCTTCAACGAAACATGATTCAGCTGCTAATAGTAATTACAATAGCGTCCTCATTCATCCAGGATGTTTGCGGTTTAGCTTGTTTATCGGAACAAGAACATAGTGACTAGTAGGGTCCCCTTGGCTGCCTCTCAGAGTGGACCGGTGTCCTGTTCTTCGGCTCGAGCCTGCAGGCATCCAGCTTGGCGTAGGCAGGTCTGGCTATTGCTTCTGTCGCTTGTAAATGAAGTGACTCCGTTTGGGGCAACAAAGGAACTTGTTCCTCGCCGGGGCATCCTGACGCCCTGCGGGGACGGTGACTGTAGACATGGAGGAGTCCACGAGCTTGGCCCCCTGTCCTGTAGAACCTCGTGGCGTTCCCGTGACTCCCCCAGGTGAGACCGTTCGGGAGAACTGGAACCGCTCGCTGCCGCTGCCGCTGGCTGATGCCCGCTCGGTCCGTGCGCCCACGCTGGCTACCCAGCTGGTCAGGAGCGCTGACTGGCAACTGTGCAAGTCTTTGAAGGAAAAGGAAACAGACGAGTTGTGAGTAAGCGCTGCTTGCAAGACACAGTCGGGCGCTGTTGGCCTGGGCTTGGCGGAAAGCGGTGGCAGCAGGTGGCTCGCTTTGGGGCCACGGCGCCCAGCAACCCTCCACGAGGGCTTCCGCGTCGCCCTTGTCACTAACCCCCTTGCAAAATTGCATTTCTAGACATTTAATAATGAAAAAAAAAAAAAAAACACCTTACATGGAATGTGGACTCAGAAGGTCCATCTAAACAGACCTCTGTGGCAATTGTGGTGCATGGCCTCCAAAGAAGATGCGGTTCTTCGTGTTCTCAAAGTGACGGAGTCCACGCCCTGTTGGCCGATGGCTCCTAACACAAAGCAGCACGGTTGTGACCGGGCGCTGCCGCGTCGAACGAGTCCAGCTGGGAGAAGCTGGTGCGCTTTCCTTCGTTGTCGGTCTAGCCCGCGTGCCGCTGCGGCTGCCCCCGGACCAGCTCGTTCCGCGTGAGAGCTGGAAACTTCTGGACTTCGCAGGTGGTTTCTCCGGACCTTTCCCCTGAGCCCCCAACTTGGTGGGGGGAGCACAGCTTGCCCGGCTGCGAGGGGGCATGCTCCGTGCGGCAGATACGGTGGAATCAGCCCCGTAAAAGGGCGACCATCCCCAGTGGGAGGAAGGGAACCAGCATTTACTCGGAACCTGTGTGCGTTCCACGGCTTTTTGGTGATTTACACAACAGACCAAGGATTTGGTGTTTTCTTTAGTTTAAAGGAGAGAAAACTAAGGTTCAAATCAGCCAAGTCGCTGGACCGAAGGCGCCGAGCTAGTCATCGGTGGAGCCGGGGTGGGCGTCCTGGCCTGTTGGACCCGGAAACTGCGCTCTTCCAGCCACGCTGCCTTATCTGCGTGACCACACGGTGACAGAGTGGCATTCTGCGTGTGGCCACGAGGACGGACGGCTCGAGGAGAAGGGCAAGCTCACGCAGGCTCGGGGCACTTGACTGCTTGTGCGTCCAGGTCCAGTAAACGCTGGGTGAGCTTGGTGAAGTGTCAGTTTGTGGGGGTCATCTGACTCAAGGCATCCAGGAGGAGATAAGTAGCCATGCTCTGCAAAGTGTGGCGTCCTGAGTTGCAGTGAGAACAGCGGCTTGCAGTTCCAGGAGCTCCCTGGGGGCGCAAGGAGCGCCTCCGATGGGCAGTGGACCGAACGCCAGATCTCCAGACGGAGCCAGGACCTTGGGGATCAGCAGGCCTGTGGGAGGAGGAGGGACTGACCGCTGGCCCAAGAGCTGCGGCCCGAGGAAGCATTGCGCTCGGCTCCCCGCACAGAGCGCCGCTGTCTGGCCAGCACGGGTGCTGGACAAATGCGGGGCTCGCGCGTGAACCCTGATGGCCTGACTGTCGTGAGAACGAGACGGTCCCAGGCGGCCGCGCTCTGCCCGCGCCGAGCCAGGCTGCCCCGTCAGAGGGGCGTCTGCCCTCCACCCACTCCCCCACCCCCGCTTGGCGCGGTTTACCTGTGGCCCGTCAGCCACGTGGCCCGTCAGCCACGTGGCCCTGTCGTGTCTCTCTTCACACAGTCGAGAGATGTCACCTTCGGAAGCTGACGCTTTGTTCAGAATCAGGCAGCCGGCTGCTATCAGAGGAGGCTGCCAAACCCTGCCCGTCCGGTCTGGGTGGCAAGTCTGCCACCAGAACTCCAAGGTCACAGGGCCCGGCATCTAGAGCCATCGGTCGGTGCGAAGCCTGGCCCCGGTTCACCCCCCCCCCCCCGCCGCCTGGGTGAGTCTGAGCCTCCTTGCTACTTGGGGGGAAAACTCGGAGCGTGCCCTGCTTCTCCGTCTGGTTACGAGGGGCACGTGACACACCCGTGAAAGCGCTTGGAACCTGCAGGGCTCTGAACGCACCTGCGGCTGGCTCCGAGGGTGGCGCCCCCGGCGTGGCGCCCTGTCCCCAGGAAGGCCGGCGCCCTGTGCTGTCCTCGGCGAGGGGCTCACGGAGGCTGTGTGTTCCTGTAAATACTCCCTTCTCAGGGGATAGCTCCAAATCTGGGAACTTCCGAATGAAAAGAATGTCATCCCTGCATCTGTTTGTTCGGAATGTCGTTTGGATGTCTCCTTGCCGGGCACTGGCCCGGATGCCGGGGGGGCAGTGACAGCGGTCGGGTGCCCCTGTAACTCAGCAGCGACTTTCGGTGTGGGACGTGTGCGGGGCGCGTCCGAGGGCCTGGGCGGGGACACGGTGGCAGCCAGGCGTCTCGCCTCCCTTGTGGTGCCAGCTTGTTAGTAAGTGGCAGAGGGCTCCTGGGGCACGTTTCTGGGGAGGAGCCAAGCGTCCGTCTGCAACGGCGCGAGCGGTGCTGGAGGGAAGGCCGCCGCCGCCATCTTTCGCGGCCCGGCCCTGGCCAGCTCTCTGGGACCCCTTGCTGCTGCCTGTCTGTGCCCAGGCTGACGCGCTGCCAGCTGGACTTCGCTGGGCATTCTATTTCTGGCGGGCACTGGGGTGCAGCCAGGACACAGAGTGCCTTTTGAATCTGCAGGAAAGGATGGTGTCTGGCGTCTGCCCCCGGCCCTGTGGCTCTCTCCGAAGCCTTCGGCCGGCCGGCGGCAGGCCCGGCGAGGCGAGGGGACGTCCAGGCGCCGGGCGTCCTCCTGCAGCGGAAGCGACTTTGCTGTAAACTCGATGGCACCCTCACGCCCCTCGCCTGGGAATGGGGAGTAGGGATAGCAGCCTAACATCCCACCGGGCGCAGGACTCACGGAACCCTGAATATCACACGCAGCTCTTCTTCTTAAAAGCCGAAGTGGCCACAGCGGTCAGAGAAATTCACCCCTAGAGGCGGCAGCCAGAATCCAGGGAAGAAGCTCGGTCTTGCAGCAGCAGCAGCCGCCGGAGAGCTTCCGCCGACACCGGGGCCCGGCCCTCGGGACCCGCGGCCGGGCTGGAGCCCGTGGCAAGTGCAGGCCCCACGCGGAGAGTCAGGTCAGACCCGGAGGGGTCCCACCAAGAGCGCGTCCTGTCACAGGGTGGGGCGCACACCGCCCCCAGACGGGCCAGAGCCCTCGGGGCTGGAGGGCTTTCCCTGGACAGTTGCCGTCTGGGGTGTGCGTGCCCTCCCGTGGGTGCGCAGCCCAAATTCCTGCTTCTCCGAGTGGCTCCAACACCCAAGTGGGATGTTTCTGTGTGAAGGTCTCCCGGGCTGGTATCTGACAAAGCACGCCACACCCTTGGCCATAAAGAAGCCCCAAAAACAGTGTCCCAAGGATGCGATGTCTAAACAAATCACACGCGAGAAGAGAGGGCTTCGTCAACAAGAGTCGGCGGAGACGAGCAGCCGGCACAGACCCAGATGCTGGGCGTAGACGGGAGTACTTGAGATGCACAGAGACACCCATGCTGGAATAACACGGGTGCGCAGACAGCCCGCGCGCATCCCAAGCCCCGGCCAGCTCTGGAGGGGCGGGGAAGCAGACAGACGTCGTACAAACGAACCGCACGAGACTCGGACTCACGTTCAGTGGGAGGGTTCGACGGTGTGTTGGGGGCGGATCCCGAGTCGTTTAGCGAACCTGCAGGCGGCTGTGACGAAGAGGCCCAGGAGGAAACACGGGCCCGGGGACGGGGCGCAGGAGGAGCGGTCCCAACACGGGGACGCCAGAGATAAGAGGCCTGGGCTGTGGTCGGACGGGAGTCGGAGAGGGGGCGGAGGGTGTGGGCAGCATGGGGAGACAGTGTCCCCACTGTCCAGCTGACGGGCCCCTGGTTTCTGATTCGCGTGTGCGTGACCCAAGCCTCCTGGGGACATGAGCGCAAGCACCCACACCACCCCGTGCCACGGCCACACCGGAGACACCGAGGCAAGAGCAAGGCGGTAACAGCACCTAGAGAGAAAAGACTTCGTCTACAAAACAGTCGTCATCGGGTTGTCAGCGGCACCTCGGCGACGGGAGACAACCCCACAGGGTAGAAGAAGATCTTTAAGGAACAGAGAGAGGAGAAGACTTCATCCGACTTTTGTGTCCAGCAAACCTGCCGCTCAGGGCTGAGCCCAAACACAGACATCTGCGCAAAGACGAGAGCGTCCCCCCAAAACCCCTTCACTCACAGAACTTGAACGTGCCACCGAAGGGTGAGCCTGCGATGAGGAACAGGGTCCCAGAGGCTCGGTGGCAGAGCCGGGCAGGCTGGGAACGCAGTCACCGGCAGAGCGGTGGCTGTCGGCCGCGCCCGGTGGCCCAGTGGGGGGTGTCTGGCGAGCTGTGCAGACGCTCGCTTCTCGTCAGCGTTACTGGGTTGGGGGCGTCACCGACACCTGGTGGGTGGAGGCCGGACACGCTGCAGGGCGCAGAGCAGCCGCTGGGGCCGGGGTCGGGTGTGCAGGTGTGGCCAGCAGACTGAACTCGGGGGCCGCCGTGGCGGCGATGCTCGCTGGAGGTGGACCTCCCGCTTCTGTGCCTCCCAGGGGTTGGCATGTCTTGCCCTGAATTTTGAGTTGAGAACTTCATCTTTAAGTAAACAGGAACTGCCATGACCTACGTCTTTCAAATGCTCTTGGGGGAGAAGTTATTAGTGAGGCCCGCTCCAGTTCGGAGGATCCTGGCCCTGGAAGCCCCTCCTGGCGTCCGTGGCCACGGAAGCCTCCGAGTTCCCCCCGGCCTTGGGCGATGGCTCCGGTGCTGCCGGTGACAATGCGCAGAGCCCTCCGCAGCGACCGTGACGGCATCCTCGTCACGCGCACCTCGCGGCGGCCCCCTCTGCTCGCCGGCAGCTCAGGGGTGCGCAGTGACGTCGCCTCTGCCAGGCGGGCCGGTCCTTGGCTGGTCTGCTCCCCGCCCCGCCCAGCTCTACAACAGCCTCGCACTCGTACGTGACTCTCCAGTTTCTCGTTCCTTTGGTGAAGGTGACTCGGTGTGTTTGCTCTGGGAGGCTTGGAACAAACAGCCTGCCACCCCAGCTGCAGGCACGTCACAGCTCGCGTTTCCTGAGCTCTGTTAAGGTGTCGGGAGCTAGAACTCTGCGCCTGGTCACACTCCCGCACAGCTGACAGCCCCGTTCTGGGGACACGGGGCCCTGGGGCACCACACGGGCCGCCCCGAGCACCGTCACCTCGGCTTGCCAGTGGGTTCGCCACACGGTCACATGCACAGAAATGTCAGCTCGGGGCAGGTTGGAGAGGAAGTGATTCTGACAAGGCCACCGCCTTTCCGCAGGCCTGGGAAGAGCAGGGGACACCGGTGGCCCGAGGCGTGAGCTGTGCTCTGAAGTCAGTCACAGCTCACTCAGGTCCCCTCCTGAGGTCCGGGCCCTCCAGGAAGCCGAGGAAACAAGCTCATCGTGCTCCTTGGTGACAGCGAGAGCCAGCTGACACAATTCGGCTCTTGGGGACCAGGCCGCCTGCCTGTCTCAGTGCAGACAAGGACGGGTCCCTCTCGGCGAGTGAGCCCTGCGGGGCCTTCTCTGCCCTGGCCTAACAGCCCCTGGAAAGGGACCCCGTGACCCAGGGAAACTGCGGTGCGTCCTGTGGCGATTCCAGGCAGCTGGGGAGGAAGCTCAGCTCCGACAGGAAGCCAGCAGTGCCCGCCGCCGCCTCCTCGGCTGGGGCCCGGCACCTGCTGGGTCATCGGCCGTCCATGGGTCCCCGAGAGCATCAACGAGAGGCCAGGCCCTGCCCTCGGCTGGCGTCCAACCAGCGCCCACGTGGCCGCTGGGCGGCTCGGAGTGTCGGCCCTGCTCCTGGAGCCCGGCCAGCTGTGGGCGGAGGCGGCGGACCCACTCCTTTGTCATCCTCCTGCGGCCTGCTCAGGACGCGCGCCGGCACTGCCCCGGAGACGAAGAGCCCCCCCCCGCCAGGGCCGCGCTTCCCCCGGGCGAGGGCGTGGGCCCGTGTCTCGGAACAGGCCGGTTTGCACGCGCTGTCCTCCCCGTTCGCTCGCTGCGGTCCGCGCCCTCCGAGATGGAGCCCGCCTCCCCTTTGCCGGTTTGCCGAGTCCGCGGAAGGATTTGAGTGGGCGATCCCCGGGAGCTCCCAGCCGCTGGTCCCGCCCGCATGGCCCCCTTTTCAAAGCCCGCTCTCGGGGAGACACTTCTTTTTGATCCCTGATGTACTCAGTGGACACGAGCCTCTGTTTCTTTCTCCCCAGTATCGCTCATCCTTCGTCCTTTGCTCCGACTCCAGCGAAGCAAATGGGTTTAGGTCTCCCCATTGTTTTCGCAGGAGGAGTATGTCTTTTCCTCCCCCTCTAGTCTGCTCCAGATGGAAATGCCCCGTGGACACCCCGCCCCTTCGGTTTAGGAACGTGCCAATGAGAGAAGTGCCTGTTCAAGGAATCCACCCCTCCCCCAAATCTCAACATCGCCCCGCCCGGGGTGGGCTCGGGGTCCTGGGGAGCCCTGACTCTGGCTGCCTGTGGCCTGGGGTCCCTGGGCTCCTGCCCAGCCCCCTCCCCTCTCTCTGTCCAGCTCTGTTGGCTGCAGGCCAGGGCGTGGAGCCCAGGGGCTGGCCCTCCGTGGGCGCACATCTGATTCTCCTGCAGAAAGAGGGTGCAGGTGGCGCCTTAGTCAGCTCCGGCTGTCGCACAGGGGGCCGGAGCCCGGAGGCTTAAGCGGCAGAAATCTCCCGCTCACGGTTCTGGGGGCTGGCGGTCCAACATCAAGGTGTCCGCACAGGCAGGTTCTGCGAGGAACCTTCTCCCCCTCCCTGTGCCTTCACGGGGTGGAGGGGGGCAGCAGAGTGGTCCCCCGCCTCTTCCTCTTCCCAGAAGGGTGCCGGTCCCTGCGAGGGCCCTGCCACCCTCTAGACCTCATCAGGCTCTGAGTATCTCCCGAAGGCCCCCTTGCGAACACCATCCCATCGGGAGTCGGGGCTCCCCCGACGAGCGGTCTGGGGGAGGCTGGAACGGTCAGGGCGCAGCGGGGGGCCAGCATGCCGGTGCTGCTGCGTGGGGTCCGGTCCCCGTGTTCCCCGGCCTCCGGGAGGCGGGCCAGGAGCGCCTTCCTCAGTCTCCGCCCAAACCGTTCGCCCCCCAGGGCAGCCTGACCAGCACAGCCTGCCTGCGCCCCCTGCTGTCCTCCCCTCCCGGCCCCCCCACCCCCCACCCCTGCCAGGTGAGCTCCTGCACAGCCACCAGGACTCTGAGGACATCTCTCCCAAGGGGATCCGTGGGTTTTCGGACAGAGGGGCTGGCCTCCACGTGGCCGAACCGTGAAGGAGGAGAAGTGGCTCCCCGGGAAGAGAAGGCTGCCTTGCAGGACAGGGTGTCAGGCTGTTGCACGGTCCCCTGTCGTGTGGGGGGCGGACCTGTTTTCTTCCTGAGACTGGAAGCTGACAGCTTCTGGGGACAGTTCTTAATTAAGTCCCTTTGTGCGCAAACCCATTCCCTGACAGACGATGAAAAGACAAAGAGAACAACAAAGAAATCTCTGAAGGGCTCTGCTGCCGCCGGCTGCGGCTTGGGGAGGGGGTGGGGAGGGGGCTGCAGCATGCCTCTGTCACTTGGGCACTTGAGGGGCACGCAGGGGCCAGGGGGCGGCCCCGCCGGCCCGGAGGGAAGGGGAAGATCACTCAGCACTCAGAGCAGGCTGCTGGGCAGGTGTCTCCTGTCCCCGGGGAACTGGCTGCTGCTGGTTTGGAGACAGAACTCTGAGGTGCCTGGGGCTAGTTTGATGAGACAGTTTCAGGTCAGGAACCCGGAGCAGGGCTGGGAAAGACTGAGTTTGCAGTGGCTGATGGAAAGAAAGCTGTGACCTGCATAGAATCTTCCAGGCTTCCTGCAGGTGCTCAGGTGGCGCTGGCGAAAGTAGACGTACCCGTGAAGACAGGGCCTCAGCAGCCGGTGGTCGGGCCGGACCCCGGGCTCAGGCCGCCGCCCCAACTGGCTGTGGGGACCCTTGGCAGTCCGCCAGTGCTGTGGGTGGGTTTTGCTCCATCAAAATGCGGCGTTGAAAGGCCTGGCCAGCGCGTTTTCCTGCAGCTCACAAATCACACAGTCCCAGGGCATCAGAAGCCAGTGGCTGACACAGAGGGGACTGGGTGACTTGCTGACACAGAGGGGACTATAAGTGCTTTGAGCTCAGCGTGGCACTGGGCACTTTCCAGAAGACAGGCACAGCAGTTGGAAAGGACACTTTCGCCATCTGGTGACAAAACTGTGACAATGACTTTGGGAGGCTGCTGGTCATCCAGGGCCAAGCACAGGGGCGTTGGGTGCAGGGTGCTCGTTGGTGTGGGGTCCAGGGAGCGAGGGAAGGCGCAGCAGGGGTGGAGGGCGGGGCCGTCTGCCCGGAGCGGCTCTCCCGGAGGTGCTGCGCCAGCCTCCCTGAGGGGGATGTCACGTCGCTTGTCACAACGTGCTGTGCAGTTGACGTTGGGCCTCGAGTCTTCCTCGTCCCCCTGGTACCCTGCTCGGTCCCTGAGGTGGGGACAGGGCGCTGGCCCTCGCTGAACCATGGTGGAAGTGGGTGCCGCCGTCTGGCCTCTGGACCATGACGGATGGACAGCGCAGAGGGGTCTTCACCTCTCACACCCCATTCGGGGGAGCCACGTCCTCTTTACCCAGCGGGGTGGCTGACGCTGGTGCCCGTGGGCGCCTGGAGAATGGAGCTTTCCCTCGAGCGCCCACGGGCTCCTCTGGGCCTCGTGCCCAGGTTCGATCTGTCCCGAACGAGGATTTGCGACCGGAAAATCACCACGAGTGGTACTTCTGTGGAAAGGCACGCTATGTCAAAGGCAGGTTGCAGTGGGCTGTCAAGAGGTACTGTTATCTTTAGGGGTGAGCTTCTCCGGGGCACTTGGCAAGTTTGGAGAGGAGGAAGGGCTGTTTCCCTGACTCCCCAGACCCCAGCGTGCTTTGGGAGCCCCTGCTGCTGCGTTCGACCCCGTGGCACCTGGGGTGCGCTCCCCGCAGTGTCAGGAGGCCTTTTGCCCTTGAGCTAGGTGGTGAGGTCTCCTCAGCGTAGGGGGTGCTCGGACCTGGGGGCTACGGTGGGACCAGCCATTTGGGATCGAAGCAGGTTGTGGGGCAGGACCACCTTCGGCCACAGCCCTAGCTGCGGGACCCATCTGCCCGCACCTGGCACCTTGTGGGCGGGGCTCCAGCCGTACCTGCGTGGAGGTGGAGGGAGCTGTGAGGAGGGTCCCTGTCACCCAGAATGCCAGACGTCTGCTCTGAGCCCTGCGTCTTGGACAGAGCCCACGCCTGGGCTCGGAGCTACAGTGGCTGGTCTTCTTGGAGGCCCCTCCCATCTTGGGCAGCAAAGGCCTAGGCCTCTTGGGCAGCAGCCACTCTCATTGGCCCCCCACAGCCCCTACCGCACCCAGGCCGGGCGCCAGAGCACAGCCCGTGGGAGGGCGAGGGCCGAGCTGGGGGGACTGGGAGTGGGCGGTGGCGGTGGTTTTCAGTTGAGCCACGTGGACAACACCGGGGAGGCTGAGGTGGAGGCACATGGTGATTTAACCGAAAGGGGGTGACCAGCTCCCCTGTGCGGACACCAAAGACGACCCCCGGGGGGAGGGTTTTGGTGGGTCTGACACAGGCAGGCAGGAGCCTTTCCCCGAGTGTTCGGGGCGCTGCAGGCGGCTTCCCGGAGCAGGGCCGGCCTGGCAGTGAGCTGGGCAGAGCCTGATGCGTCCCTGATGGGGGCCAGGCCCCCAGGGAAGCAGCCCGGGGGGCCCGGGAGGGGCTCTGCAGGTCAGGATTGGTGCCACTCCGGGCCCAGGACTGGAGACGGCAGAGCTCCGCTCTGTCCTGAGTTGGGTCCCAGGACCCCGGCCCAGGGCCCTAAGTGTCAGAAGGGAAGCTCTGACCTGGACCCGCCTGCCCCGGTCCTGGCCCCAGCCGGGCGGCATGTCCAGGGCCTGAGAGACAGGCCCTTCCGTGCAAATGGAACCTTTGCCTCGGGAAGTAACCAGGTCGCTCGGGCGGGGGCGGGGGCGAACTGCACTTTTCCTTTCCTGAGTGGTAGAGCTGGAGGGAGGCCCCCGAGGGCTGTGTGCGTTCCCCCCGCCCCGTGACCCCGGGGCTGGTGCGTGGTGGGCACAGGACCCACGTCGGCCAGGCCACCGGCCCGGAAGGCTCAGCTCAGCGTCCAGGTCTCCCCGACTTCTAAGGCCCACAGTCCATGTCCCACTTCTGCCCCCGATCGATCGCGGGTCCCCACGTCCTGTTTCTGCTTTGTCCCGGGTCAGCCCCCAGGAAGACGCACTCCTGCTGGTTTTCAGAAAAACAGCCGGCCCTGCCCGCCCCGCCCTGGCTGCGGCTGGAGGGTCTGGCCGGCGGTGCGCACTCTCGGCCTTTCCCCGAACGGCCCGACGACCGACTGGGACGATCCAGAGGTAGAATCCAGGCCGACAGCCGCCGAGGCCAGCGCGGCAAGGGGAGGCCAGTGCTGGGCGAAGGAGGGGCATGGTCCAGGGGAGGCTCCGCACAGGGCGCTGCTGCCACCTCCGGGTCTCCGTTTCCTCGTCTGCAAACTCGGCCAGGAACGGTCCTGGGCGCCTCCTAGTTGCCCCGAGGGTTACGAGGTTACCTGAGGTCCCGGTCAGACAGCTCCTGGCCAGGGCCCGGCTCAGAGAAGCGTCTCCGGTTCCCCTGCCCACCCCCACTGCTTTCCACGTCCACTGTGGCCCTACGTCCCACGTGGGGGCAGTTCCGGGCTGGGCTGGGTGGCACCGGGCAGGGCTGTGAAAAGGGATTTGCCCGCCCGGTGAGTGGCTGGGCAAGAGCCCAGTGGGGTGTGTTATTTCTTTAATATTTAAACCAAAGCCTTGCTTTTCAAACCCTCAGCATGTGGGTCACTAAAACAGCTGCCCACCTGCAGCCGAGAGGGGGCCCCTGTGGCCCGTCACCTGCGGGTGCCCGAGGGGCTCCCGAACCCCGGGATGCTGTGTCCGCGCTTTGAAAACCACTTGGCTGCATATTTTTTGTATGTTCCTAGGACGCTGGGACGTCTCAGCGCCGATTGGGGGGCGGGGGCGGGGGCGGGGGCAGGACGCTGCACGGGGAGGGCAGGGACGTGCTGCCTGACCGCGGGCTTCTGTTCCAGGTGTCCCCCTGCGAGCGGTGCCGCTGCGAGGCCAACGGGGAGGTGCTGTGCTCCGTGTCCGCGTGCCCCCAGACGGAGTGCGTGGACCCCGTGTACGAGCCCGACCAGTGCTGCCCCATCTGCAAAAACGGTACGTGGGACGCCCGCCGCACGGGTGCGCCTCCACTCGCCCCCCCCCCCCGGCGGGCCAGCCCTCCGCCCGCTACGGGCTCGGGGAAGATGAGTGGGTGTGCGAGCTGGGCCGCGCGTCCTCACCTGCCCAGGTGTGCGTGGGCGTGGCCGCCGGGCGCCCCGGGAGCCGCGCTGGGGTGAGGCGGGGTCCTCAGGCTGGTGTTTCACGGGTCCGAGGAAGTTCTTTGGGGAGAAATTCAGTTTCCACCATTGAGGAGAGTTGCTTATTTTAACTGAACTGTGTTTGTTCTTGCAAAGCCGCTCCTCTCTTTCCAAGACACATCAACTGTGCCTGTTGGGTTCGTTTACTTTTCATTACGAAGCAAATTAAAACTTGAAACGTAGTTGAATATTCTTCGTAAGCAAATCAGGCAGGAAGAGAGCCCCCCCCCCTTCCAGGGAGGGCCCGGCGCAGATCAAAGCCCGTCTGCTTCGGAGCTCGGGCTGGCAGTGCGTCCTTGACCGCAGTTTACAAAGGCGAGCGCTTCCACATCCCCGAATAATGAGATTCGCCCCTTTTATCTGAAGCGTGGAGTGCCTTCTGGGCCTCTCGCTTGAAGAGGATCTTTGACAAGCGCGAGTTTCCAGGGAGGACGGGCTCAGGAGCGGAGATTCCGGAGGGCAGCCTGGGAAGGTGCACCTTCAGAAGGAGCTGAGTTTGGGGACACGGCCGGGTCCTCACGTACAAGTCCGTGAGCGTCTTTCCTAGTGAGGGGGCGGGCCGGCTCTGTGCGCTCTGGGCCCAGGGCTGGGCCTGGGCGGAAGCCACAGGTTGGCTCAGGGAGACGCAAGCACTTTCACAGCCTGAGCCCCTCCGAGACGGGGCGGGCTGACCCGCGGGGCTCTGCGGCTCCTCACGGGTGGGGTTGCCAGCCCAAGGTCCGTGGCCCCGTGCTGTGGCCTTCGGAAGTGGCAGATGGTCACCCAGGGATGTTAGGAGCACCCAAGGCAATCCTGAGGTTCTGCACTCGAGCCAATCAAACTGGCACGGGCCGTGGGCGGCACAAGCGCCTCTCCCGGGGGCAGGCGGGTGCCCAGGCCGCCCCGTGGAAGCTGTCCGAAGCTCCTCCGTGGGCTGGCTGCTCCTCTGGGGGTGTTCGTGAGAGGAAGGGACACCGTGAGGTGTGGCCCCGGGGCTGAGCAGGCGTGTCAGCGTGGACCGAGCTCTTCAAAACGCAGTCACAGCCCTGGCTGCAGCCTGACCGGCCTCGACGTACTTTGCAGGGGTGTCGGGATGGACGGACAGCAGGAAAAGGCCTTCGGCTCGGGAAGGAGGCCCGTGCAGAGCGGCCAGCGGCGTCTTGCTGGGGCCAGGGTGGGCGAGCCGGCTGAGAAGCCCGGAGGGGCTGTGGCCTGTGCGGGTGACAGCATAGGGTGGGCGGAGCTCGGAGCGCCCTGCCCGAGGGTGCAGGTGGACAGAGAACCCCTCCCTCAGGAAGGCCAAGCGCATTCAGTGAGCGGCTCAGATACGGGACGCTCCGGCATCGGCATCCGCAGGTCCAGGACACCGTGGGTTCCCGTCCGTTACGGTGGGAACAGCGCTTTGGCCTTCGATCGGCAGGGAGCCCTCGTCCGGGTGTTGACAAAGACAGGGAGGCGTGACCCCACTCCCGGGGGGCTCCCCCAGCCCTGAGGCTCTGCAGCGGTTTCGAGCCTGCGGAGGCGCTGAGGGGGCTGTTCGAGGAGCGGCTGTGTGCCCTTCGCTGCGCCAGCCTGCGGCGAGCCCGTCACCGGGTCGGCTTTGCCTCCTTCGCCCTCGGTCCCTCGTGTCCCCTGCGTCTCCCCGTCCCCGTCGTAACTGGCGCCACCTCTGCGCCCACGCGTTGTCTCCCGCAAATCTCACAGGGTGTCACCTGTTTGCTCCCCCCGCACGACACCCACTGAGAGAGTTGGAGACTTCTCCCCACTTCCGTTCGCTCTTTGGGTAGATTCCTCTTAGGGTCTGGAGTCAGGAAGCTATGTTCAGAAATTACTGGAATTCTTTTTTTTTTTAAGATTTTATTTATGTTATTTTTAGAGACAGGAGGAGAGGGCGAAAGAGAGGAAGAGAAACATCCATGTGTGGTTGCCTCTCACGCGCCCCCTACTGGGGACCGCAGGCATGTGCTCTGACTGGGAACTGAACCGGCCACCCTTTGGTTCGCAGGCCAGTGCTCAATCCACTGAGCCACACCAGCCAAGGGCTGGAATTAATTCCTTATCGTATATGGATGGTCTAACACTTTGTAAGGACTTAAACTCATGTATTTGTATTTGTACTCGATTTATGTCATGAAGATGTAATTTTTTTGAATAAGAAAAAACATGTTCGAAAGTGCCGTTTGTGTGAATAAGGTCTGCTCTCAGGACGTTCACATCAGGCAGGGATGGTTCGGAGCGAGGAAGTAGTTCTCGCCCGGATAGCAAACTTCCAGAGGCTCTCCCGTGGCCGCTGTGCTTGAGGAAGAGCAGGGCGTGAAGGAAAGTAGGGTTGGGTGGCTTATTAGGAGGATGGGGCCCTGGCTGGTGTGGTTCAGTGGGTCGAGTGCCAGCCTGAGAAATAGAGGGTCGCCGGTTCAATTCCCAATCAAGGCACATGTCTGGCTTGCAGGCTGGTTCCCCAGTAGGGGGTGCGCGAGAGGCAACCACACACGGATGTTTCTCTCCCTCTCTTCCTCCCCTCCCTTCTCTCTAGAAATAAATAAATAATTTTTTTAAAGAAGGAGGATGGGTAGTTTTTTTAAAAAATAAAAAACTGGATTCAAGAAGGATTACAGATTACAGAAGGATGTGATAACCTCAAAGTATCAATAACCTCGAATGTTCAGGACGACGACTGGAAACAAACCTCGGTGTGTCTAATCGCGTCCGGCCGGTCGAGCAGAGCGCCTTCGGCTTTCGGCCGTCCCGAGTTACCGAGTATTCTGACCTTGAAGGGGCAAACGGCGTTTGGAATTCTTAGTCAAATGTCTGCTTGGAAAACAGAACAGTTTCTCTCAGCGTCGCACGCTCCGCGGTCATTGGCCAAACAATTCATGGCAGTTCAACGATGCCCCTCACGCCCGCGTGCGGGCGCACACACGCACAGAAATGTTTTCATAAGAAAACAATCACATGTTTGATAGATCGCAGACTTTAAGACATCCAACCCGGCGCCTGCTACGAAATTACACGCTTGGGCCGGCGAGCGGGGACGGACTGTGGAGGTTTTTAGCTGTCCGCCTCAGGGGCCCGGCCCCGACCACCCCCCGCCCCCCACGCTGAGCTCCTGGCCTGGGGCGTTAGGTAGCCCTTCTCCCGGCCGCTGGGTTGCAGGCTGCCGCAGCCACTTACCTCAGAGCAGCGGCAGTCGGAGCCCCAGAATGCCTGGAATATAAATAAATGATCCCAAGCGAAGCAGGACTTAATCCATTCACGTTGTTGACTTGTACGCTTGACCTCGCCTCGATTCTCTCCTGATAAACAGGGTGTTTGGGGGCGCTGCCTTCGTTTGCTGATATTTCTCTCCGCTGTAGGAGCAGCGGGCGTTACACTGAACTGCAAGGGGTCCGGCGCTCTCTGGTGGTGGGCGCAGCCCAGCCTCCCCTCTGCCTCCCGTGGGTGCCCTGCGGGCCGGATAGGGCAGGGGCTCGTCCGCAAGTGTGCGCGGTGCCGCCGTCTGCACGCGGGGAAGGGAGCCGGGGACAGGGCGGGCGGCGGGACTGACCCCGGGCTCCGCTCTGCTCCTCCTCGGGGCCCAGCAGGTGCGCTCGCGGGGAACTCGCTGAGGGTCACGGCGGCCCCCGGGCACCCCCCGCACCGGGGGCAGACCCTGGGCATCCCCCTCCAGCACCAGTGCCGCGTGGTGGCCATTAGTCTCAGCCTCATTTCCACGGGAAGTGGGCATGGCCCTGTGGTTGGAGGGCAGTGAAAACTCTTCTAACATTTTGGAGAAAAATCCTGAGAATCCAAACTATGAGAAGCAATCGTGTGGGGAGTGTGTGAGAAGCGCCAGTGGGGGTGTTTATTTTTTCTTTCAAAGACTAGGATAAGATGATAATTAAATCGCAGGTAGTGGACAGAACGCAGCAGGGGGTGTGTGTCTGAGTGTGTGTGTGTGTGTGTACGCACGCGTGTGGCTCGCACGGAGACCCTGCTCACGAGGGAAGGCCGACTCCTGCTCAGCCTCACTGTCGGGTGTTCCGGAATTGTGCACACGCAAGTGCGCGTGTACGTACAACAGCGGGGCACTTACCGCCAGCTTCCCCGCGGCTTCGGAGAGAGGTGGACTTCGTGATTCCCGCCCCGACGGGCTGCTCCCGCACTAGAGGGGGCCCCGCAAACAGCCTGGGTTTGCTGCTTCCTGTGCGCGGTGTGGGAAGTGGTGAGGGGGAGGAGGAAATCGAGAGGAAGGTGCGGGAAGCCTCACCCTGTGCGTGGCTCTTGTTTGCGTTTGGACGTGGCGTTAGAATAAACTCCCGGCACAGACAGGCCGTGGCCCCGGCCGGAGCGGTTCCGTGGTCCCCGATGCGCAGGACCGAGCTGTTTTTCATTCGAAAGCCTTCACGCGTTGATGAAGTGTCTGGCTTTTCCGTGAACTTGCTCACCTTCCATTAATTTACGCGAGATGGTGCTCACTGTTCCAAGCACCAGAACGTTAAAGTATTTCCGAGGCATCTTCTCCTACAGTGTGTTATTACGCCTGTGCACATTTCCAGTGCGATCGCTTTGAACGGAACTTAAACGGGTCTTGGTGTCTGGAAGTCACGGCCGTGGAAGCGGTTACTGGCTGCCCTGCGGAACGACGAGGCCTCGGGAGGAAGCGCTGGAGAAGCCGCTGGACTTCTTCGCCTGGGGCCTGGGTGCCCGTGAAATAGACACGCTCGCCGTGGCTCCTCCCGTGGACGTTCCGTGACAGGGTGGGTGTAGGAGTGCCGCAGGAGAGGAAAAGGCAGACAGGAGGCGCTTAGAGATGCCGGTGACCAGAGGGGAGGGGGATGGATGGGTGGGGACAGGGACAGGGCATGGCCTCGGGAGCTGTGGGCAGCGAGGGGCGGGAGGCGGGGCCCTGGAAGGGGGGAGGCGCCCGTGTGTGGCCGGAGGAGGTCCCAAGGTCCCGGGCCTGGAGGGGGACCCACAGCGGGGCCTGTGATGTGGGAGCTGAGATGAGCTCCCGGGAGGAGCCGTGTGTCCGCGTGGGAGGCGTCACAGGAAACCCGGAGCTGCAGAGGAGAGAGGAGGAGGGTGTTGGGATGGCAGCCACGCAGCTGCGCTTGAACTCGGCGGCGGGCGCCACTGCGGCTGGGGACCCCCAGCCCTCGGAAGACAGGCTCCTGAGCGCCCTCTGCTGGCCAGGCGGAGCTGCCCACTGAGACTCGGTGCCTCCAGGCACGGGAAGCGCCCCGGCTTTGGCGCTCGGCAGACAGGCCTGCCTGTCACCTCATTGAGTTCGAGAGGCCTGTTCAGTTTCCTTGCCTGCAAATGCGACGATCTTCCGTCGGAGCCCGAGGACCTTCTTGAGGGCCGAGAACCCCGCCTGCCGCCTGCTAAGGGCTCAGGAACCTTTCCGAGGCCAGCACTTCAGCTTGTGATTCGGAAAAGTGAGGCCCCCCGGCAGGTCTCCTTCCCAGGAAGCCCCGAGTCTGTGCCACGCACCCCGCCGAGGCGCCTTGAGTCGCATCCAGAACCCTCAGAGGGGACGCACGCCTTCAGGAGAAATGAGCTGTCACCAGAAGACACCCGAAGACAGACGCCCACGCCCTTGGCTCCCCCAATCCACCCCGGTCCCGGGAGAACGAGCCAAAGAGTGTTCTCAACGAGGACTTCCAGCGACTGCGTCCGAGGAATGGACAGCACGCTCTCCACTGGTCAGAAGATGCATTCTGCTCTCGGCGAACCCCAGACCCTGTGGCTGCCTTTCAGGAAGACGAACCGCAGGTGCAGAAGAGCCATCGCCCCAGGAGGCGTCCCCATTCTGGAAATTGCGCCTCAGCTTCTTTAAGGGCGGTGGATGCTGGGCGAGGCATGCAGCTGCACGCACCTGTGAGGACGCGATCTCGGACCCACCTGGTCAGACGTGCTCCGAGGCTGGGGTCCAAGTTCAGGGACAGGTGCTTCTAGACTGGACCAGCCGACTTGGAGAGCCATTCGGCGCTGCAGGCGTGTGACTCTTCGACGCGAAGGCGAAACCGTCGCAGACGGCTCCACTCCGCGAGCCGTTTCCCGTCGGTGCCCAGGCAGAGCGGTGTTCTCGTCTCTGGTTGGTTCCCAGGTTCCCTAGTTTCCCTCCGTCTCAGTTGTATAAGTCAGTCGCTCAGGGCGTTGACAGGATCAGCACTTAAAACAAGGTGAACACGTGCTCGCTGAGCGCGCGCAGAGGGAACGCCCCACGTCACCTTCCCCTGAAGCGGACAGAGAGGCAGAGAATCCAGGCAGGGGACCTGGGAATCCCCGAGCCGGCCCGGAGCTGGGGGCAGGGTGGCTGGCGCTGGTCCCACCCGCTGCCTTCCTACCGGGTCCCCGAGGGGACCACCAGACACGTCTGGGCCTCACTTCCTTCATTTGTGAAAGGAGCAGATGAAATGGGAGAGAATACGTGTGAGCCTTCACAAAGGGGTGTGTGTGTGTGTGTGTGTGTGTGTGTGTACGAGGTCTGTCCGGAAAAGCCCAGCCACTGTTAATGCAGCAGAACGGTTTGCACGACACCAGTGTAAGCTGGCAGCCACGGAGAGTGGCCTGGGATGCGTATGTGTGAACAATGACGACCTCACTGTCCTAGTCAGCGGGGCACTAGAGGCCATTGAGTGGCCACGTGTAGGGTGTGGTCATCGCATTCAAAATGGCTGAGTGTGAGTGGAGCAACACCTGCATCCAATGTTGCTTCAGGCTGGAACATTCCTCTGTGGAAACTGTTCGGATGAATCAGAGGCCGCAGCTCCGGGCACCTGGTGATTGGCGGCTTCATCAGGACACTGTGCTCACTCAGGCGCCACATCGCATGCAGAGTTTCTTACGAAATATTAAATCACCCAGGTGACTCAGCGCCCCCTGCAGCCCAGATTTGGACCCTGCGACTTCTGGCTTTTCCCAAAGCTAAAATCACTTTTGAAAGGGAAGAGATTTCAGACCTTCGATGAGATTCAGGAAAATACGACGGGGCAGGCAGCTGATGGCGACTGGGAGAGCTGTGAGGTCCCAAGGTGCCTGCTTGGAAGGGGACTGGGGCATTCCTGTGTTTCTTGTATCTTCTTCAAGAAATGTGTCTATTTTTCATAATACATGGCTACCTTCTGGACAGACCTCATATATATATTTATTTATTTATTTTAAAGGACATTCCTTAGCAAGTAAAATAAACGTGACTAATAGTCACAAAACGTGTCTCCCATTTCCCTCCCCCTAAAACCTTGAAATTCCTTTATCTCCTAAAAATCAGGTTTCATGGGCCCCTTGGAAAGGCTCAGCACACACTGTCTCCCGCCTGACCCCGAGCCATCTGTCCTCACAAGGGCTCTGAGCTGCGGTCCCACCCCCTTCCCCTGGGCACTCCCAGAGCCCCAACCTGTTTTCAGCCACCTGTCTGTCTCCTGCTTTCTGGGTGAGGTGCTCCTCGCCTTCCTGTTCATGGGACGTGCTGTGGGCGCCCCCCACCCCCGTGGTCTCTGTCCCTCTGAGGGGTAACCATGTTGACCTGTTTCCCCAGGTGGCAGGAGCGGCCCCGAGGCTCGGGGACAGGGCTTGCTCAGTTCGCACCCCCGTGGCCCCCTGGCACGCCCATGTGGGGGCCGTGGGGACTGCAAGGCAAAATAGAATCTTCCCTGAAGTACTTCCAAGGCTGCAATTTTTTCTAAATAAAATGAGCTGAGAGAGACCAAGCTTCCCGTCCTTTCTGGGAGGAGACAGCATCCCAACCGAGCTCCCTGAATCCCCGCAGGGAAGTTTGTCCTTTCAGCCCCTGGGAGCACCTTTCAGACCCTCTGCCCCCCAAGCACCCTGGGCTCCGCCCCACCCGGAGCGCCGTCACCAGGGCGCCCGGGGCTCAGTGTCCGCGTTCGGCGTGAGGAGAATGAAGATGCTCAGCTGGTCCCCGCCGGCCCAGGGAGCCGTGGGGAGCCTGGAGCCAGGGCCCCTGCGTTACGATTTCATGAGCAGCTCGGGGATAAAAGGATATCAGTTTCAGCAAAATCAATTTTTATTCAGTCTAGTCTGACTTTAGAGGAACTTTGCAAAGGAAAAAAAATTATCTTTAAAAAATTAAAATGAAATCCAGTGCCTGCCAGGAGGTCTTTGACCTGCTCGGGAGAAGTCTCACGAATGATGTTTTGGCCACAATTTCTAATCCAGCTGATGAGAATTTGGTGTGTGTCTTGTGTCCCGAAGGAGCACACGCGTGTTCGAACACGCACGCTTGTTCGAACACGCCTGCTGGGAGCAGAGGGGTGCTCGCCGCGCTGAAATCGGCCGTCCCCACCGTCCAGATTTACCGTGGTGCCCTTGGGCTCCTGACTCAACTGGCAGAAACCCATCCTTGGAAATCGCTAAGAAGAGGAAAATTGGCAACCACACCCCAAAGAAGCAGCCGAGTCTAGGCTGGGACGTGGGGCAGGTCAGGGGTCCCTGGGAAGGTCGGGGTGGGGACAGAGGCCCGCCGGCCTGGAGCCCGGGCCTGGATGCAGGGCCTCCCAGACGGGCTCTGAATAAAGATTTCCGTCTCGCAGCTAACCGCCCCGTTAGCCATGTGCTCCAAACCACACGGAGCAAGGGATGAAATTAGGAGGCAGGCAAATGTTTAGCAAGCCTGTGGTATTGATCTTCTGTTGCACGGGGCTCCTGAGGCTCTGAACGTGGAATTTGCAGAGCCTGTGTCTGGGCATTGGCGGGGTGGGGGGTGGGGGGCGGTGAGCACACGAACTGGGAAGAGAAGTCTGCCCCAGGACCCTCGGCCCCCAGGCCGCCGCTCGGCCGCACTTGGAAGACTGTCCCGGACAAGGACTGAGCACGCGTGACCGGGGAAGAGGTGCACCTCTCTCCGTCCCTCCGAGCCACGGATTCTCAGTGAGAGCCACGTACTCTCGGTCAACTCCCCTCTTGTCCAGCTGCGGGGGTTTTGTGTTTGCACAGAAGTCGTGAGGCGAGAGTCTCGAGTTGTTGGCTGCAACAGCGGAAGGAAGACGCACCAAGAAATTGGTGTTGCTTTTGTATCAGCTCCTCGTGTGCTTCAGGGAGGAAATCAACTCAGTCATTCGCCAAAAACAAAGTCGGGTTTTGTTTTGTTTTTTTAATTCGATGCCTGGAATCAAAGCAAAGCTCCTGGAAGTTCAGTTCGTCAGTGTAGACTACCCAATGCCAGGGTCAACGCCCTTTCAGACGCGTTTTTGAAGCGCCGTGTTGCACGCACAACCCCCTCACGACGGAGCCTGTGAGTCGGCTTGGTCGAAGCGGACCCCCCAGCAAAGACGCGGCCTCGCCGGCCTCGGGACCCCGCGGAGGAGAAACGCCTTTTTCCGGGTGCGCCGTGGGGCACGCGATCATCGCCTCCAGGGGAAGGTATCCGGGAAGTAAGCAGCAAAGCGGCGACTGCCAGGAACTTTAAAATAGTTTTGCAAACAGGTCATTCTGTGAATAAAAAGCATTTCCAGCGTGCCCAGCCTCGGCAGCTCCGTTGGTTGGAGCGTCGTCCTCTCTACCCCAGAAGGTTGTGGGTTCGATCCCTGGTCAGGGCACGTACTGGAGGCAATCGATGGATGTTTCTCACATCGATGTGTTTTTTCCCTCTCTCTCTACTTTTCTCTCTAAAATCAATCAACGTGTCCCGGGGAAGGATTAAAAAAGGCCTTATGTCACAGCAGTGCCCCTCGTCCAGCCGGCTTTTCTCTAGAAATGGTCGGCACTTGGGAGAACCGGCGGGCGTCAGGCTCTGTGCGGAACAGGGGGTTTTGACTCAGTTGTTGTAAGTGGATTCTCTGTATCTTGGCTGCCTGCTTCAAAATCAACTAGAAATATTCAATCCCAGTGTTCAACAAATAGGGGAAGAAACCCTCAGCTTTACAAGTTCTAGAAAGTCACCGCTGTTGAGAGAAAACGTCTGAACAGAGGTACCAACGCACAACTGGACGCCACAGGTGTTTGAGACTTAATTTTCAAATTGCATTCTTGTGTTTTGGAATGTACCCGTGTGGGGGAGGAATATTTTGATTGAACTCATACATTTAATTGGATCTGTAGGTATTCTTTTTTAAAATAATGTTTTGTTACTTCTTTAACGAATGACAAAGTTGGGAAGGTCTGTGATTATTCCAATGTCTAACTTTAGCAAACACTCACAACTCAGAAATGGGGTGACTTAGTTGGCAAATCTCATCTTCCAAGGCGCTCAGTAAGGCGTCACTCCCCAGTGTCACCGAGATGGTACCTCTGACCGTAAGGGCACCTTCACGAACACAGTGACCAAAAACGGAATGTCTTCCATGAACAGACTTTCTGACTTCACCAGATGATTGCATCTTTAGAGAGAGGATTTCCTCAATTAAAACTACTCTTCAGAGGAGTCAATTTAATGGGCCAACGATTCCACATTGGCAGCCCTGGAAACGTCTGACTTTTGACGGTTACTGTGCGGAGTTGGTGGGTCGCTGCTGGGGGAGCAGACCCCTCGCCCCGACGTGGACACGGCCTGTCTCTGCCTGCGTTTCCGTTACTTTCGCTTCTCCCAGCGATGTCTCGTACTTTCTATTTCGTAGGACCGACATGACTCTTGTTAGTTGAGTTCCTGCTTTATTTTTTTTTAATATCAGGTGGAAATGTTTTATTCATTTCATCTGTCAGTTCTTTGTTGCTGCAATATTCAAATACACTGGGTTTTTGCTTGTTAATCTTGCATCTTCCTCACTCCTGAATAACCAAATTTACAAGACTTCCATCTTTATTTCTTCAATTATTTTTCTTCTTCTTTTACCCTTTCTTATTGTTCTTGGATTCCTAGTACCCATGTGAAAACTTCTTATCTTCTCCCACACACCTTTCCTTTGTCTTTTTTCTTTCTGTTTGTCCATTAGATACTTTCTATGATGTACGTTCGGGTTTACTGATTCTTTCTCCTGCCCTCTCTAGCCTGATGTCGAGTTCACCTAGTGATATATTTTTAAATTTCAGTGTTTGGACTTTTCAGCTCCATTCCAATGGAGTGGGATGGAGTAGGAATTCCACTCCATTTTTTAAATAATTTTCATTTTTTTTCTGTCTCTTATATGCTTGCTCATTAAGTTTCATTAAGACTGTATTTAATTAAAAAAAAAAAAAAAACCCTGCATGCATACCTTAGCAGCTGCTTTGGCAAAGGCGTCTGTAGACTCTTGCATCCAGACCGCCTCTGAGTTCGTTCCTTTGGTCTTTTTTCTTCAGCTTGGGGCAGACATACCCTTGTTTCTTTTCGTGGCTACTAATTTGCGTTTAAAGAAGATACATTTTACGTACGATGCCGTAAATCTGCATTCGGTTGTTCCCGCAGAAGACGGATGGCTTCCTGCCCCAGCGGGCACCCGGCTCACCGGGATTCACGCTGTCAGCACGGACCCCCGCCCCCCACCGCCGTGGGGTGCAGCTGCGTTGTCACCCTGCGCTTGGCGCCTTCAGCTTCTCTTTTTCCAGCCCACACCCCCTTGGGGGCTCACCAGGCCCATGCACCTCGCTGGCCAGCCATGTGCTCGTGCGGCTACACTGGGATCTGGGCCCAGCCTCCCTCTCTGTTTCCCTGCTTCCGAGTTCCTCTCCCCGCTGAGCGGCCTCCCTGCCCACGGACCTGTGCGTCTGACACCTCCCGCCGGGAAGGCTTCCGCTCCCCCCGCCCCAGCTGCACCCCCCGTGCTGGGAACCCGGCCTGGTCCACAGAACAGCATCTCCCCAGATGCCGCGTGGTGGGCACACTCGGGCTTGCAGGGCCGAACATCCCCCGCCTCCGCCCCCGCGTTCGGCCGGCGGCTGACCCTCCGCTGCGCAGGGACGCAGGCGGGGCTCGTGACTGGGTTCTGTGTCCTGTCCTCTCTGTGGCCCTGTCTCTTCGAGGGTTTCCCGCCTGAACTTCCTGGACTCCGTCCCTGGGGCGGGAAGACTGACTCCGCCTTTGAGGCCGTGGCTGTTCTGGGTCCGGACTCAAAATGGGGGGGGGGGGAGCTCCCTCCGGAGAAAGCCCCGAAGTCCTAATAATTCTCATCCTTTGTGGTCGGTGTCTGTTCAGAGTAAACGCTCCCGGGCTTTTGGCCTGTTTTCATGGTGGTTTCCCGTTGCCCCCCAGGCATCCTCATTCCTGTCTGGTCTTCATCACGGCGTCTGCAGGAGGCTTCCCGCCTGCTTCAGCACGGTCACCAGACGTCTTCTACTTGTCGCCTGAAGCAGGAAGCGATGGCCCCCCCCCCTTTTCTAAACCAGCTCAATTCAATAGTCTTGCAAAATCTCGTAGCCAAAAAAGAAAATAAATTGTTAAACTTTTGAAAATGGCGTAGGTATTAGGCGATCAGTGAATTGCCGGCGAACTTTAAAAGGTGGAGCTCGTCATAGCCCGGATTCAGCAACGTGGGGCCAGGCACCTGCGGGGACCAGGTGTGGCTGAGAGCGCAGGGCGCGCGGACGCAGCAGCCGGGGCCGCCGTCCGGGAGGAAAACGCCTCCTCGTGGTTATTTTTGGCTGGAAGAAGAAATCAGGCTGACATCATACGCTGTTTAGATAGTAATGGAAATAAATATCACTTGCGAGGACCAGTGATAATTATCACTATTTCGTGCCCTACAAATGTGTTAGGAAACCTAGGCGGCTCCACTTGAGAAGTCGTTACTGCACTTCTAGGCCTCCGGACGGATTGGACGACTTACTGAAGGTTTGAAAAACGTTGTAACAAAAGCTGACTTACGGAGCCTGAGACGGAGCTATAGGGTTACGATGCAAATGTACACGTATGTGCATTTTTTGCCGAGTATTACTGCCTGGGGGCAAAGGGAGCATTACACGAATTCCGAGTGTTTTCCTAGGTACAACTTGCGTCTTTGGGAAGTCAGGAAACATCAGTTCACCCAAATTATGTTTCCCTCGGTCTCACACGCACTCTACGGAGTACACGCATCTCATCCTCCTAACCTTCCCCGGTTTCACTGTAACATTTAACACATTTTTAAGCGTTTCTACTGTTTCTCGTTTAGCTTGCCGTCTCATGCTCTCAGAACGCAGTTGCGTATCTCAGATTCCAGGGCGTTTCTCAGCAGGGCCCACATTTCTGTGTGTTCCCATGTTATGTCCTTCTCAGTGTCCGGTGTAAAAGGGTTTTTACAGCCCTTGCTGACACCTTCGTGCTCACGCAGTGGAGGGAAGCTCTGTGCATCCTGGAACGCCAGCACGAGTCATTCGGCCGTAAGCGGTTTCTTTGTATCGTTCGCTGAGTCTCCCTCGTCTCGAATGCCTCGGCGTCTCCGGAAGAGTCCGGCCCATTTCAGGACTTCGCTGATCCCGAGCTCCGTGTCCCCACACGTCCGGCCCCGTCCCCGGTCTTCGTTGTCGCCGTGCCGGTGTCTGTCACTGCAGGAGCGGTGCCTTCCTTTTTCCTTCGTGTGAGAGAGGAAATCGCATGGGATTAAATTGTTTCCTAGGACGTTATCGTGTTCAGAAGACAGTGGCCTTTATTTTGTCTGCCGTTCCCACCGTCACGCTGATTGTGGGCAGCCAGCGTCACTCGCGAGGTCTCCCCGGGGCGAGGGACAGTCCCAAGCCCTCTCTGTGCCGTGGCCCCTGGTCTCCTCGCCTCCCCTTCATGCCAGGAGCCTCCTGTGGCACCGGGACATCCCTCTGGACATCCCCCGACACCGTCGTCCTTCAGTTCTCCGTGACAGAGTGCAGTCCGTCCCCCATGCCGTTCTCCGAATATGTTTTCACAGGGAAGCTTGTTTGCAAAGTTCTCATCAAGCCTTTATTGCAGCATAATTTACATACAATAAAACGCGCAGGTCTTAATCACCCAGCTTACATTTTCATAATTATGTACATCCCATCACCCTGGTGTACGTCTAACCGTCACCAGGGAGAAATGTCTTCGTGTCCACGATCACCTGATTCCCACCCCGCCCCACTCACCGGAGAAACTCGCTCTCCGGTTTCCCCCTTGGAGGGAATCTGCGTGTCCCCAGACTTCACGCAAGTGGAGCCGTGCGTGAGAGGTTTGCGTCCGGCTTCATTTGCCCAACACGGTCATTCCGAGACTCGCCCGTGGCACCAGGCTCGCCGGTGTGCGGTTTCCTTTCCTTGCCGTGCGGTCCAGTCTGTACGCCCCCCCCGCCCCCCACTGCTGATGGTCTTCGACCTGAGGAACACACCGCCGAGGGCGTTTTCGTGCAGTCTCTCCCTGCACACGCACCTCCAGTCTCTCCGGTGAGTAACAGGGAGCGGGTCCTGAGTCACGTGTCACGGGAAACTGACCATGACCAAGAAGCGTGCACCACGCCACGCCCCCACCGGCAGCGCGTGGTGGGGATTCTCCTCACCAGCCCGGGGCGGCCCGGCAGCTCCTCCGCGGCGCTGCCCCTCCCCAAACGTGTCCCCCCGCCCCACGCACTCGGTGAGCTCGTGGGGCAGGGCGGGGTTGGGGTGCACACTGCCCCCCGGCTGGCGCTCTCCCAGCCGCACGCATCCGGCGCTCGGATGCACAGCCACGCCACCGTCCCACGCCTGCGCGCCACGAACCGCTCGTTAGAAAATGCGATCCCACGGGCTCTTCAATTATTTACGGGCAGCGGACGGACAGAGGCAGACTGCTGCGGACTGTCTAAGAAAGTTACTCCTATTTCAGTTCTTTTTTGCGTCCTTATTTTAATTTGCTATAATGACCATTATTTTTTAAACAGAAGGAACACTAGAAGGAAGCCTTCCCGATGGCATCATGGCTGAATTCCTTACGCAGGGATTGATGACAGTGGGAACCGCTTCGGAGAACGGACAGCCGCCCGCTTGCCCGTGTCTGGCTGTGAAGGGCGGCTCGGCCATGACAGTGACGGGAACCCGGAGGGAGGGGCCGCATTAGGTCATGCGTTTTCGTTCTGAGTTTAACCAAGAATGGGGGCGCTCTTCCCCTGTGTGATGGCGTCAGGCCGTGAAACTCCATTTGGACAGAATAGTTTACACAGATATCTCAGGAACTGTATTTATATCTAGAAAACCAAACTGGTGAAAAAAACTGAAGAAAAATAAGTTAAGACGTGAATGTGTGGGCTGGTGGCTTTCATTACCATGTTGACACAGGATGCTGTTGTCTGTGGCTTTTATGCAAGCCCTTCACTCAGGGGTGCGCAGAATTTCCGCAGCCCTTCCGGGGGCCTGGCAACACCATTCAGAGTTTTAAGGCACAGAAGACGTGTGCACAGGAAGTGACCTCCTCGGAGAGGACCCAGGCCGCAGGTCCGCCCACCCACCTCTGTTCGGCCCCTCGAACAACACTTCAGAGGACAAAGAAGGGGCACAATTTGTTGCTAAAGAATATGGTCAGTAATGACTTGGGGTTTTAGTTTTTGAACCCCACACCTTTTGCTTTGTGGGATGTTAAAAGTTGGCTTCACAGAGCTCAGGTGGCAACTGCGGAAGCGTGTGGAGAACCTGGACAACAGTGACCCAGTTCTTTTCAAACGTTTTTATGAGACGTATTCCGCAGAGACTCGAGGACTTGAAATGAAGAACTGTGGCTGCGATCTTGCCGGGGGGGGGGGATGTGGAGATACCCGGGGCTCTGGGAGACTCAGGGGGCCCGGCACACTGCCTTGGGTAATCCAACTTAATTAAATGTGGACATTTTTTGGATTAATTGCTGGAAATGTGTCTATCTTTTGCAAAGACTCTTATTAAATGCCAGGAAACCAATCGCAATGAGTAACCTCAACTGTGCATTCTCTGCGCCAGGAGAGAACCTGGTGTCCCCAAGATGGGCGGAGGGCTTAGGGCCGCTCTTACCAGCTACAATCGAAGAATGACCCTTCCCTGAAGGGCGGGGCCCAGGGGTGGACAGTACCGGATGAGGCTCCGGCCCGCCTGGGGGGGGAGCTGGACTCTCCCTCTCGGAAGCACCTGATGTTCTGGGGGTAGGCTGAAGATCACAGTCGACACGTGTGCGTGAAAAAGGGGTTGTATCCACTGCACCCCGCATCGTTTCTGAAACACTCGGCAAGGCGCACCCAGGACAGAGACGACAAAGACATTTAAAATGTAAATGTGAAGCAATTTGAGAGGACAGAGAGAAAAGATAAATCCAGGAGCAAGGTTATGACCCTGAAGGTCACATCTGCTTATGAGAGATGAAATGCAAATTTTGGTTTGCGTTTTCTAGTAGCCAAGGGGAGAAATCCCGTCCCTTCTACGATCCATGGTGCTAATAAGCAAATAAAATGGTCCTTAGAAGGAGCCTAGTCACTTCCTTGTCTGAGGCCCGAGTGAGAAGCCCCCTTCAGCCCTTAGGCTCTAACACCATAAAAACATCTTTTTAGGTCACAAGCGCCAAGCTCCTGTGAACGCTGATGGGCTGGGGCCCTGGCAGGTCCGTGGCAGCCGAGGAGGCATCAGAGCGCTCCCCTCGGAGGAAGCGAGTCCCAGACACCCGCGTGCTAAATGCGCCGCAGCCCCGGGGTGCCGGGCGGGGGACCCTGAGGACGCCCCCCAGCCCTCCCACTAGGAGCTGGGGGGCCGGGCCAGAGGAAGAGCACTGGAGGGCTTCTTTCACCGGGCGTGATCACAGCAGGCCAGGCACGGGGCTGTCACCGGAAATGGAGCCACGGGGACCCTGCACTTGGGGTGCCCCAAGCCTCCAGAACCGCGAGGAACCCATTTCTGCTGCGCCAAGCTCTCAGGCGAGGCTCAGGGTTCCCGAGAGCAGGACTGAGCGCCAGCTCGCAGGGAGCGGACACCCCGGAGCCTCGGAGGGCGCGGCCCGCCGTCTGGGAGGTGTTTTAGGAGAACAGCGCGCCAGAGAGATGGCCTTGGGGTGGAGCGCCCCGCCCCAGTGCTGCAAGGCTGCTGCGAGGGCCACGCGGTGAGTGCGTGACGTCACGGCCACCCCGCCGGCAGGCGGGCGCTTTGCAGTGTGGGTCTGTGATTTTAGGAATGGCCGGGCCAACGGCTCCGGAGACAAGGGCCACGGAAAAGGAGGCCTGTCTTGCTCACGGTTCCCAGGGGGAGGGGCCCCGCGGAAGCAGCAGGGGCGGCAGGCGGCGGGGGAGGGAGGACGCGCACAGAGCCCTCCGCGTGGCTCCCGTGGGGAGGCGCAGGGGCTGTCCCTGCTGTGTGGCCGCGCTGCTCGGGGACTGCACATCGCTGCCGCGGTCCCCTTCCCCCAGAGCCTGGTCCCGCACAGCCGCTGGGACCTGGGCCTCCCCCCAGGGGGTCCTAGCGGGGGGGGGGGGGGAGGGGGCCCTCCTGGGCCCTGACTCCCAAACGAGCCAATGTGAGCGTGACCTGGACGGCAGCGCCCCTTGTGGGCAGCGTCCTTGAACCGCAGGCTCAGGCCGGAACCGACCTCTGCTGATCAGGACCTGCTGGTGGCCGGGGGCACCCAGGGGCATGTCCAGAGAGGTGGGCCCCCCGGTGGGGTGTGGAGCGGGGGTGCAGACTCTGCCGAGACACCCAGCTGAGCCAACGGCGGGCTTCTCCAGGCCCTGTTACGTGGACGCAGCTTTAGGACGGCATCGGAGCCGGGGAGGGCAGAGGCAAGGGCCAGGGCAAAGCCTCCGGGCTTCGCGCCCCCTTCAGGACACCTTCCCTGGCCTGTGTCCTGCTGCGGCTGCTCGGGCTCCCTGCAGACCCCGGCAGTGCCCGCCTGTTCTCGGGGTCCCCGAGGGCGGGCGGGCGGGGGCTGGGCGCTGCAGGCTCTGCGGTGCGGTGGACGCGCTGTACTGGTTTTTGCAGGGCTTACTTTGTGTTGTGAGAAGCGGTAGAAACTACTTCTGAAGCCCTGCTTCCTAACGGAAACTGGTCGTGTGGGCAAGTGTCATTGGCTTAGAGGGTCGATCTGACGGGAATGTGAAGTTGGGGCAGCGGGTGGTGATTCACCAGCGGTTCTCTCCCACCCGCTCGGTGAGCTACCCACGCCTCCAGCCCCGGGTCTTCCCAGCAGGTAAAGGAGACCACGTGAGCACTGACTCGGCAAGCCTTCGCCTCCAGCAACCACCGGAACACTGGCGGCCTAAAGTGAGGATTCCTTTACTTAGCTCCGGGCTCTGGAAGCGGCCAGGCCCCCTCGGCCCCACCTCCTCGGGTGGGCCCGCCCAGGCTCCTTCACACCTGGGCTCTGAGCTCCGAAAAGCAGCGAGAGCCGCGGCCCGCGGCGGGCACCCGTTTTCCAAGTCTCTGTCTCCATCGCTCGCTGTGGTTCCACGGTGCAGAGCCAGTCACCGGTCAAGCTGAGTCGGACCGGCGGGAGACCACCCAGGGGTGCGGTTCGGGGCGGGGTGTGCGGGGGCCAGACCTGGCGGCACGGATCCCTGACCTCCACCGACGTGCAGAGCGCACCCCAGCCCCCAGCCCCCCACAGTTCTCGCCCAGCACCGCCCCGGCCCCCAGACCCAGGCACCCGTGCCTGTGGGCAGCACCCTATGGCGTGGCGCGGTGGGGGCGGCACCCTCGGGGTCTCGGCAGCCGTTTCGTGCAGCTGAAACTCTGTGACCCCCCCCCCCCCCGCCGACGTTTTCTTCGTTCTTGATAGGAGACCCGCAGCTGCACCTGGAGATGACGTGCCTTCTCCCTGGGCCATTTCGCCCTCTGAGGGCTGTCCCCCCTCGGTGATGCGAGAGACACGGAGCAGTTTTATTGCCAAACCCCGAAAGTCCCGGCGCCCCAGCAGGCCTTCTATAGTCTGCTGGTAGGCTGGCGAGTTCCTTCTTTGGCTCATCGCTCCTCCGCCCGTGACTCCCGGCCACGCAGCCCGGGGACCGACTCCCAGCCAGACCCCGCCGTGGACGGGCGCGGGTGTCTCCCGAGTGCCTCCGGGTGCCCGGCGTTGCACAGCTGGGCTCTGCCTGTCCTTTGTCCCGCCCTGACCAGCAGGTTCCTCGCTCCGGTCCCACCCCCACCGGTGCCCAGCCCTAACGCCCGTTAGGGGTGGGGGGCAGGAGCAAAGCCCCGTTCTCTCTGAGGAAGCAGAGAGCTGGAAGCCCATCCGTGTCCCCTTACTGCCAAGAGGCCCCTGACTGCCACTGGGAGCACAGGGGGGCCTCGGAGTTTCCGTGGCCACGCCCAGCGCTCCCCCAGGCCTGTCAGGCCGACTCCCAGGCGCCCCGAGCGCGCAGGGCAGTGTGCGAGGAAAGCCTTCCGCTTTAGCCAGCTTCCCGAGAAGGGGTTTAGGCTTCGTTTGCCCCGACCCGTTAACAATTCCGCCGGGAGGTGGCTTTGACCGAAATGCCGCTAAGGTGAACATGGCAAGATGTGTCGCTCCTAAAGATTGCTGGAAAGAAAGACGTGAGAAAACGAGAAAGGCTGTGTTCTCTTAAATTCATTCCGTGTCCGGATTTGGGGACAGCAGCCGGGACAGCAGCCGCCAGGGAGCGAAGGAAGTGGGAGGGGGTGTCAGGCACCCAAGTGGGGTGGCGGGGGGGGTGCGGGGCGGGCGAGCTGCAGAGCACCGTCAGGGAGCTATGTGCCCGGCCCAGGGAACACACCCTCTGCTTGCAGGTACCACCCGTTTTCAAGGTGGATGAACGAGGGGACCACCGAAGGCCCTGGGGAGGGGCCGGGTGCTGCGCCCGAGATCGCGGCAAGCCCGGGCACCTCGGTCTTCGAGCTCCGGACGCCGCAGACCTGACGGGTGGTCCCCAGGGCGCACTCTCTGGACACGGGAACTGGAGGGAATGGGGCTGTTGCCACGCAGATTCAGGCCGCCCACTGCCTGCGGCCGCATGGGTTTGATTCAGGCACAACTACACCGAAAATGAGAAAGCGTGAATCCATTTTCCTTCACACCCCGGACCTCTGCCCCCGCATCCGTGGAGCGGGCGCCATCTGCCTCGCAGAGTCCTAAAAGTAGGGAAATGGCCGCGAACGCTCCTTGAAGGCCGCCCGCTGCTGTCGAAGGGCAAGGTGGACCTCAAGGGGTGTCCTCGGACGTGCTTTTCGGGGAACGCACTTTATCTGGTGCTTCGGTGAGACTCGTCTGCGGAGAAACCGCCCAGTGTTCGCCGAGGGCGCTGCGGAACCAGAGCTGGGGGAAGAGGTTCTGTGTTTTCTGTTTGTTTGCTTTTCATGAGCTTTGACATGCTATCCTATTTTAGGGTGCCCCGTCCTCCTCCCTCTCCTGACAGGCTTGTCTACGTTCAGGCACTACCTGTCAAGACAGTTTATTTGGCATGAATAAATGCGGCGTAATTAGCTTGAAAGCGATCCTCTTAATTACAGCCGTGGGGAGGCTTTATCCGCTCAGCCCTCGCAGCCGCGGGCCGGGGCTCGACCTGCCACGTCGGCTTCAAACGCGAGGCTCTGATGTGCTCGGCTCCGGGCGGCTCGGCCCGATTCCTTGTGACAGGTTTGCAGGGTTCAAAGGCGCTCAGCCGCATTCCCTCCCGAGGACGCTGAGCTGCTTGAGAGCGTTCTCCTTGAAGGGCCGCTTCTGCCGAATTAGCCGTGGGCCGAAGGGGCTGGGGGGCGGGGGCGGGGTGCGCTGTCAGCCCCTGCCCGCGAAACTGCGGGGCCTCTCTGCTCCGAGGCCGCCCCCCCGGGCGCCCTGTCCGCGACCGATCGGAGCCCAGCATCTGCCGGGCCGTCCTGTTAGTGGGGCGGCGCGGAGAGCCCTCGGTTTTTCCCTGAGAGAGTTACCATGCTTTCGGCATCAGCTGCTTTTATTTAAGCCTTTGCCGTGTCGTCGTTGTTATTCGGAAATAGGTAACGGTCTGCACAGGCACGTCCGGCCTTTCCCCGCCCCCTCCCCTGAGCGCTGCCCCGTCCGGCTCCCCCCCACCCCCGCCTGAGCCTGCGCTGACCCCTGGGACCGTGGCGGCTAACACTCGCACACGCATCGCACCGCCCTGGGGCCCCGTGTTCGCAGCGTTCAGGGACGTCTTCCATTCCTCTTGATTTCTTTGGCACGACCGAGGACATTTTATTTAACGTTTCCTTTCCATCAAAAGAAGACGCTGGCACCATCTGGCGGCTCGAGCGTGACAAAGGGGGACGTCCCAGGACCTAGGACCCGGAGCCGTGACAGCGGAGGAGACGAGGAGGTGGCCACGGGGTCCGTGGCCTGGACAGAACCCTGGCAACGCACAGGGACGCAGCAGCAGACGCCTCCGGCCACCCTGAGAGCGGGCCCTGGGCCCCTCCAGGGGCCCGCACTTGGCTTTCGGCAGTAGCCGCTGAACGTTTACTGGAAGGAAAACCGAGTTGCAGATAAACGAGCCGCCTGAGGAGCATGGCTCTGAAACCTGCCATTTCGGCGTTCAGGAGGCCGGGGCTGGTCCCCGCGGCCGCGGCAGCCGGCCCTCACGGCCACAGTGTTGGAACCCGGGCGCCACCTGCACCGGCAACGTCCAAGAGACGGATGCCCGCTTCCCGGACGCCTCGTGCCTGACCCAGCCGGTCCCTCTGGGCAGCTCTGACTCGATTCCCCACCTGTGTGTGGGGGGAATCTGAACAAAGGTCTCCCCGAGGTCTAAACTGCTCCGGTTCGAGCACTCTCGGCCTCAGTGTCCCCCGTTTGCAGCCCTCCCCTGCCCCTCCGGTGCACAAAGGCAACGCAGAAATCCGGTGGGTAGCAGGAGGTTCTCCTCCCGATAACTGTGGGTCATGTGTCAATGGCTAATATAATCGGTAGTTCCGTAATCCAGGTCAGTAAAAACTGAAACCTGCGGCTGACATCAGCATGACCGGTGAGCGGGGCGCTGCTGTCAGGAAGCATTTCGGGGGTTGGGCGCTGGGCCGTGGGGGTTGGGGGGTGACCCACGTACCCACCTGGCGAATTGGCCTGTGCTGCCCCCTAGTGTCACCTCTGGGCTCTGCACATGCTGGGCAAAGGGGTGGGCCACACTTCCTACTCATGTTTTATCGCTTCATTTTCCAACACTGCTCTGTGGGGTGGAAATGTCCACAGGGTTTTAGTGACCATGTGTGAGGGGAGACCTCCACGGTCAAGGGACGGTCACCGCCGCCAGGGCGTCAGGCACATTAGCAAAGACCTGACAAGCAGCGGAAGGGAGCGGGGGAATCCAAGCTTCCTGCCCAGGCGCCAGGCCGGGCCGTGTCTCGCCGCAGTGGGGACAGGGGCTCGCGTGCTGCAGGCAGGCGAGAGGGCCGGGCCGAGGTTCACACCTGAATCCGGTGCTTGGGCCACAGCGTGAAACCGTTTCAACTCGTTGGGAGTCTGTGTGACCCTGGAGTCCTGTCCGGACCTTGAGCTCAGGTCACGTGTGGGGCTGGCACCGAAGCTGACGGTGGCTGCTGAGCTCGGCTCCCAGGAGTCCCCGGGGCAGGTGGGGAAGACCCAGCTCTGGCGGGTGCCAGATGGGGCTCCTCAGAGCCTGCCCCCCGGAGTGGGGGGCGACAGCCTCGTCCAGGAATTTGTTTCCAGAGCGAGTTTTCCAACCAGCAGCCAGGTGATCCGGGGGAGGGCGGGTGACTGCGCTCCAGGGGCCCCACAGGGACTGTCCGGAGTCAAAGACGTGCCAGGCGCCGTGGGCGGAACGCAGGCTGCAGGCTATTTCCAGCAGCTGGCTGAAACTCTCCCTCCGAAAAGGGCGGGGAGGACTAAGCCTGGCTCTTTGAAAGTCACGTGGTGTTTCTCTCTGTGACTATGCAGAATTAATCAGCTCAAACGGTTGCAGATTCGGCGGATGGGTAAGGCCCCCCAAGCGGGATAATCCTCAGTGGGAACGACCGCGGAGTCAGGTGTCACCCAACTTTAAAGGCCGTGGGTCCTGTCTCGGAAAAGGTGGGGGGAGCTGCACGTCCCCGACACGGTAACTCCCCCAGTGCCCTCCAGCAGACTGTGTGAGAAACACAGGCTGTCAGGCCGACCGCGAACGAAACGCGTGATGCGCGTCCGCGCGCACACACGCCACGAATCACGTCTCTGCCTTGCAGGTCCCAACTGCTTCGCGGAGACGGCCGTCATCCCGGCCGGGAGGGAGGTGAAGACGGACGAGTGCACCATCTGCCACTGCACCTACGAGGAGGGCACGTGGCGCATCGAGAGGCAGGCCACCTGCACGCGGCACGAGTGCCGGCAGATGTAGCCGCGGACGCGCTCCTGCCGCGGGGACGCGCGGGCTGGCTCTGCGGGCGGCCCCTCGGGCGGAGCGGACTGTGGCTGGGGAGCAGCGGAAAACTATGGGTACTTTTGCTTTTCCTGGAAACAGTCACTGCCGGAGGAGGAAGTGCGAGTGTCTCAAGGCACCGCCGCGAACTGGGGGCGCGAGGCCCCTCCCTGAATAAATGCGCGTTTTCGCAGTGAGTACGCGCAGCGCGCGGTCGCGCACGCTCAGTGTCTCTGTGGCCCCTCTGTCGGGGCGCTCCCACGGGTGTGTTCTAGAGATGCCGATTAAAGATCCGTGCTGCCAACCGTCCCCGCCGTGGGTCTGGTGTCTTTTCCGGCTCGGACTCGGTCACCGGCGTAGCCGATTCCCTCCCACCGCGGGGCTGCGCGCCCGTTGATGGATCGTGAAATAAGGGTCTGATTTCTCCCGAAGTTCTGCCCCCATTCCATTTCCTTCCACAGCTGGGCCTAGCGCCTCTTCTCGGAAGATCCTTTCTAATTCACTGTCCCCTGGACCACCTCCTGCTCTCGTCACCCCCACGCTGCGTGGGGAGGGCGCTCTGGCTGCGAGGTAACTATGGGGCACTTTCGCTGTCCGCCCCACGGCCCCACGTTGGATGGACACAGGCCTGTTTCGTTTTCACTGGCGTTGCCGTCTCTCCTCACCATGACTTTAGATTGTCCCCAGCTGAGGGCCAGGTGGGCTGGACCGTGTGCATCGCAGAGCCATCAGGCTGGTGCAGCAGCAAAGTCAGGGTCCCTTGGCCTGTCTGGGGGGAGGTAAGGCAAACAAGCTCCCCGGGGGAGTCCGTACCTCCATCCGAATGTGCAGCAGGAGCCCCAGCTCTCCCCTCGGGGCCTCTGGTGCCTCTCCGCATCCCGCCCACCCCGCGTGATGGGCACCTGTCAGTCACGCCCCCGCAGCAGGGGCAGGAAGCAGCTTTTCCATACAATGGGTTCAAACAAACAACTCGGAAGGCCACCTTCGCACTGCATGTGTCCCGGCATTGCGGGCCCCTCACTCCAGACCAACTCCATCCCTCCCCATCTGGGCGGGGGAAGAAGGACGCCACTCCAAGGCCCGTGGGCTGACCCCAGGGTAGTAAAGGCCATCATCTCTGCCTTTGTCCCTCCGCCGCCCTCGGCATGTGGGTCCGAGCCTGCGCAGGCGCAGGGGGAAGGGGCGGGGGGAGAGCCGCTGCCTGAAGCCCACGCGGCACAAACGCAAGGGTTTGCCCCAAAGCTGGGCCGAGCACCTGCGGAGGGTCAGTCGCCGCGATCGCACGAAGGGGAGCGAAGCCCGGTTTGCCGCCTGCGGGGCTCTGGGCGCCCACGTAACGCGAGTGAGAAGTGACGGCAGCGGCCGGGAAACCGCACCGGGGGTGGGAGCTCAGCCGGAGGGGAGCGAAGTCACCGTCGAACGGCGTCCCGGGAAGAGCGGAGGCTCCAAGGGTCGCTCGGTGCAGGGGCGAGCATCCGATCCCTGAGGGGAGGACGCTGGTCAGGAAGAATGGACACCTTGTCCCCGCCGACCAGCCGAGCCATGTGGGCATCAATAAATGTAAAACCACCCCAGCTGGACCCCCGGGGAATGTGCGCAGGCTGCCGTTCAATTTCTCTCTCCTTTCTCAAGGGCAGCGCGGGCCCAGCCAGGTCCCGGGACATCGACGTGCACGAGGAGACCCCGGGGAGGCGCCGCCGTCCGGGGGCGCTGGGCTTCCCCAGCCCGCCCTGGGATTAGCGCGAGCCCGGCAGCACCGGCGTCCCAGCTGCCTCAGGGCGGACGTCCTTGACCACAGGCCCCTGCAAAGGGACGGCTTTCACTGGCCCAGCCCCCGGGGGAGGGCGCCCTTCCCTCCTCCAGCAGCAGAGGTTTGTGTGACGCTGCCCGAGGTGCCACGGAATCGCAGCTTCTGGCTTCGAGGCAGCAGACTGCCGTGGGTCAACTGCGCGAGAAGGTTCACGCCTGCGCCGTTGGCGAACCGCGGGCAGTTTTCTGCAGACCGAGGCCAGCGGCAGGCGTGTGGCAGGTCCTCCAGCGGACGTCGGCCTGTCCGAGCTCACCGGGCGCCGTCCGTTCCGCCCGCCCGTCCGAGTGGAGCGCCCTCCCAGGCCCGTTCCTCCTGCTCGCCCGCCGGGTGGCAGACGGCGCACCGGGTGTTAAAGATACGCGGGGGTGCCGGTCGGGAGAGCAGCGGAGAGGACGCGGAGACGGGGGGGGGGGGGCGGGGGGGGGAATAGCCCAGAGGCTGTTCGGCAACAAGGGGCGGGGCATGCTGGCTGGACAGACGGCCAGGCCCGGGCCCCGCACACAGCGCTGGGCGGGAGAGGGTCCGGGGTGCGGGGGCGTGGCCCCGCCTCCCCAGCGGCGGCTCGGGTCACTGGAAGCGGAGAGGAAGCGCCCTGGTGACGTGGCTCCGCCCATCTGCTCGGCGGACCTGGGCCGTCTCTTCGCTCAGGCGCGTGGCCGGGGGGCTTTGGCCACCGCAGGCCCGGTTCCGGCCGCAGTCCGATGTCAGCGAGCACTGGTCACCCCGCCTCCCACTCAGCCCCCGTCAGCAAAGCGGGGGTCACACGGGTCACTGATCGCGGGAGACGGGGACGGACGGGAAGGCGGAGCTCGGGCCGGGCGAGAGCGCCTGTCACTGGATGCGCGGCGGGCTCGAGAAGACGGCCACCGGAGCTTTGGGAGGGGCTCACGAGTCCGAGTGAACGTCTCGGCTCAGGGCCCACTCTGGGCCCCTCTGTGCTTCTCCCGGGGTCGCATTTAAAACACACGACCACGCGAGCGCAACATCTTGGTGGTCACCCGGTGTGTACAGTATCTGCCAGGACAAATGTTCCTGTGCTGCCCGGACCTCCCCTGGAGCGGAATCTGGACACTGAGGCCCGCCTGCACGCGCTGGGGGGCGCGGGGGGGGGGGGGGCGCTGGACTGACAACACAGACCATCCAGTGACCCAGGTTCGGCACCTAAGTCACACTTCGGAGACTACTTTGGAGACATTTCCCTTCTACAGGCGATTACACAGGAACGGTGTGAGGTGTGTGTCACTAAGTAATACTCAAAATGCTGAAAGTATGTAACCCTCGAGGTTTATTCAAATGCGTGTTGCCACTTTCACTCCGCGATTTAAGCAGAGGACGGACGCTACTCGCCCCGCGGTGGCGTCTGACGGCGACGGCGCATCTTCGTCCCCTCCCAAGAGTCTCGGGAAGCTCACGAACCCACCTGACTAGGGGTGCGGAGTTACCGCAGCACCGCGCTGGCGTTCACATCCTCTTTGCGGGCCCTCGCCGCAGCGCCCTCCGCTGGGGTGTGGAGAAAGGCTTCTTCGTGAGTAATTAAAACAGGAAAGTCTCCTTTTGAAAGCTGAAAACAGCACCTCTGGGGCCCCGCCAGCAGGGAGGAAGGGACAGCAGCGCCCAGGACGACATCCGGAACCCTGCTTGGGCTAGGGGTCAGGTCACCAAGCAGGGTGGGAAGGGCGTCCGGAAGAAGACGCTCACGAGGCCTGCTCCAGACTTCGGAGGATCTGCCGAGGATGAGAGTGGGCCAAGATGGGGAGCTGCTTCCCCTGGGTGGGGCTGCGGGGACCCCAAGGGGGCTCCTGAGGGACTGGCCAGTGAGGGGCATTGAAACTGGGACAGGAACGCAGAGCTGAAGAAGACGCAAGAGAAAAGGAGATTGCAAGAGGAAAAAAAAGAACCTCAAGAAAACGCACAGTGAAAGGCTTAGCAGAAGCGTTTGCAGAGTTCGACGAGGACATGTGTATTCTCCACTTACACGTGTTTGCATCTTAGGGAAGGCGATCTAAAGGGAGAGAGTTCCGGGAGAGTGTAAAGGGGAGACCAGTGTAAGTGCAGTGAGAGTTAGACAAGTGACACACCGTGAGTTTTGTGAAGTGCTCACGTGTTTTCCTGGCACTTACACCTTCAGAATTCTCCGCGGTGTTTCGTGCCCCCACGCAGTGGGGCAGCTTGAGAGAAGGACGGGGCGGCCGGCCCCCGGCCTGCCCCGTACGGCGCTCGGTGCGGGAGGGCAGTGGGGTGGGGTGACGGCCCTCCTCCCTGATCCTCCTTCTCTCCGCCCGGTGACAGCCTGCCTGCGGGCGGCCCTTCCAGACCGCCACGCGGAACTGCGCAGAAACCCACGGTACTGCTGGGACCGGGCCTGACACTCCGGGGGCTAAAAACAGCAATAATCGGACTGGCGGTCTTTTTAAAAGTGAATTTGAATTGCGAAGGGTCAAACAAAAAGAAACACGATCCCATGAAATTAAATCAAAGCACTGGAATAAACTGAAACTGAACCGATGTGGAAGAACGCGGCGGCTGAGAGCCTGCGCTGTTTCTGGCAAATCCCGGAAAGTCTCTCGGGCCGAGCCGATACGGTCTGTTGCAACTGTTTCTGAGAAGCGGTGACCGAGGAACTGCCTGGGAGGCACCTCCGGGTCCGGCATTCGTGGACGCGGGATGCTGGGCACACCGCTCGTAAAACCCTTCGACGCACAGGGCTTCAACCGCAGTGATGACACCGTTTCTTTGGTAAAATCCGATACATTTAATTTGGGCATAATAGTGATTCGCTAAGCGTCGATCTCTGCCAACCGCGCTCCCGGGCGCGCGAGGCCCGCGGGCTCGCCGCGGCTACAGGCAGGCTTTGGCCCCGAACGCCAGGCTGGTGTTGCACTGCAGGCAGTGGGTGCCGTCGCTGGGGTTGTAGGAGCCGGGGCTGCAGATCACTGGGGGAGAAGGGCGGGCGTGAGCGGGCGTCCCCCTCCTCTCGAAAACCATCGCTCTGCTTTCAATCGTGGTGGAACGACCCATGACACACAAGCTGCCCCGCCAACCATCCGGAGCTCGGCGTTCAGTCGCGGCGAGAACACTCACGCCGCGGTGCGATCGCCTGCCAGGATGTCCTCATCGGGGAGGAACCGCGACTCCCTGCCCGTCACGCCTCCCCCCACTTCGCCGCCCCACCCTCCGCGGCCACCTTCCACGACTCGTTTCCATGCAGCCTGCAGCCTCTGTGCGCCTCCTACGAGTGCAAAGTGTTAGTTAGCCTCCCGCTGCGACCCTGGCTTAGACTGAGACTGCGACCCATCGCTGACTCACTGACCACGTGGGACTGGGCGGAAGAGGCCGGCTGGGTCACTGACAGGTTACAGCGGAGGCCCCAGAGGTCAGGACGCGGGTGGAACAAGTGTGACTGTAAAATGGCCCGTAATTGAGATGTGAGGTGACAGCCCAAACACGGAAAGGGCACGAGGCTTATTTCTAACAATATCCCTGTTCTGAGTCTTATTTCTGTCACTTGCGAAACATGTAATTTTGCAGAACATTACTCAGTCTACCTTAACCGAACCTGATCATTCCTGACACAGAATGATCTATGTCATGACTACGTCGCCGTGGTTGGTGGCCACGTCGCCCGGCCTGGGTGACCGGGGAGGCTGCACCACGTAGTGGCTGCACCACGGGGCCCTGCAGGACACCTGCCGCCCAAGGCCGCTCTGCCGAGGCCGGGAGACGCGGCAGCCCCACCTAACACACAGCTGCGGGTGTGGACACGCAGACCGGATGCCCAAAGAGACAGGCCCCAAATGAAAGAGCAGGAGAAATATCCAGAAGAGGGACTAAGAGAGACAGAGTTCAAAACGATGGTTGTACAGATGCTCGAGGAACGTAGTGAGAACTGCAACAGCATTGTAAAGAACACAGAAACCATAAAAAAGAACCAGTCAGAGAGGAAGGATACACTAAGCGAAATGAGAACCAATTCACAGGAAATCGACACCAGAGCAGATGAAGCTGAGACTCACATCCGTCATTTGGAACATAAGGAGGCACAAAACACCCAGTCGGAACAGCAAAAAGAAAAAGGAAATCCAAAATAAATGAAGACAGTGTAAGGAGCCTCTGGGACCACTGCGGAAGTGCCAACGTTCTCATCATGGGGGTGCCGGACGGGGAGGAGAAACAGCAGGGAACTGAGAACCTATTTGGAAAATAGTGACCGAAAACTTCCCTAGCCTGGTGAAGAAAAGAGACACAAGTCCAGAAAGCACTGAGTTCCAAACAAAACGGACCCAACGAGGCCCACACCAAGACACGTCATAATGAAAACGCAAAAGGTTAAAGACAGAGAGAGAGAATCTTAAAAGCTGCAAGGGAAAAGCAGTTAGTTACCTACCTAGCAGGGAGCTCCTATCAGACTTCCAGCTGACTTCTCAACAGAAACTTTGCAGGCCACAGGGGATTAGCAAAAAATATTCAAAGCAATGAAAAGCAAGGACCATCAACCAAGATTACTCTACCCAGAAAAGCTGTCATTCAGAATTGAAGGGCAGATAAAGAGCTTCCCAGACAAGAAAAAGCCATAGGAGTTCATTACCACCAAACTAGCATTACATGAAATGTTAAAGTGTCTTCTTTAAGAAGAAAAAAGATAAAAAATATCAACAATAAAATGGCAAGAGAGATCAACAATTGAATGTAAAAAAAATAAACATGCAGAGAAGAAAAAATACACAAACACATAAACCACAGAATAAAAAGTAATAAATTGAACTTCTTAACTTTTTTCCTAAAATAAAAATGCCAACCTCAGTTGGGAAAATATTTTCACAGCACACGTATCAGAAAGAAATTTCATCCACACTGAAATAAATTAGGTTTCAGTAAAAAGAAAGATCTCTGGACACTTCTGTACTATTTGGAAATTAAACATCACCAATTGTTGAAATAACCAATTGCTTCAAGAAGAAATCAGGAGAGAAATGAGCACTTTGAAGTGAATGGAAATGAAAAGACAACATGAGAAAATCTGTCCGGCTCCACCAAAGCGGTGTTAGGGAGGAAGTTACACCTAGAAGGACACACTGATCGCAGTGGTCCCACGGGAAAAAAAAATACACGATGTGAACAGCCGTTTGTATTAAGAAACAGGGTATTCGGTCCTGGCTGGTGTAGCTCAGTGGATTGAGCTCGGGCCTGCGAACCAAAGGATCGCGGTTCGATTCCTAGTCAGGGCACATGCCTGGGTTGCAGGCCAGTTCCCAGCAGGGGACACACAGGAGGCAACCGTACATTGGAATTTCTCTCCCTCTCCCCTACCCCTCTAAAGATAAAAAAAAAAAAAAAAAAAGAAAGAAACAGGGTAAACAGGGTATTCAGCCCAAACCACGCTCCAGCCCCAGCAGCAGCGAACGGAAGGCTGCGAGGCCGCCCGGCTGCGGAAAGCGAACGGAGAGCGCGGCAGAGCGCGGCGCGGCCACGCCCGACGGGACGGCGCCTGCGACACGGGGAGCCCTTGGCCCGTCCAGACGGGAAAACGCTGGCGCTGGCGCTGGCGACCGCGCCGCAGGCTCTGCGGAGGACGGGGTGTGGCCGGGCACACTTCTGGACGGACGGGGGCCATGCGACGCGCAGCGCCAGCCGCTGCGTCCACGAAGCCTGGAACCGAGACCCCGACCTGCGGGGCCATCCGCCCCTCGGGACTCAGGGCACGGACGCCGCGACGTACACAGGAGACCCGCCCGGCCTGGGAGAAGGTCGTGCAGAGAGGCCTTTTTAATCTACCTGAAAACAGCGGAGAGGACTGAGTGAGCAGGGCGCTAATGTAGTGACACCTGCCGCTTCGTTAGAGAGCCCGGAGACCCCAGACAGACTGGCTCGCCCTGCTCCGGAAAAGGGCGCCTCGTGGACCCGAAGCCCGCCGCCCCACAGCCCGCACCGGGCTCCGCGGTCGGAGGGTGAGGGGCGACCGGGCCAGGACCGCAAGTCAGAAAAACCACAGCCGGCGCACACACTTGCCCCAAAGCGGGTAAGCGGCACCTGCTCTAGACCAGACGCAGGTGAACCCGTCGGGGGTCGATTCCAGAAGGCGTGTGACTTGCCCCCCTGTAGGGTAAGAAACTCCGACGCGTAACTGCGGTCTTTCCTCCCAAACGCCGGTCGCTCCTAACCCTGCCTGCTGCAACACGGATTCCGAGGCAGAACCCCAGACAGCTGCTTCTCCTCCGCACCTGCACAGGCGCACAGTCCTGTCAAACTCCGTTTCAAATAAACTACAGGAACGCTTAAATCATGCGAAAAACAAAGGACAGGCGCGCGCTCGGGCACGACGGCGGAAGGGGCGCCCGAGCGCGCAGCCGAGCGCGCAGCCGCGCACGTACCGCAGCACTCCGGACACTTGGGGTGCTTCAGGGTGTTGATGCCGTAGCCCGGGAAGCAGCGGTTGATCCAGACCATCTGGAGGGTGTCTTCGATGTAGTAGATCTCCGGCAACGGCTCCGCGCGTCGGCCGAGCACCGTAACTTGTTGATTGAAAAACCTCTCTATGAGGTTTTTAGCCTTAAATAGAAATACGACATGAAAAAATTATTTTCACAAATATATGTAACTTCAGAATGAATAGGCTGCTTATGTATTTAGAACAGGGAAAACCAAGTTCTTGAGGTCCTTAATTTTTCTTGCATTCATAGGATATAAATAACACATGTAAACATTGAAAGACGTCAACTTCAAACCTCAGATATTTCCAAATGCATTCCCAAACACAGCACGAAGAACCCATTTGGACATGTACCCAAACTCTTTGGTCCCTTGGCATTTGGAAGGAAATATGGATGGGACTGTGACCAAAATCTATAAAGCTTTATGAAATTAAATGTACTCTAACAAACGTACTCTAACAAATGTACTTAAAGAAATGTACTTTAAGAATCTTTAAGAAGGATATCATTCACTCTTTCCACAAACAAAAATCAGGTTTAAAAACAAACAAACAAACAAAAATCCACAGCATAAGGTAAAACCTACAGTTCTGGGTTCCCCAGAATGTAACTTACAAAATAATTAAGGCACCGTTGTGATTTATAGTTAATGGCTTTTTTGTTTGCAGTGATCACTCGGGGCGGACTCATAGGGGTCACGAGAGGCGTGTCCTTCTCAGGGACCGGCAGGTTCTGCCAGCTGAGGCGTGAGCTGTGGTTGCGGGTTCAAACCGTCTGCAAACCGGTCAGCTCTGCCCGACTGCAGCTGCTTCCCCTCTGACCTAGCCGCGGTGCGGGCGCGAGGGCTCCTCCCGGTCGGTCAGCACCCGCGGTGGGCCCCACTGACCGACTTCTTCAAGCGTCTTGCAAGTGACACCCCTTCGTGAAAACCTCTGGAAATAACTATAAAAACGATTTTTGACACACTGCATTTGACACAATTCCAGTTCCATGACTCAGTTATTATCCTTTTACAGTTTCAATAGTTTCCTTGTGCTTTTGATAAATTTGGGTGAATTCATTATTATTTAGTCAAACAAATTTTCCTTAAGAAAGCAATTAGAATACACACCTTGCATCTAATAAGCCAAGTATTTAATTGCCAAATGCACCTTGCGTTCAATGGCCAAACTGCAATGACAAGTCCCAGGGAACACGCCCACAATCTCTCGGCTCCCTAACACCCCATCTGAACAGAAAACCAGCGAAACTAGACCTGACGGAGTGAGAACGGCCGTGCGAATCGGCTTCCTGCTTCTCTGGTCTAACCTTGTGCATCGTTGTTCAACCACAGCTGTCCCCCCCCCCCCGTGCCCCCATCACTCTGCCCTGCCCTGCCCGCCCCACCTCCCACGTGCAGTCCTCCCCCGCCCCTCGCTTCCCTCCAAAGGAAATGGCAGGAGCAGCCGCTTCACGGGGCGGAGACGGGGCGGAGGGGAGGCGCTGTCCGAGCCAGGAGCCCCACTGTGGGCGCGCTGACGGCGGGCGCGGGGCTTCTGAGCCAAGTGTGGGGCGGACCCGGGGGTCATCTGGGGTGGGCGAGCGCTCCAGATACACAACGTAAAACGTTTGCACCCGGCTGGGCGACTCCAGAGCCAACCCTAATTACAGGAACTCTCCCTAAACTGATCATCTGGGTAAGATGCAAGGAATCAATATGGCTGAGTACGCATGAGAGAGTACGAGGCAGGGCGGGGACAAATGGTGATGGACGGACACTGGCCCTGGGGTGGTGGCCGGGGTGTGACACACAGACGAGGTGCACCTGAACTGCGCACCCGAAACCCACACAGTCTTACTAACCAAGGCCACCCCAACGAACCCAGTAAATAAAAACAGACTTGAAAATAAACAAACAAATTACTGAAAAGAGAAAAACCCACCCGCTTGTTAATTTCAGGACAAAAGTAACGATGCTGACCTCAGAATGTAGTACCGCACCTCCAACAGGAGAAGTTTTACAATTATCGTAATATAAATAATTTAATATTCCAAATATTTAAAAGTAACTTTGTAAAGTGTTCGTGGTCATTCAGAGTAATCAGAAATGGGGAAGCATCATCACAAAGGTACGGAACATGAACAGTCTGTTAAGTATAATGTAGAAGAAAGAACTAAATGAAACTAATTCTGACAGTCACAGCATGATTTTCATCCCGAGTACAGACACAGGATTCTGGGGGTAGGGCACTCTAAGAGCAGCCGGTAAACATTGTAGAGCAAATCTATTACTTAGATACTGACAGTGTAAATTATTCTGAAATACCAAATAAGGCCAAATAAAAGGGAAATCATCTTAATGCCATTAAAATGCTGCATTTCCAAGGACTTTATACAAAAATGTTAGCTTTGTTAAACTCTCGTCATTCGCTGTGCGATGGGGTTTTACTCTTCCCAGTGAACGCCCTCAGTGTGCAGGAGGCCGATTTGTTAAGCAGCAGCCAGGATGCTCGCTCGCACCGCCCACACGGGGCGTGGCCTGTCTCTGCCCCGCCCCCCGAGACGTACCTTGGACAGCCTCCTGGAGTAGTCACAGCTCTGGTCGTCACAAGGCTTGGTCTCTTTTTCAGTATCCAAGCATGAAACTGAGAAAACACGTTCCCTTTTACAATGCATCTAACGTGCCGTGCCACAATATTTAAATTAGCTTTTTAAACACAAAATATCTCATTTGTCGACTCTCTCTCCTCCACTAAAAATTATGCAATTTTCCTAATGTTAAAGCCCTTTTTCTTAGCTAAAACCCTCAGCAAAATACGTGTTTCATATACATCAGGAAAACCTCTCGATTACAGCGAACCTAAAAATTATTCAATTTTTTTGATAGTTAACGTTTGGCTATTGCGTTAATGAAATTTTAACAACAGGATCATTTAACTACAGAGTGGGCGTCATCTGACTAATTCTTCGTCCCTCGACAGCGCTGGCCCACGATGACAACGCTGGAAGCGGGGGGGGGGGGGGTCGGAGGGTGGCGCGGTGGCGGTGGCGGACGTCACGCCCACGTCGTCCCTCCCTCCGCGCGGGCTCCCAGGGACCCGTCCCCCCCACGAAGAGCTGTCGGGAGCGGCTCGGCACCAGGAGCGGTGCCAGGAGGCCGCCCAGACACGGCGGCGGTCGAAGTCGACCAACCCCACGCCTTCCTGGAAATCCTACTCTGAGGCGGAGAAAGTGACACGACAATCGGGACATAAACACGGGAGGCAAAGAGGTGGTCGGCACGAGGGTCAGAGAAGGAGGAACGAGAGCAGCGGGAGGAGGACTGCAGTCGCGAGGCCGTGATGGGATCCCAGTTGCGAACTGGGTGACAGCCGGTGGCACCCCAGCGACCAGGGCAGGACGGAGCTGCCCGTGGGGGAGACAGCACCGCGGGCCACGCGGGCGCGCGCACGCACGCACGGGGCGCCGGCAGGACGGCAGGAGGGGGCGGCCGAGCACAGACAGCGGAGGGGCCGGGCCGCGCGAGGCCCTGGGCGCCGGTTTGGTTCGCAGCATGAGGGGAGGGGGGGCGGGGCGGGGGGCAGCAGCGGGACAGGTGATGGTTTCCCAAGCTGCTGACCCAGGACCCTGGTTGAGAGGCCGCTCGGGAGCAGCGGGGGAAGAGCCAGCGGGCGGCCTGCGCCACCCGGCCCGGGCCCCCTGCACCCGAGGGCTCGCTCCCTGTGCCTGCGCCTCCGCCTCCTACGGGGCGCCCGAGTCGTGGGGGCTGGATGGCTGACCTCGCCCGGCAGGAAACTACCTGACCTGTCACCAAGGTGAGCGTTCCACAAGCTCAGACGACGAGGACGCCAGAGTGACACCCGCAGACACAGCGCAGGAGGGGACCGCGGGCCCTGTCCCAGCTCAGAAATGCCAGAACGTGGCCAAAGCGCTCAGAGCCAGTTCGTGGGAACTGCAGAGAATAGTCCGTTGTTTGAAACAGCCAAGGGAATGCGAAGTTGGGTACACTGACTTAAACACAGCATTTAAAGAAACCTGTACCAAATCACGACCTAACTGACGTCAGGCCAGGCAGACACATCAGAGATCACGTGCAACAAAGAACACAGTTTTTACAGAAGGAGTTTACAAAGTCACTAAGCAAAAATCTACACCCGCATAAGCCACCACAAACACAGAAGAGGCCGATGGGTCTGATTTCAGGAGTATTGTATTGGAATACTCAAAATGCACGCTTTTCGAAAAACTGACGAGGCACGCCAAGGAAGGAGAATACGGACCATTCGGTAAAGAGCAACACGAACTGTTGCTGAGGAAGCACGGACGTGGGACTCACTGGACGTGGACTCCGAATCGACTGTCTCGGCCACGGTCAACACCCCGGCCTGACCGGTGCGGCTCGGCTGGCTGGGACGAGGTCCCGTGGGCCCCGTGCCCTGCCAGGCCGCAGGCCCGGGCCGCATGTTCGGTCCCAGGCAGGGCACCTGCCGGAGGAACCGATGGCTGTTTCTCTCTCACGCTGACGCTCCCCTCCCTCCCTCCCCTCTCTGGAATCGATAAAAGGAAACATTTTTTTAATTAAAAAAAGCTAAAGAAAATAATGGTCAAACACACAGAAAAATGATGCCTCAACAAATAGATAATATCAATAAAGAGAAAGCACTTATGAAAAGGAACCAAAGAGAAATTCTGCAAGTGACGGTCACAACAACCGGGTGAGGAGTTTGCTCGCTCGGGCTTCCCGGCCCACGCGCCACCTTGTGGCGGAAGGAGCCGGTGGGCGTGGAGAGAGGGACGTCTGCTGGGACGGCCTGTGGGGCGAGGGTGGGGGGGTGGGGGAGCAGAAAGTCAGGGGGACAGGAGGGCCCGCGAGGCCCGTGGGGCAGCAGCGCGGACAAAGGAAGGGAAGGACGAAATCGGGGACTCCCCCTCCCTACTTTGAAATCCTGTTCTCTTCCGGAAAATGCTGGGTCGCCACTCTGCCTTACTAGGAAAAGCTGCTAGAATGTTCACTCCGTCTGTAATATGAACCAGTCTTACTACAAGGAGACACCTTCACAAATGAAGCTTTTCTAGCCAGACGACAGGCATGCCTTACACTAAATCTCATTCTAGAGTGAATCAGCCCAGCAAAGTTTAAGCTATTTGAGGGCCGACTTCTCACTGAGTACATGCATCAGCGGGACTGTGCTTTGAGGGCTGGACGCACTAAGTCCAAGTAGAGGACGAGGAAATACCAGTTTCGTAACATTCACACTTCGAAACCACTACCCGTAATTCGCAGGTCTTTACAATTAGCTTCGTAGTCTCAATTTATTTTCTCTAAAGCACTGCATGTACTTACCTGCAAATTTAAAAAACAACTCATTTTGAAAACCAGCTTTCTGCATTTTAACGTGATGGCACTCAGACTTCAGTAACGAGACTTCACAGGAAAGGTCGTGAACCAGCTTGCTCAGAATCTGCAGAAGTTTATTCTCGAAAGACACGTTGTAGACGCTGTTGCAAGGAGCCGCGTGGTACCGAGCTGTGAACTGGTAGTAGAAACGGGGCTCACGGTACGCTGGGGAGACAGGGGGCAGAGAACGCGCGGCGGCTGCTTAGGTCACAGCAGGTCGCACAGATCGCAGCTGTTCAAGAGAGATCGCTACGCGGAGCCAACACAGTACTTAAACATGTCGCCTCACTGTGAAATCCGCCTTCAATCTTCCGGTAGACCCCTAGTGTGTAACAGGTTACTTTTTTTTTTGCTGCTTTCAAGATTATCTCCTGGTGTTTGATTATAATGTTTCAGTGTTGAATTCTTTGCATTTATCCTACTTGAATTCCATTGATCTTCCTGAATACATAGATTCATGCATTTTTCTCATACTCGGACATTTTTGGACATTAGTTTTTCAAGTATTGTTCTAGCCTCTCTCCGTTTTTTCTCTCCTGTGACCCCATTATGCACAGGACAAAGGAGCAAAGAATGCACAATGGGGAAGAACAGGACCTCCTGGACAGCGCATGCCAAAAAAATGGAACTGGACCGCTGTCCTGCACCGCACACACACAAACCGACTCCCGACAGATAGGACGCTGGAACACAAGACCTTGCACCTCTGCAGAAACCACAGGCGGCAAGCTCCTCGACGTGACCTCGGCAGTGAGGTTTTAATCTGACACCAAAGCAAAAGCAAGAAAAGCCAAAATAAACAAGGGGGACTACATCAGACTAAAAAGGTTTTGCACTGCAAAGGAAACCATCAGTAAAATGAAAAGGCAACCTACCAAATGGGAGAAGGTATTTGAAAATCGTATACCTTCTAAAGGATTAATATACGGAATATATAAAGAACTCATATAACTCAACAGTACAAAACCAAACCACCCAATTAAAAAAGCTGGTAGAAAATAGGAATAGACACTTTTTCTAAGGAAGACATACAGATGGCCCGCAGGTACGTGACGGAATGCTCAACGTCCCTCGACCTTAGGGAAACACGAATCCAAACGACGAGATACCGCCTCACACTTACCGGAATGCGGTTCCAATGGGAAGAGCGAGCACCAACAAGGCAGGGACCAGCACGTGTTAGCGCGTGGAGAGGGGGGCCCTGGCGCACTGTTGGCGGGAACGCGTATTGGTGCGGCCACGGGGGACAGCAGCGTCGAGGTCCCCTAAAACACCAGAAACGGAACTAACGCAGGATCCGGCGATCCCGCTCTGGGTATTTATTCGAAGAAAACAGAAGCATAAATGAAAACCACAGACTATCTCACCCCGACTTCGGGTAAAGCAGGAGCAGTAAAGAGAAGAAAATAAAAAGGCAAGGGCAAGGTTCCCACAAGAAAATTAACGTAGGAAGCAATAGAGAACTTTGTAAAAATTCCAACGAGCCCAGATGTGTGCGCCCCCTACGGGCACCGCAGCACTATTCGCAACAGACAAAACTGGGAGGCAAACTAAGCATCCACTGAGAAACGAATGGCTGAAGAAACTGTAGTGATATGTGTGAAATGGGACATAAAACAGAATAGCATGTTTCCATTTGCAACAACAGGGATGGATCTTGAGGACATCATGCAAAGTGAAATGAGTCAGACAGAGAAAGGCAAATACCATGCGATACCTCATGTAAAATCTAAAACAAAACAAAACAAAACCAAGCCCATAAACACAGAGAATGGACTGTAGATTGTTGACTGCCAGAGTCAGAGGCTGGGGTTGGGATAAAGGGAGTCAAAGGGAAAACTTTTTTAAATTAAAATTTTAAGAAAAATTAAAAATAATCTTCTGGCCAAGATAGAGGCAAGGTAGGTACTTTTGCCTCCTCACACAACCAAAAGAATGACAACAAATTTAAAAACAAAAAACAGCCAGACCTGCCAGAAAACCCAACTGTGTGGAAGTTCCACAACCAAGGAGTTAAAGAAGAAACATCCGCCCTGGCTGGTGTAGCTCAGTGGATTGAGCGCGGGCCTGTGAACCAAACAATCACGGTTCGATTCCCAGTCAGGGCACATGCCTGGGTTGCAGGCCAGTTCCCAGCAAGGGACACACGAGAGGCAACCACACATTGATATTTCTCTCCTTCTCCCTCTCTCCTACCCTTCCTCTCTAAAGATAAATAAATAAAAAATCTTTAAAAAAAACAAAAAAAAAAAAAAGAAGAAGAAACATCCATCCAGACGGTAGGAGGGGCGGGGACGGGCAGCCAGGGCGGAGAGGACTCACGGCAAGGAGGGGGCTGGAGGACCAGGTGGGCAAGGCGGGGGCTGGCCGAGCGGGCGGCCCCGCATTCGCATGTGGATAAACCGGGGGGAACAACTGGGGAGCGAGACAGACCGCACAACTCAGGGTTCCAGTGCGGGGAAATAAAGCCTCAAAACCTGTGACTGAAAAAACCTGTAAGGGCTGCGTCAGTGGGAGAAACTCCCAGCCTCACAGGAAGAAGTCGTTGGAGAGACCCACAGGGTCTCTCCTAGAATGTACACAAACCCACCCACCTGGGAATGAGCACCAGAAGGGCCCGACTTGCTTGCGGGAAATGGAGGAAGGCACCGTTCCCTCTCGGACCCCTCCCCTGTGACGTGGCTTGCCCCCCCTTGGCAAACACATGAGGCTCCGCCCGTTACTACTTAACAGGCATGCCAAGACAAGAAAGAAATGGCCCAAAGGAAAGAGCAGATCAAAGCTCCAGAAAAAATACAACTAAGTGACAAAGAAATAGACAACCGACCAGACGCACAGTTCCAATCACTGGTGATCAGGATGCTCACAGAAATGGTTGAGTATGGTTGCAAAATAGAGGGAAAAGTGAGGCTATGGAAAGTGAAATAAAGGAAAATGTACAGGGAACCAACAGTGAAGGGAAGGAAACCGGAACTCAAATCAATGGTTTGGATCAGAAGGAAGAAATAAACATTCAATCAGAACGGAATGAAGAAGGAATTTTAAAAAGTGAGGAGAGGCTTAGGAACCTCTAGGACAACTTGAAACATTCCACCATCCAAATCATAGGGATGCCAGAAGAAGAGGAAGAGCAAGGAATGGAAAATTTACTTGAACAAATAATAAAGGAGAACTTCCCCAATCTGGCAAAGGAAATAGACTACCAGGACGTCCAGGAGGCTCAGAGAGTCCCAAAGAAGTTGGACCCAAGGAGGAACACACCAAGGCACATCGTAATTACATTAGCCAAGATTCAAATGAAGCAGAGAATTCTAGAAGTAGCAAGGGATAAGGGGACAGTCACCTACAAAGGAGTTCCCATCACACTGTCAGCTGATTTCTCAAAAGAGACCTTCCAGGCAAGAAGGGACTGGGAAGAAGTATTCCAAGTCATGAAAGGCAAGGACCCAGGGATGTGGCGGCGCCCGCGCCTGCTGCTGGGGGTGTGGAATGGCGCAGCCCCCCTGGGAAGGAGCCTGACAGCCCCTCGTGGGGCGAAGCCCGCAAACCCCCACCCTGGGACCCACCCACGGCCCACAGAAACCACAACGCCCGCGCAGAGCCCCGCTCAGGGTCCGCACCTGGCGCCTGCGCGGCCGCTACGCTCTGCGGTGGACACCGTCAGCTCACTCAAGCATCCCGCACAGCGGCGGCCCACGCGGCCGGCGAAGGGACCAGGGCGCACGCACTGGAGCTGGGGAGCTCGGGGCATTCCGCGGGCGGGAAGCCGGTCGGTGAGACCAAGCGCTACCCCTGCGTCCGTCCTTCCCCACGGCACCGCCCCTGCGCCCCTGCAGACCACACCCCCCCGAAGGAGGGAGCCCTGCCCTGCCCCGCCCAGGCACCCCTCCCAAAGCGCTCTGTGAGCGGGGCGGCAGTGACTTCCCTCCGATTGCAGGGGAGCAGCAATAACAGCGCGCCCTTAGAACTGCTGAACGGGCCGCGTTGGAGAACCGCAGGAGCGAGGGGACGCCCCTGGGGGCGTGTCTCACCGTAGACGATGAACTTGAGCTGCAGGTTCTTGACCACCTCCTCCACCGTGGGCTTGTACTCCAGGAAGCACGTGTAGACCCCGGTCATGCCCTCCTCGAAGTCCTGGAACACCAGGCTGCCCGTGGACGTGATGTGCGTGGTGCTGTTTTCTAGGGAGGGGCAGGGGCGGGGGCGGTGCTCAGGCTCGCCCACCGCGTTCCGTTCGAGGCGGGTGCGCACGCGACCTCGCGCCTGGCCTGTGCCCACGGCGGCCGCTACCCGCACCGCCCCCCCCCCCAGCAGTTCCGGACGCGCCCCTTGCACTGAGCTGGGCGCTCACGATGCGCACTCGCATTTGCACACTCGCAGCTGTTCCCCGCATGTAAGTGGAGAAAACGGCAGTGCTGACCACACAGGGCCGCTGCCAAGCGTGATCACCAGCGTGTGGAACGTCTTAGACCGCAGCCTGACCCGTGACAAACGTGGTGTGTGCTGGTTCTTTCTGTCACGCCCGACATAAAAACACTGAAAGTGCCCTTGCAAAATGCACGCGCACCTGCGCCTGCGTATGTATCTGCACGTGTGCCTCCACATGCATGGTGAGTGCACGCGGGACACCCGGAAACCACACCGCACAGGGGAGGACGCGGGGCACGTCTGACTCGGCGGACAGGCTGGGAACTTCGTGCGCCGCTCCCCAAGGGGCCCCGGGCCCTGCGGAGGGCGCCCCTCAACCTGCAGGGCCCGCCCACGGACGTCGGTTTGTGGGCTTCAGGGCTCGCACAGGTCTTCCCTACATTTGCCCACATCAGGCCTCCAGATCAGCTGAGATCAGCCAACTGTGCGAGACATTAAAACACACGAGAAAACACGCGTTTCCCGGAGTGTCTCTCCAGCGAGCTTTCGCACAAGTGCGTGTCTTCCTTCATCCAAGATGACAAAAACCCGTGGGCTTCATCCGCGAGCTCTCCCCCAGTGCGCCAGTGAGGGAGAAACACGGCAACGCGCGGACAGAACAGTACAAACACCCTCGGGAGGTGCGCAGAGATGATTAGATGCTTCACTGAACAGACCTTTCAGATGAAAACCCGTTCCCCTGACTCTCAGCGGGGCTGAGCTAATCTGCGTGTTTTGAACTATGCTGCAAAAACAAATCAGCGTTTAGCAGATGAAAAATTAGAATGAAAACGAGACAGGCACTTCAAAATGGCCAAACACGCAGCTGGAGGGAGAGGACGCTGAGCCGCCCCGCGTGGCCATTGACACCCGCTCGGCGGGTCTGGGCCCCCTCCGCTTCCGGACGAGCGCCCGAGCGCCCCTCGCACCAGCGCGGCCCCGACGACGCGGCTGCGGTCTGACCACCCGCCACGTTCAAAAGCCTGGTTTCGGTGTGCAAATATCCCACAGGAAGTCAGTCCTCATCTTCAGAGTTGATAACGTTTAGGGTCGATGCCAATGTCCACACTGTCAGGATTCGGGTCGGACGGGAACACCATACAGACGGCACGGGGCTGTAACTGCCGGTGAAGTCTGGAGCCGCCCCGTGCGGGGCTGCACGGACCAGAGCCGCACTCGCGCGCCGCGGCCCCAAGCGCCCCCGTGGGTCTAACAGCAGCCTGGTCGCGCTCGCCCCTTCACACGCGCCTCGCTAACGGGAGCCTGACTCGGGCAGCCGCCACAACAGGGCCAACCGGAAACAAACCAGACACCTCCCGCGTGGCACGCAGGTGGTCAGAGACCTCCCCGGACAGAGGGGCCTCTCGTCTGTCCGGCCGCGCCTCCGCTGGAGACCCGCGGGGAACGGCCACCCGGTCATGTCTGCTCATCCGCACGGTTAGGTCACAGCTCGGAAGCGCGGAGCCAGGCCAGCGCCCCTCCCGTCGTCCCCCGTGCAGCTCCGCGACGCGGACGGCCGCGACACGGAGCAGCGCCTACCTGAAATGACTTTCCCCTTGGGCCCGTGCCACTGGAACAGCGGGTCGATCAGCTCGGAGTTCCGCAGCCGCTGGGTCACACACAGCACGTGGGGGCTCCTCTGGTGCAGCATGACGTAGACCTTCACTGAAACACAAGGTGAGCGCGCGCCGTGGCCTCGCCCTGGCGCACCGGGCCCGCAGCGCGGCCGCTGGGTGCCCCGGTTAGTCTCACCGCCTTCCAGGAAACTGACGGCGCCAAGACACGCACGTTTTTCCGTGCGCGTGTCCCCATCAGAGCAGGAAGCATTGGTCTTTTCATTACGAGCTCACACATACTGGTTTGTTCTATTCTTAGCACATTATTTTAATTACAAAGTAGTAAGAAAATTCTGTATCTGTATGTTATCTTCTTTTTGCTAAGATACCACACATGAAAGAAACTGATAAATTTGTTTAAAGGAATAGTACATTATTCACAATGCTGTAACACAATGTACTGAATTAAAAAGCTACAATGTAACTTAAAAATCAACAACTATGTACTTTGATTTTAATTATTAAGCATTTTACCATTTTGCTTTAGAATTTAAATGATCCTGATCATTAAACAAACAAAAATCATATACTTTAGACACAACAGGAACATAGGAAAAATTAAATTGCTTTGAATTTACTCATAAATAAGCCCTTAGAAAAGGTTCCGACAGCTTCTCGGTAACTCACCGCGTCAACGTGCACAGAGATTTTTGTGACCCAGGAACACGGAAATTGTTTCTGAGAATCAAAATCCTTAACATTAAAGAAACTGTACGTTCTCACCACTCAGCTTACAGAATGCGGCTTTCAGACAGATACCCTTCTTTGGTTAACGGAAGTCCCCTTTATTCTTGGCCATTTTCTAATCAAAAATTGAGGTCAAATTCTAAGGAATGTTTTTTTCTGTACTGATTGATCATTTAATTGTTTTCTTCTTGAATACGTTAATGGGATGTTCGATATTACTAGATTGCTTTTCTGAAATAATTCTCGCTCACCGTGCTCTTTTACATAAAATCTGCCGGGTTCACTCTGCAAGTAGTTTTCCTAGCGTGCGCGCGCACACACACACACAATACATAGGTATATGTATTATATACAATTGCCTTACACTGCCCTTTGTGCATTTCCAACGTCAGTGTCAAAGCTGTCGTTCAGCATTCAGGATAATGAAGTAGGTGTCTAAGGCTGTAACGGCCGCACAAAATGAACTGGGCGTATTTCTTGTATAAATTCTCTCTAAAATAATATGCAGTGTTTTCTGTTCCAGAAAAAGTCTAAAGCTTGGTGCCCTTTTGTTTTATTTAGCAAGGAGAAGTAGAAAAACAAACTTTTAATTACCAATCAGGAAAATTTAATTGTTAATCTACTAAGTAACGGAATCAAGTCTGTCTTAGAAATTTCTATTTAACCTTCGTTGTTTATTTCAAGTTCATTAGCATAACGTTATTCAGAATACCGAGTTACTATTTTTAAATTTCACTGCCTGTGGGTACTCACAGTACGTATTTTACTTCCATCATTCTCTCATGAGACATGTACCGAGTGTGTCCGCCAACTGCTCCGAAGACATCTCACCCACTCTCCTTCTCTGCTCTCTTCCGTCAGCTCCTTCCCCGGCTTCCTTACTGTCTACCTTAAACTCCCCCTCTCTTCCTAACTCCTTTCACAAACGACGCTGCCTGCACGACACCCCCACCCCCACGGCCGCCCACTCTGAAGGTGCCCACTCCCCGAGGCAGCACACTCGAGCCCACCGCGCGGCCCTGCCCACGGCGGTCACCAAGGCCCTCCAGTCTTCAGAAGCGCAGCGCAAATAACTGCCTCAACGTTAACGGTTTCTGCTCACTCTACCGCACAGGCCTAGTTAACACCTGGGGCGGAGAGCAAGACAATGTGAGCCGGGGTCACCCGCACGGGAGAAGACCACGTGCGGAGGCACGACCGGAACACGAGGGTGTGAGAAGACCTCCTTTGAAAACAGCAAGAAAAGCGGTGCTGCGGAGGCCACGGCGCGTCAGCTCAGCAGACGGGAAAGACCTGGGTGACAGCTCGTGCTGGCGGGGATGTGGGCGCGCGCCGCGGGGGCGGGGGCGGGGGCAGGGGCGGGGGCAGGCCCGCTGACACAGCCCTTCGAAGAGCGCCGTCAGCGAGACCGAGACTGCCGGGCCCAGGACGGCGGCGCGCTTCCACGCCGGGGCACCGGGCGCCCAGGGCGCTGCGGGACAGGCACCGGAAGAGCCCGCACCGCAGTCGGTCGGTCGGTGTTCACCTCACGCCCCTCCCCCAGATGGGATGAGCTAAAAATGCCGCAAGGACGTGAATACATGACCACCGAGTTGACGGATGCACGGGTGAATGAAAAGAAAAGGCCAACCGAAGAAAACGGGATGAGCGGCGCGTGACTAAGTTAAAGGAAGAGAAGGTGACGGAACGCAGTCAGCCAGGCGGAGACGGGCCCCGGGGCCCCGGATGGTCGCCCCAGCTGCAGAAATTCTGGGCACCGAAAACTCGGGCGGTCAGGATTCCAGGGAGGCGAATTAGCAAAACCGCACATAACAACACACTGTGCGATGTAAAAATACACGAATACTTGATGAACTGAACTGTTAATCCATTTCCATGAATGAGTAACATCCAATAAAAAAGTATTGAAACAGGAAATTAGTTTTACGTAAGTGTTTTACAGTTCAGGCTCCGGGTTACAGTTTTAAAACAAAAGCTGTAATAAAAGTGGTGGTATCAGTGAAAACGATGACACAAAGAACTCCAAAAATTATCTCCTTTTAAAGGCAATGAGAAAAGTGGTAGAAACTGCTGGAACTCAACATTTCCATAACTGTGGGAATTAATCAGACTGGCAAGAACCCGGTGAAAACGGATTCAAGAAAAACCAGCGCATCTCGGTGTAACGGGTGGGACCGTGCCCCCTGCAAAGCCGTCTGGGGAAGCCCTAACTCCCGGTCCCCCGGAGAGCAAGCCTGTTTGAAGACAGACTCTCAGCAGCGACCAAGCCCACGTGGGGTTGTGCGGGCGGACCCAGGTCCGACGTGACAGGGCCCTGATACAGGGGAAGGTGCAGACGGACAGATGCGGGGGCGGGGGGAGCCCCGCGAAGGGGCGCTGGGGGAGGCCGGCCGCGGGCAGCCAAGGAGGGGGCCTGGACCAGACCCTCCCCTGCCCTCAGCAAGAGCCCCCGCTGCCCCCTCGTGGCCCGCCAGCCTCAGAACTGCGGGCAGCCCACATCTGCTGCTCCCTCCCTCCCTCCCTCCCTCCCGGGCGCTTTGTCACGGGGGCCTGGACACCACAGGCCTGGCCAGGACAGAGAGTACACGGCCCTCTCACTCACGGCATCCCCACCCTCCCCAGCTCCGCGAAGGAGCCCTGAGAAGCCACATGCCACAGTCACAGGGACAAGGGCCGCCGGGAGAGCGGTGGGCGGGTTCGAGGGTCTCCGAGGCCTCCTTCCTGGAGAGCTGTTGTCTTTTGACATTTCTGGCAGTTCCCTAAAAGACACAGCTCACGAGGATGATTTCAGGTGAGCTAATCTGGAGCGTACTCGCTGTACAAAGCTCTCTCCCAAGGCTGTTTGTCACAGACCCCCCGAGGCTGTCCCTCGGCTGTAACTGCCTGACACTCTGAGTAACAGCCCGGGGGAGCCAAGGGGAAGTGCATGCCCGTGAGAACTCTAGAAGCTCTGGTATACCTCTGGGAAAACGGGAAGACCCACGCATGGACAGGTGGGATGCGTGACCAAGATGGGCGTGCTCGCTAAAGACCGAGAGACCGCGTGTTCTCCCCTCTGGCCGACGCTGAGGCTCTGCACGGCAAAGGGAGAAGCAAGGTCGAGCTGTCAGCGGCCTGGCTGAGTGTCCCAGGGATGCCGTTAGGAGCACTCAAGGGCCCTGGGCGGGGCCTGGGAGACAGGCCGGCCCCAGGTGGCTGGGGGGTCTCCGGCGGGCGCTGGCTTTACCGAGCCAGCCGAGCGCGGAGACGTTGCTGACAGACACGCACCACAAGGAGCGACCACGCCGACACCCAGGCGGGGGGATCCCCAGAGCTGCTCCATTACATGACTTGGAAAGTCCAATTTTCAACCAGAAATATGAAGCATGCAAAACCAAGAAAGCAGAGTCACAGCGGGAAGGAAAGAAAGCAACTGAGATGGACTGTCTCCGAGGAAGCCCACAGATTGGACTTACTGCACAAAGAAGTTTGAATCAGTTATTTTAAATATGATCAGAGGACATCATTCCCAACTCGCTGAGAAAAGTATGAAAATGATGGCTCTTCCAACAGAGACTAGCAATAAAGAGACAGAAATTATTTAAGAGAATCAAAAGAAATTCTGGACTACAAAGCATAACTGAATTGGCAAATTCATGATGAAGCATCAACAGCAGATCTGAGCAGGTGAAACAAAAAACACACTTGAGGGTAAATCAGTTTGGGATCATCCACTCTAACAAGCGGAAAAAAGAATAATAACCATAATGAGCAGTACTCACAGGCCTGTGGGGAACCACCCAGCATGTCAGTGCTTGCATAACGAAAGTCCCATCGAAAATGGGAGAACAGGGGACAGAAAAGTATTTGAGAAATGATGCAAAATCTTCCCCAAATTGATTTTATAAAGCCAGGAATCTACCCTTCCAAGATGCTAAGGAACTAAACTGCAATAAACTCAGAGACCCACACCCAGATACATCATAATTAGCAGTCAGCATCCACAAAGGCGGAATTTTGAAGGCAGCAAGAGGGAAGCAATGCACCACACACGCGATCCTCAGTACAAGCAGCAGCTTGCTTCTCGTCTGAGACCATGATGAACTAGGAAGTCTGAATAGACCCAGAACAAGTGCATTGTTTGTATTAGCGATCAGAAAGCTTCCCACAAAGAAAAGTCCTCCCCAGATGAATTCACTGGTGAGTTTTTCGAAACGAGTAAAGCAGAATTAATCCACTATAGCTCCCACATGCATCCCAAAAATACAACAGGAGGGAACACATCCCGACTCATTCTGCAGAGCCACTGTTACCCTGAGACCGACATCTGGCAGGTGCAACACAAGAACAGGACAGACAAATCTCCCTCATGGACAGAGACATAAAAATCCTTCAAATGTTGGCAGCCAAGCCCAGCAGCATGCAAAGGTATTATACATCAAAATCAATGGCTATTTATCCCAGGAATGCAAGGCTAGCTCGAAGGACAAAAATCATTCCATGTAACACCATATCACATCAGCAGAATAAAGGGCAAAACCCCACGGTCATGCCAACATGTGCAGAAAGAGTGTTTGACAAAGCCCAGCAGCCTTTCACAATAATGCCTCAGGCGGTGGACAAACCGGGAACGGCACCTTTTCAACCTGATAATGGGCTTCTGCGGAAAGCTCCTGCGACCATTGTGCTTACTGGTGAAAGGCAGAAACCTCTCCCTCCCTCTAAGATCAGGGTAAGGTTACGGTATCTCCTGTCATCAGCGCTGAACTGAAGGAGTTTCTAGCTGGAGCAACTGGCAACGGAAAAAAATACAGGTTAGACAGAAAGAAATAAAACTATCTCTATTTGCAAATGACATGACGTCACCTATAGAAAACCCTAAAGATTAATTCCTCCTCCCCTTACACACACACACACACACACACACACACACACACACACGAGCTAATAAAGGGTTCAGCATGGTGCCAAGGCAGCAGGACACGACATTAGTTTGCAGAACTCAGTCATATTCCTAGATAATAGGAGTGATCGGTCCAAAAACTAGATAAAGAAAGCCACTGCATTTACAATAACATCAAAAAAGTAAAATATTTAGGAATAAATTTAACAAAAGAAGTGCAAAGCTTATGCACTGACAACCAGAAAACATCACTGAGGGCAATTAAACACCTAAATAAGTGAAAAAGTGCTCCACGGTCATGAATTGGAAGACTCAGTAGTATTAAGGTGGTAATACCCCAAAGTCAGTCTGCATATTTAAGGTAATCCATATTAAAATCCCAATGGACTTTTGCATCAACCGACAAGTTAATGCCATAATTAACATAGAATTTCAAGGGACCCAGAACAGTCAGAGCAATCTTTAAAGTGACAAATTTCAACGAACCCTCCTTAATGATTCTGAAACTTAGTGCGAAGCAGCAGGAATGGACAGAGTGTAGCACCGGCTGACGGGCAGACATGCAGGTCAATGGAACAGAACTCAGAGTCCAGGAAAAAAGTACATCTGTGGGAAAGCACTCTTCCATGAGAGCGCCAAGACAATTCCTCTTGTCTTGAGAATGGAAATCCTCCTGAACAAGTGGCTTGGAACAACTGGATATCCACGTGCAAAATACAAAGAAAAAAGTATGATCTCCTACCTCACACCATATTCGAAATTAATTTAAAATGGTTAAAAACCTAACCTAAGAGCTAAATTATAAAAGTCTTATAAAAACACCTGATTAAAACATTGTCAGTGCTGATTATGCAATTGTTTTGAAGGCACAACACCTGAAGTGCCAGCACCAAATTAAAAAAGGAAATCAGACTTCATCAAAGTTTAGAACGTGCTTTAAGGGGCACAGTTTAAAAAATGAAAACACGACCCACAGAATGGACACAGTATTTTCAAGTCAAATATCTGGCAAGAGTCTAGTACCCAGAATGTATTTAAAAAAAAAAAAACAAACCTTCCAACTCAATGATAAAAACACTGACCCCATTTAAACGTGGGTAAGGAACTTTAATGGGCATCTCTACACGAAGGTACGCGAATGGCTCATGAACGCACGAGAAGAGGTTCGATGTCATCATCACCTGGGAAACGCGAACCCAGACCACGGTGAGAGCCCATCGCGCACGGACTGGGCAGACTGGAAGTGTGCGCGCCGAGACACCCGTCCAGTAGCGCTCACTGCAGCGTCGCCTGCGCCAGCCAGGAGGTGGAGGCCACCCCCACCCCCACCCACCGATGGGCGCACCGAAGTGGCACACCCACACGACGGAACGTGCGCCGGCTACGAGATGAGAAGAAGCGAAGACGAGCGAACCCGGAACACCGTGCTGAGTGAAGGGGGCCAGACCCAAAAGGCCACACGCGTGTCGCCCCACTTCCGTGCAGTGTCCAGAACAAGCGAAGTCACGGAACCAGGAAACAGACTGGTGGTTCCCAGGAGCTGTGATACGGTCGCTCAGTGGGCACGGCACTTCTTTACGGGACGACGAAATGTAAAGTTACATAGTGTTGGCGGCTGCACAGACTTAGTGATATGCTAAAAACTACGGATCGTATGCTTTAAAGGAGGGGTGTTAAGGCACGTGAATTTACCTGATCAAGAAAGTATTCAAAAAATTATTACTTACTACCTAACCCTCATGACTAATGCAAAATCTTATGAATCCAAAATCTTCAAGATATATAGATATCGCTTGAAAAAACTTCCAGTATATGTGAACTGTATGCATTTAATAATATGGTAATTATTATATAACAAGAAAACACTACAGGCAACTCTAATTACATAACTTTTAGAAGTAACGCTTTCTGCACACTTAACGCAGTCACGGAATTAGATTTGGATTAATCTAACTATATGGAAACAATTTGAATCCACCGTCATGGAAGGAAGAGGCCGTAGGAGACGATGACAGCTGAGGAGCGGCAGACTTTTGGATGAGGCTGATAAAACTTAAATCAACGCTAATTATTTTCTGAAAATTACAGGAAATCTATCGATACCTGGATAGTTCGGTGATCCCACTATTTTCAGCACATCTTTGGACAAGCGAAAACCTCTTGGTAATCGGATCAAATGCCCAACTATCAAAAATACAAAGAGAAATGGTCAACAGTCTGCCTTGAGGGAAGTTCCAAGACGTCCAAATAGCACGGCATCACGGCACCCTTGATCTCGGTGGGAGGGGTGAGCCCTGAGCCCGTGTCCCCTGACACCGGTGTCCCTGCTCCAGCCCTACTGCCCTTATCATGCCGATGAAATTAATCTCTCCCCCGCTCCCCCACGCCCTCTCCCCTCCAGCTTTTTCTGTGCTCACTGAGAATGCTCTCTTCATTTGTAAAGGTCTAAACCCAGCCTCCCTCAAGGTGCAGACCATGTGATGTCCCTTCCTCCTTCAAACCTTCCGTTTGCCAATCTCATCTCTGACCTCTCCCAGTCTATCACTGGTGCCTCTCTTATAGCACCCACTCTACACTGTATTACAGTTCTTCGTGCGCATATGTGATTTTCCTTATTATATTAGAAGCTCCATTTCTAATAGGATCAGTGTTTGTGCCAACTCATCAAGAATGAGTACCAAGCCCTGTATCTTGCACATAGTAAATATTACATCATGATTGTTAAGCATGATATAATGCGCTATTCTCCAGTCACTGTTGAATGGGCGAGTGTGATGGACATAAAAGTGCACACAGTCTAATGGGAGGAGCAGTATTAAAAAATGCTACAGAGCATCACCCAAACTCTTGAATAGAGAGGGAATAAAGCAAAAAGCGCATGGCGTTCAAAGTCAAAAGACCTGAGTTTAAACCCTTCCGTTTTCTCATCTGCAAAATGAGACTCAATTCCAGATTTACGGAGTTGTTGCAGGAATTGAATGGAATATGACATAGACTATAAGATGTGTTAACATCAGTCTTTACTCTTCACAGTGTCCAGGTTACAATATTGCCTGCTTATTGTACTTCCTATACCCTTAAGTCTGATCTTCTTATTGGACCAGAAGAAGTCATGCTCGCCCTGCCCTTCTCCAGTACAGGACCCGGGGCCAAGCTGCGGCAGCCCTCGGCCCCCAGAGCGTAACCAAAGGCTGCTGGCCGCTTCCTGCTCCTATGACAAGATCGAGCTTTGCGGTCCTGATGCCCAGAACTGTTTTCTCCTGTAATCTTCACTCCTTTCCTTTCCTTTCCCCTCCTTTTCCCGTGCCCATCTCCACAGCCCTTCTTCGTTTACACTCGTGGGAGGACTTCTTTTCACATTCTCCCTTATTTGAACGGTTTTTAGCATTTACAACAAATCACTTTGTGCTTTTTATTATTCAATTCTCGGAGATACTTTTATTTTTCTTAAGCCTAAAATCGGAACACAAAAACCGCAGCCAAACCCTGTCTAGTTACACGACAACAGTTCCAGTCAACTCTCACTTCCGTGTTTGCTCATCAGCATCTTAGATGTAATTTGAAAACAGGATGGAAAAGTACCTCGGTTGAGTGGCTACAACGGAGGAAATAAACGGGGGAAGCAAGATGTCAAAACTGAAAACCCGGCGCCCCCTGCATTTACTGCTAAAACCAACAGATGGCGCTCCAGCACCGCGGACAGCCGCAGCTCGGGCCGCCGGCTCCTTCGGGAGCCACACGGCACCACCCGGGCGCAGGTGGCGCTGGCGAAGCCGCACCGACCGCTCAGGGCGTTTCCTATCAGCCGACCCAACTAGGAAACGTGACTGTGCACTCGGCATTAACGTCCCCGTCCTGCGCTCCCGTGTCGTGTGGGTTCCTCCCTAGGACCGCTGCCAGGTGCCAGCCGGGAAGGCGCTTCTGGACGTCCGCGGTGCACGTGACACAAACGCCCACGTCCGGAGCCACGCCCAGGCCGGCCAGCGGCGGCGCGGCCGCCTCACCTGCCGGGGGCGCCTGCACTACGAAGGCAGAAAGCAGGACGACCGCGGCCCGGAAGAGCGGGAAGCCCGCGGCCCGGGCCTGCCGCCTGCCCCGCCGCGCCCGGCCGGGGGCCGAGGCCTCCATCCACACGCCGCCGCCCGCCACCTGCCGACCGTCGGCGCCACCCGTCGTTACCCAGCGCGCGCCCACCCCTCACCGGAAGTTGGCGGGCGGCGGACCGGAATGGTGGCCGGAAGAATGAACCTCTATTTCCGCCGATGGGGGCGGGGCCGGGCCAACATGGCCGCCGGCCCGAGGCCCGTTGAGGTTGCCGAAGAACGAAGAACGGCGGTGTCAACCTGCCCTGCCGGACGCGCCTGGGCCTTCGGGACCACGCCGCCCGCTCAGGGAATCTTAGGAGCACGGGCGACCTGTCGAAGGTTCTGGAACTTGGAAAGCTGCCGCGGGCCCAGCAGCCCGCGCCTTTGCCTTTCCGTGCGCCTAGAGAAGCACTTTCCTTAGCTGGTGGGAGACTGAGTCTCGGCCTGGGGCCGGCCCCGAGAGACAGACAGTGAGCACTGAGAGAGTCAGGAGCCCGGCAGCCCGCGGAGTATCGCCCCGATCTCCCAACGGCAGCCATTAGTTCCCTGCAGACGTGCGGGACTTCCGGGGCGGGGGCGGTGAACGCGCGCTGCTGGGCTCGCTGGGGTCTTGAGCCCCAGGAAGAAGCTGAGTGACAAGAACAGAGAAAGCCACTTTACGTAGAATTGACCTTCATGCCACACGCAGCCTGGAAGTTGGTCTTCTATCACCTAAGTTCAGAAAAATAGATAAAACCCTCTATCAGCCTGCGAGGGTGTTTGTCGCCCGAACGTGTACAGAGAAGCGTGTCTCCGCCTGTCTGCAGCTGGGCGGATGTAGGTAATGGGAGCAGACCTGCGTAGAAGCACGCCGTACCCCGTTGGTGCGCATACATCGAAGAACGAAGTTTCCAGCAACTATGACGACACAGTGTCTAATGACAATGTGCATTGTCTCCTTTAATAGGAAGAAATGAGTGATCCAATGTGTTACAGTTCTAGCTGTTACTAAGCAGCAAGGGCTCTATTTTGTTTCACTTTTTTTCTGACCTGGTCCGTTACTGCCCTGTATGGGGAGTACATTTTTCTTTCTTGAAAAAACTCACCTTTAAAAGAGAAAGGAAATCCTACTGTGTAAATATTTAGAAAGCCAAGTCAATAATATTATGTTCTCATAATATCGGAAGTTCTCAACTACTGGAAGTATACGTTTTGTGGTTACAGAGAAAGGAGTCATCAGAAACAATTTATAGTCATCTGAAATTCTAAAGGAGAGAAAGGCTATGGATGTGTACTCGCAGCACACCCCTGGAAAGATAAGTATCTCTGAACGGTCCATCCTTTCAGGAATAAATCCTGTTGAGAATACAGATTACCCACATTACTATAACCTCTTAAGGAAAATGAACATGCCTTTTGTGAAAGGAATTGAGGACAGACATGACTTTGGCAGAATGGAAAAGAAAGGCAACCCCGCTTTCCTTAAATTTCACCCCTATCCCGCTTCAAGCGTGCCAGACCATCACTTACACTACCCTTGCCCCCCACCACGTGGGCCAGGGCACCCATTGTTTCCACTTCGCGATGACGTGCCCTTGGGTGACCCCTGTTCAGGGTTTGTGAGTCCCGGGGCTGATGCTGATTTAAAGCCTGGCATCGGCAGAGCCATACCAAGCCTGGTGGACTTTAGTGATGTGAAACCTCAACAACGAGTTCCCAGGCCAGACATGGGATTGCAAAGGACGCTGAAAAGGCAAACACTTTTCTTAGAAGAATTGAAACAAGACAGGAAATGGAATTCCCGGGCAACACCAGACATTTCCATCAGAGCAAGACTTGGAGGTAAATACAGTGACATAGGGTTTGTAATCTGTGAACGGAGACCAGGGGAAAGAGCATGGATGTGATTCGCTATTTGGTATTTGGTTTAACAAAGTTGTAAAGAACAGAACAAGAAAATCTTATTTTTGAATTGCAGACTCTAAGGAAACAGCAGTAAACATGATAAGCTTTTTTTATTATCCTATCCGTAAAATAAGATTTGGCTTCTAAAAGTGCATTTATTAGTATAATTGACCAACCCAAAGTATATGTCAGATAATTTGTTCTAGACATGTCGATAACCTAATTGCACCACAAGGCAAATCATATTTGATGTTGATAAATATGTAGCAGGCCTCCCCTCCTTATCCCTCTCCTGAAAGAATAATCTGAGGGTTACGCAAGTGTTTCCAGGGACTGAGATGAAATGGGAAAGTTACTGAAAGTAAGTCTGTGGTCTGGTAAGAACAGGAGCTGAGCAGAAGCAGCCCCTGCAGAAATAGCTGCGCCCAGCCCTGGAGGCACAGTGGGCGGGGCCTGCCAATCGCTGTGCCCGCGCCTCCCCTGGAGGGGCTCCCAGAGAGCGTCGCAGGCCTGGCCCAGAAGTCCCGAGACATACCTCCAAACGAAAGCCCCAGGAAATGGCCCCGGATGGCAGTCTGTCTGGCAGACGGAGCGCACAGCGGTTGACGTCTTCGAGCTCGTGGAAAGGAAGCAGCAAGTGCTACGTCAAGAGCTGCTGATCTGCCTCCAGTGTCGGAGGGGGGCTGCCCCAGCCTCACACTGCTCCTCTTCAGCACCTGGCCACGGACCAGAGGCCCACGCAGGCCACGTGGGGCGGGCCGGTGGCACCAGTGTATAGGGGAGCAGTGGGGGGGGGGCACGGGTCCTGCCAGCGCGTGGAGAGAGCCACAGGCAGTTGAGATGAGAAAAGGGTAAGAAGACAGAGGCAATGGAAATGAGTAACCCCACAAAATCACCTTTCACAGCCCCGCCCCCTGGGCACCCACTTTTGAACCAGAAAGAGCAATTTACAGAGACAAGACCGTGGGGTGAGAATCATGCTTCCTGTGCCCTCCGGTGTGGGCTTGGCAGGGGGCTTCGGAAAATTCCTTAGTGTGGAGTTTTCATGTGAAGCATATAAATAAGGTTCAACTGCCTGTGTTTAGGAGATCGATGTTTTACAACCCATTGGAAATACTATGTGGGAAAGATAGCATTACTAAGAATGAAATACACTTTTGTCTGCAAGTGATAAACACCAACTAACGTGTAAAATGGGCTGTAAGTATTTGCACCGAGGGGGCCACTGGTGAGTTCCGGCCCATCCCACACAGCACATCTCACTGACTCTGGACTGCTGACCGCTGTTCCCCTCTGTCGGTAAAGGCGTTGAGCTCAGTCCTTTGCTCACGTTCACTTTGTAACAGTATCCGTGTCAAGGGTACTTCCTTAGAGGGACTGGATTCGTTTTGCACAGTCGTCCCATGGAGGACAACTACGCCACTCTGCTCATGAGCAGGAAAACCCGGCCCAACGTTGGGCTGTTTCTGTAGGTTTTTCTAAGAACCGTATTTCAGCACATTACGAGTTGAAGAAATGGCTTACTAAAGCTAATTTCTGACTAAAATAACGTTAACGGCGGCTGCACCCACAGTTCAGAGCCAAGCAGAGAGCTGGTCTGGCCTCCGCGTTGCACTACCTGGGCCTGTGCAGCAGACGCAGAAGAGAGGCCGGAGGGTCAGACTGTCCCAGCTCAGACCCAGGCCAGAAGCTGGCTTTCACCTTGGCCTTGGGGTAACCGCTGACCTCTTTACGCCCGTGTTTCCTTATTTGTAAAATAAAGTCCCATGCTTGAAATACTTCCTGAAATTAGAGTGATGGTCATTAAGTGCAATTCATATACAAGTATCCAACGTGAAGGGAGACACCAGTGAGCGTGAGATACTATAAAGTTAGGCGAAGTCTAGAATTTTTCATTCCTTTTTCACTTAAATGGGCAATAATAGTACTTTTCTTGTAAAGTCGTAAGAAGTAATGAATCAAAAATACCAAGTACTTAGCAAAATTTCCGGAACATGTTAAAGCGTGCAATTAATAGTACTTGTTATCGTCAGCTAGTCCCATTTTCAAAGAGTGATACCAGGAGTTTGGAGCCTGGTCTCAGTAGAATCTGTCCTGGGCTTTCAAGGACTTTGTAGATCCTGGAAATAGTCGTGCATTATAAATAAGCACTCAGTTTTTAGCAAACCTAAATACCTGGGGCTGCCAGTACATTCTGAGAAGGAAGTACGTCTGAGAATTCATTGTACCCCAGCCCAGCATGCTTTCAGAGATGCCAAAGCCAACTCGCAGCCACTTGGACTGCTGGCTTGCCCAGTTCGGACCGTGTCCAGACCTCCCCCCGGGTGCGGTTTTTCCTTTTTTGCGCGGAGGTGCCTGTCTTCCTCCCGCACCCATCAAATGTTCCCAACTTATCCTAATGACACGCAAATCCTTCACTGGCCCGCCTCTCCGCCTCCCGCTGCAGCGGGTGGGTGGCGCAGTCGTCCTCGCCATCGAGAAGGAAGGGGTCGCCTGGCGTGCCCTCGCCTGCAGCCTCCTCGTACCAACATCTGCAGCTCTTCATCTGCCCTCCTCCCTTTTTAAAACCGCCGTCTAGTTGGGGCTGCCGGAGCAGCGGACCAGAGCCTGGGCGGCTGCAACAACAGACCTCTGCTTCTCACAGCTCTGAAGCCTGGGAAGTCCAAGGTCAAGGTGCCAGCTCCTGCAGGTCCTGTTGAGGGGCCCCTCTCCGGCTCGCAGAAGGCTACCCGTGTGTTCTGTCCTCGCTCAGAAGACAGCGCCCTGGCCTCCCTCCCTCTTCTCAGACAGACACCAGCCCTGTGGTGCAGCCCTGCCCTCTGTCCTCAATACCTCCCGAAGGCCCCGCCCCCACGCACCGTCACGTCTGGGGCAGGACGTCAACCTGTGAATTCGGGTGCAGAAACACTCACTCCGTCACAACCACATGAACCATCTCTAAGTGCGCCGTATGGCATTGTGCAACCGTCGTGCACCCCAGCTCCGTGGCTCTCTTCGCCTTGCAAAACTGAAACTCCGCACCCAGTAAGCCCCGACTGCCTAGTTGTCCCCGCCCCCGCCAGCCCCCGGAGCCCAGTTTTGCTTTCTGTCTCAATGAATCCGACCACTGTAGACACGCCCTAGAAGTAAAATCACACAGTGTCTGTCTCTCTGTGACCGGCACACTCCACCGCGGTGTCTGTGTCTTGGCATGGGTCAGAATTTCATCTCTTTTTAAAGCTGAATGATTTTCCACATCAGGCGCACACTACATGTTTGAACTGTTTACTCATCAGTGGGCACTTGGGCGGCTTCACCTGTTGGCAGTCGTGACCAATGCTATGAGCACACACGGACGAGCCTCTCCTCAAGACCCTGCTTTCACCTCTTTAAATGTGCACCCATAGGTGGGAGCGCGCAACCCCACGGCACCCCGGTTTGACTTTGCGAGGGGCTCTCGCCGCTGGTGCGCGTTTCACAGTCCCGTGGTCAGCGCACAGCTCCGATTCTCGCGTTTGAGAGCAACGCCCACGCGGCCAGGGTGGCTGGTCCTCTCGGTGTGCCCCGCCCGGGCTCCTGTCCCGGGGCTTTGCAGAGGAGCTGTGCACCGGTGTTCGTTAGGGGTCAAGTCCGGCTTTAGCGTTGGTGTGACGTTGGCTGCAGAGTGAGTAGGCCTGGAAGTGTTCTCGCCCCATTAAGTTTTCAAGAAGAGAATGAGGAGGATTGGTGTCAGTTCCTAAATGTGGTGTAGAATTCACCAGTGAAGCCAACTGGTCTAGAGCTTTTTTGTCTGGGCAGGTTTTTGATTACCGATTCCATTTCCTTTGTATTTATAGGTCTGCTCATGTTTTCTGTTTCTTAATGATGCATTCTGGGCAGCTGTGTGATTCTAGTAATGTGTCCATGCCATCTGGGTTGTGCAATTTGTTGGTGTACAATTATTCATAGGAATCTCTTATAGCTATTTTAGTTTTGTAAGATCAGTGTAATGTTTTCTCTCTCATTTGTGATTTTACTTATGTGAGTCTTCTTTTTCTCTGAGTCAGTCTAGCTAATTGTCAATTTTGTTGATCTTTTCCAAGAACCAACTCTTGCTTTCATTGATTTTCCCCATTTTTCTACTTTCTGTTTTGTATCTCTGCTCTCATCTTCATTATTTCCTTTCTTCCGCTAGCTTTGGGTCTAGTTTGTTCTTTTTACAGCCCCGTCAGGTGCAAATTTGGGTTGTTGATTTGAGCTCTTTCTTCTTCTTTAATGTGTGGACTCATGTCTACCAATTTTTCCCTTGGCACTGCCTTTGCTGAACCCATGACTTCTGTTGTGTCTTCATTTTAATTTGTCTCGAGATAATTTCCAAATTCCCAGCAAGTAAGAAATAATAACTCTGCACCATTGTAATAACCCTAACACATAAATTTCAGAGTGATTCTGTTCTCAACGATGAGAAAAATTGCTGGATAATCTGCTGGAAAAAAATCAGTCAGCAGCACACGTTGTAGCTCTCTAGTAGGAAGTATTTCGGTGGAAGAAGAAACATTCACTGTGGTTTGGTGGAAGCGCGCTCGTGTCTGTTTCCAGGTTGGACCAGCCCACTGAAAGTCCCGCCTCTACCGCCTCGTCACGAAGGGTGCTCGATGGATCACACGTACACATTTGATGAGGAAGCAACGTGCCCGGTAAGATTTCCTCACTGGGTGGCGCGGTGCGGCTCGTGTGACTGTTTATTTCATGGTCTGTGCCTTTGCCCTTGTGAGCCTTGTCAGACCGCGACGATTCATAGAACGTGTCTGATGGGCCAGGCCCTGTGCGGACCCTCGCAGCCACCGTATGTTTCCATGGCCTTGTACCATCCGTCCAACTGCGCTTCGGGGGGACTGAGTGGGTGAGGCTGGCACTGCCCAGCCCAGACCCCGTCTCTGCAAGCGCACCCCTCCAGCAGCAGAGGGGACAGCCAGCCTGGCTGACAGCCACCGCCCCGGAGGTCTGGACTCTCAGACCGGAGAAGCAGGACGAGTCTCAAAACACATGAACAAAGCCATATGTTGTCTTGAGCAAGTTACACGGAAGCTGCAGGGAGACCTGTGTCCAGAGGGTGGGGTGGAGGGCACAGGACGGCCGCGGACGGCTCCGCTCAGTGCGGCCCGGGGTCGGTGCGGCCACACGGCCCAAGCCCCGGGAGCTCCATAACCAGCACACTAGACTTCCAAACACAACAAGGATGCAGGCCAGATGTAGGGTGAGTGAAAACTAGAAGCAGCAGAACTGTCCATCCTTGAAAGAGTTACTGAAAATTGAACTTCAGTGAAAACCGAATGGAACCAGGAACCCCGGGGCGGGGGGAATCAAGGGGGACGCAGGGAAGAAACATGGGCAAGGGGTCGGTAAAGCGTGGTGGGAAACCTAAATAAACAGTACCCGGTAGAGATGGAGTAAAATTGCTTATAGTAATAGTTAAATTTTTTTTAAAAAATGAGCTGAAAGGTAGGAAGAGGGTAATATCTCAAAGCTGGTGTCTTTGTATTATTAAATAAGACAAAAAATTTTAAATATCATAACTCCATGGAACTAAACACTATCCGCCAAGATTTAAAATTCAAAAGGTTTCTCATAAAACTCTGACTTTCCGCTGACTTTAGTATACGTATTGTGAATTTTAACCTAATTATTAAGATAATACACACCAAGCGTAAGTTCCCGAGACAACGGGGGAAGGAGGGAAGCGCACGTGTGCCGACCCAGAAGGAAAGAAGGAAACGAGGAGGACGGAGAAAGCCTGGTGAGTAGGGGACATCGCCCAGCCCTGCGCGTTCTCACCTCTTCTGTTGTTTGTGACTTCTAGGACGATGGCGAGCCACGTTCACAGCCAAGCAAGAAATACAATGCAAAGGACTGCTTTTATAAGTCCTCCACACAAAAGTAAGAGCTTTTCCCAATAGAATTTCGATTTAAAAATGTGATTCTTTTATCTTTAACGATATGTCCCCTTTGTATGTGCATCATCCCAAACTTCATGAGAAATTCCGAGAACACAGACACAGCTATTTAGCCCCTTCTGTCGGTCGCTAACACAAACAGACGGACGAGTCGGCAGGAACCCTGTGTTTCACGGAAGGGAAGAACCCCAAAGGGAGGTGCTCAGAGAGTGGGGGGGCAGTGAGCACAGCCTCGGAAAACAGGAGCAGAGAGAGCTTAAGGAGGGTTCGTTTCCTCCGTCAAGAAACACGGAGGGGACCCACTCTGTGGCTGCACCCTGGACTGTGAGGCTCGTCAGCGAATGAAGCAGAGAGCTTGCCCCCTCGAAGAGCTCTGCTTCTGAAAGGAGGTGGACACCAAGCCGCAAGCCTAGGTAACAGCGCACCTCGGAGAAGGAGATGAGACTGTAGAACCCTGGAGAGACGCTGTCATCGGGTCGCAGAGACCCGCGGCTGAGGGTGGGAGGCGGGACGCGGTGGCCGCGCTCAGCTTCTGGGTGTGTCTCGGAGGCAGAGCCCGCCCAGCGTGGAGTCTCGAGCCTGGAGGCGGGGAGGTCCGGTGCGGGCGCGAGGCAGGACGTCGCGCCCCTTGGCGCCGTGGAGGCAGGTGCCGCAGCGGGGAGGGGAGCGTCGGCGGTCGGTCGGGCCGCGCAGAGCGGGGGCGTGGCCGGTGCACGTCCAGTGGCCCTGGCGGGCGGTGGGGTGTGTGCATCTGGAGCTCGGGAGAGGGGTCTGCGCTAGGGGAATGCTTCCGGGTGTCACGGCGTGTGGACGGGCGCCTGCGGCCGGCCCACTGGCCGAGGGCACCAAGGCAAGTGTCCCCGCATCTGGACACAGTGAACTTTTCCTGTAACCTGGACGAGGTACCCACGTGCATGCGTTAGTTCCCGATCGCTGTGTGACGGATGGCCGCCAATTGGTGGCTTCAGGCCATGCCCGCCGGTGACCTCCCCGTTCTGCAGCTCGGAAGTCTGGGCGCGCCCTGACGGGTCGGGGCTCAGGGCTCCTCAGGCGGAGGCAGCGTCCAAGGTCACGGCGGTCGCTGGTAGAAGCCAGCCCACCGCAGCGGCGGGACACTCTCGACTTGCTCAAGGACAGCGGAGGAGCGTCCCCTGCGGTCAGCAGCTCAGACCAGGCCCGCTTAGAATCACCTGTCTGTCGGTGAACTCGGGTTCAATCGACCAGGGACCCTGGTGACACAGGCACAGCCCCTTCTGTCAGGAGAAGTGGCCACACAAAATCTCATGGCGACAGCCTCTCTCGGCCACTTGCCCTGCCCAGGCCTGAGGGGAGGCCGCTGTCCAGGGCCTGCGTGCAGGGGCTGGCCCCTTGGGGGCACCTTTGAGTTCTGCCGGCCTCAGTGCACGGTGTGGCAGTGAACATCCTGCCGGAGTATGTGTTTTTCATACATGCCGTCATTTGTTCATTCCGTAGAGCGTACGAAGTTGTTCCCTGGGACAAGATGCTGCCACCAAAGCTCGGCCCGGAGGAAACGACCGTGGAGAAAGCTGCCGACGCCGTCGCCCAGTGTTTCACCCTGAAAAGATACCAGAGGTCGCCCGCCCTCACGCAGGTCAGCGCACCCGGGGCCGCAGCGCAGGGGCTGCGGATCGCGACCCAGACGCCGGGTGGCGGGGAGGCCGGGTTCCGTGGTGGCTCTGTGGGAAGAACACGGACACGTGTGTGTGCGTGGGATCGAAAGTACGTGCCGCGAGGGCCATCACCGACCTCGCATGTTTAACGTCCGTACGAACATTTTGGAAACTTAACGCCACCGCCTTCTCAAGAGTCATTCGCGCTGACTGTGCCCGTTTTAAAAGCGGAGAAAGGGGGCGCGAACAGCGAAGACGACGTGGGGAAGTGGTTACTCCCCCGCCCGAGAACCCGCGCCGAGGACCCCTTCTGAAACCGAGTCCAGGACTGGCCTCCGGGCGTCTCCAGGCCGGGCGGGCAAGTCCGTCGCGACCCCGCGCTGCGCCGTCTCGGGGGCAGGGCGCCCCGTGCTTCCTTCCCGGGCCGCACGGACCCCCCGCAGCTCTGCCGGGCGGCCGCCTGCGCCTGCACCGGGGGCCGCTTCCCGACGCTCCGCGGCGTCCCAGCCGCACCCCGTGTGCCGTGGACCTGCCCCCCTGCCCCGCTGCCCCGGCGCGTGCCCACGACCCTGCCCCCTCCCTCCAGCCGTGCTCCCCGCCGCCCTGGACGCACCGCCAGGCTCACCCTCGGGAACCCTTCAGGCCTCGGTCGGCCCTGGCTCGCAGCTCGCCACACCCGCCGCACTGCGCGGGCACGGCCGCCGGGACCTGCGTCCGTCCTCCGCGGGCCCTGCTTAGAGGCCGCACGGGCCCTGGGGCGCCGCTGCGCACGCGAGCCCTTTCCCGCCGGGAAGCCCGGGGGGCTGACACGGAGCCCCCGACGGTGAAGTACAGTCCTCGGCCCGGAGCCCGGGAAGGGGGTGTCCGGAACCGCGCATTAAGAAGCCCACCTAATCTTGAAAGTTTTTTCAGCGTTTACAGAGAAAAATGATGTTAAGAGAGGCAAAACAGCTTTAATATGGTCTCGTGGGATTTTCACGTAGAAATTACATTCAGTTAAAGGACAAAGCAAAGGCGTCCAGCTGTACATTTTAAGGCTCTCCGAACCACGTGGAAGTATGGGTGGTGTCTTACACGAGTTGGTCGTTTCACTCTCTCTAACCCGTGGTTAAATTACACTGGTATCGGAACTCCTTCCCTACAAGACGAGGTCCAGGCGCAGGGTCTGGGCTGGGCAGGAACGGGGAGGCCGGGCTGGGGCTGCCGGGGAGGGGGGGCGCTGAGGGAGACCCGAGTGAGCACAGCCTCTGCGGTGAAAACCCAAGTGGGCCCTTCACACGGGCTGCACCCCGAGGGAGGTGGGGGTGAGGCAGACCCAGCTGCAAGGGTGCAGCCGAAACGTCGGGTCCGAGACCAGAGTCGCTCAGAGCAAACGCCCAGAGCGGCTGAGCTCACTCGGGGCGCACGGTCCCCGGGGAGCCGGGGGGCTTGCCTGGGAGGCGCGGAGGACACTTACGACCACTGCCCCCCGCAGACTGGAAGTGAGCTCATGGGCTAGACGGGCCAGTGACTTGTCCAGTGACTTCCTGTCGTTCGTTCCGATCGATCGTTTCAGATGGTTGGCGGACTCTGGGACAGATTTCAGACAAGATCCTTCTCGGCACCGGTCAAACCAGTGAACTTGTGAGTTTTGTCTCCTACCGCTCTTGTCACCGGGTCCCTCGGTGTCGGGGCGCTCTAGAAAGACATGAGGGACTCCAAGGGAGCGAAATGCGTGACCTTTGAGGGATCACACACTCCTGTCATCAGCCTCTGTGTCCTATGGCTCTTTAGGGCCCTGTGAGCGCTAAACACTGTGACTCCATGGGAAAGCCCTGCACGCCTGTACTTTTTCCATTCAGTGCGAAAAGCGGCACTTCTGCCTCTGAAAGGCTCCTTATCTGCGGTATATTCGTTGTTCTATTATCTCCATTACAACTGGCCGCCCCGTCCGATCTCCGAGGACGAGTGCGGCAAACAGACGGCCCGTGTCCCCGAGAGCTCCGAGCCGCTGTGCCCTGCCCGGTGGCCAGCGGACGCTGCGCCTCACGTTACTGCTCCTTCAAACGAGCGGTTTGGGAGGCCAGCTCCCCCGAGGGGCTCTGAGAGCCTTGGCTTTCCTCGAACGAGAGACATGCTGCACTACTTGGGTGTTTGTCGAGTGGATGTCCGTAACCCCGCTGCCCGTATTCTCTCTTCCTCCAAGTGTGAGTCCGAGCTCCAGAAGCAAGTACATCCCGCTCTACACGTGAGTAAGGGTGCGTGATGCCCTAAGACCGCTGGGTTCCATCCGAGTTGCCCGCCCTCACTTTTTGCGGCAGCTCCTGCTTCCTGACAGAGCTCTGACCTGTCCTTAGCTCTGCGTGAGCTCAGAGTCAGCACTTCCATCGAGGGTTTGGGACAGGTTTTCTTAAAAAGACTTTATTTACTTTCAGAGAGCGGGAAAGGGAGGGAGAAAGAGAGGGAGAGAAACATCACTGTGCGGTTGCCTCTCGCACGCCCCCTACTGGGGACCTGGCCTGCAACCCAGGCACGTGCCCTGACTGGGGATCGAACCAGAGACCCTTTGGTTCACAGGCCAGCGCTCAATCCACTGAGCCACACCAGCCAGCACTCTACCCAGTGAACTTTAAAAAGAAATTCAAGTTCAGTGTCGGAAATGCTTGCTTGTCCGGTGCCGGCTGTCCCTGTGCTGCCGGGACAGCCACCTTTGCTCACAGAAGCTCACTGGCCATCACTCTCCCTCTGGCCCACACTCAGCCCACCGGACCCTGGGGACTCCTGTTCGAAATGGGAAAATCCTCCTTTCTTTGCTTCTTTTCAGGCAAATTGTTCCACCATCATGTGTGGGTTTTTCTTTTTTCTTTTCAAATTTTGGTATATTTTGGCAAATCGGGTGTTTTGGAGGTCAGAACACTGCTGATTTCTTCTGTGCTTCCTGTGAAGAAGCCCACGCCATCTGTCCTTCCCCCCCAACAGTGGCTACGTGCAGTCCACCAACGCCGACGACGTGGACAACCCCTGTGGGGACGTGGCGTCTCTGGCCGAGCCACGGCACTCCAGCATCCTCTGCACAGACACCAGTTGGTGAGTTCCGCTCATCATCACCCCTGGCTTTGCTATTCAGGATGGAGCCTGGTGACGGCTTTTACCGGAAATGAAGGGATGAAATGTGGCCTGCCACCATGCATCGCCGAAGGGGACAGACAGCTTTTCCTCAGTGAACTGCAGTTGGTCACAAGGAGACCACAGTCTCGGGCTCAGACTCACCGAGGCACCTTGATACCGGCATTTATTTGTGTTTGCCAGTGGGAGTGCTGAGTACTGAGTACTGCGCCAGTGGGAGTGCAGAATGAGTACTGAGTACTGCACCAGTGGGAGTGCTGAGTGCTTAGTACTGAGTGAGTACTGAGTACTGTGCCGATGGGAGTACTGAGGCCTGGACATGACCTCTGCGTGACTCCCAGGACACTTGGTGTCGGCCAAAGTCCCGGGCTCCCTCCAGGCCACGGGGCTGGTGAGCGCCACTGTGGCACGCTGTCAGGCTCCGGGTGACGGAGAGGCCTGCAGCGGCTCCCGGCCAAGCCGTGGTATGATTTGCGGCTGTGTTCTAGGCGTCGTTGTTGTTTTTCTATTTTTTAATAACGTGCGATGTGCCCGTGAGGAGCAAGTGACATTTCACATTAGCTGCTTTCAGAAAGTGCTTGTGGTTAAACGCAACATCCTGCAATAATTCTGAATTTTTCTGTCTTCTGTCCTGACTATTAAATTCTTCTGAGCGCTTGGCCAAACTGCAAAACGTGTTTCAAAACTCCACTTGGTTTTAAAATACAGTTATGTAACTTATCTCAGTTAAATGTCCGTCTAATCCAACCAAAAGGTTAAAATTTTTTTTAAAAAAGCCAGGCAGAGAACGTGCTAAGGAGTCTCTCCAGGGCTGACAAGCTCGTCCACCGCGATCACATCGCAAATCGGGTGGGCTGAGTCCCTGGAAAGGCCGGCCGAGAGCCCCCAGATCCCCAGATGCACGGAGGGACCACTGCCCCCCGGGGACTTGGGGTCTCAGTCCCTTGCACGACGCCGAGCTGAGCCCTGAGGAAGGGTCAGTGGGTGCTCGGCTTCGGTAAATTCTGAAAGGAAATTACTGCTGCTAAACTCAGTGATTCCAAAAACTTTAAAGCAAGGATACAGGATAAACCAATTCGGAGATATTCGACAGGCATGAAAATGTAGTGATGCTTCTGCTTTGAAACGGACCCTCGGGTGCTGACTAGTTTCGTGAGACGTTCTTTGGGGCCCCTCTCCGGAGTGACGAGCGGGGCGACAGTATTTCCCGGTCGGATGTGACACTCACCGCTGAACTCGAACAAACTTGGGAGCATGCGTGCCACCTCGCTTTGCGAGTAATTCTGTTTTTCTGAGTTTTATGATGATGCATTGGTTTCAAGCGTGCGACGCAGCGGTCGGACAGTCGTGGGCTTCGGAGAGGGTTCCCCTCGATCCCTCCAGCGCCCACCTGGCCCCCCACGTGTCACCGCAATATAATGGACTGCGCTTTCCGTGCTGTGCTTGCGTCTCCGAGACTCCCAACCCTAACCACCCGTCTGTGCTTCTCAGTCCCCTCGCCTCTTCCATCAGCCCCCGGCCCCCTCCCCTCTGGCGGCCGTCAGCCTGTCCTCCGTGTCTGTGAGTCTGTCTCCATTCTGTTCGTGTGCTTATGTTGCCCTTTAGACTCCGCGTCTGAGTGAAGTCACGGTGTCTGTCTTTCTCTGACCGGCTCAGTAGCTGGCGGTGTCGGGGTGTCGGGGTGCGGCGCACGCTCGCCTGCCGCGGGCTCCCCTGGTCCGCAGCCTGTGGACGGTGCGCGCTCACCGGGGAGCCCGGCGGGCGGGTGGACGCCCTCGCTTCCCACGCACGGCGCGGGGTCCCCTGTCTTCTTCACGGTCCGCTCCGCTTTCGGTCCCCTCCGCCGTGTTCCCCCTCAGCTTCCGAGGTCTCGCCATCTCCGTCCCACTGGGCTTTGCTGGACAAGTCCCGTCCGGCGTGGACTCAGGCAGCGACCGAGTCGGACTCGCCCGGCGGCGAGAGGTCCAGGCAGACTCGGGGACCAGGGTATGAAAGGCGTTCGAAGGGCTGGAAACTGCAGAGCACAATGAAGACTTCACCGAGTTCTCGATGGTTCCGGCCTCTCTCCGCTTGGCTGAAGTGGGAGGGGGCGCTCTGAGCCCGTGGCTCGTCTGCGAGTCCGTCGGGAAGGCGCGAGTTTCGACAACGCCTTGCAGCGCCTGAAAATGAGGTCGCCTGTGAGCTGCCCGGGGCTGTCGGCCAGAGACTGTCCTCCTGCTGACGCAGGTCAGCTCGACAGGCCCACGCGCTGTCCCTCCGAAGGCTTCGGCGGGGACACTCAGAGTCAGCGTGGGGGAGGACTTCCGTCGGCGACCGCGGGGCGGTGCGCCTCGCACGTAGCCCAGCTCCCTTCCCCAGGCTGCGCCGCTGGTCTGCGGCCGCCCCTCCCCCCCCCCCAGGTCCCGTCGGCTGGTGTTGGACGCGCTGCCCGGCGACGCGCCACCGCTGTCTACATGCGGTGGTGACAGCGTTTCCCAGCAGCAGCCCCCACGCCGGTGCTTCACCCCCCAGCCTTCCGGAGACAGACCAGCCCCTCACGGGGCGCACCCCCCCCCCCCCGCCGGGCTCCTCCGCTGCTGGCGGCGCGGGGCCGTGGCCGAGGCGGCGGGGAGCCGGGCAGGTGTCGGGCGGCGGAAAGAGCCTGCTGCCCGGAGCAGGGGCCTTCCTTCGGGACGGGTGCCGGAGCTTCAGCGGGCCTTTGGGGAGACACACTCACACAAGACCTGTTCCCCGTGTTCGTCACCCGTCCGACACGCAGCTGCCCGGCGGGAAAGGTCCGGGAGACCCCGGAGGGCGCGTCCCAGACCCGGGCCGAGCTGGCTGGCCCAGCAGGCGCGGCGCCGCCAGCAAACCAGAGGCTGCTGCTCCGAGTGCGCGGGCTGCCTGCAGAGTGCGAGAGAGCCCGTCCAGCTCGCACGGCCCCCCCGCCCCCCGCCCCCCCCCCCGTGCACCGGAGCGGCCGGGCTGGGAGTCGGGCGTCTGCACCTGCAGCAGCGGCCCGCACTGGACACCTCCACTCCCTCCACCCACCCGGGCTCCTGTGTGGGGACCTCTGGTCTGTTCACACTCTCCCGTCTCCACGGAAGTCAGCCAAGCACCGAAGTCACAGCTCTGCTGGCTGGATCGCCTCCCTTGGGTCCCTTTCACCCCAGGGTGCTCCTGAGAGCTTCGGGCTGTCTCCCCACTGCCAGCAGCTGTGAGGCCCAGGGCCTCCCCGCCAGGGGTGGGGGGGCGGCTCTCTGTGGCTCCGGGGGTTGAGTCCGGCGTGGGCGGCGCCTGACTGCCGGCGTGGCGGCCCCTGCCCCTCAGCTCCCTGCTTCCCTGGTCCCTCGAGACCCGTGGACTTGTCCTGTTCGTTCTGCTCTTGCCCTGGATCGGTTCCCCCCCCCTTAGCACCGGCTGTCCCGACTGTGTCCCCGCAAGCCAATGAGCGGTCACGTACCGAGCCCAAGTACCACCAGGAGGAGACACACATGGCTTACTAGCTACGTTGTGGGTTTTCCCCCATGTCCCGAGCCCAGCACGTGCCGTGAAGGGCGCCAAGCGTGCGTGACGTGAGCCGCCACCTATCTCTCACTAGCAGAGTGTCACCCATGTTTGCGAGGCTGGGTAGCTCGGTTAGGGCCATCGGGAGCCACACCTGTGGTGTCCTGCCCTCAAAGACAGGGCCCAGGGATGGGGACCCCCCCCCACCGAGTGACTGCAGTGTCAGGAAGACCCCGCCCCGGCCCCACTCTTTGCCCCGGGCTCGTTGATGCTGCTGGTGTTCGCCTGTCCGCAGCCGGCCCTGGAGACGGCGGCCGGCCTGGCGCGGAGAGGACCCTGGTCGCCGAGTGCCAGGAAGGCCACACGCCACCGCAGCGAGCCTTCTGAGCGCCCTGCAGTGTGTCCTTGGCACACGGCCCCCAGCTCCTGGAGTCCGGGGCACTCGTCTGAAGCCGACTCAGGCCGCAGGCCGCCTGGGGTCTGGCCCCAGGGGTCCGGCCCACCTCCCCTCGGGGCACAGACCGGGAAGGGCACCGCGTGTGCACGGATGTGGGAGACACACCGCTCCTCTGAAGTGTGTGCTGGGCTGTTTCTCCTGAAAGCGCGCTTGGCTTTAGACCAGGGACTTGCTACATCAGCTGCATCCGCCGTCCTGGTTCCGTGTGCGGGGGCGGGTGACCGCGACCATTTCACGGGTCGTCATCTCTGACTTCTCTCTCCCCCTCCCGCACCGAATCCTTCCCTTCAGCTCCGCGAACATCCCAGGGTACACCGGGAGGGTTCACGTCGCTGCCACCCAGCCAGCTAACTCCGATGTCCCGGCAGCCACCCCCTCGACGGACGCCGCAGTGCACCGGTAAGCAGGAGCGCCGCCCCGGTTGCTCAGACACACCGGGGGAGGGGGGGGCCCAGGAGTCACGGCCCCCCTCCCCCTGTTAAAGAGCAGTGACGTGCCCACAGCCAACCTGCCTGCTTTAACAAGTGGGGCGTCAAGTCCAAAGGGACGGGGAGTTACTGCGCAGGGACGACGTGGGCACCCCGAACGTCAGGGCCTCTCCGAAGGCTCCCCCTCCTGCTCAGGGCCTGTGCCACTCGGAGTGGCCAGGTTCACCTCTCTGCACCTGGAGCCCGCCCCCGCCCCCAGGTCCCTCTCAGCAGAAGGGCCCGGGTCTGTGGCCACACGGGGCGAGGGGTGGCCAGGCCACGCCAGAGGACCCTCTGCTCCCCCCTCCCCCACACCCAAGTCTCTGCTCCCCCTGCTTCTGTGCCTTCCGCCCCAGGACGGTGCGTGGCGCTTCGCTCTCCGGGAAGCTCCGTCCGTCCGTCCGTCCGTCCCTCCCTCCGGGCGCTGGGCCCCCTGACCCGCTCCCACCCCGCCGGCGTGGGCAGAGACCCGGCCAGTGTCCCGGCTGCCGGCACCGACTCATCCCCTGGGGTGGCGTCCTCCTCCTCCCCCTCCTGCCCCCGGCCTCGGAACCTTTTCCTTCTTTATTGTACTTTCCCCCTCGCCTGCCCTCCCTGCCACCCCCCGCCCACCCTGCGCACTCCGCTACGGGGGCCGCTTCTGGACTCCGGGGCCCGCCCACGCCCCGCGCCCCTCACTGCCTCCTGTCCTCCCGGTCCGCTCCCTCCTCGCTCCCTTTGGTCTGACCCCCGGCACCACCGCTCACCCCAAACGCTTGCCTGCCAGGCGGGAGGCAGGTGAGGTCGGGGGCAAGGGCTGCCGACACCCCCACACCGAGGGCGGGCCTCGCACTTGCCATGGACACGGACACGTGTGGCTGGCTGGCTGCAGTGGGCGCTGGGCCGCAAGTTGCTTGGGCCGTGCAGCCGCCGCCAAGCCGTCGAGGGCCATGTGGTCCCCACGCGCTTTCTGAGCGAGGCGCAGAGCCGCGCCTTCGCAGTGACGTCGAGATGCCGGACAGCAAGGGCAGCGCTTGCTGGGGGACACTGTGACCGAGGAGACGGGGGTGCAGGCCGTGGGTCAGACGGGGTGCTGAGTCCTGCACCTTGAGAGTTAGCGGGTGCACCCGCAGGGGCTCCCGACCCCTGTCCCCGCGGCGGCCCAGACTGCCTGGGGCGTTCCCCGGCACCCGAGCGCACCCTCTGCGTGCCCGCGAGTTCTCGCCTCGGCGGCCGAGGCCCAGGGCAGAATGCAGTAGTCGCTCGGGACAGTCATCGGGGCTCGCCGCTGCGGCCCTGCAAGTCGGCCGCACGAGAGCACGCCATGCGGTGGGCACGGTTCCCACAGCAGCGGAGCCGCGGCCCAACCGCCACGGCGCTCCTGGCACAGGTCCAGGCTGCCACGGAGCAGCCCCGGGCAGGCCGGTTTCCCAGACCGGAGGGTGACCCTGCCTCTGTCCCCACGCCCCCGGCCAGCCCGCGGAGACTCAGTGACGACCCTTGGGGTCTGCAGCTGCCTTTCCTGTTTTTTTTTTTTTTTTTTTTTTTAAACTTTTTTCTTCAAATGCGTTCACCTTAGAGAGAGAGAGGAGGGGACGGAGACGGCGGCCCGCGGCCCCCTTGCCGGTGTGCGCATTGGCTGCTCCTCCTCGGCGTCCTTGCCGGTCCGGGCGATGCTCCAACCCACCGGGCCGCCCGGCCAGGGACTCCTGCTCTGGGCCCTGGGAACCTGCTGGGATTCCAGACACAGAGCAGGCTCTCGGCCAGCAAAACGGACTGAGGGCGAAGCGAGGCCCGAAAGTGGAGGCGCGGCCGAGCTGGGGGCGGGGGGAGCAGCTCGCACGTGGCCGGCGGTTCCCAGCGTCTCGCCCTCCCCGCCCCGAGCTCCGGCTGGCTCGGTTGCGTGGCGAGTGGCGGGGCAGACAGGGTCGCGTGTTTTTATGTTCACCCGATGCGTCCATCTTTCTTTCCCTCACTGTGTTTCAGCATCTTCCGGGAAGAATTGGCAGGTGGCTTCTTCCGTCGCCGGGCGCCGCTGTCCAGAATGGTCACGCCTGTGAGGCCCTGCAACCCCTTCAACAATAAGAGGAAGAAGATGGCCAGGTACTGAGGGGCCGCCGGCCCAGCGGGGCGCCCTGGGCGCCCTCGGCAGGGAATAAAAGATGAGCGTGTGTTCTGCGGGTCTGTGCCAGTGCAATGAGGTGGGACGCTCGTTTCTGACCTCGGGGGCGGCTTGGACCCAGCCTGCGCCTCGCAGTGGGCCTGGCCCCAGAATGCCATTGTTCCGTGACAGCAACCAGGGCTTTCTGGAGGCCACCAGCAGCAAGGGTTCCCTTCGAGAAGATTCCTGGCCGGGGTGGGAATGCCTAGAGGGCCCCTGTCCCGACCAAGGCAGGCATGTTGAGCATAGAGCATCGATTTTTATGATCACAGATTATCCGGTCAAAAGCCCGTGCGTTGTCCCTGAGGCACCTGGTGACTGAGTGAGACTGCCACTCGTCCCTGAGGGCACCCATCTGCTGGGTGCAAAGGGCAAGCCCGCCCCCCCCGGCCCCAGGGCCTCCACCTCCACGGGGAGTGCACCCCCAGGGCTCTGAGCGACATGGGGCTCCTCGGGGTCCTCCCTGCTCACCCCACCCAAAGGCTCAGCCTGCTCTCTTTGCTCTGGGGGCGTCTGCTGCCCCGGTCGGTCCATGCCCCCATGTGGACTCGGCTGTTGACCCTCCGATGCGCCACGTGCCGGCTCGACGGCGGGGACAGCCAGGAAGTGGGCGGCCACCCCTCCCACTGAGCGGACTCGCCTCCGGAGCAGGCCGAACGACTCCACCTGCACGTGAGCTCGTGTTCCAGTCGTTTCAGAAGGAGCAATTCGGTAAAAAATAAAAATAAAAATGAAATGAAATAAAACCAAAACAAAAGTCTCCATCTCTGGAGACTGTCGCCCAAACCCCATCACCACGGGGAGGATCAGAGACACCATTCGCAGTGAAGGTCACTGAGGCCACTTGGTCAGGGGACACCGACGCTTAGAACCCAAGGTGCCTGCTGCAATTCGGGGCCTTTCCGGGGCGGGGTGCCAGCAGCACCCGACCTCAGCACTGCTTCCTCCCCGCGCCGCCCAGGTCGCGGGGCACCTGTGCAAACCCAGCACCTGCGCAGCTCCTTCCGGGGCCATCCTGCCAGTGCCAGCACCGCCCCCCTCCCCGGTGGCGGCACGGCCACCTGCCCTGAGACAGGTGGCATCAGCCCTCCGGTGGTTTGTCATCAGACGCTGCCGAAAGGTGCCGCCCTTGGAAACCCTAAGAGAGCGTGTGGGCCTGCGAGACCGGGAAAGCCCTCCCCCCCGCATCGCAGCAGCGGAGTCTGAACCCATCCGCACGCGAGACGCGGGCCTCCAGCTGCGGCCATTGTGCAGAGACTCTCCCTTTGGGAGAAGATCTGCCCTGATTCGCTCCTGAAACGAGGGTCAGCAGCACACACGTGAGGTTACTGGTTCTCATAGCCTTGCTGCTTAGCGGATACATTTCCTTGGCCGTCCAGTAAAGGTCACAGGAACGTTAATGTCCTTTCGAGGCGAGAGGAGCAGAGGCGCGGCCCTCAGCTCGAGTCACGGTGTGGTGATGCCGATCGCGGAGTCAGCGGCCTGTGTCTCCCCGAGAATTACCGTGTAATGAATTGGCCAGTTTAGGAAGCCGAAGGGCCTCGGGAGCCAGCCCTGCACACAAGCGCACCGCGGACTTCGGAAGAGACCGTCTGAACACAGCAGGGACAGGCGCCTGATGTCCAAACGCCCCGAGGGTCCTGAAGGATCCGGGCCTCGCCCAGGGTGCCGGGGGGCAGAGCGTGTGTGGAGGGAGACCTGGGGGTGGGGGTGTCCCCCCGACTCTGCTCGTGCAGGGCTGTGCGGTGGAAATGCCCACAGTGCAGACCCCTTGCAGCACAGACGGACGGGCTGCACGGCCCCGGGGAGGGCGGCTCCTGCCACTCCGGGCAGCGCCCATCTTTGTCACCGTCAGCTCAGCTCCTGGCCGCGCAGAGCGATGGAGGTGCCTCCGGCCCCTCGGACCGGAGCCGGGCACCTGCAGGCGTCGACCCAGGGGCTCTGCAGGCTCGTCCATGGTGCAGCCGCCCTCCACCAGCCGCTGGTGGGCGCTGGGCTGGCCCCGCAGAGCCTCCCAGGGCTCGGGCGGAGCGCAGGGACCTTTGCAGACCTGGCCGCCTTCTGCCAGGAAGGCGAGAGCAGCCCAGGCAGGGAGCCACGCTGGCTTTGTCAGCTGTGGCTTGGCCAGTTTCCTTTGGTCTGCCCTCCGGGAGCCTCACCTGCTTGCTAAGGAAAGCCGCAGCCGGGGCCACGCCCCTCCACCTCTCAGCGAGGGGCAGAGAGGGGACCCTCCCCATCCAAGCACCTCCTGTGATGAGCTGCAGGAGCTCACCAGGGGCACTTCCTGCCCGAGGAGAAAGTGGGGGTGTGGAGGGCGCAGGGCCCGCAGACAGGGCTTCCTGGGGGTGCGGGGACCAAACTGTTGGGGTGCGGAGGACCCCCAATTCTGCTGCGCCCCTGCTGGGGCCTGGCCCCGGAGTGAGGGGCCAGGGTTTTCGCTTGCTCCTGGCGTCAATTTTTATATTCCTCACTTTCTAACTTTCTAAATTCCCCTGAGTGACCCTGGCAGCCACCTCGCCGGGCCCACATCAGGGCCAGCGTCTCTCAGAGCAGGCCCTGGCCGGCACCTGGGTTTGCGGGGAAGGACTTCTGTCCGTGCCTCACACTTCTGGTCAGGAAGGTGCTGGGGGCTGAGGGCGCGGAGGGACGGTACGGGGCGCACTGGAGACACCCGCCAGCTGCGGCAGCTCCTGCTGCGTCAGAGTTGACAGGCCTCGGAAGCGGGCCTCGGCTCCCCTGGGTGGCCGGGCTGGCCGAGTGGCCAACAGCCCTGCCCACCCGGCCCCGAACCTGGGGCCACCACCTGGGGCCACCACCGAGCACGCCCCGCAGCCTCACCCCGACCACCCGCGCGGCCGTCCTGGTGGGCAGGGACCTGGCAGCCGGAGCGAGCTGTGGGCGCCACCCTCCATCCACCGTGGAGCCTGCTCTCCCTCTCCCCACGGCGCGCACCTCGGTCCCTTGTCCCTGGGGCATCTGGCACTGCTTGACCAGGTCTCCTGTGTGGCCTAGCGGTCACCCGGTGGTGAGGAGGCCGCAGCCCCTGCGAGTCACCGTGGGCTCTGCCGGGTCCTGGGCCCGTGCCGATGTCCCCGCACTGAGCGGATGCAGGGGAGGAGGGCTTCCCGGGGGCAGCGGGCAGCGGGTTTCCCCCCGACGAACCCTCGCACTCTCCGCATCTGCTGAGCCCGCTCAGGCCGGGGGCGCTGGCTGCCAATTGTCACCAAGTCTGTGTCATAGAGCGCTCTTACTTTGAAAACGCCCTCCCGTTCAGACTTTCCCTGGGTCAGATGAGCAAGCCGCACCCCACTCTACGCGGTTGTTCCATTTCCTAACCAGGGACTGTCCCGGCCTGCGTCCGTGGGTGTGAGCACCGTGGGCCTGGCTTCTCGAGCACCCTCCACCTTCCTTGTGTCTCCCGGGCACGTCCTGGGCTCCCGCCAGGCCCGAGGACACCCTGCCGTCTGGTCCTGCGACACGGCCAACCTGCACCCCCGCGGGGGTCACCCCAGCAGGGCCGGGCCCTCCGGGGTGCAGGGTGCACCCGGGCAGAGACGGATTCCGAAGGTGACGCTTCCGAAGATTCCCCAGGGGGCGGGGCATCACCAACGTGCTCCCAGAGGGACGGAGGCACAGCCAGGGCTGGAGAGTCCCTCAGGGAGGCAGGAGGGGGCCAGGAGGGGACCGGGCGGCAGCCGCTCTGGGGCCCCAAACGCCGAGGTCCGCAGCTCTTACGCTGCCCTCGGGGTTCCATGGGGATTGTGCTTTTCCTTTAGCCTTAGAGTTAATTAACCTGACATGCCAGCTGAGGGAGCTGCGCAGCTACACCCCCGAGTGTGGTCACACGTGGCTGGGTTCAACGCCAGTGGATGGACCCCGTGGCTAGCCACGGTGCGGTCGGGGGGAGTCCAGCCCGGAACCGAAGGCTGTCTCCATCCCAAGGAGCTTCTGAGGACCTACACCGGACAGGGGGACAGACCGACACAAGGATGCCAGGGGGCCCGCCGGCCCCGCAGACCCTGGTCAGCTGCAGCCCCGGAGCAGCCCCACGCGGCCCCGGAGGGGGGCCTGCGGCCCAGACGAAGCACCTGGCGGACCCCAAGCGTCACCGTGTTTGTGGAACGTCCCGGGAAAGAAGCCTGCCAACTTCGCAGGTGCCCGCTGCCCGGACACTCCGGTTAGAGACGCGTGTTGCGAGTAATGAATCGCTTCTCCTTGGCGGAAAATCGCTTTTCGCTGTTATCTCTGTGATCGGTGACTTCTGCCAGTCCGTAATGGCCTCGCCTGATTACGCGGGCAGTCATTAAAAGCTCGGCCCCGCACAATGGCGCCCTGCGTCGGGTGATCCATGAGGCTTTGCAGAGGCTTACCAGCCACAGCCGTAATTTTACTCATTCGTCTTAATTTTTTGTAATCATTTTTTGTAAAGAGGGTATAATGTCAGGCTTGCTTCCCTGCCTCTGACAGATCCAATCTAGCAGATAATTACCATAAGGAAATTGATGCTTTAGTGTGCGGGAGAGAATTTAATTTACTCAGACATCCTACAGAACAATGCATTCCAGAAGATATGAGGATTTAAGTTTTTAAGAAATTAAATTTTACTATTTAACATGATTACTTATGTTGAACATCATTAACTAGCTTTTTTAAGTGTTTGAAATAATTACCAGCGCACTGGCTGTGTCTAAAATCCGGAATCTGCTTTAAATAGAGGTTAAGGATCCATGAAATGAGAAGAGAATCCCGAAGCCTTCTTTCCGTCCAGGCTTCCCAAAGCCGTTCTGAGAAGCCCGCAGCAAGGCCCAGCCGCCCCCACCCCCCGCCCCGCCCCCCGCAGGACACGGAGAGGCAGGCTCTCCCACGAGCGAGCCACGAGCCCGGCCGCCTGCTCTCCCACCTCACGTGGCCGAGATTCCGGGGTGAGGCTGAGAGGAAATGGGGAGGCCTCCGGGCACGGGGGGCTGGACGGCGCAGCGGGCAGAGCTGAGGGCGTGCACCCAGAGCCGCACCGCTGCCCCGCGCCTCCTGTCCGTCTGTCCTTCTTTCTTTTAAGACCTGGAGATGAAGAAAGACAATGCCAAGTGCAAACTCAGGACCGGCAGGAAGTGGAGGCCCAGGGCACAGACAGAGGGCCTCCCCCTCTCAGACTGGGGGCCCCTCCCCATCCCGAGGTCCCCGGGGCCCTGGGACAAGGCGGCTGCAGAGCCCCTGTCCACCGAGCCTCGCCCCTTGTGACCTGGATTCCCAGGAGTTCCTCAATCCTTTCCTAAATGTGAAGTGAAACACCCGACAGGAAATTTCTGGACAAAGCCAGCCCAGAAGTTCCCTTATCCAGCCCCCCCGCCGGTCACATTTCCTCTCAGGAGACTCAGCGACGCCCTCCGGCCCGCGTCCGCGGCAGGTCCTGTGACCGTTTAGGTAACAGCCCGGGGATTACCCAAGGGTCCCAACCGAAAACCCCCCCATCCCTCAGCGGAGGAAGCTGGGTCTGAGCTGGCCTCCGCGGTGGTCCCGCCCGAGGGGGCTCATGGAGGGCACCCCCAGCCGCCCGCCTCATCCCGCCCCACGTCCGCAGGGCGGGCCTTCGGGTTCCGGCTGCACCAGCTCCTGGCGAAAATGCGACATTTCGCCGGAACTGCTGAGGTCCCTCCCTGGCACCCATTCCAAGCACAGGGAAAAGAAACGCCAAGATTTTAAAAGCCGCGGTTATCAAACCTGAGGACGGTGCCTTCTGTCCTCCCAGAGAAGTCGCCTCTCGGGTCCCTGTTCGGTCACTTGAGAGCTGAAACACGACTGTATCCAACGACAGACTTGTGTTTATTTTTTAAGCTGCAAGGGACCGAGAAGGAAGCAAACATGCAGGAGACACAGCATTGCACCTAGGCGGTCGGCGTCGGCAGTGGCCCAGTGCCGGGACCCGAAGGGGATGGCGCGTCCCACCTGCAGCCGCAGCCCCTACGGCCGCTCCGGGAGACGGCCACGGTCCCACCTGGTTCGCTGGCGGCACAGGCCCGACCCCGGTGACATCAGTGTGTCCCAACGCACAGTGCTCCTGCTCCCGTGACCAGAGCAGCTCCGACCTCGAGGCCCGGACGCTGTGGCAGGGATCCCACCGAGCATTTCTCACACGCCGACTCCCGGCACACGCACACACCCACGTGCTCTCACCCGTGCACACACACGCACCGTGTACGACTACACCGGCACCGCTCCTGGACCTAGCTGCAGAGCTGGTGCGGCCGGCAGGCTCGGCGTCCTGTACCGGCAGCTGGAAGACCCTCGAGGAGAGTTTGGTGGCACTGCCGGTGCCTGAGACAGCAAGTGGCTGCGCCGGGACTGGGAGCCAGGATGGCTGGTACCGTGTCCACGCTCTCAAACCCGGGCTGCGGAAGGGAGACTGGGGCCGCCGCCCCGAGCCTGGGTCACTCTCCGCCGAGCCACGGGCTCGGCAGCACCTGGCGTGGCTTCCTTCAGCTGCTCTGCCAGCCAGGACTGGCCAGCCCACCGGGCTCTTCCTCGGGACCATGAGCTGACACCGGCTGCGTCCCAGAGGCGTGCGAGGCCCCGAGGATGCTCGGGCCACGAGGGGCGCAGACGAAAGCTCCTCCACCCTCGTCCGCAACGGTGCACGGGACACATAAGCGCGAGCTCCAGAGTGGAGGCTCGCAGATCACTTCGGTTTTTGTTGGAAACATGGCTGAATCCCACGCATCTTGGCAGCTCCTCTCCCAGCCCCCTCCCCCACTCTGCCTCCCCATCCTGACCGCACAAGCACAAGCCAGAGCTTCCTCTTTCCACGGGGCAGGCTCTTCCCAGGCTGCGGGCTCCTCACTTCTGCCCCATGGAAAGGCAGCACGGGGCAGTCCGGGTTAACCGTGTCGAGGCCAGACTTCTCCCAGGGCCGGGCAGGTGCGGTCAAGGCCCCTGCCTGTCTGGGGCGCTCAGCGCGACACTGTCGAGCAGCAGAGCCCCGGAGCACGGGGCTCCTTCCTGAGCCCGCCCGCAGTAGGAGGGCCCAGGCTGGGAGGGGGCTCCACCAAAGCCCACCCCGCCCGGTGCCTTCTGAGATGTCCCCCGGTGAAACGGGAGACTCCATCCAACCCAAGTGGCCTGGGGGTGTCGCACAGTGAAACCGTCTCTAGGTCCAGAATGTTTTAGGAATTTAGGAGCCAAGCAGAGGCCGGGAAGCTCCCAGCCGAGGATCGATGAGCAGGGGCCACCCCTGGCTGGACACAACGTCGTTTCTTCTCTGCCGCGGCTCGTTCCCTCGCAGCGTTGTCACGTGTTAAGTCCCAGGAGGCCGCAGGTCCTGCCCGCAGCATCACGGTGGTGCTGGCACCCGGCACAGGCCCTGGCGCACGGCTGTGGGTGCTGGGAGACCTGGGGCTGGAGGAGTGAACGGAGGAAGGAAGGAATGGCGGCGGCAGAAAGATGATTGCTTCGGGGCTTCCCGTTGACCGGTTTTCCATCCTTGTCGCTCAGGCTACGTTTGAGAACACGACCTACCCAACCAGAAGCCGAGGAGGTCTGGGACAACTGGGTTTACTGCAGTTCCTGGGGAAACCGACACTCACGGACTTAAGCGGTTTTGCCCAAATATGCCGCTAACAGGGGTCGGGCTGGCCCGGGGTCGGTCACCCCAGGTAGCTGCCTGTGCACTGTGCTGGACGCCGGGCCCGACGGCCTGGCTGCACTGACTCCCTCGGGCCTAGGGCCCCCCGGCCCTGGGTGCGGACACTCAGTGGGCGCTGCCCCCCCCGAGAGACGGCACCCTGGTCCCCGGGGGAGCCGTGATAAGCATCCCGGAAACACTGAGAACTTCTGCCGCAGATGGACTTCCTTCCAAACTGGGGCGGGCTCCCTCCTCAGGGCGTCTGCATTTCGCCCTCAGGACCGGTCTCCACGGGCTGGGCAGCTCGACCTTTGCCACTCGCTCAAACGCGACTGGTCCTCTCGCTGTCGGGTCGCCGCCCCTTTTCTGGAGGGGAGGCTCCTTTGCCGTCTGGGAGGGTGCTTGGCCACCTGCACCAATTCCTCCCTCAGGTGCGGCCCTCGGTGGCCCCGGGCACTTCCTGCCGACCCGTGTGTGTCTGTCCCGGCAGAGCGTGGCACCGCAGGTGTGTGCTCCCACTCGGAGCCAGAGGGAGGCCAGAGCCCCGGGCCCCTCGCTGAGTCTCGCTGGCCTCACCGGTGGCCACTGCGGGCTCTGCCACTGCTCGGGCTGGCCCCCCAGAGGTGGGTTCCGACCCTCGCTGTCTCTGAGCCCTCCCACCGACACCCCTCACGGTCCTGTGTCTGGCTTGTGCTGGCCAGTGCGCGCTGCTGGTCTGGCAGCGCGGGACCCAGAGTCCCGGCCTCCTCACCCCGCCTCACCTGGCCCCTCTCGGGAGCCTCGGGGTTGGCCCCCACACCCACTGCCCTCCCCTCAGCAGCCCACCCAGCTCCAGCCCCACAGACAGCCTCAGAGCTCGCACACCCACACATTCGGTTGCCCCACGTGGGGGTCCCCACCCGCTCCAAGGGCTCCCCCCACGAGCAAGAGCAAACCTCCAGCTTCTCACGGCTGCAGGCCTCCGTGACCCAGCCCCGATCCCCACTTCCCCTTCTCCCCCTGCCTTACTGCCGCACCCTCATCAGGAAGTTCACTTGAGTAACTGCAGGAGGTTCCCAAAACGCCCAATGACCTTGACCCCCAGGCATCAGCGTGTATGCTTTCTTCAGCTGGGAATTGTCATCTCTTCTTGTCTGCCTGGCCAATTCTTTCCGAAGCTCTAAGATTCCAGCCAAATGCTACCTCCTCCACGCAGCCTTCTGTGGTTTTCCCTTGGTACCGACTGTGGTCTGTCCTGATCCACATTGCACCCGTGAGGGACACAGGGTGGCAGCTCCCGCCGTGCAGTCAGACCCCAGAGATGTACACTCTGACCCTTTCCCCGATGGCCAGAGCATCTCAAGGAAGTCGTTTGGCCTCTCTAGACCTCAGTGTCCCCACACGGAAGGTGGAAGAGTCTCAGGACTTCCTTCATGGGGCTCACAGCGAGGACCGGCAGGACCACGCTTGCCCGCACCCAACGCGCACACACACACAGCGCTCAGCAAAAACGAAGCGCGGTGATCGTGCGGAAGGCCTCGCACGACTGGGCTGTTCGCGCCTGCGCATCAGCCCTGGACTCGGGGCCCCGCCTCCACTCCCGATGCCGGGCCTTCCCGCCGGCCGGTGCCCGGGCCAGCGCTGTGCCTGCTGCTGGCACTCCGGCCGGTGAACACTGGGAGGCTCTGAACGCCTTTCCCACCTCCGCGGGCCACGGCGAGAAGGCCACGGCGAGAAGGCCACGGGGCAGCGTGTCGGGCGCCCACTCCCTGTGGGCTGTGCCCTCAGCGGACACCTTCGCGGGCCTCGGGGAGGGAAGGCAGCCCCGGCGCGCTCTTCCCAGATGGGCACGCTGGCCCTGCGCTGGCGGCAGGCGAAGCCCCGCACGTCTCAGCATGGGCGGCCAGGAAGAAGCGCCTCGCGGAGCCCGTTCAGGGACCTGGCCACAGCCGTGGGCTCCGGGCTCCTCGCGGGGTGGGGGGGCCGAGGCCAAGGGAAGTGAGAGGGGCCGTGGTTGTGCGGCAGAGGCAACCCAGCCACATGCTCCTTTCTCTTCTCAAAACCGCGAGCGTCAGGCACCGTCGCCAGAAACAGAAGTGACCCACTGTCCCCGGCGTCCCTCCCGGTGCCCAGGGGTGTGAGCGTCCAGGGCGCGGGCCACCACGTCAGGTGGAACTCCAGCTCTGCCACCCCACAGGCGCCTCCTGGGAACCTGGGGGCCAAACGCCTCCCAGCCTCAGGGTCCTGGCAGATAAAAGGGAGGGAACCCACCCACCGTGCGGGGCGGCTGGGAGGGTCAGTGCTCTGCTGCGTCAGGAAGGCTCCGCGGGGCACCTGCCCCACACGGGCAACGCAGCAGCTGCCCCCGCTCGTGACGGAGGTGCGCTCCGGGACACTTCCTGCAGCGCAGTGTCTGTTCCGGATCCAGCGGGAACCCCGAGGAGCTGGGGGACGCAAAGCCAGTAACGCTTCCGGGGAGCAGCTGCGGAATGACAATCCACTTAGGAAACGGAAGCTGTTTATTGACCCCTGACCCTGCTTCAGGCACAAGGCCAGGGGGGCATCCCGTACCCCAGGGTCCCACGCCAGAGTGTTAGGAAGGCCCCGTCTCCCTCCAGGATCCCCCCTCAGGCTCCGAGGCGCAGGCTGCGCCCCTCAACGCACCGGCCAAGCAGCTGTGTTTGGAGCTTGCCGTGCGTCGATCGGCGACACGGGGTTAATGATGCTCTCTCTCTGAGGTTCAATTACGTTGCAACATTAACGCCCATGAAGATGAATGGCAACGCCTCGTAAGTAATGTTTCCACTCGAAACTGAAATTGTATCAATTAGCCTTTAAACTAGCCTAACTAAATTCCGTTTGGTAGCTCAAAAATTATTCAAATGCCATGATTTTGAAATGAGAGCTTTAAAAACAGTTTTTTTTCATTCCATTCTGAAGATTCCTACGGAGAATGCCCATACCTGTGTCTACGATCGATCGCTCGTTCTAAGAGGCAGAGGCCGGGGGCCCCTGCTGGTGGGTCCCCGCAGTCCGACTGGAAATGGGGCAGCTGTGAGAACACGGTTTCCTGAAGGGGGAGAGGAGCCAGCGGGACAGGGGTCCCTTCTGCCACCATGCGGGGCTCGGGATGCCTAACATTTGGGGGCTGGGTGTCTAAATGTTGAAGGGTCTGTCAGCACGGAGACCGCCAAGGACTCTGGGCTCCCATCAGAGAGGCCCCCCGCCCCCCCGCGGTGCGCCTGGGCCAGCTGCGGACGGTGGTGAGCAGGTGTCCCGGGTCTCAGTTCCCACCTGCCCGTCTGCCCGCTCCCCCCACCCCCGTGCTCCCTGACGTCGGCGCTTGCACACACTGTTGCACAGATGTCGGCACCGCGGACGGCGTCAGCCTGGTCCTCGGTGCCGCTGTCTCTGTCTCTCTTCCTCCGGCAAACGGGCACCCCGACAGCAGATGCCCGACAAGGTGAGCTCTCATCCCTCCGGACCACAGGCCAGCTCGCGTGGACCCCGGTTTCCCGCCCAAGGAAGCAGAGTAGGGGCGGTCCGCTCTGCACAGCGCTGGCCGACGCTTCGCCTCTGCCTCCGCACCCTGGGGCGGACGCTGGTGCGGGCCGGACGTCTGGGAAACGGAGGCACAGGCAGCTGCGCTTGCTTTGCAATGAATGCTGTGGACAGTGCGCCGTCCGGTCAAGGTGCAAAGCGGAAACAAAGAAGGACTCCGAGTGTCTCTTCCCGGGGGAGACCTCACAGGCCGAGACCCCCCTCCTGCTGCCGTTTCCCAGTGTGCTGCTCACCTGACTTTGCAAAGGCCCCAGGTGTCTGGGGCAGTGCCTGCAAGAGCCCCCCGCCCGGGCGAGAGACACAGGGAGCCGAAGGGAAGAGGAGCCCTGAGCCTGTGGGCCCCGGCTTCCTCCCTCCCGGTTTCCGGGGGGGTGGGCTGTCCGCAAGCACTGACCCACGGAGGAGCCTCGGGAGGGCCGGGTGGATGTGTCTTAGAAACCTTGCAGCCCGACAGGGGTGGGATCGCGGGGGCCAGGCTGGCCTGGGAAACACTCGGGGACTCGCTGCTGTGACCTTCCCGCAGTCAGGAGGAAGCTGCTGCCCTGAGGAAGCGCATCCCCTGGTTGAGCGCGAGTCCCCCAGTGGGTGACAGTTCAGCTCTGACTCCTCCTTGTCCCCTCTTCCTGCCCATCCTGCTCAGGTGCACAGGGCACAGTCCAGGCCCTGCCAGGGGGGAGCCGCAGGAGGTGCCTCCTGCTCCAGGGGACAAAGCTGGGGATAGACACCCCAGTCGGTGTCCCCAGCGGGGAACTCGGAAGTGCCGCCAGGGCCCCTCCACAGGCCCCACTGGACGGAGCCCAGGCCCCAGCGGGGACTTTCCTCCCCCTCTGGTCGCTGTTCCCCATTCCGGATCCCGGACCGCTTCCTGCCCGCCGCCCGGGATCCGCCGGCTCTCTGACTCGGGGGCTGTCTGCAGCCTCGGTCTAGCAGCCCCGTCCATGGCACAGCCCGAGCTCGGTAGGGTCCGGGCTCCGTGGAGCCCCCCAACGCCTCGCTGAGAAGCCAGGCTCAGGAGGACCAGAGTGTGGCTGAGACGGCGGTGTCCCTCTGTCCACCTCGGAGGCGGAGGTCTCGGGGAACGGCGGGGCGCAGCCGTCAGAAGCTGTGGGCTTAGCCCCGTCCCATCGGTGAGGGCTGGGCGGATCGGGCAGGTTCCCTGAGCTCCCACACCCCACGGTCCCACCGGGGCAACGGGGAGAATGACACGGTCTCTGCCCACGCAGCACTGGTGACCGGGGCGACGGGGGCAGGGCTGATCCCGGCAGACGGGGGTGAGGAGGGAGGGTGAGCACTGGGGATCTGCCCCCCGAGTGCCCTCTGGGTTCACTTGCTGCGTCTGTCGATGGGAGACCTATTTCTGCACACTCCTCCTCCCCGGGTGGTTTAATAAAAATAAAAATAAAAATAAAAATGCTGGCCCCTTTCAGTGTTCTTTCTGATTCCGCCTCCGCCCTTCTCTTCCCCGGAGCCCTAATGGACCCTGATTATTCTCTCGGCCCCTCGTTTGCCATCTCCAGCGCGGTTCCGGGCGGGTAGCTCCAGAGCTGCTGCGTGAACCTGTCTGACCACAAATGCGATTTGACAAACCGTTTCCAAGCGGTCAGGAGCGCGGGGAGGGAGGGGGCCGCCGCCGCGCCGCGTCTCGTGGAGCCTCGAGCGTCCTTTCCCCGCGAACAGCCGCGCCCGGCGAGGTGAGATTGCTTTGCTTAGATTTCAGACGATGAAAACCGAGAGCCTCAACCTGGGGCTGATGTTCAGACTCGCCTCTTCTCTCTGCCGACAGGGCACAGCCGTTCCGGGAGGGACGGAGCCGGCTCAGGACAAAGGGCCTGGGAGGCGGTCTCCTTCGTCCAGGGCCGCAGGAGCCCGGAGATCGGGACCCGATTTCTCACTGCCAGGCCGCAGCGTTCAACCAGGCAGGGGCGCCCCCCGGGGGGAAGGGCAGGCGGGCAGGACTTGCTGAGCGTCTCAGTGGGTGATCCTTCACCCCACCCAGGAGGTGTGAGGACCCTGGCTTTCCAGCCCCTTCCTGCAGACCTGCAGTGTGATGGATGGTCCCTGAGCTGTGTCCGAGGGAGCACGGCCACTTGCACAGATTGGACTAAAAGAGCCTTTTTTTTTGTATCTGTCCGTGAACTCTTTTATTCACGAGGGTACAAATGGAGTCATTTCTTTTCCTCATTATCGGCAGGAAGGTTTGGGTTTCAGAACCAGCAGGAGGCGGGCTGCACACTGAGAGCTCGCGTTAAGGATTCGGCTGCCGACGTGGGGCTGGCCCAGCTGGAGCCCGAGGGGCGGCCTGCAGGTCAGTGGGCAGGGAGGGGCTGGCGCTGCGGAGCAAGCCCCGAAGCCCTTCCTCCTCGGGGGAATCTCAGTGCTCAGTCTTAAGTCCTTCCACCGCTTAGGCGAGGCCCACCCCACCCGGAGGGCGCTCTGCCCTGCTCAAAGGCCAGTGGCGCAAAAGGTTGTCAAGCTCACACACACACACACATTCACACACTCACAGCCACAGTGACGTCCAGAACCCACAGCGGTGCCTGGCTGACTTCCGGCCACAGTAGCGTTGCCAGCTGATACACGGGTCCACCTTCGCGGGGGTCTGGGCAGCCCCGGGGGGCAAAGCCAGTCTGCTGAGGCCGTACCGCTAACGTTCACCAAGTGTGGGTGCAATCCTGAGCCCAGGCCATCTGCAGCGCTCCGGGATGACTGTGTCCTTCCCACAGCCGTCTTCGGCCGTGTGCACCCAGCCCTCTGCTCTCCTAGGCTGCCGCAGGCGTCCCTGCCTGTCCGGTCCACATCGACCCCCATGGCGCCTGCCTAAGCTCACCTGATGTGTGAATAGGCCTTAGACTCAGGACATCTTGACGTCCAATCTACCACAGATTTCCTCTAGAACTGCGCAAAAACGTTGGGAATACAAAGGTGACCTGAGCGCCCCCCAGCCTCCCACCTTCTCCACCATCTCCGAGCGAGCGCCCGGTGGGCCGGGTCTGCGCGGGGGAGCCTCGCTTCCTCCCGGCCCGTCCTGACAAGCCTGTCAGCTCTCATCCGCCCGGAGGCTCCCCGAAGTCCCCAGCCCACTTTCAGCACGACCGCCCTCCAAGCTCGTCCGGTTGAGCCTCACGGCCCAGCTCCGCTGTGGGCCGTCATTGCTGGTGACGGTCCTCAGGCTCCGGGCTGGCGTCGGAAGACTACGGGGCGGAAAGAGACCGGCCAGCAGGCGTCGGCTCCCCTGCCCCCGGCCGCACGGCCCGCCAACCCGTCCCGGTCCCATGGGGTGCTCCGGGGCTGGTCCCACTCCTTCCTGCTCAGGACGCCCCCCAGACCCATCCCACCTTCGGCCCCTTCCACAGCGCAGAGTAGGGGAACAGGTGACATCCTGCCATCACCACTGTCACCTGGAGCCGTCCAGGACCATGGATTTGGTCACTGTTGCCAAATGCTCTGCCACGGAAAAGCTAACCACAGTACGTTGCCCCAAGGAAGGAGGGGGAACGCGCCCCCAAAGACTGGCGTTGACCTCTAGGAGCCGATCCCCGTTCAAAAGCGGCTCATTTGTCCCCTCACCCGGTGAGGGACCAGGCCTGCGTGTCACGCTCTGTGAGCACAAGGGAAGCAAAGGGCAGGGGCACCGGGTGACAGGAAGCTCGCGTCCCTGGAGGGGGTCAGGGAGGCCCCAGGACCCGGCTGGGGGTGAGTCACACCGGCAAGCCAGCCCCAGGGGGTGACGGGGCCAGAGCCGCTCTGAGTCACCGCGGGCCCGGGTCTCATGCCCCGCTGGGTGGGGGGTGGGGAGGGGCCGTGACTCAGAGCGGCCGCCACGGGCCTCAGGACCTGGTTTCCCAGAGAAAAGACCTGTTTTGACTCTCACTTGTTTTTTTCACTCCGCATGCTGCTGGATGCGGAAATGACGTTCGAAAACTTCACGTGTAGTTTCCAGATGCCTGCGAGCCGGTCTGAATCTCAGAATGAGAAAACGGGGGGCCGGTGTCTCGGGTGCCGTCCCGATAGAGACTATCCCACGAGCCACTACGGGAACTTTCACTCTTGCTTTTTCCAAAGGAGCAGAATCGCGCCAGCCTGCCCTGGAACACGGGTCTTTGTTATTAAGACTGACTCTCAGCGGGGAACGCAAGCCGGCACTTTATTCTCCACCTTCTGCTCCCCACAGTCCCCATGAACAAATGCAGTGAGACACCCCCCGCCCTGTACAACCACATCCGCGGGGCCCAGTTTTCGGGCCAAGGGGTCGTCTGTTTGCTCCAGCCGGTTGGCTGCCCCGCCCCTGGTGGGAGACTGACAGGCAGAGCGCCCCCGGGGCTGATGGCCGCGCCTTCCCCGGAGCCTCACCGGAAGGCAGTGGCGCTGCGCCCCCCCCCCACCCCGGGAATGGAGGTTCAACACCCAGCATTCCTCAGGCCAGTGTGGGCGCGGCGCACGCACCGGTGTTGAGCCCACGCGCAGACGTGCTGTGTTCGCGCCCAGCCCGGTACCCAGGGAGGTGTGTTCCACGGGAGAGGCCACGGCTGATCGGGAAGCAGGCTCCGCGGTGGATGACTGTGCCCGGCTGGGGGCCAATGGGAACGTGGGGAGCACGGTCAAGGTCGGTCAAGGTCGGCCAGGGGGAGCTATGAGGCCCGGTAGACAGACGAGGAGTATTCGATGCCTTTTCGACCCGCAGTCTTTCCAGCTGGAAACGGGTGTGTCACGGTGGGGCCCCATCGTGAGTACGAGTGCGCGTGTGTGCGCACACGGTTCCTCATTCGCTCCGTTTCCTGCGGGAACACGGGAGCCGGTTCCTCAAAGACGGGCGGGGTGCCTGCACCCCTTCGCCCCAGTCCTGCGGGAAGCCCACCGTCCCCGGGGCGCCTCCTCCCTTCCCAGCGGCCCGCCTCACCTCTGCTCCGTCAGGCTTGCCCCGCTGCCCGCGGCCTCGGACCTTAACCGTCCCAGCGTCTCGCTACACTCCCTCCCTTTCCTCCAGTTTCATCGCGGGCCTTGTCGTGGACGTCCCCACGGCCCACTGTGCGGGCTCGCCTGCTGGTCCCAGCCCACTCTCTGACCCCGTCGTAGGTCCGCTTGCCCCGTATGCTGTCGCCGCTGGGCGCAGGACCCCAGCGCCCCCCCTCGGCTGAACCCCGGACGCGGGCCTCGAGCTGGGCGGGCCTCGGACTCGCCTCCTCTGGGCAGGCGGGCGCGCAGGTGGGCCGCTCGCGGGAGACAGGGAGGCCTGGGCTCCATGCCGTGGGGCCTGAGGAGCGGGAAGGACGATGGCTTCTGCCGTGGGTCTTCTAGAAGTCGGGGGGGGGGGACAGCGCGAGGAGAGGGAGGGACGCAGGCCGTGTGGGCCAGCCCAGGAGCAGAGAGGACAGGTGTGGTGGCAGGTGTCGGCGCGCGGAGCAGCCGGCAGGGACTCGCAGGCACACCGGCCGGGGGGTGGGGGCCCTGGACCCCGCGCCACCTCTGCGCTTGATGAAGGGACTCACACTTTCCCCTCCCGTGTGGAGAGCTCAGACCCCTTCAGGAGGGGAATTGTTTCCGACGCTTCTGAAACAGAGAGCGGTAACGAAAGAAAAGTATCGTTTTTCAAATGAGATGTGTTTCAGTTTGTGGACCTGACTGTTTACCAGCCGCTGGTGCTGGGCAAATTAACTCACCTGCTCTGACTCAAGGTCTTGGGCGGCACGATGGAAACAGTGACGCCCACCTCACAGGACGGCGTGCGCAGGGCGTGGGAGGACGTGCAAGAGCCAGCGGGGTGCCCCGCCAGCCCGTGTCCCCAGCCCCCAGGGGCCCGTGTCACCTGGCCGGGCGGCCTGACACCGAACTGCACAGCAGGGAAGGTGCGAGGCTTAGCCCAGATAAGCCGGCGGGGAGGCCAGCTGTCACTTCTGAGGTTTTGTAACTGAGTGGAACTTCTTAGGCAGGAAAGCAAGGTAAAACTTTCCCAAGGGGTTTCTGCGAGATTTCCAGCCCTCCCTAAATTAGCTCCGACCAGTAAAACCACGAGAGGAGACTTCCTGGCGGGGCCCGGCCCTTCCACTCCCGGGCCCGGCCAAAGGCAGGAAGCGCCGAGACAAGTCATAACTCAAACCTTCGGTTGGCTTCCAAAATTATCCGCGTGCAGGTCCCCTGGCATTTGCACCAAAGCTCAGGAGTTACTCCGGTTTGATCTGCCCCAGGTTATCGATCCATTTTTGACTGACTCACTGCCGGCTGGGGGTAGCGCTTTCTGTCGCCCTCGGCACCCCCACGTGGGCTGAGCACAGCCCCGAGGGGCGCAGTCTCCTTCCAGTCGGCAGGAGCCCCATGAACCCGCACTCAGCCCCTCATTGACCTGGGACGAAGGTGACAGGAAGCCTGTGCTTTGGACCCAGACCCCTGCATTCAACGCCCAGGCCCACCCTGGGTGGCAGGTGCCCTTGAGCAAGCCGTTTGGGCTTGCTGAGTCTTGGTTTGCTGGTCCGTCCAACCAAGAAGTTCCACAGCCATTAAAATGACTCGTATTTTAAAAAGTACAACAAACTGACCAAAAAAAAAAGTGCTGGCGAGGATGCGGACAGACGAGAAGCCTTCTCCCGCAGGTGGGCTTGCAAAACGGCGCAGCCCCCAGGGAGGACAGTCGGGCCGCTTCTCCGTGCAACACGGAGTGGAACATCACACAGCCCGGGAACGCCACCTCGCTGCTGCGGGCGCCAGAGTCGGAGACGGAGTCTCCAAGACATACTTTGTACACCCCGGGGCACCGCCGCCGGACTCACAGAAACCGGAAGGTGGAAACGGCTGAGCACTCGCTCCTCACCGAGAACAAAAGGAGGCGAGCGTGCCACCCCCACACACGGAGGGGTGGACTTCGGACTCGCACAGGCCAGGCTGCGGAGGAGCCTGGAGGAGCAAGACTGGCGACCGCAGACTTGCCGAACCGTCCCTGCCAAATCGATCGATGATCCCGCTTTCCCTCGGGAAATGTGGAACCCTTTCGATCATGGCGGATGTGCAGAAAAGCGTGGATGTCTCCCGTCGTGGCAGCCGGGGGCTGGGATGAGGTCAAGTGACGTGTTCTTCTCTCGTACTCTCAGACCTTTCCCTCGCGTGTCTGGGCCCCGCAGACGAGGGTGCTGGTTAGAGAGCCTTTGTGTGGTCACCGTGCAGCGCCACAGCGGGGCCCCTGGGTGCAGAGGGGAGCAGGCTCCCGGGATGTGTTTTGCAACATCGTTGCCAATCTTGGCCTCCCAGGAAGGAATCGTGGCAATGTCGCCAATGCCCAGTGGGCTGCCAGCTCCCAGGGGTGCGCAGTCCCTGTCCCTGTCCCTGTGTGCCCCTCCCACCAACTCCACCCCCCACCGTGGCCAGAGTGGTGGCTGTGATCGCAGGGCACGGTGTGGCCTTTTCGGGTTAAGTGGTAAGATGCGCCCCTTCCTCCTCCTGCCTCCCTCCCTCCCTCCACCCACCCAGAAAAGCCAACTCCATGGGAGGGCGGCCCCACGATGGAGAGAACCACCCGCCCTCCAGGAGCTGAGGTTCTCGCTGGGGGGTCTCAGGGAGAAGGTCCAAGAGGCCAAGAGCAAGAACCCCGAGGTCTCCGGGGTGGAGCTGGCGCGGGCTCAACCCGGCATCCGCCCCTCTGATTCTGGGATCCAGTCGACACCCGCGTGGGCCGCTGGTTCCAGGGCGGGGCCCAGGCACCGCATCTCCATGGAAGACAGGGAATCTCGTCGTGGGGGACACCCACAGCACCACAGAGCGCCTCCTCCGCGCTGTGTCTCACAGGCCACCCCAGGCACGCCACCAGCCGCACTCTGAACTCCGCCCCCTTCGGCCGCGGCAGAGGCCCTTTGGAACGGGGCTTTGGCAGCTGCGCGCCCCCCCTCGGAAGAGCGGCCCGTGTGCTCTCGGGAGAGTTACGAGGCCCATCTGAGTTTTATCTTCTGGATCCGAACTGTTTCCTGAGTCTCCGCCTTCAGGGAGCGCCCCTGTCCCCCGAGCGTGTGCCTCCCAGACACCCCTGCTTTGCCTGGTCTGCAGGAGCCAGGAAGGGATGCCCGGGGCCCTGGCCCCCCAGGGCGCGGACCACTGCTGTGGGCGTCGGAGAGGAAGAGCGCACAGTCAGTGTTTTCTGGACCGTGGTCACCATGAGGTGGGGGGGGCAGTGCACTCTCGAGTCCCAGGAAAGGTGACCGGGCTTCTGTGGGCTGGGCTGGCGTTTCCACCGCGCTGGTGAAAACGTCGTCTGCACGCTGGCCTGAGTGAGACCCGGTGCTGCCGACGGCCTGCAGCTGAGCCGGACGGGCCACCCTGCCCGTCCCCACCCGGCTGCTGTGACCCGGGTGCCCGAGGCTGCGGGAGGGGACCAGGTATCCCGGTGCAGAGGCCGGAGGCGCTGGGGCCCGCACAACCGGCCACGCTCGCCAGGAGCTCCGGCACGCACAGGGCCATCCGGGCAGGAGTGTGCGCGTGGGAGGGTCACCGGGAGAAACTCCCTTCCCCTTGCCCCGAAGGGACAGTTCTTCCCCTGAAGCTGGGGAGCAGTCGGGGGTTGCCCCCCCTCCCCCAGAGGGAGGGCTCAGCCTGCACGTTGGGTACACGGCCAGCAGATGGCAGTAGCGACTGGGACCATGCACGCTCACTCTCCCCAGGGCCCAGCTCTGAGTGAGGGAGGAAACTGAGGCTCCGCGCACTCCCAGCTCTGGGCGGGACTGTCCCACTGCTCGCCGGGTGCCCGGCTCCACTCGGGGAGCAGTTCCCGCTCCCGTGGTGGCGTGCACGTGCTCAGGCCGCCATGCGCCCGGCGTGCGGCCCGGCCTGGATCTCGGGTGCTGCCCTCAGCCCCCCACTCTGGAGCCGGCAGCTGGTCCAGAGCTGCCCACAGGCAGGCCCGACCAGTTGCCGGGGCGCCCTCCTGCCCTGGGGGCAGGGCAGGAAGAGGGACAGGGACCGTTCGAAGAGGGGGTGACATTTGGGCTGCGTTTGAAGCCGCCTGTGACTCACGCCTGCCTGCCAGGGAGGAAGGCCAGGTTATTCCAGGCAGGGGAGCAGCCGGTTTGGAAGCCGCCCAGGTGGGAGGTTCCGGGTGTGGGGAGGGTGGGGCTGCCCCCCAACGGCGAGGTCGGGCAGAGGCAACCAGCCCCACACGAGGGCAGGACCACAGCGCCCGTCTGTCCTTGCTCAGGTCACCGGGACTGGGACCTCTCTCCTGGAAAGGGAGAGACGTCAGGGTGGATGGGTGGGTCCAGACAGAGGGGCCTGGGGCCCACCCACCCTCCCAAAGCCTGAGTCTAAGCCAGGGACCCCCTAGCCTTCCTCCCCCTCCCCCCGTCTGCCCCGCCCCCGACCCTGGACCACGTGGTCAGTCTGGGGGCAGCTGCACCTCCTTTTGCATCCGCCTGTCTGTGCCATCGTCCCCTCTGTCTCAAGGCGCAGCCGGCAGGGCTTGGTCCCCGTCGGAGCCTGAGGGAGGAGGGGCTCGGGGCGGTGGGGCGGTGGGGCGGGGGGAGTTGAGTGCTCCGAGTTGGCAGTGGCCACAGTGCCGCCCCCTTGGCTGCGTCTGAGGACGGGCTGCGGGAAGGATGCCTCCGGGTGGACGGAGCTTGTCCCAGAGCCCAGGGCTGCTGGGTGGGAGCAGAGTTGAAAACCGGGCCATTCTGTCGTCCACCTCAACTCAGCCACTCTGAGCACTGGGGGTGACCCTGGGGACAGGGATCTGAGCACCCGGGGACCTCTGCGGACACGGACCAACCCCCCGCAGGGAGGGCCAGGGCTGCCCTCTTGCCAGAAGTTGCCTCCGGGAGGAGGTGCCTTCGAGGAAGCCCTGCAAGAGAGGATCCCCCATTCCCAGCAGCAGGAACAGCAGTGAGGAGGCTCAGAGGCAGGACTGGCCCCCTCGCAGGAGGAGGCAGGGCCAGCAGGGAACTCGGCGGGGGCCTCTGGGCCCGGAAGGGTACAGGGTTGACTCCGGGAAGGAGGGAGCCTGGGAGGACTTCGCTGGGTCCTGACTCAACCCGGAGGCGCAGACTCTGGTCCCTGGAAGGTCGGAGAACAAAGGGAGGGTGAGGCTGTAGGCGTGTTCCAGGGACAGGGACCAGGGACCGGAGTTGGCGGTTGCGAAGAAAGGTGAAGCTGCGAAGCCCTAGGAACTTCCCAAGGGATCAGATGTGTCGGGGTGGGGGCGGGGCCGTGAAAGGGGAACTGGGGTGAAATGCCATTGAAAGATCAATTGGACAAAATTGGAGTGATGTAAGCTGGGGAGGGTCCTATGATGTCACCAAGGACCTTTGACAGCTCAGGCTGAGGTTTCTGGCCAAAGCCACATCCAGCTGATGGAGGGTGACTGCCGGATGCCCCCTCAGTGGCCCGCGGGGCCAGAGTCCCCCCCCGGTCCTGGCCACAGACGGCTCTGCCCCTCGGCTCCGGGTCTCGTCTCATCCCTTTGCCCTGAGACGTCTCTCCGCTTCCAGGTGGGCAGCGTCCTTCCTTCGTCTTCTCTTCCTTCGCTGTCACGGCCTCCCCTCCACCAGCTCACACCTCGGCACGGTCCTTTCTGTCACGGTCCTTCCGACGGTGGCGGGTGGAGTGAGACCGCAACTGAAACGAGAGGGCCTTCCGGTTTGGTCGGAACTGCGCTCTGCATCCGTGGAGGAGAGACCGGCCAGCGAAGGCAGCGGCCCCGCCCTCCGCCAGCGACCCCCCCCAACCCCCACCGTGCTCGCCTCGCTCCGGGCGCCCCCGCCCACAGGCCGCTGTCCTAACTCGGCCGGTTGTTTTATTTCCCGGAAGAAACTGTCCTCCTAAAGCCCTGGTGTCTCTTTCTCAGGAACAAAGTATTTTTCAGACATTTTCACAGAATCTCAGCAAGGCTTTAAGACAGAAATTTACGGTGGTTTCCTGCCGAAGGGGGAAAAGCAAGTACGCAAAGCCCATCTTTGTTTGGTCACCAGGATATCTTTAAAAAATACTTTGTAGATTGCTACATTTTTCGATAGCATTCCTAATTTGGTCATTAGCGAAGGGCAGGCCAGCTGGCCGTGTACAGGTGAGTGGACTCCGGGGCTTGCCCGAGAGCCCACGGCTGACGAGGGGCCGGTTTCGGGCTGGGCCGTGGGGCCCGGGACAGCGTGAGACAGCCGAACGGGGGCGAGCGCACGGCCCCCGCGCGAGAGGGCGATTGTGTTTTCCCTCGGGACGCAGGTGGCGCAGTCCCCACCCGCAGCGGCTGAGAGCAGCGACAGTGTCTTCCCATGAGGGGGCTCTGGGGCGGGGGGACCTCACAGCCTGCAGACCAAACAGAAAGGGGGCCCATGGGGACTTGCGGGTGCTGGGAGGCTGCCGGGGGCCCGCAGTTCAGAGGGCCCCCCAGGGCCCCTGCCCCCGGTCTCCTGTCTCCCCCTGGCCACGCTCTGCCCCTGCTCCTCAAACTTCTCCTTCCCTGTCCCCGTGAGCACAGCCCCGACATTTCCCCACGACCAGGGGCTGACCCTCGGGGAAGGTCCAGGTGCAGGGACCAGGAGCGCAGCTCGCACAGCCCCACCCTTTCCCGGAGGCAGAACCACGGCAGGAAGTGAGGCGGCGGGCTGCCCCGGGCGTGTCCCTGCCATCACCCCCCCCAGCCCCGTCCAAGGGAGATGTTACCAGAACGCTCACATCAGGCGCACGAGGCGTGGGAGAAGCGAATGTATAAAACGGTGCTCGGGAGAGGGCAGCAGGTCCGGGTGGAGGCCTCGCCTCCCTGCAGTGTCTCCCACACCCCCACCCTGCACCCCAGCGGTGCGGGAGGAGGTGTCCACCGTCGGAACTCACCGGGCTCTTAGCTTTGAAATCTGTGCTCTGGGGGCGACAGTTCTCCGTGCGACGCCTCGGAGAGGGGCGTGGTGTGCCCAGCGTGACACGGAACACGCCGGAGCTGGCCTGGGGCCTTCCCAAGTGTTGTCTGTCCTGCCGATCACAAGGCAGCTGCCCCTGGACGTCCCCACGAGCTGCACCCGGCCCTCCGCCGCTGAGGGGCAGCGGCTGGACACAGGGGTGGCTCTCACCAAGCCCTCCCTTCAGCGACCGAGTTCACGGCCCAGGAGTCAGGTCAAACTGGACCGTGTGCCAACCGACCTCGGCGCTTCGCAAATCTCCCTTATCTGTGTGGCGTCCGCCGTGCAAAGCCGTGTCCCCAGCGAGAGCCCCGAGGGGCCCGAGAGGGCTTGGCCAAGCACCTTGCCCAACAGCCCGCTGCGTCCAGAGCCCTCTTACCCAAGAGTGCTTGCAGCCTCCCGGCCTCGAGCTGGGAGCGCCGGGAGCGCCGGGGCCGGCACCCGGGGCCCGGCCTCAGCTCCCTGGTGGGAGAAGCCCTGGGCCGGAGGAGCTCTCGTTCCCTGTCCCACTCGCTCCCCTTAGGCCGGGGACGTTGTGGCACTCTCGTGCCTCAGTTTCCCCTGCTAACAATGTCGCAGTGAACACCTGACCGCCCCTCCTCATAAGCCGGTGTTAAACGAGGTGATGTTCCTCAACAAACGCAAAGGGACAGAAGCTGACGCCGCATCTCCGGCTCCTCGACCACCACTCTGGCGTGCGGCCAGCAGGGCGCCTGCCGGGGCTGGTGGGAGGCGCCTGCTGCCCCCGGGTCATGGCGGAGGCTGCGTGCTGACTCTTCCTCTCCCCTGAGGTCCCATCTGTGTCCCCCGACTTTGTGTCATTAGAGTTTGCGGGGAGACATGACATCAGCAAGCGCAGCTCTGAGCCCCTTCCACACGGGGACAAGCGGGACCCATGAGCCACCTGCAGCTGCACTCAGCACAAAGACGCAGTGTCCCCTGCGACTCGCACGTCCAGTCGGTCCGAGCCGAGTGGCTGCGGGAGTGTCACCGCCCTCCACTGGCCAGGCTTACTCCTCAGGGAGGGGGAAGCGGAGACCGGGGACAGGGGAGCAGTTCGCCGTCGCTGGGGTAGGTTCCCGGGGCCCCGGAGTACCGGTGCCTGCCCCCACCTTCCTGGGTCTCCATCCCTCTGCCTCCAAGGGGCCTCCCTGCCCAGATCTGCTCTCCCGAGGTCCTGCCCCGGCCCTGCGAGGGTGGCAGCACGCTCCGGGCTGCGGTCCCCGTCGGCTCGACGAGGGTTTTCACGGGGTTCTGTCCCGCTGAGGGCGCACCAGGGAAGAACAGCCAGTCCCGCCACCCAGAGGCGCCTTCCTGACCTGGCTCCTGGCTCCCAGAGCCTGGGAGAGGAGAGGCCGGCAGCCCCTGACCCTGCAGGCGGTCCTGGGAGATGTCCCTGGGGTCACAGGGTCGAGGAGGGACAGCTGTGTCTGAGAGGTAACAGGGGCACTGCCGGTGACTCGAGGGACCGACGGAGGAGTGCCCGGGGGTGGCCTGAGGACGGATCTGCGGCGATGGCGAGGTGTGGCCGCGCCCGGGAGGAGCCCAGCGCGCAGAGGGACGAGGAGGCGGGTGGGGGCTGATGGCTGCGGGCCCGGGGTTGGGGCCCAGGCCGTGGAAGTGATGGGTGGGACAGAAGCCTCTCCTGGTGGCTGAGTTCTGCCACCACCATCACAGTGACCTCCGATGACCCCAGCCGGCACCTTCCTGGTGGGCGGGAGGGCGGGAAGGTCTGCCGTCGTCACAGGACGGACTCAGGACACTGAGGCTCGGCCGGGCACGTCCCAGGCAGCAGCAGGGCCGGGGAGACAGACGAGGGGGCGCCAGGCAGGAGACAGGCGGGGAGACTGCGGGGCCCGGTGTGGGGACGGGGGTCTGCGCTGGGCACCGCTCCCGCCTCCGCCCCGGTCCCAGGCCCCTGCTTATCTCCGCGCCGAGCCCCACCAGGCCAGGATGCACATCTTCGGGGGCCTCCAGAGAGTGGGAAACCACATCCGCGCCTTGGCTTCTCCGCGGCAGGAACTGCCCGGGGCTGGAGGACGCTGGCCTTCAGCAGCTGCCTCCGCTTCCTGCCAACCGCGCCTGCAGAGCTCCGGGGCCTGGGCCCTCAGGCAGCAGAGCACATGCCGGGGACCACGCTGGGATTGTCCCTGCGCCCCCAGCCCTCCTCACTCCCGTTCGTCTGCATTTCCGTCCCCACGCATTAGCCCGCCCGCCGGCAGGCCCAACCAGCCACCGCGGCGTCAGCCCTTTCGTCCACACAGAGAGGCGGCAGTCCCAGCCAGGCTGGGCACTGACTGACCTCCCCTGGGCATCTCTCCGCGCTGGCACTGGGGGCCCTGTGGGGTCCTGTCTCGGTCACTGTGCTATCCCCCACCTCCAAGCACGTCCCCTGTGCATCCAGCACGGACGAAGAAAGATGTTAGAGCTAAGGAGCATGATCTCAGACCCCAAGGCGGGGGGAGAATCCCGGGCTACTGCTCCCTAGGAGGCAGCCTCAGTATACCCATCTGTAAAATGGGCAGCAGGACCAGGGTAGGGTAGGTGAAATAAGGAAATGATCGCTTTGCCGGACTTGGGCCCCATGCTCCCATGCTGGGCAAGGGCAGGGTGCTGGGGAGGGTGCGATCCACCTCTGTGCCCCCACCACCACCCCCATCTCTGCAGGAGGCCCCGAGGCCTGATGGGCACCCTAGTGAGGGTGATGGGAGGTGTGGACGCCAGGAAGACCACGGCGTCCAGAAAGACAGCTGCTCGGCTGCCAGAACTGAGTTGGAGAGGAAAGACACTCGCCTCTGGAAAGGGCAAAGGGGCCTGTCCGTGTTCTCTAGGCCCTTCCTGACTCAGGCGTGTGTCTCTCTGGGAAGGTGCTCCTGGGGGGAAGGGGGGTCGGCAGTCACTTCTGTGTTCTCTGGGGTTCCCTAAGCCGGTCTTAGCACGGATGGGAACTTCGGAGGCAGGGCAGTGCGGCTGAGGACCCCTTGGAGTGGCTCCCACATGTGGCTTGCAAGCGTCAGTGATTTCTTCAGGCCTCGAGCGCGCCCTGCGAGGCTGGAGGACGCTGCGTTCCCAGAGCTGCGATGCTTCCCTGGCGTCTCAGAGCTCCAGCTCCCACCTCTGCAATGGCCCGGCCGTGGCAGGGAGGCGTGGCCGAGGCAGGGAGCTGTGGCCGTGGCGGGGAGGGCTCCCCACAGGCTCATCTCTGCAGCATAGAGGGGTCGGACTCCTGGATGCAGGGCCCATCCCGGCTCCCGAATGCACCTCTTCCCCTCCCTCCCCGTCTGTTTCCCCCGGGGCCTATGTGCTCCCGGATACCAGGAGTCACAGAATTCCCCTCGCTGTCCCCTGTGGTTCCCCGACTTTCCCATCTGTCCGTCTGAGATCATCTGCAACAGGCACGGTGCCGGGGCTGGCACGGAGCCTGACTCAGTCAACATCGGTTTGCGGGGCCTCACGACGCCCCCGCTGGAGGGCGAGGGCGGCCCGGTCCTGGGGCTGCGGCTGTGCTCCGGGATGTAGGCCCCCGGGCACTGGGGAGCCGTGGGAGGGTCCAGCCGCTGGAGGACAAGGTTGGATTTGCAGTTCGGAAAGATCGCTGGGCCCAGAGGAGAAGGGGTTAGGACAGGGGGTGGAGGGGCAAGGAGACCCCGGCTGGGTCACGTCAATGCCCAGGCGCAGAGGCGGACAGCGCAGCCGAGGCAGATGGCCCGGGGGAGGGAGGGGCGTTCCCGGCCGCTCAGGAGAGACAGGCAGACTCCGGGGTCCCCAGTTCACATGGGCTGCCCGTCCCCTCGGCCTCAGGGGTCCTCGGCCTCCGAGCCCGTGCCCCAGGTTGGGTCTGCGGCTCTCCCGAAACAAAGGGCGGCCTGCACGGAGGGGGCCTCCTTCCTGGACGCCCACACACCCGCACTGGCCTGCCCCACTCAGGTTCTCCACTGCGAGGACGGGTCACCCCAGCTCTTAGTGCAGGGACAGCGTCGGGGGGTGGGGGTGGCCAGAATCTCCCTTGACAGGGTCCGGAGCGAACAGGCCTGAGCCAGGAGGTGGCCACATTGCCACGTCCGCCCCCGTCACTGAGGGGACAAGACAGAAGCCCCGGGTCTCGAGGTCCCTGGAGCTGGTCAGGCCTCCCCGTTCGCGGGAAGGACCCGGCTCCCCAAGTACAGCGGAGGCTCCACGTCTGCGGGGTTCTCGTGTAACTCTCTCTGTTCTCGTCCTGGATCCTCCAGGACGACCCCTTGTCATCCCGTTTTCCAGAGATGTCCCTGCCAACCCCTGCCTGCCACCGAAGGTGAGCCTCGGAGGGTTGACACCTCCATGCTGGGCTTCGGTTTGGAGTTGGGGTCACGAGAGTCTCAGGGTGGCTGGATCTGTGAGGGATTCTACCTCTGCAGTGAAGGGCTGAAACCTGTGTGTGTGTGTGTGTGTGTGTGTGTGTGAGAGAGAGAGAGAGAGAGAGAGAGGGAGGGAGAGGGAGAGGGAGAGAGAGAGAGAGAGGGAGAGAAGGAGAGCTCACTGAAAAGGCTTCCTGCAGTTGCAGAGAGACACCTCTGGATTCCGTAATACACGGTCCTGTCTCCTGGGCCTGCAAGGGGAGCCCTCAGGTCCTGGCCATCAGCCTGTTCCAGCCAACACCCCACCCAGCCGCCTGCCTTCGCCCAGAGCCCTGTCCTCACTACCTTTGATGGCATCATGGGCTTAGCGCAGGCCCGGCCTCCAGGACCCCTGGGTCCCCCTGGGTCCCCCGGCTCGGCCAGCGTGCTCTGAGCGACACTGAGCAAAGCACTTCTACCTGGGCCCCGACGCCCCTTCCTCAACGGGAAGGAGGGCGAGGACCCATCTGGGCCCGCACAGCCCTTCGCCCCCTCAGCCTGTCCTAAGGAGCGGGGCCGGGCCGGGCCAGGGGTCCATGGGGATTTTGCTGCCGGGGGGCTGCACTTTCTCCGTTCCATCAGGCTCTGCGGACCCTGTCCCCTCGGGCTGTGTGCATGCGATTCCCCGTGGCCCGCCTCCCGTAGACCACTGTGGTACCACGGCCCCGGCCCCGGGCCCCTCTGCTGTCCCCACAGTGGGCACCGCGAGTCACAGCAGCTCCGACAGCTGCGGGCGGAGAGGGGGTGGGGGAGATGAGCTGTCAGGGTCGGGAGCTGTGTCCCAACCTGGTCTCCAACCTGTCGGGTCTCGGGCTCCCCTCACGGAGACCCGTGTCTCGAGCCGCAGAGGGAGGAGGAGCCCCGGCCCCTGCCAGCAGGGCCCCCTGCCTCCAGTGACCACTCAGGATGGCGACCGAGTGCGAACACGGCAGTGCGTTCTGAGAGCTTCGGAGTCCAGTTGTTTCGGACGTGCTGGGAAGCACCCTTTTGGCCTCACTGCTCACCAAGGACCCTGCTGCCCGCTGGCAGCAGGGCCCATCCCAGGGGCAAACTGGGGAGTGTGGCCAAACATGCCACCGCCCACCCGAGGGGGCCGAGCTGGACCCCCGCGTCAGACAAGCATCTCACAAGGGCCTCTCTGGACACCCTGGGCTGCAGACCCGGCGGGAGCCTGACTCCGTGGCGACGGGAGCTCGGTGATACCCCCGTGACCACGGGCCATCGGACGTCGTCCGAGTTGCAGACGCACAGAGGCCCTCGGTCCACCCTGACCCCTCGAGGCCCGTGTGATCACGGAGGGCGTTGCGGGGCCACCCCGCGCCCGCCTCGCTGGCATTAGTCCCCGGGACCTGTAACGGCACCGGGCACATCTCCGCGCTCGTGTCCCCGCCTGGCATTGGCGGCAGAGCCCAAGGGCCCGAGACAAGAGCGTCTCAGGAGACGGATGGGGGGCTGTGATGCAAGACCCCTTATCGAGGCGGCTCCGCGCGGGCGTCGATTTCATTACCTCCACTTCCTACCTCTAATGTAATGGCCGGCCTTTTCCTGTTACCCAAGGGGAGCAATTTCCACTTTAGACAACGCATTTCTTACATATCCTTTGGTAATCATGGACAGCCTGGCGATTTCCCCTCCCTTTCAGAAATGCCAGCCTCTGGCCTCCCCGCTGCGGGCAGGAAACCCGTGACCCAAGCTCCGCTCAACAGTCTGGGTTGCACATCTCACGTGGAAATGAATTTGGAGTGGTCTTTAAACGCTGGAAGGGAGCCCCCTCTCAGGTTTCCCCCGGCCACTCAGCCTTTGGAAAATTCGGGCCGGTAACCCACTACTCAGGGACAGATAAACTCGCTCCCCAAAACACGCAAACCCCATTCGGTTTGGAAGCCGGACTTTCTCACTGTCTCCTGACAGCAGCCTTGCGGGGATGGGCAACCTCGCAAAGGCGAGGTACCTTTCCACAGTGTCCGCAGGTGGGGAAGGTCCCGGCCAGGTGCGCTCGGAAATCCCAGGCTCAGGAAGGACCCAGGTGTGGGGAGCTGTGCCGCAGGGGCCCAGAAAGGGTGTCTGCTGCGGAGAACAGGGTCCGGGTGGTGCCTGAGCAGGCTGGGTGCTTTTGAATGACGCCGGGACAGCTGCCCCATGCCTGCTGGTGGGACCCTCCAGGCACAGGGACCCTCCAGGCACAGGGACCAGAGCCTGGCAGGAGGAGAGGCTCGGAGGGGCTCAGAGAGAAAGGCCAGGGAAGAAGGGAAGGGTTCTAGGTGACAGACCCTGTCCGAGGCGCGGGCACGCGTGAGCTCCGTTCCCACGGCAGCCTGGGGGCAGAGAGAATTCCCGCTCCACAGACGCAAAGCTGAGGCTTCGAGAGGCGAAGGGGTTCGCCCAAGTTGAGGGAGCCGACGATGGAGGAAACTGACTCACCGCTGGGGACCACGAGTCCCCAGAGCCCAGGAGTTGACCGCCGGAGGCCTGTCACTCAGGATCCACAGCCAAACAGCACCCGTGCCGCCTGAGAGCTCGGCGGCAGTGCAGACCGCTGCGTTCCTCACGCCTCGGACCCGAGACAGAGTCAGGCGCCCGAGCGGTGAGGCTGCCTTCCTGGGAGCCGTGCCGGAGCACTTCAGGGTCAGGTGTCAGCATCGAAGGCCGGCGGGGGTGCTCCAGGCCAGGAAGGGACCGGGGACTCTCTGGAGGGAAGCCTCATGCACCCAACAGGCAGTGGTGCCCCAGGAGTGAGGGTTCTGATGGGACAGCGAGACACGTGAAAGACACAAAGGTCGGACGAGGCATCTGTGACTGCCATTGAGCTTATGAGCATGCTGTCCACCGGGCCACCCAGCCGTCCATCAACGGGACTGAGGATGGGAACCCTCGGAAGGATGCAGGTGGTGTCTGGATACCGTCTCATTTCACCTGCTTGCTCAGCATCAAGGAGCGAGAGTACCACCCCCCCAGACTGAGGCTGAGCCTCCGAGTTTAAGCAATCAAAACCCTCACCTAACAGAGATGACCATGCCGCAGTACCTGGGAGGGGGTGGGGGGTCGCAGATGAAGGCAAGAGAGAGCAAGCCTACAAAGAAGTTACTGGAAGGAGCAGCCGTCCAATCAATGGCAGGGCCCTTCTGCGGGGAGGGTCCCGGCACACAGATGATGGTTTAGGAGCAGGAGGGGGGGCATCGTGCCAACGGGCGCCTGTCCACTGGGCCCCAGGAAGGGCGGGGGCCGACATTAGCATTCAGGTGGCATGAACAGCACCAGAAACTGCTCTGGGGCTGTTTCCAGGGTCCTCACAGGTCAGCCACCGTCCCGACGGCTATGGATTTGGAGGTGGGACCATGGGCGGGACATGTGGGTTCCACCAGGGTAGAAGCCCTCTCACTGGGAGTCAACAAGAGAACTATTTGGGGGCCGTAATCTAGTGTCTCGTGGGTTGGGAAATCAGCATTCGTCTCTGGCAACGGGTCGCTTCGGGATGCACGGACGAAACTGATCCTCTCCCGCCTGAAAATTCTCCACCTCTGACCTGGAAACATCACCAAAGGACGGAGCGATCGAGCCTGGTGACCGGTGGGCCTCCTTCCCTGGCACGATGCTGTACCCTCACCACCCTTTACCCTTCCCAACTACCTCCTTAGAGTTCGGTGAAGTAGTCACCTGCCCCCCAGCGCCCACTCCCTGTCCCATCCTGGCTCCTGAGTCAATGCTGACTGAGATGCCCAGTTCCACAGCCACCCCTGCTCCCCGGCCCAGCAGGCAGACTTTAACATCACGCCCCGCAATGAGCTGAACGGGGAGCCCTTGGCCGCGGCCCCAGCCCCCGGCTCTCCCAGACCCGTGAGGACTCCAGGCTGTGGATGGTGAGGCAGGGTCCCTTCTCAGTCCCCACACAGTCCTCCAGACCCCTCACGCACGTCACAGCTCGCACTCCTGGGGCGTGAGCCTGGCCTCTGAACACCGCACAAGGTGCCTGGGGCCTCATCCTAGGAAACGACGGTTCCAGATGTTTCTAGCCCACCTCACACCATTTACTCGACGTGCCCACGGTCTGTGCTGCACTTGCTGCCCATCCCCGTCCCACTGTCCGAGAGACAGTTTTTCGTGAGTCCTGGCTGAGCTGTGCCCCTTGGACACGCTTGTCCAGCCTCCTCTGCCCCAGACAGCATCTCAGCCCTGTGGGGCCCCCCAGCCCCTGCTCACTTGTCCAGGGGGTAGCAGCCTAAGCACCATGTGGGCCCCCCTCTCTACTTCCTCCCAGGGCTGAAGATACCGGTCCGACCATGCACCCCACCCCATTTCAAGCAGAGGAGCCCAAAGGGGGGGATGTGCACGAATGACAATTTCACGGAGGAGAAGTTTGAGGCGCACCATGAAGATGCATTAGGGAAGAAGAGGAGGAGTAGCTCCAAATAAAGGAAGTGGGGAAACCCTGAGCAGGGACTGGGCAATCGTCGCTCTCTGCCGCTGTGCAGGAAATGGAAAGGTTAGTGTGCGGGGAAGGGGGAGGGTGTGGCTGTAGGGCAGGGAGACTCCCCTCCCCTCGGGCGGGGGCGGGGGAGGGGTGGGTGAGGCTCTGGTTCTGCTCCGGAGTGCCAGCAACGGACGGGCGCTCACCCCAGCTTGGGAGAAGAAAACTGAACACTCGGGGCCCCGCAGTCGGAGCTCAGATCTGTGCCAGAACCACTGTGAAAAGGGGGGATAAGCAACCTACGACGAGCGCTCGAGCTCCACGGACCATTTCACTTCTTAGCCCAGTAGAGCAGTTTCACCTCAGACCCCAGCCACCCAGAGCCTCCGTGAACCATCGCGGAATTCTCGCTACATGTTCAAGGGCGGAATCCCACTTCACCGTGTCCGCAGGTCGCATGCCCTTGGGCACATCATGCATGCGTGTGTGTGTGCTCACATGCACTCTGCTGGGAAGACACTGAGTAGGGCCACGCGGCTGGCCGTGCCGGGTAACGGAGTGATCGGAAGTGATCGGGTAACAGGCTCCCATCGTTTTTAGTAGACTTTTCATAGATCATTCTTTAAGTAGGGAGAAACAAAGGGTTGGAAAAAGTCCATCCAGAGTGCTGTCCTCCCCTGACGCCAGGGTTCCAGCAGGTTTCCACAGCCAGGCAGCTTCCTTCCAGTCTCTTTAGCTCATTCAAACGTTGATTTATGGGCGGTGGATACATGGATCAAGGAAGCTTTGAGTGTAAGTGTAAGAGATAACCGTACAATGTCGTGGGCCCTTTCCTGCTTACTTTCTGGTCCTTTGCAGACAGGTCTCTGCTGGTTGGGAGCCTTGGCCACGCCCCATCTGCCCCTGCTCTTTGCTCCCAGTGAATTCTGACATCCCCGCTGCCACCAGAAGAAGAAAACAAACCCACGCCTTTTAAGACTGTGGATGCAAAATCCCTTAAAAAGTACTAGTGAACCAAATGGAGCAACATGCTGAAGGGATTAAAACCATGTATATATACAGAAAATACACATTTGGCCCTGGTTGGTGTAGCTCAGTGGATTGAGCGCGGGCCTGCGAACCAGAGGATCGCGGTTCGATTCCCAGTCAGGGCACATGCCTGGGTTGCAGGCCAGTTCCCAGTGGGGGACACACGAGAGACAACCCTACATTGATATTTCTCTCCCTCTCCCTTTCTCCTACCCTTCCCCTCTAAAGATAAATAAATAAAAAAAATCTTTAAAAAAAAAAAGAAAATACACATTTGGTATAAATAGTGAGTGATGGAATGCAAGGTTGGTTTCACGTCTGAAAATCAATTAATGCTACACAACACAGTAACAAAATAAAGAACCAAAACATATGATTATCTAAAGTAATACAGAAAAATCATTTGACGAAAACCAAACTCCCTCTACGACAGAAAGAACACATGCAAAAACAACTAAATTAATGGTTCGTTAGTCTGCTAGGGCTGGCATAACAGAATGTCATGGGGGCTTGCACGATAAAAGTTCATTGTCTCAGAGTTTTTGAGGCTGGAATTCCAAGGTTGAGTTGCCATCATGGCTGGTTCCTGCTGAGGGCTCTGTTTCTTGCTGTGTCTGCACGAGACCCTTCCTTTGTGTCCAGAGAGCAAGGTGTGGCGGGGAGAGAGCGAGAGCGAGAGAGAGAGAGAGAGAGAGAGAGAGAGAGTTAGTTTTGACATCTCTGCCTCTTCTCGTAAGAACAGCAGTCTTTATCAGATGGCGAGCTCACCCTTCTAACTTCACGTGACCTTCATTAACTCCTTAAAGACGCCGTCTCCAGATGCAGTCACGCTGAGGGTTAGGGCTTCAGCACAGGGACTGGGATGAACACAGTTCAGTTTCTATAACCAATGGGAAACTCGAACCTGAGACGAGGCGTCTGTAAAAAGCTCCTACTAACATCTCACTTAATGGAAAAGATTGAATGCTTTCTGGAACAGAACAGAGGTGTCCACTCTTAGCACTTCTATTCAACATTATACTACAGCAATTAGATAAGAAAAGGAAATAAAAGATATTCAGATGGGAAAGAAAGAAGTAAAACTATACAAAGGTCTGTCCAGAAAAAGGCCAGCCATTGTTAATGTAATGAGACGGGTTTGTGAGACATTGATGTCACCTGGCAGCCACGGAGAGTGGACCGGAATGCACATGTGTGAACAATGATGACGTCACTGTGCTAGTCAGTGGGGGCGGCAGATGCTGCTGAGTGAGCAAGTGTCCTGTGTGGCCATCACATTCACAATGACTGAGCGAGTAGAGCAACGAACCTGCATGAAGTTTTGCGTTAACCTTGAACATTCCTCCATGGAAACTAATCAGATGATTCAGAAGGCCGCAGCTGTGGGCAACTGGTGATTGACAGCTTCATCACGACAGCACACCCACTCATGTGTCACGTCTCGTGGAGAATTTTCTGGCAAAACATCAAATCACCCAGGTGACTCAGCCCCCTACAGCCCAGATTTGGTGCCCTACAACTTCTGGCTTTTCCCAAAACTCAAATCGCATTTTCCACTTTCAAAGATTACTACAAATCCTCAGTGCGGTATTGGCATACGATAGACATATAGATCAATGTGACATTGGAGGACTAGGACTGAGAGTCCTGTGAACCCATCCGTCTGTGCTTAATCAAGTTCGATGAGGGCGCCGAAGTTAGTCAGTGGGTAAAGAACTGCCTTCTACCAATGGTAGCAGGACCACTGGGTAATCCTATTTGAAAGAATAAAAATGAACCCTTACCTCACAAAGTATATAGATATTAACCCAAAAGGTACCAACAGCCTAATACAAGAGCTAAAATATCAAAACTCTTGGAAAAAAATAGGAGTAAATATTCGTGACCATAGATTTAGCAGATCTCTAGGTAAGACATCCATAGCACAAGCAACAAAAGAACAATAGAGACACTGGATGTCACCCAGATTCAAAGCTTTTGTGCGTCAAAGGATACGTTCAAGAGAAGCAAAAACCAACTCAAAATGGGAGAAAACATTGGAAAACCGTGTATCTGACAAGGGCGATGATTTACATTACACAAAGAACTCTCACAACTTAACAAAGAGACGAACAACCCAATCACGAATGGGGACAGGAAGTGAATGGATGTCCTCCCAGAGGTGACAAGCTGATGGCCAGCGGGCACGTGGAAAGACGCTCCGCATTGTTCGTCACGAGGGAAAGTCGAGCGGAAACCGCAGCGAGACCGTGTTCCCTACCCCCCGGAAAGGCCGTGCCCGAAACGGTGGGAAACGACCGTGGGACGGAGCGCAGGGAGAGTCCGGAAGCCCCAGACGCCGCTGAGCTGAACTCGAAATTGTGCAAAATTTCTGTGCAAAACAAGGGGGCCGTTTCTCGGGAACTTGAACACAGAATGACCGTGTGATCCAGCAATTCCGCCGCTGCACACGTGAACCCAAAGGGTTTCAGAACAGGCAGACAAACAAAACTTACACACATGCATTTATAGTGACCTGATTCCTAACCGCTAGCAGGTGGAAATGACCCGGATGTCCACCAGCAGATGACCGCATGGGTGGAATCCGATCCGCGCGGCGGTCACACGGGTGACTGCTTGCCGAGCGGAGGTTCCCATCTGGGGCAGCGAAGCAGTTCGGAGCTGCACGGCGGTGGGGACGACCAGCGCTTCACACGCCGCCCTTTCTAGGAAGGGTCATGACCGACATTTGTGTTGCACGTGCCTGAAAATTTTATTTCATAGCGAATATTTTGGAAGTCGAGGACGTGGCATCGTGGCTACTTTGTAAAATGGAAAAGAACAAGAGCACCCTGTTTGACTTGGGAGCGAAACCCATGCTCGACGCTTAGTAGAAACTTAAAAGACGAGTAAATGAGTGAACGAGCAAACGGAGGAGGAGGCCTCACTGCCCACGTGACCGGCGAGGGGGCGCCGACCTACCCCGAGTGGACCCAGCCGTGAAGCGCGGGCCTTCGGTCCCCGCCCGTCACATCCATCCCGCGCTGTCACGCTGTCTGCCAGGAATGTATCCCCTGCGTTATTTTCCCTGCACTTTCAGGGGCTGTGAATAATTTAGAAAGACAAGCGATGCGCATCCATCATCTCCATTAGTGCGGGCAGCGTAAGACAAGACCAGCCCACCCCGACAAAAGCCAGAGTGTTCCCGGGACTAGAAGGCAAGGCTTTTCTGGGCGGAGCCGTGAGGACCGAGCGAGGGGAGAATTTCCTCAGAGCCTCTCGAGCGCAATCCAGCGCCCGCAGCCTGCGAACGTCAGGGGTTGGGGACACCCAGGGGCTCAGCACCAACGCTCCCAGGCATGCAATCCCAACATCTCCCGCGTCCCCCAACACCCCCTACCCTAGAGCAGAGACAGTTACCATAAGGGACTTAGCTGCTTGTCACTTTGGTTCATGCACTGTGACACTTAATGTTAGCTGGAAACTATTGCAAGGGGGCCCCAAACATCTGCTTAAAAATAAAAAGATGTGTCTCGTTGTCAGAAAGCTTTGATACTTGGCACAGAATATGAGCACGTGCATGACTTGTTGGATCAGAAAGCCCCTGTAATCTGGGTCTCGAAGCACACGTGCACACATTTACTTGCAGACCCGGCATGAAATACTTAGATAAGCAAATAAATCGTGTCGAATCCAGCGCCGGGGGAGCGGGCGAGTGCCCCCCCTCCCCCGAGAGCTCCACATCGGCGGTCGGACGTCCTGGGGCCGAGTCTGTGTCTCGGGGCCGGCCCTCCTGGTCCTTCACTTTCTTCAGCCGCTGAACGGGCTAGTGACGACGCCTGACTCAGGCTGTGCGTGGGAGGGTTGACACAGAGCACCGGAGACGCGCTGAGCACCGTGCCCGGCGGACGGCGACGGCTCAAAACTACAGGCTACGCGAGAGTCGGCGCCCCTGGGTCGCGGGAAGAAAACCGCTGACAAGGACGACGGTGTGGGTTTCTGATGTAACAGACGCGCCAACTCAGAACTTCTCTCCCAGACAGATTCCTGGGCACAGCCTCATCCGCCTGCAAGAGGCTCTCAGAACGCAGCTTGCTCGGGGCGGCCGGGCCGACGCTGGGAAGCCTAGCCCGGGCTAGGATTTCCAAACCAGGTGCGCCGGGCGGACAGGACCACAGTCCAGGACCTAACCAGGAGCTCGTGCTCGGCCGTCAGAACGACACTGCCTCTCTACTGCCTCCTTAGGGGGTGCTCAGGTTCGAAGGGGAAGGATGAGCGGCCAGGGCTGGGGCGCAAAGGCTGGGACTGGAAGGACGAGGAAGCCCGACGTGAGTGGGGCGGGCAGAGCCCCGGTCCAGGTCCGTTCAAATGACAACCCAGGCCGCCGGGAACACGCCCAGGAAGCGACCGCACAGCGGTGATAAGAGGCTGTCGGCTGTAGGCGCAGACAGACCTGGGAGCCTGTTCCTGCTCTGCCTGTTTCACTACAGGCGGACCTTTGGAACCCCCTGGGGCCCAGCGGTTCATCTGTACACGAACGGCAGCGTCAGGCCGAAGCGCAGAACAGCCAGTACCGGACCGTGTCTGTCTCCAGAGTTAGTCCTTCAGTGCGGCTCATCGAGGGCTGAATGTGCGGGCCGGTTCAGGGTGATGATGGCAGATAAGGTGGCAAGTTACCCAGTTAGCTCACACGCGTGTTCGCTCTTATTTATCTTGATGGGAAGATTTGGCAGAAAACTGGGGAGGGAAAGTACCAGAAAATGCCCTGCTTTTATACAGATAGAACACAAACGCTTTAAAAGTCTGCGGACTCAAAATACATCACTTGAATTTCTCCATAACAATAATAATGTCATTTATATCACCATGCCCAGGGCGCCTTCCTTGGCGATGGTCCTATTTCGACTCTCATAACCGTATTGCGAGCTTTATGGGGCCTGATGGTCCCCGCTCCTCACCCTGAGACAGCGCGTGTCCGGGCCCGAGACAGCACACGCGTGGCCGGGACCTGACTCCCAGCAGAGGACTCGTCCCGGCCCACACCCCCGCTCTGCTCCCTGCACAAGCCCCCGTCTCTGTTTGCGAGTGAAGACCCCCAGACGCGGGCCTTCGGGCCGAAAGCAAAGCAAGCCCTGGACTTCGGGGACCCTGTCCCCACTGGCCTCAGCGGCGGTCCCGGCTACTCGGTGGGTGACGGGGTGGGTGTGGCAGGGATTCTCGCTCCTTGTGTCAGTGGGTGGTAAGTACCAAGGATTTTCTGTCCAGAGCAAGGTTTCCCACGCTGGGGGGATTCTCGCCACCCAGCCGACTCCAGCGAGCTGCTGTAAGTGCGGAGAAACGCTCTGCAGCACCGCCCAAGGAGGGGTCAGGGTTCGGATTCCCAGCGGCCAGTTCTTAGAATTAGTTTCTTATTTTCAACAAAAGGTCACCTTCCCCATTTTGGTCTTTCCATGCTAGGTTTTTCGCACTGCCTGACTTGTTTGTTTTGAAAATGAGGAGGGAGGGGGACAGACCCTGCGCGGAGCGCGGTCGACTTGAACACGGGGGCTCACGGCCGCAGCGAGCCTCGGGGGAACCGCAGCGCTCCCGTCCCGCCGCCCGTCTGAGACGATCCCAGACCTTCAGGCCCAGGAGACCGCCCGCCTCGGAGAGCACCACGCGGTGCCCTGGGCCCCCGGGCGAGTGCGGAGGGGCTTCAGCTCTTCCGAGGAGCTTGAGTCCTCGGTCCTGTGCCCCGCTGGGGGAGTGAGAGGCACACCGGGAAGGCCGAAACGGGAATTCTCTCTGCCCCGGGCTGATGGGTGGACACTTCCCCAATTTACCCATTTCCAAGAAGAAAGCAGATATGTGTGCCACATGCAAATGACCCCTGCTCGTCTTCTGCCCACACAATCCCCTCGCCAGCCAGGACCCAGAACGGTGTGGCAGTCAGACGGAACTTCACCTTCATCTCCTTAAAGAGTTTATTTTAAACTTCCGCTACACCTGTCCTTGGTAAAGGAGAGAAGCAACACGACCTGTCTCCATCCAGAACTGTTCTTTCTTGAGATTGTCAACAGCGTGTTAGGGTTTAAAGGACAAGAGTCTCATCCCAAAGCATAAACACAGATCTTCCATCGGCCCCACACGTGGCTTTGCCCTCTGGGTGAACTTCGCAAACGGCCGTCCTGCCCGATTCGAGCCCTCGTGGAGGAAGCTGCTGGCGGTGTTCGTTTGTCTTGTTTTGTTCGGTTTTGTATTCGTGGATTTTTTACAAGATTAACAAAGGATCTTCTGGTCCTAGTTTCCTAAGACTTTTTAAAATCACATATTCAGGTTTATCACATGCTTTTTCTTCATTACTTACAGTATTATTCAAATATTCTATTTCTTATATGTCAGCTCTCAAAGGCTGTATTTTTCTAGGGATTTTACTCTTTTATCTGAATTGTCAAAGTTATTGGCATAAAGCTTTCAATAAAATCCTAATATTACCTTTTTAATATGCGTGGTTTCTATAGTAATGCCCCTTTCCTAGTCCTTAATATTAGTAATGTGCGCTGTTTTCATTGTTATTGTTATTCTTTTATCTATCTGGCCAGGAATTTGTCCATTGGGTTAGCTTTTTTTTTTTTTTAAGTGACTTTCAAGCTCTCTGTTTCCTTGTATCGAAGGTGTAAAATCTTAGGTTTTCTTTTTTTCATCATTTTTAATTCAGTCTGACAATCATACTTTTCTTCACTTGGGACATTTCAGTTCCCATTATTATAAGTAATTTCACATTTAGGTTTAAATCAGCCATTTCACAATTTATTTTTAATGGGTTGCGCTCGCTCCGCACTGCCTTTTCCTCCCCTTTCGTCTCTTCATCTTTACCGAGGGACGCGATTGGTGGTAACCCTCCCGGCTCTTCTCCCCTCCTTGCTTGGCAGCCCCTCGGGCTCCCGCTGTTGCTCCGGCAGCCGCTCCGGATCGCCGGACCTGCCTCCTCGGGCTCATCCGTCGGCGTTTCACCCACCGCTCCCTGAGCGGTCCTGCCTCCCGGCCCGCTGCTCCCATGTTTGGGGGCGGAGGTCACGAGACTTACAACTTCACCAAGCTGCAGAGACACACGCAGGTGCAAGAAGTAGCACAGAGAGGGCCCGTGTGCCCCAGGCCTCCTCTCGTCTTGCGACACCGCCTTGCAAACCTCCCGAGTCGGGCCGGCCAGGTAGCTCGGTTGGAGTGTCATCCCTATCCGCCGAGGCTGCAGGTTCGATCCCCGGTCAGGGCACGTACAAGAAGCCCCAGTGAGTGCATCAAAAGTGGAACGACAAATCAGTGTTTCTCTCCCTCTCCCCCTTCCTCTCTCTGAAGTAGTTTCTTAAAAACTGCCGCACCCTCCTGAGCACGATCTTGGCGCTGATGCAACCCCCCACCTCTCAGCCAGACGCCCCGTTCTGCTCGGATCTGTGAGCGCCCAGCTCTCTCAGCGTTACTGCCCCGCACCGCCGGCTGGGTGGGGACACGGCAGAGCTCCGCCCCCCGAGGCCCCGGTGCCCTCGCGGCGCCTTCCCCCCACCCAGCCCCAAGCCTCACCCCACAACACTCCTCTGCTCTCCATCTGTATAATTTTGTCATCCTGACTTATTTGTTCTGTAGTCAGCGGGTTTCTTTGTACGGCGTCCTTAACGATGACTCTGAGTGTCGCAATTCACACACAGGACAGCACAGTCAGCCCCTGCTGCCAACCTGTGACTGGGTGGAGGGACGTGCAGACACCCCACGGACGTACCCTTGGGTCCCTTCCCCTTCCCCACGTGGTGTCTGCCACCCAATGTCATTCATAAAACTCGTGCGGAGGAAGTTCTCCTACAGATTCTAGTACGCTGGTGCTTTCTCTTCTTCCTCCATCATCCCTGATACTCTAAGATTTCTTGTATTTCATTTGTTTTCTAGTCAAAGAGCATCTTTCGACCATTTTTAAGGGTTGGTCTTTTTGTAACACATTCTTTTAGGGTTTCATTTTGTTTTGTTGTTTTTTTTTTTAACGTTACAAATGTCTTTCCTTCCCTGTAATTCCTGAAAGATCATCTTTCTAAACATAAAATTCACAGTGGGTGGGTCTGTCTTCCCGCATCTGAGCAAAGGGCCCTCGCTCGTCCCCTGTGGTGGGCTTCTTGGAGACGCCCCTGGTCACTCAGATTGCCCCAGGCAGGGGAGGGGTCGCTTCTCTCCAGCCGCTTTCAAGACGTGTTCTCGGTGTTTAGTTTTCAGACGTTTAATGAGGATGTGCCTTAGCAGGGATTTCTCTGAGTTTATCCTCAGAATTCACTTGGACTCTTGATTCTGTAGATTTTTCTGTTTCCCCAAATTCAGGGGTTTTCAGATCTCAATTTCATTGAATCCCAGACTTTCGGCAACATTTCTATGAAATTTTCTGTTGGACCTTTCAAAGTTCCTGTTATACAGCCTGCATGTTGTATTAGAATTGTTAATAGACACTTTACTTGTATTATATTCCTCTGAGTAGAAAATTATTACTAATTATTTAAACTTATTCCTGCTGGCATCTACACCACTTCATGTTTGGTTAAGTTTGGTTAAGGGTTAGAATTACTTGTTATGGATTGTTTTCAGAGTGACATTTTTTAGAGACATTAATATTCTAACATAGACTGTCATTATCCGTGAGGTTAATATAATGTGGACTATTTCCAAGGTCATTTGGTCTGGAAAACCTTTATTTTTAAGATAACAATTAAGGTTATGGAACTTGTGTTCTGTAGACGTTATTCAGAAAATGTTTCAACAGATTTCTTATTAAAATGATTTACAGTCCTGGTTTTAACCATTAGCAAATGAAATTCCCACCTTAAAAATTCATGATATATTGCCCTGGCTGGTGTAGCTCAGTGGATTGAGCACAGGCCTGCGAAGCAAAGGATCGCGGTTCGATTCCCAGTCAGGGCACATGCCTGGGTTGCAGGCCAGTTCCCAGCATGGGACACACAAGAGGCAACCGTACATTGATATTTCTCTCCCTCTCCCCCTCTCCTACCCTTCCCCTCTAAAGATAAATAAATAAAAATCTTTAAAAAATAAAAAATAAATTAAAAAAATTCATGATATATTATGGTTTGTGTCTGATATTGTAGCTATATATATAATATCACATTTATTGGGTAAAAAATCAAGTAATACCTAAACTCCGCCTTTAAGACATTGGTATAAATATATGTACAACTCAACTAATGGGCTTAGAAAATACAGAATGTCAATAACAAGGTACAAATTACTATTAAAAAGTAAATGAAAATTCTGGAGTTGAAAATAGTAATAACTGACATTAAAAATTTCCCTAAAGGGCTTTGCAGCAAACTTGAGGTAGCATAGGAAAATTCAGTAACCTTCAGACAAAGCAAAAAAGTATTCAATATGAAGAACAAAGATAAAAGATTGAACAATTTCTCTGCACAAAGTCTCAGAGACCTGCGTATAACATCAGGGTTATCAGTACATGCGTAATAAGCGTCCCAGATGGATAAGTGAGAAAGGGGTATAATAATTATCTGAAAGAAAGAGTCATTGAAAACTTAGCAAATTGATAAAAAATATTGACCTACGGATCCAAAAGCTCAATAAATTCCAATCGGACAAACGCTGAGAGATGCACAACTAGACACATCTTAGTTAATTTTTTAAAAGATAAACATGAAGAGAAAATCTTGAATACACCAAGAGAGAATAGATTTATCGTTTAGAAGAGAAAACAATTCAATCAACGCTCTTTTCTCATTAGAAACAATACAGGCTACAAAGCAATGGAACGACATATTCAATGTACCGAGAGAAAGTGTCAGTCAAGAATCACACATCCTGTGAAACTATCCATCAAAGGCGAGGGAAAGAGCAGCCAAACGGAGACTGAGAGGATGCGCTGACCGCACACCTGCTGGACGAGAGCCCCGCAAAGACGCCCTTCCTGCTGGAAAGACCTAGACCAGAAAGTAACTCAAACCCCGGGATGCAACGTGGATACATACAAACACTGTCCGTACTGCTCTTCTTAACTTCTTTAAAGGGCGTCAGAGAGGAAAGCCGTCATTTATCCCACTGCGTTCTTCATAGTCTCTACATAGAAATAACCTAGATAACAACAGTCGCTCAAAGGGGGGATGAGGAAAAGAGACACTGAAGCAAAGTTTCCGTCTGAAGTGCGTTGTGAAGTTCGGTTAAATATTGTAGCCCCTAGTATAACCACTAAGAAAATAAAATGTTAAAATGCAGTAAAAATCAGAGAAATCAAAATAGTGCACTGACATATTATCTAACTCAAAAGAAAACACTACATAAGACAAATGGAAAGGAGATTTTGAAAACTGTCAGCCATTCATTCATCTACATCAATAATTACATTAAATGCAAATGAATGAAAATACCCACACAATAGGTGCAGATTGTTAGACTGGATAAAAGATGCAAGACTCAACTATACGCTGTCTACAGAAAATGCAGCTTAGATTCAAATACATAAATAGGTTGGGGTCATAAAGATGATAAAAGATAACATGTGGGCGATATGCATTAGAGCGATGAGCTGTCTACACTCGTTGCAGATAAAACCCACCGTATGAAAAAAGCATTGTTAGAGACATTTCATAGTGAGAAAAACAGCCACGTATCAGGAAGATAAAGTAATTATAAATGTATATGTACCTAATAACAGAGTCAAAAATATGAATCCAGAGATGACGGAAATGAAAGGAGAAATACACAATTCATGGATGATAGTTGGAAATTTCAATAACTCTTCCAATAGTTGATAGAACAGCGAATCAGAAAAGTAGCAAGAACATAGAAGACTTGAACGGCATCCCCCACCAACTCGACCTGCCATGAGGAGAACGCCCACCCACAGGCTAGGGAGTACCTACTGCTCTACAGCACTGGTTATTCTCCAGGATAAACCACACCCTGAGCCACAGAACGGCCTCCGTGAACTTGAAGGATGGAAGTCACATGGAGCATGTTCTCTGACCATGATGAAATCGAGTGAGAAGTCCAGAACAAAAACAAATCCGGGGAAACCCACTTCTGAATAACCAGCGGGTCAAATTAAAAATCATGAGGGAATTTTGGAAAATATTTTAAATTGAATGCAATTTAAACCCATATCAGAATTTACGGGAAGCTGTTTACCGGGAATCGACATCTTTGACATCTGTGTGAACACAGATGCGTGTCTCGGATCAGTAACTTAAGCTTTCAGCTCATGAACGAGGAAGAGAAGCGCACGCTGAGGCCCAGGCCAGGCGCGGAGCCCGTACACCTGCTGACGCTGTCCTGGGCACCTGGCCTCTCAAAGCGCCATCTGGGGTGCACTCAGGTCAGGGGGCAGGATGCCGCTGCTTCCAAGGACCCAGGGGTACGCAGTCCAGGCGTTTTTGGCCGAGGGTTCTTTGTAGTGACGCCTCGGCTCTGTGGAGGTAGCGTGAGAGCAGACGTTGACAACGATTTAAAAAGGTGCAAACCCTCTGAAGCTTGGAGACTGGTCCGTGGGCCGCAGTTCGCGCACAGTCTCCGTGGACGGTCGACAGAGTCAAGAAGACGAGCGCACTGAGAGCGCCGAGCCCCACTGAGGAAGGGGCGGTGGCTTCTCAGTGCCGTGTCGCCCACCGGTGAACGCAGGAGACGGCGGAGTTCACGAGGGAGGGCGCTGTGGAGACCCGCCCCCCCCCAGGCGGAGAAAGGAGAAGCAGAGGGCTCACCAGCAGTCACAGCTCCTGGGGTGTGCTTCCGAGTTTTGGAAAATCCTGGAGGGAAAGAATGAGAGATGGAGTCGAATGTGCAGCTCGCGCCTGGCAGACATTCCAAGACCTTCACTACGCAGACACAGCAGTCGAGAGAAGTTGGGGGACCTCCCCAGGGTCCCCTCCAGAGGGAGAGGACAATCACGAAGCCGGGCTCCCCGGCCCTGCCGGCCACCAGCTCCCGCTTGCGCTCCCCTGACCGCAGTTCCTGGGGTTCTCAGACCTTCCCTCTCGGCGTTAACACGGGAGAGCCCACCCCTCGCCGGGAGCCAGCGCCTGGATCTGCCCGGCGGCTCTCCGCTGCCTTCGGCCTTATGTCCTCCGTCCCAGAATCGGACGCACCGTCGTGAGCCCGTCCCTGCGCCTCCAGCGCGTCCGTGCGAGCCCTTCCTCCCTGCGCGGCGGGCCGGCCGCCCTCGCGGGTGGAGGGGAGATCGCTGTCTGCGGGCGGGCGCTCGGGTGTCTGGGACGCCCTGTGCTGCGGACTGGTCAGGCTTTTACCGACGGGATTTCACTGTTTGGCCTTCCCAGTGGCTCCTTCTGGCCGATGTTTGTTCCTGGAAAACTGAGTGTGAGACGAGACTCCTCACCGTGCTGCTCAGGGAAAAGTGCCCACAGGAAGGAGACCCCAAGCCTCCCCCGGCGCGGGGTCCACGGACCCTCCCCTGCACACGCTCGAGCTTTTAGGGCGGACAAGCATCGGCAGGTTGACCACTTAGATGGGAACCTTGAACTTTCTGTGACTATGTGGGTAGGAACTATCGTGAGATTGTGCTTGGTTGCCTGGTTTCCAGAACTTCCTGATTTCCGAAGGGGCCAGAAATCCTTTGAAAACAGGAAAACGAGCGCCACGGGGGTTTCCGGCTGCTGTGACAGAGGGTGGGGTGGGGAGGCCCAGGCGGAAGTGTTGGGACCCACCACGTTTTCCACCCCACCCCTGGGAGCCTGTCCCCTGGAATCCTCGGCACCGGCCACGTGCCGGCAGGCAGTGGGAGTCACCTGCCGTCGGGGATGTCCGGTGCTCGTGGCCCTCAGCGGTTACCTCTCTTTGGAGGGACGGTCCGGCCTCGGACCACCCAGGCTTTCTACTCTTCGACTCTCAAATTCCTCATCTGGGACATGTGCACAGAGAACCCCACTTCATGAGGTTCTCATGGGGATCGATAAGCCAACGAGCAGCTCCTGGGGCCTCGTAGGCTCTGAAGATGCCCACCGCTGTCCCCGGGCGGGGGGCCTGTTCTAACAAGAGGAGTGCCCCAAATGGGGTGGGTCTCGGAGCCCCTGGGCGCATTAGCGCCCCATGTGGTGAAGGATGGAGTGCATCAGGGAATTCTTTTCTGAGCGGTGCGTGGTTCATTCAGTCTGCACCCCAGGATGATGCGGCTGATGCAGGGCGGGGGTGCAAAGGCAGGGGGTGCATCAGGTGTTCTCTCTGTGGAGCAGATTTCCATGCTTCAAAGGAGCCTCTGGAACCGGCTTGGTCAACTTTGCCTCCCAGTCCATTCAATGACCTTCTGAACGTTCCCAGTCATTACTGGCATTATTCCAGGCTTCAGCGGAAAGTGTGAAAAGCAGCATGGGAAGAGGCGATGAAGAGGCTTCTCCTTCTGTCCCGTGCCTTCCCTGGCGCGGGGACCGAGCCCATGACTCAGCCGTGGGCCCCATCTGCACTCCGTGGCCCAGGGCCCCCCACTGTAGGACACGCCTGAGAGAGGCCCGCAGGCACCAGGATGGAGCGGGGTGTGCCCTGGACACAGCCCGCCAGCCGAGCGCCAGCCCGGGGTAGTTCAGGAGAACGAGCCTGATCTGCTGCGTTCCACCTGAACGCTCAGGAAGAAACGTTTTCCTACCCACCCTCTAGGTGCCGTCATCGTCACCCCCCTCACTTCCCCTCCTTCTGGACCCCCGGTGCTGACCCCCGGTCGGGGAAGTTTCTCTCACGGGGGGTGTGTCGGGTGCGGACGGTGCCTGACTCTGTTCGCCGTTGCACCCTCCATCATCCCGGGCTTCGTGGGAGCCCGAAGGACGGAGCTCTGTCCTTGCCCACCTTCGCATCCCGCACATCGCCGGTGGTCAGTAAGAGCCCGTGCACTGACGAACGCGTTCCCCGTTTATCAGGTGCCTGCCGCAGAGCCAGCCGAAGGGACAGTAAGTATGAGACACGCCCGCTGCCCTTTTGAGGGAAGATGCGGGGCCTGGGAGGGGTCTGGGGGAGGCCGAGACTGGACCGCCCTCGGGGAAGGGGCGGGAGGAGACGGAGGGTGCGGGCGAGGAGACCCACGGGTCGCCGTGTGTTCGTGGACAATTCCTCACTTCACCTGCTCCAATCACATTCCATCAGAAAGAGGAAAAACGAGGCCCCACGCCGTCAATGCGGAGGCAGGCTCTTCCTCCAAACCCATCTCACTCCCCAAAGGAAACTTCCGTTCCAGCCGGGATGCGCTCCTGGGAGCACAGGAGGTGACGTGGGAGGGGGCGCGTGGCAGAGGGTGGAGCTCCACGTGAGGCCCCGGACAGGGGCTGGAACGGAGGGGACGAGGGAGGTGCTGCTCGAGGCCCGGGCACACGGCAGGTGAGCGGGGCCTTCGGAAGCACGGGTCGCATTTTGGACCTTGCCCTGGGGTTAGAATAGGGAACTGGGAAGATGCTAAAAGGGCAATCAGTATTCTAGGAAAATTAGTCAGGCTCCTGTGAGCGACGAACAGCAAGGGGACGCCCCGGAGGCAGAGAATGCGGAGGACGACAGGGGTCCCAGTGAGCGAAGCTGAGAGCCTCGAGGGATTGAGCCATTGACCATCCACTCACTCACTCTCTCACTCACCCACTCACTCACCCTCTCACTCACTCACTCACCCATCCACTCTCTTAAGACGCCCTTTTAGGGGCCTGGACTACAGCAAAGGAACAAGACGAGCAGAATTTCCCTTCCTGGCACCTGCGCTGTCGGGGCAACTGGCAGAGGGTGGAAAAGAATGAACTTCGGGGAAGAGTACACAGGGTACTGGCATCAGGCGGGGGGCTGGTGACAAGTGGGGACAGGGTGACTTCTCTGAGAGACACTGTCTCTGAGTGGATGCCACACAGAGGCTACGGGACAGCCTGTGGGACAGCAGGAGGTGAGGGCACAGAGGTCAAGGCCGGGGACCCGACGAGCCAGTGTCCAGAGGGCAGCAGGCCCCCGGAGTGCGGGCAGAGGACCGAGGTCTGAGAGCACGCGGACCCGGGCCCGGGTGTGGGGTGGGAGGTGGGCGTGCAGGAGCCCACGCGGGGAGTTGCAGCAGGTCCCGCGCTGGCGCTGAAGGTCCGGGTGAGGAGGAGGCGCCGCGCCTTCAGGCCCCCCGGGACCTGGACCACTGGCGAGAGAGGGGAGCGCCGTCGTGGGGAAAGGGGGAGTTTCGGGTTCTACGACGAAGCGGAGCAGGAGGCAGAGGTAGCCGGTGACTCATCTGTGGCTTGAGGCCTCTTTCTTTTCGGGGTGGCTCTGTTTTCTTTCACACCACCGTGGAGTTTCCAAAGTGGGGATGGCTGACGAGAACTGTGAGCCTCAGGCAAGGGGGTCCCGCCGGGCCCGCCCGACAGGGCCTGAGGTTGGCGGAAGTGACGAGGGGGCGTGCTGCGGGCGTTTCGTGTCAGGACGCACATCGCTCACCTTCAAGTTCAGGAACACAGAGCCAGCGCCCCTACCTGCAAAGTCGGTGCACGGGCGGCTCACGAGCAAACCCACGAGCAAACCCACGAGCAAGTGCGAGGAGCAGCGGGGTGAAGAACGAGACTGCTGGGCGTGCCATGGAGAGGAATGAAGACAGGGGGCTCCGGGAGAAGCTGCCGATGAGGACCCTCGGGGGCAACTTGGAAATCCATTCACGGACAGGCCGCGCTCTGAGCTCCCTTGTCCACGGCCAGGGCGGGGGCAGGCGCAGGGCTCATCGTGCTGTTCGTCCACACAGAACCTCCCTTGGCCCTGAACTTCCAAAGGGGGTACGTTTATCAGAAGCATGGTTGTTAATAATCTCTCCGATTAAGAATTGGCCAGGAAGACAATCACTCCCAGTGGCCGTTTCTTTCAACACTCCTTGGGGGGCGAAGTCACCCCGCCGAGCTGAAGTCTGACAGGCAGCTCAGGGTCTTTGGAGGCCAAGAGCGGGGCCCAGGTGGGTTCGTGTCTGGGGACCCGGCTGAACACTGGGTTGAAGGTCGGGTAACCTTGAAGCATCGGCCCCCACGGCCCCTGCTCTCCCTGGCAAAGGCAGCCTCTGAGCACGTGGGCCTCGCTGAGCACGCAGAGGTTCCACCTGCTGCCCGTGCGCCCTGCTTACCTGGCGGGGTGGAGCCTGCACTGCCTTCCTCGGCTCCTGCACCCCCTCTTCCTGCTGCACCCCCCCCACCGTGGTCTGCGCAGACCTGCACCGTGAGTGTCTCGTCAACCTGCACTCCTCCTACGGTGGTGGGGGGGTCCCTCCCTTCTGACCGCCCGGCCTCCTCCTTGCAGGGAGACCAGGCTAGACCAGGCTTCCTGGGGACGTGGACAGGCCTGCCTCTCGCCCTGCTTCCTCAGGACCCAGGGCTTCTGCCCGGGGCCCCCCGGCCTCCAGGGCCCCCACCCAGTTCGGTGGCTCAGCTCTTCCCTAGACACCCATGCAGTCCCGCCCCTGCAACCCCCCTGCCCCAGCCCGCCCTGTTTATGACTTGTAATGATAATTTTAAAAGTCCTCGGGAGCAGGTGACCCCAACCATCCCTGCGGAGAGCCGGTGCGGCCGCAGGGGCCCCACACAGGCCTCTCAGGACGGATCAGAGGGCAGGCAGGCCGCATTTCCCTAACGGTCACATCGCGTCTCCAGGTGCCAACTCGCCAGCTCTGTCCCCGCTCCTCCCGCAGGGCTGGCCTCAGACAGGTTCCTGCCTGGCCTTCCCTTTTGGATTCTCGGTGGTTTATCTGATCTGTCCGTTCTTGGCTTTCCTGGTGAGTTCAGGGCCAGGAGCAGGCAGGCGTCCAGCCTCAGCCCGGGGAGGTGTGGTGGCTGGCGACATGGGGTGGCCGGGGAGGTGGGGTGGCCCCTGGGAGGTGAGGTGGGGCCCTCGCATCTCCTCCCAGCAGGCCTTGCAGCTGCAGGAAGCCACCCACCCTAACTGCAGAAACCACAGGCTCCTGTGGGTTGGCTCGACACCCTGTGTGCGTGTGCTTTTAAACAGGAGCACCGTTTCTCAGCTGGAACCAGCAAAGGCCACTGTTCTCTCTGAGCCACGTGGTTGGGACTTCGGTGTTCCCGTCCCCAGAGGGACACCCACCACGTTGCCCTGGAAGCCTCCCTTGCTTCATGTGCAGAAAGGAGGGCCTGTGTCTTGTTCGGGGCTCCCAGCAGTCAGCGCCCAGTCACGGAGGGATAAGGCCCCTCTGGGTGACAGCAGGGCAGGCACCCCACCCTGGGTCATGGATGAGAGTTTCATGCCCCCTCCCGCACCTCTGTGCCCTCTCTCCTCCGCCCAGAGCACCCTCGTCCTTCCTGTCTGCCTGTCCCCTGCTCAGCCAGGGCCTGAATCACACCCGGCCCCGGCCCCAGCTGCTCAGGCCTCCTCCTGCTGTCCTCTGGCTCCCAGAGCATGAAGCTGCTGCCCGTGGCTCTGAGTTCCCACAGGACAGGCCCCAGCAGAGGGTGGGCCGTGGGGGACACTGGGCTCCATCTGCCTCGGCCGCCTGGTGGCACAAAGTCACCTGATTCTTCCAAATCAGGGCAGCTGTGGGGCCAGAGTGGACTCGCAGCCACTTCCGGAGGCCCGTCCCAGAGCTGGGGTCCCTTGCTGACTTCACTCAGCTGTTCAAAGCATGGGACCTGCCAAGGCCACCCACTCGGGACGGCTGCAGCTCAGGAGCCGGTCAGGGACTCAGCCAGTGAGCCCTTGGTGCGTCCCCAGCCCCTGAAGCAGGCAGTGGGTCAGGCCCGGGGCGCACCAGGCCCCACAATGAACACTCCATGGCTGTGGTCTCAAACTGCTGGTCATGGTACCTTAAATCTGCATTTTGTATGTGGGGTCGGGGGAAGCAGGGAGCATGCCTCAGCTCCCACACAGCCGCCCCCCCATCCAGGGGCCTCCCCTACCGGGACAGGATGGGCTCAGGGCCTCCTGCCCCTCCACCACCCCCCCTCAGAAACCGCTGCTTCCTGCCACCCAAGCTGGGACCTAGGAGTGGGGACATGGGGACGCTCAGGTGCACAGAGTCATGGGCCTGGCCCTGTGGGCTGTAAGGATTTGCAATTGCCCTGGGAGTGTCCCCACCCCAAAGGAGGTGACATCAAACAGCAAACAAACATCATTACCTACTGAGGAACACAAGCAAGAAGGGGAAAGTGTTTTAGTTCGCACAGCACCCTGCCTGGCAGACGTGCACTCAGTGGCCCGGGACCCAGGACGAAGGTTACACTGCAGGGCTGACCCTCAGGGTCCCTGTGCCCCTGGAACTGGGGGCCAGTGCTGTCCAACCCACGTGCCCAAAAATGTGTGAGCCATGCAGTACCTGACATTGAGGCAGGGGCACTGCCCTCTTGCCCCCTAAATTGTCAAATAAAGGAATGACAGCGGCCAGACAACAGGACCTCTCTGGCGCCCTGCCTTGAACCATAAGCACACGGGTCATGCAGCTGAGTCACATCCTATTGGTCACATCGCACAATAGGGTTGTATCTGACTGTTTAGTTCTTGGTACCAGGAGGCCTCATGTACAAGTATAGGCGCCCGATTTTTTTAAAAGGCACTTTGGGGCAAAAAGAGTAGGTCATCAGCATTATTATTATTTCTTTGTAGGTCAATCAAAATTATACCTATTTTTTTTTTTTTTTTGGTCACATCAGCAAGAACAACGACCACCGTCTGGCGTGCTGCAGAGCTGTAGTAGTTAGTTTCTGTGTGCCGTGAGGTGGAGAAGGTGGGAGACTGCTGCTTTAGGGTACAGCTCTTCTTAGGGAGCAGGGAGGGCCTCGGAGGGCCGCGTGCAGCGCCCCCCCCCCCCCCCCCCCGCAGCTTGCGCTCCGCACCAAGCCAGGGCTTTGGCGACTGGGGTCAGGCGGCCTCCCCCTCAGAGATAAAAGGGACCGTCGGGGGTTTCAGAGCTGCATTCTGAGCCCTGGTGTCTAAATTAAGCCTGCAAGTTTGCATCTGCGATTATTTGCGCCCGGAAATAAGGAAGTGAAATTCCCGCCTACTGGAAAGGCAGTTACCCGGCTGCTCCGCGAGGCGTGTGGCTGAGAGCGGCTTCGCACGGCTCGCACACGCAGAGCCGGGGCTGGGCGTGGGCGGCTGCCACTCAGGGCAGAGAGGGACCCTCTTCGTTTCCTCCTCGGAGAGGCAGGAAAGCGCGCAGACTTCACAGGGGAGGGGAAGGGCCAGACGAGACCGGGCAGCAGCCAGCGGGGCCGGCCCCCGGCAGGAAACGGGTGCCCAAGCAGGGGTGGACCCAGTGGGCCTCGCCACCTGTCGTGACGCTCAGGGACCTCCTGTGCGTGTCCCGGACCCCTGCTGGCCTCTAGGTCGTGTCGGGGCACGCCTCTCTGTCCCGGGCCTGCTGGTTTCCTGTGCTGGGCATGTCTCCTGGGGCTTTGAATGGCTTTCACGCCCTCCCCTGAGCTCATGCATGAGCGGCACGGATTCCACAGCCGGCCCCAGGAGTGTGGGCCCTGAACACCTGAAACCAGCTGCGTGTCGCACCACCTGACATCCATTGCCAGTCGGAGACATGGTCCAGTCAGAGCCAGGGATGCTCCTGGGTCCCAGGGAAGGAGAAATGTACTCTCATGCATGAGCTGCAACGGCGAACCTTCATCCTTCCTCCAGATGGGAGGACTTAGGACCCGAGGTCTGGATGTGAGGGGGGAACTTCCCGGAGCGAGATGCCAGCCCCGCTGGGGTGGTCCCAGGCTGCGGCTGACACCGCGGAAGGCAGATCACAGAACCGGACGGTCACCGATGGCCTTGCCGGTCCACCGGCTCCAGTCCTTTGTGCACCTTCTGTTGAGTTTTTTACTTGAGCTGATGCATTTTCTATACTGCTTAGATAAGTTTCAGCTGCTTTTTTACTTTAAAATTTTACTGACTTATTAGGTATTACGTTATTGTTCAGGTTGCATTTGGTTAAGTCAGGAGGGACACTGTTAATTTTACCTCTGCCTGACCATAGGACACATTGATTTTATGAGAAACCATATTAAATCTCCATCACACTTACTGAAAACATCTCTGTTTGTTTTCCTTTTCACTTTATTTTTATTAAGTACTCATTTGGTAGAAGTTTCCTGTGTTTGTGTTTCGTGTCTTTTACTCTTTCTTCATAATTTGTCATATGAAAACTTTCTGGTACATACTTTACTTTGCTATTTATTTGCAAGACTTGTCTATGTCGTTAGTTTTTCCAAGATTCATGCCTTAGACTTATTTATCTATTTTGTTTTTGTGTATTTTCCATTGTACCCTTCTTCTTTCATGACATGTCTCAGGGATCTGTCCATTCCCAGTTGAAGAAACTCAATTCAGAGTGTCACGTGCAATGCCAGCTGGATGCCTTAGTGCAAGGACGCTGCGTAGGTCACAGATGTGAAGGACAAGCTGGCGTTGAGCAAGAAGGAAAACTGGGTGTGGAAGGGCTGGGCAGGCCACACTCTCTGCCCCCCCTTCTTTCCTTTCACCTCCAGGACCCTGACAGACACGTCCTCACACCAAAGAGGACGTGGGTGCTCTGGTCTGACCCCATGTAGTTCTGCCACCCATGTCATGGAATGACCCTTTCTCAGCCACCGCCGAGAATGTCCAGGGAGGCCTGACTTCCCGGCCTGGGTCACCTGCTGGCCCAACGCAGCAAAGAAAATAATACCTGGTATTTCCTCAAGGAGAAAATTCTTAACTCTCAATTGTGAGATGACTGTCAAACTCGCCCTTTAAATCCGAGCCCTGTGTGACCCGGAGCCTCCTGGGAATGGGAGCAGGTGATAAGCTGACCTGGGCTTCCATCCTGAGCAGCACTGGGGGGCCTGCTGGTGACCCGTGCCACACCCCGCCTCCTCCCAGCGGTGACCTCGGTCATCTGCTGCACAGAGAGCTGGGACTTTGGGGGTCTCAGGGCGGCTCAAGAAGTCCCGCATCTGCATTTATTCTTGGAAAGGGATTTTGGTCTCTGAGTCTAGACTCCTCCGTAAATGGGCTCAGTTGCTTGTGACCAAATTAAAAAGCTTTTGGATCAAGCTTTTCTCTGTTATTTTAACCAGAGTAGGAAGACCCAGAAAACAACATTCTTCACAGAACTTGGCCTGAGCATTACTCTGTTTGCACTAATTACTGTGTCATTTATTTGAGTTCCTGGGGCCCCCTTCTCGATACATAAGTCAGCCCCCCTCCGATGAGTGCCAGTCTCCAAGGCACCGCCGGTTTTCGAGAAGTTTTCTCTGCTGCCTTGAATCCTTCTGCTTCCCTGGTGCATGTTGGTTAACTTCATTTACTTTATTTGCTGTCAATAATGTGCCTCTGACTTAACGGGGCCGTTGAGGGGACAGGAGAGCTCGGGTTCAAACCGTGAGAGCTCCAAGTCCTGGGCAGCGGGGGGCCTCTTGGGGGAGCTGCCAGCTGCGCTGCTGAGGAATAAACAGCTAGTGGCCGGCTGCCTGGGAGCGTGCTGAGAATGGACTTGGGGTGGTATCGGAGAGCACCCTGTCTTGCTGCCTCCGCCCGCCCTCCAAAATTGGAGGGCCTGGGGCGAGCTCCCCCCCCGCCACCACTGGCAGAGCCAGTGCAGTGAGTAAGCGACAGCCAGCCCTGGCGCCCGCAGAGCCCGCGCAATTTCAGAAGCTCTGCTTCTGAGCGGGTCGCTCGGGTCAGGAGGAGCCTTCGCCGTACTCCCAACCCTGCACCAGGCGGCAGGGCCCGGTGCTCCGGTCTCGAGTTCTTCTCATTTCACTCGTGTGGTCGTCCCAGTGCAGCTGGTGGGTGCGCAATGGTTAAGCAGCAAAACCTCAGAGGCCTGCAGCTGTGGGGGGTGGGGGCGGAGGGGGTCGCCAGCTGGCCAGTCCTGGGGGAGAGGGGGCTGCAGCCTGGAGCAGGGATTCCTTCCCCTCACCCCGAGGAGGCTCCGGGTCTACAGACAGTTCATTCGGCAGCGGAGAGAGAAGTGGGAAGACTCACATCCACACCATCTGGAGCTTCTAGAACGTTCTGGAGAGGAGAAACAGAAAGCAAGTCTCCCCCTTGGATTCAGCCACCACCAGAGCCACTGAAACCCAGGAGTGGGGACTGCACTTGAGGTGTCGGTGTCGATCACCCAGGCCGAGGGACGGGGGGGGCCTCTCCACGTAGGCTGAACGCTCTGCACCAGGAAGGCCCCACCTCGTGGTGAACTGGAGGGGACAGGAGCTGGGGCAGTTCGAGGGGCACCCACGAGGGGACATGGACCTGATGAGTCAAGATGCTGACCCCAAGCAGGACCCACACGTGGCCCCGACTGCACCCGGCTGGGAGCCCCGCTGACTCTCTGAGAAACGAGAAATGAGGCTAGAATCGGGTGCTCCCTGCAGCTGGGCCATGGCCCTGCAGTAACTGTCCCCTGCAGCCGCCCGAGTTGGCTGGGTGGGCCGCAGCTGGGGTTCACCACACACGGAATGGCCCCTAGAAGTACAGCAGGATGACTTTGAAGGCATGTTCGCTTGCTGTTATTTTAACAGAGGCAGCGGGGGCAGGAAAGCAGCATTCTTTACTGAATTTTGCCTGAGCGTCACTCTCTGGGTTCCTTCCTAGGTACACCTATTCCAGGGTTCTCAAATTCAAAAAGAAGTAAAGCAAAAAAAATTCGCATTAGGTTGAAGTGTCTGCATTGTCCTGCGAACATGTCCTCTCCCCGGCAGGACGGGGGGCCTGAGCCGGCCCTCTGCGGAGCGCCTGGCTCGGTTCAAGGATGGGGTGTTCCGAAGGCGGTTTCCCGGTGTGTTTGGGAGGAAGTGGGAGGCGAACTCAACCCGTCTCCCTCCCGCCACCCGCTCAGGAGCAAGCATGGGGCCCCCAGCAGCCGCACATCCTGCTGGACATCAGCAATGGTTGCCCGCCCTCTGAGCAACTGGGCCCTCCTGCCCGGCCACCCTTGGGTGCCCACAGGGCAGCCTCTGGAGTTCCCAGAACGGGAGGGCTGCCACGGTGGAGGAAGGGCCCTGCCCGTATCTGTTCATCTGGGACCGATTCCGGAGCCCCCGAGTGTCTGGGAAAGGAGCTTCGGGGCCCTGCCCTTGAAAACTCACCGCGCAGCGGTGATCAAAACTGCCTTAACTAAACCAAAGCTGGGGGCGGGGGTGGGGGGCCCGAAGGTCTGCACCCTGGCGGGACCCTGTGTCACAAAGGGGCCTTCCTGACACTTAGTCTTTCCGTCAGGCGGGAGAGGATGCCAGAACCGCTGTGCAGAAGCGAACGCAGGACGTTCCGGTCGAGTAGCACGTTCGGTGCAGCGCTTGCCGCGTGCCAGGCCCCCTTCCCGTCCCTCCACCTGCCTGTCTCATCGTCACAGCTGCACTGACGTAGGCCGGGCCGTGTGCCGGGCCTGCTCGGAGGTGCTTCGCAAACGCTGGCTCTCAGGAGTTGATTGTCCTCTGGTCAGCGCTACGGAGTGGGACTGCTACCCCCATTGTACAGAGGAGGAGACTGAGACGCGGAGAGGCTGGGTCATCGGTCCAGGGATACACAGCATGTCAGAGGCAGAGCCAGGATCGGAACCCGGGCAGCCCCACTGCGGACTCCCTGCTCTCGACCTCGGTGCCTTGTCTCAGGCAGGGACGCAGGCAGCACGGGGCGCAGATGCAGGAGGGGGCCCTACCTCTGTGAGAGCTCGTCCCCACGACCGGAGACGCAGACAGGGACGCAAGTGCGGGGCACGCAGAGAGCGCAGAGAGGAAAGGTAAGTTTATCCAAACCAGACATACATGAGTTCAAGTCCAAACTTCACACGTGACCAGCAGAGGCGAGCCTCAGTTTACTCCTCTGCAAAACAGGGGCAGCCACGTCTGCCTCCTGGGGTGTTACGGGAATTCCATGGTGCAGAAACACTGTGTGCACAGGGTCTGCATCCAGTTGACGATTAGAAAATGCTGCAGGCCCCTCCTCTGGGAACGAAGACTTGCCAAGGGCAGGACCAAGCCATGGTCCTACCCCGAGGGCTTGCAGCTCCTTCGTGGTGCCCGCAGATGCTGCCGACAGCTTTGGATAAGGACGCAAGTGGGAGGCCACCTGGACGACAGTGACCAGGTAATGCCTGGGTCCTTTCTTCTTCCCTCTGTGTTCCAGGAGCCCAGATTTTCATTCTGATGTTCATTGCCAGCGAGCTCTTCAATACGAGTGGGATGAAACACACTGGCACTGGGAAGTTAAAGAAGACCATCCGTGGGCTGACTTCCTCTGCCCCAAGTAAAACACATTAGTGGGAAACTAATACACGGTATGCAATATACAAGGTCTGCCTGGAAAAAGCCCAGCCGTTGTGAACATAATGAGAATGGTTTGCACGACATCGATGTGACCTGGCAGCCAAGGACAGTGGACTGGACATGCGCATGTGTGAACAATGACGACGTCACTCTACTAGTCGTTGGGGGCGGTGGATGCCATTGAGTGAGCATGTGCACTGTGTGGCCGTCACATTCAAAACGACTGAGCAAGTAGAGCAACGCATCTGCATCAAATGTTGCGTTAAGCTGGAACATTCCTCCGTGGAAACTATTGGGATGGTTCGGAAGGCTGCAGCTATGAGCAACTGCTAACTAGCAACTTCATCACGACAATGCACCCGCTCCTGTATCACGTCTCATGCAGAGTTGCAAAACACCAAATCACCCAGGGGACTCAGCCCCTCTACAGCCCAGATTTGGCGCCCTGAGACTTCTGGCTTTTCCCAAAACTCGAATCACCTTTGAAAGGGAGGAGATTTCAGACAGTTGATGAGATTCAGGAAAATACGACGGGGCAGCTGATGGCAATCGGAACTGTGTGAGGTCCCAAGGTGCCTGCTTTGAAGGGGACTGAGCCGTCATTGTCCTATGTACAGTGTTTCTTGTATCTTCTTCAATAAGTCTCTATTTTTCATATTACATGGCTGGACACCTTCTGGACAGACCTTGTACGTCTGTGTAAATACAAGTGCAAGCCAATTACTTCTCGGTTCTAATAAGTTTTGAAGTAACATTTTGGGGGAAAAATTACGGTGCCATTGGAGGGGAAGGGACACCCTCTTTGTCTGATTAAGATTTCCGTATAATTAAGTAGAGAATTTGATACATTTTCTGACTGAGTGCAATGTCTTTCCTTTTGCAAGCGAAAACTAGAGGAATAACCATCCCTACGTTGCTGGTGCCCACACAGAGACAAACAGTATCGAATGCTCTCAGCAAGCAGGTACTTGTCGTCACACAGAAAGAGCTCTGGCACTCAGTGCAGAGGGTGACAGGAGTGGCAGGTGTGGGGGAGGGAGGGAAGGGAGGGGCAGGGGCAGAAGGGGACCCGGCTTTCAAACCAGGCTGAGCACCAGCTCCGGCCGCCTCTCGCACCCCACTGACTTTGTGCCTCCAACTGTCCACAGCCCACGAAAGGACAGGCTCCGCGGGGGCCCCTGGCGTATTGCCTCCCAGGCTCGGTATCTGACAGCTTCCCCCCAGCCCCTAGCCAAGCCCCCTTCCCCCTCCGTAATGGTTGGGCTGGTTGATCTCATTAATTGGCACAAGCTATGTTTCCCCCTCTAATAAATAATTCTTACATTAATTCCTCTCCTTTCTAGAGCATACGCTACCTACAGAGACGGTGCTCCTTCTGCAGAGGCCCTGATGCGGGGAGGCGGCTATCACAGCAAATTCATTTTTTTCCAGGACATTAGCCCAGAATTCTTAATCACTCCGCTGGAGCGACCCGGACTCCGCGGCCGCACGATGGCGAAGCCCCTGGCCCATTTCACCCGCTCACTCGGAAGCCCGCGTGAGCTCACGAGCTGGAAAGGCATCGGCTTTCAACTGGGGATTTAGAGTCTTCCTGAGAGGAAGCGGTGGGGTGGTACTGCCGATGCAAGTCTCACTCCTGTCACTAAATTACCTGGACATTGTGTTCTCGGTTTCCGTGATCCATTACACCCGGTGGCATCTTTCTCGAAATGGCACCTTGGGACATCTTTCTAATAGCCTGTTAAAAAATAACGGAGTTGTCCGTACTGAAGGGACTCACGCGGTAACCGTTCTCCACTGAATAAACGCTCTCTCTCTCTCAGGGGGCGAACAAGGAGAGCGCTCACGGAGCACGGTGGGGGTGGCAGGCCCTCACCCCGGCTGCCCCCCACCCCCTCCTCCCAAAGACTGGTTGGGAAGGGCTCCACGCCCCCCACCCCCTGTGCCTTCTTTGTCACCTGAAACCCCACTTCCAGCACCTCCTGATCACCCCCAGTAACCGTACTGGAAAAGCAGCTCCTGACGTTCGCAGGAAAAGGAAAACCCACTAGAGCCGCCTGCAACAGAATTCCACGTAAGGGCAACGCTGTCTGGGCTGCAAATGGGTAGGAGTTTCGGTGAAGTGAGGGCCCCGCCCACCACGATGCAGCAAGAGACAGAAGCTCTTCGGTGTCCTGAACGGGCCACAGGCCGGGGTTCCGCCCAGGCTGCAGCCCCTGGCTCCCAAGGTCCCGGCCTCGAACCTTCCGCGTGGAGGAGTCAGCAAGCCTGGGGGGTTTGTTTGTTAAACCAAGGTTCTCCCTTGCCTTACAAACAAATCAACAATTTTTAAAGTCTTTTGTCAGATTTTATTACATGCGAAAAGCCAGAAATGGGGAAATAAAGTTCTTAAATTTACATCAAAGGGGTAATGATTACGTCAAAAATGATGCATGCATAGCATAGAATATTAAGAATTTCTTAAAAGAGTGAAGTGTGCTTGAAGTTGGAAGTTTTTTCATGGTATTTTTCATTTTTAAGTACTAAGTAGATACAATGTTATAAATATATGTCGAGTATAAAGAATAACAACCCCACAGCCACAACTCGCTTTCGGAAACCGATGGTCGCCAGCACTTCAAAGTGCTCAGGCCCCCACCCCTCCCCCACCCCTCCCCACCCCTCCCCCGCCCCTCCCCCACCCCGTCCCAATCCGGTGTCTTTCTGTTTCTGCTCAGAGCGAAATGCTATTCTGGATTTTGAGTTTATTTCCTCATGTTCTCTAGACAATTATTTTTATTCTCTAACCTTTACCAATAGTGTATTATTTGAATTTTTATCTTTGGACTTGTATTTTCTTTCACGGCTTGCTTTTTCCACTCAAAGCTGCGTCCGTGGCATCCACCCTGTGGACGGGTCAGGCGGAGTCTCGACGCTTCGTGAGCATCTGCCACGGGCCTCGCACACGTCGGCGGGACTCGGCGGTGGAGCTTCGGGGCTCTTAAACAGTTTTTGTGATTATAAATAGTGCTACCATTCTTCATATGCTTGAATATTTTAATTTCTTCCAATCTGGTGATATGATAATATGGCTTTAATTTGCATTTACCTAATCACTAATGAGTTGAACATTTTCCATGTGTTCATAAGTCATTTATGTTCTCTTTTGTAATTGACTATTCAACCCTTCTGTCATTTGCCATCGCTCTATTATCAATTTTTTAAATCTGATTTGTAGGGGTGCTTCGAATATTCTGAAAGTGAGTATACACGTTCTCGGGCGTTCTGGAAATGATTGTTATATGCATCTGTGAGAGAATGTTCCACTTTGGAGTTCATCCTTTTACTCTCTTTACAGAAGTTTGTAATCGTTTCCTTTTTAAAATGTGTTTTTATCGTGTTAACATTTCCCTTGCCTTGGCATCATGAAGGGATTTTGCTATCTTTTCTTCTAAGAATTTTAGTACTTCACAATGTGGTCTCTCATGATTTGATGTTAGGAGGCTGGATTGAAGAAGGGGGTAATTTTCTTTTTTTTTCCTTATGTGGATAAGAAATTATTCTCTAAATATGACATTGAACAATCGCTCCCTCCCCATTCTCTGCAATCCTGGCTCTGGTATTAATTGAGTTGTCGCGCGTGTCCGAGCCTGTTCCTGGGCTCCGGTCTGTTCCGTGGGTCGATCGAGCTCTGCCTGCGCCAGCCTGGGCCACCTGAGCCACCTGGTTGTCCCTAACGACCCCTGTCCGCAGGCAAGGCACACGGTCCCACACTCGGCTTGGGATGCCGTGAGCAACTCTTAACCCTCGAGGCTCCTCCGAGTAAAGGTGCGAATAGCCCTGTTGAGTTCTTTAGAAAGGAGGAGTTTCGGGTGGGATTGAATTAAATCCCTCACTCGCTCTGGAGAATCGACGTCTTCACAATACGGTTATTCGACTCGTGGGCACGGGGTCATCTCCACGGAAGACTGTGACAGGAGACGTGTGCATTTGTCTTTCCAGTCCTCCGTGTGTGTGCTTGTTCCGATATTACGAGGCTCTTCCCTATTTTACAATTTCCACCAGAGATGTAGCAACTTCGTAATTCTCTTGTTTTATACGAGCAAAGCGGCTCTTGTTTATCTGTTCGTTTGTTCGGGGTCTCTATCTGACTGGTGCGGCCTTTCCAAATGTTTCGTGTCCGATCCTTCTGAAATCCTCTACCTCACGCCTCTATTGTAAAAGGCCGGGGGCTTAGTTTGTCTTTGAAACCCACCTTCAAAATCCAACTCCATCTCAACTAGAGAATTCAGCCTTTGGAAATTTACTTTAAGTAATGATATATTCTGATCTATTTATATCACTTTGCCTTTTCTGTTTGTTCTGCTTTTTATTTTTCACTTTATTCTCGTCTCCTTTGGAATTCAGCGTTTTTCCTTTCCTAGTGGCTTGGAAGTTATTCCTTTTCTTTCGCTGGCCACGTAGACATTGTAATACGCACACTTAACGCGTAAAGCGAATAATTTCAATTTTTTTACCTGGACCCGGCTGCACTAGGACTGGCCCGCACCTCAGTCCGGGGCTCTTCCTCCTGACCCCCACGCCACTGCTGCGGCCACAGCCCAACCAAGACTGCGGCCGAGGCCTCAGAATTCACCTGGACGGGATTTTTCCTGCAGCCACAGTTCATTTCCAAGGCTCCCCTCAGCTCCCCGCCTGCTATCCCGGGATCCTCCGTCCCCAGCTTTGGATGGAATGAGAGAGAGTTCGCCCACAGCGAGGGGGAGGAAACCACTCCCCTTGGACGCATCTTTGCCGGGATAGGAGGACCAAGGGATGCTCTCCTGGCACGTCCCCTGCCCGTGGCCGAGTCACGTCCACGGGGGCCCAGAGGGGAGCCCACCAGCACCATCTAGGTCGGGGGGCTCGGCCTGCTGTGAGACTGCTCTAAAGTCGCATTCAGAGAGGGGAACTCTGAGACTCTAAGAGAGGAAGTGGCTGAGGTCACCCAGGAGTCAGTTGGCAGAACCAGAAATAGACTTTAGACTTCAGGTCTCAGTTCAGACAAGGCAGCGTGTTCTGCTTTGATCTCGGAGAGAGAGAGGAGACGGAACAAAATCCGCAGATGCTGTGCGTGTGAAGTGCATACAAGAGAATGATTTACCCCAGGGTGGCCGCTTTTCCTCCCCTCCCAGCAAGCCCACGAGAAGCCCCTCTGCCAACGGCTAGTAGGATGAGGGCAATTCCCGCCAGACGAAGCCCCACGCAGCCAGAGCCCCAGCTGCCGCCCCGGCTGCCGCCCGGGTCTTGTGATTTCCGCCGCGCTCAGACGGCGCCCGGCTCCTGCTCTCCCAGGGTGCAGATGTGGGAAGGTTCCGTGTGGGAGACTCTGTCCCCCGAACTTCAGGGGTTCCCCCGCGGCTCCCGAGGGTCCCGGCACGGAGGGCAGCTCAGACCTGGGGTTCAGACGACTTCGGGAAACCACAGTGAGAGACACACCTTCTTCTTGCCAATTACAGTTGACCTTCGGTACCATCTTGCATTAGTGCCAGTTAGACAACAGCTGCGCATTTTCCGAATGATCCCCCAGCATTCCAGGGCCCGCCTGGCCCCCTACGTAGGCATCACAGTGTCATTCACTCCATTCCCTGTGCCGTCCTTCCCATCCGGCTCCGGGACACAAGGTCAGGACCTGGAAGAGCAGAGAGAGCGTGGTGCACTCTCCTCTCGGAGCCCTTCGGAGAAAGAGGGGGAACGGTTGTGCTTGTCTCCCTCAGCGTGTGAGCCCTTCTTCTCCGGGGGCCAGGGGGCTTCCTGGGGCCCGGCCCACCCTCCCTGGAGGAGACCCAGGCGCATCAAGCGAGGGGAGAGGAGCAGTCCCTCCAGCGCTGTTCCCCTCCCAGAGCCCATGCCTTCCCAGAAATCAGAGCTTGCAGAGAAAACACGAATGGACTCTAACGCGGGGGAGATTTGCAGAACCTCAAGGTTTCGCTGGGTCAGGCCCAGGGCAAAAATAGTCTCTCGGGACGATTCCTGGCCAGGAAAACAGAGACAAGGGACAGGCGGGACGAGGGTTTCTAAAATTTCACTTTTTCCAACTTCCTAGTTGGTTTCACTGTCTGGCTCTGAATCACCCCTTTCTCCGGCCTCCTCCAGACACCAGAACGCAGGCGGGGCCAAGCGGGGCTTTACCAAGGTCCGCTGACCAAAATGGTCTTAAAGAGGGGTCCCACAGGTAGGCCATTTGCCCACAGAGCCGGCCCAATGAAGCCCTCAGGACCCCCTCACCACAAAGCGTGGCCAGAAAGCCCTTAGCGCGGTCTCCAGGGGCCCAAAAGAAGAGGAAAAGCTGCATGTCACTTAGTCATCCGACGCTTCCAGCTACTCCAGGCCAGTGACTGCTTATCTTACGGCTGAAAATCTCCAACCCGGAGACACTCCTGCTTCCCCGCCCGCTGGTTCCTCTCTCCCTGCACCCTCGAGTTGGTTTTCCTGGGGGCCGTCCAGCCTGCTCTCGCCCAGTTCCTCATTCTCTGCAGATGGCCCCGTTCTATTCCGGGGCCAGGGCACCCTGCCGGGGGCCTGAAGGGTCCATTTCACCTGCCATTAGGGTCGCAACCGTCTTGCATTAACTCCGACGAAGTTGAGCTGCCGAGGGCTTCTGGCAGTGAGAGGGGCTGAAGACAGTCTTGAAGGGCAGAAAGCCACGCTCTTTACGTTGCGAGTTTGTTTTCTCTTTTCGGGTTTCTTTCCTAATAAGCAGTGAGGGGTGTCTTGTGGTACACCCAGCCCCTATCAGAACCCGGAACTAGAATCAGGCAAGTCCAGTGGACCTGCCAGGGACCTTGGTTCCTCTCGTCTCCAGCAGAGCGCCCAGAGTCTTATCTCATCATCCCCGAGTGTCTCTTGTCCCTATAATGCCGCTAAATGCACCTCCCCGTCGAGACCAACCCGTGACCAGTGGGACATGGCCAGTGTGACTCAGCCTCACAGCTCTCCCTGGACACCACCCAGCACGTGCGGTCACAGTGCGAAACTCCTGGGTTAGGAGACAAACCCTGGTCCAATAAGCTGTGGTCAGAGGAGGAGGGGCTTGTGCTGGAAGGAAGGCGCATGCCCAGGTGGATGGATTAGTCCCCTCAGGCCGCTCTAGATAACAGACCTTTATTTCTTGCAGACTTGGAGACTGGAAGGCCGAGAGCAGGCCGCCAGCATGGCCAGGGGGTCCGGACTCCGCACTGTGCCTTTGCCAGGTGGAAGGAGCAAGGGTGCTATCTGGGAACTCTCCCAGGAGGGCACTAATCCCTTTCGCCAGGGCCCCACCCTCATGGCTGAAGCATCATCTCCTGCCGACCCCACCTCCTGGTGCCATCCCATTAGGAGTTCAGATCTCACGTATGCATTTTAGGGGGGACACAAACACCCATTTGTAAAGAAAGCCCTGGCTTCCTCAGGGCTTCCAACATATCCATCTCCTCTTCCACGTAGTGCTGACCATCTGATTGGCACTGGGCTTCATGTGTGTCTCCCACACTAATTCCGGGGGTTCTTGAGTGAAGGCGTCATATCCTCGTTGCCTTTCTATGTCATGGGCTTAGGGCCCAGCCCAGTACCTGCCACGTAGCAGTGAGCAGTTGGCATCAGATGGATGACTAAGCGAAGGAGGGAGGGAAACGACTAGAAATGGAAGGTGGGAAAGAAAGGGAGGAAGGAAGGAACCGCAAGGGCTGAAGGGGGGGGGGGCAGGGAGCTCAACCAGAACAGAACGGCACAGGGAGCAGGCGGAGCGGGGGCGGGGGGGGCACGCCTCTTGCTGGCCCCTCTGGGTGACGGTGGGCATGACCTTCAGCCCCAGACAAAGCGGCAACGCAGGGCTGCCGTCTGCCTTCCCCCAGGAAGCCAACAAGCCTGAGCCAGGGCTGAAAGTTCCACGTGTCACGTCGGTCTGGGCACTTCTCTGCCCCGTGCCCCCTGCCCGCTACGCCAGTGTCAGAGCCCGGTGGCGCGCTCGCCAAGGCCGCAGCCGTCCCAGACTGGTGGCCTCACTCGGCAGAAGCCTCTACATCTCCCCCATGTCGTTTCATGCTTCAAAAGCTTATTTATTTCTGTCCATGAAGAACATTCCACTGTCTGCATGCACCAGAGTTTATTTGCCCATCACCTACTGCAGGACGTCTCGGGTGCCTCTCGACTGGGTGATCATGAATACAGCTGCCAGAAACAGCTGCGTGCAGGTTCCTGTGTGAACACGAGTTTTCAGCTTCTTAGGAGAAATACCAGGGAGCGTGACCACCGGGTCGTACGGGGAGACTGCGTTCAGCTCTGCGAGCAGCTGCCCCACCGTTGCCCACAGGGGCTGCCCCGAGCTGCGTCCCCGCGGCGGTGGGCGGGGGTGGGGGGGGGTCCCTGTCGCCGCGTGTCCTCGCCGGCGCTGGGTGTTGCCGGTGTCTGGGTTTGGCCACTCACAGGGGTGCGTAGTGGCATCTCATTGTTGTTTCAGTCTGCTTTTCCCTCATGACACACGATGCTGAGCATCTTTTCACAGGCTCGTTCGCCCCCTGCCTCTCTTCTCCGGTGAGGAGTCGGTGCTTCTGCGCTTCTCGTTCTGCTGCGAGTGAGGTTGCTAACAGCAAATTGGGTGAGAGCGTTACTGCATAGGAGCACTGCAGCGCCTCCTCGTTAGTTTTTATTTTGGAACGGTTTTCTCCAAAGCTAAAATTGCACCCCCATTTTATAACCCTAAAAACGAACTGTTCCTGTAGCCTGGGAGGTGGTCTTTGTTAACCCCGTCCTCATGTTTAGAGTCGTCCGGAATCCCTTTTTAAAGCTGGAGGCTGTGGTTGAAGGCCCGTTCCCCAGGGACCGAGTCCTGGCTCAGCCCTTCCGGTTCCCGGAGCGCCCGCGAGCACAGGCCACTGACCCGCCGCCCGAATGGGACGCGCTCCGCTTTCAGCAAAGCGCTGCAGTTGGTGCCTTTCGCAGTTTCTTCCCGCTTCCGGCACATCTTTCACCTTCTCGACGCGGAAACCTCAGGTTTTAGGTCACGCTTTGAAAAGGAAACAAGTCAAGTCGTTTTATTTGAAAAAAATAAAAACGTTCCCAACCCGTTGTTCAAATAAAACAACTCTCGAAGTTCCCAACTCCTTAATTTTACACCAAAGTTCCATTTCGACCACATAGATGCAACGCATGCATTTTTAAAACAAGACAAGATAGAAACCGGCATTTCAATAGGGAATTATTTGTGGTAAAGAAAAATGTATTTAAATAAATAATCAGGGTTTATAAAACACACCAAGGTCTCTTACCTTATGGATAAATTTGAATGTCAGAAATACAATAAAAGTGACATTAATATTTAAGACCAAAAAAGCACAAGCAACAAAAAAAGGTAAATTGAACTTGATAGAAATTAAAAACTTGTGTGCGTGCAGAACAACATTCATGACCCGGAGGGTGAATAGACAGCTCGCAGACGAACCTAAACATTTTCGAGTCATGTATCTGACAGGACTGGGGTCCCAGAGCCTATAAAGTCTAGCGTATCCAGAAGGAAAGGGGCACCCAGAATTCTTAGAGAACATTTGCCACTCGACAACCAAAAAAAGGGCCACCCAATTGGAAAACGAGCAAAGCACTTACACAGACCGTTGTCCAGACAGGACGCCCAAATCACCGTGAAAAAACTGGAGAAGACGCTCAACATCACAGCTGCCGTGGAAACGCAAGTTAAAACCACAGCCAGAGGCCACGGCACAGCCCCTAGAACAGCTACACTACAAAGAAAAGGAGGAGCAGGAGGCTGCGGGTGGGAAGGGAGTGGAACTCTCGCGCGATGCTGCTGGTGGGAACCTCAGTGGCGCAACTGCCGCGGAAAGATGACTCAGCATTTCCTCCGCACACTCAGCCCCGAAGCGCCAGATAACTCAGCACTCCCACCCCTGGTGCGTGCCCGGAGTGATTCGAACCCCGTGCTCCCAGCAGACCCCGGACACGAATGTTTACCACAGCGGCTCCCTTCGCGCTAGCCCGGAGGCGGAAAGGCACGCGGGGTGATCGACGAAGCCTCCGCAGAGGGGAGCGGCGCCCAGCTGTAAACAGGCCTGACACACCGGCCTCGTGGCGCGACGCGGGTGGACGTCCCGCTCACGGCCACCCACCACGCCGGGGGAGGGCCCCCTGTTGTCTGACTCTGTTCACAGGAAGTAACCAGAGCGGGCAGGTGCACGGCGTGGAGCGCAGGAGCTGGGGGCCGGGGTGGGTGCGGCACCTGCACCGTGGGCTCGGGGTTTTCCGCGGGGGGGGGGGGGCCCGCCGGGGCTGGGAACGGCCGTGGGCACAGCCGCACGGCACCCACGGTGAGTGCACCTAGTGCCCCCGAGCTGCGCGCTTACCAGTGGCTGCGATGTGGATTTTAGGGCGCGCGCCCTTCCCCACGATGCAAAAATAGTCAGAACCGCTTCAGAAGAATAATTTAAGTTTTTTCACCGGTCGATGGTCCTTCAGAAGCCAGCAGCGTTTCCATCGTGGGATGTTGGAACTTCTCCGTGTTCGAAGCCTCTTCTCTACGGGGCCGAGGAGTCGACTGGCTTCTCAGCTGCCTCTCAGGTTCCGAAAAGAGTGCTTTACTTGCGGCGGGGCTCCATGGTGCTTCCACCTTCTCCTAGTTCATTTGGCCTCCACAAGTGCGCGCTCATTCTTGGGGTTCCAGCGTGCGACGGATTCGTCACAGATGCTTTTGGGGAGGTGCGTGCGTCCTTCTCAACTTTGTCGGCCTGGGTTTGGTCTACCAGAGCGCAGTTAACTCGGTCTTTCATCACTCTCCCGATAAAGTTAATAATTGGGCTATCAACATACCTGCGCCCAGCACTCTCGGACTCATTCATCTCTTCGCTTTAAATTAATTTTCCAAGCAGCCTTTGCCCATTACATACTTTCTTTCCCTTTATGAAGTCATCAATTACCGTATGATAGTTTCCAATGTAATTTTGACTCAACTTAGCTTCTTACTAACACTTCTAGTGTTTGAGACAAACCCAGCGAGCTATCTCAACTACAGTCTTCAGCAGGCTCGCACAACGCTTTACAAATGATATTAAGTATGACTAACAAATGATAATACAGTACAGTCCAAGAATATAGAAAATTATCAGGAATGAAGTGTGAATTACTCGAGAACCTCTCACCCACAAGCAATGCTAGCGTTTTAGGAAATGGCTACCTAGATGCACGCATGAAATGCCCGTGAACACGGTCTTGCCCCTTGCATTCTCACTCGACTCCGCGTGCGGAAACCTCGGGAAACAGACGCACCTCACTGCCCACTTCCACAGCTCCACCATGCTCGTTTATGGGGACGCACGAAGCGTAGTTGCACCCTGCGACGAACATTTAGCCCCTTTTCCATTTTTGCCTGAACGCCTCCTTCTAATGGCCACCACTGAGCGGGCGTCCCTTCCAGTTACGAAGTAAACGCTACACACTTTACATTTGGACTCCTGCCGAACACGGAACTGTCAGCTGTCCTCTCCGCTACCCCCTGAATGTCACCGAGGAGCCCCAGTGTCCCCGCCCCCTTCAGAAGCATCTTGAAGGTGCAGTAAATGAAAATGTGCATCTTAAGTAATTTGTTTTAACGTTCCATTTCAACCTCTACTAAGCGGACTTCTTTTTTTCATTCAGTGGCCTTTTGTATTTCTTTGGTACATTGTGCAGTTAATCCTTTGCCCAGTGTGTACTGAATTATTTCTTTCTATTTTTTATTAACATGTAAGAGCTCTTTACATATGAGCAAATGTAACCCCTTTTGTATTTATGGCAAATATCATCTCAGAATATCACGTGTGTGTAAGCAACGATCTTCTTGTCTTCTCTTGCTTGCTTTAAAAAAACCACTGGAACAGACACGTGTAAATACGCGTGCAAGCAGACAGGTGCGTCAGGAGTCCTCACCTGGTCGCCACCCGGCCTAATAGCAGACGTGGGGCCAACCTGGTCCCATCTCCCCGCTGGTCTTTCCAATGTTATTGGCGTTATTAGTGTCGTCGTCGTTGTTTTGTCGAAGGGTTTAAAAGCCGAGTTCATTTTACCCGCAGATACATCAGCGCACGCTTCTAAATAACAAGGACATTTCGGCACAAAAGCACATGCCGTTTTCTCAAGTCTCCCGCCTACAGAATTCTACCCACCCCGCCAAACCCTTTTGATGAGACGCGTCCGCCTCAGAAACACGTCCCACCAGGTCACGTCTGCAGCCTGTTTCGCCTACTACACGGGAGACGATTCCATTGACTTTGCATAGTTTCTTGAACACACGTCTCCCATTCTTATCAGATGCTCTTTTTCTACAGAGAACTCTCGCGTCCCTCGGGCGTTTTCGCCGGTCGGCGTCGGGTGGGGCTAGCTAAGCCTTTGAAGCTAGGGCAGCTGTCGCTCCTGTTTCCACCCCCTGCCCTCCGTCGCTGCTCAGGGTTTCCAATTCCATGAGTGCGCGCCCAGGTCTCAAGGTCTTCCTGTGAATTTTCCATGTTGTAGGCATTTGCATAGGCATTTGGGGAAGTCACGGGTTTTCCCCAAAGCGTTCCCCGCTTACCACACTGCCTAACTCGCAGCCGTGTTCAGGACTTCCCCAGATCAATACACTGACTTTAGAGCTGCGTTAAATCATCTTTCTTAAACCTCCCTTCCTTCTGCAGCGGGCAGCCTTTCCCAAGAGCCCTGCTCTTCCCCAGGTGTCTCCTCTCTTACTCAGGTGGACTTTCCCAGGAAAACCCTGCCTCCAGCCAAACACAGACATCTCTGGGAGCGCACCGTCTGTGCAGACAGGAAGGGGCTCTTCCTCTTCAGCATGTGTCGGTTCTGTTTGTGCTTCAGGTCAGGAGAACCTCGTTCCTCACACTTACTCACACCCACCATCTTGAAGTCAGACCCCCTGAGTTTGGCCAGAGGGGTTCAGTCACCACAGGTTAGCAGGTGGTGAAGGTAGAGGTTGTGCTCAGGCATCTTTGAGGGTGTAGGAAGCTCGGGCTGCTTCCTGCAGAGTCAGCCCTCAGGGTTGGGGGCCTTCCAGGGTGACTGCCCCTGAAAGACAGCGGGAGGTGGGCTTAGAGGTGGCAGGGGTGTACTCAGTTCCAGGCCAGCCTGCAGAAGCGCATGGCCAGAGACACAGTCAAGTCGAGAAGGGTGAACTTGGAGACACCATAGAGACCATCTTGTCAACCACTGTCATCTCGTGATAGAAGAAACCAGAGCTTAGCAAGGTCAACTGGACGTCTTGCCCACAGTCGGAAACAGAAGCCTGACCAAAGCCAGGTCCCCTGACTCCCACCAGGGACCCTCCCCACCTCCCCAGCCCAGCCCAACCCAACCAGACTGCGCCGTCTCTGGCCACTGGCTCTCTCCACCTGCCCAACCTCAACCGAAGCCCAGAAGGCCAGTGGCGCCTCTCCGAAGCATCTCGTGTTACGGCAAAGCTTGAGATCACACGGGTGGGGTTGCCCACCGTCGTCAGACTAAGTCTAAGGGACGCCGGATAGAACTTGGTCAACCTGGTATCTCACGGATCCAAGTCTAGAATCCCTCATCGCGGACCTCAGGAAGACGGGATCAGATACGGCCGCGCGGGGTCAACCAGCGTCTACTGAAGCAAACGAGAACGGTGTGCACATGATCGACACGAAAATACACCTCGGAAGAGAAGAGATTATTGACCCCGGTGTCTTCAGGAGGCCCCAGTCCCAAGGCTGGTCCCACCCTACGCTTGACCTGCCGTAAAGCACCCGGCCTTTTGTCTTTGCGACGGCGGCAGAGCGGGCCTCCCAGAGACGGAACAAGCGGTGAGGCGCTCTCCCGGTTGCGCGCAGCCGGGCCTCGCGTTTGACAACCTCGCGCCCGCCGGTCTGACAGTCTGCTGTCACTGATCCGTATGCATATCAGGTGTGTCACCCCCGCGCGCACCGGAGTCTCACTTCGCCCACGACATCTGTCTTTGAACTGTCACGGAATGCTGGAATAATTATTTCTCTTTTGTGGTGTCAATTCCTCTTTCTGTCATTATTAACCTTGTTAAGTACCCTCTTCCCCCCCTGCGTGAAAGGCAGGAACGGAGTGCTGAGTTTCAAACGCACCCTTAACGCATGCAGACGGGGAGAGACACCTCATCCAGCTCCTCGCTCCATCAGACATCTCCCTCCCCCCCCCAACGGGGAGTGGGCCCTTTTCTACACTTAACGAATTGGAGCAATTTAGCAACTCAGCTAAAGTCTCTGCAAAGTGCTTCAACAGCAAGGGGAATGAAGACACTGGTCCTCTGTCTCAGAATCGGTTAATGGAAGACGCGAGGTCTCAGATCGCGCCTCTCGGCGGGTTCGCGCTGAGCCCCTAATGCACTGCTGGGAAAACCTTGAGAAGTTTTCCGTCACGGCGGGGGGAGGGGGCTGACAGGTGCTGCTGGCGCTGACAGTCGCGCTGTGGGAGGCTCCTGAATTTACGATGCCGTGGAAACGATTCCCGAGCAGACCTGTCCTAGAAGACGCCAAGGAGCGCGGCGGGGCGGTCTTCCGCGTGCATCTCCCGTGGCTCCCCCAAGGCCACGAGGCGGAATCGGGCGGCTCCAGTGGGCAGTCAGCAGGGACAGGTCTCTGTCCGACCCGGTCAAGGCGGCCAGAGCGAGGAGTGGGTCCTGTTGGCCTGTCCGTGCCCGTCAGCTTGCCAAGCAAACAAACAAAAAAGTGAGAAAATATATTCGGAGGGTAAAGTAGAATGCTCACGGTTGAGCGGCACCATTGCCCACGGTGGAGGGTCTCCATGGAAACCCATCACAGCCGAGTGAACAGACGCTGAACACCAGCAGTTCGGGGGCCGATGGCAGACAGAACTGGAGGGTCATCGAGAAGCAGCTTTCTTTCCTTCCGTTCCACTTGCTCGCATGTCCCTCAGTTTCCTCATCCAAAAAACCAAAACAAAACAACAACAACAACCAAAAAAAAAAAAAACCCATAACATGATCCAGCTTCCTGGGGAGGAGAAGACGGATGAGCACTTTTCGATGATGAGCTCCAGTGCCGCGCAAGCATCAGTCTCGGAGCCCCGCGCGCGGCGCACAGCGGCTGGCTCGGGAAGGTGCGCTGGGGGAGCCCGGCCAGCAGGTCTCCGGCTGCTGGCCCGCACCCTGCTGAGTGGCTGGCTATCGACTGCTGCGTCCGGGCTGGCGCTGTTGGCCGGGCCCGGCGTCCAGCTCCAGGGGCATCCATCACTGCCGGCGCGCTCGCTGTCTCCCCGGCCTAATGGCCTGGGCCTTCCCACAGCCAAGCGCTGCCCGGGAAAGGGCGCTCGGGGCTCTTCTGGGGCTGGAGGAGCACGTGGCACTGACTGCACTCCACAGGTCGTGGCCGGATCCTAGAGGGTCCTCGACCCGCAACCAGGTCTGGTGACCCGCACGTGGTGCTGATGAAGTGCCCTCCGGACACACCCCGCACGCCAGAGCTCAGCCCACCGACGCCGCCTCCCTGGGCTCTGCCCCCCATTAGCGCCCTGGCACGTGGTCCTTTGATGGCTGTGGGGTGGGGCCCTGGCTGTAGCCGAAACGTGTGCCAACCCTCCACCCCGACTCCCTTCCGAGAGTGGGAAATGCATCCTGGACACCCTCCTTTACGCTCGGCTGTAAATCACGACAGCATTATCCCTTCCCCTAAGAAGCAGGGCCGTTGGATACAGGGCCCTGGGAACACGGCGTCTGGCAGAAAATGTTGATGAGACGTAATCACAGAAAATAAAGGGACATTGTAATGAGAAGACGACCCTTCGGTTTAATTGCAGGACACCGTTGAAGCTAAAAGAAATTGTGTGTTTGAGCTCTGAAGTGGAAATAAAGTTGCTATTTCCTGAGATGCATAGCATGGAAAATTAGTTCTTTTTCTTCCTTAGAAAAAGATATCTGCAAGGACAAAGAATATTATGAGTAAATATTAAGAGAATGCATAGTCACTGGCCTGTGAGCAGTTACAGAATACATTATATCGCTAAATAATCTCTAACTCACCAATTTAGAGAAGAACCAACTCCTGGCCTCACTGAATTACTGTTTGTTTCTCATCCTACACAAATAGAGAGCGAGGTATCAGCTCACTCAGGATAATTGGCCCGAACAGCCACAGCAGGGTTAGGGGAGTTCCGTACGATTCCGAAGTGCTGCGTTTGTAAATTCTTCTCTGCCTTCCTTCTTGGAAAATAGTTCGCAACGAGAATAATACCTGCATAAGGGTAGGGGTGAACTCAACTGCTAACTTCTCTGTGTCCCCAAGGAGTGGAATGCGGAACATTCCGGACTGAAGCTCTCCTTGCCGAGAAAGCAGTGACGGGGAAGGAGGGAACACAGCCACCCGCATGGTCTCACAGGTGCCGGGGGACAGGAGGACGGGAAGGAAGGGGGCTCCTTCCGACGCGAGGGCTAAGGACGCAGAGTTCCTGCGCAGACCGGAACCCCTTCTCGTCCACCTGCAGAGTTAGAAAGGCCAGGTGACGCCCTGCAAACACGGACCAGCACAGGGACACGCCTGTGCTCCAGGCACCGAGGGCAGAGAACACACAGACACACACAACCTCCACCTTCCCAGAACGTGAGCAGAACCATGCCCACCGCCCAGCGTGCCGGGACACAATGCCGGTGCCCGGGGAAAGTGCTACAGAAGTGGGCAGTGGAGAGAATGCGGGGCCGGGGGAAGGTGTGGGGCGCTGTACGGCGACCGACTCAGAGCCCGGGGGGGGGGCGGGGGGGCAGGCAGGCGGCAGTGCACTGTGAGCTGTCCCGGGTGCTTGGAGGCCGGCGTGGCAGAGCACCCCGGCCGGACGCCCTGAGCAAGGGGAGACAGGCAGGGAAGGCGGCAGTCCTCCGGGGACTGGGGCTGCTGCTGGCGGAGCCGGCCCGCCCTCCAGCGAGAGGAGCAGGGTCCCACCCAGCTTCTCCTCGGGCTCCCCAGGGCTGTGAGGGGCAGGGGCAGAGGTTTGGCAGGTGAAAGGGGGGCCGTTGTTGGGACCAGAGGAGGCGGCGCTGCGGGAGGAGGTCTGGGCAGACTGCACAGTGAGACGCAGAGGGGCGTGAAGACTGCCCCCAAGGGTTTTGGTCTCAGTGACCCACCCCCACTTGCTTGTGGGGCAGACGAGGGAGGCCGTGGTGAAGCCGGACTGAGGGCAAGTGCGGGGCTTCAGTTCGGGGCGCAGCAGACAGCAGGTGCCAGCCGGACCTGCAGGGGGAGGCGCTGAGGGGCCGTGCGATGCCTGAGTCTTGGCTTCAGACGGAGGTCTGCGCTGCCTTGTCAGGACGTAGAGAGGACGTGGAAGGCTGTCCGGGGCCTCGTGGGGGCACGCCCGGCATTTGGGAAGGACACTGAGAAGGGGCAGCCAGGGCCACCGAGGGAAAACCAGGCCATCGAGGCCTCCAGAACGTCTGCCTACTGACAGCCTCCGGTTTGAATGCATGCTTGTGGACGTTTTCGTAAACTCGGAAGCCCTGGAGAAATGTTCCTGTGACCACAGGGCCTTTGCACCGACCACCTGCAGGTGCTGCTTCCCAGCTCTCCGCAGACAAAGAAGCAACCTGCCTAGGCCCCTTGCACAGCCTGGGTTTGAACTGCACGGGTGCCCTTTCACACCGATTTTTTTCATCTTGTAAACGAATGGCATAGGTTTGCGACAGCCCTGTGAACTGCTCTCTTCTTTATGACCTTCCAAACAGCACCGTCTCCTCCCTGGCTTACTGCATGATATGAGTACAGCCTGGGAGACACAGGGCGTGCAACCCGTATCCACTCACTGCGATGTCATCGGTGACGCTCCTCATCCACCGGAGGCTACTGGTGGTCAAGGTGGTGGGAAGGGTTCATACGCAAGTTTTCGACTGTGAGCGGGTCGGTGCCTCTGACCCCTGCACGGTTCCGGAGCCACTGTGTTTGCAGCCAGGTCCAGGTGCGCCCCAGCTGCGCATCTGTGAGCACCCAGCACGCACCGCGCCATCTCCCTCACCTGCCCGCCGCTGGGTGTTGCCTTCTGAGAATCTTCGTGGGGAAGGAAGGAACCCACCCTGGTCACCAGGAATTCCCCGAGAGGGTGGACATCCACGCGCCCCTGTGATCTTTCCACCAGCACCACGCGGCAAGATCCCCTTCCCCCTCACCTGCAGTGGGAGCGCAGAGGAGAGTGTGATGCTCGGAGAGGGGAAGTGACTCAGCTGAGTTCCTTCAGGGAGCCTGCGTGGGGCTGGGACAGATGCCAAGACGGTCAGGACACTTCCCGCTGCAGAGCCCCGGAGCTCAGACCCGCTCCAGAACCGCCCACTTCCTTCCCGCCCGGACAGGTGGGAGGGTCGTGACGGGCCCACACGGACGAGGGAGAGATGCTGTACCAGCGCAAAACTGCCCCCGGCTCGTGGTCTCTGTGCTTCCCAGACGGCGAGCCCCTCACCCACCCCCATCCTCCCTGGATGTGCCCGTGTGACGACCGCTCCCTCCGTCGAGACTGGAGCGTGCTGCCGGCGTTGTCCGCCAGCTGGAGAAAGACAAGTTTGGGAAGGGACACCCTGGGGTGGGGGGGGGCTTAGCTCTCTGCAGGAAAACAGGGCGCAGGCAGGGGCCATCCCACCCACCCGGGAACCGAGCGCCTTGACGTAGCCGACGCCCATCCACAGCGGAGAGCCTGCGGGGCGTGCAGCGAAGCACGTGTGACCTGCGCCGCCTCCTGGAGGCGGACCAGGCCGAGGGTGTGTGACCGCTGTTCTCGCTCTGGCTCCGCCACCGCTGCTGGCGGGCTGGCTCCCGTTTTCCGGTGCTGAGAACCGAGGCACGAGGAACCCGGGAACTGGCCGAGCCGCCAAACCCCAATCCTCTGTCTCCAGCGGTCATGTGACCCGCACCGCAGGTGGCTGCCCCCCGAGCGCTGGTGCCCCAGCAAGGAACTGGGCCCGCAGCGCTGGCCTGGCCGCTTCCTTAGACGCGGGCCGCGTCTGGAAATACCCCTCACCGAGCCCGGGCCGCGGCGGGGGCTCCGAGGACATGACTGGCCGTCTTCGCTTAGCGCGCTCGGTTGAGAAAGAGCCTCGGGCCGCCGCCCCGCCCCACGTGGAGAAGAAACCATTTCCCTATTTCCCTTCCCTCCGCGCGTTCCCAAGCCCTCCCCCACCTCCAGTGCCCGCCCGCTGCCTTCCTGCCCCGCGCCCCGCAGGCTGCGTGCGCGAATTCCCCACGCCGCGATGGACCCCTGTCACGTCCCGACGCGATCGTCCCCACTCCGGCAGGCTGCACGCCCCTCGAGGGGTAAGCCCCACCCCGGACAGCCTGTCTCTCAAACACCCCTGCCGGGGTGGACGCTCGCCGACTCGAGGGAGGGACTCGGGCCCCCGGGGCTTGGCACACCTCCGACCTCGTCCCCACACGGTGCCCTCAGCGGGGTGGGTGGGGACAGCTGACCGCGGCTCCTCTCGGCTCTGGTCCCTTCATGTCGGCACACTCCCTTTCCCAAGTCCCCGCATCCCACTCCGTGTGTCCATCAGCCCCTTCCAGCCAAAGGGTGTTGACAACATGTCCCCGCTCTGAGAACCTAAGTGCGTTCCTCTCACAAACACCAAAGGGAAGAAGGTGACAGGACCCTCAGAGAGTGAGAGGGAAGGGCTGGTGGTCGGCTGCCACGCATTCCCGATTCAACACCCAGAGGCGGAGCCGTGGGTGATGGGCGTTCCGGTGGGTTCCAGAGCCAGGAGCCGGCGAAGCTGGTCCGTGCCCAGAGCCAAACCCGTGGACCGAGCTCCCGGGAAAAGGGTTACCCACCCTGCCTGGGCCGGAAACTGTTCGGTTTTGAAAGCAGAAGCAGCTGGGAACTGTGAAAACCGGGAAAAGAAACCAAAGAAGCAGAGCACTTGTTGCAGAAGTTTCCTCCGCGTCCTGGGCTTTTTCCCAAGGGCCCTGTTCCTTTTCAGACGAAACTAGTGAGCTCTGTCTTAGTTTAACACTGCAGGAAGAAGATGGCATTTTTTTACCCCAAAACTTCCACATTTCTTGTTATTTAAAAATATATTTGCTGTTTCCCAACTCCTGGGGGAGGAAAAGGATGCTCGTTTTCTTGCTGTTTTACAGATTTCTTTTTTAATTGGAAAAATACAGTGCTAAGGACGATAACTACGTGCTTACACAGCCCCTCATTTGCGGGCCCCGGTCCCACCTGCGCCCCTGCGGAGCAGGGGTGCCCTGCAGGTGGCAAACCGAAGCTCAGAGAGGTCAAGTAACCTGCCAGACTCACACAGCGAGTAACAAACAGAACTAGTGGCCAGCTCACATCCTATCTGCTCAACCCTCGTTTTTCTCTATGAAACTCACTTTTCCTTACACGCCACCACGCCGCCCGCCCCAGTCTCTGCCAGAACACAAGCGCCAGCAGCTCACACAGAACGCTCCAAGGAGTAAGTAGCCTCGGTGAATTCTGCAGGTGCTCCTTACTCTTTTGGTCCTATCGTCTCAAAAGAAGTAAGGTGGGCAGTGGAACAATTATTGCGTCGATAAACTTAGCTGCACTTCTTAAAGTCTCTAACAGTGTGAAAGCAGCAACGTATAATATACACATGTCCCTAAGGGAACAAAGTTACCTTAGAACCACAATCTCTTTAAAGTAGCACATATGTTTCAGTTTCTGTTTCCCCTGCAATGTGCCTTCACTGCTGTCCTTTACTGCGGGCCCTCGCTGGTCCCTCTGTGTCCACGTGCAAACCCCAGGTTGCAGCCTGAGTTCCTTCCGCTCCACCTGTCTGCAGGTGGAAGGAGCGGGCTGCCCATCTCAGCAGGACACTGGCTGCTGGCAGGTTGGTGACCAATTACAGGTACTACTCACAGAGTCCTCCACTTGTGGCTGCACAACCCACAAACAGTGCCGTGAGGTAGCTGACATCAATGCCACCACTTTACAGATGGGGACACTGAGGCTCAGAGAGGTGAGGGGCCTCCCTCAAGATCGCACAGCCCACGCTGGGCTCTCCCTGCATGCTCTTCTGCTTCAGGGGGATTTGCCGGGCCGGACCACCGGGACTGAGTCCTGGATTCCCACTCCTGGCCTGGGGACGCACACACTTTTAAAGAGACGCTCCAGGTGGAAGGTGCTGTGACGTCCAAGAACCAGAGGGGTCCCCAAACCCCTTAGGGACTCACACCTTAAGCTTATTGCTTCATTTAATCCTGATAAGAACTCTTTGGAGGAGGGGGCATTTATTTCTTTTGCAGGTAAGAGTGAGGAGGCTCCAGGGCGTTCAACAACTTGCCCAAGGTCATGCAGGAACGGGGAGGCCCAGGAAGGAGAGCCCGGGGCCTTTCTCTAGCCCTGCCTTCCCCGGGCCCTGGGCAGGGTGCTGACGGGCTCCCCCGGGCCCAGCGGCACTTCTGTGGGGGGGAAGCAGTGGGTGATGGGCAGGTGGCCCAGGAACCATCCAGCCAGACGCTGTTCACGGTCATGGAGGGCGGGAGAGACGGCTAGGTGGCCACGGGCAAAGCTGGTGAGTGGGGTGCCTGGGTCCTGCCACCAGCAGCCTCCTGGGCCAGGCCCAGCCGTCCCTGACCCCAGGCTACACTCAGCGGCCCAGAAGGGACGTTTTTGGCACAGTACCCTCCACTGCTGTTCTCCCACCTGGAAGACCCCCAGGGCCGGCCGGTGCCCCTGGAGGTCCCGGTGCCCTGCCGCACCCTCCTGCAGGCAGTCTCCCTGCCTTGCTACGTCTACCAGGAGGACCAGGTCTCCCCTGCCCCCAGGTGCTCTCCAGCTCCTTCTTGATCGCCGCGCATCCTGAAGGACATTCATCTCGGGATTACTCCTCTTCTGCTCTTGCCCGGGCAGGAGCGGCTCCTCAGACTGACGGGCTCCGCGCGGGGCGAGGAGGTGCGTTGTCAGAGTGCATCTCTGCTCTGACTGAGACCCGCCGCGCCCTGCGCGCGCGCCTTGGCTCGGCTCGGGGAGGGGAGCGTGCGGGGCACGGAGCCGCGCGGCGGGATCGCCTTCGCTGCCACCGCCTCCACCACCGCCCTTTCACACCTGCGTGTGCACACGGGCCAAGATGGAAGGCGCGATCCTAACTTCTGCCGCGAGCAGGTGGGAGGGAAGAGAGCCAAGAGGTATTCCATTGGTTGTCTGGGAAAATGAACTGCACCTTCCCTCGCTCGCGGAGGATCAACTTTTCCCTCCCCCTCGGGTGGGCACTCATAACTTAGGGTCGCAGTCAGAACCTGGGCGCCGCGCGCCCCTATTCCCAGGGAAGTGGAGCTGGGCGGGCAGGGGACGCCCCCAGACACTGGGGAAAGTGCTTCCTGGGGTCCCGAGTCCCGCGAGTCCCCTGAGCTTGGCGAGCGTGCGGGGCCCGAGACAAGCGGCCCCGGGCAAGAAGTGGCGAGGCCCGAAGGCGTGGGTTCCCTCCTCCAGCGGGCCCGCCAGCGTCGCCCGCGCCGGGTCCCCAAGGGTTAAGCGCAGGTCCTGTCGCGCCGCGGCCGATCCCGCCGCCTGGTCCGGGGCTCAGAGCAACGGCCACTGCCAGCCGCGCGGGGCCGCGGGACGATGCGGCGCTGGAACGAGGAAGCGCCGCGGAGAGGGGCGGGCCGGGGCGCGCTGCGCGCGGGGGTGGTGGAGGCGCGCCGGGCGAGGCGGGCAAGGCGGGCGAGCGGGCTGCAGCCGGCGGCGGCGCTAGCAGGTACGGCCCGCGCCGCCGCCGCCCGGGGCCCTGTGGGGCTGTGGCCAGCCCCGCGCCACGACAAAGTTTCTGCGCGCGGCCCGGGAGTTGCGGTCGGGGCCGTGCCGCGCCAGCCCGCGAACGGGCGGCGGGGTGGGGGCAGCGCGCTGGTCTCTGTGCCGCGCCGCGAGTCCGGGTCCGCACCACGCTCCGCATCCGAAGCCATGTCCCGCTGCTCGTCCCGATCCTTGTTGCGCTCCTTGTCCCGCCCCGAGTACCGCTTTGTGCCCCCCGCGGGTTCCTCTCCGTGCTCCCGGGCGGTGAGCCAGGAGAGTGCCCGGGCGTGCGCGCGGGGCGGACCGGGGCGGCAACAGGGCCTGGAACCCCGTGCGCGCAACCCCGAAGTTTGGGGGGCGCGGGCTTTCGTCCGCAGGTGGCGGAGCGCGGGCCGGCAAGGGCGCGGCGGGCAGAGCCAGGTGCGCGGCCCGTGGGCGGCGCTGTGAGCGCGGGGCAGATGCCGGCCGGCACCGCGAGAGCCGGGTCGGGCCCAGCGGGGGGTGGGGAGCGCGGCAGAGAAATGGGGAACAATGCGAGTGAGCAACTCCAGGAAGTCGTTGTGAAAGAAAGCCGGGAAGAGCGCGGCTGCGGAGTTGGCCAGGCGCTCTAACAAGTGCCTCCGGGGCCCCGCGCCGGGCGGCGACTGCGGGACGGTCCCTGGGTCTCCGCGGAGCGCAGCCGAGCCGGAGGGACGCTTGGCCGATCCGAGGCGGCCGGCCCAGGAGATCCCGGCAGGGCGGACGGCGTCCTGGCTCCGAGGTTGCTCTTCGAGCCCGAGGATCAGTCTTGGCCCCCAAAGTGCGACGCGCAAATCCACGTGAGTGTTTTCGGTTGCATTTCGGAAGGAAAACCGGGGGTAGCCGGTGGGTGTGAGAGATGGAGAGGGAAAGAGGAGACTGGGCAGCGAGACCCCAGCCCCTGGCCCGCCTCGCCTTTCTGGGGACGCCGGAGCGCAGGTGCAGGGCCTGGCCGGCAGCGGGGCAGCTCTGAACCGCCGCTGGCTGTCGCCGGGAGGAACGCCTAGCGCCGGTCACGTCCAAATTGATACCTACTCACACAGTGAGATCAGGAAGCCAGCCCTTGTGAAGTCATTCATAAAGGCCTTTTTTTCTTATTTCGGGGGTGAGAGAGTTCACTTTTACTGCTCACTAAATTAGACCAGAGTGGGGACTGGCTTTCTGCAAAATGGGATTATCCGGGTTTGAAAAGTTAGCAGTGCTTTTGCTGAGGGCGAGGCTGGCTCTCGGGCTAGAAAACACCTGGGTCATCAGGCGTCAGGTTACTTGTGACTAAATCCGCAGTGTTTCCAAGCCTTGTCAGGGATCCCCCGTGTTTCCTAAGGAATCTCCCGAAGGTGTGATTTGTTCCATGTGCTTGCTTGGAGGAGCAGAGCGTGGCATGCAGGCGGGGAACCAGGCCGGCACCCCGTAGGGTCTGACGGCACAGGCTCCGTCCTCTCGGGGTGCAGCCGGCCCAGGGCCAGCCCCAGACAGTGCGCCTGCCCCAGGCGGCCGCTCGGCGCCCCAGCTGCTCCTCACAGGGTGTCTCAGCTTCGAGGTGCCTTGTTTTGAACTTGAAGAGACCAAATTGCTGTTGAAGAAATACCTCCTTTCAAAGGGGAAAAAAGTAGGAAAGTTGAGGCTATTTAGTGTGCATGGTGTCGAAGCGCTGGTGGAAATGGAAGTGGTTGTAAGGAGCTGGGGGGGAGAGGGACCTGCCGGGAGTGGTTGGAGCCTCTTGAATCTCTGTCTTTGTTTCAAAACGTTCTGTGTGATGAGGTTAATGGGACTCATCTTTTACATGGGATTTTGAAAGTAACAATTGAACTATTATTTATATTGAATGTGTCAGAATTGTTTCCATGACAAATCAGATTATTTGGTTTGTGGCTTAAAATTTAAACAGTGACAAATATCCGTGACAGGAGGATTACCTGCTTACGTTGTAGAATTTGCAGCATGTGTTAAAAAATAACTTGTAGACACAAATAGAAATAATGATGTGGCAATTTAAAACCCTGTGCTATTCTGGTTTGATATAATGTGTCTGATTTCAAAATCTCCCACAAACATACATGTTTACCCCCTTGTTACATGGGGGAAAATGTGCTTCCTGGTCTGAAAGTCTGTCAGCGCTGGTGCCTAAAACACCTTATTGAGTTAAACCGGTCGTGTTTTCTTCCATTTTTGTTTTCTGGGGACGGTGGGAGGCGGGAGTTTCAGCAGCTCCGCCGTGGCTGTGTGTGAGGTTCATCTGTGTTTCAGTTAAAGCTCAGCACGCTGAAAACTACACACCCCGCAAAATGCCGGAGCCCCCCAGCAACCCCGGCCCCGCTGGGGCTGAGCCCGCGAGGTCTGTGAGTGAGCACGCACGGGGCCCGTCTGCCCCTTGGCGAAGGCGTACCCCGCCCCGCGTCCGAGAAGGTCAGCAGGGGCCGTCCTTGCAGCCAGGCCTCTGGTTGAGTAATTAAGATCGCAGTGGCTTTCCCGGCCAGAGGCCCGATGCCCACACGTGTGGGGACCGCCGTGTTGTCCTCACTGGACTGGAGACATTGAATTGGAGGACAGCGGTTCTCTGGTTTGGAGTTGTGTTGCTTTGTTTTGTTTTGTTTCTCTCTTTCCTTTCCACACTTGACTTGGACTTGTGTCTTCCATGTTTGGCTGATGTAGTAGCCTACGGCCAGTCACTCCGAGGGAGAGACTTCAGAAACTCGAGAGAGCACTATGTATGTGCTGTCCACTGCGTACCAGAACCCCCCACCCCCGCACACGTGTGCTTCAAGGTTGTGCGTGCGTGGATGGGTGCGGGAAACGGGTACACGCAGGCAGCACACACGCAGCGTGCGCAGGGAGGCATCAGACCCCCGGCCTGAGAAATGCAGCCCCGCTCCTTGGCGTTTGCTTGGTTGGTAGTTTTTCAGCTGTCGCTAGGACAGGGCGGCTTTTTGCCTGCGTGACGGCGAGTTTAGGCGGGAACGGGGTGAGCAGCTGGGGTGTCTGCCCACCGCTGCACGCTCACGCGGGGCCCGTGCAGCCAGCCCAGGCTCAGTCCCGCTGGCACCACCGGTCGGGGGCCTCCCCGGCCCTCTCCTCCTCCAGTCCTGCAAGTATGAGACAAGCGTGGGCTCTGCGGCCTCGTTCTAGGGCAGGGTCGTGGCCGTGGGCGCAGCTCCCAGGGAGCGAGGCCTGTGCCGTTTCTCAGACTGATGGGAATTCGGGGGGCGGCGACCCCTGCTCCCTGCCCCCCGCCCTGCCCCGGCCCTTAGCGCCACTCCCTGTCTGCCGTCCCCCCAGCTTGTGCTCCCAGAGCCCCCGGGCGTGTGTGCCACGGTCCACTTCTTGGGAGGAAGCGCAGAATGTGGAAGCCACAGGTGAGCCACGCTTGCGGGCGCAGAGCCACTGGTCCAGGTCCCACCTCGAGGCAGCGCGCCCTGCTTTGCCCCAAACAGGCGCCTGAGCCCCCGGGACGCAGGCCTCCAGGAGGCCGAGTCCCAGGTATCAGCTTCGCGCACACGTCCACAGCTCAGGCGACGGGGAGATAGCACCGGCACCGGCCGGGGCCTCGGGGCCGCCCACGCCGGCGGTTTTTATCGCAGTGCCAGCTCGCCGCGCCCACGACCCCTTCCTGGGGGCCCGTGGTGTGGCTGCCGATCCCCGCAGCCTAATAAATGACCTCCCGCCTGAGCTCGGCCTCCTGTAACGTGGGTTCACGCCCTTCGCGCTCCCACGCGGTGTCTTTCATGGCTCATGTTTGCCGTCGTTTTCAAATGTTTGGTGATATCCTGACAAACGTTTTTAAGATGTTACGGCTCTCTGGGAGTGAAGGGAAGCAGCAGATGGAAGCTCTGTGGACATTCCCGTGTGCAGAGATGGGCTGGTCCACCCCGCGGCGGGTGGAGTCCCTGCCCCTGTCTCTGCGCCTGTCCTGGTCCCCGAGGCCTGAGGGGCTCCGTCGCCTCCCTCCCTTCTCCCGTTTGACTGTGACCACTGGCTGCGCCCCCAGCGAGGTGCCTGGCGGGAAGCTGTTGAACCCGGTGAAAACCCGAGTGCCAGGTGTGGGGGCCGCTTGCCTTCCTGCGGGGGGCCCGGCCCCCTGCCCCTTCTCCCGTGGCCATTTCTGTCTTTGGGGAACTCGCGATTCCTGTTAACTGAAGGGGCCCGGGCTTCACCACAACCTGTCACCCCAGAGCAGCGAATAATCTCTGAACCCGCTTTGGTCAGAGCAGGAAGCTCAGCTCCCTTCCTGCCCCTGTTTTCCTGACAGAAGACTTTCTTCCCTCCTTTTTTGCATATTTGGCAAATGGTCCCACCTTTCTCTCCGCCCCAGTGGAGTGTGAGGGCGGCAGAGAGGAGCAGGCGGCCGGCAGGACAGCAGGGTCCCTCGCAGGAGGCCAAGTGGAGGGGACCGCGCGGTCCGCGGACCCAAACCGTCCACGCCGGGACTTGCTTGGGAGCCACAGGCTCACTGGTGAGTGGCCCCCACCCCGGGTTGTGCGCTGCGCCCGCCTGGACAGGGCGCCCCGCACCCCTCGTCTGCTGCCCCGGGCCGCCCAGAGGGGAGGGAGAGGGTCAGGAAGGCCCACCGCTCTCCCCGCTTCGGGGGGGCCCGCGCGCCACCTCCTGATCGCGGGAGGCGTGGAGCTGCCACTTAACAGCTGGAAAGGGGCCCTGGTCAGCGGGGAAGGGCCTTCTCCGTACTTTCTCACTCACGTGGGCCAGGACCCCTCTGCCCACAGTCACTTGCCGCTGAAGGAAATCTGACCTTCTTCCTGCCACGTTCGCGCCAAAAGAGCGCTGTGATGGACGGGCAGGGGCGGCGAGCTTCGGGGGGGGGGTGGGAGGCGGCAAGGGGGGGCCACACCATCCTCGGTTCTTTCCTTTTCTGCCTTCTGCCCCCCCACCTCCCTTCCTTCGGCGTGTGATGTTTTGCAGAGGCCATTAAAAAAAAAAAAAAAAACCTGAAAAGGGCACACGGTATTTCTAAATGGCCTTATGCATATTGAAATAGGTTTTTATGCTTCATTTCTGAGATCGCACACCAAACTCGACATTCTAAAGCACTGTCGGTGAGTTTGAAACTGTGTAGAAATGAACGGCAGAGTGTGGATGGGAGTGCCTGTCTGAGGCCGGGAGCTCCGCGCCGGGTATTGATTGATTCATCAGTTTTGGGTGCATTTGTGTGGGTAAATCCGGTTTTTACTGGCAACCTTGGAGCAAGTAAAACAGCACGTAGGATCCCGCCCTAGAACTAGCGGGAAACGCTTAATTTAGAATCTTTAGGAGAAATGAGAACGAGGGATTGGTCTTTCCTGAGCTTACTTGGAAGCGTCCCGACATGTGCTCCGGAAAGCCTGGGGGAGCCGCCTTCAGCCTTCAGCCGGGGCAGGCGGCCTGCCCGGCTTCCCTCGCTCCGAGTTCTGCGTCGGGCAGACGAGGAGAGCGGCGTTCAGAGAGACTCACGGAGAAACGTATGGATGCGCTGTGCACCCCACTCCGTTAAATTAAAATCATCCGGCTAATTATCTCAGGTTGTTCGAGATAAGGCAGCTAATTACCATTTTAAAAAGATGAGGGTCTGTCTCGCACTTCTCCGGGAGGGATTCCCGGCTCCTGCCTCGGTCGCGTATGGTTCCCTGCATCTGAAGAATTTTCAAGATTAATTCAGAGCAGACAAGGCTTTTGTAAAAGGAATGTAATTTGCTTAAAAAAAGAAATCTTGAATTAAAACATTGAACATAAATAATTTAAACGTATCCAAGGGCTGCGGGAAAATCAGACTCTATCTAACCTGAGCTTTCCTGTATTTCACTCTCTGAAGGACGTGAGCATTTTCTGCCAGATTATAAATAAAGACCTGCCAATATTTGTAGCCGACGAATGAGGAAGTCGTAGCTGCTGGGAGGTTCTGCTGATGCCCCCTGCCCCGCCCCTGCCCCAGGTTTGCACCGGACCCCTGTCGGCTAAAGGCTGCGGGCTACGGAATGGGCCCCCCACAGCCCTGGTGGGGGCTGGGACCCCCCGGGACCAGTGGTCTCTGGAAGCTTGGAGGTTTGGGCTAGAGCTGAGTTCTCCTCACAGAGTAAGATAGGACTCAGGAACTTCTCTTGCTGATTTGATACAACAGAAGGGCCAATCAGGGCCAACTGATATTCTCTTCTGTAATTATTTGGTTTCTTGCCCATAGCAACTCTTGTTGCCAAATAATTGATCAATGTATCAATGAAGGTACGTTGTATCCACTGAGATAACATTGGTTCTCCCCACTGCCCTCTTGGAGGCAGAGTGATGTGACTTTCGATAAACAGGCGGAAACTGGGGAAGGAGGTGAAGGACCACACTTGGAAGGCTGCTACAAGGCCCAGCTAGCCTTCAGGAATCTCGTTTCTGGATCTTCCTTCTGTCGGCCGTGAACATAATTTAGAGTGCGAGCAGAGACCCTTCCTCAGATAATGCTTATGAAAATGCACCTCATTTTAATCGGCCGTAGGTGATAATTTTGTGGGTGGGTGCTGGAAAAGAACTGAGCCCCGAATGAAAGTTCTTGAGGAAGAATTTTCCGTTAGCGCGGACACCGCGTGGCCTCAGCAGTCTGCAGAGGGTCGTGGGGTGGCTGCGCCCGCTCCTCTCTGGAGCTGCCCCCATCAGAGGTTGGGCCAGGCAGGCTTTGGTGACAGGGGGGGACAGGGACACTGCGATGTGTGAGCCCCGGGGCCTGTTTTCTCGCCGTGTTTGCCTCCAGACGCGCAGGCGCCGACTTCTCTCTCCAAAGGCGGCGAGGACAAGCGGGCGGTTCCTCAGGCAGGGTCCTCGGTGGGCGAATCCTGCTGTCGTCCCAGGTGCTGTCAACAAACACAGGGCTGTGCATTTGTCCGCAGCCGGACATTCCCGTGCGGATTTGCATAATTTTACTTCCTTGGGTCTAAATAAAACGGCGCTTTCGCCAAAGAAACTTCTGCGCGCACATCTTTGAACAGCCGTCGGACGGTCTGGGGGGAGCTCGGGCGCACAGGTGCATCTTGGGAACCTCCCAGCCCGGCGAGCCGAGCTCCCGCCACCTTTGGTTTTCATTTCGAGTGTTAGCTCGTCCCCGTGAGCTGACCCGCTGGCGGGTTACGATAACTTCAGGGCGACGAAGGCCCGTGAGCTGCGGTGTCCTCTGTGACCGTGTGTTGCCCCCTGAGGCAGGAACGCAGTTCGATACGGAGACTTTGCGTTTATCTATTTTTAAAATGGGAGGAGAAAATGCTTTGAAAATGATAGAACAGAAGGTTGCTTCGGGGCCGCTCTGCCGGTTCACTCTGTAACAACCACGACGAGGTGTCGGTCATCGTTCAGGGCGGTGTTTGTGTGTTCTAGGGTGTAGGTCTCCTTTGCTTGCGCCGTTGCTGGCCACGCATGGCGGTCCTCTAAAACCAGGAAGAGGCTAGAAGAAAATGAGTCTAAACTTAGATTTTTTTTTTTTTTTTTTTACTTCAGTGATGAAGTGTAAACGCCATTTATGTTTGAGGAAGCTGCTTAGGAAGTGGCCGTACTATGGGGGTCAGACCCAGGCAAGGCCCTGTAGCAGTAGCTTGTGTAAACTCGGAGCGCGGTTGCTGAGTAAACAGCGGGCACTGGGAGCAGCGTGAGAGCCCGGGACACCCAGGTCCTCACCAGGAACCGCTTCCCCCCGCAGCAGCGGCACAGCGGGGACCGGGGACGGCCCTGGGCCAGCGGCCCCCAGCTCCTGGGGCTGCAGCTCCGCTTTCTCTTGTTGAAATTCTGACATGAAAGCTCGGATCTTTCCTCCGAGGTCCCTTTGAAAGGAGCAGCTCCATGACGGCATCTAACAATGTCCTGCTGGTTCCTTTTCTTCTGCCTGAAGCACCTCTGGCTAAGAGCCCCCCGCCCCCAGGAAAACAGGGGCGCAGCATGGCCGGCCTGAGCTCGCGCACCTCCCGTCCCCGGCACTCTCTGTGGCTCAGTTAGACTTGGGGGCGGGGACGCCCAGTTGGACCCCCTGCTGTCCTGTCTGAATCTTGTTTCCCGTTGTCGCTTGTGCCCGCCATCCTCTGGGGGATAATCACGAACGAACGGGTGTGATTGGCAGCTAATTTTTGAAAAATGAAAAGAATCCGGAATGAAGTGAGCGCGTGGAAGTTTCCCTGTCCCCGACCTGTTCTGTGGGGGTGTCGGCACAGCCTATCAGGTGCCCAGGACGCGGCACAAAGCCCGAGGACTGCCTTGGCTTTTCTCGGAGATGCTCTTTTTCTCTGATACGGTGCAACTCGCAGTGACACGATAGACCGGCAAAAGTAAAACCCGCTAGCGGGGAATGGAACGCCGTTCCCCGGGCTGGAATGCTGGCTTTTCTCAAAGGGCGCCACGGCCCGAGGCGTTTGAAATGGATTGCAGGCTCGGCCCCTCCGTTCCTGCCCCCACAAACCCGCCCCCTTCAAAACCCGGGTCACGTGAGCAGCAGGAAGTCACCCCGAATGCTAGCACCATGTCATTTGTCACAGAGGAAAGCCAGTAGGGTACAAGGGGCCGAGTAACCAGGATTTAAACGAACTGTAGAGGTTTGGGGGGGGAGTGCGTGTTAATTGCAGAATATTGTAAGTACATGCCTGCTTCCTGTTAAGGGCCAGGTGACGGTGTGCATTTGGGCTCTGGGATGCCTGTGCCGGGCTCGAAGTTCTGACCCTCAGGACCTGGACAGTGAAAAGGTGTCCCCTTCGCGTGGTCGTGGGTTCAAATCTCAGCTCTGCTGTCTGCTGGGTGTGTGCCCTCAGGCTGGCTACTTCTGTCTTAGCCTCAGTTTTCTTGTCTAAAAAATGGAAATGATAATATGTGAGCAATAACAATAATGACACGGTTTTAGATTAAATATACACATTGAGCAAGTGGGTGGTGGATGTCGGACCTACGTCGGACACCATGCCAAACACTCAGAGAAAACGGTGGACGAGGAAGATGAGGTTCTGGTCCCAGGGCCTCAGCAGCTTCCCTGTGAGACGCCAGGCACATAGTAGGTTGTTTAAATAAAACTTCCTAGGACCAGCATCCTTCCCTTTACCAGGTTTTCTGGCATAGAGAAGGTGCCCAAGACATGTTGTCAGACTTCGGTGGGCAGACAATCACCTAGACAGTCCCGGGGAGAGGAGGCATCCATGAGTGGGTGTGTGCGTGTATATGTGTGTACATGTGTGTACGCGCGTGTATATGTGTGTATGCGTGCACATGCCTTTTTGTCTTTTTATTGGGGTGTAGTTGACATGTAACATTACACTAGTGTCAGGGATACAGTGTAATCATTTGATATTTATATATATTTTTTACATGTTGCAAAGTGATCGTCGCAATCAGTCTACTTAACACCTGCCACCCCACAAAGGCACAAAACCCATTTTTCCCGTGATGAGCCTGTGATGTTCACTCCTGCAGCGACCTCTCCACGTGCCATACGTGGTTATTGACTGTGGTCACCGTGCCATACGTGACATTTGTGTTTGGGGGAAAAAGTGTAGTTGTTTGAACCTCAGGGAACCGAGGTCACAGCGCCAGCAGCCGTGCCGTGCTCCCGTGGACAGGCAGGCGGGCTTCCGTGCCTGCTGGCCATCCGCGCCGTGTGCCCGGTGCCCGAGCGCCGTGGGTCTGGACGGCTGGAAAAGGACTCGGGCTGCGGCTTTCGCCACAGACGGGTTTTACTTCGGCTTCCCTGCTCCGGACTCGCTGTTTCAGAGTCATGGAAGAGCCTGTATGTCAGAGCTGTTTGTTGTGGAGACTAGAGGGGTGCAGAGGGCACTTGGGGTGTCTGAGGAGCACCCCCGGCCCTGGCCCTGACTGTGGCCTCCCGGCTCCCTGGCTCTTGGGGCTGTTCCTGGGGCCACTTGGGTGCTGCTTGCAGACAGCAAGGGGGATACTCCTCCTGGAGACTTTCGTGACGGGGAGGTCGGGGAGGGTGTTTGCACAAAGCCTCCCTGTCCCCAAAGGGAGCTCCTCAGAAGGTCAGCCGGGGCCCAGGTCCCAGTGTCCCTGGTTAGGCCACTGGGGGGCCAGAGGGGCTGGGGGCCTGTTGGCCCCTGCCTTTCAGGTCTTTGCTCTGCCCTCCACATTCCCTGTTCTCCGGAGTCCCCGAAACACCCGCTCTGGGGGACAGGAGCTAGGGAAGCCCCATGGGGTCCCCTTTGGACAGAAGGACCAGACAGAGATGCCAAGACAGCGGGACAGAGAGGGAGAGAGAGGGGGCAGACCCGGAGGGGACCCCAGATCAGCTGAACTGCCCTGGGTGTGCCGGGGAGGGGTGGGCAGTGGCCGAAGGCGGCGCCTCCTTGGGGGACGGCCACACACAGCCTCCGCCCACTCGCCTCCGCCCCTCGGCCCCCGCTCGCCCACGCGCACAGTCCAGCCCGGCTTGCCCCACAGAAGCGGCAGTCGCAGCCCGCATGGCGCTAGCGTGGCACTGGCGCAGCTTGTTGGGGCGGGGGCGGTCTCCCGCCGGGGCCGTGTCCTCGGCTGCGCGGAGCTCCAGCCCCGTCCCGCTGCGGTTCAGGATTCCGTGCGGAGGACAGAACCGCAGCGTGACTCCCTCCAGCACCCCCTTCCCGGGCGGGCTTATCCCGGCTTTCCTTCAGGGGAAGGTGGGCGAGCATAAGGTGTCAACTTGTTTTGGGGGCGAGCACCCCTTTCGGAGTGTGCCCCCCTCCACAGCCGGGAGCATGAGGAGCGGGAGCTCCGATTTCTCTGAGACGCCGGCCCGGGTTCCACGGGGGAGCAGGGGCCCAGGAAGTGCAGAGCTGGGTGGTGCCCGGGCTCCCGGGGGGTGCTGGGCTCTCACTGCCCCCTCCCCCTGAGAACACAGGGACACCCCCTGGTCACAGAGGGGGCGGATGCCCTCTCCCTCAAACAGTTCCCCACTCTGGGATCAGCCCTTCGGTCTTGGCCTAAAACCAAAGTCAGTATTACCAAAAGCCGCTTTTTGTTTCATCCTACGAGACGCAAATCGGGAGTTTGGGGAAGTCGAGGGAGCCTGTCCCGTCAGTCGCCCTCCGTGTGACGCCAGACAGGAGGGGCCCCCAGCGCAGGCGGGACCCTGTGCGCTCCCCCATCCGCGGTCGCTCCAGACATCTGGACGGTGGGGGTGACCAGCGTGAGTCCAAGCAAAGAGCTCGTCTCTGCGGGGCCCCGGGCCGGCCTGGCTGCTCGCCTGGGGGTGGCGAGGTGCCTGAGCACCGCTGGTGGGGAGAGGACGGAAGTGTGTGCGAGTTCCACGTGTGTGTGTGCACGTGTGCAAGTGTGGGTGGGCGCACATTCAGTGAGCGTGGGAACGGCCTGCTGCGTGTGGTTGGCTCACAGCACCCCCCGGTCCCGGCGCACAGACAGTGCTGAGGCCCGGCCCTTCCAGGAGGGTGCCCTGGGGGCAGGCGGGGCGCGGGAGCGAGGGGACAGCCCAGCCCGAGGGTTCCCCGGAGCAGGGCCTGGCCGGGCGTCGGCCACGCGCACGAGGCTTCGGTTTCCTCCCTCAGGGCGCGCTCTCCCGTCCATCCGCCTGGCGTTCTCGGCCTCGTGGCGGGTGTTGGCGTGTCTGCAGCTGGAATGTGTATCCCACGTGCTCCCTAAACATATGCGCGTGGCCTCGGCCTGCCCGTGGTCAGCCCAGCGGGAGAGGGTGCGGCGCCCTGAGCCCTCCACCTGTGTCCAGGTCTCTCCTGGAAGAGGCCACACCGCGCAGAAGGAAAGAGACAGAGCCCACCCCCCCCGCCGCCCCCAGAAAACAGTGAGACGTGATGTGGATTCACCAGACAGCCCCGGCTGGCTGGTTAGAGAGAGGCCTCTCCGTAGGTTGTCCAGCGGAGCAGAAAGGAGCGGCGTTGCTGAGGTCCCCTCGAGCCGCCGTCAGCCAGGGAGGGCCACCTGAGACCCGCCAGGGGCAGGCCAGGACCCCGAGCGTGGAACACAGCACGCCCCACCCTGGTGTCCCCCCGCGCCGGGGTGGCTGGCGGGGCGGCGGCAGCTCTTCCTGGTCACTTTTCTCTCTGTAAACCAGCCATCTGCCAGCAAAACAGGAAGGCTGGGCCCTCTCCCGGCCTTGTCCTGCGGCCCTGGTGGCTTCACTTCTCCCTGCGTCGGAGCGTGGCGGGGTCTGAGGCGAGGGCCCGGCGAGCGTGGGGACAGAGACGGAAGTGTCCGCGTGGCCCATCTGCCAGGCGGGAGGTGCATTTATTATTGACGGGCCGAGCGCGCCGGCTGCTCAGATATGCCTGGGCAAATGAGACATTCTTCAGCAAATTGCTTCGTTTTTTCTGATTGCTGATTGTGCGAGTGTCACCAAGCTGACTCAAGGTTCATCGATGCGTGCTCAGTAAATCAGAGAGAACATAACTGCGGATCAGCCGAGAGAATGAGTTCTGTGCCTACAATGACCCAGGGCCATTTAATTTTCTGCTTAATTTTGTTGCAGTCAGTTTGCATTTTGGGTTATTATGCAGTAGGAAATTAACAATAAATAACAAATTTGGTCTTCCTGAGCCGGTAATGATATTTTTATAAATCTTTGTAATGCCGTTTTCGCGGGGATCAGGGTCTGTGCCAGTCTGATGCCCAGCGCGTGCGTGCGGGAGAAGACGCATTCTTCTGGGTGGATAATCTTGTTGTTAAATACACGGCGCTTCTTTATCTCGAGCGCGCTCTTGTATCTCAGTGGAACTCGGCCCCAAACTAAAATGCCTTCCTCTCTTTCTCAGATAACCTGAGGACAATGGACGGCGATGAGAGTCAAGACATGTCCCAAGTTTCAGGTGAGACCCTCGTAAGATCCTGTCTGGGGCTCCCTGAGGACCGCCCCCCCCAACCCCAACCCCACACCGGGTGCCAGAGGTCATGGCCATGTTCTGGGGGGAGGAAGAGGGGCTGCTGTGCAAAAGGCTGCCCCAGCTGGAGAAGCTGAGCAGGAACGCCTTGGAGTCACACTTGGTTTTACTGTGTGGCAACTTGGGAAGGACCTGCTCTGGGCTGGTATTCCGGGGTGGGGTGGTTGCTGAGTGAGCTTCTCTAGACCCTAAGCACAGGCCAATGACCTTGTTTAAGAGAGAGGAAAGGGGAGATGGGGGAGGGAGGGAGGGAGAGAGAGAGGAAGGAGGGGGAGGAGCGAGTGGCTTGGAAAACAGTTTAAGGGCGCAGCCCGGAGTCTCTGTCGAGTGTGGACGCAGCCTGGGCCCCTCCCCTTCACCGTGTGTGCATTTCAAGCCGTAGGGGACGTAGCCCTCTCATCAGAGGGGCTCAGGAAGCCGGGCAGGAAGCCCTGGGAAGCGAGGCCCGAGGGTGGGTGGCATGCAGACTGCCCCACCCACGGGTGACACCAGCCCAGCCCGCCCAACCCCGCGTTCCTAGGTGGGAAACCCACCTCCTGCCTGTGCTGGACCAAGGGGCCCGCAGCCAAGGCAGCCTCTGCGGTTTCCATGCGTCCGAGCCCCTCAGACTCACGGCCCACCCAGGTCCGGCTCTAGGGGACAGCAGCTTGTCATTGTCCTCCGGGCCTCGCTGTCCTGCCCCCACCGGTTTCCAGCTTCTGTGGAACTCTGCCTCTTGGTCTAAGTCAGCCTCATGATGGGGCCCAGGCCCCGGGGGGGCGGCTGCTGCCCACCTGGTGGCCGGTCTCAGATGTGCAGGCCACCTGCACGAGACTCAAGTCCCGCCCACCTGCCACCAACCACAGAGGGCCCCTCCTCCTCCACGCGGCTGCTCCTGCCACGCACCGCGTGCGGGTGTCAACTGTCTGCACCGCAAAGCTCCAGCCGAAAGCTGGCTTTGCCGCCGTGGCCTTTAGGCCCCAGCAGCGAGGCTGGTGGGGGTGAAAACTGGTCGGCACGTGTGGCCCGAGCGTGGCAAACCAGAGCGCGCGCAGGCCTTCACCCGAGAGGCACGCACGCCCCCAAGGGCACAAGCGTTTGCGCTACGCAGACACACGCCCCCGTGACCGTGAGGCTGGCGTTCGAGCGCCGTGGTGTCAGGGTGACAGGAAAGTGTCCCCCGGGAAAGGCGGCCGGGCACACGCGGACCTGGAAGAGCATCCCTGCCTGACTCCGTTCCCGGGCAGGAGAACGCGCCACGCACACGTGTGTGGGGACGTGTCCAACTGTGCGCGCGCGCACCCAGGCACACGCTTAGGAAAATGCCGAGGATGTTCCTCGGTTCCGGGCGTCCTCTCGGAAGTCTGGTGGCAGAGGGCCGGGCGGGGTGGTGGAGGGAGCTCGGGGAGGCCTTGCTCCTCACCGTCCCCCGCTCAGCGCCATTCGGACGCAGGTTCGTGGACAGACCCAGCACCGCGACAGCCAGCGCTCCCCCGAGGAAGACGAGAAGCTTGGGCTGGGAAGCCTCTCAGGCGACGTGGAGCGGGACGCTTGGGGGCCCTCCCCCAGGGGCCCCTCCTTCAGCACGGCCTGGGGTGGGGGGCGATGGGAATGCCAAAGAAACCGCGTGTTAGGGAAGGAAATCCGGGGAGAAAGAGACTCTTCCTTTGCGCCGCTCCCCTGCTTCCGGTCCTCCCCGACCTCTGCGCAGGAGGGTGGGGCCGGCGAGGCGTCCGAAGGGGAGGAGACCCCCACTTCCCACAGGACCCCAAGCACAGGCCGGAGCCCCAGCCTCACAGCAGCAGCTGCGCTGCCATCATTCCGATCTCATCTTGGCAACAAAAACAGCCAACGCCTCGTTTTCTTCTTGCCTGGAACCTTATGCTTACACTGCATTCGTCCCGGGCTCGGACTGCCGAAAGGGGAGGGTCTCCGGGAGGGGGACCACCTGACACGAGACCGCCAGGAAAAGGGGGTTCTTGGGGCAAAGGGTTAAAGCTGCGTTCTGAAATCCAGCTGGCGCACACTCCGCGGAGGAAACGCTTCTCCCAAAACGCTCACAGCGCTTCTGGGTTTTGTTACCTCGGAGCCTTCCGCACGGCGCCCGCCAAGTGGGGGGGGCCTTTCTACTGAGGATCTGAAGGGCGATCTTCCCACGTCCTGCTGCTTCTCCGATTAAACCCGACAACATCCCTTTTTCCTTATTTCTGAGGTCGAGGGAAGTGGCAGGTAGCTAGGAGACAAGGACGTACATTTGGCCAAACAGGAGTGGACATCCTGATATGAAATCTGATATCATCTCTTCCCATAAAATTATTCCATGTTATGTTCTGTCCACAGGAAAAAAATGCAGATTTTTCTAAGTGGCACCCTATAAAACTGCTCCACTTTCATAGGTGAAGCAATATTCCGGTATCAGCCGTGTCTTAGGTGGCAACCTAACGTATGTAAAACACGTGAAAAATAGAGAAAGACTCGGTGTCTGAGTCTTTTCAAACCCCCGGGCTCCTCCTTCCCCGGGGTGCGCCTCGGCTGTGGACGGCGCGTGCTCAGTTCGTGTGCCCGCCTCGCCCCTGCGTTGGAGGCAAGGCTGTTGAACACGCCAGCAGGAAAGCCCACCCGACTCACAGCCCCCCTTCTTTTGGGGGGGGCGCCTCGCTCGCTCCCCCGGAAGGCTCGTCTCCCTCTCCCCTGCGGCCGGCCGCCCCTCCACGGCACCGTTTCAGGCCTGCACATCATTTTGTTTTGGTTTCGGAGGGCGGGCCAGCCCGTGGAGGAGAGGGGCGTGGGCATCGACAGGCCTCTCTGTGCACCTCCTCTCTGCCCCCGACTGCGGGACCTGAGACAGGCGTCCCTGCCTCCCAGGATGCTGCCCTGGCCTCACAAACTGCTAGACGTGAGCCAGGCCCTCTGTCCCACTCCCGCCGGCTCCCTCGGCCCTGGGGCTTTGCGGGATGGCTGCTTGGCGGCGCTTGTAACGTTCGCCGGGACGCAGAGGCAAGAGGTCCGCTCTGTGCCCGCAGACAGCCTGCTTCGGGAAGCAAGGCCCGGCTCCCCTGAGCGTCGACAGGAATGTCCGTCACAGGGAGTCGCGCTGACTGGGTGTTGACCGGACGATGCCCAGACGCTGTCCGGTTCGCCTCCACAAGAGCCCAGCGAGGGTGGCCAGGTTCCGCAGTCAGCGTGCGGGAGCAGAGGCTCGGCGGAGATCTCAGGACGGACCCAAAGGGCGCCCCGCCAGGGCCCAGCCCCGCACCGGGAGGGGGGGTGAGCTTCTCCCCGCCCCTGCAGAGCCCGGCTCCCTGTTCTGAGTTTGTACTGACCCCTGGGCACGCTGTGCAGCGGGCGGGGGCGCGGGGTGAAAACCCGGGCGTTTGGGGGACCGGGAGCCCTCACTCTGCGGGTGAAGCGGGGTCTGCTTGAGAAGTCATCTGCTTGCTGCTGGTGCGCCAATCGCACAATGTTCTCGTTTAATTCGCCCCCAAACACCTCTTGTGGGAAACGCTTTATCTGAAACACGGCAGCAGGTGAATGAAATACAAACCGATGAGAAGTGTTTCTCATTTTTCTAAATCGGTGAGATCGCACCGCACCTCCTCCATCACGCCCCTTCGAGACCTGGTTCCCGGCTGCCCTCAGGTGTGTGTGTGTGTGTGTGTGTGTGTGCACGGTTTACGAAACGGCCCCTTGTGCTTCGTCAGCACCCTAGCCTTCGCACACATTACTGTTATTGTATCCTCACACCAGCCCTGTGGGCTGAGCCAGAATCATGGGGGCCTTTTTTTTTTTGCCTCGTTTCACTCTTGGTAGAGCCTCAAGGAGGTGCCTGATCCCAGGTTCCCGTCAGTCTCAGAACCGGTCGGACCTGAACTCCATCCGGGTCAGTCCCCATTTAGTCGCAGGGTGCCAGTAGCTGGGAGGCGTGGGCTCGATCTGACGACCCATCTCTGTGTCTTTTATGCTGTTCCCGAGGTTCCTGATGGTCCGTGGTAAACTGGGCACCTTTGTGGGGAACCCACCACGCACCGCCCACCACGGAGGTTTACAGGACGGGGGCCCCTGCGCCCGCAGGGAGGCCTCTGGCTGCCGGGCGTGACGCGGGTCTCATCAGCCTCCGCTCAAACTCCGGGGGCCTGGAGGCCGATCACCTGGGCCCTGGACAGTGGTCGTGGAGTGAGGGCGAGGCCAGGCTGACCCCAGCGGAGCTCGGCCTGCGCGGGGAGCTCTCCGGTGTCGCTCCCCTCCGGCCCTGCTGTGGGGGGGGGGGGGGCCGGGGCTGGGCCCGCTGAGGCTCTGGTCTTCCTCCCCCGCTCTGGGTGGGTGCTCCCACGCACGAGGGGCCCTCCTGCTGACCCGCCTGGCCCACGGGGGTTTACAGTCACCGTCCCCACTGTCTCCGTTGGTCTTTTCCTCCCCGACGCAGGTCGCGTGCGCGTGGGGCTGGCCAGGCCTTCCCCGCCAGGGCCGACCCGGGGTCCTCAGTGAGTATGGGTTGGCCTCGTTCCCTAATAAACCGGTCGGCTAAGTTTGCCTAAGTCCATCGGGAGCTCCTGGGGCACATATTAACCAGCACGAGCTGAGCAGAGACGCCGTGCCTTCCCAGGTAAGCCCCGATTCCTTTCCGCCCTCCCCGGCCCCGGCCCTGGGACCTAACGGGTCCCAGGGCTTCATGAGATGCTCCCCGGTGACCACGGGGGGAACCGTACTGTCCTCAAGTTTAGTTTCTCAACCCCTCCAGGCCCACGTTCTGAGGACGACAGCTGGTCGGTCACGAAGATGCCCGTGCGTGCACAGGCCACGCTCGGCGACCCATGTTCGGCCATCGGGCAGTTTGCCAGCCCGGGGCCTCCATTCCCAGCTCTGCAGGGGCCACCCGTGGGGCGTCTTTGAGAAAGCAGGTGGCCTGGGGCTCTGCCCTTCCAGCCTCCCCACCCTCCAGGGGCCCCACTTGCCGTGAACGACTGGCTTTACCTCCCGCCATTCTGTGAAAGATTACTCTTTATTTTTTCCAAATCGTCAGAGAAAGTTTATGGGCGTAAGAGTATTCTCACCAGCAAAGTACAGCACGCTATTGCTCTGAGCGGCTCCCTGAAGCCCTCAGCGTTTGAAAACCGAGACTCTGGGCGGTCCCACGAAAACGTGGTTCGTCCACCGCCTGCGCTCTCATTTGGGAGTCGGTCCCCGAAGTGAAGTGGGCGAGAACGACCCGGGCGTTCAGCACCAGACGCCCTTGAAGTCTGCGTTTGGGGCGGGGAAGACGTTAGTGTCGTGACGCACATCACGCGGCTGGACGGCTCCGCCAGCCCTCGGGGTCACCGTCCCCGGCCTTGTGTGTCTCCTGGGGAAACCCCTGTAATTGCACCCACTTGACCCACCCCTCTCGTCCCGGCTTTCCGAACGTACCCGTGATGCTTGGTCGGACAACAGGCCAGGCCCGGAGACCACAGCCACGCCGGTGTGAATCGCTGCGTCTGCTTCCTGGAGAGAGCGCGCCCCTCGGCGCCGGGCGGGCTCGCCTGCCGTCCCACGGCGGGGCGCTTGCGCCGGTCTTGCCTGTCCCCTGAAGTGTCGGACAAACAAGGAGACTGCACACTCCCCGTAGCCGCCTGTCCTGGGCATGTCAGCCCGTCCCTCCTGCCCTGCCCTGCCTTCCCCGGGGAGCCCGGTCGCCGGCCCCCTGCGCACACGCCACACCTGCCCGCCACTTCGCACGGTCCCTCTAAAGGACCGTGCCCTCCCCCGGCCTTCCCCCTGCGGGTCCTTCCACGCCAGCCCAGGGTCTCACTGCAGTCCCTGGCCTGTGGGTTGTGACTCCTGACTCAGCGTTCAGTCATTTCTGGATGGTGAGAGGGCTCAGGGGTTTGCGTTTCGAAGGAGAAGGAGCCCTTCCTGGCAGCCAGGCCCTCCCTGGGCTGGGCCTGGGGGTGGGTGAGCCCCAGGCCAGAGCCTCGGGCGGAACTTCATTCTAATGCCGCAGCCACTCGGGCCCCTAGCAACGCCCTCCTCCCCGCTCCTCGGGTGCACCCCGGTGTGGACACCGCACGGAGCGCTCACGCTTCAAAGGCCAGGGTCCCACCGGCGGAACCCCGAGTACGCCAGCAGCAGGAACTCCCAGCCCGAGGCCCGGGGTCCCCTGCCCCTTCTCGTCCCCGCTTCCCTCCCCCGCCAGGTCGGATCGGATCAGGCAGTCGCGAGACACTCCCCGACCCCCGACCAGAAAGAGAACAGACCCAGGGTCTGTAGCTCTGGGCTGGGAGCCTGGTCCGGCGCCCTTGGAACCGAACCCAGGGGAGCGGCGGTGACGCCGGCCCCCAGGCGGCCCCGTGGGTGCAGGCGCTCGAGTGGCGGGCGCGTGGGGCTGGCACGGAAACCGCTCAGGCAGCGCCTGGAAAAGGCGGCGTGTTTTGACGAAGGACTTGTGTCGCCCCATGTCACCTGTAATGTGTAAACACGTGGGAGCGTGCACACGCATGCCCACGCGTGCGCACACACCGCACGGCCACGACAGCGGCCATATCCAGCACGCCAGGGGATTGAGGCGTTTTTGCTCCGCATCCTCCTCCGAAGACTCACCTTGCTGGCTCGTCCCCCGGGCCCGTGCCCCCTGGAAACTCACGCGCCCGCCTTTCTCCCCAGGGAAGGAAAGCCCCCCCGTCAGCGACGCTCCGGATGACGGCGACGAGCCCATGCCGGTCCCCGAAGACCTGTCCACCACGTCGGGCAGCCAGCAGAGCGGGAGGACCGAGAGAGGCGTGGGTGAGTAGGTCGCCGCTGGCCGGCTGGTGCTCCGAGGGTCCCGAGAACCCCGTGTCTCTCTGACCTTCCGAGGGCGGTGACTCGGGGACGGGAGTCGTCCTCTCTGCCGTGGCCCCTCGGCCACCACACCCAGGAAACGGAATGGAGGCGGGTGGGCCCTCTTGTCCGAGGGAGGAGAGAAGCTCATCGTCACCGTGGCCGTGAGAGTGGGGAGCAGCCCACGGGGGGAGACACGTCACTGGCAGTGTCTTCTGTCCCCAGGCACCCTGTGAACGCCTAGATTCCTGGGTTGTGCGCAGCGCAAACGATGCGTTTCCTGCGCCGTGGCACCAGGGCTGTTTAGTTTCGGGGCTCTGGGCCCCAAAAAACAAAACTGGCCATTTTTACGCTGTCCCTCTCACCTGTTTCTTCAAGGTTCAGCTTAACTGAACAAAGAACACTCGGTAGGTACGTAGAGATCCTTGAGCGATAAACACAACCCTAGACGATCGCAGCTGGGGCGCCTTCGCGCAGCCCCCGGGCCCGGCGGGACCCCCGGTCTCTCCCTGGGAGCTGGCGTGCACGGGGCTCAGGGTTAGAAAGCGCCGTCCACCCCCTCGGTTCCAGGACAGGCAACCCGGCGGTCCAGTGACTTAACCGACCCCAAGTCCCACGTAGCGGCCCCAAACAGGGTCCAGTTTCTGACTCGAAATCTGTTTTTCACTCGCTCAGGCTGCGTTCTCTCGAGCTCGTGCGTCCATAGTTCTTGGAATGCCTGTGTTTTCCTTTTTAAAAGGAAAAACTGTGATATGGGGGCCACCGGTTTGCACGAAAGAAGGTCGTGAAGGGTCCCCAGGGAGCGCCGAGGCGGAATGGACCTATGGGCGGGCGGGCGGGTCTCAGGCGTGAGCCCCGCAGCCGCCAGGTTGCGGCCAGGGCAGCGACCTCTGTCCGTCATCTGGTTTACGGAGTCGGCACGGCGGTCTTCTTGGGGGCGTCCTGGCTGGACAGCTGCTAGCAGGGTGCACATCTTCCTGTGTCTGAGAGACCGAGAGCAGGTGGGGTACAACCGTCCTTTCTTTACCTCGTCGAACAATTAATAAGGGCCGTGAGCAAAGTCACCCGACGTGGATGAGCCGAGAGGAGCGGTTTTTCCATGAACCCTGTGTCCCCGTTAGTCAGGCCTGCCTGAGGTGCGAGAGAAGCAGCGTTCGGGGACCTTCCCCTCCGTGCCACATGCCCCATTTCAGGGTTTCCGAAGCGGGGAGGCTGGGGACCGTGCTGTGTTACGAGGGACGCACTTACTTTTAAGATCATCTTCTGTTAATTCCGGGACGGGTCCGGCTCTCTGCCCTCTTCACGTTGGCGAACGTGCTCACAACCTGCCTGGGGCCGGGGAGAGGGACGCTGGGACCGAGGGCTGGCGGGATTGCGCGGATACGCGTCCACTAACCATCCACTAACCATTGCAAAGAGCTGAGCACCCAGACGTCAGAGTGAGGACTCTGGGGGACCCGTACGGAGAAACCGGGAGCTGTCCCTGAAGTCCCCTGCGGCTGGGACATCAGAGCTGCTGTGACACCCAAGGGAGCTGAAGGCCAGGCTGACTCCTGGGGAGTGGAGGACAGCGTCCAGGTGTCCCGGTGCAGGTGACCATGCCTGTTAGAAATGCCTCCAAGATAGTCGGACTGCATCGCCTGTGTGGGTATCAAAGGGTGGGTGATTTGCCCCTGGTAGGAGGCCACCAAGCCCCGGGTGGGTGCTCCTGGTGGCTCCCAGTCTGCGTCCTCTGGGTGGGGGTTTGAGAGGCAGGTGCACAGGCCCCCGTGCGGGTGTGGCTGTGGGGTGGGGGCTGGTGCGTGATCACCAGTGGTCTCCTCCCAGGCACCCCGGCCACAGGTAGCGCGACGATGTCCATTCTCCTTCTCCTTTCACGATAAAGTTTGTAAAAAGGAAATCTCAGAGCGTAAAACTTAAAGCGCCTAGAAAACCTCTGTTGGCTTCTGCCGCCGTCGACGTGGGCACTGGAGCACTGCTTCGGGGCAGAGGCTCAAGCGGGGGCCGGGGGTCCACGGGGCTACCATGGGGCATGGCGGGCAGGGAAGCCACCTCACACAGAAGCACAGGCGGCACCGGGCCACTCGCAAGGGGACAGGTTTCAGGACGGGAGTCAGTGAGTGCGAGGCCCTGCCAACCAGGTCGGGACTGTCCAACGACTGAGGTTTGGAAACCATCCCTCCGGGTTTTGGGTGGGAGTCGGCCTGGGTGTGTGGCTGGTTACTGCGCAGTAAGTTTGTGCTGCGGGGCGGGAAGCAGACTGGGCGCGTCAAGAGCGTTCGAGAGGGTCTGAAAAGGTGGGGGGCGTCGGCGCGCTGAAGGAGGAAGCTGGGCGTGGGAAGCCGCCTTTCCTCGGCTCCTGGGAAGCAGGCGGAGGGCCCAGGAGCGTCAAGGGACAGGCCACAGGAAGCGAGGGCACCCCGCCCTGCGCTCCCAGGCGCAGTGGGGCTCGGAGAAGATGTGCGAGGGGCCCTGGCAGAGCCGGGGCCCAGGCCCCTCGGACTGAAGGCCAAGTCCAAGGCCCTCTCTGAGCCTCGGTTTCCTCACTTTAAAGCGGCAATAGCTACAAAACAAGCCCTGCAGCAGGGCTTCGGGGGTTACCGAGAAGGGAAAACTAGCTGGGACGAGGGCAGAGTGACCCGGACGCAGGGCGAGAAGCCCAGAGACAGGGCCGGAGGGACCGCGGCTGGCGCACAGCGGATCGCGGAGGGAAGGGCGAGGAGCCGGAGCGGCCTCTCTGGAGGGAAGGCAGCGAGAGGCGGGGCCGGTGGGCAGCGCCAAGGAGGGAGGCGGGTGGCACGGATGTTTCAAAAGCGATCCATAGAATCAGCAGACTGAAAACACAAGGAAGGAGTTCCTTAGGACAAGGACAGACCGGGAGAGGGCCAAAGACCGGCCCCACAGACCCAGGTGGAAACGCTGGTGCCCCCCCCTTTCTGCTGAGACCCGGGAGAAACGGCGGCTCGGGGCCAGCAGGTGGGGAAAGGGCAGATGCGACCCCCGGGGTCTGTTTGGGAAAGAGACCGGGTGCTTTTGAGAGGCTCTGGGCTAGAGGCGCCGCTAATCTCCGCCGGAACAGCCTGTGGTTAGGAGCCAATCGGTGGGAAAGGATGGAGAGCAGCCCGCTGGCCGGGGGGGGGGCGGGGGGGGGCGCAGTCACACTGCAGGGCGCGTCATCCATCCACAGAAGGGAAAATACTGGCCTCTTGCCGCCTCGCTTCGCCCGGCGTTGAAGGCGCACCGGCACGGCCGTGGAAACAGGGTCACCTAGATTAAGGGGACGAAAGCCATCGCATGGGAACACGGGTGTCAGCGGCACGAGGCCCCGTGCCCCCTGCAGCCCTGCCCTGGCGCCCTCTCCTCCCGGGTCCCAACCGGAGGAGGCCAAGGCCCCCGGGGCCAGCCCTCGGGACGGTCTGGGTTGGAGATGGAAGCTTGCTCTTCTGAAGTGGTCTCTTTAAAAATGAGAGACTCTCACCTCTCAGAAGTGGTTGTGTACGAAACCGCCTGGAGCCGAGGGCGCACTCGGTGACCTCCCAGACAGGCACCCCCGCGCCGACGCAGCTCCCGGGCTCTGACGGGCAGCCCGGGGAGGGATGATGTCGGGCCTGGGGCCCGAAGAGTGATGAGCGGGATGCTCGGCCTTCATTCTCGAAGCCGTGCCCTTCTCCTTCTGGGGAGCGCGAGGTTGGCCCGTTCCCGCCTGCCGCCCTTGGCTGTGAGGGTCCCGAGTCCTGGTGCTGAGCAAGGGCCCTGGAGCTCTTGAATACTATGGGGGGCACCCAGGCCTGGGGGAGCGTGTCCCACACTGAGAGGAGGGGCTGTGGCTGTAGCTGGAGGTGGCCCCTGCCCAGGAGTCCCAAGGGCTGGAGCTGGGGGTTTCGGGGAGGCGGATACAGCAGAGACCAGGAAGACCAGAAGCAGGACACTGAGCTGGCCGCCCTAAGAACGGTGAGCAAAGGATGTGAGTTTAGAGTAAACTCGAAGGGAGCGAGGCTGCGGGATTGAGCTGGGAGGATGCACCGGGGGCGGCTGAACCGGTGGGAGGAGGAAGAGACCTGAGACCCAGGCGGCCTGACCGAGGCTCGCCAACCCGCGTGGCTACCTGAGCAGGCAGCCGGGACTGCGCCCAGGCCAGCGTGAGGGTGGGCGTGAGGGCGGACGGGGGCGGTGACGTGTTTGCACACACCCAGTCATTCCGGAATGTGCTTCTTCGCCTCTGCTCGCTCGGGCGGCCTGCTCCCGGGCTGGTCACCGCGGTTCCCGTCAGGGGGGCCCCACCGCAGCTGCAGCCCCCAGCTGTTGTTTCTCGAAGCTGAGCTAGCCTCCTGGGGTCCTCCCCTTTGAGTAGTTTGACCAGGGTTTGAGTCACCATGGCAAAGATGGGAAAAGGAAAAGAAAAATAGGAAAAAAGAAAAAAAAACTCCCCCCCCCCTTGGAATTCAGAAAAATGATTAAGTGTGGAAAAACAAATTTTCTTTTTTGGTTCATTCCCTAGAAGCGAACACTCCTTCACTCGGTCCGCGTTCAAGGACTGAAGTGGGAATTTTGAGAGGATTCCTGCCCTTTGAATTGCTCTGTGGGTTTTTCTTTTCGGTGTCAAGTCTCACCTTCACGGTTCGGTTTCCGACAGGGTACCTTCACCTCGCAGCGGCGGGCGGAGGCAGGGCCGTGGGCCCACCCCCCCCCCCCCCCCCCCGCAGCCTGGGAGGGGTGCCGGCGCCCGTTTCCTGGTGGAAGGAGAAACTGCCGGGCCCTGGTCGACTGGGAGACGGGGCAGGGAGCCCGCTTATCTCATCAGCAGTTAGAGGAAGTCGCTTTTATCTGCGCGGCGCATCGCCGCTGCACGATAACCCCGCGAGCTCGGAGCCCGTTATCTAGCAGCATCTGAGCTGGGGCTGCAGCCAGCTGCGCGTGCAGACGGGACGGCTGACGCCGCTGGGCCCTGGGGCTTCTCTGCGGGGAAGGGCTGCAGCCCTGCCCTCCGCGTGGCGGGAGGCTGCTGTGATGGCCGGGATCGGGCACAGCCTGCGAAGCCCTCAGCCGTCCCCTTGCAGGGAGCAGTCTGTCCCCGGGAAAGCCTGCAGAGGACAGCAGGCCCACGAGGCAGGGCGTTCGTCTTCTGAAAGCAGAGGCTGTGACGTCACAGGGTCGTCGCTTCCCATGTGAAAGGAAGCGTGGAGTTTCCGTTGCCGCGCCCTCGTCGGTCTGTGCAGGACACTTGAAGTCACGATCTTCACGGAACGTCGTGACGTGTTGGCCCGCTAACGTCACTCGAGGGGCTGTGTGTGCGTCGGCGACCTTGTGGGATGAGGGTGTGGAAAGCTCTAGAAGAGAAAGCAAGGGAGGAGGTGGAGGCCGAGGTGTCAGACTCAGGGAGGATGTCCGAGAGGAGCCTGGTGGGGACGCCGCTGGGCGAGGGGGCGAGCCGACTGACGCTGGAGCCGGCCCTCGGGGCTCGGCGGGGGTTCCCTGGAGCAGCTCCGTGGGGCGGAGGCCCAGGTCGAAGGTAGAGGCGGTGGCGCAGGTCACAGAAGGCAGCGCTGGGGCGTGCTGGAGCCCTCGGGTGGAGGGAGGGGAGAAGGACGCAGCGGGGGCTGCTGTTGGGGAGAACGTCCGGTCTACCTCTGTAAGAGGAGATTATTTAAGTGTGTCTGAAGGGCAACAGGAGGCGGCTGGCGCAGACGAAGGACTCAAATGTAGCATCCCAAGTGGAGTCCCGGGGGAGGCAGGCCCCGCCCTCCAGGAGCTGGGCCGAGGCTCTGCCTGGCCGTGTCCTGTCCCAGGATGTGTCCCCCCGGTGTCCTCGTGGCCCGGTCCCTCCCTGCGCTCAGTGTCCACTGCGGAGTCCCAGGGACAGAGGTTGTCCTTGACCCCGTGGCCTTGTTCCTCAGCTTGTGTCTTTCTCCTCACTGCGGCGCCTGTCACCGTGAGCCCGGGGGGCGCTCCTCTGGGGTCGCTTCCCAGCATCCAGAGATGCCCAAGGTGTGCGGGCCACATGAGGGAGTGCGGGAGTGAGCGAGTGGGTGGGTGTGGGAGTGAGTGAGTGGGTGAAGGAATGAGTGAATGACTGAGTGAGTGAGTGAGTGAATGAGTGAGTGAGTGAGTGAATGAGTGAGTGAGTGAATGAGTGAGTGAGTGAGTGAATGAGTGAGTGAATGAATGAGTGAGTGAGTGAATGAGTGAGTGAGTGAGTGAATGAGTGAGTGAGTGAATGAATGAGTGAGTGAATGAATGAGTGAGTGAATGAGTGAGTGAGTGAATGAGTGAGTGAGTGAGTGAGTGAGGGAATGAGTGAGTGAGGGAATGAGTGAGTGAGGGAATGAGTGAGGGAATGAGTGAGTGAGTGAGTGAATGAGTGAGTGAGTGAGTGAGTGAATGAGTGAGTGAGTGAGTGAATGAGTGAGTGAGTGAGTGAATGAGTGAGGGAGTGAATGAGTGAGTGAGGGAATGAGTGAGTGAATGAATGAGTGAGTGAGTGAATGAGTGAGGGAGTGAATGAGTGAGCGCATGAGTGATGGGATGAGTCAATGAATGAGCAAATAATGAATGAGTGAATGAATGAATGAGACAATGAGTGAGTAAACAAACGAACGAGTGAATGAGCGCGTGAGAATGAGTGAGAGAGTGGATGAAGGAATGAGTGCATCACCCAGTCAGCGAGTGAATGAGTGACGCATGAACGAATGAATGAACGAGTGAGTGAGTGAGTGACCAGTGAAGGCAGGGTGGCCTCCTTCCTCGGGTGGAGAGCTGTAGGACGGCAGGGGCCACCTCACGTTGAGGGACAGGGACTTAGGGCCCAACATGCAGATTACTTAGGTCACTGCTTCTGGGCGGGCACAGGTGGTGTTTGGGGCAGCGCCTAGCCCTCCCTTGGCGGGATGGCCATCTAGCCACCACGTCCCAGCTCGCCCTGGTCACCCTGCACCCCAAGTGTCCCCGTATTTCCCCGTGAGAGCCCGGCGAAGGCCCCACCGTTGAACCCCAGCAGCGCCGTCGGGCCCACAGGCCTCACGCACGAGCACTCTGCGCATGCGGGGGGGCAGTCTGGAGTCACGATGTCTCAGCTCAGACAGTGCGTCCCAACACCTGGCATTTCCAAAAAAAAAAGAGTTTCTGTAGAAATGCTGGACCAGAAAAAGTTTGTCAAAACTTGGATCCTGACATTTCTAACCGTACTTCCAGTTTTAACTTCCTGCCTCTGCTGTGAACTGAAAAGCTGTTTATTGTTACAAACAGAAACCAGTGCTCATCCCATCTTCATTCTGTTCTGACAACTTACGTGCAGGCCCTCCTTGCCCCCGCCTGATTTACAAAGGGAAGTACAGATTCTCATCCGCCCAAGGAGGCGGAGAAGCCGTCTGGTCCCGATTCTCTCTGCCGCCTCGGTGTTGAAAGACTCTGCTGCTGCCGTGTGTATCAAACAACCAACCGACATTTCGTTAACTTTCCTTCTACACGGGGTTTCAGAAAGGAATGGAAAAAAAAAGCTCTGAGCTGTGGTTGCCAGTTGCCACCTGCCCTATCTGGTTAGGACATTTTCTGATTTGGGAAGTGTAAATATAACCCAGAAAGAAAGAAAAAAAAAGCTTCCCCTCCTTTTATGCAAAAGCCAAAAGGTGGAGGCCGGGCAGAACCCCAGCAGGGCCTGCAGCTCCTGCCGACCCAGCTCTGTGGGGTGGGGACTGCGGTCCCGGGGAGCCGCACCCCAGCCCCGGAGAGCAGCCCGCTCGGCCCGCACCCTGCACCCCACGTGCCTGGGGCCGGGACTGTGTCCTCCAGATAAGCCCTCAGGGACTGCCGCTCACATGTTACCGCGGCTCTGGCCCAAACTGTAGGATTTGGGGGATAACACAGGAGCTTGCTCAGTGAGGACACCCAAGTTGCTGGCATGCAGGGCGGCCTGGGGTCCGAGGCTGACCCAGGAACGCTGTGAGGCTCTGGTCAGCTGTCGGCAGCTCCGGGGCGCCCGTGGCTGGAAGAATTCACACCGCAGACATCAGCAAATGCTACGAATTACGGCTTTTCCTTTGGCTTTGTGAACACTGGTTTCCCTGCCCAGCGCCGGCTTCCTGGGGGTCGAGACGTCTGGAGAGCTGGTGTGGGAGTAGGGGTGACTGGGGGGTGGGGCGCTGTCAGGGGGGAGGGAGCTTGGCGGGCCACCTGCGGGAAGTCAGGGTGGACTGCAGGCTGTCCAGCCAGAGCTGATAGCTAGTGCCCCTGGGCTGCCGACGTCACCAAGACCAGCTAGCCTGTGTTTGTACGCAGAGGAGCCTCTGCAGCGAGCTGGTCTCCCTCCGGGAGAGCGGGGCTGCCGCAGGGGCTGTGTCCTGGCGTGACTGTCGCTGTCCCTGGGGTTTGAAGAACTTGCAAATGCACAGCGAGACTTGTCCGTGCTCCACTCACATGTGACTGAAGTACAGTGACTTCCCCGGAAAAGCGTTAGGCTCAGGGTCCCCTTCCAAACTTGGGGTTGGTTGGGCTGGGTGTCCTCAGGCCAGTTTGAGACCCTTGGACGACACGCAGCCCGGGGATGCGTGTATAGATCTGGGGGGCGGCCTCTTCACCCCCCCCTTGGGTGCGGCGGCTGCATGAGGACGCTGTGTCGGCGGGGGCTGAGCCACCTGCACATGGCCAGGGCGCTGTCACAGCGCGTGACGACTGAAGGTCGGCGTTGCTCTCCCGGGCCTGCTGCAGGCACCTGGCACTCGGGGCAACTGGAGTAACCGAACCGCCGTTTCTGCCCTACTTTCAGGGCCCAGCTCAGCTGCAGGGATCTTCGGGGGGCCCCTCTCGGGTGTGTCTTAGCGAGAATGCCTGCCGCGAGGAGACACCGTCCCCCACAGGGGCCCTGGCTACAGGCCGCCGATTTCCCCAGAGTCACCGGGGCGTGAGCTCCACTCGGCCTCGGCCATCCGGTGGCTTTCCCCGCTGGGCGCGGTGCAGGAGGGGCCTCCAACCCAGTCCGGGCTGCAGTTTCGGGGGCCGGCAGAGGCCACTGTTCTCGTTTTCAGAATGAAGGACTGTCCCATTAACGGTGAAACCCTGCGAAAATGAGAAAAGGACTTTTATTGGAGCCCTGCAGGCACCTGTGTGATTGTTTTTATTATCGTTCTTGGAACCCAGCAGAATTTCTGCTTTGGCAATATCTCTGCGCTGTCCTGTCGCACAGGAGAGCAATAAAAATGGGGCTCCGGCAGCACCCCAGAGCACTGTGCGGGCCTCTCTCCCCGTCCCAATGGTGCATAAGGACGATTAGCTGTTATCTGGTGTAGCTGCTGCTTACTGAACCTTAGCCCGGCACCCGAGCGGTCTTCGGTGGGGTTCCTGCTCGGTGCAGAATGCTGTGGGTTTAAGGGCAGTGGTTCAATCCCTAGGGCTACTTGGTCATTCTAAATGTTGCGTCGACCCACAACTTCAAAGTAGGGCCGGCACGCCTAACACACGGCCTCAGCGCTCACGTCGACTTGACTTGGTAGCTGAGGGTGTTACAAATTCTGTTAGGGGTGTGTTGGTTCATTGGTTGGTTTTCCCCCTTTGACAACTACTTTTCGTTACTGACGGGCCATCTCCTGAAACTGAGCTAACAGACTGCCGCTCAGTGAGGCACACGCGCGCCTTCTCGGTGCTGGCCCGAGGGGGGGGGGCTGGCCCCCACAGCCCCCGCAGCCCCCGCAGCCCCCGCAGCCCCCGCAGGCAGCCTTCGGTGACACGCCACCACAGCCGGCGGTGGTGTGAGACAAAGACTTCACAGATGAGTGACAGCCAGCATTCCTGGGACATGTTTGTGAAATGGGGAACCAAATGTTCCGGGGTAGCTTGGTCCTGTGATGACCTAATGCCCCTCCCCCATGTAGATAAGTCTCAGGATTCCAGGAGCCACATTTGAAAAATGGCACAAACAGGGTGAATTTTCATAGATTTTATTTAATGCATCTTAGTATGCATTCACTGACAACAACCATTGAGCATTTTTGTCTTTTTCTGCCCTGAGTCTTTGAAACCCAGCAAGTATTTCATGCCCCCGGGTGGGGCTGGCGGCCTTTCCAGGGCCCAGAGCCACCTGGGCCGGGGGCGCGAGGGGCCTGTGGAGAAGAGTGTGTCATCATGATACAGGAAACGCTTCACCTCCGTCCCGGCTGAGACGTAGCCCAGAAGTAGTCACTCACCAACTCCCTCAAGTACTTTGTAAATCGGTTTCCCCTTCAAAACGTTTTCTCTGTTGTCACCACAAATGAATGTGAAAATTTAGTTCTTCCATTTTGGGGGCCACGCTTGATTGAGAGAAAGTCTAGGCCCAGTCCCACTTGTACCTCCTTGGGGTTTATTTTCGGTAGCTCTGTCTTAACTGTAGGTCTTGTAGGCATTTGATTAAGTATAAAGCGGTGAGAACAAGCAAGACACAAACACAGCAAATCGGTTTCCCAAAGCGCAGTAGTGAAAATAAACACAGACAATCTCCTGCGTCTTCGTTTCCAGCCACTCGCTGGACGCCCATGCACTCCCCAGGGTGATGCCGGGGGTGGGGAGTCCCTGGGGATTTTGGAACAAGGTGACTGTTTTCTAGACTCATTGCAGCAGGGTGCGTTGAGGATGGGTCCTCCGGGAGCCCATCACATGTGGGAAGCTGCTTGCAGAGTGTGGAGAAAGGAGCTGCTTGACCACTTCCCGTGAGCGCTGCCACGGCCTGCGGGAGCCACGCCGCAGGTGGCCAGGACGGGCTCTTTCCGCGTTTTCAGGGCCCAGGGAGCAGAGCCCGCGCTTTGCTGCAGGGCCCCCTGGCCCCGACCAGGCTGAGCCGTGTGCAGCCCCACCCCAGGCTTCCTGGGCACGATGCCTCACCCACTGACTGTGCCCTCGCGTCTTGGGAGACAGCGTGTGCTCAGGCGTGCGGTGGCTGGGTTTCCGGAGCTTACTGTGACCCCGTCCCACAGGCAGCCTGTGGCTTTGATTGTGCTGCTGCTGCTTAAGGCCCCTCCTCCTTCTTCCTGTCTTCCCTCCCCCTTCCCTCCCTCCCTCCCCCTTCCCTCCCTCCCCCTTCCCTCCCTCCCTCCTTCCCTCCCTCCCTCTCCCCCTCTTCTTTCCTTCCTTTACTTTGTTTCCTCCCTTCTTTCCTTTTATGCTTTCTTCCTTTCTCTCTTCCTTCCTCCCTTCCTCTTCCTTCCCTCCTCTCCTTCCTTCCTTCCTTCCCTCTGTGCCTGTGTTTCTTCCTTCCTTTCTTTTCCAAGTGCTCTCAGATACAGTTTCACCAAGACTCTGACGTAGCCCAGGAATGAACCCAGTCGGAAGCCTAACAGAGAGGCCGCCCAGCCCTCTCAAGTCGCGCATACCTTGTGACCTTGTGACGGGTAACCAAAAGGGGCAGGGCAGGTGGCCATGATGAAAAGCAGTGACAGAATCCGGCAGGGATGGCCTGGGGCAGGAGTTGTGGACGGAAGCTACTTCTCTGCAGGGAAGGCCGTGCCAGGAAAACCCCTCGTGGCGGCGAGGCCGCAGGCTGTGGCTGTGCAGCGAGCAGGTCCCTCAGCGAGTGTCCGTGGCAGGTGACGCCGTCCGAAGGGCCCGGCGGCGGGGGCCGTGCACCTGAGCGCGTGTGCGGACTGGCCCACGGGCGCGGACTGGCCCCGTCACTCGCCTGCTCCGCAGTCACCCCTGCCGCTCCCCACAGAGCCCCAAGCCCGTGCTCCAGAACACCGGACTCTGGGTTTTCCTTTTCTTTTAGAACAGTCCGTTGGGAACCCAGACCTTTGAACAAAGTATTGAATTAACCCGGGAAATGCTATCATTTTGTTCAAAAAGGAGTTTAATTGGAAAGCAGTGAGAATTATCTTCTGGGACAACTTACAAATGCACCCTACAAAACCACCTCTGCTGAGGCGGGCTGCTGGGGGGAAGGGTTGAAGCCGTCCTGGGTGTGCCGCCTGGCTCCGGGCCTCATCGCACCAGAGGGGCGGGGGTGCCCCCGAGCCCCAGCGCCCGAGTACCGCGGACAGTGCGGGGACCCTGCGCTTCTCTGAAAAGCGCACCAGCGAAGCGCTCTTGTGTTATCAAAGTTCGCTCATCCGCTTGACGCCACGGGAAAGAGGAGCACCTTATCCTGTGTTCATTGCACACATGTCCTTAGGTTGCTGCGGATGGACAGATGGACGGACGGACAGACAGGCCATGCCCCTTGCCGACTTCTGCGTCCTTTTCTTTGTCGCGTTAACCCCGGGTGAAGCCCTTCGGCCGGTTTATGAGTTCTTCCTCTCTTCTCATTGGCAGCCCACGAGGGCCGGTCATCTGCACGTCACCTGGGCCTTCTCGGTGACCTAGGAAAGGTGTTGGGCAACTTCCAAACATGTGCCTGAGTGCACCTGCGCACACCTGGCCTGCTCCCCATCCTGGGGGCCAGCGCTGGCCGTGCGGGAACAGCGCAGGTCTCTGGGCTGCGCACGCCAGCGTTTGGACGCAGCCTCCGCTGGGCTGCGCCGGCGTCTCGAGCCTGTCCGTGCAGCCAGATGGCGGGGTCCCTTCTCTCTCCGGTGTCCTCGCGTGGGGCTGGCGGCCCCTGGAGGGAGGTCGAGTCCAGCAGCAGCACCTCACCCATCAGAAGAAAATGACTAAAGCAGGAGGGCCGGGAGCCACCCTGATCCAGTCGAAGGAGAAAGAAATGTGACGTCTAAACATTAAGCCAAATGTAGGCGGGAAACCAGCACGAGTAGCCTCGGCTTCGCGGCCTCGAGTCTGCGAAGGCCCGCCCCCTCTGGCCTCCCCGCAGCCCTTAGGGGGGCAGTGGGTCTGGATGAACAGCTGCCTGGGGTCTCAGAAATGATTCCCGTGCCTTCCACCAAATTACCTTTGTATTAAAATGTTTACGGCTGTGCATTTTTAATTTGTTGTATCCTATTCAGCCTGGAAAATAAGAAAAGTCTGAACGCTTGTGGCCATGGAACTCAAACCATGTTGTCTTCTGAGTGTGAGCGCTGAGCCCGTGACCAGGTGCTGGGCCGGACGTCCTGGGGGTCCCAGCTGACAGAGCGGCTTCCCTCAGGAGTTAAATGAGCTGCGGTTCAGGACTGGGGGGCGTCTCCGACTCTCTCGGGGGGTCCGAGGGTGTCAGCGGTCCAGAAGGCAGGGGCCGCCTCCCGGGGGCGCTGAGCCAACTTTGGAGGGTCGGTTAGGGAGGCGGATGCTTCTGCAGGGCAGGCCCAGGGTGACCAAGAAGGGAGAGCCTCAGGGGCTCGAAGAGTTTGCCTTCTGGTGGGGGAGCAGAGCGGAGAGATAAGAATTGGGAAAAGGGAGAAAACGGAAGTGAACGAGAGCAAGCCCTCTTCCTGTCCCCCTGGCAGCTCTGCCTGGTTCTGCACTTCTGCTGGGTGCTTTTCACTGAACTTGCAACCTGATGCATTGAAGTTCTCGGCTGCCTTTCCTGAATGCTGACGGACGACAGCAGGACCACCCCCCTGGGGGGGGGAGGGGAAGCGCAGCTCCTGTCTGCAGGGGCGTGCAGGGGCGAACGTGTGGGTGCGTGTGCGAGCTCCTAGTGCGGACGCCCCCCCCCACCCCCACTGCCCTCAGAGGCAGCCGTGCGCACGCAGGGTTGCCGGGCAGAGGTTCCTGCTCCCGTACAACATTCCAGAGGCAAGCTGGGCGTTCATCCTTGCGCCCCCGCGGCAGGGGGTGGGCAGCCTGTGCGGGTCCCTCGGGAGACAGCCTGTGCCGGTTTGCGAGAGACACGGGTCATTAGGAAAGCCTTGGACACAGCGTGCTCTTCCTGGAGCCCGCCCTGCAGCCGCCTGCGCATCGGCGCTTTCTCCCCGGGGTGAGGGCTCTTCCCGTCACAGGGCTCGGCTGCCCCAGCTCCTCTGGACGGTCCTTCTCCGGGCCGTGGTCCACTGCCCACCCCACCGCCCCCCGCCCGGTACGGTGGAATAAACACGATCCTACGTTGGCTTGCCCACTCTACCTGGGCTGCGTTCAGGGTGCGGGGGGCCTTCCTGAAGCTCACACCGAAGGGTGCGCCTGGCGTGGGCAGGGAAAGTGAAGGGACCAGAACGCCCAGCCGCAGCCTCCGATCTGCCTGCCCCTCCTCCTGCCCTCGGGGGCCGGGGCCAGACGGGGTGTGCGAACGCATTCTGTAATCCCGCCCGACTCTCCTGTCACCGACAGAGCATGGATGTTAAACGCGTGTTATGTGCTTTTGGACTTAACGTGCGATTCCATTTCCGAAGGGCGGAGAGCTGTGCGGGGCCCCGAGCTGCAAGGGCTCAGAAGCGCACCCTCCCTCACACACCCCGAGGCTGTGCAGCCCTGGGGAGTGTCCCCTCCTCTCGCGTCAGCGCCTTTGCTGCCTGGGTCTCCGAGGAGCAGGGCCTGTCCCCCTTGCTGGGTGCCGTGTTTCACGTTAGCTTGCTAAGACCTGTTCGGGACAACCGAGTGTCCAGGCGCAGACTCGGGGGCGAAGGAGAGACTTCTCCCCAGGAGGTGCTGTTCCTGCAGCAAATCCACCAGGTGCTGGCTGAACTCGGTTTGCCAGCGAACCAGGCCTGAGGTCAAAGCCAGGCTTTTGAAACCATTGAAAACTGTTTTGCAAGTTCCTGCAACTGAGCAAAGCTCACACCACGCCTCAAAGCAAAGGCCCAAACGGCCGCCGCCATTCCTCTGGGAACAGTCCTTCCCCCCCGCCGATTCCCAGGTGCGGCTGGCCGGGCAGGGAGCTGGGTCCAGCACGTTCTCAGCAGAGCTTAATACTTCCTGCTGTGAGTGACAGCGTTTCCTCTAAAGAAACGGGACCTTCCTTAGATCCAGAACGTCCAGCGCTCACTTCGAACGTCCAGCGCTGTGTCACCTCGTGTCCTGGCTCCTTCAAGGGCTGGTGGCTCACCCGGGGAAGTCTAGGTGGACAGGGTCTCCGTAGACAGTGTGCCGCACCGTCACACAGGTGGCCGGTCGGACCCCAGGGGCCGCACCTGCGTGCCCACGCCCTTCGTTCCCCCTCCCCGGGGGCACAGAGTGATGGGCGCACCCGCTACGGAGGGAGGGGTGTTCCACTCTTAACTGCCGTGTGAAGTAGGCTCCTCCCGTGACCTCGGAAGGAGAAGGAGAACGGCCAGGGCTCCTCGGCTGTGCCGGGGGCATTTCCAAGGGAATCGGGTTCCGAGAGCCGGATCCGCTGATGGCCCCTCCGGGGGCTGTGCTTCCCAAACTGTTCATTCGGGACCCGGGGGGGGGGGGAGTCATTCCGAGCCGCTCGAGCCAGTGGCACGCCCGAGCTTTCAGAAGCCAGGGGAAGGGCCCCTGCGTCCCAGCCGGAGAGGAAAGCGTCTCCACGAGGTGACCTCCCAAGGTGGCTGTGAGCACCGTCCCCTCCGCAGCCCAAGAGAAAAGCGGTGGGCCTGCCCCTCGAGAAGCCGCTATTTTTTGGCAGGTTCTCTGAGGTACGACCCCTCGGTCAGGCGCCACTTCCCGGTGACGATGGCACCGGGAGCGGAACCGGAGCATGGTGGCCCCGACGCCATGGACGTCACCGTAGCCCCCGCAGAGGCTCCGCCCACGGGGCCCCGTTCGGTGCGGGGAGGGTGCGCGCTGAACCCCCAGGCGGGCGTGGGGGCAGGCAGGCACCGCTTCTGGAGTGCGGCCTGGGGGGACATCAGCGGCCCGAGCGGGGTCGGCGGGCTGCACTGTGGGCGGCAGGGCCCCGGCCTCTCAGGAGACTCCGCAGGGACCACCGTCGATGGGCGGGGGCTGGTCCCACGACCCGGGACTGACATTGTCCCCACCGGAGCGGCGCGCTCCACCCCTGCCAGGGAGGAGGACGTCCCGGCCTGGGTCCACGCCGTCGCGCCGTGAAGAGAGACGGCGGCCGGGACTCGGGGTGGCCAGGCCTCCTTCTGGGCTCTGTGGTTGGTGACGGCACGGATGAGGTCAGTGAATTGATCTTCAGATCCTGCCCCGGGTGAGCCCAGCCTTTCTGACTCTGAACCGTCGGTTGGTTCTTTGGCCTCTCGGCTGCTCCCATGTTCTGTGCGAGGCCTGGCCACGCTCTCTGGTGCCACCCAGGCAGCCAGCGGGGGCGGGACGACGGCTGGGCGGCGCTGGGCGCTGCTGGGACCTGGCTCGAGGCCTCTGCTGTGCGCGCTGGCCTCCCTCAGCGGTGCCGTCGGGCACCAAGTGAGCCGAGAGGGCGAGCAAGCCACTCGCAGGCCACCCAAAGGGGACGGGGGGACACGCAGGTGCACCGGTGGAGTGTGGAACCCACAGAGCAGAGGCGGGGCGGAGTGGGGGCTGGTTAGCAGATGCGACGTATATTCCGTCCGCTCAAGAATGGGTGGGACTTCAAGAGACCGACACGAGAAAGGGAGAAAGGGTCAGGTGCGGGGGACAAAGTCGTGGGCCCAGGGAGCCCCGCGGTGGCTCCGGCTTCTGCGTGGGCCGAGGGGAAGGCCCGCCCGACCTCGGAGAAGCCCTCCCGTAAGTGTGTCCCCAGGCAGCCACGCGTGGGCGCGCGGGGCCCCGGCGGGGAGTCATCCGCGGGGCCCAGCCCCCAGAGCGACCGCTCTTTGGAACATTTGCTCTGTTGACTTTTAGCAGGAGATTCGGTGGGCGTATGACCCAAACTGAAACCGTGAAAACACAGGGGGTAATTCCTGCATTTTAAGTAACGTTACAGGACCTGGGAGAAGTGCGTCTGGGGCAGAGGGTCTCCCCCAGGCAAGGTCTGAGCGAAGGCTCGGGGAAGAAGGGAACTGGCCTCATCCGTGTGTTCGCCCGGGTCTGAGCACCCCAGGAGCCCGAGTGAGGAACGCGAGAAACGCTCCCCACGCCAGGTGGAGCGTCTGCGCGGAGATGGGGGTTGGCGCTCAGCAGGCCCGGGCTTGGGTCACCGTGGGTGATGACACGCCGGGGGCCAACCGTCCCTCGTCCCAAGCAGCCACAGGCTGGGCCGATGCCCCCGCACCCCCAGGAGCGCGGCAGGGAAGGCTGGGATCCACGCGGGGGTCTGCTTCTCGAGGGGGCGGCACCAGACCCCCTCCTCCCCCGTGCCATCTCTAGCTCCATGCGTGTTCACAGCGCGTGTGCCGGGTGTGAGTATCAGGCCCTTCTTGGAAGTAAGTGGGCACGCTGAGCAGGTGAGACAGGAAAAGTTCCTGAGTCCGTCAGCACCTGCTCCCCCCGACGGTGAGCGCGTGGGCCTGCTGGCGCCTCTGCGGCGGGTCGGAGCTCCCGGGCCGGGCCGGAGGCAGGCGGGCGGGACACAGGCCGGGAGCCCCACTCACGTCCAGCGCCGCAACTGCCTCCTCCCGAACCACGAGACATGCGTGCGTGGCTGACACTCGAAAATACCGGTGCTGGGATGGTTCCCATCATCTTCTGTGCGGCCACTCACTAATGCAGGTTTCGGTGTGGCTTGCACACCGCTGAGTGTGTCCGTCTGTGAACAGAAATCTGCAGGCAGGCGGGGCTGCTGCTGGTGCTCTGTCCTTGTGCGCCGGGGGTCAGCCGGCACCTCCACGGGGTGTCACTTGGACCCCTGCCTGGGACCCTGAGCATCAGCAAGCGGAGGACAGCACGGGCCCCCCGCCTGCACACTCAGGGTCAAAGACCCGCTGTAGCGGGCACCTGTCGTGCCGCCCAGCCTGAGGGGCGGGCGTGGAACCTGGCGGTTCTGGCTGCGCGACCCCTGCGGGCACGACCTCTCTGGGCAACACCAGCCAACGGCAAGCCTTGGGGTCCTGCTGCGAGGCCCCTGAAACACGCGCCGCCCTCGAACGGTGCACGAGGCGCTTTCTCCTTCCTTCACCGCCTGTTAGCAGAAAGCGCCCGGACGTGCAGCGCCTGGCAGTTCTGTGGCCGGGGCGGGGGGGCGGGGGGGGGGTGGATTCAGCCATTTTGTGCGTCAGTTGGGTTTTTTTTTTTTTTTTTTTTTTCATTTTAAAAAGTCATTTATCGTGAGGAGAAATCATATGTCCCAAGACGCTTGATAAACTCGGCTCTGCACGATTACACCCTCAGGTTGAAACACATTGCCTTTCGTCATTTCCCAGCAGGGGCACCGAATCCACCCATTTCCTGTTTTCAATCTCAGAGTGTTCTGCGTTTCCTCCTGCTTTCCCGGCAGCAGCACCCGGGAAGCCGCCGCCGCCGCCGCCACGCGCTGCACCCCGACCCCAGGTTCGCGCGCTCTGCGGGCAGTCGCGGTCCGCCCGGCGGCGCCGCTGCACACGGAGGCGCCCCGCTGGCTGCCCAGCCAGCCCGAGCCCTGTGGGCCCAGCCCCGGGTCTGAGGCTCTGGGTCACAGTCCCCGCCCACTCATGCGGCGCTGGGCATGGGGGGGGGGGGCACATGTCCTCCCAGTGAAACTTCCTAAACCGCTCAGGCCTACCTCATTCTATTTCGGGGTATGTGTTAACCCTTCTGGGTGAGGAGTCTTTCTCGCACCTGCTGGACCCCCTGGGATTCTTTGAAGAACAGCTCGAAACGACCTTAACCTTTTCTTCTAAACTCCAGTGCACTCCTGGGAACAGGCCTCCGGCCTTAAGATGAGTGCACACCCCTGGCAGGCCGTAGACCCGCAGGCAGGGGCCTCCTCCTTGCTTCCTTCCCTCGCTCATTCCCTCACCCCTTCGCAGGAATGCGCCGGGCCCCCAGGGGAGCTGGGCTTCGGTTCCAGAGTTTCCATAACGGCACCGAGTGCAACTGTGCAGCTAGAAACTACCACGTGTGCTTGCCGGGCCACATGGGGACACGTCACTTCCCTCCAGAAAAAGCCACTCCACGGGGACAGCGCCTCCCTGTCCCTCAAGGCCCTGACGTGGAAGTTGCTTGTCTGTCTCTCTCTCTCCCCTCTCTCCTTCTCTCCCTTCTCATTTGCGGCTTCGAGCCTGCTGGGTTTTGGACAAGGAAGAGCCCCGGAACCGTCCGCCCAGCCGCGGGCGGAGGAGGACGCAGGGCCCCCCCAGGGAGAGGAGGGACTCGGCCCTGAGTGACTGTGCGCGCGCTCTAGTTCAAAGGCTCCTACTTCTCTTTTACTTGAGGGCCTCAGAGGTCAGTTTTACTTTCTTTCTCGTTCTCGACCTATCGCTGCCCCGGCTGCAGAGGGGAGCGTCACTTTGTCACTTCGGAGCCTGTGTCATGTCCCCGGGAGGGGACCGGCCATGCGACTTGGGAAATTCTTCCTTTTGCCAAGTGTGCGTGTATAAGCGCAGCGATTCAGAATGAGACAGGGGTGGCGTGGGCGCCCTCTCTGAGCCGAGCCACACCGCCAGGGTGAGCCTGGTGTCTGGCCGCCCACCGGGCACACGTCCGCTGGCCTTTCGCTCCCCTTGCATTTGAACTTGAGGCCTATCATCTGCAGTGTCTGTGCTGACGCTTCCGAAGGGAGTGGGGTAGGAGGTAGCCCCTCCTTTTCCTCTCACTTCTAGCCACCAGGCCAGGGCTTCTCTGACGTCACCGAGTGCAGCGCCCAGCTGTGGGACAGTCCTCTCCTGGGGACAGTGAAGTGGGAGCTTTGGCAGGAGACCAGGCCTGCTGGCCCCCAAGGCTGTGGGAAGCCAGATGGCCGGGGTCCCTGTGGTCCTTCGACTTGTTAGGGAATGTCTCCATCTACCAGAAAGTTACTAAAACCTTCACTTGTTGAAAAGTGCAACTACCCTTTTCCGTGTTTCTCCTGGCGCCTCCGGTTCAAGGTGGGAGACAGCTCGGGGCTGGGGCCGGGGGACAGGGTGCGGGGGTTGTACTAAAACGCAGGGGCCCGCGAATGTCTCCTTGGGAGAGAGGTCTGTTCAGGAGCTCCGCCCATTTTTCAGTTGGATTGCTCCTTTGGTGCTGAGCTGCGTGAGCTCTTTAAATATTGCGGATGCTAACCCCTCGTCAGCGCTGCTCTTTGCCAATATCTTCTCCCATCCGGTTGGCGGCCTTTCGGGCAGGGGGTCAAGTACGTGGGGACAGAAGAAGATCGGACTGTGGGTGGTGGTGGGCGCACAGTGCGCTGTGCAGATGATGTATCACAGGAATGTCCGCTTGAAACCACAGAGATCTTTTTAACCAGCGTCACCCCAATAAATTTAATTTTAAAACATAAACAGCGGCAAAGGACCCGGGGAAGGCAGAATCCCCTGCTGCACCGCACCCGGCCCTGAGTTGGCTGTAACTCGGTCCCCTCGCCCAGAAGCCAGTGATTCTGCCGCCCGGGCCTCCTGCACGGCGGCCCGGCAGGAGTGCGGTAAACAGGCGGCCCACCCTTTCCCTGAACCGCGACCCTGGGGGGGGGGGGGGAGACGCTCAGACGGGGTCGGGGCCTGGGCTTCCATGTCCCAGCTGAGCTGCCTGCCTGCCAGGCTGCTGGAGGGGCCTGCCTGGCGCCCCCCTTCGCCGAGAGGGTGACGAGGGTGACGAGGGTGGCGCCGGCCGCCCTGGGTGAGCACAGCCCCTCCTGCAGCCCCAGCGCCCAGGGCTGAGGACAGAAACCGGGTGGAGAGCAGGGAGGGCTCTGGGTGCCCCCGCCCGTGGGGGTGGGGGCGGTTCAAGAGGCCCACCGAGAGGACGCAGGCAGCCACAGGGCGCTGGGGGCGGGGCGGAGAGCTCTGCTGCCACTCGCCTTTTTTAGACACTGAGAAAGGAAAACAACCACCAGGGGAGAGCGAGGCTCCGAGATGAGAAACCGAAGTGCCAGAACCAAAGGGGAGAGCGGCACTCGGAGGTTCGGGAGTCGCAGGCCTGCCGCCCTCCCGAGGTTCTGCTCTTTTCCTCGGGCGGGAGAGGCTTTTAGAAGTCAAGTCCCGGCGCCCTGGGCTCCGGGGCTGCGCCTGCCGGGTGAATGTGGCGTTCTGGGCAGCACAGAGGTCCCCCCACCCCCGCTGCCACCCAGGCCCTCGGTGCAAGCCTGTCCAGCAGCCTGAAGCTTGTCCCCAGAGGAACCGTCAACAATCCTGGGTCTCCGCAGTTCAGACAGTTCAGGGTCACCCCGCAGCATCCCACGTGGCCCCGGGAGGCGAGAGCAGGAGGGCCTTGGCCATGCGGAACGCTGTCCCAGGAAGCTGGCAGGCCGGCTCACCAGGGTGGGGGGCCTGCTGGAGGGTCTGGGGAAGGGTGGGCCTCCGTCCAGAGCAACCCGGCCACCCTGGGAGCTCTCGGGGCCATGGGACGCGGAGAGCTGCCCCTCCCCACAGACAGGCACACAGGGCCACCGAAGCTGACAGTCCGCTGGTGTCCGGGTCGTCACGGGCAAAGGGCTGAAGGTGCCAGGAGGGGTCAGGGCACCGTCGGACTGCCACCGGGGAGGCCAGACGCAGGTTGTACAGGCGGACCTGAGGACAGTGCTCGCCAGGCCCGCAGCCCCTCCCGAGCGGGTTGGAAAGTGTCGGCTTGCAGAGGACGAGTGGAAAGGAAGGATTCTGTGAAGGCGCCTCGGGGGTGTCATTTCAGGGGACATTGAGTAGCGTCCCTGGGGTGGGCAGGGTGTCTCTTGGGACATAAGGAAGAGGGAGCAGGTGCGCCTGGGGGAACTTCCCATCTGAACTGGGAGGCCTGGGAAGCTGAGGGGAGGCCCTCCTGGCTGGGCGCCCCCCCGCCCCCCACCCCGGCCTGTGGAAACGCAAGATAAGGGAGGGCTTCTCCGCCAGCAGAGACCGGGCAGGCGGGGCCACCCCCCCCGGGCCTGGCCCGCTGTCCCCTGGACGCCAGGCCTTTCCCGCTTGGCCCGGTCTCCTCGTACAACACGGTGTGCAGAGGCCTCAGGGGGTCTGTCTGCGCAGACACAGCAGCTTTCTGGCCCATTCCTCCACGCTTCGGTCTCGGCCCCGAAGTGAAGTTCTCCGTGACGGTGCAGCCAGAGGTGGCCCGTTCGCACTCTGACTTTTCCAACTCGGGAGAAAAATGACAGAATGGCCTCCTGGCACCGTTGGGAGTTTCTGCCCCTCGTGCCACGGGGCGCAGGTGGGCCTCGGGCGGCGCCGGGTGCGCAGGCTCTGCGCCGGCTGACCGCCAAGCCCCGGCCAAGTTCTCGGTGGCACATAGCAGGGCCGGGTTCAGGTGTAAGAAGGGCTGTGGGAGTGCGCGCGTGTCAGTGTGCCTGAGAGCGGGCGCGTGCGGCCGTGTGGGCGTGTCCGCGGGAGCGCGTGCGTCTCGGAGGGACCCCGGCGGCGGCGGCCCGGCCGCCTGAAGCCATTCCCTGCTGCTCCTGCTTCCCCTTCTGCCGCTTCTCCCGCAGGCTCGCCTCTCGGCTGGGCCGGGCGGCTTCCCCTTTCCCCGCATCCCTGCATCTCGCTGCTCGCCTGGTTCCTGTTCCTCTTCGGGGCCGGGAGGATGTGGAAACCGGTTACGATATGACAGCGGCTGCCATGTCCCAATCGCGCCCTGGGCCTGCCTCCGGGAGGCCTCTGGCCGGGCGCGCGGGGGTGGGGGGTGAACGGCTGGAGAGGGAAGAGCACAGAATGAGGAAGTTGGGGCTTCGGGAAGCCCGGCCTGGCGCGAGGGGGGGCGGCACCCCTCCGAAGTCCAGCAGCTCCAGCCGGGAGGTGGCGGGCGGTTTGGGCCTGGGGAACCCAGCAGCTCACCGCTCCGGTCCCAGACCCACGCAGGCCCCAGCTTCCCTCTTTCTGTCTGTGGGGTGCGGGGTCACCTCCTCCCTTTCCTCCCTCCTCCAGCCCTTGCCATCCTGACACCTGGCCCCGCCCCTGCCCACGAGCCCCCCCTCCCCCCAGCAGGGTCCTCCCTGAGTCCCCTCCCCGCCCACCAGGCCCTGCTGCCCCCAGGTCCCCTGTGAACTCCCTCCTCCCGCTTCCCATCTGGCTGTTGCCCTTCGGGGAGCCCAGGCTCTGGGGTCACTCCTCCTGCCCAGCTCCCCTGCCCGGGGTTCCTGTCCCCTGAGGGCGAGGACCCTCTGGGACGCACGCGGGCCTCCCCTCGGTGGGGTGGGGTGGGGGTTGGCCAGGCCTTTCCCCTGCGTCCGCTCAGACTCTCCTGCACTCAGAGATTGGATTTCCCTGGTACCAGGGCCCGTGGACACGCTTGGGCCCCACTCCCACGCTCGGCACAGGCCAGTGACCGTGGGCAGGCCCGGGGGCCTCTCAGGTAAAGCGAGGTCACCTTTCCCTCCGGGGCCGCTTCCGGAACGAAGGGAGCTGGTGTGCAGAAGCCTGTCACACCGGCCCAGCGCGCAGAGGCAGGGACAGCTGACCTCGCGGGGATTTGAAAAGGGACCCTCGGGGCCCTCAATTGGTTCTTTCCACGTGCTTCCCAGGAAATGGTGTTGAATCGTAAGAGTCCAGGGGGCGGGGGTGGGGGGAGGAGCAGGGCCCACCCCGATTTCAAAGAACAGCGGCTCCAGCGAAGGGCAGGACTTTGGAGATACTCTAATCCTCAGAAAGCACAGGCGGAAGGACAGACGGCCGCTCCTGGGAAAACGCTCTGAGGTGCGAAGGCTCTGCCCAGAAGGCGTGAGCTGCGGGGGGCGCTGGAGCCTGGGCAGTGGGCGGTCCCGGGGAGGCAGCGGGACCCCGGGGGCCTGGTGTCCTCGCTCTGGGACTGCCCCCGCCTCTCCCAGATGTAAGGAGACGTGAGCTGGGCAGGACAGCCCCCTGGGGTCCCTCTGAGGAGAGGGGCCCTGGCGAGGCCCGGGGCTGGGGGGCACTTTGCTCCCCGACGTGCACCTGTGGGCGTCAGAGCCCTGCCCCCGAGCCGGCACTCAGCGTGACAGCTCAGAGCCCCTGGGTGGTGCTTGAACGGGGGGTGCCCCGCCTCCCGCCGCCCCGTGAGAAAAGTGGGGAAACGATGAGATGCAGGGGGGCGGGATGCGGAGCCTGAAGGAGCTCGAAGGGCTTCCAGGCCGACCCTGGGCTGGCAGCAGGCCGACCCCGTGGTGGGACACCTCACGGTCGGGATGGGGTGTTCCAGCAGGCTCCTTTCCCAGGAGCCTCTGTGGGAGCGCTCGCAGAGGGGAAAGGTGGGGATGAGGTTGCGGGCCGCTCCTCAGGGCCCTGGGGGCTGCTGTCTGTCCGTCCGTCCGTCCGTCCGCACTGCTGTCCTCTGAGTGTTCCAGTCGCCATCCGTGTGGGGCTCCTGGCCTTCGAGTCCAGTGCCAGCTGCCTTTGTAAACATGTGAGCGGGAAGAGTGACCTTTGTGTGCCCTTGCCACGTGCACATGCGTGGGCCCTAGGGCACAGCCAGGGGCAGCCCCCCCACCCCCCACTGCTGCGCCGGGCCAACGCTCCGGCCTCAGCCCCTCTGCCCTCTGCAGCCGAATTGGCTGCACACAGACCGAGTGTCTTGGACACTCTGCTCCTTCCTGTCCCCGACCCCCCGCTGGCCGCCTGAGAAGCATGCTTTTGGGGAGAAGAGGAAGAAACTGGAAGACAGGGGTGAAGGCTTCGTCTCCACGGGCCGGGGTAATGTCACCAGGGGGCTGCTGACCGCCCCGGAGGCTCCAGCCTGAGGGTCCCATGAACACGTCCCTTAAAGCCCAGAGCCTGTCTGAAGACAGGGACCAGGGACAGGGGCTGCAGGCCCAGGGATGTGAGAGGGAGCAGGGGACCCAGGGCTGGGGACATGAACTGTTTCTCTTCCTTTGCTGAGTCACCATTTGCTTGGAATTCTGGCAGGGACGCCCCTGTGAGCCTCTGGAAGGGAGGGACAGCGGGGACCCACCCTCTGTGTGTCCTGGGGAAGATTACTTTATCTCTGGCCTCCCTGAAGCAGCGCCTGGGCTCCTGGAATCTCCGGGCCTTGACCCGGTGCCAGCTGCCGGGACCGGAGGGAAAGGCCAGGCGTGTCCGCAGAGCCCGGAGAAGGCCCGGAGCCCTGGCGTCCGCGGGCAGGAGACGGGTTGGGCGTCCAGTCCCTCCGTGCCCCCACCACTAGGGGCCGCTGTGCAGCCCCCGCCACTAGGGGCTGGGGGCGGGGCAAGTTCCCGGTCAGCGGTTTCCTTTCGTCTTCAGCGCCTCCTTTGCCCAACACCCTTCTCACGGGCACTGGAGGCTGCCCTGCTGCTGGGGCGAGGACGTGCCCCCAGGAAAACCCCATCTGAGCCCAGGTGCCGCTCGGCAGCCGGGCACACGCCCCGCAGGTGACCCTCGCCCGCTCGGGGGCCCACGCTGCCGACCCCCGGAGGACGGGCGGGGGAGTCGCCCCACATCCCTTCACGGCCCTTCTCGCCCTCCCTCCGGTGCTGCCGGTGAGCAGGGCACCGTCACGGGGGCGCACCTGGTGCCCCCGCTGCGCCCACCGGGCCCGCCCCGGGCAGGTGGCGTCCACTCACCTGGGCGCCAACTTGTCAGCTTGTGTTTCCTCTCTTCCCTCTGTGACCGGTGACCGGTGTGGCTTCCCCCGGTTGGAGTGGGATTCGGAGCAGAATGAGATTCAGCTGTCTTTGCGGCACCAGCCCCCCGCAGCCCAGGGCAGGCTGGGGCAAGACCTCCCTGTGTCGTCCTGAGTCGCCAGCCCTTACTTACCTCCCGGAACGTCGCGCTCCTTCCCTCTTCTCGAAGCCTGAATTAAGCCCCCTCACTGCGTTCATCACCATCTTTCCATTTTCTCCTCTGCGTGATTTTCTTTAGATTTTAGGGGCTGGGGGCAAGTTTTACAAATTTCATCTCGATTTTTCTGTGCACTTGCTGCCTGTAGAATAGGCAACTATTTTTACCAAAAAAAGTAATTTTTATTAAAAAAAAAAGAAAAGACAACGTAAGAAGGACATACCATTCAGAAAGAATCCCTAAGACTGTTCTTTAAACTTGGAACCTCCCACCCCAGAACTGGGGCGACCTGCGTCTCAGAGGGCGGGTCAGCGGACAAGGGCGGCCCGTGGACGGTCACCCCCCTACGCGGGGTCGGTGTCACGGGGTTGCTGCTTCCCGGGAAGGAACCCCCGCTTGCCAGGCGCGCCGGGGGCGGGGCCCTGTGGCGTGTGCCCGGCCTGCCCCTGCCGGGCAGCGAGGGGGAGGCAGGCCCCCGGAGCTTCTTCATCGGAGCCCACCGCAGGTTCCCGGCCACGTCGAGTCCCGAACGGGGCCTGTCCCCAAGGACCCGGGGAAGGACACGGCCAGGCCATCGCCATGGGGAGAGAGAGCAGGCATCACGGGGCAGAGACGGCCCGGCCTGCGGGGTGCGCAGCCCTGCGGAGCGGGGCGGGCGTGGCTAGCTGAGCAGGCGGAGCCCCGGCTGGAGGAGGGGACTCCCTGGGCAGGGACCTGGACACGCACGGTCCTGTGGCGGAGGCCGCTCGAGGGAGTGACGGGGCGCGCCCCGGGTGCAAGCTGCGGGTGGGTGCTCCCAGACGCCGAGTGTGGGACTGCCTGGGCTCTTGGCCTCTCTTCCTGGGGCGGCCCCTTTGACTCCTGCATGGCAGTGCCTGCTGAGAGATGTGTGGTCACTGGGACCGGCCCAGACGGCCTGGAAGGACTTGGGGTTGAGTCTCCGTGCCACGGTGCCGCCCGTGCGGACTGTGGACGCCCATGAGGCCCGTCTTGGGGGTGATGATCGCGGGACGGTGGGTGCAGCCATGCTGGGCGGTGGGCAGCGGCCCTGCGGGAGGGGCCTTGCTGGGCGGGGCGGCAGCTCAGGGACGTACTGACGTACTCAGGGACAGTCATGGGGACGCCTTGAAAGGATGCGAGAGCAGCAGCTGGCCGTGGAGGCTGGCGCGGAGCTGAGACCCCGTGGGTCAGAACGCCTGGGACCAGAGGGGAGCACCGTCGGCACGTGTGGGAGGGGCGGAGGGGCGCCGTTTGGACTTGGGGTGCTCGTCTGTGACGTGGGCGGGAGGATGGATGGCTCAGTGGCACCGAGGCCCAGCGAAGGGAGTCCCAGCCGGGAGGCCGAGCCGAGTTGCTCCCCGCCTTCCGAAAATACTGGGCACGTGGCGTTCTGTGGGGCCAGGCTGGATCCCGGCTGGCCCAGGCACCCTGGCCGCAGACCGGGAACCGGGTCTGCGGGGGAGCGGCTCCGTTTGGGTGCGACGCTCACAGGACAGCCAGGCGTGGTGTCCCACGTCCCCTGGCCCGTGCTGCGGCTTCCTCTTCCGTCGGTCGAGAAGCACGGAGCCCCTGCAGGCAGCCGTCAGGACCTGCCGGCCTGTCCCCTCCCCGGGTCAGACCCCCGGCCCTCGCCGGGGACCTGTGGTGAGCACGCTCAGCCGCTCCAGAAACGCAGGGCGGAGGGCTCCAGGACGCAGCGGGGAGCCTGGCCTCGGTGTCTGGCTCCGGGCGGGGCCCCGGCCCTCCCCTCTGCCTTCCTCCCCCGCTGCGGCCGGGCGCCCTCGCTCCCGCACGGTGGCAGATGGCCGTGACACGCAAAGGTCACTGCCAGCCCCGCTCAGACAAGTGTATTACACAAGTGGTCTGACCGTCCTGGAGGGCGAATATGGTTTAAAGAATATGTATAAAAGGCAGGCAGGGCCCGTTTTCATTCTCCCGAATCTCCATCGAAACAGGTCTACTGCCAGAGAATGGCCAGGTGGGGTGTTTGAGGTTTTTTGCTTTTTTAAAAAATATAGTTTATTGATTATGCCATTACGGTTGTCCCATTTTCCCCCCTTCACCCCCTCCACCCTGCACACCCCCTCCCACCCACATTCCCCCGCTTTTAGTTCATGTCCATGGGTCGTAAGTTCTTTAGCTTCTACATTTCCCACACTGTTCTTGCCCTCCCCCTGTCTATTTTCTACCCACTATCTATGCTACTTATTCTCTGTACCTTTTCCCCCTCTCTCCCCCTCCCACTCCCCTGTTGCTAACCCTCCATATGATCTCCATCTCTGTGGTTCTGTTCCTATTCTAGCTGTTTGCTTACTTTGCTTTTGTTTTTGTTTTGGGTGTAGTTGTTAATAATTGTGAGTTTGCTGTCATTTTACTGTACATGTTTTTTATCTTCTTTTTCTTAGATAAGTCCCTTTAACATTTCATATAATAAGGGCTTGGTGATGATGAACTCCTTTAACTTGACCTTATCTGAGAAGCACTTTATCTGCCCTTCCATTCTAAATGACAGCTTTGCTGGATAGAGCAATCTTGGATGTAGGTCCTTGCCTTTAATGACTTCAAATACTTCTTTCCAGCCCCTTCTTGCCTGTAAGGTCTCTTTTGAGAAATCAGCTGACAGTCTGATGGGAACTCCTTTGTAGGTGACTGTCCCCTTCTCCCTTGCTGCTTCTAGAATTCTCTGCTTCATTTGAATCTTGGCTAATGTAATTACGATGTGCCTTGGTGTGTTCCTCCTCGGGTCCAACTTCTTTGGGACTCTCTGAGCTTCCTGGACTTCCTGGTAGTCTATTTCCTTTGCCAGATTGGGGAAATTCTCCTTTATTATTTGTTCAAATAACTTTTCCACTTGTTGCTCTTCCTCTTCCCCTTCTGGTACCCCTATAATTTGGATGTTGGGATGTCTAAAGATGTCTTGGATGTTCCTAAGCCCCTCCTCATTTTTTTGGATTCTTGTTTCTTCATTCTTTTCTGATTGAATGTTTCTTTCTTCCTTCTGGTCCACTCCATTGATTTGAGTCCCAGTTTCCCTCCCATCACTATTGGTTCCCTGTGCATTTTCCTTCATGTCACTTAGCATAGCCTTTGTTTGTTCATCTAATTTGTGACCAAATTCAACCAATTCTTTGAGCATCCTGATCACCAGTGCTTTGAACTGTGCCTCTGATGGGTTGGCTATCTCTTTGTTGCTTAGTTGTATTATTTTTGGAGCTTTGATCTGTTCTTTCATTTGGGTCATTTTTTTTTTTTTTTTGTCTTGATGCTCCTGTTAGTGAGGGGCAGAGCCTTAAGTGTTCACCTGGGTGGGGCAACTCAGTGGCTGGGTTGTGATGCTGCATGTGGGGGAAGGGTCCCAGAGGGAACAATGGCACTTGCTCCGCTCTCTGCCAGATTTCAGTCACTTCCACCGCTTCCCCCAAGCAAACTGGGCCCTTCTGATGCTGATTCCCGTGTGGGTGGGCTTGTGTACATTCTAAGAGAGACCCTGTGGGTCCCTCCAATGAACTCTCCTGTGAGGCTGGGAGTCTCTCCCGGAACCTCAACCCCCACAGGTGTTTTCAGTCGGTGTTTTGAGGCTCTGTTTCTCCAAGCTGGGACCTGGGTTGCGTGGTCTGTCTCGCTCCCCAGTTTCGCCTGGTTTATCTGTGCACAAATGTGGGACTGCCGGTCCACCAGCCGCCTTGTGCGCCGCACCCCTCCACAACCCGCTGCCTCCCTGGGTCTGCCTGCCGCCACTGTGCCGCGAGTCCTCTCTGTGGCCAGGTGGTTGTCAATCACCCGGAATCCTCAGGTTGGTCTCCATGCGTCCCTGAGGTGGCAGTGGCAGGCATTTAAACACACAACTAGAGGCAGCCTCACAGGGGTGGGTGATGGCCAGTCTTTCTTCCAGAATGTTCCTCGGTTGGGCAGTCTGAACAGGACTCGGAATCCGAAGCATCAACACCATTCCATATGGAAACATTAGGGTCCATTTAGGGAACGGAAATTCCTCCCGGGTGCACTCAATTGACCCTTCATAAAAGGAGCGTGTTGAACAAAATCCAGTAAACAAGATGTTGAGCCTTTTACCCTCCGCACCTTTTATGAATAACCGCCGGCGACTCGGGGTGGGGTCCGCTGAAGACCGGGAGGCGAGGCTGAGGGCTGGCCGTGGAGCCGGCCTTCCCCACCGCCACGCGGCGGCTGCGGGGACTGGCGGCGGGGGGTTGCGTGGGGCCTGCAGCGTGGGGGGCTCTGGGGGTGAATGCACCACGATGCCTGCATGCGTGTGAGTGCGTGCGTGCACGTGTGTGGGCTGCCGCAGGGACTTGCACACTTCCTGGTGTGGAGAGAGAGAGAGAGAACGCAGCTTCTGGGCGCCCTCCCTGCATGGGGGAACGCGTGTTTGGAATACCGCCCCGAACAGGCTCATTAGACATGGATTCAGATTTGCATATTCATGCGCCAACCACTAAGTGGACCAATCCCAGAGCTGCCGTGGAGCCCAGGCTCCTCCCTGACAAGAGGTGACAGTCCCTGTCTCCTGGGAGCCCGGTGAAGGTGACAGCCGATGAAAAGGGCTTCGTACCTACCCAGAGATTACAAAGCTCCCGGGGACCGCCTTCCACAGGCGCTGGACCGACCAGGGGAGGGGCCGGTCGGACAGGACGGGGCCAGCTGTCCCGAGATCCCCCCGAGACAGTGCCTGCTGGTCCCTGGGAACCCGGGGGCTGCTGTGCAGGAGTGCGCTTGCTGTGCGCAGCCAGAGTGGGTTCCCGGGGACCCGGCTTTCTGGGGGAGCAGGTGGGCTCCGGAGCGACAGCTGTGTTTGGTTTCCTAGATTTTTGTAATTTTCAGGGAATTAAACACTAAGGGCAAAACTTGCAAAGTGAGTTGGAATTACACTAGAAAACGAATGGTCCTCTTGAAACGGTTAGCATGTGATGTCGAGCGAGGTGCCCGGCCTCAGTTATGTTAAATGGTCCTGGGTGGCCTGGAAGGTTCCAGGGAATTGCATGTTTCCAGGCTCACCCTGGGACGGGGGGAGGCTGGTCTAGGCTACAGTGTTTAACAGTGGGAAGGAGTTGGATACATTGTATCAGGTCTCAGCCCCAGCTCCCTGCAATGAATGTGAGCTCCCAACTGCTGGGCTCAGCATCACACGCCAGCACGGGCCTCCCAAAAGGGAGGGGCTGGGGCCAGGTGCACTTGGGAAACGTGGGCGTAAGCGACGGGTGCTGGTCTGCTTCCTGCTACACAGCACCGCCTGGGTCTGCTGACTCCCGGAGTCCATCCGGGAGGTTCGCTCAGCAGTCACTCTGTCCTCGTGGCTGGCGGCCACCGGGGCCATGCTCCGGAGAGAAAGCGTGTGTGTGCATGTGTGTGTGCGTGTGTGCATGTGTGTGCATGTGGACAGCTACTCAGTCTTAAGACACAGCCCCCTCCCGGGAAGCTCTGACCCACGAGACAGGACAGGAACTTGCAGCTGTGAGCATGCACTTTTGGGGGGCCTGCCGAAGTGGGGCAGCTCTTCGTGAACAGGGTGTCGCACCAGCCTTTCCCTGGGCAGCGTGTTGCGCGGACACTTTCTACTTTTTCTGTGAACGTTTTCTAAGAAACAGCAGAAGCGAGCACATGTATGTGCCCTGTGGGCAGCCCGCTAGGGGACAGCCGGCCTCAGCGGAGGCGCAGGGTCTCCCGTGGGCGCCAGGGGAGGGGCGCGCGTCTCGTACCTGACTGCGGTTCAGTGACCCCCGTCCAGATTGGTGCAGAGCAGAAACCCCAGGGTGTCACACAGCGGAGGCCGGGAGCTCGGAGCTCCGGGCTCGGCTGTCCTGTCTGTGGGGGACCGCTGGTGCCTTTTCCTGGTCTGAGGGCCGAACAATGAAACTTTGAGCAACGGTGCTCGCGTTTCCGGTCAAGTGCTGCCTTCTGCATTCCCCGCACGGTATCACAACCCAGCTTTCTCTCTCTGTGCTTCTTTGTTGCAGCTGCATACGGGGCTGACGGCTTTAGGGACTTTCATGCAATAATTCCCAATTCTTTCTCTCGTAAGTATACGCTTCGCTTCTAAAGAACGGGAACGTGTGTGTCCATTTCACACCCAGTGTTGTCCGTGTGAGCATCACGCATGCCTCCCCCCGCCGCCCCCCCTGCATGCTGGACAAACAGAGGTGCATCCGCGCTGACCCTTCCGATCATTAAACGGCCACCCCCAGGAGCATTGCGGACACCACAAACCGCACACGCGCCCTTTTCGGTGCCAGACATGCCCGAGGGAGCCGCCCTCCGTGGGGGCGGGGCGGGGCAGTGAGGGCAGAGGTCACAGGAGAAGGGAGGCGGTCCTTGCTGCACGTGTGCTGCCGCGCAGCTTGGGTCTGAGCCGGTGGTTTTCTCCGTTTTATTGAGAAGACGGTGAAACGGCCAGGCTGGCTGTCAGCGGGAACAGCCCCGCATGTTCCCCAGACCTCGCTCCCAGCCCCGCAGGGCGGCGGAGAGCCTCTGCCAATCTCAGAACCGAGAGAAGGCGCGGGGCCGAGCGGGCCGAGCCGTGAACCCCGAGGCAGGTGTTCACCCCATCTTTCCCTTCCAGGCGTGGGGAGGTGGCCGACGGCGCACAGCTCTGAGCCCCGTCCTCGAAGGTGTATTTAAGGAGTGGGAGGGGCGCTGTTTGGAAACTGTGCGGACAGCTGAACACCCAAAACGATCCCAGTCGGTGGCCCGCTGAGGACGTAGGTCTTCGGAGCCCGCGTTAGCAAGGCCCCTCGGTTTGCGGCTTCGGGAACCAGGGCGGGCCTGTCAGTACCGTCACGAGTACAGAGAAGGCCTCTCTGGTGCAGGCCCTGCCAGGAGCCGGTTCCGACACCCTGGCCATCCACAGCTGTTCCGGCTTTCTCCCCGCCTGCCCCAAGGAGGCCGGCCCCCTGCTCCCAGCCTGTGCCGGCTCCTTTCCCGTCGGGAAGGTCCTCAGAGAGACCCTTCCCTGCCCAAGGCTCCTGGGATTCAACCTTTAACGGCTGGCTTGCTCTTCATGCCTGCGGGTCATGTGTGTGTGCACATGCGTGTGTGCTTGCACGGCCGTGTGAGGCTCTAAGGCCCCAGGACAGAGGACTGGTGTCACTTTGGAGATGAACCGTCCCACTGCGGATGGCACAGCAGGAAGTCGGTGCACTTCGGGGTAAGGCAACCCGCCCAGACACGTGTCACCACGCCTGGGCGCAGGGAGGCCCGAGCACGTGCCGTGTTGGAGCAGACGCTTTGGTGACGACGGCGGTGCACGGCCTGTCTGTAGGCTCAGACAAGTGGGCTCAGGCGTGTCCATGCTTCCCTCTCTTCCTCTCCTCCCCCACGGACCCAAATTGTGAAGGTCAGGGGCACAGTGGCTGTTGACTGGGGCGGCTCCCCCGGCAAACAGCAACCAAACTGTTCTGGGCCAACATCGCCACCTAGTGGTCGCGGTGGAGAATGGCCCTCACCACCTCTCTTTTTTTTTTCCTTCTTCAAAATGAAAAACGTCACCTGTTTGTCCCTCTGTCCCAGTGCGTGTCCCTGGTTCCCTGGGGGCACGTAAGCGTGCTCGTGACGTGTTCTCTTCTCACTGGCTTCCTCTTCTCCTTCTCCCTTCATCCCGTTTAGAGGCCTAAAACATGACGTAAGAATTAAAGTACTCCTGCTCGCTCATCCTGACAGGAAGAAGGGGAGCAGAAAACCGCATGTAAAGTGGCGTTGGTCCTCATGCTGGTTTTACTGACCTCCAAAATGTTTTCAAAAACCGATAACCCTCTTTCGGAGGCGGCGTGAGAACACCTCCCTCCCTCCTCGTCCTGAATGTTCACGTAATGGCCGCCGCCCTTCCAAATCAACCGTAAATGTTTTCATTCCGTTTCATTCTAACTGCCCGGTCACCTCGGTTGCAGGAATACTCCTGTCTTCCACTTTCTCATTGAAAATCGTGGGCGTTCCAAGCGCCGGTGGCCTGAACTCCCATTAGAGGGACGGTTTCGGAAGAGGGTCTCGATGGAAAATTGTGGCCTGAACACCAGCCGTTCACCTGGCCAAGGAGCATAAAGAACAGCCCAGGCTCACGGACAAGAGAACGTGAAGGAGGAGCGAAACCTGTTTCTGGGGGCGGGGGGGGGTCACGGCATGAAGATTCTTGGACCACTTGGGACGGTTTGTGACCCTGGGCAGCAGACCAGTCTGGCCGCAGCCCCGCTGACCCCGAGTCCCGTGGACTCTCCAGACCCATAAAACAGTGACTTATGTCCAAGCGGAAGTCCACCGCCCCCCCCCCCCACTCAGAGGCCCAGGGTCGCTCTTAGCACTGCGGCGTTGCTAACAACATAGACGAATAGTAACAAAAAGATTCCAGCTTTTCCTAAATTCACATAGCCTCCGGGAAGCAGAGCGGGTGTTGACGTAGGGTCAGAGACACCCTCTCTCAAGGGGAGCCAGGCTTGCCTAGTGATGGAATCGGGCCCCCGGCTGGGCCAGGCTGGGCCAGCGTCGGGGTGAAGGCGGAGCCGACCCCAGCTGGTGTGCTGTGTTAATCAGCCCAGCGCAGCACCTCCTGGAGGCCGGCAGGTGTCTGCCAAGCGGGGAACAGAGTTACAGACCCCCGTGAGGTGTGACCCCTGCATTCGGGGGCAGTCTAGCACCTCACACACTGACGGCAGGGCCAAGCATTTCCGGGGCCGCGGAACAGGTGCGGAGGCGCTGGTTGAGGGACCTGGAGAGAAGCCTGGCCGGTCCGTGGGAGCCCTGGTCAGCCTTGCGGACTGACAGCGTCCACGGGGCGGGCCGAAGCGCAGCGCCCCGTGGGGGTTGGCTTCCGTCCCCCACTGGCCTCCCCTGCCCGCTGCGCTGGCCCCTCCGAAGGAGGCGGACGGCCCACGCCCTCTGCGGGGCCCCAGGACCACATCCCGGGGTCTCTTTGCTCCCGGCCACAGCATTAATCCAGCCCACCGTCAGCCAGAACCCCAAAACCCTTTCTCAGACTTACATGGGGGAAGCCAGACGCCCCCACCCGGGCTGTGTTGAAAAGGTGTACCTCACCTGAAGTGGACCCGGCACGCCTGTCTGTTAGAGACCCGGCCTGCGGCGCCGCTCACCACGGCAGCGTCGGGCCCTGGTTTCTGTCAACAGCTGGGAGAACAACAAGCGTTATTTTTGCTCCCCCCCCCCCAGCCGGGTGGGAGGCGGTCTCCCCAGAGAGCGCCCCATGCTCTGGCGCCCAGCGGCAGTCCGCACGCGCCCACCCCAGAGGAGGCCTTCCCCACTTCAGGGAGCGTCCGCCCGCCCTTGACCGTGAGGCCCTCGGCGGACGGTGCGCCCACTTTGCTGTCACCGACGCCCCGGTCTCGGCAGCCAGCCTCTCCTCCTCTGGGCGCCCCCCTCCCCCAGCCCTGTCCTGGTGTAAAAAGGCCCGGACTCGGTCCCCAGAGCGCGAACAGCTGGCGGCTCTCACACGCTCAGACTCCTGCTGCCGAGTGCAGGCGGGGTTTGCCCTCCGTCCAGGTCCTTCATCTACGCCGCTGTGGCCAGGGGTTCGCCTGCCTTTTTCCAGGGACCTAGGGCAGGACAGGGTCCCGAATTCTGTTCCCCGGGCTCTGCCTCCTCTGGCTCAGAACAGGCCTCCCTGAAATGGTGCCTGGCGGTCCCCGGTGCTCTCGGGATGGCTGGCGGCAAGCCCTCTCACGCCGGCTAACCCCGCTGCTTGCCTGCGCCCTGTTCAGCTCTCAGACCCCGCGCCCCGTGGCATCGTCACGAGCAAGTCCCTCCTTCATGAGCCTCCAGCTTCCCGGCTGGAGGACGTCTGTGGTCGGAAGGCGACACACAGGCTTGCTGTCCTTGTCCCCTGCCCCGACACAGTGTCACCTGCTCCTCAGCAGCCTCCCTGGGGGGAGGCACGTTCCTGGCATCAGAAACCCAAGCGTCACCCTCTGCTCTCCTGGGCCTCCCACTGTCACCGAGAGCACAGCCCCGGGCACACTGCACGGTCACAGACACGCCTGCTGTTCTTAAGGACCCAGAACAAGTGGGTGCTGCCAGCCCTCTGCCGTCGGGCACCTTTGGGAAGGGAGAGTCCGCACTTTCCTCGGGGGGCCTCCAAAAGCACGAACAGGGCAGAGCGGACATGGGAGGGGGTGCCCCCTGCTGTCTTAGGGCCCTCGGCCCCCTCCCCACAGTGTGGCCGGGTGTCAGCTCTGCTTTGGGGGACAGGCCGCACCCGCTCACTTGCTATGCTGTGCTCTGGCCTCCGTTCACAGACCGCGAGGTGGCGACCGGACGTCGTAGTTCCAGGTCCAGAAGTTCGCGGGTCCCTGAGCTGTGAGGTCGAGCTCCTGGGGCGGACGCTGGTGGGCAGGGAGCCCCCGGGGGAAGAATTTGCTTCCGCCCGGGACAAAGTGCACGGCACACACCGGAGGACGGGGTCCCCAGGGAGGGCAGCGGTGACACAGCGCCCCGGGCGCACCGCCTCCCTGCCCGTCTGGCCTCCTCCCTCGCAGAGCTGCTGGCGGCCGCGTGAGGGCAGCAGTTGGTGGGGACGCGGGGTCCTTCCGGGCTCTGGGGTCTGGACCCCTGTTCCAGGACGTCTGCCCGCAGAGACCCCTGTGACCGCCGGGTCTCACGGGAAGAGCAGCCCCTCCCCCCGGGGTCCCGGAGTCCCCGTGGCCCGTTGGCTGTGGCCCGTGGCCCGTTGGCTGTGGCCCGTGGCCCGTTGGCTGTGGCCCGTGGCCCTGCTAGTTCGTTCCCTTCGCTGATTTGTCTGGGAGTCTCCTCTCTAAAGAGCCGAGCGGGAAACCTGGGTGGGGCAGCACCGCTCACTGAGTTGATTAAGATGGCAGGTGAGCACACACCTGAGTGCCCGGGGGGGGGGCTCGTGACAACCTGGAGCGCCGAGCCCCGCCCAGAGACGCTGGCTCGGGGCATCGGGGGCGGACCCCAGAAGGTGCGGCTCTAACCGGTTCTCAGGTGACGCGGGGGCAGCTGGTCCAGGGATCGAACCCGGAGACCCACCGACTCAAAACGCCCGTCGGCGCCTGGGCTCACGTCACCTCCGTGGTTTGCCGGCCGGCTCTGACTGACGCGTAGCCACTGGGGCAGGTGATGGTTTCCATGGCGACGTCGGGAGGGGCTGGGCTCGCGCACGCACCACCAGGCCGAGTCTCAGAAGGAGCGCAAACAAAATGCCTCTTGTTTTCCTTGCTGACACGTGAATGACGCAGACCTTGGCCCTGAACGTGACGTGAAGGGAGGGAGAGTGTGGGGCGGGCAGTGGTCACTCTGTCCGTCAGCGCCAGCCCCTCGCCCCCACCTGTGTGGCTTTGCCTTTGCCTTTGAAAAACTAGTCTCAGCCGCCCAAATTCACACCCCCCTCCGGAGCCCCCGGAGCCAAGCCGAGCTCACGGCTGTGGGTCAGCACCCAGCCGTCCTGCCCCTCGTGGAACAAAAGGGGTTGGAGCGGCCACGCACCAAAGCAACCAACAGCCTTCCGGGATCTGTGGTCAGGGGTCCAGGCCCGCGACACAGGGGAGGGACCGGAGCTTCTCACGCTCGGTGACCACGCACGAGGGACTCTGCCAGGCAAGGCCGCAGCCCCGGAGGAGCCGACTGACGGTGTGGTCCGTCCTCCCCTCCCGGTGGGAGGGGCTCCCCCGGGGGAGGGCGTGCCAGTGACTGCCCCGGGGCGCCCAAGGCCGTCCCTGCGGAGCCGGGGACCCGGACGTGCTCGGAGCGAGGGCCCCACTCCACCGGAGGCGTCGGGGACCCTGCCGTCGGGACCTGCGGAGGGGCGGGCGGGCCGGCCGTCCCCCGCACGGGCCCTCAGGGGCCAGGGCTGCGGTCCCCACGGAGGACCTCTCGGGGAGCCCGGGCTCCCGCGGGCCGTGCGCGGCTGCGCTCTGCCTCCTGCGATGACACTGAGCGGCCGCTGTGTTGTGTCTTTCAGCCAGTAATGTTAAAGTAGAGACTCAGAGTGACGAAGAGCATGGGCGTGCCTGTGAGGTGAATGGGGAAGCTTGTGCCCAGGACTTGCGCGTGCTCGGTGCGGCGGGCGAGGACGTGGCGGGCTCCCACGGTGGCCCCGGCGGCAGAGCTGTGTCAGGAGCTGGAGGCATCCGACTGCCTAACGGCAAACTGAAGTGTGATGTCTGTGGGATCGTGTGCATCGGCCCCAATGTGCTCATGGTCCACAAGAGGAGCCACACGGGTAAGGCCTGGCGGAGGGGCAGGCGGACGCGGCGCGCGGCGGCCCCGGGGGCGGAGCCTCGGGGGTCCCGGGGCGTGCGGGGCGTGCGGGGCGTGCGCCCTCCTCCGGGGGCTTCCTTCCGACGGGACTGGTTCCACCCTAGACCTCGGAGCGACGGGCAGAACACCGAGCGGCCTGAGACGCCAGTGCTGGGGGGGGGGGGGGGCTGGCAGGGTGGTTCCCTCTAAGCCGGGGCGCGGGGGGGGGGGGAGCGCACGGTTCAAACCCGAACGGGAACGGGAACGCAGCCAAACGCACGCCTCACGCTGTCCGCTGGGAAACCTGGAGTCCGTGACCCCGTTCCACGTGCGGATGAGAACGGCCGGGCCCTCGGAAACGCCAGCAAAAGGCGTCTTTCAGGGAGGGCCCCCGTCAGGGTCCAGGCACCGCGGGCAAGACCGGGGTCACGAGTCTGTACACTCAGAATCACCCGAACCCCCGTCTGCCGGAGGCATTGGAAGCGTAAGACAGTGCAGCGCCCTGTGCCGGAAACTAGAGGTTATGCAGAGAGCCCAGCGCCCGATCGCTGGGCCCACCCGCACCCGGGGGGCCAGGGCGCGGGAGAGGCCCCATTCTGCCCCCTCCGTGTACCCGGCACGAGGTCCAGGCACGTATTCTCCACCAGAACTGCCTGGTCACCTGTCCCGGCCCTGCAGAGTCCTCAGAAAGCAGTGTTACGGCGTGCATTTGTGTACCACTCTGCGCACAGCCCCTGCGGCGTTCTGAGTTAACAGAGACACTACTCTCCCACCCTAGAGGTGGGCGAGACAGTGCCGCGGTCACTGGGCATGGGGACGTAACACGTAGAAGCCCTGAGTCTCTGTGGCCTGGGAGTGGCATCAGCCGTCATCCTGATGCCAGCACCTGCCATCACCGTCCGCGGGAGGAGGGACAGTCACGCAGGTGGAGACGCAGCAGATTCCCACGGGACCCCAGGGAGGGAGGGAGCCTCGTGCGAGCCCAGCAAATTCAGGGGCGCCAGGAAGGAAGCCGGAATTCAGAAGAGTCGCCGGGCAGCAAAGCCGGGGGTGTGTCGGGAGAAGCAGATTGCTCTGGGTTGCGAGGTCTCTGTTCGAATCGGGCAGTTTCTGACGGGACGGCTCCCATTTGCCGCACCTCTGGGAAAACAGTGGAAAGTGTGTTTCTTTTCGATAAGCATGCCTTTTCCGTGAAAACTTGTTCTCCGAAGCGGAGCAAACTGCTTTTCCTGATGGGCCGCTCACTCCTGAAATTATCCCGTGAGGCAGACCTGACCCGCCCCACCCCGGCGTCCAGGGCAGTGAGATGCCCTCGGGCTGCGAGGGGCAAAGCCCAGCGAGGCGGGTCTCGGCCGGAGAGGCGCTGCGCGGAAATCCTGCGGGAGCCGCAGCCCTCGCGGCTGAATTACCTTCCCGCGTGCACAGTCTCCCCGGTACACTCGATACACCCTGGCACGCTCGGTCGCCACGCTAGAACGGCGCCTGCCCTGCTGGCAGAGTCGTTGTCTGTGAGGGAGAACCCTGCCAGGTGCGGACACGTGGGACGCAGGGCTGCTTCTGCCCACCTGGCCCCACAGGTGGCAGCTCAGGGGGAGCGCCGGCCGCCCACGCACCCGGCCCTTCGTGTGCAGAACAAGCAATCCGGGGAGTGGGAGGAGGGGCTGCCGGCCAGCAGTGCTAGCGTTCCTGCCTTGCCCTCTTGTTCTGTTTCGTTTCGTTTTGTTTAGTTTTAAAGACTGAAACGGTGCACTTGCGACAGTGCCCAGAATGCACTGCCTCTTGCGTGATGCACGGAGGGGGCCGCAGGTGGTCCGACTGCGTAGTTGTGCTAGAGAGTGTCCACGTTCCTGGGACATTAGTAGAATGTGCTAGAAAAGGCATCACCGGTCCTGCCCTGAGCCCTGCGACTTCACACCTTGCTAGAGCAGCACTTCTCCAGCTTACAGACCGTGGGAGACCCGCAGCGGGTGCCGTGGAAAGGCAGAGTCTGGCTCGCGCCGGAGAGTGCGTGCGCGCTGGGCAGGGACCCTGAGCGTCTGCAGATGGCAGTTGAGGACCGGACAGTGAATGTGACGTTTCAGGGGGCCCTTCCTCTGGGAGCCTAGGTCCAACCAAAGTCATTCCCGTCCCCTGGGGAACGAGGACCTGCCCCTGCCCCTCCCCCAACAAGCAAGTTGGGAGCCCGGGTCGCTCTCCTGAGTGACCGCCACTCCCACGGGCCAGCCCCCCGCCCGGGACACCAGCCCGGTGCCGAGCTTGGCGCCCTGACAAAGGGCTTGCTGAGACCTGCGCTTCACTTCCGTCCTGTGCAGCTGAGCTTCACTATTTTCACACCCGTGTGAGAGGGGATGCTCCCCCCGCCCACGTCGGGTGGGACCGGAGGGCAGGGCGCCCTGCAGAGACTCGACGCAGGGCCACCCGCTCCCGGTGGCGTGCGGCGTGGCCGGTGTAAACGATGGGCTTTGAACAATAAAGACCCAAAAGGTGCCTGAATTATGGCAACCACGCAGCCTGCACCCACACGCCCCCACCTGGGAGGTGGCCGGGGCCTTCGCCCTGTCTCACCCGCCCCGCACCCGCCCGCCCGCTGCTCCAGGGCTCAGCCAGAGGGCCCCACGCCGGCCCCGCAGTCCGGGTGCCTTCCTTAAATTCTCCTCCCTCCGACGGACCTGCAGAAATTCAGGCCGGGGGCAGCCGGGGGGGCTGCCTTTCTTCCCCAGTTAAGAGGCGAAAGGCTCAGACATTCTCACAGAGCCGCTGGGACCGCAAACTGGGTCTGGGATGAAGGATGAGAAAGTCCTCACCCCAGTTAAGTGAAAGGAGCTACAGCCTCGGGAAAACCTGAGGTTACCTAGCGACCATGGGCAAGACCTGCGGGCGGGCGAGTGGTGGACCTTGGCCGACAGAGGGGCTCAGGGACGCGTGGTCCATGCCCCACTGGCCCCCGGGGAGGGACGGGACGTGAGTCCAGCTCCCTGACTTGTCCCTTCAGGGCGCGCTCTGCCTGAAGCCCGCCCAGGCCGCCGAGACAAGGAGACTCCCAGGAAAGCTGCCGGCGGGAGGGGGGCCCCAGGCCCAGCGGGGTGCCTGGAACCGGTGACTCAAACTGGGAGCCAGACTTCACTCGTGAAGAAACGGCTGCCTTTCCTTCTCTCCTTCCTGTCCTGTCCTGCGGACGCGGCACAGCTCCCGAGGCCTGCCCTTGGGGTCCCTGCGGGGCCCTGGCTCACCCCAGGGTCCTGCCTGCAGGCCCCAGAAGCCCCCACACCTCGTCCACGGGGAGGGGCTCTAGCTTTGGGACACACACACACACCCCTCTCACAGCACGGCGTGAGGCCTCCCAACCGGCCGTCTTTCCAGGGCCCCCGCCTGGTGCCCCCACACGCAGAGCCCTTTCCCCTCCTTAGGGTCTGACGCGCACCCTCACGCACGCGCATGCGGGCGGCGCCCAGAGGTGCTCCTGGTAGGAGATGAAACGGCCCCTCTGTTGGGCGCTGCTCGGGGCCTGGCCAGCAGCAGGACTCGGGGGCGGAGGTTCAGCCCCCGTCAGAGGACCGTGGGCTCCCGCCGGCCGGCGGGACGCTCACCCTTCCTCGGCCTGGCCGAGCCCAGGCAGCCCTCGCGGCCCGGTTCGCGTCGGGCCCCTCCGATGGGCCCGCCTCTGCGCGCGCGGTCGCTCAGCTCCTGCGTCCGGAGCGGCGCCTCTCCCTTGCCCGCTCCACAACGAAGGAGACGGGGACGATGCCACACAGGTGCAGACTTGAGGGGCCCGGCGGGGCTGCCACTCCCGATGGTGACGCCGCGTGTGCCACCGTCGAGCAAAGCCCCTGGGAGATCATGAAAGATGCACTTTCACGTGTTCTAGTTTCCTAAGGAAAGAAGATGCTTCTAGGAAGCGTATGCTTATGGCGTCTCAGCAGCAGTGACTGTGGTCCCACAGAGCAGTTCTGCAAAAAAAAACCAAAGATAAATAAAAACAAGGCGTTAGTTTGTGAGAGAGGAGTCACAGCTGCTTACACGGGACAAGTGCCTCATTCCTGAGAGTGAGCGACCGGCGCGCATCACGGTCTCGGCCCCAGGCCCCCGGCCTTGGGGCTGCCCCGGGGCCCCTGGCTCACACACGTGGCCCGCGTGGCCCTCGGACGTGAGAGGGCCACCGGCTTCCCCCCACACCCCCCGGGAGAGGACCCCTCGGGACCACCAAATCACATCTTAGACCCTCCGTAGGGAAGCTGTCACTTGCCTCCCGCAGACAGGCTCCTACCGTTCCAGGGTCTGCGAAGGAGGCAGGGAGACCGGGGGCCCTCGGGACCGCACGGGGTCCCCTCCGGCCTCCGCGCGCCTCGTTCCGCGGGCCTCTCTCCTGCTCGCGCCCCTCACACTCTCCCCGTCTGTCTCCCTCCAGATTCGCCTGCGCAGGGACAGACAGGTAATGGGGAAGAAATTGAAAAGGAAATACAGGGAGATGTAAATGAAAAGAAGTTATTATAACTGTTATAATGAACTGCCTTTCATTTAAATATAAGAATGTAACGCTGAAATGAACTTGTGATCCTGAAATGCATTTTTAATGAGTTTCCTTTTTATTTTGCTGCTTCAGTGGCATATTTTAAAGACCCTTTGAAAAAAGCCACATTAAAAAACCCCACCAAATGCCACAACACGCAAAATTGGATATTGGTTTATTCCAAAACTGCTGATCAGGAAGAGTGGCTCTTCATCACAAAATGTTGCAGTCACTTTATTTAAATGAGTTTGAATTTGCATTGTGATGTGCCGCTCTGATTTAGGGGGAAAAATTAGATTTTCAGATCAAATTGACCCAGGCAGTGAAGCGTTAAGAAGCTGGCAGGTTTCGTCTGAAAGCCTCATGTTCGATCAAAGCTGCCGCCGGTGGACGTGGCCGGCCCCGCGGGAAGGCGCCGTGTGGCCCGCGCGCTCCTCGGGTCCCCGGCCGCTGCCCGCGCTCACCGCCCGCCATCTCCCCGCAGGAGAGCGGCCCTTCCAGTGCAGCCAGTGCGGGGCCTCCTTCACGCAGAAGGGCAACCTGCTGCGGCACATCAAGCTGCACTCCGGGGAGAAGCCCTTCAAGTGCCACCTCTGCAACTACGCCTGCCGCCGGCGGGACGCCCTCACCGGGCACCTGCGGACGCACTCTGGTAGGTCCTTGGGGCGCGCGCGGGCAGGCGTGTGGGGGCCGGGAGGGGCCGCCTGCGTGGGGCACGGGCCCGGGAGTCCTCCCCCGCCGGGTGGCCCGGCCCCTGGGGCAGCCATGTGTCGGTCACTGGCCGCCCCGAGGACGGTGGCGGCAGCAGGGTCCCTGATTGGCTGGTGAGCCGGGGAGGTGGCGGGTGGGGGGGTGGGGACCTCAGACACCAAGCCCCACCTTAGCTAGAGCTTTCAAAGGAGGCCCCGATGCCCTCTGGTCAGGTAAGTGGCCTGCAGAAAGGCCTTCCCCGCTGGGCTTTTGCCGGGCCTCCTGCGAACACGCCGAAAGCTCCCAGATCCGCATCTTCAGGCGGCAAGTGGAGCCACACGCAGGACTGGGTTGTGCAGAGGATTTCGGGAGCCATGATGGCGGAGGTGACAAGGGCCCCTGTCCTGAGCGGGTGGACGCTGTCACCGAGAGCATGCTGCCTCCCCCAACTGGGCCCTAGTACAATTCTTTCCCCCCAGGAACCAGGCCCGCCTCCTGGGGAGGGAAGTTAGCAGATTTGGCTAGACACACCCCAACTAATCGAAGTTCTCCCTCTCCCACCCCTGACTGGATCGGGTCGTCCACCTCCTCAGGAGTCTTCCTTGCTCTTTCTCGTCGTCCAGCGGCCCCGTGACCTCACGGGCCAGAGCAGGAGGGCCGCAGTCATGCAGGGGCCCTGGGTGGGAGGTGGCAGTCGTGACCCCACGGGGCTGTCCATCCAAACCATCCCTCGTCGGGGGACCCCGCTCGACCAGGGTGCTGGGGACAGGAAGGGGCCTTTGGACCAGCTTCCCCCGTGCGGGGACGCTGTGTGCAGGGCGGTGGGGGGGTGGTTTCTGGGCTCGGGCCATGTCCTTCCCAAACGCAATGAGTGTAACGAGGGTCAGGTGTCAGAGGTCACTTGCTGTGTTCATTTTTTGGTCACCCATGTACTGAGCCCCTCAGGGACCGCATTCTCCAGCGGAGGAGACAAGTGCAAAGTGGCAAAGCACTAGTGTCTCCCCAAGGCTGTGACACAATGTCCGTGGGGGTGGCAGGAACTCGGAGAGGGGACAATCCATCTTCAGGATGAGAGGCATCAGGAGAGACTCCTGCAGGATTCTGAGGTTGCCCTTCAAAGACGTCCAAGCTGAATGTGTGGTTCTGTAAGTGACCCCAGAAGGGGGCACTGGGCCCATTTCAGCAAATGTGGGAACTGCCGTTCTCCTGTAGGAGCCAGGGCTTGGGGGTGGCCAGGGGGTGGAGCCCCAGTGTCCAGCCAGGCCACTGCTGCTCTGCCCTGACGCCCTTCCTGGTGGGCAGTGCGGAGGAGGCTCCCAAAACACTCCTCGTGGTGAGCCTCGACGATCGGGTCTTCACACCTGAGGAGGGGGCCACGCGGAGCTGAGGGGTCCTTCCTGTGGAGCGGGCAGGTCAGAGAGGGTGACGGTGAGGCCAAGGCCACCCTAACCCCATCGGGGACAGGGCACGCGCTGAAGCCCGGAGAGGCTGTTGCTGCAGGCGGCAGGGAGAACTGGGGCTCCCCCAGAGCGGGACAGTGGCAGCGTGACAGAGAGCGTTGTTGAACACTTCCACGCATCGATAATGAGGGGCACGCGTGGCCCTCACGGAGGTGGGGGCGCGCGAGGAGCTGGACACAGGTTTCGGTCGTGACGATTAGCGCTCTGTGAGCCATGCCAGCGGGGGCTGGGGGCGGAGAGACTTGGCAGGTGGACATCAGCGCCTGTGACGGCAGCAGGGCTGGCGGAAAGCACAGCTGCCCGCGTGGGCTGATCCTCCGCTGGGCACCAGCCGCACCGTCCCCAGCATCCCCCCGGGGCACAGGACTCGTCGCCCCAGAAACCTCGCCTGCCAGTCAGCCTGAGAGCTTAAAACGAAGCCGCTCTCTCTGCGCTCCCGCTGTGACGTCAGGACCGTCTATCCGGGCGCAGCGGGTCGCTGCGGCGCACGCCTGCTGGCTCCGTGCGGGACCCGGCGCCGTCCCGGCCGTCCCTGGGGAATTCTCTGTCGCACTGGCAGGCCCTGGACAGTGAGGTCCTGTCGGCGGGCCCACCGCTGAGCGAGCTGGTCATCTTGCCAGGGGAGAAGCTGCCTCGGGCCCGGGGTTCTGCTGGTGGTTCTGACGCCTGAGAGGCCAAGGACGCAGCTCTTGGCAAAAAGGACTCAGGTCTTACAAGAGGACCGCAGCGCAAGGGGCGAGGACTGCGCCTGTGTTCACCCACTCCGACGTGGCCACCTTCCGTTCCGCTGTGACGAGGCCGCTGCCCCGTCCCCCCAAAGTCGCCGTGCGGCTGGTGGCTTTGCCAACATCTGGGGCAGGCCGAGGAGGCTGCAGAGGCCGAGCCGTCGGTGGGACGGAACCGGGATCGTCCTGCGCTGACACCAAGAGAGGCGGGGCGGGACCCCTCCCGTCGTCCCTGCTTCCTGGGGGCGCGGAGAGCTGAGCTGGAGACCGTCCCCTGGAAGAACGCGGCCTCGGCGCCCCGGGACAGGCTGCATGCCTGTCGTCACCGTGAACGCGTGTCTCAGGTCCCAGCGCCAACACCGGCCGCGTGCTCGGACCCGGGGACTCTCGGGCACCAGGCCGTTTGCACAGGAAGCTGCTGAAGTCCCAGCTTTTTCAGGGAAGGACACTGAGAGGTTATCCATGTTCAACGTCATAGGCACTGATGCCGTTTCCCTGATGGTAGGGATACAACACCTTCTACAAATCGAGATCCTTTTCCTCCTTCGTTACGGTGAATGTTCCAGAACTTAAATTTTGGAGCTGCTGTGGGGTGTTTTTTGGTCTTAGTCTTCTTAAACGATAGCTTCCATTCACCTAAAGAAGAGGTCTACCCAGTGCAAGCTTCGGTTACGCCGTTTTACCCCAAATCCCTATTTGGGTGGCATTGATTTTTATATAATAATTTCAAGTATGTAAGATCTAAGATTCTGAGAAGGAAGACGATTCTGGTCTCAGGATGGAAAGTTGAATTCTTTACGTAACTGACTGAAGACGCTTACCCACCTCTCCCTTGCAATGCCGTGCGTGGAAGTCTGGAGACCCAGCTGCCCTGTGAAGGGGACGCTGTTCTTCCTTTGCTGGGACACTCCCTGACCCTCGGGAAGAGCCAAGGTCGCCGTCCAGAACGGGAGGGTTCCAGCCACGCCTGGCGTTTGGATCTGCATCTGAATCAATGAAACAAAGTGATCGCCCAGCGAACGCCCCGCAGCCCCAGGTGGCCCGTGGCTGCAGGGCTGAGGGTCAGCCACAGACACGGTGCTGCCACGGTCCATAGGTCCGTAGGAAGTCCCGCCGGACCGGGCTCTTCTAGAAAAAGCACGCGTTTGGGAAAACAAAGGCTCGTTTCGTGGAAGATACTTATCTTTGCGGTGTCTTAGAGACTCCGATTACCCAGCGTGCACCTGGGAGGGAGCTGACTTTGGTTGCCTGAGGCTCTGGCCCCATTGGATTGGCGGGGGGGGGGGGGCAAGAGTCCGACACGCAGGTGAATCTGACTGGTATCCAGCCGGCACACGCCCTTCCTCCCGCCTCTGCCCAGGCGACCCCTCGGCACCGTGACGCCACGGAGGTCCGTGCCCTCCGGTTACAGGACGCGCGTCAGCGACCGAAGCCAAGAGGCCTGGGGGTCGGCAGAGGGGACACGTGAGGATGAGGCTGACCCGCTGCAGGTCTCAGGGCAGTTCAGGAGCCCCCTCGGCGTCCCGGTGTTACAGCTAGCGATTCCCACCCAGCGCACGGTGCTCTGGGCTCTCCGGAGCAGAGTAGCTTTTGGCTTTTCGGTAATGTCTGTGTTGCAACCCCCCCCCCCCGTAAGGCCGGCGTCTAACTGGGGACTTGAACTCCATTCTGTTTTCTGCAGTTGGTAAACCTCACAAATGTGGATATTGTGGCCGAAGCTATAAACAGCGAAGCTCTTTAGAGGAACATAAAGAGCGTTGCCACAACTACTTGCAGACCATGGGCCTGCCAGGCACGCTGTACCCAGGTAAGCGCCGCGGCCGCTCTCCGGGGCCAGACCCCGCCCCAGGCCCGCCCCCGCCCGCCCGCCCGGCAGGGCCCACCGGCCCCGCGCACGCGTGCCCACGCGGAGCGCACGCCTCCTGTCCCCGGAGGGGCTGTGCCCTTAAACCCCTCCCTCTTCTGAGGTGCGAGGGACCCTTGACGTTTCGGGTTGTTTGTTTTGGGTTTTGGTAACTTTTTTTTTAAAACCTGGAGTACTGATTGCTTCCTCGTGCCCAGGAACCAAGACAAGATGTGAAATCTTGTTTGAAAACAGCATTTTCGTGAAGTTTTTCCGATCAGAGCTTCCGGGCCGTTCTCAGGGCTGGCTGGTGGCCCCGGCCTCGAAGGAGAGAGCGAGCCCTGAGAGCCGACCACAGGCCACTGTCCCCGACTCGGGGGCCGGGCCCCCTTCCTCGCGAGCTCGACGCTCCGCACTGGGCTGCATCTTGGGAGTGTACTTGGCTCCCATCTTAAACGACCTGAAGTAAAAGATAGGGAGACGCCGGCGCAGGAGCCGCATTTACTCAGGGAGACGGCAGTGCTCGCAAAGGCGCCTCCTTCCCGTCTTGTTAGGGCAGAAGGGATTCTGAGCAGGTCGCCTGCAGGCGCCTCTTCCCAAACTCAATTTACGTAGCACGACAGCTGGGGGGAAGCAATCCCCGGACCGGGGGGGGGGGGCGCTAAGTCAATGGCCGAGAATCGAGGAAGCCTCACGCCGCTCCCCCACGTCGGTGGCTGTCTCGTCAGGGAAGCCCATTAGGGGACAGGTGTTTGTTAAACTGAAATTTTATTTGAGTATCGTGTCTTTTTGTCGTGGTAAAACCAACGTAAAACTCGGGTCTACGACCATTTTTCCGTGTGCAGCTCAGTGGCACTAGCACGCTCGGGGACACGCGGGTCCCCGGAGGCGGCGGAGAGTGGGACAGAAGGTGGTCAGACGGGAGACAAGGGCGGGGGAGCCACGGGTCCTGGCCTGGAAAGGCCGCACACGAGGGGACACCAGAGGCCCTGGCACCGTCTCTCGGGCTGGCGGCCGCTGCCTCTGTGCCTCACCCTTCTCCCCTGTCGGATGGGGAGATTCCGTGAGACGCCCGTGCGGCCTCCTTCGGGGTCCGAGGTGGACCTCCGGCAGGGAGAGGCGTTGCGGTCCGTGGGGGAGGGGAACCAGACATTAAAAGCAGTGATGGCCACGTAGCAGTTACGGGCTGTGGCCAGACCCCGACGTGGGGCACAGAGGGTGAGAAGACAGTTTATGCTCCTCTCCAAAGAAGTAGAAACACTCAGCTATTTCTCTGCGAAAACTAAGTTGATGGGTCTCAGACGTGAGTACTGCTGATTCATCTTTAAACAGCCATTTTTATCCACTCAACACGTACTTACCAAGGACTTAGGAGCTGCAACACCAACCCTGTTAAATGCAACAGCACGCGTGTCCGTGTGACACTCTGCACACGGGGCCGACAGACAAACCAGACCAGGCGTGTGCAGAGAGCCCACTGGTTTTCCCCACCGTCCCCGTGACTGAAGGAAGGTGACAGCTTCCCGCTCGGGACCTTTTCTCCAGTGTGACCCTGAGCTCCCCGCTTTAGTGGGGGTGGTGCCTCCGGCCTGGCCACCCGCCAGGAAGAGCACGAGAGGAGGAAGTGTGTGAGCGAGGGGTGGGCACCGCACGCCCACCTGGGCACCCAAGTCCGGCCACCGGAGTGCCGCCCTCGACACTCAGCCCGGGTCTCTCGGCGATTCACGGAGCTCCTGTGTCAGCCACGCACATGTGCTCACGGCTCCCCTGGGCCCAGAGTCGGTTCAGCCCTGCCCTGCTCGTTATAACCTTCAGCGCTCACAGTGCCTGGGACCCCCGGGGGGGCGTCTCACCTGGTCGGCGCAGGTGGTAGGGACTCAGAAGCCACGCAGGCACCTGAACGCAAGTCCGCCCGGAGGGCCTCTGGGATCAGAGGGCAGGTGGGGGGCTGCGGTGGGGGCTCCTGGCCACTGGGCTTTGCTGTGCCTCTCCTGCTCCTCCCATGTCCCCGCCACCAGCCCGGACCCCAGCTCAGGGGTGGACCCCCATCCCCCTCAGCTGGGGGCCATTCTTTTGGATTAGGTACAAACAGAACCTAGCTTACAGGATGTAGAAGAGATTAATTTCCCTAACTATAGTGTCGCTAAGTAAAAAGCATCTCGGTCATCTATAATAGTTTCCTAATGTCTCTACAAAACACATAAGCTTCACTTGAGCCTTAGGTGAGCCGAGGGTGTCACAAGTCCTGAGCAGGAAATCCGGCGAAGGACAGAGTGGCCAGGGGCTGGGGATGGGGGGTCACTTGTCCTCGCTGGGAACTCTGAGGGTCGGGCCGGCAGGGGCCCGCAGCCTGGCAGAGAGGGGACCCCGCCGGGGCCACAGCACCCTGCTCTCGGGGGAGGGTGAGCACCGAGGGAAGCCTGTTCACTCCACAGGTCCAAGTGTGGCCGGCGACACTGGACCTCACAGGTTTCGTGTGCGCCTGTCCCAGAAATCAGGGTGTTGTGGGTGCCCATTTGGTAAGAGACACACGTCTAATGCTCGAAATGACGTACCTGTGACACCAATTTGAAATACATTTTTCTCAAAATGGCATTCCTAAGGACGCGCTGGAGACAGAAAACAGTTAGAAATGACCTCAGGGGGTGAAGCGCGGGAAACGAGGGAGAAAGCTGCCGTGACAGGCGGGCGGGCACAGAGGGCTGGCCGCCGCACGGGCGTGTCCCTGAACCCAGGTGCGGCTTCGCACCAGGTGGCTTTGGGCGTCTTGGTGGAGTCTGGACACCACGTCTCATGAAGTGTATCTGGAAAACTCAAGGGGCGTCTGCGGCTGTTGGAAGGAGGAGTGCCGTCTCATGCTGCGTTACAGTGTAGCTGCTGCAGCGGGGGCCTCCGGGCGGGCGGGACGGACGGGCCTGCGGTGCAGATGGACACACTTCCCGAAGCCCCAGAGGCAGGTGCATCTGCAGCGGGCTTTACGAGGACGGTTCAGGCACTGTGCTGGAAGGATCGGTGATCCCTTTGGAGGACAGTCAGTTTACACGTTCGGCTCCGTATACAAGGGCGTAAATTTCGGGGAGATGGAAGAGTTCCATTTCCAAAACTCCGGCCGTAAGACTCGGTGAGATGGCGCAGGATCCAAAGCCGTGTCCTCGGCTATGGAAAGAAAGAGCCTGAGAAGCCAAAGGTGGGCTAGGACGCCTCCCCGCCTCCGCAGCCGCCCCGGCCCCTCCTTCCCCGCAGTCCACGGGCACCTCCGGTGGGCCCAGGGTGCGTGTGCCTCCGGGCCGGAGCGCTGGGCGCCCTCCCCAAGGGGCCAGCGTTGGCTGGAGTGTCTCGAGTGTTTCCTCTGCTTCTCGGTCCACCGAGCCCGGGGTGGGAGTCGGACCCTCAGACCAGCTCTGACTCTGACAGTTCTCTGGGGCTCGGGGGGGTCGGCCAAGTCGGTGGATTTGGGCGTCTGTGAACAGTTCAGACCACTCACTCATCAGACGCGATTAAGCGCAGTCCGCCCCTCGGTGACAGTGACAGTGACAGTAACGAGGCTCAGCCGCGGGTCCCGGGGGCTGAGGTGCAGCCCGAGCGCGTCTGTAGCAGGTGGGGCCCGGCGCCCTGTCTGCCTGGCAGCGTCGCGGGCAAGATTAGAAATAATCCCCGCCGAGCGCCGGGCTTTGCAGGCGCGTCAGAGACGTCAGATTAACGCCGGACGCTGCGGGACCGTCTCCCTGTCAGCCTCCCTAAACTGGCCTCTCCGAATGTCTTTGACCGCAGTCATTAAAGAAGAAGCCAATCACAGCGACATGGCGGAAGACCTCTGCAAGACAGCGGCCGAGCGGTCCCTCGTGCTGGACAGACTCGCGAGTAACGTCGCCAAACGTAAGAGCTCTATGCCTCAGAAATTTGTTGGTAAGAGTTCCACGTTTGCTGTCTCTTAAAAACACCCAGGTTGGCGGGGGCGGGGGGGTCGAGGCTCCGGTGGTGATTACATGAGGGTAGGAGAGAGAGAAAGCACCCGTTTTTTTTAGAAAAAGCAAAATCAGGCAAGCTTAACATTTCTAAAATACCCTGAAATTCTTTCCAAAGGCCTCGTACACATTGCGAATTTTCTGCCAGCAGCTTGTCCTAGACATGATGTCGTGGTGGCCGGACATTCGGCGAGGTCTGCCCCTGGACACTCTGTGGATGCTGGTGGGGGCAAGTCAGTGTGCCCAGTGTCACTCCAGGGAGCCTGGGTCAGCCAGGGGCTCCCCTCGCAGCTCAGGCGCCCCCTGCCTGAGCTGGACTTGGTCATTTTCCACTTGACCCTCACACCACGGCCCACGTGGGCAGCCTTGAAGGGTTAATGGGCAGAATCGCCCAGCACCTGGCCCAGGAGCAGCGCCCAGGGAAAAGGGACACCGTCAGGTCGGTTACTGTCACAGGTGACTCTCCACCTGGGGCAGGTGCCTGGAGAAGTAAACAGTGGAGGGAAACAGCTCGTCTCCGGGAACTCGTTGTCCAGTGTAGGTGACAGACAGGCCGTCACCCAGGTGGGCCCCTGAAGGGAGAAGGGAGGGCCGAGGCAGGCGGGAGAGCGCAGGTGGCCCTGGCCGGGGCCCCACCGAGGTGTCCGTCACAGCCACGCACTAACGCTGTCACCTTGGTGAAGCTGTGGGACCGCTCCCAGCCTGGGTTTGACTCTCGAGTTCGCTCACAGGGTTTTATGGCAGCAAGGATGGGAGAACATTTAGCAGCTGTCAATATGAAGGAAGGTCAACTGTCATCCCTGAAAGGATGTAGACAGAGGGCCACCGGGGAGGGTCCCCTCGAGGGAAGGGGTCAGGGGAGGGCCGCGTCCGGGAAGGAGGGTCAGCAGAAGCTGCTGAGCCGGCAGCTGGATGGAGGAGCGGGGCTGGGCCCGGGGCTGCTAGTGGGATAAGGGGAGCGATTCTCGGACAGACGGACACACAGAGAAGAGCTGGCGCTGGTGTGGGGGCGAGGGGGGTGCAGGCGTGATCCGGGGAACGTAGGTCCCTCGGGGGAGCGATGAGAACAAAGGCGCGGTGCGCGCCAGCCAGCGGCCTGCGGCCTGAGCGCGGGGCTGAGCGCAGATTCCGGTCACACGCCGGGTCTGTCCTGGCAGATGGGAACCGAGGGGCTGCAGGGGAGAGGGAGGGGCGGGTGGGGGAGGGAGGCTGCGGAGAGGGGACGCCAGGCCGGCACAGGCCTGGGTGATGGGAACCCCGAGTGACCCGGGCTCTGGGAAAACCGAGCTGCAGTTTCAGTCTGCCGGTTTCCCAGGACTTCCGGGTCCAGATGCCGTGTGGGGGCCGGGGCGCAGGTGCTGGGGGAGAGGAGGGTCTGGGGGGGGGTCTCGGCTCACGAGGCGGGGGCCCAGAGCGTGCTGCTGTCCCTCAGGACACGCGGGACAGCAGGAAGCGGGCGCAGGGCAGAGGCCCCCTCCCGGGGTTCTCGCACTGAAAACAGGCTTCCTTTGATCGGACTTTCAAGGGAGGTTTGCGGCAGGTTGGGGGTTGGGAGGGTGGGGAAGGAAGTTAGAGACGCTTTCGAAAACCGCTGGCTGGAGACACCGCGGGGGAGGCGCCCACGCGTGTGAGCTTTCAGCCGGCTGGGGGGGGGACCTCGAGCTCCCTGAGCAGCGTGGGGGGCAAGTTACAGTGCGGAGGAGGCTGCCGCCCTGGGTCTTCGCGTCTCCCTGGGCCGAGGGGCGCGTGGGGCTCACTCCCTGGGCGGGGGGGCCTGTGGCCAGGGGCAGGCGGTGAGGTGACCTCGGGGAGCTGGGGGCCACGCAAGACGCTGCCCAGGGCTTTGTCGGTGAACGTGGGCGGCCAGCGTGAGCTTTTGGAGACTTCTCCCCAAATGAGACCGTGGGACTCCGCAGCGGCCACCCCGATGGGCCCACCCCCGAGGTGTTGTCCGGAGATTCGGAAGCTTCCGTGTTTAGAAGGAAGAGCCTCAATCCCCCATCGGTCAAGGCTGCGCAGGGGGCAGCTCTCGGGCGGCTGTGTACCTGCCTGGTGTCCCCCCAACGGAGGCTGGCGTCTGAAACCAGGGCGGTCCCAGCCCCCAAAGGCTAGGTCACTGTGATGGCAGTTCAGTGGGCCGCTGCTGACCTGTTGTAGCGACGCCTCTGCAATCAAGGGGGAGACAGGTCTCTAAGTTCCCCCTTAACCTCTGGATGCCAAGTGCGTCCTCTGTGTGAACTCAGAAAGAGCGGGTAGGAACGAGCTATCCCCGGGGTGGGGGGTAGTCAGAGCTCCCCAACTTGACCTTGAGCACCTCCCTGGGCTTGGTGTCCCCCGTCTGTGAAGTGGGCCTGAGGCCCTTGCCCCCCCCCCCACAGCTGTTCTGAGGACCCCAAGGCTTGGCCGCCAGGGCTGGCAGCGCCCCTAACACTAGCAGGCGCCTGAGACCCAGGAGCTGACGCTGTTTTCGGGTTGAATGTTGCTCAGCATGGCGTATGTTGTTGCTTAGTGGATATGGGACCTGTGGTTAAAATTTTTAAATTGAACTCTAGCGTGAGTGTAAGGAGGTTTTTACTTGTCTGGCCACACTGCCCACGACTCAGTGTCATCGAAGACCTCGTCCTCCGAGACAGCCAGACACTGGGTGGCGGGGCGGGTGAGCTGCCACGGTTGCGTGGCGGTGCCGGTGGCTGCCCTTGGTCTGTTTGGTGGCCGTGGTGGGGGGACATTTAAAAGGCAGGAGAGGAGACAGAAGGGGAAATGAACAGTGACCGATATCCCCTGCCACCTATCGTAACTGTCTTAGCAAAGTTCTCCTAAGAAGTTCACATTTTTTAATTAAAAAATCCCTATTGTATTATTAAAATGACACATGGCTAATACAACGAATTGTAGCGCAAAGATGAATATTTTAAAATCGCCACAAAACCCAACATCCAGAAATGACCGCCACGAAGAGTAGCTGAGATCAATTCTAAAGACCTTTCCGTTTCGATGAATGAAATGCATCTGGGGGCAGAGGGGGCGAGGAGTCGGTGAACTGGCAAAATGCACGGTGTGAAGACCCTGTCGGACGGCGGGTGCTATGGCCAACGAAAGCGTCCCTCTCCCACCCGCCTTACCCTCAGGAGGTGAGCGGGAGCCACGCCGGTGCGCCCTCGAATAGATATCTACCCCCCCGCACACACGCACACGCACACAAGATATTCTTGAAGCCCCTCCCTAAGGTGAAGGAGGTACATTTGGAGAAACATTAAAGCCTTCGAGGCACGTTCCGTTTTCTTGCGTCGGCGCAGTGAGTGCGGCTTCCGTGGGCGGCTACATTGTTGCCTCCGCCGCGCTCCGCCCTCGCTCCCGGCTCTCTCGGGTTCGCTGTTCGTCAGTAGCTCCGCGCTCAGAGGAAAGGCCCAGTCCCGGTCCTTCTACTGCGACTTCGCTTTTCAGAGTTCGTTGTTGGTTTTCAGGGACAGTTGCCATTCACTGTCACCGTGGTTTCGGGCGTCACCGTTTCTGCCTGTTTCAGTAATCTCTTCCTTGGCTGGACGCCACAGTCACACACCCTTTTTCGAGAAGGTTCCGGGGGTGTCTACGTCCACACTCGTTCTGTGTCTGAGGGTGGCCGCCGGCTGCCTTTCTGTCAACACATGGGGGGCCCGTTGCCTGAGCCTGTGGTGTCGGGTCACCCCATTTGTCCCCCTGAGAACTTCTCAGATCTTCCCATGATTCACGAGGATGGTGAAATTTTCACTGTCCCCCAAAATGCCTGACGAGTCCTTTTTTTACCCTTAAAGTTAGACACCCTCACTTGGATGTGACTTGGTGTTTTACATTCTAAATAAAAATGTCCTGCCATTTAAAAATGGGAATTCCCTTTTTTTTTTTCCTTTACTTCTGGGAAATTCTCTCTTATATAAATGCGTTTTTGTTTTTTTTTTAATTCCATCTATGGTGTTCTCTCTTCAGGGATACCAGTGGCCCTACGCTGGGTAATAATTTGTCTTGCATAGCTGTTAACATTTCGTGGGTTTTTTTTTTTTTCTTTTTCAAATGTGCTCCCTGTCCCGGTCCTTTCTGTTCTCCTGCGGGCGGGCTGCTTCTCGCCCGCGCGCCAGTTCTGCGGGAAGGCCACGTGGACCTTCTGGGTCCGGGGATGCGCAGTCTCCCTTTTCTCCTCCCTCTGTTGTTCTCACGCTCCATCTCTCAGTATTTTTTTCTTTTTCTTCTTACTGGGCCCATGTCACAAAGCAATTATGAGCCATTTCCTCTCTTCTTTGAATTAAGCTTTCCTCCTAGGATGGCTCAGTGGTTTGTCACTTCCTTTCTCCCTCTGCACTGTGAGAAAATATTTTCACCGTAACCAACACGTTGCTTTTCATCTTCTCATTCTCCTCGGGCCGACGTAGATTGATGATGTCTCAACATCCTTCCCATTGTATCTGAGACTTTTTCCCCCCGTGAGAGCTATCGACTTTTCTAAATCTTGAGAGAAGGCCAAGGACGGGCGGGGGAGGGAGGCGAGGCGGGTGTCGCCTTCGTGAAGAGGCCGTCTCTCTCTCTGCTCCTTCTCCCTGGTGCCGAGATGGGGTTCAGTGTCCTCAACTCGCTGTTGTGGTGCCGGGTGGCGGCGTCGTTCCCACCCCCAAGGGGACACCCTGGCACTTCGGGCCGCGTCCCTGCATGGAGGACGTCATTCCCGTCACAGGGCCCACCTCCAGCTCTTTGGTCCAGTGTCACCGAGTCCTCACTGGCAGAGGCTTCCCTGTGTTTGGGTCAGAAGTGGAAAACCATCTCTCTCGTTGAGGCCGCACAGAAACGCAGGCGTCCCGGAGAACGCCGAGGATGGTGCTGGTCCAGGCGGCAGGATTTGGGGGGTGAGATGGGCAGCCACCGAGCTGTGCCATGCATTTTGTGCCAAAGTTTTCTGTCCTTGGTCGTTGGCTTCTCAGAACACGCATTTCACCGGAACGGGCGCCGTTCCTTCCCTGACCGCCCCAGTGAGTTGGGGGGGGTCCCTTTCCCGACTTGGAGGGGCCTGGGGGCCGGGAGGCGCTGCGGGCGGAGTCAGCGCATGTCTCTGCCCTCCCGCCATTTGTTGCTGCCCCCGAAGTCTCAAACCCACGGCTTTCGCGGGGTGCCCGGGCACCCACAGCGCGTGACTTCGGGGAGGAGCGGGACGGTTAGCAGGAAAAGCATGGCCGCTGGTGGGGCCGTGGCTCGCTCGTGTCGAGTGGGATTGTCCGCAAAGTCCCCCGGCCTTCTCTCCGAGCCAGGATTTGCTGGAGGGCCCGACCAGAGCCGCTGAGTCCCGTTCTAGGGCTCGTGTGGCAGGCTGTTAGCCGCACCTCGACGCGAAAACAGAAGAGAAAGCCGTAGTCCCGTCCTGCCGTCCAGGCGCTCCTCTGGCCCCCGTGGAGAGAGCAGCCCTCCCCGGGGCCCGGCTGCCCACCTGGCCCCGGGGGGCCCTGCGGGTCGGGGGCTGCCGAGGGTGGGGTAGGCCATGCTCTGCCGGTCCCCTGGGACCCCGTGGAAACTTAGAGCAAGGCCTGTGCCCCTCTGAGCAGCAGGAGGTTGAACTGAGGGGCGGCCAGGCCACTGGGTGATGGCTGCCCACCCCGAGGCGAGGGAGGAGATGGAAAGCCCCCTAGCAGAGCGGTGGGCCATGCTCCCGACCAGCACCAATGGTCGCGGAGCTTTTGAAGAGAATCATTGACGAGCCTACACACTGCGGAGGAGGCTGTCCTTCGGTGGCCGAGGCTGAGCAGAAGACCGTGATGTCAGTGTCACCGTGGGGGGTGGGGAGGAACGGAGGGCGTCTTCCTCGGCCACCGCCCCCACCAGCCGCCGCCAGTTACAACCCGGGCTCTCGGGACAGCCTGCAAGCGCTGCCCTTCCCTGCGTCCCTCCGCAGCCCGGGCCCCCTTCCCTCAAACCCTTCTGGGGGTTTCCTCTGGACGGAGCCCCTGCGGGGTGCAGCCCTGCCTGCTGACCCCACGCTGCCCTCCCTTGCCCACCCTGCACCCTGGCCACGCCACACCCCGCAAGGCTCCAGGCTCCCTGGGACCTGTTCCCTCCTGCCGTGGCCGCTGTGGGACACAGGAGCCCCTCCCCCGGCTGACTGTCCTCCGTCTGCAGCCAGTGACACTGCCCCAGCAAGGCCTCTCTGTCCTCGCGGGCCTTGGTGTGGGCTGCGGGCCTTGGGGTGGGCTGCGTGACCGAGCTTCAGGGCCTCAGGGTCTGTCCCGCTGTTCGCTCTGTGCAGCGGAGGACGGAGCCGTTTTCACCTGCTCCCCTCTCTGTCCCCACTGCCCGGTCCACAGCAGATGTCGCGGGAGCGTGTGTAGGAGGGAGGGGGGAGACCGAGTGAGGGGTAAGGCGAAAATGCGTCCCCGACTTCCCCGCTTGGCCCCGCCTCCACGCATCGGCTCAGGAACCAGCCCCGCAGACCGGGACCCAATCCCCAGCCCTTACAGCAGCGGCCACCCGAAACCACGGGCTTTCACACCGAGCTTGCGGCCAGTGGGGGGAAGGCATAGCTTCGAAGCAGTGCGTCTCATTTCTTTACGAAAATGGCCACTCGGGAGCTAAACAAGACGCCAAAGCTAGACTGAGATCCCGGCTCCCACAGGGAGGCGAGCGCTCCTGCACACTGGCCGGTGGGACGTGTCTGGCCCGAGCTGGGCGGTGGCGCTGTGGGCCTCGCTGGGGCTCGGTCACCTTCTGAAGGGACCCGCCCTCTTCCCTGGGGCTCATTGGCTCCTGGCCTCCCCGCCCCCTGTCTCTGTGGGCAGGGCCTGGGTGCTGCTGACCCACGACGGGCAGGCAGAGGGGTGCTGGGGGCAGGGTGGGGCGGGGGTGGGAGCCGGCTGTTACGTCTGAACGTCCCCTGAACCCAAGCTGGAGCCCCTGCAGCTCTGCGCTCTGGCCAAGAATGCTGTCAGCTCTCCCACATTTTGATTCAACTTTATTCCAGAATATGAAAGCCCCGAAGTTAGAATACGTTACGTAATGTTATTTTAAATAAATTCATTGCACATCACTAGGAGTAATCACATAACTATTTAATTAACTACATATAATAAATTATAACTTATTTAGAACGCCATATTGGACGTACATCATTTAAACGCAAAGGCCAACTGCGATCCCGTTTAACTGTGTACGAACTTAGGTGGAGAATGGACGCAACCCTCGGGTTAGCCCGTTGGCATCTGTGCCTTTAAACGGACAGGCACCGTCCGTGGTTCATTTGCTCGCTTGTCCCCCTGAGTTTTGTTAAACGCCAGCTGTGGGCCAGCTGCAGGGCCAGGTGCCACCGGTAGGGGTATCTCGAACGCCCGCCAGGTTGGGAGTGTTCAGACACCCCGGGTTGGGGCCCCCCCTTGGCGCAGATGTTGGCTGTTGCCGCCACCCACCAAGGTGGCCCGGCCTCGCTGACGGTCCCCTGCCTCCCACAGGGGACAAGTGCCTGTCAGACGTGCCCTACGACGGCGGCGCCGGCTACGAGAAGGAGAACGAGATGATGCAGACCCACGTGATGGACCAGGCCATCAACAACGCCATCAGCTACCTGGGGGCCGAGTCCCTGCGCCCGCTGGTGCAGACGCCCCCCGGCGGCTCCGAGGTGGTCCCGGTCCTCAGCCCGCTGTACCAGCTGCACAAGCCGCACGGGGAGGGCCCCGCGCGGCCCAACCACTCCGCCCAGGACAGCGCCGTGGAGAACCTGCTGCTGCTGTCCAAGGCCAAGTCCCTGTCCTCCGAGAGGGAGGCCTCCCCGAGCAACAGCTGCCACGACTCCACGGACACGGAGAGCAACACCGAGGAGCACCGGGGCGGCCTCATCTACCTGACCAACCACATCACGCACGCCCGCAACGGCCTGTCCATCAAGGAGGAGGGGCTGCCGGCCTACGACGCGCTGCGGGCCGCCTCCGACGGCTCCCAGGACGCCCTGCGGGTGGTCGGCACGGGCGGCGAGACCATGAAGGTGTACAAGTGCGAACACTGCCGGGTGCTCTTCCTGGACCACGTCATGTACACCATCCACATGGGCTGCCACGGCTTCCGCGACCCCTTCGAGTGCAACATGTGCGGCTACCACAGCCAGGACAGGTACGAGTTCTCGTCCCACATCACACGGGGGGAGCACCGCTTCCACCTGAGCTAAGCCCCGCCGTGGCGGGGGCGGGGGGACGGCACCGGCTCCGCTGCCTCCAGCGCCCACCGAGTGCACAGGACAGGGGCCGCGTGCTTTTCTGCTCCGTTTTCTTCTTCTTCTTCTTTTTTTAAGTTGATTAGCTGCAAATTTGATTTCCTTTTGAAGACCAGATTTTTATTGTTAGATGCGAGGTTACGAGGGCACTCACCCCAGACTGCTATATTGGAGCCCCTTTACCTGTTGTTTCTAGAATGCCCTCCTCCAAACAGTGGGTCGTTTTCAGAGAGCATCTTGTTAAAAAAAAAGGGGGGGGGCGGGGGAGAAAGAAAGGAAAGGAAAGAGGCCAAAACCTGGACAGAAAGAGCTGGTCCCCGTGCGAAGCCCGCCCCAGGTGTGCTTCCCCAGACCCCGGAAGCAGTGGGCTGCGCCTCCAAGGTGAGCCCCTGCAGGTGAGCGCACCTGGAGCTTTCCCCAGCCCAGCAGGGCCCGGGCTGTGGGGCCCCCCATGCGCTGTGGGGCCCCCCATGCGCTGTGGGGCGTTCGCCAGCCTCTGCAGTCGCTGCCCATCAACAGCGAAGCATCTCTCCAGGCGTTCCCAGAGCGCCCTGGAAAAGGACTTCCGCTCTGGACGATGCTAGACCTGCCGAGGGTCCACGCCACCCGCCCAGGACAGCGGCGTGGGAGGCGTCTGCCGGTCAGCAGTCTGGGGCCTGAGGCACGCCCCTCCGCCGTCACTGTGAACCCCACAGAGGGATTACTCCCCTTCAGAACCCCACCCTCTCCGGTGCATTTGAGTTGTGTTGAGAGGAGAGAGCCCACACAGAGAGTGCTCTTGAGTCAGGGGTTTCTGTGCGTGCAGAACAGTGTGGCGTTTTGAAACTGGAAACAAACCCAGGGTCAGTGACCCTGAACAATGGGACAGAGAGGAGCTGGACCCTTGACAGCTTCAATTCAATGTCCAGTGACAGAGAAAGACAAGCCAAGCCAAACTTGCTGCCGAGAGCCTTCTGAGTCCCACTGGCCGGCCCGCACCCCCGGCCTCTCCTCCCGTCCCGCCTGCCAAGCCGCTCCGGTCACGGCGCTTCCCGGTGCCAGAGACTTCAGGGTGGAGCTGGACTCGAACTGTGTACATAGGGCTTCAGCGCTCCGCCCAAACGCTCCCCGGTTCTCGTCGCCTCTCACAGCCAGTGCCATTGTATTTGCGTCTCTTCTGTTGGAGAGGTATATTGTTATGCCGCTTTTCCTTGAAACATTGTATTTAAGCAAGGTTGCCTTAAGGGCTCCCAGGTAGTTAAGTTATGTTTGACAGGTCGCGCACTCTCTGTGCCAAAAGCTGTTCCCGTTTTCTCCTAGAGGTAAAAGCAGGGCTTGGCGTGACGTCTCCCTTTCGGTCCCACGGCACGTCCTGTCGTGGGGTGGTGCGTGTGCTCAGGGCTGACGCGCCGAGGGCTGGGCTGCGCCTGGGTCCCACACACCTGCACTGTGTTTAAAATGAGTATCAGAGCGAGGCGGGGTTTGCGAGTAGCAGGCGGACCTGCCGATGACGACACGCATCCGCCCATCAGCCTTCTCCTTCTGTCGTTTGTGCTGTTGGTTTTGTTTCCCCCGTCCGTGCTTTTTCCTTGTCTTGTTTCGATCGCACTGAGGCTCCGACAGTCTCGGCCTCTTGCGGAAACAAAAGCAAGACAAAGTGGACGGAGGCCGACCAGCCAGGAAGCCCGAGCCACCCCCTGTCCTTCCCAGGACGTCTTGGGTTCCGGCAACGCCATCTCCACCTGAAATCCGCATTGCTTTCATCCCCCTCAGTGTGTGCCGTGTTTTGTTTCGTTTTGTTTTTTACTTTTAAAGGAATCAAAATCAGCCCTGGCTGGGGTGACTCGTTTGGAGCATCTCCCCGAAGACCACGAGGTTGCAGGTCCAGTCCCTGGTCAGTGGGCGTGTGGGAGGCCACCAAGAGATGTTTCCCTGCCGCCCTCCCCGCCCCCCCAGCTGTGTGTCTCGGTGGTCAGGGTCTAACGCACCTTTTCACACGGCGCGTGCTCCGCCGGTCAGGGCCGGGCGTGCCTGCATGTGACCGGCGGCAGGTCTCCGCCTGGCCCTGCCGACACACGGACAGGCGTGTGGATGAGAAAATGCGTGGTGTCTCGATCCGCTTCTGTGATGATGTCATTTCTGGTTCGCTGTAAACAAGGAACACTTGGAGGAATGCCGTATCTCTCTGTACGCTTTCTGAGATGCTTCTTCTGCAGTCATAGAACAAACACAGGCAAAAATATTCTGTCTTCCCGTAGCAGTGGAAAGTTGTAACCGTGGGGGATTGGAACCCGCCCCCCACACCGTTCTTTTCTGTACGCGCTGACTCTGACTAGTGTGTGGCTGGTGGGTGAGCAGCATGTTTGTGCAAGAATCCCAGGAGCCAACTTCAACAGACAGAGACTCAGACCTTCAGGCCGCCCAGCTCCGGGAGAGTCGCTGACCTTCAGCCTTGGAGCCAGGACGACGTGACGCCAGGTGACTGACCCAGAAGGACACACACCCTACCGTCACTTGCCTTAGCGGAATGGACTGTGCTCGTCCGCACGTGGAGAACTTTTTACTCCCCTGCCCTGATCTCTGTGTTCTGTTCCCTCGCCCTCCTTATAAAGCCGTTGACCACACCGAGAGGGGGAGACGGGCTTTGGGACACGAGTCCCCCATCTTCCAGGTGGCCGGCACCTGCAAATAAACCACTTTCCTTTCCATGCGCACCTGCCTCTCGAGTACTGGCTTTTGTGGCAGAGGCCCCGCTCGCCCTCCCATGAGTCTGATCTAAAAGAAGGGGCTGCAGAGCCATGGCCCCTGCAGACTCCATCCCCGGGGCGGGGGGGGGGGGGGCGGGGGCGTGCATCCATGGTTGTGCCAGGCTTCCGGCACAGCGAGCGCCTGTGTCCACAGCGCTGGGTGTCGGGGGTGGACAACAAGCAAGCTCCGGGCGCCGTGTGCCCTCAGCCAGCCGGGTGGAGGATGGGGACCCACGCAGCGCCTGCCCCGTCCCGGGGCCCTCACATTCAAGCACACACTTTGGGCAGGGCCGGGGGGGCAGGGGGCTGGTCTCCGTTCTGCCGCACAGGCGTGTGACTGCCAGCAGGCCGTGGGTGCAAACCCTCCGTCCCTTTTGAGAAATAGCCAGGCATCGGGGGGCTCAGATCCGGTAAATAAGGGGAGGTGAGCAAGTCCTCATGGTACGACATACGTCCCAAATCATGTGACGCTTTCAAGAGACCCCCGGAGGCCATGAAGGGGCCCCCAGAGGCTGACGAAACGGGGAGGAGGCTGAGAAGAAGCCGCTGGCTGAGCCCCTTTGGGGAGCAACTCCAGGGAGGGGTGGCCGGGGGCTGCCAGAGGCCAGGGTGGGTGGAGGCAGCCGGCCCTGGGGGAGAGGCCGACGGAACGGAAGAAATGAGGAACTCGCTGCGCCGGGGCCCGGCCCCAGCGGGGACCTGCGACTTCAGAAATGCCAACTTCTGAGAGGCGTTTTCCGGGAGAGGAAGGTGAGACCTCACTGTGAAGTCCCCTTGCTTTTTCCACTTCGGGGCCCAGGACAGGAACAAGGTGGCATCCCTGAGCTCTGCCCCCTGCGGCGGCCCTCGTCTGGGGCCAGTGGGTGCCCCCGGGGAGCAGGCTGCCTGTGCCCTCCCCGCTCTGGGGACCCGTCCGCTGGAACTGCCCTCCTGGGCAGCAGGGCCCCGCCCGGCCAAGCAGATGGGCTGCCGCCACCCAGGGAGCAGGCAGGGCGGAAGCAGATGCACCCACCGCGGCCCCCACGCGCAGCGGGGACCCGGCCGCAGATTTGCATAACGAGGATAATTTGGTAGCAAAGCCGTCCCCTGAAGGGACGGCATGGATGTCAGCGCAGCTGACAGATTTCACTTCTGCTTTCCCACATGCCGTCGGGGTGACGCCGAGCGTGTGAACCGTCCCGGGAGCTTCTGTCCGTCCCTTCCGAGTGACCCCCGCCTCTGGCCCCTGCTCCCGAGGCCCCGAGGCTCCGAGGCTCTCGTCCCCGCTGCTCCTCGCCCCCGGGGACGCCGCAGGCCTGCCCGCTGCACCTCCTGGGCCGCCCCGCCCCCCCCCCCGGGGACACGACACACCAGGCTGCTGCTCCTGCACCTGTGCAGCTTCCTCCCGGCCACCGTCCCTCCGGCTTCCGGGCCCCTTGCCCACACCCAGGCCCCGGCCCTCGGAGCCTCCCAACTCCGGTTACAATCGGACTTCGCCGTCCCCGGGGGAAATAACTGTGGGTGTCCACCGACCCCAGGATGAAACAGGCTTGTCCCTGGGGCTCCCACGGGCCGCGAGCCCGGCCCGGGTGGAAGTCCTCGGACCCCAGAAGGGCGTCCGGCCCGGTCGAGTCCTGACCCCAAGCCCAAGCTGGCTGTCCAGCGTCCCCCCAACCTTCCCGTCGGGCCTGACGCCCTCGCCGCACGCCACAGCCCGCTGTCCTGGAAAGCCCCCTCGCCTCGCCGCCTCTGGACACGCACGCCACAGGCAAGGCTGAGCTCGGACCCTGTCTCGCGGCCTCTCCAGCCCAGGTCCCTGCGCTCCCGCAGCCTGTGCAAGCCTGCGCCAGGCCCTCCCGCGGCAGCCAGGTGCCACCGCCCCCGTTGGACTGTGAAGGCCCAAGTCATGCCCCAGTCCCCCCGTGCGCCCCTGCGCCCCACAGCAAGCACGGCGACCAGGGCCCTGCAGCTGGGAACAGAGCGTGCCTTGGAGGGGGGACCCTGCGTCCCGGCTCTTTCATCCCAAGGCCCCTCCCCCCCCTCCCCACCTGCTCAGGACCTGGGCGCGCTCCCTGGACAAAGGCGGGCAGCCACGGGCACAGGCGCTGACGCCTGGCCTCTCCTGCACCCTCCCAGCGTCCTGGCCCTCAGGCCCTCTCAGGGGCTCGTCCCCGGGGAGATGGGCCGAGCCCCCCTGGGGAGGCTGCTGAGCCGGAGCGGAAGGGGCTACAAAGTGGGGAGGGCGGGCCCGCCGGGCTGCCCCGGCCCGCGGCACCTCGGCCGAACCTCGACCGACGAGGCAGGCAGGCGGGGGAGCAGAAACGCTGTTACACCAAGATGGTTACACGGGAGGGGGCAGGAAGGGTGGGAGGCAGGAAGGAGGGAAGGAGACGGAGAGGAGGAAAGAAGAGAACGGCGGACCGGAGCGAAGAACGGAGCCCGGGGGCGAGCGCGGTCGGCGAGAACCCAGCTGTGCCGAGACTCGCAGCGGACGCCGCTGGGCTGGGCGCCCGGTGCAGACACAGCCCTCGGCGGGGCCCCGGACGAGGCCAGCTCTCTGCGGTCCGCCGGGAAGCCGCCGAGAACGCTGGACACCCCCCGAGTGAAGGCGGAGGGATGGGGAGACGCCGAGCCGGCCGGCACTCATCACGGGAAAGTGAAATCAGGGGCTGATTTCAGACGGAGCAGGGCTCAGGTGAGGGGGCTACCAGGGGTGCAAGGGGCGAGTGCGACCGGAAACGGGCCACATCTCCAAGGAGACGCAGCCCCCCTCCCGTGGATGCACCTAACAACCGAGTGTGGGCGTCCGGGGGTGGGGGGTCGGACCCCATAGACTGCGAGGGGAGACGGTGGACCGGCTGTCCCAGCTGCACCCTGTCAGGACCCCGTCGGGAACGGGCAGGTCCCACAGGCAGGGTCGGCAAGGACACAGCTGAGCTGTGTGGTGGCGGCAGGTGGCAAGAACGCGTCAGGCGGGGGGACGGTAGGAGGACGGGGCCGGGCCTGAGACACGGAGCCGGGAAGGCTGGCTCTCCGCGTCCGCACTGGGCAGGGGAGAGGGGCCGACGGGGCGCCCTGGCCTGGTCCCGGAGCGGCCAGGCCAGGAGGTGACAGCGTGGCCCTTGGAGGAAGGGCGGGGATGGGTGGGAGCGTCGATTTCAGGTAGTGAAACTCAGGCCCGGGAAGCACGGGGACGTTCTCAAGGTCACCAAGAGTCCCCCTTGAGCCACATTTCCTGAAGCCCTCTCCAGGGCGCAGAAAAGGGCATGGGGCAGCCTGGACGGTCGCTGCGCACCTCGGCTGTGGCGCGTGCGGGCCAGCTTCGCGCCGACCGAGTCCAGCCCGGGTCCCACCGCCCCGTTTCCCTGCCACCAGCACAGTGTCACTGGGGGAGGGACGGGCTCCGGGCAGGGCCCCCCGCGGCCCGCCTGTCCCCGCTCCGGGAGACGCACCCTGCACCTTCCCAGGTGCCGGGCCCCTGTGCGTTTCTCCTGTGGTCCCCTCAGCCCGCTGGGACATGGATGAAGACACAGTCTCAGCGTGGCGGTGAGAGGGATGCCCCACGTCCTAGGGCGAAGCCCAGGGGAGAACGCGGGACCCTGGCCCGGAGCCCAGGCCCCAGGGACCCGATCGCTGGCTCTGCCGCAGAGGGCTTCTCCTGCGAGCTCTTCCGAGGCTTCCAGAGTCAGCCTTTCCACAGGAGTGGAGCCGCCGGGAGGTCAAGGCCGCCTGCTGCCAGCGGACCTTGTAGCCCGGTGGGTGTCAGGGCCAAGGCTGGGGGCCCACCGTGCAGGAGAAGAGAGGCATCTCCCCCGCTTCGACCCCGCCCTGCCTCCACTCGACAGACACCGGGCCTAGGCCCTGAGTGTCCGTGTGGACCGGGAAACGCAGGCAGCACACCCTTCCCAGACAGGTTCCGGTTCGGGCCTCGGTGGACAACGCCGTCAGACCGGCTGGGCGATGCTGGGCGGCCTGGAAGAAGAAGGAGCGCTCGCTCTTGCCGAGTCGACGCCGTGCGCCAGGCCCTGGGCCGCAGGGAGCACGTCCTCATTCTCCCAGGTGTCGTGACGTCCGTCAACCAGTGTGGAACCCTCGGCTCGGACCAGACAGGTGATGTCCCCAACGCCACGCGATGTCCACAGGTCCCAGACACCTGGGGGAACACCATTTACGACGACAAAATGAAGGCCACACGCCCACCCACGTCGAGGCCCTAGAACCCCTTAGTAACACGGGGAAGGCGATGTTTCGGACCTGGAAGGAAACGCACTAACTGAGCTAACGAGCCGCCTTCGTGCACCCCTCTGGTCCCCGGGGCTGCGGGCCGTCCGACAGGAAGGCAGACCTTGTGGTTTGGACTCGGGCCTCGGGCGTCACGGGCAGGAACCGTCCCGTCCGTCCGCGTGGGCCGTGCGAACCTGCTCACAGCCCTGCATGCTGGGAACTGGGGGAGAAACAGCAGGGTGAAGGCATCCGCAGATTTGGAGTTGGGGGCCTGGGCGTTACCGATGGAAGGTGCTGCTTCGGAAGGAGGAGCAGAGAATTGGGGGGAAGGTAGAGCGCGCAAAAGGGGCTCGGTCCCACGGAGCTCGTCACTCTGCAGGGACTCTTTTCGAAGTCCTGGCCCGCGTGTCCACGGCAGACGCAGCACGGGAGGTCAAGTCCACGTTCTCGGACAAAGTGGTTCAGGAAGAATTTCGCCCACACAGACCCTGTTTCATGTGACACGAAACCCATGCCCAGCCTGAAGGTGAAGCGACATGTCCCCGGTGGTGACAGTCCCCGTGTGTCACAAAGCACATGTACGAAGCCGCACGGGCCCCAGGGCCTCGGAAACACTGACGCACCCACCCCTCGGGGCAAACACGTGGGTTAGAGCACGCAGCCGGTGCTCGCCGAACCTCCGCGGAACCACGGCGGTCTTCGCTGTGCAGTCGAGCACCCGCTTCTCTGTGGACCTCGACTTCTCCTTCGGCGGGGAGTTGACGAGAAGGGAGACGGCCAGCCTGCCCTGGTCTCCCCGGGGCAGGGGTGCGGAGACCCCGCCCCCCCCCGGCGCTTTCTTCAGAGGGGGACCACAGAGAGTGCGTGTCTCACACCGGCTTCCTCGGGCCGGACCCCCACCCCTGCGCCAGGAGGCAGGAGCCTTCCCCCGCGCAGTCGCGTTCAGCCTCCCCCGCAGCCCCGCGGACGGGGACATGCCGTCACTGAATGGGCACGTCTGTGGGTCGGACACTCGGAACGGAGAAGCCCGAGGCCAGCAATCCCACCCCCAGTCCTGCCCCCAAGCCGTCCTGGTCCACATCTCACAGGCAAAGAAAGGCGAAGAGGTGTCGCAAGTCACCGACCTCGCCTGGGCTCCCCCAGCTGGTGGGGCCACACCTGCCCCCTCCCCGTGGGGCTGGGGGCAGCTCAGACTCCCGAGGCTGAGGCTGGACCCTGCGTAGAGTGGAATCAGGTGAAGCCACCGAAAAGGGAAAGCAGGTCTCGGTTACCCTTAGGACCACGTGGTCACCAGCAGGCACACGCTCACCCCACGTGGAGAGTGGGCCGGGAGCAGCCGCAAAGGCTCGTGTCGCAGACGCGAAGAGCGTCTCGACGTCTGTGCGGCGCGCACCTGCAGGCCGGGACCGCCGGGCCTGCTCAGACGCGCTGCCCAGGCAGAGGTCTCTCGGAACGAGGCTGTTTGATTTAGCAGCCACGAGCCACAGGGGGCTACTGACAATTAAATTCATTAACATGAAACAAAGCAGACCACCCCGCCCCTCTGCGCCACAGCCACGTCCCACGCTCCCACTAAGCCACGTGGGGCCGTGGCGGCCATGTGGGCCAGCACAGATGTGACACCTCACCGCCGTGGTCGGCTCTGGGGCAGTGTGCCGACAAGCCCCCCGCCACCTGCCTTGCTCCCCGGCCCTGAGGTCCGGCATGGCACCCAGAACAAGGCGGTGCCCAGCACTGCCGGGTCCCCTCCCCCAGTAAAGTGCGGGTTCCCAGCTCGCTCCCCACAGCCTGCCCTGGGGACTGGATCCTGACGGCAGCCTTCAATATTCAAATTATGCAGCGACTTTCACTTCCCTGCGGGGCTGGGCCTTTTACTGTGCCAGCAGGGAAAACACATATGCCTGAGGGCATGTGCTTTCGGTCAGGCAGGCCTGCGGTCCTCTCAAGGTGTTGGCACCCGTGGGAACGGGTTCTCCCCAAGCCTGTGGGACCAGCGGAGCTCCTCGGCGCCCTCCCAGCCTCCTGGGGCCGGGCCTCCGTGACCTCCAGTCCCCTCCTGGGAACGGCAACCTGCAAAACTGAAAGCTCGACGGGCGGGAGCGGAGGGTGGGATTTCCAGCAAATAGGGAAGGACCGGCTCTGCCCTGCTGGTCGATTCTTGCAGGATCCTCCTCCTCTCGGGAGAAAAAGAGGAAAAAAAGGCAAATCACTTTCCTCTTGCTTCTGCTTCTCCTAAATAAACTGCTTGCCTAATTTCCTTTGCAGTTAGAGAAATGTTCCTTGTGAAAGCTGCTATTTCCACACATTCTCACCATGTGCGGATTTGGGGGTCCAGGAGACATGTCTGCGTTTCGGGACCCGGCCCTGGCTGGGGGCCCCACAGCTGGCCGGGAGTGGGAGCGGGCTTGCGTCTCTGCTGGAAGGCAGACGCCAGCCCGCATGCCTGGTTGCTCCACCAGGGGAGCCCAGGGCCAGCCAGGACGAGCTCTGGCAGGTTCCCCAGGAGGACTGGACATGGCCCAGCACGACCTGTGACCGTGCCAGCCAGCAGCAGCCACCGAGCGTCCAGGCTTCCGTGTGCCCTTGTAGCACTCACGGAGCTGGGGGCGCCGGGGCAGGCACTCGGGTGCATGCCGAGGGTCCAGGCAGCTCCCTGACCCCAAGGTCCGTGTGAGCGGGGTCACTGCGGCTGCCCGGCTCCCAGCTCGGCCCCACCTGCCTCCCCTGTAAACGCCAAGACTGAAAATGCGGCGTCGTCTCTGCGCTGCAGACTCGACTCCGGGAGTCTCAGGTAGATAACGAGATTGCGCCAGCGCACAGGTGAAAGGGGGCGGCCCCTCCCTCTCCAGCACCCCCACCCTCTGTCCCTGTCCGGTGGGCCCAGGAAAGGAGTTCACTTATGAGGCAGGCAAGGCACTTTTGGCACAGATGGAGATCTCCCAGGAATAAAGACAGGCAGAGTGCAGCGCCGGGCACCGATAGCGCCCCTTTTTTATTTCAAAATCTTGTATTACAAACCCGTAAGCAGGTAATTCTGTAACAATATCGCGCTCAAGCACACCAGGGGGCGTTTCAGGTGAAACGTTCAGATTAGAACCACAAACTGTTACATCCGTGTTGTTACTCGACCAACCACACTCAGCAGGCCTTACTTCTGCGGAACCCTGCACTTGGAACATCTGATTAATTGAGCAGAAATGGTTTTTTTCTTTAACTTAAGTGGTGTATATTAGAATAGACCAAAGTGAAGGAGGCCTGAGCTTTCAGCGGGTTAACTGCGCATTTGCTAGACCCCGAGTTGGAATTCCTTAAGATGGCCTGAAGGTTGACTGCCGGGGGACCGCGGGCATCGCGGAAGCTGAGAGACGCTCGCCACCTAGTGGCGAGAAGGGTGCAGCGCAGGCCAGCCCGCGCGGCTGGGGCGGGGCCGGACGGAGGGGGACTTCCAGCACCTCTTCCAGCACCCCGCCTCTCTGTGGACACCTAGCTCCAGGGGAGAGGTAGGCGGAGCCCTGGGGCGCTGAAAACTGAACCCGGTGGCTTAAATCGTCTTCCAGCTGTTTAGCCTCCGGAGACCAGGCCTGGCAGGAACTTCGCCCACGCCAAGAGCCGGGATCCCCCCCCGCCCCGCAGGGCTGCGGGAGGCCCTGGCTCCGACCCAGACTCCTCTCCTTGGCGGAGATCCCTGTTCCAGATTCCCCGGGAATCCCAAGCTGGCTTCTGGTGAGCTTGGCCCTGACCTGGGCAAGGAGCCCAGGAGCTCACCTGCCTCTTCCTCCAGCCCCTTTGCCCTTGGCCTCAGGTTCCTGGAGCCCAGGTCCCTGATGTCCTGTCAGAAAAGGAAAGAGTTCCCTCTGCCCCCTTCGGGTGAGGGGATGGGTCTGCGAAATAAACTGACATGAGTCCGGGGTGTCAAACTCATCTTCACCGGGGGCCACAGCAGCCTCGCGGCTGCCTTCAAAGGGCCGAATGTCACGTTAGGGCTGTATACATGTAACTGCTCCTTAACAGTTAAGTGGGAGCTCGGCGCTGCCGCCGGGTAGAGAGACAAGGTGCCGGGCCGCATGAAACAAGGTGGAGGCGGGATTCGGCCCGGGGGCCTCGTGTCTGCCCCCTGCGGAGTAGATCCACAGGAGGAGAGGTTTGCGGTTTTATTTGAGGTTTAATGGTGTATTGCGTGGAACGGGGGACTTCGTAGAAAAAAGAGAAAACCCTCAAGGAAATGGTGAGGCTTGGAGGCTGCTGTGCCGTTCGGACAGCAGAGGTCAGGGTCATTAATGCCGTCTCCCTGAGTGACAGGCATCCCCCCCCCGAGGCCCGGCTCTGAGAACCAGCCCCCCGGCCGGCACACGCAGACCCGCAGCCGCGTTTGGGGCAGGCTCCGGGGCAGGACAGACTTTGCAGGTAGGCTGGAAGCCCGCTGATGCGTCTGTCGGACAGATTGGTGCGTCCCCGGAAAGTGCGGGGCTGGCGAGGGTGAGGCTGGGCGGTGGTTACGGGCGATGTCGTCATGCGGGAAGCTGGGCAAGGGGGCCAAAGCTGTCCGTCCCAATTTTTTGCAGTTTCTTGTGGTCCGAAGTTTTTACATAGAAGATACTGTTAAATGACTAAAGCATGTTTTGATCAGACACACACGCACAGAACCCCCGTGGGTGGGCTGGTGTGTGTCGAGTCGGGAGTGGGATCCTGGCCTTTTTAGACGAGGCGCAGCTGCTGGGAAGGCGCTTCGGAATCTTTGCAGGCAAACCGTGAACCCTGCTCTGACTCCCAGCGTCTCAGGGGAGAAACCACGCGTTCCGCAGGGAAGTAACACCCAGCACAGTCTGTCCGAATTCGGGGCTGCGGATCCCAGCCTGCCAGGAATGTCATTGTAGTCCTCTACTGCCGGATCGAATTTGCCCCCGGACGGGGCGGCCTCCAACAGGAAACACCTGTCCTCCCCGGGCCGGGGCTCCAGGTGCGCCTTCTCGGGAAGTCTGGCTCCAGGAGTTTCACGGGCTGCCGGCCAGGTGTTGGTTGGGCTGAGGTCTCACCTGAAGGCTCAGCTGGGGCGGGGGGGTGGGTCTCTGTGAAGATCACGAGTGTGATTGGCAGGGTGCACTTCCTGTGGGGCAGGAAGCCCAGGTCCTTGCTGGCCATTGGCACAGGCCTCCCCGCGTCCTGGGCTCCTCCAGGGGCAGCGGCTCCCATCCACGCGAGCGGGAGGAGGCTGGAGAGGGGGAGCACGCTGAGAAGGAGCACAGACAGGACACCCTGCCTTCCTGCCGTATTCTCAGGGTCATGCACACGCAAGGGGGGCCGGTGACAGGCGTCAGAACAACGGGGGCCTCCCGAGGGTCTGTCCGCCGGAGCCCGCCCTTCAGCGCCCAGGAATTCCACCCTGACACGGGTAAGACATGGTCACCCCTGCAGAGGTCGCACCCAGCTCAGGCCTCGACTCCAAGTCCCGAATCTTATCGCCAAAGTGAAGTCCAGCTCACCCGCGGCCCCCGAGGCTCATTAAATGCGGTTGATCTGCGGACCAGTGAACGGGAGCGGCGCGATCCGCCCCGTCACAGCCCACGTGCAACAGCAGGCCTGGCACGGGGGGTGGGGGGGCATGTGAGTGCCGGGAGCTTCCCGACATTCCAAGTCCCTGTGGTTCACAGCTGTGCCCGTGGAGCTTGGGGTGCTGCCCGAGCCACCCCTCCTTTTTCCTGGAAAGTACTGGCAGGTGAGAAGTTCCAGCAGCCTGCTTGCTGCCCGGGGGTTGGGCGGGTCTGGCAGGCCCCTTGCATTTCCACTCTCCTCACTTGTCCCGGCCCCCGCTGGGCCCGTGGTTTCTGCCATGTCGGTTTTCCGGAATGCTCCGAGGGCTTTCTGTGGATTCCCTGGGTCCACGCCGCTGGACGCATGTCGCCCACAGGCCTTCGGGAACCGCCCTGGCCCCTGCGGCGGGGGGCGGGGGGTGGGGGGAGGCGGGGGGGGGCTGAGCAGCGAGCGCCCTCGAGCTTCCCAGAGGCACCGGTTCAGCGAGAGTCTGTTGGAGATTTCCACCCTTTGATGGCTTGCCAAAAGGATGTCTAGGCACACCTCCTGCTTTCCCGCAAGACACGTTATCCCGACAATAAATCTCTTAATTTTAGTAGACGTTAAAAGCACCTTCTTTCTCCAGTTACTATCCAGGAAACCTCATCTACTGCTTGAGGAAAAACACAGAGATGGAGGCAGGGGACGAGGGGGAGGAGGCAGGGGGAAGGAGGGGGGAGGCGTGTTAACGTGGGCGAGCGCATCCCCGATGTTCCCACGTGCACTTTTCTCATGCACGCCTTGCGATTTTCAGGAGACGCCGTCCTTACGGGAAATAACACACAGGACATCGGGCGGACACAGGAGCACAAAGATTCCGACTCCCGGTACCTGGAATTTCGTACAGGGTGGGGCAGGCGGAGTCCGCAGCTGCGCACGTGGGAAACGACAGCTGTTAGGCGTGCTCGCCGGGCAGACCTGCGCTCGCCCCGCCGTATTTCGTACCGGAAACGCCTGCTCGGTGGCTTTCTCCGGGCCCTGGGCCTGCACCGGACCTTTCTGGCTACCTCGGTGCGAGTGCTGGGCTTTCCCCATGCAGAGCCCAGCTGTCCGCTTCCAGCTGGTAACTGACCTCAGAGGAGCTCAGGAGGTTGATAGCGTGAGTTATTGAGTTAGCAGGGAATCGGTGTCCTTGCTTTTTCAAGGTTTATTTTCTCTGCAGGACTACAAAGTGTGTACTATGCTTCATGTAAGTTAACACATTTAATGCTATAAAGGAAATAGGACACCGAATCCCCCAGTTTTTGGAATAGGTGTTGGTGACTCGATCCCTCACCTTGGGCGGGATGTTAGGAGCACGTGAGGTGGTAGACGTGCACCTTGAGCTCCCCTTGCCAACCCACCTACTGCGTGCGTGTGTGCGTGCGTGCATAGGCTGCAAGACACAAGGCCTGCTCGTTGTTACTTAGCAATGTTGCTCAGTCCCCCGAGTTACCGAGGAGGAAGGTGTCGCAGCCCCTTGAGGTGCATGGGTGGGGCTCGTGGCCAGTCACCCATCTGTCTGGCAGCGATGCCCTGTCTCACTAACGTACTTATCGTTAAAGGAAAATACGGCCCCTGGTGACCAACCCAAGGAGGCTCAGCCCAAAAGGAGTGCGTGAGCTCGCTCCACTTGGAGGCAAGCAACTTGGCAGCTTGGGTCTGCGTCCGGCACAGAAGGCGCCCCACAGGCCACACCGCAGAGCCGACAGCACCTGTGGCCTTCACTGGAGCAGGTGCGGTTTTTCTGCAGTGCTAAAGCAACTCGTGAAAAACAACGTCCGTCATTTCTGCGCAGCTGCGGCGTGGACGCTGTGTGCATTCTGCACGCTAATTTCCACGCAGACTCGTTGACAGGAATAAATAATGAAATACATTTATTTTACACCCACTAAGCTTATCTGTTAAAATATTTATCTGCACCACTTCCCTTCAATTGCAAGCATGCCCTAGTTTTACAGCGATTTTCTGTGTTTTGTGAGGCTGTGTCCAGATTATCCCCCATTTGCGTTGCTGTGTCCCACCGGGTCAGAAGCCTGTGCTCAGCCAGGCCGCTTGCCTGGGTGGGAGAGGTCGGCGCCCGGTGGGGGCTGCGGGTGGGGCGCCGAGGGGCACGCCGCCTGCCCGGCTCCTTTGTGGAATGGGCCTCTGACCACGTGGTTGCCCAAAATGAAGAGGGAACCTGCGTGCCTCCCGCCACCTGGTACGGCAACTGGAGCCGGATGAACGAGTGCGCCGAGGATGCTGATTCGGGGGCGGCGACGTCTGCACACAGCCTCGCGGATGTGCGAACCTGTACGGGAAGCCGTTTCCCACCCACGGGCTTACTGCTGGGCCGCTGCTCCTCCAGCGCCAGTTCCCCACGCGACGCGCATTTTCTGAGCGAGGGACCGCGGGGCTTTGCTGCTCAGCCCGGCCCCTCTGCCGCTCACCAGCAAACCTACTGGCGCGCGCACACACTCACACACGCACCCCAACCAAAAAGCCCAGTTTATTCAACAACTGTTACATTCCATAGTTTGAAAATACCATTTCATTTAAAATAAAAGCCAAGGAGTCAACCCAAAAAAATCACAAAAAGTGAATTATTAGAGTCAAAACACCGACACTGTGCATGGGAAGTCGGCCGTGGGAACCGCCCCCCCCCCCACCGACCTCCGGCCCCCAGGACAGCAGCGGACGTGTCCCCTGGGCCCTCTGCGCGCCTCCCCTCCCCCGAGCCCTGTGCGGACTGCGGCGGGCGCTGCCGGCCTCTGCGTGGAGGGGCCCTGGGGCTCGCTCCCTGCTGAGGGATGCACCCACGTGCACTGGGGTGCTAAGAACCGTGGCGTGAAACCCCGTGGACAGACTCGGCAACGCTCCAGTGACAGGCATGTGGCTTCTGTGCTTCTTCATACAGTCGGTGTTCCGGCGGCCTTACCCGTGCAGCGCCGGCCTCCGGCAGGAGACGTTTCTGGCAGATGGGACCGCGGCGCCCCCTAGAAAGGCCGGACTCACCACCCCCCCCCCCCGGCAGGGCCCAGCCAGGGCCTGCCCTCCGCGTCTTCACCACCACCAGGACCCACCGGCAGCACCCCCTTTCCCTAGCGTTTTAACAGTTTCTAGTGCTGAGGTCCGGCTCACGCACCGAACAGAGGCCGGCGGCTGCTGGGAGAGGAGTGGCAGACCCGGGTGCCCCACGTACCGCGGTCTGCAGTGACCACGAGGTGACCGAGCCAGCGTCCCGCCCCGCCTGCCCCCAGCAGAGGGCTGACTCGGCCCAGTGCCCCCCACACTGGAGCGGGTGGCCCCGTGAGGGCAGGGGCTGTCCCGCGAGCTCACGTGGGGACAGCGGTGACAGGTTGAGGACGGCCTGGCCGCCCCTGTGAGCCCACCCTGGGCACCACACCTGGAGAGCCGCCTCCCCAGAGGGCGGGGTGCCAGGCATGTTTGTCTTCCTCCCTCTGTTCATCCCTGCTGCCCGGCGCCCCCACACGAACGGGCGCCGCTCGCAGAGCGCCACACCTGTGCCTTCCCAAGACGCCGGCGCCCCAGCTGCCAGGTGCCGCCACACGGTGCCGGCAACCATCACCGACCCCCCATGAAACGCTCTTCGCCTCCCGACCCCACGGCGCCCCTCCGACACTGGACTGCACCTCCCTCTCTCCGGACACGCTTTATCAGTCAGTCCTGGCGAGGGACGGACACAGTACGCGGTTCCAAACCGCCGTGGGGTCGCGCCCTTGCCCGGCAGCGTCCGGGGCGATCACAGACGCTCGCACGAGCCGCCGCGCCGGCCACGAGGGCCGTGCGTAAGCCGCACATCCTCACACGCAAGTGAGGCTCGGGGCTGCAGCGTGAGCCCGCCGGCCACCCCACAACCCACCCCGGGAAGACCTGTTAGGGGAAAACGAGGAAGCTCCTTGGTGTGCGGTGCGGCACGAACAGGCGCGCCCATCGGTAACGGCCGGAAGAGAACCCAGCGTCCGCCGTGCCGCCGGACTCTGAACGCACCCTCCGAGCACCCGGAGCGAGGCCCGCGCCCGAGCTGGACGGGAGAGGCTGCGCCACCAAGACGCCCTCTTTCCACTCGAGTGTGCCGTTCACTTCCCGCAGCCGAAAGTTCTGTCCCAGTTTTCGTAAAGCTCTAAGTCTTTGGGAGACACGCTGGGCCGCACGGTTCGAAAGGCGTTTTCAAAATCCCCGTAAGCTATGGGGGGCACCTGGTCCGCCGCGATGGTGGCGATGTCGGTGGCCTGGAGGCTGCGGATGGGGCCGAGGGCCGCCTCCCTGCACAGCTGCGTCACGTCGGCGCCCGAGAACCCTTCCGAGCGCTGCACCACCAGCTCCAGCTCCTCCGCGCGGAGGCGGCACTGCTCCCTGGACATCAGGCCGACCACGATCTGCCGCCGAGCAGACGCATCCGGGAGGGGGATGTACAGCCTCTTCACCAGCCTCCTCCGGGCGGCCTCGTCGATCTCCTGAGGCCGATTGGTTGCTCCCACGACGAGAATTCGGTCTTCGGAAGACGTGGTGGCCCCGTCTAACTGAACCAGGAACTCGGTCTTTATCCTCCTAGAAGACTCGTGCTCACCACCGCCGCGCTGGGACAGCAGGGAGTCGATCTCGTCGATGAATATCACAGCCGGCTGCTGGCACCGGGCCACGGCGAACAGGGCCCGGACCATCTTCTCCCCCTCGCCCACCCACTTGGAGGTCAAGGAGGAGGCCGAGATGCTGAAGAAGGTCGCCCCGGACTGGCTGGCGATGCACTTGCCGATCAGGGTCTTCCCGGTCCCGGGAGGGCCGAAGAGCAGGACCCCCTTCGGCGGCCCTCGCAGCCCGGTGAAGATGTCCGGCCGCATCATGGGCCACACCACGATCTCCTTTATGGTGGCTTTGGCGAACTCGACCCCTGCGATGTCCTCCCAGTGCACTGGGGGCCCGTGGTCCACGATCTCACTCATGATCAGTTCGATCATCTTCGGCTCCAGGCCCTTCAGACGCTCATCGGCCGGGGGTGCAGGCCCTGCGGGTCCAGCGCCATCGGGCTGGTACTGCAAGCCCCCACTCAGGTCACCCCCCTCTGGCTTAGGGACAGGAGGGACAAACTTCCCAAAAATCCCCCGGGATCGACTGGCACCCAGGGACTTCTTCACCCCACCGCAGGAAGACCCCGACGCGCGGGGACGCTGGGGGTGCCTTTTCCGCTGCTCCGACCATAACTGCTCCTTCGCCGTTCTAAAGGCCGGCAGGCTGCCCTCCGCTCTCTGCCCCGTACCTTCTGTTTTGCTAAAAGCCTTGCTCGGGATTGGGGCCCAAGGGGCATCAGCGGGGCCGGAACCGTAAAAAGCGGCCCTTTCAAGGGCACCGTCACCGCCAGAAGGACAACTGGACTGGCTGGGTAAGAACATACTCAGTCCCACGCTGGCTTTTGGAGAGCTGTTGTCGTCCTTTCTCGCGCTTCCAAATAATGGTGTGGCGTGAAATTTTGCAGCGGCCGAGTCACCAAAAGGTGCCGAGAATGTGGGACACGCCTGGGGGGTGTCGGTCTCCACGGGTGGATGGGCATTCGGAGGGCCCAACACACTGCCCCCTGGGGTGTCTCGGGTCCTGTCTGCACCATGAGCCGGGTTGGCGAATGGGTCCCTCTCCCCGGAACCACCACCAACACCAACTTTCGGAGGGCCACAGACCACGGCCTCCTTATGGATGACTACCGAAGCGTCAGCAGTTGCCAGCAGGGCGTCTCGGGACTCGGCCCCTGCCCGCATCATCTCCTGCACGCTGCTCATTTGGAAAACATTAGTGAGGGACAGTCCAGACTGCCACTTGTCACTGTCAGTTTGCTGAGGTCTTGCTAAAGTTAAAATGCTTTCTGCGTAGTTATTCAAGCCAGTTTCGACATTGTCAGAATCGATGACTGCAGAATACTTCTCTGCGTATTTTTTGAACAGTTTGGAAGCGCAGGCCTGGGAGATCTCGGAGTTGGCCCACGCGTACTGGATGCGCAGGATCTGCGCCCGGTAGGCGTCTGCCTTCTGACCTGCTGTGCACGTGCCGGATGTGACGGTGAAGTAGTTCTTCTGCCACTCGCTCAGGTGCACAGAGCGGGCGCCGGAGGCCTGCATTCTGCGGGTTCTGCAACAAACACAAAAACGGAGAGTGCTAAGGGCACGAAGACACACTTAAATCTCCGCTCATCTGGAAGAAGGTGCACTGGGCCTTCATTCATGAGGCGAATTTATAAAGACAGACCACTGCATGGGAAATGCTGGTTATTCATAAATTTCAAGATATAAAGCATCGAAGACCTGGCTCAATAATGCTTCATGATGGGCTGAACTATTTTAGTTATTTACTAATTTCCCCTGCAAAGAGGGAAAGCATTCGTAAGGAAAGGATTTAAAATTAATCAGCAAAAGAAAAGCACCACAGAAGACGCGCAGAGCTCTAAACAAACCAAGCCCAACAGACCTCGCCGGGGGTTCACGTCTCGTCTCCAAGAGAAACTCGACGGACAATCTCAAGCAAGCCTCTGACTGTTGCGGCCGAGTCTTCAGTCTTACCTGTAGAGTGAGCGAAATAAGTCATCATGAGAGTCGAGTCAAAGAACAAATATAAAAATACTCTGAAAACCACCACCAGCCCTACTGCGCCAATGCAGGAGCTGAGGCTGAGCCTGGGAGGGGACTTCCGGTGCCAGAACTCGCGCCCCTGGAGTCGCGCCCCCGGCAGCAGGCACCTCCGCGTGCCAATGTCACCACCGGAGGTCGGAGCAGCACGCGTCACAAAGATGAACACTGTCGTCACTGTTTTAAGGCCTTATTTCTGCACGAGCACTGAAATCAGGGAGCCTCTCACCACGGCCCAATTTCTCAGGAAGTACTAAAAAGTGAAACTGTCAAAAAGCAAATAAAATGTAACCAGAGACACTGAAATCACAAACAATCTAACAACGGCCAGAGGGGACGGTGGAGGGGACAATGGAGAGAAGGGTCTCCGGGAACTAGGATAAAGGGCACGTGAAGAAAAAACTGAATAATGAAAAGGAAAAGTGCAACTGTCACGACACGAGAATTATAAGAACAGGCCACGCAATCTGCTAGTAAAGTGCTTGTGTTGCAGATTTCTTCTGTCGAGTTACTTTCATAAGCCTCCTCACACTAAGTTAGAGTTACTTGAACACAATCATAGATGAATGTGTCACACTGCTGGAGGTGTGGAATTGACCTGTTGACCCACAAGGAAGATTTGTAAGAAAACTAAGTTTCTTAACAGTACTGCAATACAGGAAAAACCAAGAACTCATGCATTGTAAAGTGTACCTTCCGAATTACCTGTAAATAAAACTTAATAATCGTATTTTAGAGTTTTTTTAATCTCCCATAATACCCTACAAAGATTGTCACATTGTGGGCAGGTGTTCATACATCTTGGTGAAGAAAACAAACCAACCAACAAGCATAATATAACCAAAGACACTGAAATTGAGAACAGGCTGAAAGTCACCAGAGGGGAGAGGGGAGGGAATTTCAGGGGAAAAGGGGAAGGGTTTAGAGCAACAGGTATAAAGGACACATGGACAAAAACTATGGGGGGTGGAAATGGGAGGGAGGTGGGGTGGGCTGGGGTGGTGGGTTCGGGTGAGAATAAAAGACAGAAAACTGTACAAGATCAACAATTAAAAATACTGATTAAAAAATAATAATAATAAATAGTAATAAAAGGTGAAAAAAGACTCAGGGAGCTTCTAATTTGCCTAAAGTTATACAGGTGAAAAGAATCAAAACTAGAACGGCCGTGTCCTCCCCATCTCTCTGCTACACCATTTCCGTTTCCTTTGTGCAGCGCCGCAAATGGGAAACTGAAAGAAGGAACACCCGCTTCCTCTGCAGGGCTCCGTTCCTCGCTACCTGCAGCCCCGGGGTCCCTGGCCACTGAGCTCTCCTGGCTGTTCCCAGCACACCCTCCCTTCCCTGCCCACGGGCTTGGAGTTCTCCAGAATTCACCTCCCCAGTCTTACTGCTTCCTTTGAACTCGGCCACCTGCCCAACAGCTGTGGCCACGGATGACGAGCACCTGTTACAGCAAACACCTGGCCCATGACACAGCCCCTGTCCCCGGTGCTATTCCCAAGTCTCTTTCACCTGTAAGGCCTTTCTAGAGCTTCACCAGAACTGACCTATGAACTGCATTCTCCCCTTTTTTTATTTGGATAACTCTCCGCTTATGGCGGGAATGTGCTGTTTGTCCGCCTGGACAGATGACTTCTGCAGCAGGAGCGGTCTCCGTCGTCTCCCGGCCGCGGAGCCGGAGAGCGCGGCCAGAGTCCCACCCGCCCGGACGTCACGCCGACCCCGCCGGCCAGGCTGCCGCGGGGACTCCGCTGGCGGCCCCCTGGCCTGTGTCTCAGGGTCGGGGCCGCCAACTCCGCGCGGTGCTCGGAAAGCTCGCCCACTTAATTAAACGCGGCCTCAAACGTGGTCGTTCCCCGCCACAGCGCCCCCCCGCGCCGCTCCCCGCTCCAAGGGAACCGCCTCCTTCCTCCTCCGCCGTGACTGCGGCCTCGGGTCACCCGCCGCGCTGGGGGTCGGTCTACACGGGACCCCGCCGTCAGAAACGCGGGGCCCCAGACGCACACACGGGGTGGGGCTGCTTCCCCGCCCCCTCCCCGAAAAGGCAAGTCCCCTGAACGGAAACGTGTGGAAGGCACGCCCACTGCGAGAAAGGCTTCAGGGCCCGGGCCGCTCCCCCAGCCGCCCGGACAGCCCCTAACCCCGCCGGCCGCCCCGGGAAGGGCTGCCAGGGCCGAGCTAGCCCCTCCCCGCCTCCTGCTCCCGCCCCGCGCCCGGCTCCCCCAAGCCACCCGGGTCCCCGCCAACCTGCCGCTTCCGAAAAGCGCGCGGACCGATGTGCGCCTGCGCGCAGCGGCCGAGTTCGGCCAATGCCGTGCGTGCGTCGTGCGTACCGGGCGCGCTCCTCGGGGGCGGGGCCGCGCGTTGGGGGCAGGGCCACGCGGCGGAGGGGCGGGGCCGCGCGGCGGAGGGGCGGGGCTCTGGACTGGGGTCTGGTCCTTCAGGTTGCAGGAGGCTATTCTGCCAAACAGGATGCTCCGGCTGTGCAGCCAGCGGGTTTACATAACGGGACGAACTCTGTGTCTCATTGCCAATATACTTCGTTCGTAAACTCCGAAATAAAGACGCGCAGGCCCCGAGGGGACTACCTTCAGAGAGTTCCCATAGCAGGCGCTCATCCGGACTCGCCTGGCCCGCGGTCTTTGCAGATGGTCCCCGCGGTTCCGGGGGCCGGCCCCTTCCCTCCACACAGCACCGCAGTGGGTAGGTACTGTTCCTCACCGGAGGACATTGGGTAGAGTGGCGTGTGAAGTCCACGTGCGTTTTTAAGAAGAAGAGGGGATTGGAATGCCGGCTCTGAGTCCTGCAGCTCAGCTCCGCCCCTCGGCCCGCACATCCACCCCCCCCACCCCGCCCCCACGCCTGGGCTAGAAGAGTCCCTTCTAGGGACTCTTCCCTGGAAGGCTGAAAAATGCTGCATCACTGCCTTGGACTGGGGCTTCAGAGAACCACGTTCGCTTTAGTTTACTGAATTGCGTTTTCAGACCAAGTAACAGAATAGTCACTAACAGCCACCTACTTGGTAATTAATGTCACCGTGTATCATAAGAAATCTAGAAGGTGGCCATTCCATGTCTGATGACACAACCTAAGGATGTCATAAAGGGCCATCTCTTGGAAACAGGGAGACTCCACTCCCGGGAAGCCCGAGGAGCCTTTCTCTCCCTCTCTGGGCTCAGCGGGCCCCTTGGCTGTCCCTTCTGGAAACAGTAGCTATCTGGAGGTGGGGGGTGGGGAAAATGATGGCTGAGCAGCAACTCACACATGGGACATCTGAATGACGGAAACCAACCCATCCTGCGGCGGCATTTCTGCTCTTCATGCTCCTTAATCTTGCTACATATGTGTGGGAGTTGGAGTCACCTCCAAGGGAAAATGGACGTTGTCAAAGCATCTGGGACCGTGCCTGACGTGTCCTACACCCTCCACACACACTGCTGAACAAGTGGGCGCTGGTTCCAAGTGCCCGAGGACACCCTGTCTTTGGCCGCATTGTAGCAACCGGTTGGGTACAACGTCATAGCACAGGACGCTCACCAGACACAGCTGCCATTGCACTGCAGATGGTTTATTAAGCACTGAGCCGCGTGACAGAGTGAGTGGAAGGCCAGAGGGACAATCTCCTGTCCCGTGACCACAGACCACCCGCCCTGGGAGACATTTCAACAAGCTTTCCCACCACTGACGACGTCAGAAGCGCAAACCACTGATTTTTCTAATCAGCAAAAAGCACAGCCAAACGATGAATAAAACCTATATCCACTGGGATTAACTCCTCGTGCAGCAGCTGACATTTCTTCACTGACGAGGGACTGAAGATACGTAATCACAAGCTGCTGGGTGACTGGAAACGGAGGCCGCACACAGGCCCGCTTCTGGGGCTGGGATGGCATGTTTGCTTCTCACTGGTTTTCAGACGTGCTTCTTTTCAACTTTAGATCTCTACAGGGCGGAAATAAGTAAATACATAAATAAATAACAAGAAATCATGGCTTCATTCACAAAAATTCCAGAATTGGGTCTTTGTGTACTTCCCGTGGCGTGTGGGCTTGATATGATAGCTTCAGACATGCACAAGGAAATGCAAGGTGTTAAGATTTTCGTCTCTCTAGGTAATCTGGCCAAACAATGTGGGTGCGCTGTGATTCACTGTTACAGGCAACATCGAGGAACAAATCCTATTTTTACCTTTTGATTTGAGAGCAAGTACAACGAGTTCACAGTAACTGTGACTTCTCTCAGAAATGCGGCTCTGTTTCCGATAATTCTTCAGAGCGACAGTCTCTGCGTTGCTGTGGGCACGTGGGAATGCGACCGCGATGTGGCCCACCCGCCTGGGACGCGTGCGAACACGGGGCTGCGGGGATGTTCGGCTGACACGGTTCTGTTCTGTATTTATCTTCTAGCAGTTACCCACCCACGCCCCCCACACGTACACATCTTATCTTAGGGCAATGGAGAATGAAAATCGGAGCCTCTGCCCAGCGCCTTCCAGAGATGCTCCAGCTATGACTCACTTTAAAGTCGCTTTGGGCGTGGCAGGCCCCCTCGGCCAGTGAGCAGTGCGCCTCGAAGAAAAATCCCTTTTGTGCAGGACCAGCCCTGACCATGCATGGGGGTCTTTGACCTCATGGGTCAGGAGGCATGCATAGGTCTCATCTAAACAAAACTCAACTTCAAACTTCTTGTTTTTGAGCATGATAATATTTCAGATATTCCCAGTGAAAACTAAGAGCAAAGAAGGTAATGCAGTCCAACGCCATCGGTGGGCCTGCCTCCCACACTTTGGGGCTGCATTCTCCACGGGTCAGAGAAATGGGCAATGGCAGCGGGGGGGGGGGGGGGGGAGACGAGAAGGGACACACAGAGAAGCGGGAGCTAAGGAGACGGTCCTGGAGGCACATGCACCACCCGCCTCCCCCAAAGTGGGGTGAAAAGATCAGAAAGCCAGAAGGAAAGTAGACAGACTGCAGTGGACTGACATGCTTAAAATAATCTAAAGACAAGGCTTTTACAATTGCCGGGGCTCCCACAGACAGGCTTTGCACACCCTCCCCGTGGCCGGCGCTGCATCTGTGTGCACATTTTCCTTACACGCTAGCCACGTGCCGCCCTCGGGTGTGGCACTGGCCCAGCACAAACCCCTCCCACGGCGAGGGACCCAGGAGCCTGAGCCCTGAGCGTCTCCTTCCTCTGAACCATCCGCCACTTGGCTCCCCCGGCAGTAAATCGCTAGTCATGCCCGATTCCCTTTGCAGCGCTGTCATTGGTTTCCATTTACCCACAGTTTGCCTGTTTACTGTATAAGCTTCTCGTGATACTGAGTCTCCTCCATGAACAGGGAGAGATCAGGGTGAACGTTCCAGAAGCACACCACTGAGAGTTTCGCGTAAGAATACAAAGTTAACGTCTATCTGAGTCTCTAAAGCACTGAGGTTGCGCCTCGTTACCCCCACCTCTCCCCTTCTCGCAGCGGAGGACGCCAGCCAACCCCCTCGCGCAGGAGGCAGCTCACCTGCAGCGCTGGGCGGCGGGGCGGACCCTCACTCCCGCCAGACGCCCAGCAGCGAGGCCGCCAGCGCCTGGATGTGCGCCCAGGCCGACTGCACATGCGCAGACTCCACCGTGCTGGCGCAGACGGCAAAGCGCAGCACGAACTTGTCTCTCAGGTGACAGGGCACCAGGTGGATCTTCCTGGCACCGTTTATTCTGTCCAGGAGAGCTTCGTTCAGTTTGTTGGAACCCTGCAGGGATCGGGGGAGAGGGGCCAGGTCTCAGAGAAAGAAAAAATTCAGCCAAATAATGGTTCCGGGGTCCCAAAAGGCTGCCGCTGGCCCCTGCGTGACAATGTGTTCGTGTTTAACGTGGATCCCATTGAACGCGAAGGTCCAAAGATGACCTGCCATGGTCCAGGGCTCGTAAGAAAAAGTGAAGGCTCCCAGGTGTGTCCCCTATACATTGATGAGCTCACGCAGCAGATGGATTCTCCCATCCCCAGGGAAAGGGTCTGTCCGGAAGAAGAAACTCTCAACGACCAGAGGAAGGAGCGTGGCAGTCAGCTTCTTTTGAGGATCAGGGGAAGGGGCCCCGGAACTGTGGGTCCAGGGCACCACTGCTGGACGCCCGCCGGCAGGAAGCGGCCGCCAGCCGGGGCAGGGAGGCCGGAGCCCAGCCTCCCAGTGATGGCACCAGAGGGCACCAGGTGGCAGGCTTGGACCACACAGACCAGCCACTGCTCCCTCTGCTGGCAGTCCCCCTACTTGTGCCCTGCCACCGCCCAGCCTTTCTCCTGTTTCCCAGCAGCACCCCCAGCCCCTCCGAGCCACCAGAGCGGCTGCTAGAAGAGGCCTGGGGGGTGAGCCCTGCATCCTTGGTCACGTGGCCCTCCCAGGACTGGACCGTTTGTGTCCTCGCTCTGTGTGGAGCGTGGGGTTGCAGAAGGGCCAGTGGGAGGAGAAGAGTCCAGTTCTGCCAGGTGGGAAATGCCTGCAGGACCCTGGCCACCAGTGGGGCTCCCACGGGGGCCCACACGGACAGCGGGGTGGGCCAAGGCCGTTTGGAAACGTCGGCACACTGGGCTGGACAATCGTCCTGTTGGAGAGTGCGGATGGGGAGAGAAGGCCTTAGCCAGGGGATGGCATTTTACCAGGGAGACTTCAGCAGAAGAGCAAACATCTAAAGATGAAATCGGGCTAAGACTGTTTAAGCAAGTTACTTAGGACAAATTTGCCTGACGTTTTCAACTGGATGGGACAAGACAGGTTTTGAATGAAATGATGGTTTTAAGTTGGAAAGGGCCGAAGGGAGAAACAGCCCCAGATGGGGCAGCAGCAGCAGCAGCAGAGGAAGAGACACGGGCGGGGGGGTGGAGGCAGGTGAGGAGGCCACCGTCAGAGGACGCAGTTCCACTCCGCAGCCCCACGTCCACTTCCAGCGCCACGAAGACCACGTGGCGCCGCAGCAATCGTGGTGGGTGGGCCCAAGATGGGCCTTCGTCACCAACTCCCAGCTGATGCTGACGCTGGCCCAGGGCTGACACCACGGGGCTGGGGACAGGGGAGTCCTCGGTGAGTGCCAGTGGCCGAGAGGCCTGGCCAGCAGGCATGGCGAGTGCCCCGGGACAAGGGCCTCTGCGAGCGCCAGGGGTCCGCATGTGTGCCAGGGAGAGCGGGCGGCCCCTGAGGAGACTGCGGGGGCGCACTGGGCAGGTAGGTGGCATCGGGGCCAGGTTGGGGGACTAAATGCGAGTGTTTGCACAAGGAAGGGGGGATGATACCTTGCCCTTGACACGCTGAAAGGAAATGAAGACGAAAAGGGACTCGAACGTACCTTTAGGCGGAAGCAGACCAGCCCCAGAGTGACTTCGGTACAGACCTCAAAGCAAGGGTCCTGGGTCACCAAGGACTCAAACTCGTGAGCCAGCTGCACGTGCTGGAAAGGGCAGGGACCCGCCTGAGCATCTCGGCTCTCGGTCCAGAGCCCAGCCCCCACCCCGAGTGGACCTGCACGTCTGCGACGCAGTGCTGAGCAGGTAGCCCTTTTCTGCGCCCCCAACCGGCTGCTCCCATGCGAACTGAAAAGTTCTCGTCCCCGAGGAAGAGGGTGGTGTCCTCAGGAAACTGCCACCCGATCGATCGTCTGCGATTTTAGAGGGCCTGTGGCGAAGAGGCCTTTGCACACAGCCGAGCCCCCTGTACAGATGAGGAAACCGAGGCTGGCCCTAACGCAGCTGCCTAACGGTGCAGCCCTGGCTCTGCCACGGCCACTGCGGCTGTGTGTCCTATGACAGTGCTCACCGCCACCAGGAGAGAACCACACCTGTCCCTGTCCCACGCGCACGCTGCCTGCTTTCTCCTCTTCAAACACAGTCATCTGGTTCCTGATTGCACGTCCATGGAGCTCCGGATGGCACTTGATCTGGGGACACGGTCTAAGGGAATGCCTTGCTTATTCTAAACCCAGGCATCCACCATGGTGCCCACCCTGGGAGGGGCTCGGGGAGCAGCCAAACCCACGCCCTGCTCCCAGTGTGGTTGGGGCCCAAACGCCAGGGAAAGGAGCGGCCCAGTCACGTGAGAAAGCTCTCCCGCCACCAGAGGGCGCCAAAGCCCCAGGCCTGCAGCTGGGCTCTCAACAGCAGGCCTTACCTGGGGACAGCTTGGCCACCCCCTCTCCTGTCTAGATCGTGGGACCCTCTCAGAGGGAGGCTCTGAGTGTGTTTCACCCAAGGCAGCGTAATCACACCCCGATGCCCCTGAACTTCCAGATGGCATCATTACAGAGACATAACCCCTGACTCCCCATGTGCTGTCCCCAAAGAAGCAGAATACTCATCACATTCAAGAACATGCTCTCAAACGGGGTGCGACCTCTCGCCCATGAACCCACGCACTCCTTGCGAGGCCGATGGGGCCAGTGTGTGACGTGTGGTGGGCACTGAGCAGGGGATGCCTGGCCATAGGCCCTGTTCCATAGCACGGGCCCAGGACCCCTTCCCAGCCCACAGGGTCTGAGCCTTGCCCCACACTAGCACCAGGAGCTGCAGGTGAGCTCCGTGTCCATGGAGACAGAGGCCCTGTGCCCTTGAGGGTGGGGACACAGTCAAGGACAGATGTGAGAATGGGAGGGCCAGCTAAATGGGGGGGTGGGGTGGCCGTGGGCAAGTCCTAGCATATACTTAGGCCTCAGTTTCCTCAACTGTTAAAAAAAAAAGGCAGGTGACGGGCTTGCTGCAGGCTGGTGTCTGTCACACCGGAGGGCTCGTCGCAGCCGAGACCCCTCCCACGAGCCGGGCCCCTCGTGGGCGGGAGCATGTCTGGGAACCACCAGGCCAGGGCACACCATCCCCACCCCGCCTCTCGCTTCTCCTTTCTGGAATGTTCTTGGAGCCAAACACTGCGCTCTCCCCGGTGCCCTCTTTGAGAGGACCGTGCAGCCAGCCACATGGGGCTCGATTCACTTTGAGTCTCCGGAGCTGGTCGCCTGCGGTCTCAATAGACACGCAGACCACCTCGGGCACGCCTGATGGCGCCTGCGTGCTGGCCTTGAGGTCTCCGTCGCTCCCGAAGCCTCCAGACCTCCGCGAGAGCCCGAGACAGGCAGCGAGGAGCGGTCACCTTGCGGATGTAGGCCTGCAGCCCCGTGACTCCGTACATCCGGAAGACGAACCACATCTTCAGGGAGCGGAACCTGCGTCCCAGCGGCAGCTGCCAGTGCTGGACAGAACACAGCGGGTCTCAGGGGCCCCGCGGGGACCGGCCCCCTCCGTGGGGCGACCACCCCCCGCTGCCCCGTGCAGGGTGGCCCGGCCCATGCAGGAGGGAGCCGGTCTCACAGCGAGGGGCAGGTGCAGACAGACCGGACTGCTCACTGGGCTCACCGCGAATTTGCCAGAATTCGCCCTCAAGGCAGAAACCACAAAAGAGCCCAGAGGCCGCTGCGAGCCCACGAGGGGGGAAGCTGACACAGAGCTGCCAGGTGTGTGGTCGGGGCAGGGGGCGTGGGCCGCGCAGCGGGCAGGGGACACCCGTGCCTGTGAGGAGGGGGAGGAAGGACCAAGGCCCAGAGCGTGGGCGAGACCGGTGCCCCAGGCCCTTTGCACATCGGGGGCCCAGAGACAGGCCCCCATACCCGGGCCCCTGCCTCGAGTTCCAGGTCAGCACAGCCCCGGGGCTCCATGAGGCAAGTCTCCCACGTACCCTGTAGTCAGTGATCAGCCCTGGAAAAGAGGAGAAGGGAGAAAGAAACCATCAGGTTCGGGGGTTGGTGGCACGCCTGATCCTTCCCACGTTCTCGGTCAGTCCTCCTGAGCCAGCCCTAAGGCCGAGAGCAGGGGCTGCCTGGTCTCTGCGGCGCTTCGAGCACGCAGAAACGCTGGACTGCGTGGGCTCCCATCCATGTCGCTTTCCGAGGCGACAGGAGTGCGGAACCATGAGATTCCCCTGGCACCCAGGGTGACGCCGGCATCGGGCTTGCGTCGGGCCCCATCACCCACCCGCTCACCCGCTCGGTCCCACGTGGGAAGGGGGGTTGAGCGATACGAGTGATTAGAACACAGACAAGGAATCGCCCTCAGCGGGCGGTCAGCACCCTATCCCCGGGTCTCAGTCCAGTGCCTGGCACAGGGCGGACCCTGGCGAGGGTCCCCCGAGTCTGTCTCACTGTCCAGGATGCCACAGCTTCTCCGTGGTCATGGGAAAGTCCAGCTTGCCTTTCCCAAGACCGATGGGGAGAGGGCTCTGGACCAGACTCTCACAGACAGGACTTCCTATGTGGGAATCCTGGGCAAGGAGGTGAGGGAATTTGGAGATGTGCGTCTGTCCTGTGGTGACCCCGACCCTCTCCTGCCATCCAGACCAGGCATACTGGGGCCCCCCAGACGCCCCCATTCCCAGGTAAGAGCGGCCGTGGCATGGTCATTGCAGCCCTGACTGCTGTCAGCTGGGACGCGCCGTCCACCTAACTCGACCCTCCACCACCCTGTGCTTGGTCCACGGTGCAGGCGGGCAGCTCTGCATGGTATTGAGCAGAAAACCGAGAGTCACCGCTGACGGTGACTCCCCACCTGCAACCCGGCTGGGGCAGACCAGGCGTTCCCTCTCCTGGGGTCTGAAATGGCAGAGGCGGGGACCCACTGGACCCACTGGGCTCCTTGTTCCGTGAGGGACCCTGAGACGAAGGCACACAGCTGCGGGAGGCCGACCGGCGCAGTCTGCGGCACAGCTGGCCGGACACATCTTCTTGGCTCCGCATCCAGCGCCCCTGGGAACCCTCTGTGTTCGGGAACCTCCCGCTGGGGCCCCAGGGCAGGGGGAACGCAGCTCTGGCGGAAGCAGGCCCCCCCACGAGGCCATTGCTTACCTGAGTCCTGGTGGCTGTGCTTCAGGTACACAGGGTCCATTTTGAAGGTGCCTATCAGGTCCACCCGCCGCTTCACCCTGGTTTCAGAGGACAGATGATGGGCTTAGGGGAGACAGCAGCCGCCTGCCCCTCCTCCACCTGGCCCAGGCCCCACACCTGCGCCCCCCCACCACCACGCAGGGCTTCACGGGGGCACGGTGCGCATCTGCGGAGCTCCAGGCACCTCGGGCAGGTGGTATAATAAAGAACAAACGTTTGGTCTTTGTCCCTGGTTCCCGGTGCGCAGCGCCGAAATGCCTTGGAATCTGGGCGGCGGTCAGAGCGCCCTTTACGCGCCAAGGAGACGGCAGGCGGCCGGAGCCCTGGCTTCAGGACGGGGCTGATTGCCGGGAAGACCGCGCGGCAGGTGAAGGGCCGCTCTTCGAGCCCCACTGCCCCGTCTCAGGAGAGGGAGGGGCTGCGGGTCGTACTCCTCACCGGTGGCCCACGAGCCTGTCGCCCTGTCCTCGCGCCCGTGTAGTGACACCTCTGTCAAACCCCACGTGACGCAGTTGGCTCGCTGGCCTCTGGACACGCCTGAAGGGGAAGCTGCGCCCCGCCCCACCCACCTCCTCCCCGGCGTCCCTTCCATGTGGCCGTTCATTTCTGTCCTTTCTAATGAGCCGCACACGTAAGGCCAGCGCGTTCCTGCGCGGACGACGGGGGACGCGGAGAGCCGAGGGGCGGGAAGACCCGTGGTTCCCAGGGAGCTCCGCCCTCGGTCACGACGGGCGCACGGCCCCCCCTCGGATGCCCACAGGTATCTGAGCTGGTTTTCCTTTTTTCCAATGTAAAAATATTATGCAGTGTTAACACTGTGTAAGAAGGGTATAACTAAGAATACCGCTTCCGAAGGAAACCTGAACGCACAGTCAAATCCGTGCGATGCTCCCCCACCGCCCCCAGAGGGCGCCGCGCGGCTCGTCTCGCCCACGGGGTTCTGAATTTTCTTCCGCCCGAATCCCTAAGGCATCTACAGTGTTGTTCTGCACGTTTCTAAAACATAACACACACACACACACACAAGAGCGTTAAACCTGAGCGGCGTCATTTTTTGCAGTTTGCCTTTTCTCTCAAAAGCGCACACATGCCTTTCCCACGTGCTCATCCACGCGGCCCCGTCTGTGGCTCTCGCTCCCGGCCGCAGACCGCTGCGCCTTCGTGATTAGACACGCTCCTGGTCGTGCCCGGAGCGCCCGTGGCGCCCGCGAGCACAGAGGGCCGCCCCCCCCCCCCGCCCGCCCGAGGCCATCCCCGCGGCCGTGCATCCCGCGAGCCCCGCCAGCACTCGGCCTGCACCGGATTCCTCCGCCGGCTGCCATCCCCGTGTTCCCCGGCAACCCCAATGCGCGTTTCCGTCGCCCGCGAGGTGGCGGAGCCTTGAGCGCAGACAGAGGCCGGCCGGCTTCCTCTCCGGGGAGCAAGCTCCGGGCCACGTCTCCGTGGGCCGTCCGCCTCCGGGGGCGCGCAGGCCGGAAGCCTCTGCAGACCCTGCGGTGCCGCCTCTGCCCTGTTCCCCGACCGCGGTTCTCCGGGCTGCGCGCGCGCGGAGGGGCCACGCTCGTCCTCGCTGCGCCCGGGGCTGGCCCGGGCCCAGCGCAGTGGTTCAGCTGTAACAAGTTCGGCAGAACGCCGGCCGGGGTCTGCCCCGCCCTGCGCCGAGGCCCCACGCCGAGGCTTCCTCGCCGTGTATGCAGGTGACAGGTCACGCCATTCGGCGAGGATTTCTGGTGGGCTTCCAAAAGTTGCATCGTTTCCTCCGTGAAAATCTACAGCGGCTTTGCTGTGTGGAGTCGTCGTAGCCTTGTATCTTTCGATGCTATTACAAACAGTATTTCTCTTTGAAAAAGAATTACGTGCGCGGCGTGTTGCATACGTAAAAAATTCGACCTTAAAAAAAATGTCCTGTATCCAGAGTTCTTGCTGTGTCTCTTGTTCATCAAGCTTTCACTGGAGGTTTTCCTGTCGGTTGCAGACAGTGCTGTCACCTCAGATTAACGCGTTTTATGGCTTCCTGCCGAGGGTCCCACTTCCACTTCTCTCTCTGGGGATGCGGCCGGGACAGCACAGTGCTGGGGACAGCCCGGAAATCCCTATTTTTCCCCTGATTTTAAGAAAGTGCTTCTAACATTTCACCACTAAGAACAGGTTTACTACAGCTTTCTGGTAGATTTTTGAAAAGCAGATGAAGGAGGTTCTCTCCTGTTCCTATTTTACTCAGAGCGTTGCCCTGAATGGGTGTTAAATGTTATCTGACGCTTTTTCAGCATCTAAGAGGATGAAAACTTTTTCATTCTTTACTGTGAACGTGGCAAATGACATTTTAAAATCTTCACATTTTTTAAAATCGCCTGGGTGTTTCTGGAATATACTAGGTGGCGGTACAGTTTGTTTTTAATCAACTTTTGTCGGCTGATGTCTGAGTAGTCGCTACACTTGAGCTGGTCCTGCGGGCTCTGGCTTGGCTCCTCCTCCAGTCTGGGGATCAAAGTCACGCTGGCTTCCTGACACGAAGGGCTGTGTCCTGCTGTCCCTGAGGATGACACGTGATGGGGCAGTCACCTGCCTGGGCGCCCGGCAGCGCTTGCTGTGAAAAGCTGGGTGTCTCTGTTATGTGTGACTTGAAGGTTGGGGGGCACCATGTCTTGGAGGGCTACAAGCTTTCCCAGGTTTGCTTCTCGCAAGCATTTGTTTTGGAAAGGTGTCTCTGCCATCATTGAGTATGTTTATCTTAAAAAACCTGCACCTATGCCCCGGCCTGGTGTGGCTCAGTGGATTGAGCATCAGCCTGCAAACCAAAGGGTCGCTGGTTCGATTCCTAGTCAGGGCACATGTCTGGGTTGTGGGCCAGGTCCCCAGTAGGGGGCACATGAGAGGCAACCACACCTGGATGTTTCTCTCCCTCTCTTTCTCCCTCTCTTCCTCCCTCCCCTCCCCTCTGTCTAAAATTAAATAAAGAAAAACTTTTAAAAATAAAATAAAATCCTACATTCTGCATAAGTCTCCCTGAATGAGGGCTCAGGTTATCAACTTAAAGGATCCAAAATACTACCAGCACCAGGACCAAAGTGCAAAGAAACCAAAAACATAAAGCAAAAAATTGTGCACAAATGGCCCAAGAGCAGGTCTACAATCAAGTCTTCCCATAATTACAGTGGTTAAAAATCTTCCAAAGTAACTGAAAAAAATTAACAAAAATAAAAAAAAACTCCGTGGAACAGAAATGTACTAAAGTTATAAAACTTTCTGTGATAAAATTTAATTTTTAAAAGATTTTTAAATTTATTTATTTTGAGAGGGAGAGGGAGAGAATCATCAGTGTGTGGCTGCCTCTCACGTGCTCCCTACTGGGGACCTGGCCCGCAACCCAGGCACGTGCCCTCACTGGGAATCAAAAAAATTTAATTTTATTTGGAAAAAAAATCAAGCCTCTTTCTAAAGGCAGATAAAGCATGCCCTCGGTGTGTGGGGTAGTAGAGGCTGCCTTTGGAAAGTGTCTGGTACTAAAGCAACATTAACATCTGAGAAGAATGTTCCCCATTTACTTACAAAAGATTCAAAAAGCCCCACGAACAGTGGAAAGCTCCGGAACAGAGTGACGGGGTCACAGTGACCGTGTTTACCGCGACAGTGACGACCCCGAGTTCCGGGAGCTCCGAGTGTCCCGTGCACGTCGGTGTTTAGAAAACACGGCCGACGTGTTTACTTTGAATCGCGGCCTCGCCGTCGTGAGATTTCCTTAAACAAAAGAGAGACAGCCGCCTCTCGCTGGAAGGAAGGCTGGAAAAAGAGACCCATGTACAGCTTGTTCGCTGTGTCAGCAAAATCTGTAAGCACTTCTATGAAAAAAAAAGTCAGCACTTGGCCTGGCTTGCTGGTTTCCGACCCGGGCCTGCCGAGCGCGGGGGCCCCTTTCCGGGAGGCGCTCGGCCAAGCGTCCTGACCGCGGTCAGGGCGCCGCCTCCTCCTCCTGCCGCGACGTCCTGGGGCGGCCAGCCCGCGCGCTGCGGTGCGGGCCCCCAGGGCGGGCACCCTCGCTCCCCCACACTCGCTGTGGCCACGCGGCCGGGCCCGGCCTGTGCGCGCCCCCGCGGACCTGCGGGCCGTGCGCGGTGCCTGGCCTCCGGTCTGGGCGGCGGGTTCGCGGAGCGCGCGGAGGCTCCAGGGGCAGCTGGAACAGCAGCCGGAGCGGAGCCGGGGCCCGGGTGGGCCTCGCTCACACCGGCAAACCGCTCTCGCTCTCCCGTTTCTCTGGCTCCGTGGGGGCCTTTCCCGTGGGCTCCACGCGTGCTGTTCCGTGCACAAAAGTGCGTGTGCTCCTGGTCTGCGTCCTGTGAGGTGTGCGACTCTCTCGTTTCACGCAGGACTCGCTGCTCCAGCGGGGACCGTGAGCCGTGAGAGGAGCCATCACAGCTGTCCGGCGGGCCCTGCTGTGCAGCCTGGACGCGCCAGCAAAGCAACCCCGGGGAGGCGGGGGCGACGGGAGCGGGCGAGAGCACGGGGAGGCAGGAGCCACCTAAGAGTCACTTCTGGCTCGAAGGGGGTGTGCACGGCCCCAGGGTCGGTGGCTGCGGTGACTGGGGGAAGAGGCGGTGCCCCGCGCGAGGGTCCTTCCGAGGACACGTTTGGAGACAGTCTTCCCACGATCAAGCGAGAATCAGGTCCTAAGTCTCCTAAGGACCAGTGTGTCCTCCAAGGCGAACTGCTCTCATAAACCCGAAAGAAGCAGCTTCCAGTGTCTCCTGCCTCCCCCAATGCTGTTTCTTTAAACGTCGTCCGTGAGACGAGCCTGCCAGCCGAGTTAAGGTCCGAGCCCTGTCCCCACTGTGACTGCAGCACCCCAGGGCGGCACCGCTGTCGTGACCGCGCAGAGGCGGGCCTGGGGAAGAGTGGCCCTTCCCCGGGGGTTCCTCAGCAGGTGTGCGTCGGCCTGTGGACTTGGATTCCCTCGACAGCCAAGGGCGGAACCGCAGAAACAACTGGGCTCGAGCTGCGGCCCGGGCTCCCTGCACTGGCGCTCCGAGTGAGTCAGAGCCCAGATTTGCCGGGTCAGCTTCTCTTTCCGCTTGCTCTGGGTGACAGTGTCCCCACCAGGGCCAGTTACCGCCAGGGGGCTGGGGGGGTGAGCAAGGGAAGCAGGCGTGAGGAGCAGCTGTCCACGCACCCCCAGCCCCGGGTCCCCCAACACCAGCCGCTGTTCTAAAGAGCCCTGGGCACAGGGCCCTGGTCAGCAAACGCACGGGGAACTCACCACATAGCGGAGCAGTCGAAATTCACCAGGAGCCACTTGTGGGGGTTAAAATTAAAGGAATCTGCAAACTGCCAAGAAATGATAAAAACAAAAGGACACACGAGTGATTTCTGCTAAGTACAAGGCAGGGCCCATAGGTGATAATGAGCAGTGTGTCTTCTTAAGCAAAACAGGGAGGCCTTGAGTGTGTGTGTTGGGGTGGGGGGTGGGATTTAGGCCACCGCAGCCTGGGCCTGGTCTCTGGGACCCACAGGGGCAGCCACCAGACCTCGGAGCCTCTTTTGATGCACTTTCGAGTGGCCATAACAAAGCACAGCTCGTGAAAGGCGAAGCTGATACGCATCCCATCCTGGCTGGGGCTTGTGAGGGGGAGGAACAGGTCGGGGTCAGTGAGTGGGTTCCGGCCCCAGCGGGTCCCAGCTGCAAATAACTGGTTCTGGGACCACTCACCCGTGGTCGGCGCCACCTGACCGTCCAGCGGAAAGCCAGAGATTCCAGCAGCCGCGGGGCCAAGGAGATCGGGCTGCCTTTCTGCAGGGCTGTCCTAAGGGCCAAGTTCTTGTGCTTTTCAAAGTGGGTGCCCGGATTCCCCCCCGACCGTTAACAGCACCTGGGTCCCCCCGGAGTCCTGGGGACAGCGCCACAGGCCACAGGGCTAATCCACAATCGGGGCATAAATGATCCTCTGGCCAAACCTCCTAACGGGGGCGGGGGGCTGGGGAACGGGCGCTGGGGGGATTTGGAACTCTTCCCAAGGGTCCTCTACTTGTTCCAGGGATGAGCCTGGAGGAGGCAGGGGGGGACAAGGGGCCAGGTGCGCATTAGCGGGGACATGGGGACAGCTGAGGGCCCCGCTCTGGGGTGCAGGTTCATTTCCTGCCAGGCTTCAATCGAAGTCTTTTGAGAAAGAGACAGGAAATTACCAAGTTTCATTTGTTGATCAAAGGTAACAAAAGGTGAGAGAAAGGCTTTGTTTGCTGGGAATGTTATTAGCTCGCTCCTGGGGGCTGATGTGTTTAAACTTCTTTCATTACCCAACTGCGATATTTTCATCTTCCTGCCGACAGGGAGAAGGCTCTTATCTCCCGGCAGGACTCGGGCAGGATATTGCCGCCCTTATCTGAGCCAGCGAGCCGAGCGCGAGGCACCGCCCGCCAGGCAGGAAAGGGTCCCGGGAAGACGAGGACCTCCTCGCTGGACCCGACATCCTGTCTGCCGCTGATAGACCCCTCCCCCCTCCCCCGCAGCCAGAGCGCCCTCCCTCCCCGCTGCACTGGTCTGACCAGGAGGCACCCCTGTGAAAGGTGAAACCTCAAGTTCACGGGGAAGAAAAGAGATGGCAGGAAAAGGTCTGAAACCTAAACCTGGTGGTTAGAAAGGCCTAGTCCTGGGAGAGCCTCTCCGAGCCCCAGGGACGCCTGGCCCTTCCCCTGACCTGCGGGGGAGGTCACTCCCAGGGAGGTGGATGGGCTGTCCCCGTAACAAAAGGCATTTCTGTGGCAGAGGGACTGAGCCTTCGGCTCCCAGCACCAAACAGCACCAGCAATCAGCGGTGACCTGCGGAGGGCCGAGGGTCAGCACCCTGACATCAGCGCCTCTCACACAGCCCCCTGTTCATGGAGGGCTTTGGGGGCTCTGTTCACAGCCTGAGGATCGATCTGAGCCCCCACGTATTCCGTGATCAATAAATCATTACCGAGTGAATGGGGCAGCGAGCGAATGCAATGGAAACGCAAACCAGAGGCGACGGACCCATCCGTGCTCCGGGGACCGCTCCTTTCAGAACGGGGACATTTGTACTCTGCCCCTCTGACCCCCTCTGCCTGGCATGACAGCATTCTCAGGCCCGGACTGGTAATTAGGCTGTGGACGGGCGGCAGGACATGGGAGTGGGGACAGGCTCTGAGGGACGGTCTCCCCAGGCCCTGGTGACAATTAATAACAGCATCTGAGGCCGGTGCAGCGCTGACTGGGCGCCAGGCGTGTCTGTAACCCGTTAAATAGGATTAACTCCTCTGATCTGGCATCAGCCCCTCGAAGGGGGCAGCAGCTACATCCGTCATGGGAGAGGCGGCCAGGATGCCGAACCTGCCCAAGGGGACACAGCACCTCCCGGAGCGACGCTGGGGTCCGAACAGGCCATCTAGGCCCTCGCTGCTGCACCCTGCGTGGCGAGGTCTCAGGAAACCCCGTCCCTGAGCACCAGACTGGTGCGTGGCCGCTCCCACACATCTCCGTCCCCGACTCCAGACGTCAGAGGTCCAGGCAGGGGTGGGGGAGCAGGCCCTCGGATGGGGATTAAAAAAAAAAAACCTCACCGCTGCTGCGAAGCAGTCCCACTGGAGTGCACACCCACCTCCACGCCGTTGAGAAGATGCCGGAACTCGGGGCAGATGAAGGCACTCCCCGCGTAGGCAGCGTCGATGTGCAGCCACAGGTCTTCCTTGTTACCTGGAGGCCAGAGGTGACTGTGAGTTCTGCGGCGGACACCCTGCTCGTGTGGGCCTGACGCTGGCTCGCCCCTGGATCCCTGAAGGCCTCCCCACCTGGATGGAGGGCAGGGAGGCCGAGGGCTGGGGGCGCAGCCTACTGGCCCGGCACGCCCCCCGCCGACCAGGCGCTCAGTGCAGTGTGTGTGAAGTAGCACTATGACAAAGTCGGAGTTCATGGCGTCACGTTGAACATCCGATTACGTGGATCACCACAGTGAGATGATGCCGTGGAGGAGAACCCAGAGGAGGGTGCCCCCAACGCCCACAGAAAACGGCGTCGGGAGACAACTCACACGGTACTCACAGAGGGGCCCCAGTTCCGGGAGGCAGTCGAAGGAGCAGCAGGACGTGGTCCCCAGGGTTGCCACCACCTGGAGAGTACAAAGCAGACGTCTGTTCAGGCCCTCAGGTCCCGGCCACAGCGACCGCCCCGAGCCTGGAGCGTGGGCCTCGGTGATGCCGCTTCGCGGAGACGTGACCCTGAGCGCGCAGTGGCCTGTGTGGGAAGGAGGCATCTCAGCAATCTGTCCCCTCGCATCTCCTGTCCCCCCGACACATCGCGATTCAGTTCGATGCAGGGACTTCGGTTTGTGGGTCGTAGAAGCAGGACATATGCCCTCGTGGAAATTCTTTCCTGTCTGTTCATGGGCACTCGGAAGAGTGCCTAGGATAAGGCTGACCAAACATTAACACTGTTCGGCTCATAGGAGGAGGTTTGGGTTGATATGCATTGAATATAAGCTTGCGTTCTTGGATTCACACGTCATTACTGACGTCGTTCTGAGCACGGAGCATTTTGTAAAAATGACGAACAGCTCCTGCCCCGGGAAGGGCCCCGGCTGGGAGGAAAGAGAGCGTTCGCTCTGCAGACGGAATGTCCAGTTGCCACCACAGCCTCCTCCTCTGCTGGACGCAGTTATGGTCCCTGCTGTACCTGACCTACGTGAGACTCCGGAGTTGGGTTGGGGACCCGCAGGGAGACGGGGCCCAGGTGTGGTCAACTCTTGTTGTCCATCCAGTTAAAGGGCCCAGCACCCTAGGCCATGTCCCGGTCCCTGCAGCTAACCCGAACCCATGCGGCCCCAGCAGGTGGGAGGCTGGGAGTGCTGGTGGGGACCAGACTCTTGGGGTGGGGGGGCCCTGTCTGCTCAGTGCTCTTGCAGCTCACCCTGATTCTCAGAAGCTGCTCCAGCGACCAGCACCTGCTCGGCCCCAGGGCCTGACGAGCTCGGCTTGGTGACATTAACCTGATTTGAGCAGAGGCATAATTGCATTTGGGCAGGAGGAGGGAGGGAGGGGACAAGGCTGGCGCCTCATCTCTGACAGCTCCCCCCCCCGCCGCACCCCGCCTTCCTGCTGCCCAGAACACGGTCCCTTCCAGAGCCTTCTCTCCGGCCTTAGCCACCGACCTGCCCGCTGTGCTTGGGTGCGCGCTCCTCGGGCATGGCCCTCTGCCCCGGCCTGACCTCGGCAGGCGGGGCGCGCAAGCCCCCACAAGGCAGCCAGGGGAGCCACCACAAGCCCCAGGCGTGCCCAGGGGTCAGAGGTTTGGCCTGCCTGGCCCCCACCTGCCAAATGCGTCCTTGGCTCTCAGCTGGGGGTCGTGAACTCTGAGGGGTGTGCGACTCCTGGCGCATTTAATGAAGCCAGAGGCCCCAAGTCACCAGGCACGCGCAGCCTTCTAACCACGAGATTCGTGAGTCCCAGCTTTGCCCTGAGGGTCCCGGCTGCCTCTCGCGAGCTGGCGTCACCAGCCCTCCTTGCTGGTTTGGGACAACGGACCCGCTGCGTTTGCACGAACATCCTATGAATTCTGGGCCTTTGCCCTCTAGGGAGCCGGGGCGGCTCCGAGGACTGGGAGACGCCCAGACAGCGGGAGGGCCCACGGAGCAGCGCCTCCTGGTCCCGGGTGCACACAGGACCTTCCGCAGCGGCGAACTGTGCTCAGCGCCCGGCTCCGCCCTCGAGATTCTGGTAAAACGGAACCATCACCACCCCTCAGGGCTGCCGTGGTGCTGGCCGCTGGGCCCCTGGGCCGTCAGGTGTGATGGGGCGGGACCCCGCCTGCTGCCTAGGCCACCTCGGGGGTGACGGCTCCCAGGCCCCGGCGGCCACGCCCGCCGTGCCTCCCCCATCAGAACACGCCTGTCTGCGCGCAGGAACAACCCGGGGCTCCTGGCGGGGCCCATGTTTCAGTCACATCACCGCTCGCTGGCGCCTCTCACCGGGGCGACCACGCTGAGCTGCGCTGCTCGGCCTCTGCACTTTAGCGGTAACACGGTGCACACGCACTCCTCACGCACACGCACTCCTCACGCACACGCCCATCACGCACACCCCAGGGCGGAGCTGTGACACAAAGACCCTTCAAACTGTGACGGTGCGGTGTCCCTTCCCAGGAAGCAGGAGCGACTTGCTGCCTAGCAGGGCCCTCCGCGCTGGGGTTCTCTGCCAGCTCCTTTCTGAGATGTACGCGGGGAAGGCAGACGCACGCGCCCTGCTCCAGCCTCACCCAAGGAGGGGCCCCTGTGCCACCAGGCCTGGGACCTCCCAGGCCCTAAGCCCAGGCCCAGGCGGCCTCAGGCATTGGCACCCCGCTCGCTGAACTTACAAAGAAAGGGATCAGACCGGCCGCCTTGTCCCTCTCCAGCGCCTCCTGCAGGGCGGACGCGCGCATGGTGAACTTGTCGTCCGAAGGGATGGCCTTGAATTTCACGCTTCCGATTAATGCAGCTCTTTCCACGGAGCTGTGGGCCTGCAGAGAAAGCAGCCGAGTTCGACCCGTGCAGCCCACAGGGGCCCCGAGTCCCCGGCTCTGCAGAGCGCGCCCACAGGCCAGGCTGCGGCTGGACCTGCCCAGAAAGCGCCCCCTGGCCAGAGCCCCTCCTGCCAGCCTGCTGCCCTGGCCTCGAGGGCTGCCCAGAGCACATCTCCGGGATCGGGGTGGACACCTTCGGCCCTGACCCCCAGAACCAGATGGGAGCGTCACCCAGGCCCCACTGGTGCGGCCAGTTCACCCGAGTCCCGCCTGCATCTTCTCAAGTTTCCCCCTGGCCCCTGGGAGGCCAGGGGGGTACAAACACGAATGAACAGCTCGCTGCCCGTGCAGACGCCTCCGACGTACGGAGTCAGACTCCACCTGCAGGGACCGGCCCGACCCAAGCGGCCAAAGAAAGACGGGCGTTGACGCCGTCTCCGCCACCTGCCTTTACGACCCTGGACGAAGCCGCCCCCGTTGAGGCGCCTGGCCGAAAAACGCGTTCCGAACACACGCCCAGGACCAGCTCAGCGGTTCTGCGTTGGGCCCAGACTCTCGAGGGCGGGGCCGTTGAGCCCCCCTGGGGACCTCCCGACCGCAGTCTCCCCCCCCACCCCCGAGGCCCTCTCCTCGGCGCCAGTCTGTCCTCCGTTGGTCCTCGCACTGCTCTGTTTCTGGTCCTGGGTTTTTTTTTAACCCTCTTCAAAGGGCCAGGCGGGGGAACGGCCCCGGATGCTCCCGTTTGCCGAGTCCTCTCACCTGGGCCCCACATCTCAGGCCGACTCCCGTCGGAGGAGCAGCGGCCCCCAGGAGAGATGTGCGTGTCCCTGGTCGATGAGGAAAAAGGCTCAGAGGATTTACACGGTTGGCCGGAGGTGACGGAACTTAAAATAGCGGAGCGGGGAAGGGAGCCCAGGGCTCTGAGCCCCCGTCTCGGTCCCTGGCGGCCTCTCTGAAGGCGGCCGGGGGGTCTCGGGGGGTCCCAGCTCACTGTGGGCAGCCACGGAGCTGGTCGCTGTGACCTCACAGCGTGATCATTTTCAACCGGATTTACTGAGTTCCCGCGTGCGGCCCACGCCTTCCCGCCAGTGCGGGCGTCCACCTCCATGTCCCCGGCTGGACGGGGCTGCTCTTCGATGTCGGAGGATGCCGTCACTCTGTCTCCGTGTGACATAAAGCAGACCGCACAGATCTGGGCGGCCCCGTGGAGCTTCGGGACGACACGCTTACCTGGTCCGAGAAGTAAGCCACCAGCTTCTCCAGGACGGCGGCGTCCGTCAGCCCCGGGCAGGTGGCCTGCAGGCGGCGCGTCACTTTGCCCCGAGCGGCCAGCAGGGCCATCAGCGTGGCCTCACTGGCGCTTCCCTAAAGTGGAGGAAGGTGGAGATGAGCTTCAGAGCCCAGCGAAGGGGCTGGGGTCCAAACTGGGAGACAGAGGGTTAATTAAACCTGCTCTTCCTAGAAAGTGAGCCTGAGACCGAGGAGGTGGTTCTCCTTCGCACAGGAGACCCTGGACTCCGGTGACCGCCTGCCACCTGAGACTTTATTCTCTCAGAGGAGCCGCTGGGCCCGCCTGGGACCAGCACTAAGCCGGGCTCTGTGAGCCTGGCCACTTGGACAGAGACATTTGTATTTGCTGGTAAATGGGGGTGCTTCCCGGAGACTCCGAAATCACCGTGGAACAGGGGACCCCAGCCCCTGGGTGTCAGTCCACGGCCTGTAAGGCCACGGCCTGAAGCCCAGCCCCTTCATCCACAAAACCAGCGCGCGGTGCCAAAGAGGTCGAGGGTCACTGCCTCAGAGGGTCCCCCAGTGCCCCGTGGGAGGGGCCAAGTCACGCCCTCCTGAGTCCGAGTCCCCAGTGTCGGAGAGGGGGATGCAGACGTGGGTGCGCGCAGAGCGGCGACCACGTGAGGACGCCAGGAGGGCACTGTCCGCCGATGGCTGCGCAGAGGCCTCGGGGGCAGCCGGCCCCGCCACCACCTGCGCTCGGACTCCCAGACTCCGGGACCGTGCGTCCTGTGCGCCAGCACCTCTCTGCCGTGGGGGCCGCCCCTCAGCGAAGCACCGCCGCGAACGCCGCCGACCGATTCCGGGACCGTGGGAGGGCGGGGCCACCTTCCCTCCTCCGAGGCTGGGCTCAGCACACACCCCCGTGTCATGCCACGTGATCGGACGGCAACCCGGGTCCCAAGTGTCGTCGCCTTCAGGTGGAGACCCAGCTGGCAGAGCGTGGGGCCTGGCGCACGCGCACCCCGCCCGTCCCGCCCGGGCTGGCCGGGCCTCCCCACACGTCTGAGCGCCTTCCCCCCGACGGGCTGCTCGTGACCTCTGAGCCTTAAGGAAATCCTGCAAGAACCCAGGGGCTGAACGGGACCCAGGTTAGAAAGGCGACACGTAAAAGGTGGGTTTCTGTTGGCTGCGAGGGAGGGATTGTCAGAGTTTAGACAATCCCTTACAAAGACAAATTCAATAAAAAAATAAAGGTTAGCCTCTCTGCTCACGATTTATCCTCTCTGCATTTGTCCTGTTTGCCTAGTTTTATTACCAATTCAAGGCTTTTGTTTCTTTTAAGCCAGCTCCGGTCCTTGGGGCAGACGGGCGGGATTTAAAAGCTAAATTCGGTTCCTCGTGGCTCTAAAATGCGTGGACTCTCCACGTGTTCGAAGCCTCCTTAACTCCACCTCCATGATGGCTTCCCGCTCCCTTCAGGTGGCGGTCCCTGTGGCGGGGATTGCGGGTGCGGGGCCGCCCGCCTGCGGTGCCTGTGGTTGGAGAAGCCGGCTGGCGTGGCTGAGTTGGCTGCGGCGGGGTGTCCCAGCTCCCTGGATGGGGCTCAGGGACACTGCTCTTGGGTGGCTGCTGTCCTCAGGCACCCCCACGTTCCGTGGGTCCTGGACCCTCACTCATCCTCGCTGCTGGTGGAGGCCTCTCCGAAGGCCCAGGGGCTGCGTGAGCACCCTTTCCCCCAGCCCTCCCGTGGGGCTGCAGCCTCTCGAAGGACACAGGCACTCCCACCATGTCCCCCTGCTCTGAGCCCCATCTTAAGGAAAAGCCGAGGACCACCATGCCCGGTGGTTCCTCGGGGGTCTGTCTCCCCCAGGTTCTGTCCACGTCCTGAGCGAAGACGTTCCTCCTTCAGGCAACCAGAAGTGACTCTTAAAAAGCCGATGACGTCACACTCTGTGAGCACCAGCGCCCTGGCCCGGGGGCGGCACTGAACTCGTGGCCCCTCGCTGGAAGCAGGTTCCCGCAGAGGGCGCGGCGGGGTGCCTGACCTGGTGCGGACAGCGGATGACACCTCCGCTGTGTCACAGCAGACAAAGGTTGCCATGGCGAGGCTGCCCGGAGTCAGAGCAGATGCTGGGGGTGCAGGGGGCCGGCTGCTGAGCGGGGAGCGGAAGGGGCCCCCCGCCTCCTGGGTGTTCAAGTGCCTGCCAGGCGCCCATGGGAAGTGGCTTTTCCCCCACCGGCACTCTGGCACCCAATTACGGGACAATTTGCAGCCCTGGTCACTGGGCTCTGAGGAGGCTTTGACCTCTGACTCATGCACCCGCTGCTGCTCTGACGCCAGCAGCTGTGATTAGAGCTCCGAGGGGCTCAGCATCCTCTGCAGCGGTGGCCCGAGGGCTGTCACCGAGATCCGGCTCTCTGGGGCCTGGCAAATTACCACAATCAGCTTGTCAGCCGGGAAGGGCGAGGGCGCGCTTCCGGAGGCAAACGGGGCCTCGCTGCCCCGCTCCACTCTCGTCCAGTGACCGGGGGGTGGGGGGGGGCGGGCCAGACTCCAGCGGGGCAGGGGGTGCAGGACCCACCCCAACCAAAGGGTGGGACTTCCGTCGACTCTGGGAAATGGAGTGGGCTTGCGGGGAAAGACCCCTGAGAGACAAGCCCAAGGCAGCACGCGGGACTCCGGACGCCGTAACCGAGCGAGCGGCCTGGCGAGCTGGCGAGACATGCGAGGCCCCAGCGACGCTGGACGACGAGCCGAGCCTCGCCGGGGCTCGGGCCCTGGGGCCGGACACACTGCCAGCCTCGTGAAGGCTTCACGCCCGTCTTCGTTCTTTTTCACCGGGGCTCCCGTCTGACGAAGCGTGCAATGCCGGGGGGCGGGGGAGGACAGAGGGAAGCGGCCTGAGCCGGCCACGTGGGCCCGGGGGCCCCGGAGACGTCCCACCTGCAGCGGCCCGTTTAGCAAAGTGGCCCCGGGCTGTCTGTGTCAGCGTGACTCGAGTGCAGGTTGGAATGCTTATCCCCGGGCCTGTGTCTCTAGGGACGGGGCCTGGGTCCGCCGCAGGCTGGATGCAGTCCGCACCAGGAGGGCCTCCCAGCCACGCCAGTGGGTCTTCGTCCTGGAGTCCATGACGCTTCTTCGCCTTACGTGGCAGAGGGATCTCGCTGATGAGATCAAGTTAAGAACCTTGACCCGGGGATTATCTCAGATTATCCGGGTGGACCCAGACTAATCCCAAGGGTCCTGGAGTGTGGAGAGCAGTCTGTGGTCAGTGAGACTCGAGGGAAGGGAGGGCCTGTAAGACAGGGCGTGGCTGGCTTTGGAGATGGAGGCGGGGCCCTGGCCAGGACACCAGCGCCTTCTAGAAACTAGGAGCGTCCAGGGAGGGTCTCCAAGGCGCCCCGGTCGGACCGGTGCCAAGTGCACTTGGGGGCCTGCGCTGGGTGCAGAGCTGCCTTCCTGTTCCCTTGGGCCACGGCCGCCGCAGGCTGCACGTCGTCCGGCCCAGCAGGCAGCGGGGCTGCGGCCTGCGCTGTTCTCAGGGCCTTTGCGAGGACAGCGTCCCAGAAAAGAAGCCCTTCGCCCAAAGGGCGCGGGGCTTTCCCGACATCGCTGCCACCCACCTGATGCGAGACAGGTACCGTCAGAGAGGGTGGGGGTTCCACAGAGACCCCCTTCCTGCTTGGGAATAAAGCAGCCCCGAGCGCCAGTCTGCTCGGCGGCGTTGGCCTGCAACCCCCCTGGGGCGCCCGGCCCACCGTGAGCGTCCCTCACACGCCGTGTTCCCTGCTGCACGTTCTGACCCCACAGTTCCTGTCGCTGGCGCGTGTGGAGTGAAGAGAGGGGTTATCGCATCCCACAGAAAAGGCAGCCTCTTCGGGGGAGCTGAGGCTCCTGCAGGCGTGGAGTCGTCAGGGCCTTCGCAGCCCATGGCCACCGTGGCCGTGCAGGGGCACGTGCTGAGTGGCAGTCACCCCGTGAGCAGGCCCGGGAGCGAGGGACAGGCAGCGCCGGAACCCGAGTCTAGGCCCCGTGCGGTCGGCGTCAGCTTTGCTGCCTCTGGCAGAAACACAGGGACACCCCCAGAGCACTGTCCCTCCCGGCCGTGTCTGGAGCCCCCAGCAGAACGGAGTCCCGGGAGCTGGACGCCCCGCCCGCCTCACCTGGATCACGCCGCCCCCTTCGCCACCGCACTCGGCCAGGAAGGGCCCCGGCAGCTGCAGCATCTTCCCGAGCCAGTCCAGCATCACGGTCTCCAGCTCCGTGCACGCCGGGCTCGAGGCCTGTGGAGGAGAGGCGTGACCCCCGGCCCACTGCCCGCCGCCTCCGGTCAGTTTGAGACGAAGGGCCGTAGCGTTTTCAGAAGGCCCAGCCTGAGGCAGCAGGCTCCTGCCCGAGGCCGCTCGGAGGCATCCCTGGGCCCTTCTGGGCCAGCCCAGTGCTGGGAGCCTGGCCTGTGAGCGTCCCGTGCCCCCCCACACCTACACTCGGGTGTGGAGGGATCCCCACCCCCCAGATCCCAGGCCTGCCATAGGAGCCCACGCTCCTCGCTGTGGGGTGGGGAGGGGGGTGTCTGCCTGTGTCTCAGTGACCTCGTCGCCCTCCCCCAAAGACTCAGTTCCTGAGGATGTCACTGCCCCCCCCCACGCCCACCCGTCTCTGCCACAATTCTCCAGGGACTGGTGTCGGGACAAGGGGCCAGGACTTGCAGAGTCTGGGGAGCAGCAACAGGGCTGGACCTTTCCCTGGACCTGGGTGAGAACCGTCCACTCCCAGAAGCTATGCCAGCACCAGAAACTCGGCCAACGGGGGCTCTCGGGCCGAAACCCGTGAGGAATGGCCGGAGGGCGCAGTGACAAAACGGTGACAGCCCTGCCGCAGGGTGCCAGCAAGGTGCCCAGGCTCAGTCCGCCATCTGTGGCCTCACGGAAGCATCCAGAAAGGCTCCGCGGGGGACCCTCCCCCACAGTCCCAGGGAGCGCAGTAGGGCCGAGCCAGGATCCGGGTCCGGGGGCCTGGGGCGAGTCTCCGACCTGCCTGCCTGCGACCCTCCCTGGCCGGGCCTCTGAAGCTTCCCCGTCTCCGCACGTGGGGGCAGGCGGGCCTGGGCCGCCCCCTCCCCCGAGGTGGACCGAGCCTCCCCCGCAACGGGTCCTCCTCACAGGACCGCCGGCGCACCACGCTGGGCCGGTCACACAGCCTGCTCGGGAGCCCCATCGGGAGCGCCCACCCCGTCCCGGCGAGACCCAGCGCCGGCGAGACCCAGCGCCGGCGAGACCCAGCGCCGGCGAGAACCAGGACACGGCAGCCGGGAAAGGGGCCCAGGGACCTCAGGCTGGCCCCGGAAAGGACGCGCACAAGAGGGGGCAGGGGCCACGTCACCCTGAAGGGACAGGGCGGCTCTGGGCCCGCAGAGCCGAGTGACATCTGTGAGCCAAGCGGCCCTGCCTCAGAGGCGGCGAGCTGCGTGCGCAGGGACGAGGGGAGCTTGTCCAGGCCCCGTGGCTGCGCCCAGGCCGCTGCCCCAGCAGGTCCGAACGCCGGGCTGGGGGCCGGGGGCCCCCCGACCCTGCCATCGGGGTGAGAGTGCAGTGTCACCTGCCCCCCACCTCTGACACGTGGGGGCAGGGCCAGGCCGATGAGGGGTGCTGGCCCGAGCGAGCGAGCGTTCACCCTCTCACGCCTCGCACCCTGACTCAGCATGACTCAGCGCGACTCCGCCCCAGCAGCCTTCTCCTCGCCCCCGCCCAGGCACGTGGGCACGGCGGGCCGGAGGGCCACGGGCAGACCTGGCTTTGGTGTCCCGAGGGCACCGTCTGTGCTCTGTGTGTGTATGGGGGGGGGCCTCGGGGGGTCAGGGCCTTCCCTGCAGGGCCGTGTCGGCAGCTCAGAGGCCGGAGGAGGGAACGGCTTGCTCGCCCTCTGAACAGGGGTCTTCCTGCCATCGCGCCCCCAGGAGAAGCGGGCCTGGGCTGGGGGGGCACAGGAGCCGGCCTCAGGAGCCCAGCACTCCCCGTGGGGGACCCTCTTCCGGGACAGCCACCGGGTGGGGAGCAGACGGGTGGGACGCGGGCAGGGCATTTCTGCAGCGGGAGACCCCGGGACCCCCCCTCTGGGCTGCGTGGTGGACACGTAGGCTCCCAGGCCGGGCTGCGGAAACCGGGGCTGAGGTGCTAGCCCCCACCGAGCGGCTCTAAGACGGCCCGGCTGCGCAGAACCGCCTTGCGCGACGGGCAACTCCTCTGGAAGCGTCTCTGTCTCTCCGGCCCCCTGCGTCCACGCCCCTGGGAGGCAGCCTCTCCGGGGCTGAGCCCCCATCCTGTCCCGCAGGAGCATGGCCACCCGCCCCCACCAGGCGCTCAGGGCAGGGTCCCCTGTTCTCCTGTCACTCACCCAGGAGAAGCCGATGCAACCGATGGCCCCGCTCAGCATGTCACCGAGCAGCGCTGGAAAGGAGCTGGCCGTGGGGAAGTAGGCGAAGAAGTGAGGGCTGTGCCAGTGGGTCACCTGTGGGGAGACGGGGGTCACGCGGGGGCACGAGGGGCCGGGCCCCCAGGGTCTGCGCAGCGAGGGGTGTCCCTGAGAACGGCAGGGTTTCTGCGGAGGCCGGCGAGCCTGCGTGTCGGGGGCCGCTCGCCCTGAGGCCCTGGCTCTGTGTGTGACAAGCCTGGTTCAGAAAACCGCTCCTTCAAAAAAAGCCCATATCAGAAAAAAAGTGGAAAAAGGCGTGCCTCCAGAGGTTTCTTCAGCTGGTGATGCTGCCAGTCCCCCACTTCCTGTGTTTGGTCCCCCCCACTTTGTCCCTCTGTCCCCAGACACCATCGGGAGCGGGCAACCGGCAGGGTGCTCCACAGTGGTGACAGCCTGGCTGGGGCAGCCTCCAAGTTTGGGGAAAAGGTGGGGGAGGAGGGAAAATGGAGGGCTGTCCCCCAGGTTTTGCTGCTTCCATTTGTTCTTGTCCGTGACATGCATGTCTCGTGAGAGCAGAGCAGAGCCCCCAGGACACCTGTGGGGCTCGGGGGGAGGGGAGGCGCAGGATGGTCACTCAGGCCTCCAGGAGACAGGACTCAGGGGCCGGCGACCGCCCACCTTCGCCCGGCCCCGCCCCCGCCGCCCCAGGCTGTGCAGGTGTTCCGCTGGAGGTGGTCACTGCAAACTCTGCTGCCCCAGCAACTCCGGGGACGGGGACGGGGACGGGGACGGGGACCCGCTGCCCAGCGTCTGAGACCAGGCGCAAGAGCCCCCAGGACAGGAAGGTGGCCGGGACTGGGGGCGGTCAGCAGGACTCCCGCGGCCACAGCTGCCGGCCCTGGTGAGGCTGAGGCGCCAGGAGGAGCTGCAGGCCCCGGCCCTGGTCCCCTGCCCTTCCAGGGACCTGGGAGACATTTGCATTTCTCTTTAAACCAAATGAAAAAACAACAACTATGCTTTCAGGTCAAAACCGGAAGTTCACTCCGTAATGTTCACCTATTCATCGTTATGCCAGTGCACCCCTAAGTCGTCATTTTCTCCATGTTTCCGTGGAGGAAGGGCCCATGGCTGCGAGGGTGTGGCCTGGGTGCCGGAGGCTCCTCACGGTGGCCCCCCTCCTGCCCGGACACCCAGGCCAGGACCCAAGCGAGTCCCACCGGGGGACACAGGCAGGCCAGCTCGGACTCTCCACTAACACCCACTCGGCACTGGGGACGCGTGTTCCTGCGAGGCCCGCCCGCTGGCTGACCCCCAGCGATCGAGATGGGGCTCACTTCGCACCCAGGGGCAGTGCTCTGCACAGGGAAGGCCCCATCCAACCTCGAGGGAGGAATCCCACAGCATCCCAAGTCGCCCTGTTAGGGGCAGTGCGGCTGCGTCCCCATAGGCCGGTGTGGAAGTCCTCCCCCGTCCAACGTGACAGCATTAGGGGACTGCTCAGAGCAGATCCTGAGGGAGGTGCGGTGAGGGGGTGGCCGTCTGCAAGCCGGGAGCAGAGGACTCTCCCCGGGAACCAGGTCTGTGGGAGCCGTGGCCTGCGACCCTGGCCTTGGGGCCCCGACAGGGGTGTGTCTGCTGTCTGAGCCGCTCCCCCCGCCCCCCGCCTGGTACCCTGCGTGGCGGCCCCTGAGCCTGACATTTAGCCGCACACCCCCGCAGGGGGTGCATGCTGAGGCTTAGTTTGCTTGCAGCTCCTCTGGGCGAAAACCAATATTTGCGCTCGACTCAGCGTGTAAAGGTCAGGGGCCCTCCTGGGAGCCGGATCCAGTCCTGAGCAGCTGAGGTCCCCGGGCTGGGGGAGGGGCCCAGGCCACGGGTCCCAGGGCCTCCTTGGGGTCCAGTCTGACGGAGGGGGCGGGATCTGAGAACCCTCCTGCCATGCTGCTGCCTCCAGCGACTTCCCAGGCAGGGACGACCGACTGTGGAGACACAAAGCACTGGTGTGTCCCTTCCAGGGCGACGCCCGGCCCTGGGTCCTGCCTGCACCTGTGCCGGGTCCCCCAGGCCCCACGAGAGCAGTCTCTCTGAGCAGAACCAGCCCCTGTCTCCCATTCTCCCGTGAAATCAACGAGGCCTTCCTTCTGCATGTGCGATTGATTCACCCTCTGCTCAACGTGGACTGGTAGCAGGAGGCTTTGTTTTGGGGGATGGACTTACTGGCAACCAGCCACCAGGGGCTGTTGACCTCCAGCCGTCCTGTTCCCCGGCTCCCAGAGCGGGGTCTCGGACAGGGGCCTGGCTGGAGGGGCTGGGGAAAGCCTCTCACCACCCTCGGCGCCCACAGACCTGGGCTGCGATCCTGGCTCTGGCAGTTACTAGCTGTGCAACCTCAGTCTTATCACCTAACCTCTCTGGGCCTCCGCTGCCTCGGCTGTGAACTAGAAACGACAAGGGTTTCTTTCTGTCCACCGGGATGGTTGTGATGGGTATGCCCCGCCTTGGGGTCTAGGCGCCGCTCCGAGAACTAACTGGAGTCCTCCAACCCGACCTCGACCCACTTACCCCTGGCATGATGACCCTCTCCACGTCCTTCATGATGTCCTCGAAAGTCTCCGGCTCCTGGGGGGCGCAGCTGGGGATCAGGGGGCGCAGGTAGCCGGGCTCCACGTCGGGGAAGACCTGGCGCTGCTCGATGCCCTCCAGGTAGTCAGCTATGTAATCCACCATCTCCCTCCCTCTCCTCCTGAACTCGCTCAAGTTCATGGTGACCGGCTTCCTCGGAGGGAAGAGCTGCATGGGGACAGGAGAGACACCGACAGGCCACTGGGGAGCCAGCCACTCCAGGAGGTTGCCTGGGGGGGCAACTCCAAGTTTTCATCCCGCGAACACGCGTGCCCACCCCAGCCCCGCCCACGCGGGCGGTGGGCTGGCACGGAGATTCTAGCTGGGAGGAGAAATCGCGTCTGGGGCGTCTGTGGGTGATGGGAACCGCCTGCGTTTTCCAAACCGGAAACCTGAACGCCCCCAAGACGGCTGCTCACTTGGCCCCGAAAGGCCCGACACACAGACTTCCGGAATGTTCTCGTCAATCGCAAGAGAGAATTGCGTGCTAAACAAGGGGTGCGTTTCTGAGCTCCTGCCACGGTTCCAAGCTTCGCAATTCAAGACCGGCTTTCCTGGGTTGGAGGGGGGGGCGGGGCAGGCGCCTCTACGCGGACCGCGGTGAGAGCGGCGCCGGGGCGCCCTGGGCAGCGAGTTCTCAGCACCCTTTCCTACCTTCTGCGCTGCTTCGTGGGGGAGGGGCGGTCCGTGAGGCTAAGGGTGCGAGAGGGAAACTGCTCGCGGGACGCGTGCTGACCACAGCAAGGCCGATCTCACGGCGGACGGCCGCCAGGGCAGGCGGCGGGTGAGGGGGGGAAGGTTTTAGGTTCTCGGAGGCCCATGACTCCGTCCAGGTTCTGGGTACATTTCCCATCTGGCGAAGGCCAATGGCAGCAATGAGGGTGGGAGATAAGATTCTGAATCGCGGCCCCGGTGAAGGAAAGTCGCAGCCTGGGTCTGAGGTGCCCCTGCCTCCATGCGCCATAAACCTGGGCCCGGGAAGCGCCCGCTGCTCGTCCCAGGCGTCCCCAGGTGTCTCAGGGCAAAGCTGCTGCAATGCCTGTGGCTTCCCGTTTATAACCCCCAGGCCCACAGGCTGCAAAATTAACACTTCACTGGGAGCGACTCTGGTGGTTTCAAGTTTTGCGCACCGACTGCCCGCCACCCGAACTCCGTCCTGCGGCCGGTGGGCCTTCCCTCTCGGCACGATGGCAGCGCGCAGCCCGTCACACGGTCTCTCAGGGCGGCGTGGTGTTCCCCGGTCCGGAGGGGCCGCAGTCTGAGGGGAGCTTCCGTGGGCGAACATTTTGGTTCTTGCCAGCGGTTCCCCGCCTTCGGGGAAGAGCTGGTGGGACGCCATGGCCAGGACTTCGGGGTCGGGAACCAGAGGCCCTGACTTGGGTGTTCACTAGCCGAACGGCCTGAAGTCAGGCCCTGCTGCCATTGATGTCGACTACAAACGACTCTGTCCCCAGGATGACCCGGACAATTAGATAAGGCCATGGGGACAGCCCAGAACAGAGGCCCGAGATGCACATTCGCTGCGCTAGTTATTAGCTTTTCTAGAAGACGCTGACGCGGGCAACCTCACATTAGCATTTCCAAGCACCGTTTTGCATTCAAGGTTTATAAAAAGGAGAGCATTTGTCTTATAATTTTGTTAGAACAAATTTTCCAAAGATTTTATTTTTAGACAGATGTGAAGGGGGGGAGAGAGGGAGAGAAACATCCACGTGCGGTTGCCTCTCATGCGCCCCCTACTGGGGACCTGGCCCACAACCCAGCTATGTGCCCTGACTGGGAATCGAACCGGCAACCCTTTGGTTTGCAGGTTGGCAGTCAATCCACTGAGCCACACCAGCCAGGGCTAGAACAAATTTTTATAGAGACATATTTTTAGTGTTTTAAAATTATATGGCCAAATTTCTCCTCAAAAAAATTTTTTTAACCTAAGTACTGCCTCACAGGAGGGACTGAGAAGCATCATTTTGCCATACAGTCATCAGCGCTGGGTCGGCCACGGTAGGCACCCCTGGTCGTGCTGTGCCTCAGGGCTTTGGACAGCTGCCCCACTGTGCCCTGGCCGTCTGGGGTTCCCTCCCAGACTGCTCGCTCACTGCATCCTTTCCCCAGCCTGTGGACTGAAGTGCGGGGTGGAGCCCCTTCACACCAGGTCTGTGATACACTGTGCAGACATGGTCTCCGCGTTTTGCTTGGCCCAACCTTGCTTACGACTTTACTCCGACCCCTAAGAGTTTCCATTTTTACGTGGTCAAGTCTCGCGATCTTCCCCTTGGCCACTGGCCCCTTTCGAGCGGCCGATAACCACTCCTTTAGGTCTCCGAGTGACCTCTCTGGGCTTGACCGAGGGGCAGCCCACGCCATGTGCAGGTGAGGCGGGGCGAGGGGTGCTCGGGGTTCGGAGAGATGCCTGGTTCCCGGGGCCCCAGCTGCCTCGGAAGAGGCAGACGCACATGCACTGCCCCGCGCCCCGCTGCACCCCCGGCGCGGTGCCCTGGTCAGATGCACGGGGAGCCCTGGTCCCTCTGTCAGAGTCACTGCCGGGCACTTGCTGGCTATTCTCCACCCAGAGCTTCCTGGGAAACTCTTCATCCTGCCCGCCGAGAGTCTTGTGTTCCTCGGGTTTAATGTCCATGCCGGAGATGGGCGGGCATTGGCTGGGGGGCGGGGGGGGGGACGCTGACAAAGGCCACAGCGCCACCTCAGAGAGCAGAGCAGCCTCTGTCAACATCCGCTGGTGACAGCGCCTGTCTGTGCTGCGTGGGGTGTGAGCAGGTCGCGTCCTTGGACTCCTGGCCCAGCATCGCGTCACATCGGGACAGACGCAGCCCGGCCTCGGCCCCCCAGGCCGGCGAAAGTTTCCAGGACATGACACGGTGCTGCGGGACACCTTGGGGGTGGCCGCCAGGGTTCTCACAGGCTTGTGTGCATCCCCACCCAAGGGTGTGTTTATTGACTTTAGAAAAAGGAAAAGGGAGGGAAAGAGAGAGTAAAAACATTGATGGGAAAGGGAAACCTTGGTTGCCTTCCTCCTGTACTCGCCCGACCGGGGACCCAGCCTGCGACCTTTCGGTGCACGGGACGAAGCTTCCGCCGACCGAAGCCACCAGGCCCGGGCTCCTGGGCGCGTTTCAACCATCATTCTGCTTGCTGATCGCTGATAAACATGCTGAGGGAAGTGACGGGGTTTCTGACGAGCTCGGTGTCAGCTAGAGTCCTAAGAGTTAGCAAAGGTCGTAGAGGGCTTATTTTTTTGTCGAGGCAAGTTGACAGACAGCCGTCCTGCTCATTGCTAGAAACTGCCTTGTGGTCTCAGCTGGAAGCCTGAGGCCTGCTGGGTCCGTCCTGATCCTGTACCCACGGGGAACGTGCTCGTCGAGGGACCATCTGATGCCGGGGGAAGCAGCCGGGTTAGCTCGGGACCAGGGCCGGCGTCCCTGAGCTCCAGGGAGAAAGGAGAGGCAAGGCCCCCCGGTCCCGGGGGAGACGGGCTTTCCGAGGATGGGCTACGGTTCATGTTTCCTGGAAGAGTGCAGAGGTGAGCACAAACACCTTCCGTCTGTGGAGGTGGAGAAGGGAAGCCCGGAGGGGCGAAGGCGTCGGCAGCGTCCCAGGTCGGAAGGGAGCCCGCCCAGCGCAAGCGGGGTGAGGTTCGCGGAACTCGGACGCTGGTGCGCGGGCCGGCCGAGGCGGGAGCGTGGCCTTGTTCTCTGTCCTCGAGGCCAGGGTGGCCCTACTTGAGCCACCTCCCCCCCCAGTTAAACCAGGGACCTCACACTGCTGCGACTTTGAGACCTCGCCCTTACCGCTGTCTTCCTGTCCTGCAGTTCGGGTAAGTCAAGATAGTCTTGTTGGAATGGGGCTTTTGCTGCTGGCCAAGAAAAGAATTAATGCTCACCCAAACTTACAGGGGCCAAGCGCTGGGCGGAGCCCTCTGCCTGAGTTCCGTCGTGCAGTCTCTGTGGCCACGTGGCCGGGAGTGCGCCCTCCTTCACCCACCCAGGAGGCCAAAGCCCAGACGAGCAAGGTGACCGGGAGCACCCGAGCCGCCGGTGAGGCCAGGGCCCAAGACGCACCCTGCGCTCTGGCCGCGGATGCCCTGGACTCGAGCACACGGGCAGGCCCGTCCCTCGGGTGTGGCCAGAGTGCAGGTTGACACACTTGAGGAACCAGTTTCTCCCGGAACCTTGATCTCCTGGATCCCATTCCAACAACAGGAAGACATGGCCCCGGGCCGCTCTCGCTGGGGAGTGTCCAGGCTGTGGCGGCCGACCGCCCCACGCCTCCCTCTCCGACCCGGTGATGGCCGCTGAGCCAAGCAGCACAGGGAACCCCACCGGGGCTGCGGACCGTTCACCTGCGGGGTCGCAGCGTGTAAGTTCTCTCTCCGCAATCCAAGCCGCGCAGGCACCGAGGTCGCTGTGCAGGTGGGGCGCCAAGGCCCAAGCCGGTGGGCAGTGGCTTCTGCCTGGTTAGGGGGAGGCCCCAGGGAGCCCCCAGTTGTCCGGCCCGCCTGCTCTGGATTGGAGGCTCCCCCCACAGCTCACGGGCCCCTCGGGACCGCAATCGAGTGGGACAGCGTCCTGCGTCTTAGCAGCCCTGGGGTGCGGATGTCAACGGGTCTGGGTTCAGAGTAAAGGGGTTGCGCCCTAACTCTGCAGGGAGAGGGGCCTGGCTGTCAGCCGCCTTCGTGGTCACTCCCAGCCTCCGTTTCCTCCCTTGTAAACGGGCAGCGAGGGGCTGCAGGCAGCAGGCCTGCTGGGCCGAGGCACCATCTGTGTCTGGCGGTCATTATCCCCCGAGTGGGAAAGGAATGAGGCGGCCGCTGCTCCTCAGGAGCCAGGCCCCCGGCAGTGGACAGGCCTCCGGGCGCGAGGCAGGCACACCGGGGATCCGGCTTCCAGGGAGGCCTGGCCCCTCTGGCCGCGGAGGGCAGAGTTGCTGGTTCTCCGTCGTCCCCGCCTCATACACAGCCTCCGCTGAGCCTTTTGTCGGCCGACAGCTCTGAGTGCAGACAGGGCCCATCAGGAGGTGATGTCATGCTCTCCACTGCAACATAGTAACCAGTTTCCCACCGGAAACACCACTGTTTCCACCCGTCCCTGTAGCTGGCTGTGGGGTCACACGGAGGGAACGCTGACTGAGAAGTTCTAACTCTGGCAATATTGTAACAAGCACGTCGGCAGCGTTGCACTCGCTGTGGTTATCTCCTGAATTCAGACAATTTGCGCACGGTAGTCAACGGCATGCGTGTCACCTGGAACCCTCTTTTGCTGACTGCCCCCAGGGGCCTAATTCCTATACCCGCGACGCTGTTCACAGACCCCGTTTAACCCGCAGGCGGGGATGTCCCGGTGAGCCCGGCACAGGGCCCAGGCCCCACAGGGTGTGCCCGTGGCACTGTGGCACACGGCGTGGCCTCGAGGGACCGGCGCAGCCACACTGCCTGTTCCGTGCACCCTCGGAGACGCTGACTCCCCCGGAAACCGACACGTGTGAGGCTCAGTGCGTTTGCGTGTTGCCCAGTTTCTTCCCACAAGATCCCGAGGGACCCGAAGGTGTTGCCCCCTCAGGCAAGGGGAGCCTGAGTACTCCGCCTCCGTGAGCTTTTATCGTTCATCACACTGTGAGTGTCAATTAAACCGAAATCTTAATTAAGTCGGTTCCATTGAGGATTAATTTAAAACGACTGCAGTCGTGTCCTGGTCCCTCGCCCTGGCTGTCCGGAAGCCCCGGGTCGGAAGGCACCCAGCGGTCCTGGTCGCAGCTTCCCTCTGGGGTCTCCGTTGGCTCCAGCGCTGCCCCGGGGGCGTGTCTCTCAGAGGCCAAGCATTCCTCCCGTCCCCCCTCCTTAACGTTTTCCCCTCGACTCCTGTCCCCTTTTCCTCCCCCTCTTGAAGTCACACTTGCGGTCCAGGGAAGGTCACGGCCCCCTGCCTTTTCCGGAGACCGGAGACGGTACCAGTGCGTTCCAGTCCGCTGCACCTCTCCATGACAGTGGCACCTCGCCGCGGCCCTGCTGCGGGCTGATTTACGGTCTGTTGGCACAGCTGCCGCCCTGAGACCGTGCCGGGGCCCTAACGCGCTCTTTGGGAGTGGCCGCGTTTTGCACAGACCGGTCCCGTGGTGAATGCCGGCTCCTGGACTCACCGTGACGCTTCGCTGCCCCTTGGGCGCAGGGCTGGCCCATCACCATGTGGCTCCCCAAGTCGAATCCGGACAGCGCATGGGGGCCCTGGGTTGTCACAGCCTCTGGCCCCCAAACTAAACGACCTGGCGATGGCCGACCTGCACGCCCACTCAGGCTGCGCCTCAGCCACACTCCTGAGTCCACGCCCGCAGTGCACCGGCTGCCTGCCACGCACACGGGCTCAGGGGGCGCTGCGGACCCCGCCACACGGCCAGGCCCGGGAGCAGAGCCACGGGCGTTTCCGATGCTGAGACCAGGTGCCCACCTGCGCTGCCTGCCACCTCTGTCCTCACGTGGCCTGAGGACTCAGAGCCCACAGACACCAGAGGGGCTCTGGCTTGGGCCAGGGTGGGGGGCACCGACTGCCACCGAGCGTGTGGCGGGGGTCCTGCCCCTTCTCCACATGCAGAGATGTGCTCCGGACCGGGGCGCTGATCCCGGCGGAACCGGAAACAGCAGAGGCGATGCCGGCGGTGCTCGGTGCCTGGGCGAAGCCCCTGTCTGCCCGGCCCAAACCCAACAATTGCTGAGCAGTCACTGCCCATCTCAGTATGCGCAGCAGCTCTGCAAAGCCACAGAGCGAGCCCACGCAGGAAACGGGCTCGGGAGGCAGGGGCTGGCGAGCCCCCACGGGGCACATGGCCAGATCACCTCCCTCTGGCAGGGGCCCCACGCCTGCTGCTCCCAGGACCCGGCCCCAGTGGAGAACACGGGAGGACACAAGCCTTTCCTCGGAGTCTGTGTCCACGCTGAGACCCCCTCCTCCAGGAACGGCTGCCCACGAGCCCCTGCACGCAGAGACTTCAGCCCGCTGCCCTGGAACATCGCGGGAGCCGCATTTTCACAGATCTCTGCCTGACCACCTCGCTCAGATGCAGTTTCCAAGGGGACGGGGCACACCCTCCGTGAGAGTTACCTTGAAGAGGGGCGGCGGACGGGAATGCACCTCCCGGCTGCGTCCCTGAGCTGGGCAGGGGCAGGGGCAGGGGCTCTGTTCCGGCGGTTTTCTCCCCCCCACCCCGGCTCCCTGCACAGGCCCCTCCCCCCATGCACCTGGGACAGGTGGCAAGAGACGGCAGAGTTCTGTCTCTTCCAAAACCTCGCAGCCATGCCCCCAGCCTTGCCTACGTCTTGACTGTTCCAGGATGTCCTCCGACCCTGCTGGGGACCTTGCTGGCTGTCCCCACACAGAAAGAGTCTGCCGCTCTCCGGTCCCCTGCAAGCCTACCGGGGGCCACCTTCGAAGCTGTCACGGTCCCCTCGGCTCCTGCTCTGTTTCCGAGGAACCTGTCTGATGGGAACGGCAAGCCAGCTGCAAGGAGCCCGGCCCTTGGGGCATTTGAGAGAGAAATAGGATTAAGGGGAAAACCGGCGGGCTGCTTGGGTGTCCCCTGGGGACAGAGAAAACAGAAACCTGGGGCGGCAGGGTCCCCAAGCAGCCCTCAGCCCCTCCTGCTCCCGACCCCGACCAGCATCACCTCAGCTCAGCCACCACCCTGCGGGAGGCCCCCGGGGGCTCTCTGCTGTGAGGAGGGCAGCGGCCTCGCCCCCCCCCCCGTGAACCCCACCTTCTCCTCCTTCCAGCCCGGGTCCCGGCCCCCGCCCCCATTGCCGCAGGCACCAGGAAGCAGGTGGAGAACCGCGTCCACTCGCTCCTTACGTCTTCCCGCAGCTCCCAGAGCACAGACTCACACCACCCCAAGTCCCCGACTCCGTGCCACGCACGTGTCGCTTAGAGGGGACACGCAAAAGCAGGAGACTCACGGTCACAACTGTTACCTCGGAAAGTTCCTGTAGCCTCCCATCGCCACGGAAACCACCCCAGCTGGCAGCAACGGGCGAGCCCCCCGCCACCCCGCCGTGCGGAGGGGCAGAGCCCAGGCGCTGGCCCCAGCCGGGCCCCCAGGGCGCGGGGACAAAGAGCAGCACTCACGCTGGCCGGCTGCGTCCTCCCTCCGTCCCCTCCTCGGTGACAGCTCAGCGGCACGGAGGCGGCGAGTCTGCAGGTGCCGTCTATGCAGACAGTGTCCACAGCCCGGAGCCAATCAGCGTGGCCGCGTGTGTCTGCTTGCTTATCAGCAGCGTCTCCCCTCGCCGCTTCCTGCCCCCACCCCCCGGGACGCGAGGGCCAGGAAGGGCTGGGCAGCACCCGGGGGGCAGCTCAGCGGCAGGCACGTGGGGGCGGGGGCCACGGGAAGGGGGCCCCGGGCTCCCGGCTCACTGAGCAGGACCCGGACCCGGGCTCGTCTCCCGGAGACTCTGGGCAGCCTCCGAGCAAGCCCAGCTCCCGGGCTCCGCTCCAGGGGTGACCAAGGGCCAGCCGGGCACGGGAAGACAGGAGCGCCCGCTTTGTGGCGGTGCCCGGCCACACGCCGGGCCGCACGCCGGGCCTGCTTCTCTCTCCTCCCTCCGGGGGCTGCTGGGACCTCGGCCAGGAGGGATGGAAGCAAAGGGCGCCGTCTGCTCTGGGTCCAAGCGGGAGAGGAGCAGAGGCAGGTGAGGAGGGGTCAAGCCCGGGAAGCCACTGGCATTCAGAAGTCAGGGCCCGAAAGAGCGGGAGGGCTTTCTCCGCCCTCCTCCCTTCTGGGCAGGCTGATTGGGACAGGGGGGCAGGGCGCCCCCCCCCCAAAGGTGAGTGCTGAGCCCTGTGCACCTGGGATGGGGGCCCAGGGAGAGCCCCTCAGGCCAGGAGAGGCAGGCGGGGTCCTGTGCTCCCACCATGGGCACCCACACGCGCACCATGCACACGCATACACACTCACGTACATGCTGCTGTCTCAGGGCCTGGGGTGGTCTGGGACTGGGCGCGCCGCCCAGCCCTGGTTGTAAGAAGCGGCGTCTCCCCGGGGGCTCCTCAGGGTGGGGACCGTGGGGGCTGTGGCCGTGGAGTGGGGCTGCTCCTCAGCAGGGGGCGCTGGTGGCAAGGGCCATGTGCCCAGGGCCGTCTGGGGAGGGGCAGGCTGGGTGCGGACCAAGGGGCAGCCCGGTGATGGGCCCCATGTGTGTGGGGACAGGGCCCAGCTCGGGCAGGGGAGCCACCCAGCCAGGAGGGGGCTCCGTCTCCGACCCTGAGAGGCGGGCAGAGAGGCAGGCTGGGCCGCACGCACGTCACAGCGCAGGTGGGCGGCATGCAGGGGGCCAGGACTGCGGTCAGCCGCCACGCCGATGACATGACAGGACTCAGGCCAGGACTGGGTGGCGGGGCCCAGACAGACCGAAGACGCGCTAGACTTCCAGGAGGACACTTACAAAGTGCGCGGCGGGCCCTGCAGCCCCCAGACCGTGAAAATGAGCGCCCACCGGCCCTCGGGCCACTCGCCGCTGCAGACACCCCATTTTCCTCGAACCAGGGAATGGGGTCCGAACGGGGTCATCAAAACCCCAGCACACACCCTCGACTGGGAAGTAAATGCGGATGGAAGGGCCAAAGTCTCCAGGAAGGGCGATGTGGCGGGGGGGGGGGGGGGGGGTTGCTCCGCCCTTATTAAGACAGAGGAAGCCGTAACAATGTAATGTGTTTTTTTATTCGTAAGATTTTATTTATTTTTAGAGAGGGGAGGGGAGGGAGAGAAGCATCCATGAGTGTTGCCTCTCGCACGCCCCCTACTGGGGACCCGACCCACAACCCGGGCCTGTGCCCTGACTGGGAATCGAACTGGCCACCCCTTGGTTCCCAAGCTCGCGCTCAATCCACTGAGCACCCCCAGCCAGGGCCAAATGTAATGTGTTTTCAAGATGTTGTTTATTGATTTTAGAGAGCGGGGAAGGGAGGGGGAACGAGAGGGAGAGAAACGTCAGTGGGAGAGAGGAACACGGATGGGTTGCCTTCCGGGCGCCCTTCCCGGGAGGGGGCTGAACCTGCCACCCAGGCACGCGCCCTGAGCGGGAATTGGCCCCTCAGGGTTCACTTTGTGGGACGACGTCCAACCAACCCAGCCACCCCGGTCAGGGGCAAATGTGATGTTTTCAATGCACGGGTGCACGCTTGACCAATGAAGCAGCATAGAGAGCCCCCCCCCCAAAAAAAAAATCCACAAAGAAAAGAAAACTAACGTACATGGAAGGGCATCAGTAAAGGAAGACGAAGTGGTGAATGGTGCTGGGACAGCTGGTCAGCGCTTGGGGGGAAATGGACATGACGTTGAACCCGTTCTCCCTCCCGGTAGGCTAAATCCTTACCCGGAAGGCCAGCATTTCGGGACAACAGAGAGGCCGTCTGTTTACGGCCTCGGAGGGGAAGGTTGCTTACGTGATCGCCTTCACCAGCGAACCGAGAAAGACCGGCGGAGGCGACGGCACTGCCGGTGAGAGGGCCTGTCCTTCCAGCTGCGTGGACTGGGACGACAAACCTCCCAGGCAGGGGAGGCGATTTAAAATGCACAGTGCTAGTCCCGCGATATACGTCAACGCCCTTTGTATCATGTGATAATGCAGAAAGACCTTTTTAACAAGAAAAACGTCATCTCAGTCCAAGCGCAAGCGTCGATCAGAAATGGAAACCAGGTGTCCCCTAAATGCGTGCCCAGAGATAAGGGCAGTACCAGCGTCTACCCGGCATCTCCCCTGTGCCGGATACTTTCCGGACTCCACGTACGTCGATCCTCGCGCTAGGGTGAGTCCCCCGTTTTACGGAGGAAGACACAGAGGCTCAGGGGCGCCAGCGCCCGCCCAGCCCGCTGTGGCGGAGAGGGGCAGAGTTCGGGTTTGTCGCCTCCGGGCCGTCCCTCTGGCACCAGCTGGAAGGTGCCCGTCGGCCCCCAGCACCGTGCCCCCAGGCCTGTGGCTCTGCCAGCCGGCCAGCCGGCAGCGTAAAAGCGGGCAGGAAGCATCCGTATAATTTCCAGCCCCCAAGTGAATTAACCTTTCAGCAAAGGTTCTGTATTGTGAAGGGGCAGACCAAGGTATAGGTGTTGCCAACAACATTCCGATTAAATAACAACGGCGGAGACTGACCTGCTGGGACGTGTGGTTCCTTGTGGTCCAGGACCTCCGGCTTCAGGGGTGGCAACCCAGGGAAGTGGCCAGGGTTCTCTGACCCGGCAGCTTCGGACACATGTGACTCCAAGGCTTTAGGCCTTCAGTCCCGTGTGCTGGTTAAACATTAATTTCTGGCAACGATAAGCCCTCGCCCGCCCCCCCCCCCCCCCGCCCCGCTGCCACCCCCGTGAGCTGTGTGCCCGTCTGCACTGAGTAGCGTCTTGCAGAACGTCGCAGCTGCGGCCTCGGCTGTGGGGACCGTCTTGGACTCCCACGCCCCCGCATTGTGGCGGCCTGAGGCTCTCTGTGACCCAGACTGAGAGTCCGTGAGGGACCCACAGGGGGCGCTGTGCCGGCTCTGGCGTCTCAGCCCTCGGTCGGTGCACGCGGACCTGCAGCGTGCTCGCGGAAGCGCAGCCCCGGTCTCCTCTCCGCCTCCTTCAAAACCGGCGGACGCCCGAGGGCAGGGGCCGCCCAGGAGGGGCCGCGCGGTGCAGCGGTCGCGGAGAGCCGCCTGTAGCCGAGACGCTGGCCTCGGCGTCACCCACCCGAGGCTGCAGACTGGCCCCATCTCAGCGAGAGCCCGCTACCCGTCGTGGAAACTCACGCACAGCGTCTGCTCGCCGGCTGCAGGGCCCCCACCCCCACTTCCAGTGGGGCCGGGCGCGGCTCTCCATCCGCCCTTTGAGCCGGAGCAATGGAGTCGCGCGTGACCCTTGGACTCCACGCCCGCAAGGGCCTGAGCCACAGAGCCGCCGCCGGCTGCCTCCTGCAGAGACTCCGGCCCCGCACATTCTCTATCGCTCCTGCGCAGCGTAGGGCCTGGGGAGTCTGGGCCAGCCCAGCCAGGGTCCCCGTGGCCGCTGCGGCAGAAACCCCCCAGTCAGGGCGGGACCCCAGCTGCCTGCCCCTGCGGGTGCCCCCGAAGCTCCTGGCCCCCAGTGCTTCCCGACGTTGTCCCCTGCTCCATGCAGAGCGAAGCGTGACAAGAGCTCAGGGGTGTGGAGGGCTTCCCTCAAGCACGCGGAATCACCACTCTCTCCAGGTCTGACGTTGACCTTAGAGAGGTCAAGTTCAGCCCAGGTCAGACCAGCGCCTGCCAGGGGCTGAGCTTGCACCGGGCCCCGGCTGGCCAGCGGTGGCTGAGGGCTGCCCGAGGGGCAGGGCGAGCAGCAGCCGGGCGGGCAGGCTGCTATCAGGGAAGGGCCTGCAGCGGCCTCGGGGCAAAGTCCCCCCACCTCCCGTCGCGTTTCAGAGGCACCTCCGGGCGGGGCACTGTGTGTGTACTTGCCCGCCCCCCCAGCCGCCCCCCCCGCCATGGACGGCTGGCTTCCTTTCACCTCAGTGACACCACGACTCTTTCAACCAATCAGGTTGCCTCATTTTGGCCACTGAAAACAGGTGGTTTTTGTGGCCCAGGCCTCCGGGCCACGGGGACATACTTTCTCAACTATTCAGTCTAGTCTTCTGTATCCCACAGGTGTTGCTCAATGACCCCGGCTTCTCCTTGAAGAAGGGAGGTTTAGACGTTGTTGGCGGAAGCGGGGCTCTGCTGAAATGAAGGCCCCCCTCACCCAGGCCTGTCGGGGAGACGGCCGGGACAAGGGGATGCGGGACAGTGGAGGCCGCGGGCATGCAAACCGCTGTCCGGGGGCGGAGGGGCGTGCGGCCGAGGGCGGGAGACCAGCTCCGCCTGGGGATGGGCCGCGGGCACAGGGACTAGCCTTGGGGAGGGTGACAGAGGCTGGGGCTGGGCCCCAGTCGGGGGCCGCTGCCGGGGGAGCTCTCCAACCCGGAGGGCCCTCCTGGAAACAAGTGACAGGAGCGTCCGGAGCGCTGCCGCCGGCCTGCTGCGCCCCTGCAGGGGGGCGAGGCTGGCCCGTGAGCCCCCGAGGTCTGCCGGCCTGCCTGGGGCGTGGATGGAGGTGCGGCAGGCCCCCAGGAGACGTCCTCCGGGAGGGGAGACACGGGGCGGCCAGTCCCCCGACCTTTCCGCCGCTTTCCTGCTCCACTAGAAAACCCACATTCTTGCTGCCGCACCTGCCTCGCTGGAGCAGGGGGCTGTGCGCTTCCGTGGGTCCCTCGGGGCGTCCGCTGGTCCCGAGCGGGGACCTGCCCCTCAGAGGCCTCCTGCGGCCCAGGTCCCGGCGCAGGGGCTGCGGGGGCCAGGCCTGCTGGGGTCATCTGGCTCCAGCGCGGGGCCCACCTGGCCTGGTGAGTGACCCAGGGGCCGGGGTGTGGGCGGGGCCGGGTTCTGGGCGGGGCCGAGGCATGGGCGGGGCCGGGGTGTGGGCGGGGCCGGGCCAGCTGCCCGTCCCCTGCAGCTCCTCCCGGATGCGTTTTCTCCAGCGCAAAGCAGCGTGTCCTCAACGTGCTACATGGCTGCCAAGGCTTCCTTTGGAAAACGCGGTTACTGATTTTGGGGAGAAAAGCGTGGTGGGCTGCCTCTCGTACACACCCCAACCGGGGACCGCACCCACAACCGGGGCAGGCGCCCTGCCCGGGCATCGAACCGCCCAGCTTTCGGCCTGTGGGGCGGCTGATGCGCTGGCCAGCGGAGCCGCCGGCCAGGGCCGTCTCACAGGTGCCAGCTGCGGGCCCCAGGAGAGTCCCACAGCACAGAAACAGACACCGCACCCGGTAGAAAATGAAGAACACTGTATTAATGTTTATTTCAAATTACAAGAAACAGATTATCAGTCCCTTATTGGTACAAAAATACCTGAAAGTTCACGATTAGGTTCATGAGCCAAGGAGCTATATACAAAGAGGAGCAAAGCACATGGAATAAAGTTTTGTCTCTTAAGTGAACCATTTCTGCACTCCCCGCAAACACTCCCCACCAACACTCCCCACCAACACTCCCCACCAACACTCCCCACCAACACAACAGCGGCCGCACCGCGGGCCACCGCACTCGCGGTGACATCACACTCCACCGGGAACAAGTCCCGCCCCCAAAAGGCCGGCCGATCCGTCCAGCCCTGGGGGGTGCAGAAGCAAGCAGACAAAACTCCTCCTAGACTGAGGCACGTATTTCTTCGAGGCGTAGCAAACAGAAAAGCGTCCTGCAAGTCCAACCCTCCGGAACACAGCGCGCCCAGGAGACCGGCGCCGGTCTTCTCGCCTCGGTCCAGGCGGCTGCACGGAGTCGTCGTTTAGACAGAGAGTCACAGGCGGGGAAAAAAAGTCAACAGGCTCCAAAACGACCCTGAGCTGTCCCGTGCACATTCATGTCACTTGATACAAAAACAGAAGTCGCGCGTCCCTCAGCCCTGGCTGGTGGGTGGACCCCTGCCTCCCCTGGGGACCGGCTGCTGACGGGCAGCCCTCCCGGTCCCGGGCAGGGCAAGGCGAGCGCCGTGCGCCGTGCCTTGCCTCCGCTCGCCAGAGATTCGCTGCGGCCGGGAAGGTGCAAAAGGCCAGGTCGCACCGGCTGCATACGCAACGGAGACAGGGTTCGCTGTCCTTTAAGTCGAACGCGTGTTCCTGAACACGAAACACGGCCCATGCTAGGTGGTCTGCTGGGCAGGGCGTGAGGGCGCCTCTCACCGGTGGGGCTGGCCTGCGCGGACGGAGGAGTGCGCAGGCCTCCTTCGGCGGCGGTGGTGGTGGTGGTGGTGAGGTGTTCACACCCGGCCGGTGGAGAGACGAATGCGTGTCGTGAAGGGTCAATCCCTTCCATGAATTCGGGGCAGCTGGCCGCCAGGGAGGGTGACTGGAGACTCGCCTAACAGTCGATGGCTTGAAAGGGAAACTGGGATCAAGGGGAGAACGCATAACTGAGCATCGGCTACACACGTTTCACTGAGGCTGCTCCGGGGGTACACTGAGCAGTCCGTGGGGAACAGCCGGGACGCAGCCCATGAAGTGAATATAGGGGCTGTTCCCGACCGGGGCCCGACTCGGGGGTGGCCCCCGGGGCCCGTTGGGTCTGAGCTGTGTCTCTGGGGAGAGCCCCGTGGCGGGCGGGTGGGCGCCGGCCGGTGGTGGCAGGAGCGGAGGGGCGCACCGGATGGCAGTGGGCGCCGGGACGATCGCTTCGGACAAGAAAATCGCTTTTTGCCACAGCAGTCTGTGTGCTCGTCGGGGACCAGAGCGAAGGCGCGGCCGCTCGCGGGCCCGGGGGCGCATCCTGCTGACAAAGTCCTCCGCGCCCAGGGCCGCCGGGAGGTTCGAGCCGGCAGGGGGAGCCTCCTGCCACCCCCCGTGCTGCCTCAGCGGGCCAGCAGAGTGGGGCCGCCACGCTCAGACCTCAGGTTCAAGCTCCCTCTCAACATCTGCATTGTCGCCGCGTGGAAACTGGTGGCTCCTGCGGGACACCAAGCAGGCGGCGTTTTCTTGTCGGCACCTTGAACCCCCGCGGGAGAGCGGGCACGACGGGAATCGAGTCGCCGCGGGGGTCGGGCCGTGGGGGTCGGGCCTCGGGGGTCAGGCCCTGGGGGTCAGGCCGCGGGGGTCAGGCAGCGGCCATCCTTAAAGCAGGCGGCAAGCACCGTGGGCGGGCGGGGGGGCAGGCGGGCGGGCGGGCGGGCGGCTGGCGGACGAGGTCACCAGGCAGGCGTGTCTCAGGAAGGCTGCCTGTCTCCAGCCAGCGGTGCGGCCTCTCGGCCCTGCCGGGTGAGGGACAGCGAGTGTCCGAGGGAGTCAAGGCTTCTGAGCTGTGGAAGACATGACACCCCGAACGCGTGGCGTGGACACCGTGTCCAGAGAGGTGACCGAGGCTGTGGTGGCCTGGCTGGTCCACAGAACAGGCCCGAGGCTAGCCGACCACGGGTGACACCTTCTCCGTGAAAATGCACCGCGAGCGTCTGAGCAGGGCGGCGGCGCTGCGTGTCTGGAAACCGAGTCCGCCCGCGGTGACGTGAAGACGGTGGGACGCCCCGGGCCACCTCTGGGGGCCGCGCTCGGTCTCGGCCGTCTGCCCGCTAGAAAGCGCCTGCCCGCTGTCTGCACTGGGAAGCCACGCCCCTGCCACCGAAGGCTGAGTAGGACATGGGGGACAGAGGAGTGCAAAAAGTGATCCATACAAAACAAGTAAACATGTCAGTTTTAATGTCAAGGTTATTCCAGGGCAAGAGTTCACTTCCAATCACTTCTGTGCGAGGCGCACGAAGCCCGGCCCGGGACAGCCGTCCCGGGCCGCCCTCGTGGGCGCGCTCGCTTTGCGTGCCCCGATCTGGCCGCGAGAGCCGCGGCTACACAGCGCCATGAAGCCAAGAAACCAAGAACCGATCAACCGTGGTGGCAGGCACCGCAGGGGATGGGGGCGCCCCCACGGCACAGAATCCAGGTGTGTTCGCAACCGTGCACAGACCTCCCGCCCGCTCCGGGGACCCCCACCCCGCGGGCGCCCGCGGCGACGGCCTCGGGGTCACAAGGCCACGCGGATGCAGTGGTGCTTCAGCTTGCAGGGCAGCACGCCCTTGTTCAGCTGGTAGAAGTCGACCAGCTGGATCAGGTCGGAGAACTTGGTGTTCCCGTCGTCCAGGCTGAAGAACACCTGCCCGTCGTCCTCGCACTGTGGAGACACAAGGGCGCCCGCCGGTTGGGGCCGCGGCTCTGCCAGCGGGGGCGGGGGGCGGGCGGCAGGGTGTGGGGGCTGGGTGCCGCCCGGGCCCCCGGGCTCAGAGCCCCGCCTTCGCCCGGGGGGGGCAGGGTGGGGCTGGCCAGTTAGCCTGGGGTGTTCGCAGGCTGCCCCCCGGCACTCGCTGCGCCCCGCTGGGGAGCAGCGGTCGGACCCCGGAGGCGGGGGTCGCCACCCTTTGGCGCCTCTGGCCTGTGCTGGGGGAAGACCACTGGCTTGGGGCCACACGTTAGGTGCACAAACACTGGTGAAAACTGACGGGCAAGAAGAAGGTTTTGCGTAACCCTAGGACCTTCCGTTGGGCACCCTGAGCACCGGTGAGACCCCGCAGGGCCAGCAACTCTCCCAGGCGCTGGGTCGCCTGGCAGCTGCTTTCACTGTGTGGGGGAACTCCACGGTGTCTCCCCGAAAGAGCCCCCCCAGGCGACCTTCGAAGACTGCGGCGGGGAGGGGCAGGCACAGTTGAAAATTCATGCGTGACTTTTCGCTCCCCCCAAACTACTAGTTAATTGACACATCGTTGTGTATGCTGTGGGTATATTATATATGGTTTTCTTACATTGATCTAGAGAAAGGAAAATGTTATTAAGAAAACCTTTTTTTGTTGTCTTCTACAGTTTTAATGGTTTTAAAGATTGTATTTATGTATTTATTTTAGATGTGGAAGGGAGAGAGGGAGAGAAACAGCAGTATGTGGCTGCCTCTCCAGCGCCCCCTACTGGGGACCTGGCACATAACCCAGGCACGTGCCCTGACTGGGAATCGAACTGGCGACCCTTTGGTTCGCAGGCCCTTACTCAATCCATTGAGCCACACCAGCCAGGGCTGTTATTAAAGAATCCACCCGTAAGTGGACCCGTAAGTTCAAACCTGTGTTGGTCAAGGGTCGGTTGCGTTATGGACACCGATTTTAATGCGACCTGTTCAAGGCTCGACGACGGCACCACGATGCGGGCTGTCCGGCCAACCTGCACGGGCCCCAGGCAGGCAGGAGCTTCCCCCTCTCCCGTCCGTGAGTAAGCCCAGAGCCACGCCTGCACTCCAGACACGCCGCCGGGCCACGGGCGGCCCCTGCAGCCTGTCCCTGAGCCTGCGCTGCAACCCTGGCCCCTGCTCACTGTCCCCCTGGCACTTCTAGGACACGGGGTTGCATGGGGAACGGCATGGCACACTCTGCCTGCCGTGAAGTGCTTTTCCGCTTTACTTCGCGTTTTAGGCTGAAAGAACAACATCTGTGCCTCTAGTACGATGCGGGGAAACAGAAAGGATTGTGAAGGAAGCGCTTTCTCTCAAACAACTACTCCTGGGCTTTACATATTCTGCGGGGTCTGGGAAGGACTGGGCTCAGTCCTCCCAGGAGGCGCGGGTGGCCAGCTCCCCAGGGCCCCACGGCTGCCGGGCCCTCCCTCCCCGGCCTCCCTCCCCGGCCTCCCTCCCCCGCCTCCCACCCCCGCCGGACTCTCGGGACCACTGGTCTGAGGTCCCAGGATCAAACCAGCCTGAAAACCAGCAGGTTCAAGTGTGAGAACCGTGTGCCCGGGGCCGGCCGGCCGGCCTCCTCGGAGCTTGCCTGGCCATCGGACAGTGGCAGAGGGAAGGGTCTTGCTGGCCCCTTCGGGCAGAGCGCTGCCTGGTTTGTGCGCCGGCAGCGCCGGTGCGGAGTGTGGAACCTGTGCCGTTCTGCACGCCTCGTCCCCAGCTGGACCGGGAGCTCCGGGAGGCGTGAGGATGGTCTCCCCCGACCCCCGAGGCGCAGCCGGGAGTCTGAGCTGCGGTGCGGCGCAGACGGGGCCACGTCGGACCCAGCTGCTGACGCCGCGCACACTCAGTGACAGTGTTTCTGGGGTTGCTCGGAGCTTGGGCCAAGCGGATGGAGCAAGGCAGCTCCTACGAAGGCCTCGGACTCCAAGTGTCCCCCTGGAACCCACCCGCACAGAGCAGGCAGCCGCAGGCTCTCGTGGCCGCAGAACACGCCGGGGGCCGCCTGCCTGTGCTGCCTCCCCGGCTCCCGCCCCAGGCCCGCCCTTGCTCGGCCGCCCCCGCCCGCTCAGGGAACCTGCCGGAAGGGTCTGTCTGTGAGCTCGGCCCTGCCTGACCGCCGACGGTCTGCAGTCTGCTTCGTTTACCGCCTGAAACTTAACTAGGAGTAAAACCGGCCGTCCTCCCGATAGATTCAATCAGCGCACACCCAAACCAGGACGTGGGACACGGGAGGCGAGTGTGGCAGCCAGGGTACTTACAGGCAAGATCTGGAAGTTCTTGATCTTCTGGTGGTGGCACAAGGTGAGCACAAACGCCTTCGGGTTGCTCTGGCTGTCACGGAGCAGGAAAAGCCTGGGGAGGGGGGACAGCCGGCCGTTAACTCCAGAGTCCGGGCTGCCACGTGGGCACAGACGCACACGCCCGGCTCCAGCCGGCACGACGGGCTTCCGGCCGCGATGCTTCAGAGGCCTCAGCAGCGCAGGGGCCTCCGGCGGTGGCAGCGCCCCCCCACCCCCGCACCCCCAGCCAGACTGTGGCTTCTGAGCGCCGCTCCCGCCATCCCCCCGCCACAGGGGAACGAGGGCTCCCTGGGGACCCCGTGGGCTCCGCACTCGGGAGGGAGCGTGAGTGAGGAGGTGCTCGAGGGTGACAACCAGCAGGGCACCAGTGCGAACAGCAGAGGGCGGAGTGCGAGACACGGAACAGAGCGGGGACGGGGGCGCACACTCGTGTCACAGGGCAGTAAGGGGGAGTGCAGCTCCTCCTCCGAGCCGAGGGCCAGGCTGGAAACCAGCCTCAGCGACCGCACAGGCGTCGCCAGCCGAGGCGGCGGCCTTCCGTGGACTCGAACGCCAGCAGGACCAGCAGGAGGGCGGAGCTTCCACCCCTCACACGCGATCCCGAGGCGGAAAGCCGTGGTTTCCAGGAGAGCGCCCCGTGGACGCGGCCTTCCCCGGGCATCCGGGGCACCTCCGCCAGAGGGGGGCAGTCCACCCTGGGCCGTGAGGGCGCCTTGGCTGCTCTCTGCCCCCAACCTCGGGAGCCGACCCCGAGCCCGCAGCCCCACCGGAGCCGAGGCCCATTCTAGCATCACTGGCTTCGACTGGTGGCCATGTCGGAGGCAGACCGAGGACGCCCGAGGAGACACGCTGCCTGGGAGAGGCCTTGGGGCAGAGCGCGCACGTCGGGGGACCGAGCGGCGCGCGCTCGGCGGCAAGCGACCCCTGCAGGCCCGGTGGGGCGTGCGTGGCGCAGCGCCCTGTGTGGGGGCGGCCTGGGTGCTGGGGCCCGCAGCACCTCCGGGTGCACTTCTCCCCCTCCCTCCTGCAGGAGTGCCCGGAGGCCACCCCCGCGTCGCCCTGCGCCACCGCTGTCCTCAGCCTCGTCCCCTGTCTGCTGTCACAGTCTCTCAGCCCGTCCCTTCCTCACTCTGCAGGGATCAGCAGCGACCGGGAGCCCAGGACTGAGCTGGCCTGACTCCCAGCACTCCTCCCCACCCCCAGGGCTGTCCCAGCAGCGTCACCCGAGGGGCCGCTCTCTGTGTCTCTGGTTTGGCCAGGGTGCCGGTGGCAGGATGACAGGACTGAGAGCTGTGGCCCCGGTGACAAGAAGGCCTGGGGAGGACGCAGAGCTGGGGCCCCCACCCTCCCCCACCTGCCCCCCATGACACTGCCCTGGGGACTGTCCACACAGATGGGGCTCACAGAGCGAGCAGTGGGGCTGGCCCCCGCTTCAGGGGGCTGCGGGGGCTGCGGGGGCTGAGCCCGGGACCCCTGAGGATCCCGGAGGAAGTACCTTCCAAGCACAACACCCCACCGGCTGAGAGGCCGCCACCCCTCAGGGACGCAGGGGCCCCACGCGTGGCGTATGGCCTGGGGCCTAGGGTCCCTACGGCCACAGCGCGGGGTCACGGCTCCCCGAACCCTCGCTTCTCTGCGGTCCAACGTGGCCTGGCAAACAGACCCCTCAGCTTCCTCAGGGACAACTGGACGAGCAGTATCACCTTGGGAACCAAGACTCTGGGCTCAGTCCCGATACAGTGCGGGGCTGCCAAGCGGTGTGGGTGTGTGCTGCGTGCCCTGGGGACACGCACCGTGTCCACGAAGGGGGTGGCCCTGCAGCTGGGCAGCGCTCTCCCTCTCTCCCTGCAGGCCGGCAGCCACAGGGAGACACCCTGGTTACTGGTCAGGGAGAGTCGTCTTCGGGGCTTTGGCAAGGACTACTCTGTGACAAAGGTGACACTGCAAATAGGCAGCTTTGGACCAGCCATGCAGCCGCCAGAAACAGAAAGTAAGACGGATCCGTTCTTTACACGGTCCTGCAGGGCCCATCGGTGCTCAGTGTGTCTGGGACGTGAACGGAGATGAACGAAAAAGGGGAAGGGGGAGAGAGAGAGAGAGAGAGAGAGAGAGAGAGAGAAAGAAAAGAAAGAAAGAAAGAAAGAAAGAGAGAAAGAAAAGAAAAGAAAAGAAAGAGAGAAAGAAAAGAAAGAAAAGAAAAGAAAAGAAAGAAAGAAAGAAAGAAAAGAAAGAAAGAAGAGAAAAGAAAGACAGAAAGAGAAAGAAAGAAAAGGAGGGAAGGAAGAAGGGGAGGAGGGGGTAAGAGAGGGAGGGAAGGAGAGAGGGAGGGGGAAGGGAGGAGGGGGAAAGGGAGGCAGAGAGGGGAGGGGGGAGGGGGGAAGGAGGGAGGGAGGGAGGGAAGAAGGGGAGGGGGAAGGGAGAGAGGGAAGGAGAGGGGGAAGGAGGGGGCAAGGGAGGGAGAGGAGGAGGGAGGGAGGGGGAGGGGAGGGGGCAGAGAAAGAGGCAGGAAGGCAGGGAAGGAGCGGGGGAAGGGAGGGAAGGGAAAAGAAACAATGCGAGCTCCAGCAAACAGCAGGAAGGAGCCCCTGTGGGATTCGGAAGTGGAGAAAACCCAACTACACAGCAAGGCGGTCAGAAGTCTGGAAGGACACGGGGCAGAAATGACCAACGTGACTGCAGGAGAACATCTGTACGACCGACCGAAAACAACAAAGCCCCCCCACCCCCCAAACGTAAGCCGAGCTGAAAAGAGATGCCGGCTTCCCGCGGAGCTGGTGGCTCGCAGGCGTCCGGGAGTCCCGGCGGCGGCGAGGTGCCCTGGCCACGCTGCACAATGCGGCGGGAGCCCTGCCTTCTGCTCGCCACCCCCACTCCGAGACACGGGCAAACCAGGACCTGAGGGAGCCTGGTGGCGGCACCGGAGCCCGCCCCGCTCCGAGCACGGGCGCGCGTGGAGCGAGGGGGCAGAGCGGGCAAGCGAATGCGTGGTGCCTGCGTTTTTAACGAGAAACAGCCGAAGGACGGACGCCTGCTGGAAAAGCGGCCCCCTTCGGCGGGCGGGGGTCCAGGGCACAGCCGACACAGAACACGCCCTGTTTCCTCGTTTCGACGCTGGAACTGGGGGAGAGTTTCCAAAAGTCTGAAAAGCAGCCTCACACTGAAGGGAAGAAACCTCAGACCCACTTAAGAAGATCAGCGAGGGCTGAAACGAGGGAGCCTGACTGCGCTCCAGTTTGGGGGAGCCCCTGGGGGCGCCTCCCAGCCCACCAGCTTCGGGCCCCCTAGAGATGAGAAAGACAGGGAAAGGGGACATCAGGGGTCTCCCTCCCGGGGGTCACATGTCAGACAGGAGACAGCCAGGCAGCACCAGGCGGGGTGAGCCCGGTGTGTGAGTGCACGACCCCAGTGAGACTCCCGGCCTCAGAGGAGCGGGGAGAGTGTGCCCCTGGACGAGCCCCCCTCCCTCCCCCCGCCCCGCAGTCTTCCTCTGGGCCTGAGCTCGCTTTTCAGCGGGGAATGCGCATGCTCCAGCTCTGTGCCCGGACTTGCAGCCACGCTCTCCAGGCCCCCGTCCACGCGAGAAAGGACGAGGAGAACCCTGGCGTGGGGGCCCGAGGGGCCTGGCTGCCGCTGGAGCTGAACAGCAGCGCCGGTCGGAGGCACTCAGGGGCCGACCCGGAGGTCCTGTCCTCGCCAGGAGGAGGGCGCTTCCAGCACCAGGGAGAACGTGTTTTGTTCGAAGTCGGTCATACACGTAAGAGTCTAAGCTCACAGTGCGTTAAAAAAAAAAAAAGATCTCATGTGTCACGACCCAGGACCGTCGAACAAACACCAAGGCAGCGTTCTGAAAATTGGTAACTAAGTATCCAGCTCCGTCGTCTCAGGAGACCGAACACAGGGCAAGGGCGTTTCAGCCCTCGCTCATCTTAAGTGGGTCTGAGGTTTCTTCAGCTAAGACACGATGGAGCGCGGGGTCAGAGCTCGGTGGCTCTGTGCCTGCGCGGACAGACGCAGACAGGTGGGGACCACCGGCCCCTGAACCAGCGCGGGGAGTGGGGCGGGGGGCGCGTGGCAGGGAGGGCCAGGCCCACCCTGACCGGGAGCAGGGCTCCCAGGCTGCCTCCGCGGGCAGAGGTGCGCTCTTCTGGGGGAGAGGGGAGCGTGGCCCCGATGCTGGGCGGCAGGAACTCGTGGGTGCTGACCTCGTCGAAGGTGGAGGTGACACTGGGCAGTGTCGGGAGAAACGGTCTGGGAGCCCCAGAGCTGCGCACTGAGACATTTCACCGCTAAGGAATGAGAGTGGCTTAGGGTTCCTTTACAATGCTCTGGAAGGAAGGAAGGAAGGAAGCAGGGCAGCAGGAGGAGGAGGAGGAGGAGGAAGAAACAGGACCATTGGGAGGACAAAGGGCTCAGCGAGACCAGCTCCTTGTCGGAGCTGGGGACAGTGAACGGGGTCCTCAAGGCCCCACGGGCCACAGGGCTGCACCCACACCCTTGGCCAGCACCCCTCCCCACCACCGGAGTGCTGAGTGCAGCCGGGTTTTGACGGGGTGGGGGGCAGTGGGGGGGGCACACAGGGGTCGGGCCCCCGGCCTTGGGAACCGCAGGGTGGCTGCACGTGAATGAGCCCAGACGAGCCCGCAGCAAATGTGCCAGGTCACTCTTCCTGGCCACCAGCCACCACGAGCCACCCGGCCCGTGAGTGGAGCCGCCCGGTGCCTGCGAGCTGGCTCCAGCCAGAGGAGCCGCTCGCCTGACCCCAAGGTGTGAGAAACGAGCGGCCTCCGCTGTGTGTCGGGCCGCCCGCTCCCTGGGAACGCTGCCCGGCCCAGCGTGCTCCTCCAAGGGAGCGGGCAAAGCTCTTTTCCGCGTTTGCTCGCGGCCCGATTGGTGACCACCGAGCAGCGTGCGCGCTGCATCTCAGCCACAGGCAGCAGCAGAGCACGGAGGGAAATGGGGGGCCGGGCCCCTCCCGACGCCCGCCAGCGGGCGAGCCTCGAACGCAGCACGCACGCCCCTGAGCACGCCCGTTCCTCCGCGACGGGGGGCCCGGGCGCGGGCAGGCGGCAGGCGCCGGGCGCGCAGCGCTGCTTACCCATCCACCAGCCCCTGCTGCTTGATGATGCGGTGGGACTCCTCGCGGGTGATCCGGCCGTGGAACCAGTGCTGGGTGCGGTGGATCACTGTGGGGGTGGGGGGGGGCGTGAGGGTGGGGGTCCCGGCCCCTCGCAGGGGCCCCTTCCCGTGCCACACTTCCCAGGGCGCTCCGCTGGGGGCGGGGGGCTGTTCCATTTGCCACACACACACACACACACACACACACACACACACACACGCACGCAGCGGGCTGGTGTACCTGCACTGAGGTTGGAAGGGTGGAGGGGGCTCTGGCTACCCAGAGCATTCATCCGGGTGCTTCGCTTCTGCAAAATCAACACCCATGTTAGTGCCACGCCAGGAGGCAGACACCACCCACAGGCACCTACTCCTCCCCCGGGGGACCCCCGAGTGCCTGGGCGGCCGGGACGCCAGCCCGTGCAGTGCCAGCCCAGCCCCATCTGCCCACGGAGAACAAAGAGCTCTCGGGTGTGGCCGCCACAAACAAAACCACAAGTGCCCTGCGTGGTGCGCGTGGCGCTCCCGACCACAGGGCACCACGGGGCGGGGCTCTCCTCTCCCACCCGGGCACCAGGAGCCGGACGCACCTCGGCGGCCACGCAGGACTCCCCACCGCCCACCCGCCGGCCTGAGGGCTGGCGCTCAGGATGCAGAGCCGGGGGGCCACCTCCTTCCCCGCACCCCCCCCCCCCCGCCCCAAGGTGAAGTTCAGGGAGCATTGCTGAGCCAGAGCTGCGGGCTCATGCTCTGGGCGTTGTCTTTAAATGTCAGAACCACTTGGAAGCTGGGTGACATCGTTCCACCTGGAGATTAGGACCTCGAGCCTCAGAGGAAGGACCGTTCCAGGTCACGGAGCTGGCCAGTGGCGAAGCCACGCGGCCCCGTGGCCCGCAGCAGGGACAGTCCCGCGCCTGGGCCAGCATGCATGCGCCGCTCCCGCTCCCGCTCCGTCGGGGAGCCCAGGGCACAGGAGGCAGCGGGGAGGCCCGGTCCCGGGAGCCACCGCGTCCCACCCCGGGGAGTTGGGCCCGCCGCCCCCTCCCGGCCCCTTGCCCCTTGCCTGCACCCACAGTCACCGTCCTGGAGCGCAGCAGCGGCACCCACCCCGCGCGACCTCACCCTCCAGGCGTGCCCCTCCTCCAGGGCTGCGCTCTGGGCCTCGGCAGGGTTGTCGATCACTCTTCCCGTTTGCCCAGAGAAGTCCATGGCCACGAGCGAGTTCTCCGAGACGCTGCTGCGCTGCAAGGGGAGCCGCGGGGCGGGCGTCAGGGGCGGGCGTCCGGGGCGGGCGCCGCCGGCCCGGCTCCCCGAGGCTCGGCGGGAAGTCTCACGAAAGGGCCCTGGAGCTGAGAGCAGCTCTGGTTCCCTCGGGGGGAAGCGGGGGACGCACCCCGAGGGTGAGGCTGAGGCCGCCGGGGCCGCAGGACCGGCCCCGACCGGCGCTCGGGGGCCTCAGAGCGGCCGCCCCGTCCCGGAGCCCCGTCCGCGCGGCGGCCGCCCCTCCCGGGGGCACGGGAGCGCGGGCGACGGCGGTCCCGGGCACGGGCACCCGGGGTCTCTCAGCGCGCCTCCGGGCAGCGCGGCGTGTCCCGGGGACCTGGAGGCGCGCTGTGCCCTCCGCTCTCCCCAGGAGGCCCCGCCTGTCATGGCGCCCGAGGGCTCTCGGCCAGAGGGAAGGCGGAGGCAGGGAGCGGCTCCTCCGTGGAGCCTGGCCGCCGCTGCCTCCCGTCCGGACCCTGCCCACAGCGTCTACCTACACGGCCTGGGGCTGCGGGGACCGGCACAGGGGTGGCTGAGGAGCTGTCCCCAGCTGTCCCTCTGCTGCGAGGACTGAGCTGGCCTCCTGGCCTGGGGCGCTGTGGGTCGGAATGGCGTCTCTGGAATGCACACGCTCGCTCAGAGCTCCCCACTGGGCGGGCGGGCGGGTGGGCGGGCGCCAGTGCTGACGCAGCGGCTGGCTGGGCCCCTGGCTGGGGGAGGCAGCAGGCTCACTTACCACGGGCGTGGAGAAGGGGGACAGCGAGGCCTTCCTCTGCTGGGGGACCCGGTAGCTCTGGTAGAGGAGCATCCCGTACTGAAGGGGAGCCAGAGTTAGTGGCCGGCGCCGGGGAGCCCAAGCCCCGCGGAGCCGGCCACCCTTCCCTGTCCTGTTCCATTTCGTCTCTTCCTTTCTCCAAAACGGATCAGGCACACACAAACCAGAAAAGTCACACAGACGTGCAAAGCCTGAAAGGTGTCCCAGCCACGTCTGCCCCCGTGGCGGGGCCCGCCCGCCCTCCCCAAACCGGTCCTTCCTCCCGCACGCGGGACACAAAGACGCAGGCGGCGCGCCCTCTCCTCGCTGCTCCGCCCGGGGTCCCGCAGGGGGCCCCGGGGCCGGCTCGTTCCTGGGCCTGGACGCCCCATCTTCCCTCGAGCAGGCCCCACGACGGGCACTCAGACGTAAGGCTGGCTTGGCGGGGCGCAGCCGTGACGTGGCGCAGCTCACCCCGGCACTGACCGTCCTCTCCGTCACCGAAGAGTGCGGTCCCACTGTCAGTCCCTTCCTGTTCCATCAGTGGCAGGAACGGCACAGAGTGAGGCTCTGGGGCGGAGAGGCACAGGGCCCGTGCCCGAAGCCCGCGGGCTGTGCGTCCCCGAGGGGCGTCCGAGCTCAGCCCCCGCCCGCCCGTTCCTCTCGGGGAGTCCACCTGCAGTCTCGGACCAGCTGAGCGCCAGGAGGGCCGTGGGTTCTAGGGACGGAATTCCCAGGCTCTGTGTCGGCCCCGGGTGACTGAACGAACTTTGGCCAGTTCCTCTTGATCAACCACCTTGCAGCTTGCGTGGGCTTTATGAACGGGGGCGGCTGCCGACACGCAGGAGGCGGCGTCTGTGGGGACTGGGCTCCGCCGCCGCGTGCCTCCGCGGAGGCGCGAGGACTTGCTGCGCGGTCGGCCCCTGTGAGACGGCGGTCCAGGGCGCGGCCCCGAGGAGAGCCCCGCCATCCACCGCCACGAGCTCCTGCTGCCGGCTGCTGCACAACTCCTCGCGCGCCCCAGGAGGCTGACGGGCAGTCGCGGAACGATGAGCCCGCCCTGTTCCTAGCCCTTTAAGCTGGACCTTGTCCTTGGGGCATGTGCCTGCCCCGGGGCGCACTCGGCCCCGTCGAGGGGCACCTTTGGCCGGCTCACCTGGTGGGGGTGCCGCGGCACCGAATGGGAGAGACCAGGGGCGCTGCCAGCTGTCCCACAAGGCACGGGGCCCATGTGGACCCCCCGGTGTCACCAGAGGCCAGGTCGGCAACAGGCTCCAACCTTCCCCCAGGAAGCCTCCGTGGGAAGCTCCCGCGTCCCCTGGCAGAGGTGGGGACGCCCAACAACCCCCCCCGCCCCCCAGACGGAACGGCCCGCTACCTTGAGCAGCCGGAAGGCGGTCATCCAGCAGGTGCGGCTCTGCTCGTCCTCCGCGCACAGCAGCCGCAGCTCCTTTGGCTCGTGCAGGACTTTGTTTGGCTGGAGGGGTGAGGAAGTGGGTGCCCGGGGCGGGTCAGAAGGGCGCCCGGCCCAGGCGGGGCGAGCGGCCGGCTGGGCCCCCCGATGGGCCCATTCTACCCGCCGCTCCTCGTGGACAGCGAGGCGCGACCGACGGGGAACATGTGTGCCCGAGTGAATGAAGCCAGTGTGAAACCACATCACTGGCCTTGTTTTCCCTTTAAAGCCACAACCCAGGAGGACCTACTGTTTGAACCCCGAGTCCCCAGGGGAACGCTCGTCGCAGAGGGAGTGCAGGGCACGGGCTGGCGGGGTGGCCCGGCCGGGGGCCCCAGAATACCTTTATGCAGAAGCCGAAGTCCGTGGGGGCGCTGTACTGCTTGCGGCCCGCGATCAGGGAGAAGACGCTGCCGTCTTCCAGGTCGGCCAGCAGCTGCAGGTGCCTGGGTTCCTGGGAAAAGCGCCGGGTTCACTGGGGAGAACGCGCCCGCGCCGCGGGGCCGAGGCCCCTCGTCCGCCCCGACGGAGGGCGGTCTGCAGGGGCGTCTCCGCGGCCGGTCTGCCGCCCGCCGCCACGTATCAGAGGAGCGCCAGGCCGAACCACAGGCACCTGCCCCCAGCGGAGCCCTCCCGCCCCCAGGACCGAAGACTGCGTGGACGTACTTCACGCTCCGCCAAGCCGGAGCCCCACGGTCGGGCCGGCGGAGGGCAGAGGGGACGAAACCTGAACCCGAGGTCAAGGTTACCGGCACAGGCGCAGAAGCAGGTGCCATCCCACGTCCCTGCGTGGCCTGTCGGACTCCCGCTGTGCCTGCCACGTCCCTGACGGCACCCCATCACCCCCCGACCCCGGTTCACTCTCCAACCCTGCTCTGCCCCTGCCCCAGGCCACAGTGCTCCCTGGCTCTGGTGTCCACGAGACTGCTGAGTGCGCCACAGGCCAGAGCTGGGAGGAGGGGAAGCGCCCCGCTGCGCCCCGGGTCCGAGGGAAGAGGCTCCCATCCCTGGGGCAGCAGGAGAGGGGCCGGCCGCTCAGCACCTGCGCCGGGGGCTCCCCGGACCTCCCTCCTTCTGTAGGCCAGAGCAGACACCGCCGCTCTTGGGGGACACGCATGGCCAAGGCCAGCCAGGCGTGGCTGCCCGTGCTGGTGGCCGTGGGCAGGGTGAGAAGAGCAGCTGAGACACCAAGGAGACCCCAGCCCGGAAGGCCAGCGAGCCCCACTCTCCTCCCCTCTCCCCGCCAGAGGCACGTGCGAACGGCCTCTCACTCCTCGGAACCCCTCCCCTGGCACGGAGCGGGCGGCCTCAGGACGGGGACAACCTGCGGCCCCACGGGGAGGAGGGATGCAGCCTGGGGGGGTCCCGGGTCCGTGGGAGCTCGGGGGTCGGAGGGAGACCAGCAGACGGGTGGCGGGGGGTGCCGGAGTTTGGCGGCCGGGGCATCGGCGGCGAGCCCCCGCCCACGCAGCGCCCTCCCGGCCAGGCGGCCAGCGGCGAGGCCAGCACTCACCTTGGAGGACCCCTTGGTGGAACAGTAGAGGCCCGAGCGCCGCAGACACAGGTACAGCTTCTTCCAGGACTTCCTGCCCATCTCCTTCACGTGCAGAAACCCCTGGATCTCAGGGCAGCTGCTGGAGTTGAGGAAATTCTGCGGGAGGGCACGCGGAGAGTCAGACACGCTGGCGCACGGCAGCCAGCGCGGACGAGTCCGCAGCACCGCTGACCCTGTCCCGTTTTCCGAATCACCAAGACACTCTGCTTTGGCCAAGCCGAGGATTTTCAAATGATGCGCTTCTTTTCAGAAGTCTTATTACGAGTGCACCTGAGCTTGGCCAGGCAAGACGCAGCTGGCACCTGACGGACCTCCGCGGCCCTGAGGAGAGCGTAGAGCGCGCTGCCCGCTGTGTGACGGCCCGGGGCAGGGCCCGTCCTCCCTTCCAGTCTTCCCTCCAGCTCCCTCCCCGTCGGCAGGGCTCGGGCAAGAGGACGGGCCAGGGGCGGCTGACCACAGGTGCCTGCGGTTACCCCCGAGAACCTGGGTGCGCTTGTCCGCACACAACCTCTCCTGGACACCCTGTGGCGGCCCAGAGTCCCAGTGAGCGCCTCCCCCGGGCAGCTGTCTTCCTCCAGGGTAGAGAGGCCGGGAGGCAACCGGCCTGAGAGGGGACATGTTCCGCCCACAGGTGAGATGGACTGCCTGGGCCGGAAATCCCAGAGCCTCAGCGAAGACAGGTGTGCACCCACAGCTCCCGCTGCACGCGGGGCCGGGGGGCCTTTGGAAGGGACCACAGGACAGAGCACGGAAGCGCTTGTCTGTCGGGGCCAGAGACAGATGCAGAGAGAGGTGGCTATGGGCTGAACTTTGTGGGTGACCGGCTTCGGAGGCTTCTCCCGAACTGGGCGGCCCTGGAGGGTGGCGGCCTCAGGGAGCGGTCTGTCCCGTCACTAACACGCTGCGAATTCACATTTAAGAGGGGAGACCCCAAATCCGGAGTCGTCTTCCGGAGGACGGGCCTCCTGCATGCAGTACAGGCTCCCCCACTGGGCGAGCACTCTAGGAACCCATCTGTATCAGGGCACCAGCGGGCGTTGTTGTGAGAGGCTGCGTTGGGCTTCAGTGCATTTTTTTAAAGCCTCTTTCAATGCGGTTGCCCACTGCATGATGGGTGATTTACAAGCACACCTGTCCACTCCACACTGCGTGTTCGGCAGTTTTTGACCAAAAATGGCATGACCCCTGTGCCCCACCCTCCCTGTTCACCCGATCCTGCCCCAACTGACATGTTTTTGGTTCCCCCATGAAAAAAGGCCTCGCAGGGAAACCTTTTGCTGTCGTGGAAGAGGTGAAAGAAAAAATGGCGGCAGCAGCACTCAAAGGCATCAAAATTGACAAGTTCAAACCCTGCTCTGAGTGGCAGAAAAGCGTCTGGGTAGGTGTGCCGTGTCCAATGGGGAGCAGGTGGGAGGGGACTGAAGTCTGACCCAGCACACCGGTTTAAGAAACACTCTGCTTTTTGGGTCCCCCCCATGTAGGCGGGGGGCTGCAGCACATTCCCCCTTCCGCTCCCGGCCCCCCCCCCCCAGAACAGCGCGAGGGAGGACCTCCGTCCGGGCGCGGAGGCCCGTCAGCCCCGTACCTGCAGGAGCTGGCTCTGACCGCCATTGGACTGCTGGCACCAGGTGACCATCTGCTCTGGGAAGAAGTTCTGCGGGAAAGGGGGACAGGCGTGTTAGGAGGCAGCTTCTGCGTGGGGAAAAGCGCACTGGCTGGCGAGCGGCCCACAGACACCACACGGCAGCGGTCGCACGCCCTTGCGTCAGCACAGCGGCGGCCCCTGCCTCCGACGGTCCTGCTGCCTCCTGAATGCCCGGCGCGCCCCTGGAGCGCCTCCCCGAGGCAGAGGGCCATCTGCATCGTGGTTCCGGGCGCGGCACAGCACGAGACCAAGGACTCTCAAAACTCGGAGGGGAGCACAGTCGTGTGCGGAGGCTGCGCTGGTGCACCCTCCAGACCAGTTCGCAAATGTCTTGCTTTGCAATAAAAAGCAACGAGACTCTCACAGCCAGAGATGGCTTGGGTCTGGTCCCCAGGTGGCCGGAGCGAAGGCCACAGGGGGCTGCGGCCCCTGGGCCGATAATTCACGAGACAGGCAGCTCCCCCCACCCCCAGGTGCAAATTAGACAAGCTAAGAACCGTCCAGGAGACTCGCCATCATGCCTGGAGATTCAGTTCTCGACTCGTTCCTGCAGGAACGTCACAAGATGGTGTCCGCTGGCCTTGGAGAGCGCGAGCTCTCACTTTGCTGAGCAGCCGCCGGTTTGCTCCAGGTGAGGGCCCCACTCTCTCTTCCCCTTTCCCACTGGGCGGCTGGAAGAGGCGCCCCACCTCTGCCCTGGTGCAGGCCTGCGCTCCCTTGGAGACCAACTTTTGAGGGAGGAGCTTTGCTCAATAGCAACCACTAGTCCACGCCCAACTGCTGCTCCCCAGAATCTCCCTGTGCCACCTGCTCCCAGGAACCCCGAGTGGCCACTGCAGAAGGGCAGGGCCCCCCGCCCCCAGACCCCCGGACCCAAGACTCACGGTGGGGTTTTTGAAGAACTCGTATTTGGCGTAGTTCTTCCTGAACAGGAACTTGCTCTCGCTGGCCATGGTGGTCTGCACCTGCACCACCAGCTCGTGGTCTTCCAGGCACCGCTCTGGGGGGAGAGCATCGCGCGTGAGCCGGGGCAGAGGGCGCAGCGCCACAGCCAGCCCAGCTCCGCGCCCCACAGGCCCTGGGGGCGCAGGTGCCATCTGGGCTGGGACCGAATGGCCGCCCCCGGGACGCTCGGCCGAACCCTGCAGCGGGAAGACTTCCTCTCCACCCAGCGCCACGGACGAGAGGGGAAGGGCAGAGTCAGTCAACGCTCCCGGCAAACGGCTGCGCCCTGCCACCCAGAAACGGCGGCTCCCGCCCCAGAGCACGGGTGTGCGGCGTGCCCCGCGCTCCCCACTGGGTATGGGCCCGGGGGCGTCTCTGCTCCCCCCAGCCAAGGGTCCGCTCCCGAGAGCACCCGGACAGGGGCAGGGGCTGCGGGTGCGTTCCGGGAGGCGAGGAGAGCGCGTGGGGCCCGCGGGCACCCGGGCCACGCACGGCGGTCCCCGCCTGGCGGCGCCACCCCTACCTAGCCCCAGGTGCAGGTGGTGCTCCACCAGGGCCCAGCTGTTGTCGTCCACGCAGTGGCTTCGGTGCACCAGCAGCTGGCACAGGTCCCTGGCGGTCATGTCCACGGGGATCTCCACCACCTTGCATGTCCCGTCCTCACTGAAGACTCTCACATCCTGCGACACACAGGGGCGCCCGCAGATGAGAGGCGCGGGTTCGAGAAGTAAAACCTGAACCACGAAGCCCCGGAGAGGGAAGGACCTCAGTGCTCCCTCACGCATGCAACTGTCCCCGCAGCAGCGGGCGTGCGGGCGGTCACTGCCCACACCCCTCCCACCCCGCGTGGGCAGGCGCACAACGCGGTGTGCTCACGGTGCCGGCGACGTTCAGGCTGCGACCAGGGCCAGACCTGAGGGTGTGTGGGGCTCCCCATGCCCTGTCTGAGGAAGTGGCTGGCAGCCGGGGGTCGGCACGGGGCAGCGGGACCCACCCCACAGGGTCCCTGACCTCCCAGGGCTCACCTGCCCCCCTGGCCAGGGCCCGGGGGCGCAGTGGCCACAGCCCCACCCCCTTCCTGCCGTGCCCCTGCTGTCTGCTGCCACGAAGGCTCAGGACGGAGCTGAGAAGGACTCGGGAGCACCAGATGGAAGAGCGGGGGAGAGCGCAGGCAGAAAGCGCCCGGGGCCCCGTGCCCCACAAAACAACGAGCACGCTCCGTTTCCCGGTTCTGTCCAGAGCCCCCCAAGGGAACGGCTCCCGGGAAGAGGGGGGCCAGGGAGAGCCCCAGGGGAGCACACTCTGCCCCAGGAACACACCCGTGGGTGCAGCCCCCAGGGAGCATGAGGCGCCGAGAGGCCCGGCCTCCACAGCCTGGAAAAGCATCGGAGGAACAAGACGGCATTTTACATCCCTGCTGCCTCTTGAAAGGGAGCTTGTCCCTGGCCTCTCCCGTCGTCCCCGGTGGGCCGGGCCCCTGCCCTGGCCAGCCCGCCAATCCTGGCCGTGGGGACCCGGTGGGCAGGCTGTCTCCAGGCGGGCAGGGCAGCGGCTCCAGGCTGCCTTGCTCAGTCCTCAGGGTAGGGAATCAAACCACCTGGGCAGACCAATCAGGTCCCTCCCTGGGCCTGATGCCACCCCCCCCCGGCTCCCCACTTTATGGAGCGCCAGCCGAGGTGGAGGTGCCCACAGCAGAACACCTGTGCCAGGCTCAGACCCGAACGCCTGGCGTGTCCTCCTTCACGCCCCCGGCCCGGAGGTGGCAAGCAGGGAGCTCGGAGCGAGTGTGCTCGCTGAGTGCCCCGGGGACTCCTGCCTCCGGTGGCAGCCTGGGGCTGGGGGTCCTGGGCCTGGCAGCACCCGCGGTGCCCCCCAGCCGGCTGCAGTGCTGGCGCTCTTGGCCTCTGTGTTCCCGGTCTTCCGACCACAGCACGCCGGGTCTGATGCGTGCTTCTCTGGGGCAGGCTGGGGGGATCTGGCAGGGAGCCCCTCTGCCCCCAACCCTCCCAGAGCCCCTGGCAGGAAGGAGCTACGCTCCCTAAGCCTTGAGTTCCTGGAAGCGGGGAGGCCGGGCCGACCTGGGGACCACCCTCCAGGGGGCTGGTCCCCAAGGCTGCCTGCAACGTCTCAGCCACCCCAACTCCAAAGAATCCCGAGCTACAGCAGCCCCGAAACCTGCTTTCAGCTCACATCCATTTTTAAGGAATCCACCCATCTTTCTCCAGAACCCACATTTACTCAACGACCGTGATACTTTTACAACACAAATTAAATTTTCAAGTGCAGCTGACGTGGCGCAGTCTATAAAAATAAAGTGTAAGTGAAACAAAGAAAATGTGTCTTTGGACTGCAGGTAAACGCTTTTCCTGCAACTGTACTAAGGTAAAAAAAACAAACTTAAAAACTACAAGCGGATCCGTGCCGTCCCTTGTAACGACAACATGCTAACTGTATTATCAACCCTGTCTGCTGCACCAGGGCGCGCTTTCAACCGCAGAATCAGCGTGTTCCTCGTTTCCCTCCCTTCCTGAGTTCCTAAGAGCGTCTGTCCGTGACCACAGCGGCCATCGCCTCCCTGCAAACGCTGACCACGTGGAAGGGTGCTCCCCGGCCCTCCCAGTCGGACTTCGCTTTTCCTGCCCCGAGTCGAGGGCGAGGGCGGCGCCTGTGTTTAAGTCCCCCTTCCTGCCGCACTGCATCCTTCTTCGCACTCTCTCCTCATGCTCCGCGCCCCACCCCCAAGGTCTGCACTCAGCCCCAGCTTTAGAGGCTGAGATGTGCTTTGTCAAAGGCCCCTCCCCCAGCTCCCAGACACAGCCCGGCCGGGGCCCCTGCCGCAGGCCTGCCACCCAGGGATGGAAAACCCTGACAGAAAGCTAGAGAACCGCCGCGTGTGCCGGCGTGGGCGCAAGCCCGGGCCTGCTGGGGCCGGCATCTCTAGTGCAGACACGAAGGGGAGTGTGACCGGAACAGCTGGCCACCATGCCTCTCCAAGCCAGCAGTTCCAGAGGGAGCATCCGCACCAGCAAATAAGGGTTTTGTGACCCGGGGGCTGCGGGGAGCAGGCTGCAACGCCCTGGTTGGAGACTCGGCGTCCTGAGCAGGCAGGCAGAGACGGCCGTGTGAGACTGAGCCGGTCTCCGGGCACAGGTTTCCGGGGTGGGAACGGGAGCCCAGAGCTCCGTGCACAGAAGCTACGGCAGCCTTTCTGACCTGCCCTGCGCAGGGTGGGGACCCCACTGAGGGGTGTACGCGAGACCGGGCCACGGTCTGGTTGTGTCACTAACTGGCTGTGGGTGCCCGGCTGTGTGACCTGACTTCTCTGGGCCTCAGTCTCCTTATCAGTACAGTGGGAACCTGTAAGTAACACTGGCCCCACGGGGTCGGCCTGGCACAGGCGCAGGACAGGTCCCCTGGGCTGGGAGTGCTGCTCTGGGGACGAGGCAGGGACGCCCAGGGAGAGGCCTCCCGGACCCCAGCAGCCGCCCGGCTCCACACCGGTGCGCGGTCCTGCGATCGCCAGCCTCCCGACCCGTGAGACGGACCCCGGCCTGTGCGGCGGAGCAGGAACGAGGCAGCTGGCGGCAGCCGCCCGGAACCGTCACGTCCTCTTCCCCAGCACGGAGGAAACCGAGCAGCTAACTGCCTTTTAAACTGAGAGAGTGGTATTAAAGAGCGTGCATTGTGTCAACAGTGCGAGGCTCTTTTCAGAGTTAGTCGGGGGACGGATGCTTCACCGGCTCCCGCCCTCGGCTGGCTTGGCGCCGCGCCTGGTACAAAACCCGCAGCCCTCAGGTAACAGGATGTCCGTCCGTCTTCCCTGAGCCGCGCTGTCACTTTTTAGACATTTCTCACGCAGAGGGAGAAGCGAAGCTGAGATCTGAGCAGGCCGAAAGGAAGGCGCTCAGTAACGATCAGAGTGGAAGGGCCATCGTCTGCGCGGCCCGAGTTGTGTTCTGAGGAGCCCAGCGCTGTGTCTCGGGGTTCCCCGGCAGGTGGATGCCGGCTTCACGCACTGGCGCCTGCAGGCTCCGAATCTCGTGCGGGATTCAGGAGGCTGCTTGGCTTCGGCCCAGGTTCCCTTGTGGAGGCAGAAACGAGGCAGCCTCATCTCCCGGCCCCTCTGCACAGTGCCCAGCGTAGGCCAGCCCTGGGGGGACAGCTGCCACCGCTGGTGCAGGGACAGAGCTCAGCAGAGGGCCCTGTGACCCGCCGAAGAGAAACCAAGTCGGCCGGGCTGGGACCTCTCTGGCCAGCTTTCTCGTCACTCTTCACCCTGGTCCAAAGCTCTCGTAGGTCTCGTTTAAGTGCCTTGTTCGTAGTGATGGCGGGAGCTGGACACGCCAGTAACTGCCAGGGGTAAGTGCCAGCTGGGGACCCACCTGCCAGGAGGGGGCGCCAGGGAGGGTCAACAGGGACAGGGGAGCCAAACTGCCAGCTCGGAGGGGGCGGGACCCAGCCAGCGGGAGCGGGAGGAGGAAAGGCAGCTGCTGGGGCAGGTGGAGGGGAGGGGCCCCTGAGACCGCAGCTGTCACTGTCCCCCTGCCCCCCCCCCAGAGGAGGACAGGAAGTCTGGCGAAGGCAGCATGGCTTATCCGGGCCCAGGAGATCAGGCTTCGGGGGTCAGGATCTGAACCCAGGGCAGCGGCTGCAGGCTCGCCTGCCCGTCAACGTCAACGAGATGCTCCAGCCCCGGACCCTCCCCCCCCCAGGCTGTTCCCCCGGGGGGCCCTGCAGCCCCAGTCTGAGCAGGCCTAGCCAGTGGGGAGGAAATGAAATGCACACCCATCCAAGGCAGCAGCAGGGCTGGGCTCGGCTCGTCTTGGTGGAGAAAAGAGTTGTGGTTTCCCCCGGCTCTGCTCTCCCCCGGAGGAGCTCCTTGGAGCCCTGCGGACGGACTGGGGCCGGGGTGGGGGGGGGAGGCGGGGGGAGGCGGGGGGCGGTGCGCTGCCACGTGGCTCTGATCGCACTCACAGACACACACTCAGAACGGCAGAAACCTGTCTGATGAGCTCTCCGTTTCAGGGTTTCAGGGAGAATTAAAAATACGTTAAGTCGTTGCAAATCCTTCGTAAAAAGGTTAAAGTTCTAAAAATAACTTACAAAACAGTTGCTGGAAGTGCGCCACAACTCCGGAGTCCCCGGGCGCCCTGCCCCGGGGAAGGGCCCGCACTGGCCAGGGCAGCCTCCGCGCCCCAAGCAGGCCGGCTCCTTTGCAGGAGCCGACTCCGGTCCGAGCATGGGTGTTTCCTAAACTTCTCTCGAGTGGTGTGTGCGGCCTGTTCCTTTGACACAAGCGATTGTTATAATGACATTCTGCGGCAAGTGAGAACAAAAGCGCCTCGGGAAGACCTCCCCGTGTGGACCGAGGCCGCGCAGAGCCGCGCCCGATGGCGCTGGACGCAGGGCACAGCCGTCCTCCGGGCCTCGGCCCCCACGGCCAGCGCGACGTGGCGGCAGCAAGGCCCTCCCGCAGGCTCCGGCCTGGGCCCCTGCCCCTCCGGCCGGCCGGCCTGTCCTGCTGTTGCCGGGCTTCTCCCCCGCCCCCCCCCCCAGGCCCCGGAAGGCGGGCTCACACCTGCTGCTCCCTCCTAACCCGAACCCTGCCTGGCGAGAGCCACCCGCAGGCCCCTGCAGCACGGGCTCCCCGTCCTGGTCAGGAAAAGCTGGCAGCCCCGTGCCTCGATGGCCTCTCCCGTGGGGCTCCCCTCGGGTCTCCCCGAGTCTCTGCGGGACTGTGGCGGGGGCTGCGGGGGCGAGTAGAGGAAGCGCAAGTCTCAGGGGACAGAACCCCGACAGTGTCACCAGAGGTCCTGTCCACCGTCCTCAGCGTGACCAGGACACAGTCCCGAGAGCCGTGAAGTTAGAACATGAACGGAAAGGGGCCTCATTCAGGTGGGGGCACCCTGGGGTTCGCAGCATGCCCAGGAAATCTAGGCAAGGCGCAGTGGTCACCACCTTAAGGACGACCGCGGACAACTCGGCACCGCTCCCGACCAGGTTCTCAGGGGTCTGCAGGTGCCAGGCGGCAAGTGCTTCTGGGGAGAAAGGGCAGCGGAGCCCCAGGGGGCTCGTCCTGGAGGCTCCCCTCCCTGTGAGACGGCCGGACCCTGCCCAGCCTGATGTGCGAGTCCAGGGAGAAAGGATGCAAAGCTCCCTCCACTGCCTGGGACAGCGGGGTTCTTCCAGAAGGCGCGGGCTGCGAAAGGCGGGTCCTGGGCTCCTGGAGCACCGGGCCGTGTGGGAGGGCACAGAGGCCTGCCGCTGCTTGTCACTGACAACCAGGACCCAGGAGGACACAGCGGGTGGCCCGGGGCCGCCCTGGGGAGGCGCACAGCACAGGCACTCGGACGTGGCCCTCGCCCACGCGGCTCGCGCTGCTCAGGGCCCCGTGGTCTCGGCGGTGGCAGCGGCTCTCTGCTGCACCATCGTGGGTCACCCTAGCGGTCCCCACCACACCACGGTCCCTGAGGGCAATCTCAGCCCTGCCCACGCACCTTGCCCGGGACACCTCTGCCACCCACAGACCCCCTGGTGCCACACGCGACAGGAGGGACGGGACGGCAGCGAGGGGCACGGTGTGGCTGTGGGTCCGGCCTGACAGGCTGGGGAGCGCCCCAGGGCCCCTCCCCGGTGAGCACTCGCTGCGGTTTACAGAGCTGTGTGCTGTTCGGAGCTGCTGCCGCGTGTCAGGGAGAAAGCGAACTTGAAACCTGGTGTCTCAGCGGCTCCCTGAGAGCTTTCTTAGTGACCAGCCCTCTGGCAGAGGGGGGACAGGCTTGCAGAGCCCCCGGGGCTGGGGCTGGGGCTGGGGCTGGGGCTGTGCGTGCGGCACCTCGACTCCCTGAGCCGGAGGCCCCTCCGAGAAGCAGGGGAGGCAGGGACCCCGCCGGGCTGCCCAGAGGTGGCCAAGGAAAATAAGAAAGTCTTTGTTAAATCAACTTCCTCGGAGAGTTGGTAACTCAACGTTCCATTTGCATATTGTAATCTTAAAAACCAACAAAAATGCTTTACATCCCTTCTCTAGAAAACTGTCCAGCGAAGCCACATGACTGATTGGCTGTGGTGGCCAAAAAAAAAAGAGGCAGGAATTAGGAGTGACCCCTCCCTCCAAATTCCAGAAGAGAGGGGGAGCAGGGGGGAGGGGCGGGCTTCAAGGGGGAAGATGGTGGGTCTGCTGGGAGGGTGGGGGATGGGGACCGGAGCCCTGGGGGTGGGCGCGGGCCCTCAGGGTGTGCAGGGAAGCCCGGGGTTTGGGGGGACCAGCTCCCCACAGGCTGGGTGGGGTAAAGACGGTGGTGATGGGGACAGAGGGGCCTCTGGGAGGGGACACGGCGCAACCGCCTGAGTCACCCCCATGGCCCGTGGACTCCAGGCCCCTCCGGGGGTGGGGCCCCAGGGGTGGTGAGGAAGTGGCAGCTGTCCACCCATCCATCACAGAAGGCAGGCAGGGGAGGGAGGGGCTGCCCGAGCAGAGAGGCCTCTGTCTCCCGAAGCGAGAGGGACGGGCTGACGGGCAGCCCGGGCCGGCCCTGGCCCTGGCCCTGGGAAGGCCGTGAGCGACTGCCACGGGCAGCAGCTGTCCTCCGTCCTGCTGCGGGTCCGAGCGCTGCCCGCTGGCTCCTGTCCAGACTCGACCCCGGGGCTCTCCCGAGTGTCCCCCCCGCTCCCTGCCCCCTGGGCCCCCTGAAGGCAGCAGAAAAGGCGGGGGCGGCCCGCTCTGCAGGGGCTGAGAGCAGAGGGCTGGGCGAGGTGGGAGGAGGCTGCAGGGGTGGGGATCGGAAGGCAGCCTGGCTCCAGGATGGCCGGAGGCTGGAGGCTGCCCGGGCGGGCGGGGAGGCGGGGGATGGGGGAGGCGGGGAGGGGGGAGGGGGGGGCGGGGAGGCGGGGGAGGCGGGCTGCACCATCCTCGCACCACCGTATACTCGACTCCACGGCTGGGAAGGAACCTGCCCTGGCCGTTCCTGCAACCGCCATCACAGCCCCGGGAGACCCCATTTTCTCGCTAGTAAACGCACGTCAGAACCCCGGGCAAGGCAATTAATTCACTTCCAGAAAATTAATTTTAAAATTAAGCAAAGAGAGAGGAGCTGATTTGGAACAAAGACATATTTGTGCCCTATTAAAAATGGGGTTAAAGTGTGGACTAGTTGTGTTTACATAACAAATGGGAAAACTTGCTGTGGCCAGTCAGCACGTGTGTGTGTGTGTGTGTGTGTGTGTGTGTGTGTGTGTGTAGCTGCTGCATGTGGCCACGTGGAAATCTTTGTTGGCCGAAAGGCCCGCCCACCAAGCCACCTGGAAGTGCCGGTGAGTCTTCGGAGCTCACCTTGAACTCAGCCAGCGAGAAAGGCCTCCCCTTGGGAAATCCCGTCCTTCCTCACCAGCCCTCCCCCCATCGCTCAGTCCTGCCGCCTGCTTCCTCCCAAGCGGACTGTCCCGCCCTCGCGCACCTTGGCCTGCCTCCACACCCCGAGGGGCCAGCCCACTCCGCACAGGGCCTCGGTGTCTCTCCCCACCCCGGCAGGGACCGGTGCTCCCCTCCGGAGTGAGCGGCCCGGAGTGGCAGGGGTGCCGGTGTCAGGACAGGGAGCCAGGCGGCCCAGGGCCTTGGCCTCCGGGCTCCAGACCCCTGACACGTGAAAGCGCACCTCGCAACTGGGGCCGGTCGGGCCTTTGTTTCTGGCAGCCCAATGCAGCCTGAGCCTGAGCGTGAGCGTGAGATGCACACGTCTCCGAGCTGCCCAGGCGGGAGGGGGGCCCAAACCCTGGGGGCTGGGGTCGGGGCAGAGCTGCAGGGTCTGGCCTCCCCGCCCCCACTGCTTCCCTTCCCTGGACACAGTGCATTGTTCTGGGTCCCAGACGGAGTCCCCTGCCCTCTCCCACAGCAGGTCGGCTGTCCAGGACGGCCTGACCGGGCGGCTTCCTCCGACCTCACGGGGAAGGACGGAGCACCTCAGACCTCCCCTCCCCGCAGGCCCGTGGTGAAGCCCGTGGCGAAGCCCGTGGCGAAGCCCGGGGGACCTCCGGGCCCCCTCACCAGGGCCCGCCGCCGCGCAGGATCAGGACGCCGCCCGGCCACCTCCACCTCGGCGGCAGCGCCCACGACAGGCGCTCTTCCCGAGACCAAAGGTCAGGGCTGATCGCGGACAAAGGGCCAGGCACCGCTCTGGGGCGCTCACGCGCCGGCGGGGAACACCCACACTCCGAGTGGGCCTGCGCCTGCCGGGCCCCAGGGGCCGGAGGAATCCGTGCGACAGAAACGCAGACACCAACACAACGTTCTCACGGGGGCCCGCCGCCAACCCCAAGGAAAACAGCAGGCGAAACTCGCAGAGCTGGGCCGGCCACAGGGGCGGAGGCCGCTCGCCTGCCAGCCGCCGCGAGGGCCAGACGGTATTTTCCCGGTCCTGCTTTAGGGTGAGTGACTTTGTAAACAGCCTTCGTGACCAGTCCACAGACAGCTTGTCTAGACCCTTATTTGAAGCAGCAGGTCACCGGGGAGGCAGACGTCCCAGACGCGCTTCGGGCAGGCGTGTGACACGGTGCCGCGGCGCGGCCCCCTCGGAGGCGTGAGGTCAGCACCGGGGCGGCGCTCCGTGGCTGGCAAGTGCGACGAGAAACGTCTCCCACCAGGGGCGGGAGGACCGGCAGAGCCCGGGGACAGAGGCTCGTCACCCTTCGGGACGGCAGGCGTGGAAAAGTACCGAGAGCAAGGGGGGTGGGGGGGCGGCTCCAGCAGAAGAGGCAGAGGAACTTCGGAGACACGCTCGTTGGAGGGGGAGCGCGCCCAGGGCCCAGGAGGCCCTTCCGGTCGGTTGTTAGAACCCGAGCTCCGGACCCCGAGGGCAGGGCAGGCCAGGCCCCGGACCGCACATGCGGTCACACCCAGCCCTGCCTCCATCCTTGCGCACTGCATCCCGGCAAGGCCCGCCACCCTGCGGCTGGCCCTCCATCTCCCTGCGACAGAGGGCAGGTGACATCGATGCCGGACCCGCAGGGCGGTCCTGAGGGGCAGACAACACGTACGGAGACAAGCACGCAAAGCCCATGGAGCAGGGTGTGGCCCTCAGTGGACGTCAGACGTCCCTGCCGTCCCTGCACACTCGTCCCACTGCCCTCCTGCTCGGACAAACGTCACCGGGTCTCCCTTGGAGCCCGGACCAGGCCCTGCCAACCAGGTGGGGCGGCGCTGCCAGCCCGGCCCTGGCCGGTCGGTTCCCGGCGATGGGAACGTGGTTGCCGGAGCCCTCGGTGCCTCAGTCCCCTCCGGGGACGTGCCCTGCGCAGCCCCACTTCAGAACTGGGGAAGTGGTCGCCTTCCGGGCCGAGCGGAAATTCTCCCGCCTGGAGCAGATCGTATGCAAAGTCACGATCCCGCTGTGGACACCGTTCTACCGTACTGAAGGTCAGGTGCCCGGGAGAGCCGGCGTTTAACGCCTCACTTATCCACAGTTACTGGGTAACGAAGACAAGCTGGCGGTGGAATTGTTTCAGGAAACTAAAGCTCATTTTTAAGCCATTTTTACGAGACTCCTCCTAAAACATATGGCCCATCCCTGACCGAATGAATGAAATTTTGGCCAACAAATTAAAAAAGCCTTGCAAGGCAGCAGATCTAATTGCAAGAGGAAAGGAACAAAGAGCAAAGACCCCACGACCCCCTCCCTTTTCCCCAAAGCAATGAGCCGGCACGCTCACCTGCTTCGCCGTGGTGACCTGGGTCGGAGGTAGGGAGCCCGGAGTGAGCGCAGGGGGGCTCTCTGCGTTGCACAGCTCCGGGAACGGATTGGGGATGGCCGGCAGAGACGAGGTTCTGAACTGCTGGTCTTCCTCCTGCAGGCGTCTGGGAGAAGAGACAGCCGCTGGTTAACAGCCACCGCCCGACGTGACCCAGCAGCCACACTCGTGGGGACACACGCGAGAGAAAGAGGCAGGCGCATGGATCGGCATGCGGTGATCACGTCCGGGCCGCTCACGCAGAAGGATGCTCTTTCGCCTTGAAAAGGTGTGATGCTCGGCCACACGCTCCCCCCGGAAGGACCTCGAGGGCACGGGCCACGGGAGAGAGGGCCGCCGCAGAGGGGCGGGCCCTGGGCGAGCCCGCGTGCGGCCGTGGGCCTCAGAGGTGGGCGGGGGCCCGTGGGTGTGCAGCTGTGCTCCGTGGGGACAGAGTTCCTCAGAGGGCTGCAGGGTGCTGTGACCGCCGCACCCCTGGGACTGCCCTGTACACAGGGTGGAGATGGTGAGCCTGCTGCAGCTCAACCCGCAAGCAGAAGCCGCCACCTCGACTCCAAGGGGGCGGTGGGGCGGCTCCCCGGACTCGGCGGGAAGTTTCCCGGACTGAGCGGGACGTGCTGCACGCTCACATCCCAGACGAGGCTCCCGCCTCATCCTGCTCCCCATCCCGGCCCCCCGCAGTCCCGGCCTAGGAACCCCCGACGTGCGGAGGGGTTTTGGGAACGAGGGCGGGTTTTCCGATGTCCTCGGAGCGAGCCCACCTCTGACTAGATAAAAACGTCAGGGGCGGGGCCCTGCGTCATCTGGATTGTGACACCAACGCCTCCGTACGCCGAGAGGTGGTCGGCACAGAACGCAAACGAACGCTTCGCGGGGCTGTCCGCCCCGAGGCCCGGAAGCCCGTGCTCGCGTGGCCCCAGCAAAGCCTGGCGGCACCCACTCACAGCGTTGACAGAGCCACTTCCGAATCGACACACCACCTCCCTCTCCCTGGCATTCCTCCAGAGCTCCCTCCTCCCAGGAACACACACCTCACCTGCCGTACCACTGAGCAAGATACGCACCAAGGACAGAGCGGATGCAATCAGGAAAACACCAGGAGAAACAAGTTCAAAGTTAAAGCAAACCCGGGGCACGGTGCCCCGTGTCTCCCCTCTCCAGGGGTCCTGCTGGCAGCTTCCTGTCCACAGGCCCCGGGCTCCGCGGGTGGGGGACCCCCTGCCCCCCCGAGGGTCTGGCCCTGTCCTTGCTCAGCATTCCTGCTCCTTATCTGCACCCCCCCGCCCCCCACCGCTGCCCCTTCACCGCATCTGGTCGCCAGTGTTAGCGGCTGTCACGCAGGTCCCCCTGACTCGGAGGGAGGCCCATCAGCCATTCCACCCGGACGGGACTGGAGGCCCTGATCGCCCACGCGAGTGCCCACAGCCCCTGGAGACGGACTCCATGCCGGGAAGACGATCCCTTCTGGAATCCCCAGCAACAGGCCGGCGAGGTCGCCGTCACTGTTCACGGTGCCACTCCCCGCAGAACAGCTCCGGCCTGGGCAGAGCAGCAGCGGAGAGGCGGGCACACCCCCCGCCAGGGTGTCCCTGCCCGGACCTCGGACCGGGAGCCCGAAGAACATGAGTTGGACTCGTGGGACGAGGCCCCGACGTTCGGACGTTCCCGGGGTCCCCCGAAGCGCCTCCTCAGCAGGCCCTTCTGAGGGTTTGCAAAGCGCGGTCTGTGTGTTTCCAGGCGGTGAAAGTGCCCTGCACGGCGGGGTGACGATGGGCTCACGCTGCCGTTCGTCCGCACAGACCCATCAAGTGTGCGACACCAGGCGTGAACCGTCACGTGCTCTAGGGACTTTTGGTGACGGCGTCGGGGTGATGCGGGGTCATTGATTACAGCGAATACTGACGACGTCCCTGGTACCGAGGGTGATAGTGCGGCAGGGAGCGTAGGGCCCTGCTGGGTGGGTGAGGGCTTCCTGTGAGGACGGAGATGTCCTGCCACTGGGGACGGATCGCTGCGCAGCGCTGGGACTGTCCTGAACGCTGAACTGTCCCTTCAAAGCAGTCATTTTCACGCTATGTGAATTTTACCTCCACAAACTATGCTTCCAAGTTGACTGCAGCAGTTCACAAATACGGCCGAAAGCAAAGCTAAGGGACATCACGCAGGCTGGCAACACGGCAGTTCGGGAGGGCAGGGAGAGGACGGACCCTCCGCCGTCCCGGCGGGGAGCGGCCCTGGAGACCGAGCTCCGCCGCAGGGACCAGGGTTCAGCCGGGCGCCGTGGGAAAGGCCCTCCACCTTCTCCACCATCGTCGGAGAGTGACCACGTTCCAGCCACGGGCCGCATCAGCCCCTGGCAGGGCCCAGGCTGCCTCACCGGGGCACTCAGGGCCCCCACGCCACTCACCCTGTAGGGCCGTGGACACCACGACGCAGGCTAAGAAGCGGGGACTCACGGGAAGCGATCACATGCGCCGGAAGTGCAGGGCCCGCACAGGCAGCGTGGGGTGGGGGGACGCCCAGGAAGCGCGCGGCGCTGTGCCGGAAGCACGCGCCCGGAGCAGGGGCAGGCGCGGGAAGCCCCGGGCGCTGAAAGGAAGTGTTCCTCGGACACCCTCACAGAGCCCTCTGCGACCCTGCACCTGTCACCCGGAACTCTTCAGTGTGCAAAGCAGCCCTGCCCACTAGGGCTCTGCATGCACCCTGCACGCCTAGCATCGCCGCCCCTTGCACGGTTGAGGGTGCCTTCCGCTGGGGGCTCCCCTTTCCCCGCCCCGCGGCAACCCCCGTGCCGCTCCCCGCGTCTGCGCGTTGGACCGTTTCGGGTTCCGCACGTGAGCGGGCCCGTGCAGGAGTGTCCTGTGCAACAGGCCCGTTTGTTCGCATGCTGTCCGCGTGGGGGTCTGTGGATGAACGGGTAAAGGGGGTCTGGTGCGTGCGTGCACGGACCATCATCCACCTGTGGAAGGACGGGGCCCTGCCATCTGCAGCACCGGGACCAGCTCCTCGGCGCACAGAATCCCTCCCCCACGCCGGGACGCCTGCTCGGCCCCTCACACCCAGTTCGGAGACCTGCCGCCTGCAAGGGGCCCGCCGCCGCCGCTTCCTGGGCCCCTCCCTCCAGCCCAGCGTGTCCAGAGGCGCCTCCGCTCGCTGCCCCGGGAACGTCATCAACTGTCTCCAGCCACACCTTTCCGACAAGGGCCAGGGGAGGCCGCCGTCTGGGTCCTGGGCCCTGATCGGGGCAGCGTGGCCTTAGAGCCCTCAGCTAACTACGCAGAAATTCCATTCTTTCCAGAGCATTCTCCTCCAGGGGTTCCCTTCACCTCCGTGCACCTGGCTCGGAGCAGGGGCTCCATGCGTCAGCTCAACTGCACCGAGCAGGCACCGGTCCCAGCCCGGCGCTGCCACGCTGCCCAGGGCGGAAGTATGCGCCGGCCCGCCCGCCCGCCCGCGGGGTCAGGAGGCCAGAGCATCGCCGCCTCGCAGGCCATGAGCGGAGAGCAGCCGCACGCCATCTCCGCAGCCGCACGGGCCCCACTCCCGCCCCCCCAGGCCCAGGGTCCTACCTGGCGGCCAGGATGTGCACGGGCTGAGAACGCTGCACCTTCTGCTGCGGCGATGCCTGCGGCGCCTGCGATGCCTGCGGCGCCTGCGATGCCTGCGGCACCTGCGATGCCTGCGGCGCCTGCGATGCCTGCGATGCCTGTGGCGCCTGCGAGGCCTGCGGCGGGGCGGGCTTGGCCCCCGAGGGCGGCGGCGGGTCCCGGGTGTGCTGGCCGTTCTGGCGCAGGGGCGCTGTCTCCGACTGCATGCTGCAAGTGGCGTACAGGCTCTCCAGGGATGCACTCATGTCGCTCACCAGCGCTTCCAGGTCCACGTCATCCTCTGGGCAGCGAAAGGTGAAGCGAGAAAGAAACCGGAGCGACGGTGAGGGGTCACAGCCGAGAGGGCACCTCAGCGCCCGGCTCCCAAACCCACCTTTATAACTCCGCTGGAGGGCACAGGAGCCTCGCTGGGAAGCGTGCACTGGGGTAAGGACTGAGGCCTGTTATGCTTAGTAGTAACAGTTGTCGGTGTTCCAGCGGCGACTGGTGATTGGGGCCCACCTGCCCTCGCACCTGCCTGTGCAGGAGGTGCCTTCCCAGCGCACGTCTGCGTCGGCGTGGGGGCCCCGCTCAGCCATGGCTGCGTGATGTGACCCCACCCCCCCTGGCCGCAGCCGGCTGGGTCGCAGGTGGCCACGGAGCCCTCATTAGGATCCACCCCTCCCCGCCCCCGAAAATCCAGAAGGAAAACAGAAACAGAGCAGCAGCCATCACGCCACCAGCCCCGGCCCACCAGACCCAGCAGGGGGTGGGCTCCCGCAGGGGAGAGGCTCACCGTGTGGCTGCGGGCCACCGGGTGCCCAGCCTCTGCTCTCGCCCGGCCCGAGAGCCGGGGAAAGCCTGTCGCCATGGGCGAGGGCCTGAGCAGACGCAGAGAGGGGAGCAAAGATGGCGGAGAGTGCACACCGGTGAGGACAACGCCAGAGATGTGCACTTGGGGACACGGGCGGGTAATTTCAGGCAGCGACTTCGCTAGAACGTGGAACCCGAGGTGTGCTCGGCTCTAGATAATGCTGATAAGGCGTCATCTCAGTGTGACTGACTTTTAAGTTTGGGGACTGAGTGCAGCAGATGGCCGTCCGCAGTGTGCGCGGGCCCCATCCCATCAGGGGAAGCCTTAAGAGGCAAGATGGAGGCCCCCTGAGCAAGAGGGGGTCCTGTCTCCAGACCCCTCCCTGCAGCTGGTCCCCGGGTCTCCGGCCTGTCCGCCCACCCCGCAGATGTTGAACGTGCAATTCCAGAACGCTGCGAGCCAACTCCTCAACTACCCGCCCCTGTACGTGTGTGGGGGGACGTGTGCGTACACGCACATCCTGCTGGCTCCATCTCTCTGGAGAACCTGGCTAATCCCCGGCGAGGGGTGGGAGCCAGGACTCCCCGAGATGCAGGGAGGGCCGGGGAAGGGACAGAGCTGGAAGCCGGGACGTGGGCTGGGCTCCGGGCAGCTGCGCCTGGCTCGGCTCCCACCCTGTCTCGGGCCTGGCGGCTTCCTGCTGGGAGCTCTGGAAAACATTCCGACATCCGTGTAGTCAGTGTGCTGCGTGCGGCGAGTGCGGGTTGGTTTCTCTCGCCGGTAACCCAATACGCTGCAATAACACTGACTCCTTTTTTCCGCATTTTCCAGATCGGTCACTTTTTAACAACTTGGTAAATAACAGCTGAGGGTGACTCCGAGGCAGCACACTGCAGGTCACGTACCCAGTCTCGTTCGCTCCCCTAACAGCCCCACGTGACACCCACTGAGCAAACAAGGGGCTCGGGGCTCGCAGCGGCAGGACCCTTGGCCTGCCGAAGGCCACGGCTCCTAACTGGCAGGCCCGAGCGCTGAGAGAGGTCACTCACTGGGAACGGCTGGCCCTGGCCCTGGCCCTGGTTTTGTTTTTTCTGGCTGGAGGTGAGCAACTGCGCCCGCCGGGGGGAGGGTGTGAGCAGTGGGTTAGTTATTATCTGCTCTGGAGCGGAGCCTGGCACATGGCAAACACTTGGGAAACGTTACTTATTAGCTCCATCCCACCTATTCCCGCGGAACAATGGAGAGGGTGCCCGTTAGGCTGGCCTGCCAGCGGAGCACCGGGCCTGGAGGAATTCAGCCACTTGCCAAGATCTCACGAGCACTAAGCAGCGAACCTTGAATTGGAAAACAAATTTGGCAGCCACTCTTTGAGGTCACCAGGTGTGCACTCAATGAATGAGCTCACAGAACTTTCCGGAACACTCTGGCTTCCCTGCCTCTCCCGCTCCTAACACCAGTGTCTGCTGAGGTGCAAGGGCACCAAAGCGCAGAGCGCACTGGGAAGAGACGGACAGCCGTCTGGGGGAGGCGCCCAGGCGCGGGGTCTGCCGGACAACGGTGGACAGAGGGCTGGGCGGGGGGCAGCGGGAGGCTGCGACATGGCCGCTCAGAGACGGGGGGGCCTGGCCGGTGCAGTGGCTGCTGACACCAAGGACATGAGGGGCCGGGGAAGAGGGGACAGGGCCGGAGGGCCAGGCTGGCAGGGAAGCAGGGGGCCCCGAGTGCCGACACAGGGGCTGCAAGGGAAGACGCGGCCATGGCTGCACCTCGGGTCATTAGCAGTCAAATATTAATCCTGAGGCCAGATAGGAAGAGGACAGAAGTGCTGAATTAATCATTAATAATGACCAGGGCATTAAGATTTAATGTGTCACACGGCAGGACACCGAAGTCAGCAGACAGAGTCCTGGGGGCGGGGGGTGGGGGAGCGAGAGGGGCGGGCAGAAACTCGGGGCCCTGGCGGGGCAGGGGCCCGAGCCCACAGCCCCCTCATCCCCGTGGGCCGCGCAGCTGAGAGGGGCCCTCCCTCATCTGGAGACGGAGGAAGCAGCGCCTACAACGATGAAACTCGCAGGCCACTCCTGCCCTCAGCCAGCTGCCAAATCAGCACCCAGAGGCCCGGCGCATTCGCTGAGGCCTCGGGGTGTTCGCCCGATAAAGAGGGCTGCGTGCTACGCAGCTGCTCGCAGATCTGGGGGGGCCTCGGGAACGTTCGAGGATGATCCTGGCCATCGTCAGCACCACGCCCTGTACTGGTACTTAGCCGGCACGCAATAGCAGCTCACCGTAAGCTGTGCGGTCCAATTCAGTGCCCAGAAGCCCTACCTCGCCCTGTTGACAACGCCAGGCGACTTCTGTCTTAACGGGCCACCTCACAGTCAGTATGGGGTGGACACCAAGTGCACGGACGCTACGGCGTGACCTTCGGGATGCGCCCCGGTGGCCCGGAGGCCAAGGCCAGGCCAGCTGACCGCAGGCTCGTGCAGCTGCGTTCTGGACTTGCTCAGCTACAGGAGGACACTCGGCAGACTGCAAAGGCCAGTGTCCGTCGCCGTCACCCTGCCTCCGGGACTGGGCAGGAGGGCAGTTCTGGACGACAGATTTCTTCCAAGAAGAGAAGGTCTTGCCTCCCTCAGGTGGACTTCCACTTGAGTGATTTTCCTCCTCGGCGGCCCTGAGAGCCCCGGGCTGTGCGTGCCAGGCGGGCAGCCCTGTCTTTTGTCCTTTCCCTTCCGCTCCTTCTCTCGGCCACCCAGGTCCCTCCCAGGCCACCCCTCTCTGCCCCTTGCTTTCCGGAACACAGAGCGGTTTTGACATCATTCCAAGTAGATGTTAAAGATGAACTGGCCACCAAAGTATAAATGCAATGCCGTCCTCACAAAATGCCTCAGCTCTCGTCGGAGAGGGGGTCGTTATAAAACTACTTTCTAGTTAATACATTTAATTACGGCTCTGTGAAACTCGGCCAGGTCAACCTGGTACCATGCACTTAGTAGGTTGTAATTTTCATAAGTCAAGTCCAACCACCGTACTGGTGTGTTTCAAACTGGCCTGTTTTCCACAGTCCTTAGAGCAAAAATAAAGCTTCATGTAAAGAATCTAAAACCTCCTACTGTAGAACAACCTTTAAATTTTTTGGTAGGGCCAATTAGCATTTTATCTTTTTAGATAATAAAAGCCCTTACGGTTACCTGATTTTATTTAAACTTCGTTAAGTTCTAACGAGGACTCAGAATGGAATCATCCAAATTGGGATTTTAGAGACTTGACTCCAAAGACAACACTTCTCTACACCCTTTGGAACGCTCCTCCTCCAAGACGTTACCGAGGGGCGTGCGCCTCCCGCAGACGGGGCGAGCGCGAGCGGGTCGGCCCCTGCGCGGAGCCGGTGAGGATCAATAATCAGCCGCTCGTCAAAGCCTTTCTGCCCAGCCACGTTTGACTGGCAGCATCGAGCCGTCAGGCCATGAGCAGAGGAGATGGTTCTGGAAAGGGAAGCAGACGTCACGTGTCCAGCCACCGCTAACTCGGTGCCCAAGCACTTCCCGTGAGAACGCACGTCCCCCCGGCAGGAACGCTGGCAGGGGAAGGAAAGCGGGTCTGTAACGCACATCTCAGCCCACACCCGTGTGGGAGGACGCCGTCCCTGAGACAAATATAGGTCAAACAACGCGGCGGTAAGTCAAGATATTAATAGCTACTTCCTTCCTAGAATAACCCCATCTAAAACGGGCATCGACTTTTGTCCCAAATATCTGAGCAGCTCATCTGATCGCAAACTCACACGCACTCCTCACCTCGCCGTCGTTAGCAAGTCGAGGCCACGTTAGCTCTGCGAGGGGCGGAAGTGCCGGGGAGCAAACCCACGTCGGGCCGTGGGCCGCTCAGGGCGGAACTGTCCCTCCCACCAGGCTAGGAAGGGCCCCACCGGAGCAGCCCACCGCGGGCACAGAGGTGGTCCGTTACAGAGGATGTCCCGGAGCTCCGGGGCCCCGGCCTGCCTCCTCAACCACGCCTGCTGCGTCTGCAGGCTGTCTTGGGTCTGTGGAAGGGCCCGGTGAGGAGGACACCGGGGTGGTCCACTTCACCAAAGGAAGTGTCTGGGCGCCTCGGAGAACTGGTGGGTGCCCCAGGTGTTCAGGACGCGTCTGTGCTGCCCCTTCCCAACAAACCGCCCAACTCGTCCCAGGAGCAGTCCGACCTGGGGGGCAGGTGCGGTGGACTTGCTGACAAAGCTAAGCACCCCAGGGTGACTGCCCAGTGACTATGAGCAGATGGGTCCCCGGTCGGTCCCTGAGAGTGGATGGCACTTGGGCAGCTATGGCGGAGTGAGGAGAGGCACCTTCTGGCCCCCAGGATCCTGGGGGTTTGTTTCTCCAGTGATGAGAGCACCGGGAGCATCTTTGGGATAACATTCGGTCTTTTGCCGGTCCTGAAACTACTCCAGACGTTTATAAAAGTGAAAGGAGCTTCTTTGGTTATTCAGAACCAGCTCCTTCCTGCCACACCTGAGTTTAGGCTAATGAGGCCCCCAGAAAACCACGGGAAGGGGGCCGGTTGCCAGGGGAACCGACCAAGTGGTTAAGAGGAACTTTCAGCCCCACCCCCTGAACTCCTGGGAGAGAGGGGCTGGGGACCGACTCTATCACCAGCGGCCAGCGATTTAATCCTGCTTGCCTTGTACTGAAGTCTCTCTAAAACCCCTCAAGAACGGAGTTCACAGAGCTGCTGGGTGGGTGAGCAGGGTCAGATGCTGGGGGGGGGGCCGCCACCCCCAGGGAACACAGAAGCTCCACACCCTGTCCCCACACCGCACCCCGGGCGTCTATTCTGGCCGGCTGCTCTTGACTTACACCCTCCCATAAGGAACAGCTAACGTGGGGAGCAAATGTCCCCCCACTGTAGGGCTGGCTGATCGAGCCGACGATCAAACCAGGCCCAGGTCCTTCCAGAACTGGACTGAACTGGGGGGCACCCGGCTGGTGCTGGAGAGTCGCTCAGTATGGGAACCCCACCCCCACTGCATGTCTGGGGTACAGAGCAGTCGGTGTGTGCACAGAAGAAAAGGGGACTTTTCTGTACAGTATTATACCTGGAAATTCCTGAACACATGTGCAAATGCCAAAGTCCTTACACATTTCTCTCTGGGCACGAACTAAACGTCCAGCCTGCAGAAGTATTTTAAACCCAGCTCATGTTCGGCTGGCAGGCTATTTTTGTTGACCTCTACGCAAGTAAAACCTTGTGCAAATATAACTCGACAGTCCACTGAAATGCCTTGTTGGCACACCAATTAATCTTCTGTTCTCACGTACCCCAACCACACACACTTAGCTTCTCATACGTACAGTCGTTTGGACGTAGGGAAGCAACAAAAAATGTGAGTTTGTTAACAGTCAGGAATTATTTGTCTTAATAATCAGACCAAAAAATTAAGACTGAATCTGCCTCTTCTGCCGTTAAGCCATTTTTAAAAAGCAAAACCAGGTATACACCCACTTGCCCGCCCCCCGCCCAAACTGAAAGCCAAGGTCCAGAGAGGCCTCTGCACACTCCTGCTCCTCGCGGCCTCGTTCGCGTGTCACACGGCCGAGGGGCGCCTGTCAAGGAAACACGCAGAACAGCGGCCATCTGGACAACGGGGCGTTACCCGGACGTTACTCGTTCTTAGGCAGCAAGGAATTCAGACAGAGGCTGCAGCATGGATGGGCCTCCAGGACCTTATGCTGAGTGGCACAAACCAGCCACAAGAGAACCACTCCTGGAAGACCCCACGCAGGCCAGGTGCTCGGTGCAGTCAGCTCGCAGACGCAGAAAGCAGAAGAAAAGTTTCCTGGGCCGGGGGCGGGGGCCGTGGGAGGAGCTGCTTTTCGGGGACAGAGTGTCAGTTCTGCCGCATGGCGTTTCGCGGCTGGAGGGTGGTGACGGCAGTGTGAGTTCACTGTAAGGCACCGCGAGCGGGGCCCCGAACACGGGCCGAGATGGGTGTGCGTCACCACCGCGCGCAAACGAGTGATAGGTAGGAAAAACACCTTTGAAGTGGGAATGCTCACCACTCTCAACTATGGCCGCTTAAGAAATCGGCCGGCTGCTCCGCCTGGGCACACGTCGGGGCCCCCACCCGACGCTGGCCTGGACAGAAGCAAGGCCCTCCCAGGCCGTCCCTTTTCGGGGAGCCTGCTCCAGGGGCAAGGGGCCCACTCACACCCCTGCCCGCGGCTGAGAGCTCCATGTTCCCTTCCCACCGGCGCCCCCAGTCCTCCTCCCCGGCTTCCTCCAGCACCAGAGCCCAGGACACAGTGGGACGTGGCTCCTGTGGGCCCACCCAGAGGTGGGCTCTGGGCGGGGGCACAGGTGTGACAGGCATGTGGCCCATGGTGACCAGAGGGAACAGAGATTTAGTTGGGGAGAAGAGCCCAGAGTCACTTCAAGAGGAGAAACAGGCTGTCTGGGGGCCGTTAGGACCCTGTCAGGAGGCAAAAAAAGATCCGGGAACACCCCAGGCCCTGTGGGTGGGGTGGAGGGGGCTGAGGGCTTCGGGGCACCCCTGGGGTTGGCCCCTCTGGGGACACCCAGACAGACAGGCTGCGGAGGGCCCAGGCCTCCCGAGTTCCACGAAATGTGCGTTCCTGTTCTGACGGATGCTAATTTTCGGGACGACTGCGTCACCTTCTCCCCCGGTCCTCCAGACCACGGCAGGCAGGAGTTCAAACCTCACGACAGGCACGTACGCCCTGCTGGTGCGGGCGAAGCAGGACAAGCAGCCCCCGCGGCGACATGGCAGCGCCCGCAGTGCTCACGCCTTCCCCGGAGCAGCCGGCAGCCCGGGCGGGAAGGGGCTAGGCCCCTGGCTGCAGTGGCCCTGGGGGAGGGTGGCGGGACTGTGTCTCTCTGGGCTGGGTGACGGCTCAGGAGACGGCGGCTCTCGGAGGGCAGGGGCTGTCACAAAGTCCAGGGCAGGTCTCAGAGTCAAAGGCAGACGTCCTGGCAGCCACACAAGTCTCGTTCTACCACAGAGCAAATATCGCAGACGTGAGATAATAATTAATCACTCTGGACTTTGATTCCGTGGGACGTGCTGCCTCATTCAGTCCCCGCGTCGGAGCGCTGCGGGGTGACCCTCCCCGGCACGCATGCCTGCAGGAACCAGGAAGCCACCACCTCTCTCGCCCAGGAGTCTGGTCCCTGAGAGCCAGGAAGGGGCTCCTGACGGGCGGGGAGCATCGTCTAGGAAGGGGCCCCTGTGTTCCCTCATTCTCGAGTTTCGTCCAGCCACGGGGGTGCAGGAGAGCCCTGGGCATCACCGAGGTCTCGTCCGGGCCCCCTAAGGCTTGAACTCTGCACGGCACCCACGTGACCTGAGCTACACACGACGGACACCGGCACTGACCCCGCCACGCAGCGCTGTCTGCTCTGTTAGAAGACAATCACGGGGGAAGAGCGAGCAGAGACGCGCTCACGAAAGGTCCCTCCGAGGGGGCAAAAGATGAAGGACACCTTTCTCAAGCGGTCCTTCGGGATTTCATCCGTTTTTGCCTCGGCCTTCTGACTGCGACTCCCGAATCTTCTCTCACCTCACCCATCGGGCAGAAGCCTGGGCACAAGGAACTGTGCAAACAGCTTGTCACTCTGGAAGGTTCTCACTTTCCATCACCCTGACACGGATTAGTCCAAGAGCACTGGGACTAAACAGGGAAAATCCAGGTCACCGTCCACAAGTGCCACTGGCTTGCACTGCGTTCTCAAAAAGCAATTTTTTAGAAGGAAGGTAGACACCCGGACATTTCCATGATCCCAGGCAATGTCGGACGCCCTGCGGCTGTAGCTCAAAAACGTGGAGTCCGTGCAAGGAGCCCACGTTCTCCTTCCTCCAGCACCTACTCGCTGAGCACCAAGGACGTGCGGGACACTGTCCCAGGCACTGGGAGTGCGGATGTCCCCAGAACAGACACCGTCTTGCCGCCTCCACGTCCCAGGAGGCGGCTTTGGACAGGGCAGCAGCGCTGGACACGAAGTCACAAGGAAGGATCCGAAGCATCTCTTCCATGTCTGGAAAAATAATTCCCTGCTCCGGTTCAGTGACAGCTCACGGGAGACCAAGGGGAGGGGGCTCATCCTGTGAGAAAGTGAGGGGGCGCCTCCCAGAAAGGGGCTGCCTCGGCCAGAGGGAGGGAACCCCAAGACTGAGCGTCTTGAGAGAGGCCCACAGACAAAGAGGACCTGGGCGCAGCGAGTGCAGCCCGCCCCCCCCCAGAGCACACCCCCGAGGGAGGCCCCTGGGGCCCGCTCGCTGCTCCTCGGCAGACAGAGGAATGTTCAAAGCAGACCTCTGTTTACAGGCGAGGGGAGAACACTCGGCTCTCAGAAGGGCCCGAGGTGCAAGGCTCCGGCACGGGGGAGGCCGTCCAGGAGAACGTTCCAGGCGATTCCAAGAAATGGCACCGCTCCCAGAACTGAAATGCCCAGGAGAGAGGGGCTGGCTTTCCAGGATGTGGAGGAAAACAGGGTTTCACAGGAAGGAGGGGGACGTTTGGGATGGGGCCCGGGTGGTCAGGGATCTCGCTGTGTCCTGCGCCTCTGGAGCCCATCTCTGGGCGGGCGCCCCGGGGCGGGTGGGGGGCTTCTTTGTGAAACCAAGTTCCTGGGACTCACCTGGACCCATGTTGAGCCCACATCTTTGTGGTCTCGTGAAGGGAAATGAACAAAACTCATGACTGAGGGTTTGTTATTCTCCTAATTCTTTTCCCATTAAGAGAAATGACAGCCCACGTATGTGTAAATGGTACCTTCCGAATGGTGGTCCAGGGAAGGGATGCTCACGGACCCTCTCTCCGAACCTGGCTCTGATGGGCTCGAATTCTGGCCGAGCAAACACGGAGGGAGGGGTGCCGCAGGCTGGAGGTGGGAGCTGGGGGGCGGGGGTGGTGTGTGTCTGGTTTTTGTTCTCTCTAGATATAACACTGCATTTATTAACGAGGATGAACAACAGCCGCCATTTCTTTTTTTTTTTAATCCTCACCCGAGGACATTTTTTTCATTGCTTTTAGAGAGAGGGGAAGGAAGGGAGGAAGCGAGAGGGAGGGAGAGTAGGGAGAGGGAGAGAGTCAGAAACATCGAACGGTGGCCTCCTCGTACGTGCTCCAACCAGGGATTGAACCCACAACCCAGGCATGCGCCACGACTGGGAATCGATCTCGTGACCTTTTGGTCCATGGGACAATGCTGCAAGCCACTGAGCCGCCCGGCTGGGGCAGCAGCCTCCATTTCTTGAGCATCAGCAGTGCCCGGCCCTAAACGAGGCCCTCCTGGTAGCTCCCACTGTGTCTAACCGTCTCAGCAAACCAGCCGAGCGGACATCTCAAGGGTTTCCGATGGACAGACTGAGGTGCAGCGTCACTCGGCCCACAAGACAGCGAGCACGGGCCCTGCGGTGGAGAGGCAGCCCGGGGCCGCTTCCTTCTCACCGCTCCTCAGGGTGACTCTTCCCGATTTTCTCCTCGCTAAACCCGAGTGGCCAGAAGGCTGGAACTGCGCCTCTGCCTCACGATCTAACCCTCACACCGGGCGCACAGTAGGTGCTCAGTGAATGCTGGTGGACTACGTGGAAAATGGAGTCACCAGCCTGCATAAATCAAGCTGTAGAATTTTCCAAAAAGTCAGACAGCCAGGCTGCTGAGTCGCCGATCCTGCAGCTCCTTGGAAAAAGCCCCGCCAGGCAGGTTACATGTGGGCCACGGGGTGAATCAACGCCAGACTGTCTGCTTCCAACAAGGGGTGGCTGGGGTCCAGGAGGGGCTGTCCCGGGCACGGCGGCTCCGTGCAGGAAGCGCCGCCTCGCAGGCCGGACCTGTGCCCGGGAGCCCGCCCGCCCGGCCACGCAGGCCTTCCGGCCGTGCTGAGGTCGCAGGGTCCGGAGAAGGGCCTGCTTGGTCTCTCCCCCAGAAGTACAGCCAGCGGCACCTCCCGGGGGGCTTCTCGGCTGTGAGTGCCCCCCTCGCCCCCTGCGCCCCCACAGGTCCCTTCTCCCAGCCAGCCCAGGCTTCCAGGACGCAGCCGGGGCCCCCCAGAGCAGACGCCATCACACACAGCCCCGCCCTCTCCTTCTGTCCCTCGGGGCGTCCCTTGCCGTCCGTCCTTCTCAGGGACAGCTGCTTCACACCACCAAGACCAGCCTGCCCTGGGCCTTGGATGCCGAGCTCTCCCGAGGACAGGACGGCTTGCCTGTGGTGGGACGCAGACTCCGCCCCGGAAGGGTTTCTTTCCCAGGTGCGAAGCTTGGGAACAAGGGTAGGAGTGCAACAGGTCACGGGCCCACAGCTCACGTCCCCAAGAAGCACAGACATCCTCGGCCCTCGGCGCTAGTTCCCCTGACAAGCGCGCTCCTCGGCTGTGTCCAGCGCACTGGAGCTTGTCCCGGTGGGCGGCGCAGGCAGAGGAGGTGCGGGGGGCAAGGGCAGGACCACAGCCCGCGCCGGCATCTCTCCGTCCGCCCCGCGCCCCGAGCCCCGCCCAGGAGCTGAGCACCGCGCGCCAGTTCACAGACTGGAGAAGCGGGGCTTGGAGAGGTTACAGCCCACACCCGGCCACATGGAGTTCGTAGCAGAGCCTCGAGTCCTGCCCCGGTGCGGCCAGCAAGGCCAGCACCCTTTTCGTTTCCCCCTAAATTAGGAACATAAGCACGATCTCAAGGAACGTGGCACTGAATTGGAAAGACAGACAGGCCCCTGGCACTCGTGCGGAGTGACAAGTTCTGGGGAGGAGGAAAGGCGGCAGGCGGGCCCCCGGGAGGAAGCGGCCTTCCCAACGGGCTGGAGGAGCGAGGGGCCGCTGGGCGGGAGACCGGGGGGTGCGTGCGGAGGGTGCGCTGCCGCTGGGGTGCCCAGGGACCTAGGCAGGAAGGACAGACTTCGACAGCACGTTCCCGAAGAGCAAGCGGCTCGCACGCCTGCTGCCTAGGTGACTGACGGGCAACGTGACACGACGCCAAACGTCCAGCGAGGCGTCACCACCGAGCAGGAGCAAAGTGTCCGAGAGATGGAGCGTGCTCCCGGACTGGGTCTTCACCACCAGAACGCTGGTGGCCGACGGGAATGGCCGGAGAGCGCCCTTGGAGGGCAAGCGTAGGGGGCTCGGTGTCCCCGAGAAGCACCTCACCTGCCCCAAGGTCAGGAGCCACCACCGTGCTCCGACACAGAAATCCAGCGGCCTGTGTGTCGGTGGCCGGGGGTCAGTATGCCACGTCCCCAAGGAGGGAGTGTGAGTGATGCAAGGTGCTTCCAGCTGCTGACGGACCAGCTGGTGATGGGCCCACTGGGGCGATTTTTTTTATCCTCACCTAGCGCGTGCCTATTGACTTTAGGGAGGGAGGGAGGGAGATGTCCGTGTGAGGGAGAAACACGGACCTGCTGCCTCTTGCACGCAACCTGTGACCTCTCCGTTTACGGGAGGACGGCACTCCATGAGCCCCCCGCCCGGGCTGGCGCGATTCTTCGATCCATTCAGCACAGACGCACTGAGATGGAAGGATGAACACGCTGTGTCCCCACTTCCTCTAGGCCCTGCGGCGCCCCCCCACCCCCCGCCCCCGGGAAGGTCAGCACTATAAGTAAAGCCTTTCTTGGTCAGAGCTAAATTCGGACGTGGCGGGTGTCGGTTACCGGTCCCTGGCATGTTCTGAGGGAAGCAGCAGAGGACAGTGAGGCCACCGGGCAGGCTCCTGGCCCCAGAGCCGGGTGACCGAACTGCAGAGGTATGCCTGCTCCTTGGAAGGAGGCTCAAAGAGCTCACTGGACACCCGTCCGTCACGCCTGCCTGCAGGTGGGGGGCCGCGGGTTCCCAGAACCGGGTGGCGATGAGATGAACTCACTGCGGGGTACGTGGCACTGGCCGTGTCAGCGAGTGTGCCCCACGCGCGCTCGCACGCTCCATCGGAGGGCGGCGGTACGTCCCGTCCTGAAGGACACACGCAGGCTTGCGTTTCCTCACGCAAGATCTCTAGTTTGGGCTCTTCCTTTGGGGGTGGAGCTTAATATTACACAGGAACCACAGCGCACTCCTCGAAAGTGTTTACTGGAATGGCTGGTGCGTTGTGGCTTAAAAACAAAGGAAACTTCGGTGGAAGTGCATTATTCGATTTCAGGACACAGCATATGCTGATGCTCTTCCTAAGGGAGACAGAACCTCCGTCACCGCTTTTCATGAAGAATTACAGGCACTTCCAGAAGGGCATTTAGACTTCCTTGGACGACGAGGTCCAGGTGTGACGTGGCCAACGAACTGAAAATGATGCACCGCCCACGGCTGTGTCCCGGGCCTCGGGCGGCCTGGACGGGCAGCAGGTATTTGTGGGAGGAAGGAAGGAGGGAACGAACACGCGGAGAGAGCAAACGAACGAAAACTGCAGGGCAAGGGGGTGCAAAGCCAACGCGCCAGAAAACCAGGAGCCGCGGGGAGACAGAGAGAGGGGCGCCCATTTTGTCCCCATCTCCCCCGAGGACAAAGGACCTTCCTTCCACGTGGAGAGGACGGGACGGCACGGCACAGAGCAGCGGAGGAAATAAAAGGGGTGTGTGTGTGTGTGTGTGTGTGAGGGGGGGGTGGACACAATGACGACCACATCCCCACGAGTGCCGCAGTCGAAGAGGAGGTCAGGAAGCCCTCGGATGGGCCGCAGTGGAACCCCGGTCACAGCCGGGATGAGGAGGGGCCCCTGCGCCTCTCCGTTTCCCCCACGGGCCCCGTCACCCCAGTGTTCCTGGCACCCCGCAAACAGCACGGCGAGAAGCGAAGGTCTGTGTTAGCGGTTCTTCACCTTTGCTCCCCCCGGAGCTGTCGGAACCTCCCGCGGGGCGGGGGGTGGGGGCTGGGGTGGGGGCAGGCCTGTCCGGGACCCGCCTGTGTGTTCACGGCACGTGAGCTCAGGAATTCTGTAAAGGCTCACCTATTACACCGGCTCCGCACGAGGCACCAGAGCAGAACCGTGGGGCCAGCGAGCGGCGGCTCCTGCCCTCGGGAAATGCATGACCTCCCGGGAGAGGGGACACGGTGCCACCCCAGCAGCCCCCGCCAGGCGGGTCGGACCCATGGGCACCCGCGAGGGGCAGCCTCCGAGTCACCTCCAAGTGCCAGGCTGGACGGACTTCGAATCTCATTTCTCCGCCGTGCGCCCTCCCTGTGTGACTCCTGGGCAAGCTACGCCCCGCCCCCCCCGGCCTCGGTTTCCCCCTCTGTCGCTCTGACTGAGGGCAGAAGCAGAGGACGTGCGGGAGGTGTCGGCACCACTGCTCGCAAGCGTCAGGACAGCTGCCCAGGACGGGCACGCGCAAAGGGAGAATCGAGCCCGCGAGGGGTCCCTGACGGCTGAGGAGCAGGGCGCTCGCCCAGAGCCGGGGGGTGGCCAACCCCTGAGGACATGCGGAGCGGCTCTGGCGGTGGGGGGGGGGAGTGCCACACCAAGCCATCTCCCTCCGTCGGCGTCGCCTTCTCCCTGCGACGATGCCCTTCTTGTCTTTCCTCTTGGCAAACGGACTCTGCAGGGAGAGGTCGGGGCTTGGGAAGCCCTCCTGTCCCGCCCGTGTTTCTGCACGGGCGCTGCGGCTGGAAAAGCGCAGCAGCCACCGGCGCCGCTCTGCACCCCGCAGCAGCCCGAGGACGGCCCACACGTCTGGCTTCAAGAAGACCAGGAAGAAACTAAAGCTGGGACGGAGCTGGGACTGCGCACAGCGGGGCCCCGCAGGTGTCCCCGACGCAGGGAGCCCGCGTGCCGGAGCTGGGTGTCCGCTTCGGAGCCAGGCTCCGAACACAGCCCAGGAGGCTGCCCCATGATGCGCCCACGGCCCTGACTCCACCGGGCCGTGGCCGTGCTGAAAGGCACCCGCAGACGACCGGCGGCCAGGCCCCTGGGCCAGAACCCGCTCCCAGCCCCCTGCGGTGCGGGCGGTGCGGCGTCGGTGGCGAGCAGTCGTCACCCTCAGAAACAACTGGTTTGCAAACCCCGACGCCCTTGCACTTCACGTCTCGAGAGCACTGTCAAGGACAAGCTACCCAGGAGGCCCATCTGATTAAGCAATTCCAGCCCAAAGTACAGACGCACAGAGGCCCGGACGCAGGGGTGCACGCAGGCCCCTCCCAGCCGCCGTGGGGGCTGGGCGACGCTGATGGGCGGACAGATAAACAAAATTCGGTCCGTACGTGCGATGGAGGAGCGCTCAGCCCTAGAAGGAGCGCAGGTCTGACGCAGGCCGCCGCCGGGACGAGCCCTGGAAACCGGAGGCCACGTGAAATAAGCCAGACACACGCATGACCCCTCTGACAGGCGGTGACTGAGCGGAAGGGGTGGACTCCGCGAGAGCCAGCGGGACAGAGGCTGCCGGGAGCCGGGGGGGAGGGGGGCTGCTGCCTGAGGGGCGCAGAGTCTCCGTCTTCGGGGACAGAAGAGTTTTGAAAACGGCGATCGCCCCGCGCTGCAGATGTCACGAGCGCCACTGAACGGCACGCTTCACGTGGTTTGCCGTGACGTATATTTTTACCATCCTGAAAACACGCTTCAGGAGCCCTCAAGGGCAAGTGCAGCCGTTACAAAAATGACCGTCTCCCCAAGGAAAATGCGCCCCTCCCACACGGAGCTGCTAGGACCTGCGTGAGGCGCCTGCGCAGCTGCCACTCAAAAATAAGCTGCTTACAGGAGGGCTGAGCTCAGAAAGACGGGGGAGTAAATCCTCTCGGCCAGGGGGAAGGGATGGGTCAAGGAAAGTCGCAGGGCACCCTCTGTTCCGGACACTGGGGCCCTGGCAAAGCTCCTGCCGCCTCTGCACCCGAGACACCCCAGTGCCTCAGGTCCATCGCCGGAGCGCCTGATGGCGCCCAGGCAAGAATGAAGTAGGGGACAGCAGCCCGGGTCTTCGTCGAATTCCGCCTGCTGTCCCCAGGGTCCAGTTAAGAAGCCCCTGAGCACGGAACTCCGTGTCAGGCAGGCACAGCACGGTCAGGGAAGGTCTGGTGACCCAGGACGAGGGCACCCACACCCGCTCCCTGCAGACCCCCAGGGCTGCGAGGACTCCGGAGGACCAAGCGGGTGGCACTCGGACACACTGGAAGGACGGGCCTGTGCCTTTCAGCCCCGTATTCTCACTGCTCTCCACCTCCCTTCCTCCCACAGCCCGCTGGCAGCCTGGGGTCTCTCCACTGTCTCCAGAGCTCTGCCTTTCCCAGAGGGTCCCAGAGCTGGAATCGGGGCGTGAGGCGCCTTCTCAGACCGGCTCCTTCCGCTTAGTCACGTGCATCCAAGGCGCCTCCGTGTCTTTCCATGGGTTCACAGCTCATTTCTTCTGAGGGCCAAAGAACATTCCATTGTCCGGATGGGCCACAGCTTATTTACCCACCACCTACGACTGAGGGCGTCTTGGTGGCTTCCAAGGTTTGGCAGTGATGAAGCCACTCTACATGTCCGTGTGCAGGTTTTTGTGAGGACACACGTGTTCAGCTCCTCGGGGCAGTAACTGCTAGGAAGCGTGACCGCCGGGTCGTACAGGGAGATGGGGTTCAGCTCTGGGAGCAGCTGCCCCACCGTCACCCACAGGGGCTGCCCCGAGTTGCGTCCCCGCGGCGGTGGGCGGGGGGACCCGGCGCTGGGTGTTGCAATCTTGGTTTTATGTTTTTGCAACACGTCCCTGCCCCTGATATTTTCGCACTCATCGGCCTGAAGTTGCCACAGCTCCCTCACTTTGGTTTCTCCAACGTGCTCCTCTCCTGGTGTGCCGGGTCCCCCCCCGCCCCCGCCCCCAAGGGCTGGGCTGGAGGTCTGGTGCCTGGGGAGATGGCACTGGAGACCGGCTTTCGAATCCGTCCCTGTCTGCTGAGACCGTCTTCCCAGCTTCGCCAATACCCGGTCTTCGAGTTCAGAATTCCTTCCCCGCTCCTTCGAGAAGTTACTCGATTTTCATCCCTCCAATTTCAGTTCGTCTTTCTCTGCAGGCTCCGAGACTGAGTCTGGAATACCTTTTCCACAAGGCAGTTCACCACCCCCGGCCCGCAGCACATTCCTCCTTCGTTCACCCTGAGTGATGGATATTTTCACTGTGCGTTCCTCCGGCGCCCACAGGTGAAGCGGGGTGTGTGTGCTCAAGTTTCTGTTGCCTTCTCTGAACTTCTTCTTGACTTCTGATTGAATTCACTGGGTGCACTTTTTCTTGACTTCTGAGTAGACCGCCCTGGGTGAAACGCCGTGGCTTGGGTGGAACGGATTGCTTACAACGTAGCACAACTTTCCGTGTACGGTCAACTTTTGAACAAGTTACACGGATTTCAGAAAAGAATCAGGAGTCTGTGTGTTGCCTGCAGGTTCTGTGTGTATTTCCAGTGTTAGAAGCCTGTTAACACGGTTCTGGATACCCTTGGAATTGCCCCTGACACTTTATTTTCTAGTTTCTGTCTGAAATCTTTCTTCCCCCCACACTTTTCGTCCTTTTCTACTGACGCTGGTTGTTTTTATTAAATATAAATGCCCTTCTGTGTGTTTTTTTCTGCTAGGTTTGAAACGATAGATGTTAGGCATACTCTTTTAGTAACCACGGTCAATATTTCAGTTACACATTATATTTTAAAGTACATAACTCAGCATACTTTTCCCAGCATCGTCTCAAGTTACTTCACATTCCCCTTCTCGCTGGGGCCCCGCTGCGCCTTAACGACTCACTGGACAAACCCACTCTCCAAAGACACACACAGACTCCAACGTCTAATTATCCAAAGTTCCAGTTTAACCCTGTTTTAATAATTCGTGTGGAATTGAACTTCAACACCACACCCCTGCCCTGCACACTACTGGGTCCCGTCCCGAAGCACAACTTCTAATAATTCTGCTGTGAGGGTTGCCAGTAACCAATTTTCTCAATCTTGGTCCAGAAAAAAAAAGAAGAAAAAAAAAAAGGAAAGAAAAACCCTTTATTGCTTGCACTAGCTGTTGGGCTACAGTTTTCCATAACGCGCTTTTCCTCCCTGCACTTGGAAAATGCCGCCCCTCCCCCGCCCAAGGCCACTCTGGGTCCAAAGGCTGGGCCCGTGCTGGAAAATGTGGTTTTTCCCTTCGGATCGTCTGCGCCTCCCGTTTTCTGGAATAACTCGACGTGCCTTCGGGGAACGAGTCTGCCTTTCTCCGTTTAACCCTCCGAGTGCAGTGTGGGGGTAGTGCCTCTTCCACGCTGGCCATTTCTCTGCCCGTTTAACCCTCCGAGTGCAGTGTGGGGGTGGCGCCTCTTCCACGCTGGCCGTTTCTCTGCCAGCACCTCTTCACACGTCCCCACCGTGCCCCGTGGCCTCCTTGGCCGGACGCTATCCTGTCCCCGTCTGGGCCTGGCGGCGGCTCTGCGGTGCAGGGAGGAGGCTCCGGCTCATTAATCTTCTTTAGACTGAATTTTTACAACGCCCGTAACTAGATATTTCATCCCCGAGACGGCTAAGGAGCCCTTTCCCACGCCCTCCTGGTTCTGGCTTCGCCTCCTCCCCCTGCACGTCCAGCTTCTCGTCCCCTGGCCCAGGCGTGACTCCGTCGTGTCCCCGGGCCCTCCTGACACGCTCTCCCAGACTTACTGTCACCGCAAGCATCTGCGGGCATCCTGGGACTCTGCCGGCTGTACGTCTCGGCAGGAGGAAGCGCCACATCGGCCGGGGTGGGGGTCTGCAGCCCCCCTGGAGGGCGCAGGGCTGTTTGCCGTGTGGATGGGGTGGGGCCGGTGGGGCCGGGGCTGGGGGGTCGGCCTGGCTCACACACGCCGTTTCCGGGGTCCTTCAGGGGCAGGGGCGCTGCTCCCCAGCCCCTACCTGCGCGTAACGACGGGTGACCCGGGCCCTCGCTGTGCCCTGGGGCCTTGACCGCCACCCGTCGGGGCTGCTCTCGCGCCTGCTCCAGGTAAACGTCCGCCTGCCTGCGTCTGAGCCCGGCCACCCTTCGGTTCTCCCGTCGCATGCGCCGTTCGCAGGGAGGGGTGAGGAGCAGAGGGAAGGAGGTGCGTCTCCCAGGGTGGACTCCCAGGGAGGCCAGGTTCGCTCACTCCCGGGTGCCAGGACGGGTCAGACGCGCGGCGTCAACCACCCGCTGGGGGACCCTCACCCGGGAACAGTCAACCCCCCGCCCCCTGCACCGCAAACTCCCCGCCGCGGCGGGGGACCTGAGTAGGTAGGTGCGCTGTCTGCCCCTGCAGTACCTGAGAAGACAGGAGCTGGACGAAGCTCTTTCTAACTTTGTGATTCAAGTATTAACACGGATCGCACATGAACATTAACACCGGAACCCAGATTGTTTTCATTGCACGAGACCATCTGGAAGCCGCTGAAACGTCACGGATTACGAACGTCCAAGGACTCCCAGCCAACGTTAAGGAGCAGGCCCTGTCCCCCTTGCATCGTCCCAGCTGAGTCTGCCCGAGGACGACCCTGAAACCGCGCTCGTCCCGGGTGCCCGACTGCTGTGCCCACAGCACCTTCTCAGCGCCCAGGGCCCCCCCACCCCCACTCAGGCTCCGCTCTGGGCTTCTGGTTTTCCTCAAGGTCACCCTCTTTCTCATCAATCGACTTTAAAAATCTAGCGGTCCCCGTTCCTACCGGTCCCGCCCCTTCCGCCTCTGGTCCTGCAACTCTCCACTGAGCCACCGGCCTCGCTGCCTTGTCCGGCTCCACCTCCTCAGCCACCCAGCTTCCTCCCCGGCCCCTCCGTCCACGGCCGGCACCTGACTTCCCAACCCTGGACCCGCTCGGGGTCGTCGTTCCCTTCCCTCCCAAGCTGACCCCGCAGGAAGTCACCGGGAGGAAGAGAAGGGTCACGGAAAAGCAGTGAGTCACCAAGGGCGCACGTGCAAACCTGGGCCGGGGGCAGACACGCCACGCCAGGGTCGCGAGGAAGTCACCGGGAGGAGGGCCCCCGCCCCGGGAAGGGTGTTCCTGTGAGGCCCGGGCCACCTCCTGGGAATCGATCCTGAAGTGTGCTCACGGAAGTGAGTTCACCGCAAGGACACATCCACGAAGACACGGCAAGCCCGCCTGTGTCTGGTCTTCGGAACTAGGTTTCTTCGAGGGGAGAAAGGTCAGAATCTTTTTGTGCTCGTCGGAAGAGCAAGGGCGGAGAACACCAAGTGCTGGCAGAGCTGCCCAGGTGCGTGCGTCCTTACCTTGGGGATGCGCAGTCGAGCGAGACCGGGCCGTGGCGCTGGGTGCCGCTGGGTCTCCTGGGCCACGAGGGGACGGCTGCTCCGCCTGGTCCTGGGGGGGGACAGGGGCAGAGGGCTGCGGTCAGAAGGCGCACGACACCTGCCACGTCCTCCCCCACGCCCACCCCACACGTCCCTTCTTCCCTGGTTCCTCGCTGCCTCGTCACCCCTCTGCCTACTGAACCGCCCAGGGACAGGCGGTTCAAAGGGGCCGCACAGGGACGCTGGTCCTGAAAAAGTGCAGGCTGCGTGGCCAGGGGGTTTGAGGAAGTCACTCCTGTTTCCTGCGCTGAAATTGCTTTCTCCAAGTAGCAATTCAAGAAGAACTGCTGTCAACTACTGGATTTTCGCAGCGCACATGCGCACTTAGCGTGGCGGAGCAGCTGCATTTTCTGCAACAGTTACTGGGCCGCCGCACGCAGGAGGCCTGTGGCCCACCATGGAGGCTGTTTTCCAATGCCCCCCCGTCCTCCCCCCGCACCCCACAAAAGCACACGAAGCTCATCAGCGCTGGTTAGGCGTCATCAGGGCGAGGACAAAAATTTCAGGCAAAAGTCATCACAGCAAAATGACGACCCAGCCCACCACTCAGGAAGGACGTGGGACTATAATCAAGCCAGGGACGGACGCGTGGACACGTAAGATAACCAAACGGGCTTTTTGACATTGGTAACGCATCAGCAGTAATGGACGAGGCCGGGGAGAGACCAACTTTCTCGTACGGATTTAAGAAATCCTTGGCGCCTTCATGACGTACACTGATACCTCGTAATGAGGTTTGAGACCCGCACCAAAAATGTAAGACGTGCAAAGAAAACCTACTATGAGTACGAATAAAATGTGTGTGGACACAAAGGGCCACCCGCTGAGCCCGACGAGCCCCGGGGAGGCCTGCGTGGTGGCCTGCGTGGTGGCCTGCGTGGTGGCCGTGCACACTCAGAGGCCTGGAGTGACCGCACGTGATGGTCTGGTCACGGAAACTCCTGCCTGACAGCGGGCAGTCACGTCCGAGGCTGCAGCGCCCCGGACAAGGGTCCACGCACGTCCACCATCAGTGGGGCCATCTGGCGTCTGTGTGCCTTGGAGATAACGTGCTTTTCAAAGGCAGCCTGCTCCCCTTCCGCAGCCCCCCCCCCGCCCCCGGGGCAGTCTCTGGCACCAGAACAGGAGCGCCCGGGACCCGTCCCCACTGCCCCGCTCCCAAGTGCCGGCTCCGGGGCCTGGGCACACTGCCCCTCCGCATGCATCGGGGTGACGGAGGCGCTCGCCCCTCCCCCTGGCCCTGCCATCCAGTCCCAGGGACCTCCCCCCCTGCACCCCGCTCTGCTTTCTCCCTCAGCCCAACAGCAGGGAGATCAACGTCACACCCCTGCCATCTCCCACGTGGCAGCCAGGGTACAAAATGAGCTGTGAAACTGCCACACTACGGAGGTTTCACTTCCTGGCCACTTTCGCCGGTTTGGCCCAAATAAACTCGTGAAAACTCTCCACAGGTCTGGATGCTCCTTGCATCGACGATGTCACAAATCGAGCAGGCAGTCACCCCGTCCCACGCCTGTGCGAAGGGACCGGCCCCGGGTGGGAAGCTCCTCGTGGGGCCAGGCTAGGCCCCCACGGTGCAGACGAGGACACTGAGGCACAGAGAGCTCCGCCCACCCTACAGTCACCCGCGGGTGAGGGGCAGCTCCAGGGCTGGAACCCAGGCAGCTGGCTTCAGGGCCCACGCTCCTTCCCACCCACGCTGCCTGAGAAACTCCAAAAAAAAAAAGCATATTCATTTGGACAAGGTGTTTTCCTGCCAGAATGGTTCCCAGGAAATCTGGGGAAACTGAACTCGGCCCCTAAGGTCCCGGAGGTATTTCCACCCCTCCCTCTTTCCTCTGCCTTCGAAAGTGGATTTCTTTATGTTTTTAATCATCGATGTGGTCCTTGCTGGTCGTAAACAGTCAGAGGTTAAAAACGGCATAAAGAAAAAAGTCGAAAGGAGTATCTTGACCCTTGTCCTGTCAGTTGGGTGTTCCTTCACACAGAGAGAGAAAAAAAAGGAATGCACACGGGTGTGTGTGTGTGCACGCACGCACACCACGCCTGAAATATTTATGGACGGCGTCCGCGATGCAGCTGAGTCACATGGGGGCCGTTAGGAACGACCCTGATTAAAACATGGAGTCCCGGCCACATGGCACACGGCACTGGATTTGAACCCAACTTTCTGAAATGTTCCACATCAGCACGCACCCCCCCCCCGGCATCCCCCCAAGCACATCTGCACCGAGGTCCCTCTCACCAGGGCCCAGCTGGGGGGGCCTGGCTCGGGGGGCCTGGCTGTCCAGCGCGCCAGGGCGTGATGAGGGAGGGGAAGGAGGGGGGCTGCCCCCGAGGGCCCCGCGGAGGTGGGGCTGGGGTGGGAGGCAGCGCTTCCCAGCTCCCCGCATCCAGCAGGGACCCCTCGTCTGGGCGTTCCTCCTCTGGTTTCCACGATTCCACGGCCAACGTTCCTCCACCCATCTGAGAGAAACAGTTCTCTCTTTCCCGAATTCTGAAATGACCTATTTAAGGTTTTGGAAATATGGAGCAGATAGAAAATAAACACAAGCCCCGCCCCTGTGACAGGACAGCAACGGGGCCTCGCGGCGGACCACACACGGCCCAAACCGGAGTGTGAGCAGTTTTGTGTTCTGTGTCCCCCCACCCCCCGAACCAGCGCGACAAGAGGTTAATTTAAAACCCTGGTAACTGCTCTCCGGACTCTAAACCGCTCCAGTGCACGCCTTGTGTGGGTCGGCCTCGTGGGGGCTTCAGGGCGCGTTGGGGACCATTGGCTGGGGACTTTGGTGCCTGAAACCCTGTCCCTGCTTCTGATGCCTGACTTCGGGTCCCTGGAAGTCACACGAGCAGGCCGAAAGCTGCCTGCATGTTTTAAGGGGTCACCGCTCACCCCGCTGCCCGCTCCAAACCCGGAGCGGCCCACAGCCCAATAGCTGAGGGCCCGACGGTTCCGGAACTTCTTTCCTGCCCCACCCTGTGGTTTACACGGGCAGGCCGCACATGCCGAGGCTGCGAGTTTTCTCGCCGGTTTGCTAGCTCTTTGCCTCTGCTCCCCGGGACCCCGACAGGCCAGTGGGACACAAGCCCAAGGGCACTCGGGCTGCTGCTCACCCACCAAGAGGAGCTGAGTTCCTCGGTCACTGGGCCCTGGGCCGCAGGGGCCCCCGCCGGGGTCTGGCCATGACGTGGAGCTCGGAGCAGGGCCTCCCCCGAGGGCCCCGGACCCCCAGGACGAGCTCCCGCCAGGCAGGAGCCACGGGCGGCCTCGTCTGCAGCGCACGCCCCCCGCCTCGTTGGCCTTTAGATCCCAGTTGATGGTGGGTCCCCCAGAGTTGAAGTCAAGGCCTGAAGCTGACCAAGCTTCTCTTCGGCGGAGGGTCCTGGACCCGGTGGTTCAGACGGTGAGGGGTTGGCCTCCCACCACCTGCTCACGGCTGCTCGGGGGCTGGGCCCGGCGCTCTGAGCGGGCAGGCGCTGCTGGGTCCCCAGCCATCCGACCCCCACACCGAGGTCCCCAGAAGTCCTCTCGTCAGGAACAAGGAGCCCAGACCCCCTTGAGACACGTATTTAGAAGGCAAGCAACTTTCAAGCCTGGAGTCCAGCTGCCCCGTCTAAGCGGCACTGTCCCATGCACGGGAGAGGAACACGGAAGGCCCAGTAAGAACTGCATTTCAGATCGACAACTGCTAACTTCTGGGGGGTGAGTGTACCCTAAGTGTGACTCGGGACCGCCCCTAAATGTTTCGGCGGTGTATCTGAAGTCCGCCGGGCCCCCCCCCCCCACTTTACCAGGAGGACCGTCCCGCGCCTGAGGGGGTCACAGGACGAACCGCAGCCCTGAGAACAGCGTCTCGGCAACCAGCTCAGCGGCTCGTCCGTGACCTTCCCGGGTCAACAAAGAAACACCCTTATGAGACGCTTTCGAAAAGAGCTCTGTTAATCGTGAGAGGCCGAGAAAAATTGTACCGACTCGAAAAACGGTGGCCCTTACAAAATGGAGGGCTCGCCGGCGGCGGCAGGGAAACCGCTCCCGCAGGGTGACCGCAGCAGGGACCGGCGTGGAGGCTGGTGACCGTGCGGGCCAGGGCTGCTCTGAGGCCCTGTGCGTGTCCGGGGGCCCCTGTTCGGGGCTCAGGGTTCGGGTCAGGAGGGCAGGCGGTGGGGCCTGGCGGGCAGGGAAGGAGGTGGCCGGCTGCCAGGGCCGCGTCGCCAAGCCGCCCGCCTCCCGGGGAGGGACAGCCCTGAAGCCCCACAGCTGTCGCTTCGCCGTTCAGTGCTGGCCCCCCAGACCTACGACGTGACTTGAGAAGTACCTTCCGAGGTCGGAAGCGGGCCCAGTGCAGCGGGGCAGGAGCGGGGGCCTCTGCACAGCTGCAGACACGGGGCCTCCCGCAGGGGCGGCCTGGCCCAGTGATCTCATTCGAGCTGCACTAAGCCCTGCGAGGCTGGAGGGGGGGGGGCGGGGGGCCCGCAGGGGTGGCCTCGGCCAGAACTCTGGTCCTCTGGCTCCACGGGCTCGGCGGAGGGGCGCCAGCAGAGAGGGCGGGACCCGGGGCTGCCTCTCCAGCTCAGCAGTGCTGTTCTTCTAGAAAGTTCCTACGTGCGCCCCACCCCAGGACTCGCAGGAATGTCCCTGGCCTCGATCCTCCGGGCCTCTTTCTGGCCCCAGGCACGGCACCCACCCCCCTGGCTGCTCTCGACCGTCCCGCCCCTCCCTGAAACCTCCCGCAGCCTCGGGAACGCGCCCAGCGCCCAACACCAGGACCTCCGGCCTCGGGGGCCGGGGGCGGGGGGGGGCCGCGTCCCTCGCTCCCCTGACGAGGGACCCACGGTCCGTGTGCTTTGCTGTCATCCTCCCCTGAGGATGTTTCCCACCGATCTGAGAGAGAGAAAGAGGGAGACCAACGTGGGAGAGAAACCCTGGTTGCCTTCCACTCGGGCGCCCCGACTGGAGAGCAGACCCGCAGCCTTCTGGCATGTGGGGCAAGGCCCCAGCCAACCGAGCCCCCGGCCAGGGTGAGAACCCAAGGTCTTAAAAATCACACCTGAGACTCGAGTTGGGGTGTAGACTCTGGGGTCTTGAAGGGAACAGACTTCCCTCCCCCAAAATGTGTCTGTTGGGATATTGATTATTTTAAGCTGGTTATTTTTGAGAAATAAAAGACTCAGGACAGAACGAAACCAAACTGAACCTTCTTCCCTCCCATCACCGCCGGAAAGAACGCGGACAGAGGGCCTGCTCCGGGAGGGCGCCGTCCCCCCAGGTGCCTCGGGTCGGGCGGGAACCGGGTGTGACGGACAGGGAGGAGCCCGGCCGGGCCCGCGGCCCCAGCCCGCTCCGCGGCCCCGAGCGGAAGATGCCCAGCGAACTGCTGTCCACTGGACACGTGCTCTCCTCTGTCCAGGTGAACCGCCTCCCTGCGCTTTCAGGTCACGAGCCACACCCCCCAACCCCGGCCTTAGGTGTATGATCCTCAACAGCCCAGCCCGTGTCCTTGGGGCCCGTGTGCACACGTCACGGACTTGGTCTCTCTCTCCGTGAAGCCGTCTCGTGCGGACCTGGTTCTCAGTCCGGCCCTGGTTATCAGCAGGGACAAAGGTGGAAGGTCCCCCTCCCCAGCTTGGTGGCAGGGTCCACACACCTGCCTGCAGGGCAGCAGGGGTCCGTGTGGGGCCAGCACGGGGCGGGAAGTGTGCCCGCCTCCCCCGGGGGGAGCGCGTTGGAAATGCTGGCTCCCAGGCCCGTTGCTCCGCTCGGTCCCAGCCGAGGGGAGAGGCGGAGCCCGGGGTCCTCGCCTTAGCTGACCCTCTCACAGGGAACGTTCCGGGGGCCGCCGTCCTGGCCCGGCTTCCCCTACGCCCAGCCCCCGGCTCCCAGCCCTGTGCTTCCCCGTCCCGCTCCGCCTGTGGAATCCTCAGCATCTGGAATGTTCTCCGTCCCACCCTCCATGTGCACCGTCCATTCCTCAAGGCCTCGCCCCAAGGCCACCTCCTCTGGGAGCCTTCTCTGACTGTCCAGGGGGGATGCTCTTGTTCCCCTCATCCTGCTGCCCTGTTTCAGCTCAGGGCGGGGGTGGGGGACGCAGGAGGGCAAGCTGACCGGTGCGCTCCCCTCCTGACCTGGGGCATGGACGTCTCTGCTTCTGAGGACAAGGCCCGGAGCGGAAGGAATGTCACAGAACGCCGCCACCGGCACCCCCCCCCCACTCTGCCACAGCCCCCCACAGGCCGAGAGGTGGCTCGGCACCGGCCAGTCACCCACTGGCCCCTGCGTTCCGTGCAAGCAGGGCACCTAATCCTCCTCGCCTGTGCTGGCAGCTGAGCAGCACAGGCGTTCCAGGACGAACCTGCTCGAGACCAGAGAAGGCCCGCTGAGCAGGGTGGCAGCTTCTGGGTCCAAAAAAAGAAGCAACGCTCACTCCGAGAGCAGCTGGGGAGTGTGAGGGTCAGCACGGCAGCTGCTGGGTGACAAATGGGAGCTCGGGGCCCGAGGCCAGACCCTGGGGGCCGAGCCCAGCTTCCCACCTGTTACTGTGTCCTGGACCTCAGGCAGCCCCCTGCACCTCCGTGCCGCTCTGGGGCGCAGCAGCGCCTTTGGAGGTGGGCTCGAGGGTCAGACCGAAATAGTCAGGGAAGGGCTTGCCCGGGGGTGGGAACTCCCACCCAGGTGCTCGGTGAGCAGAGGGCACCCACGGCACCAGCGGCAGGGGCGGGGCGCCTCTAAAAGGGACCGCTCTCCAGGGGGTGTCGGGCTGTGCCCTCCACCCTGCGCTACGCGCAAGCTTCTCAGAGACCTGAAGAAAGGCCCAGAGAGCCTTGGTCACCCTCAGTAACTCTGTTAACAGAAGCAAAAGACACGGCCACAGAGACCGGAATGTCTTCGTCCCTATGAACCTTCAACCTGAAGCTACCAGCTGAAATCATCACGTGGCTGAGCTTTAAGTGCTGCAGGCACGCCAGACCAACCGGCCGACCCACCGACCACCCGTGAGGAGGACGGTGCTGGGGAATGGGGCCAGCCAGGGGCCCTCACCTGAGGGTGCCGTTGAAACACAGACCGTGCAGCTCCCGCACTAGGCCCCACACCGCAACCGCCCTCCAGCTGCCCCAGCCAACCCTACTGCAAGGCAGGAAAAGACTCCTGACCCGGGACCCCGCTCTGCAGGACCCTGCGGCTCCCGGGCCTCCCCCTGCCGGACCCCCACCCCACGTGCAGCAGGCAGACACCTCCGAAGGCCCACTCGTGAAACGCAGTCAGCCTGGGTTCTGTCATTTCACTCGGGCCCCATGAACAATGCCACTCAGGTCAGACTGCAGGGCCCTTGAAACTGCGGCACCAGCGCCCGGGAAAGGCTGAGTGACCGCGCCTCTGCCCCGTGCATCGCCTGAGGTTCTGAAATGGCGGGTGGGGGCTCATCGGCCATCGGCCATGAATGCCTTTATTCGTCCAGCGCCTACTTCCGCCAGCTGCCTGCAGGCCTCACCCTAGGGGCTTCAGACGGACACGGCCAGCTGGCTGAGCAAAGATCTCGCGGGGACCCTCTCCCCGCCACACAGACGGCAACGGACGCCTCGGGCTCTGCGCTGCAATTCCTAGGGGCTGGGCCCGTGAAGGCGACAGCTGTGTTCTCACTCAAGCCCTTTTCGAACAGCTGCTGTTATCACCCCCACTCTCACAGAGGAGGAAACAGGAGAAAGGGGCCAGGCCCAGGGCCCCATGGCTAGTCACGGCGTGGGGACCACGAGGCTCTGGGGGAAGCACTGACCAGCTCTGGACCATGGGGCACCTACCCTATCACTACTGCTAACCGATGATGCAAATTCCTAAAACATCAGACAAGCTGGCGGAAGCTGTGACGTCAGCATGCCACATTCTGCCAGTTGCAAAGTCTGGAAAGTTAGCCCTCCTTGGAAATAGCCCTTACCACAGTGACCCAGAGCCTTCTCCTGGCCCCAGTCACACTGCCTGTTAGTCACAGCTCTCGGTATCTCTGCAAGAGCACGGGGAACAGGAGATTTACACCCACAGGACCCAAAACCAAATCACGCCCTTGGCTTTGCCTGTGTCCCAGAACCTGCGCGGAGAAAGGAAAAGCTCCCCAGGCCGGTCTTCCCACCGAGGAGGCGGCGACACGCTTTCTATTTCTGTTGCACCCATCCAGGTTGCTCACCCCGACGTGGAAATGCCGGGACCACCTCTCGTCAAAGTTCAAAAAAACTTTTCTCCGAAAGAGTAAGATGTCACACTTGGCAGGGGAAAGCACCAGTTTCTGCTGAGTTCTCGCTGTGCCCACGCACCAGACGCCCCACAGAACTCAGACGGTCCCGGGTGCCCCGCCTCCGGGCACCGCCGTCTAGGTGAGCCCCTCCAAGCCCGACACGGTGAGTCGAAGGCCCACAGGAGCCGCCTCCCTTTGCACTCAGCTGCCCGTTGCACGCAGCTCGGGGCACGGCGGGAGGGCAGGCCGCTGATCTCCCACTGCTGTTAGGCAGTTTTATGGACATTTAAGTTGCCTAACCAATCCCATCTGTTGTGAGTGTGCAACCCAAAGAAAGTCAGTGCGGTCACGGGTTTGCACGACGGCCACCTCGACCGCATTTAGAATCTTTCCGTCACCCGACAAAGAAGCCTTGAGCGCAGAGCCCACGACTGTGACAGATGGTTCCTTCCCCCAAATCAAAGCCGATTCTGCTCTGGTCGTTGGCGCGGGCACACTCACGACCCACGATGCAGCCGGAAGGGACCCCAGACGCCGTGGGCTCACTCCTAGGTGTTCGTGAAGAACGGCTCAGCCAACAGAAAAAACAAAGTCTGGACGAGTTCCAGTGCATGAACTTCACAAGGACAAAGGGACTCTCTCAGTGCTACCCCCGCTGTGGCCAGAGTCGGACTTCTCGGTGGACGATCAGGTCCCCTTGTCCCTGGAACCCTGGGCACGTTCCTGTCCGAGGCCTCAAGTGCATCTCAGAGCACACGCAGAAGTTCAAGTGCACACACTCCCACCCAGGTCGCCCCTCAGGACAGGGCGGCAGGACATGGAGGTGGCCAGAGAAGCCAGGTTTGTTCTCGCTGTCGGGGCCTGGCGCGGAGGTCGGCTTCCGCTGGCAGGTGGCCCTGCGTGACTGCAGGCCACCAGGAGAGCCACGGGGCTGGCCCTGCACCCACCCCGCTCCACGAGGCACGCAGCCCCGATCCAGAACCCGCCCCACAAGGACAAGCTGCCTCTTCAGCACTCCGAGTCCCCCAACGCTCCCAGGTCTCCGGTCCGGAGACAACTTCCGGAGGGGAGAGGGGGCTGCGACGGGCGCGTGGGTGCCACCCTGCCTGACACGCAGAACCAGGAATTGGGGGCTGATCACGGAGGCCAGGTGCTGCCACGGAGGAGGGGCCGCCGTGGGCCTGGGGGTCAGGGGCAGGGAACAATCTCACAACTTCGAGGCTTCCCAACGGGCCTGCGGAGCCCTCGAGCGGGTGGGGGTGCCCCGGCCAGCGTCGCTGCTGCGGCTCGGACGAGGAGCCCACCAGGTCCACACCGGCGCCGCTCTGACGGGACGGGTGCGGCCGCCCACACGCCACACACACGCCGGGCCTGCTTTCGGAGCCGGCGGAAGGTCTGCCCCAGCCTCTGAGGCGGGTTGTAGGCACAGCCCGGGGCTCCTGCCCACGACGGAAAGCCGCCGTGAACTTTGCTGTGGCTCTTCGGTCGTCTTAGGCGAGCCACATGCGTCCACAGGACGGCCACCATGCAGGGGACAGGGGCTGCTCAGAATTTCCCAGGCTTTCCCGCAAGAGAGGCCTCCAGCTGGGGTCCCTGGTTCTCAGCCCCCTGCAGCTGTTCTCCCAGATTGGGATGGGGGGGCAGGCCCAGGGCCAGGTGTCTGGGGCGCCCCCTTCCCTCGGGGTGTCTGACTCGGGAACGCCACCCTCACAGCCCCCTCGCTCAGCCCCGAGGGTTGGCCCCCACGCACCCCAACCAGAGGAGCACGTGCCATTTCGGGACCCCGGGGAGGTCGTCCTGTTTCCGAAGCACGTCTGCCCCGGGCCCACAGCCTGGCCTTTCCTCCTCCTTCGCCAGTGACCCACCCCTCCGCCAGACGCAGGGGACAGTGCTACGAGGGCCCACGGACGAGAGGACGGGGGCGGGCTGGCGGCCCGGCCAGCAGGGACACAGCAGACGGGGGACACGGCGGGCAGCAGCCCCCGGACGCGCCGTGCACAGCTCCTGCTGGCCGCCCCGTCCGTCCATCCGTCCGTCCGTCCGGGAGCCTGCGCCCCGGTGTGCAGGGAAGTGAGCAGGACAGAGACGCCAGCGCGTGCCGTAATAACGGGAATAACGGGAGCTCTTTAGAGTCGGCAGCCGGTCAGCAGCCCTTGCCCGGCGGGAAAAATCACCCGCTTTACCGCGCAAAACCCCTCTGTGAAACGGTGGTCGCTACACTCAGGACTATTGACTTAAACCATCCGCTACACCACTGCAGGGAAGCGCCTCGTCAGCCGGAACAGGGGACATTCCCACGACGTCGGTGTCCTCCCAACACCAGGGCGAGAATGGGGACAAGCAAAGTGACTGCCTGCAACTTTCCTGAAGAACACGTGTCCAGTGGAAACGTCCCTCCACCCAGTTACGGGTGCGTGAGACCAAAAGCGAAAGAACTACATTCCTGGCCGAGCGGCTCAGCGGGTTGGAGTGTCTTCCTGTACAGCGGGAGGGTGTGGGTTCGATCCCCGCCTGGGGCGCCTACAGAAGGTGATCCGTCAGTGCCTCTCTCTCACTCTCTGTCTCTGTCTCTCTCTCTTTCTTTCTCCCCCCCTTCCTCTCTCTCTAAAATCAATAAACATATCCTCGAGTGAGGATTTAAAAAAATGAAATAACTACTCTGGAAAAAGAGAAAAAAACCCAGAAAACAGAAAACAACACACACACACACACACACACACACACACACACACACGCACAAACCCCAGGGAGAGGCTTGGGGAATGGTATTCATTTCCACGGACTGATCCCAAACCGCCTCGGAGGGATGATGTCACCGTCCAGCTCCTGCGGACACTGCCAAAAAGTGGGAGGAATCCAGATGTCGGGGCTCCCGACACAAAACCCGCAGCTGCATGCAATCAGCAAGCCAAGTCTCCTCTGGGGGCTGTGAGCCCTGTCCCCTCCTCCGTGGAGGACACAACTGACAAAGGGAGGTCGCTCCGGCCTCTGTCCACCCAGGAGATGCGTTCGAGCGATCGGCGCTGGGAAACGGCAGGGGGGAGGCTTCTCCTGCGAAGGGCCGGCTCTCCTCGACAGTGCTGATGTGGCCCTGAAGCGGCCGCAGGCTCAAGGCATGAGCGTGGCTGCCTTCCAATAAAACTTTATTTACAAAAGCAGGCAGGGGGCCCGACCGGGCACCCGGGCCACGCTGTGCCAGCTGCTGCCCTGGAAAAGCCAACCCCGGGCCTGAAGGCCCAGGGTCCAGACCTGGAACGGAACCCCGGGTCCGGGACGGAGTCTATGAAGTCCCCCCACCGCGGGACCAGGGAGACGAGGCTCCGTTCCGCAGGAATGCTCTGTCCCCACCCCCATCCGGACACCCAGTCTCTGGAGGGCAGGGTCCCAAGGACAGCTTCTTCGATGTTTTATGTCTGAAATAAGCATGTATGTTTCCAATTCAGAAATCAGAGGGAAAAAACGGGAAAAGATAAATTGCTGAAGTAAGTGTTTGGAAACTCTGCAGCCATCTTCCTAACCGAGATGAAACTCACGCACACGAGTCTCACTTCTGAAGTGCAGCTCAACATTTTGTTCGGGTCGCTTGGACCTGAGCTCATTTCATTTTCCAGTTTTTGCATTTTTCTGGAGGATAATGAATGTGGCTTTTCTTCACCACAGCTCTGGTAATAGGCACGCCTAATCCCTTCTTCAAAACCCTGGAGGCTCCCTGTGGCTGGCAGTTCAGAATGTCTTGGGCTGGGGAAAGATAAGGCAGGGTCCCGGGCGGCCCCGGCCTCCCGCCCCACCAGGGCCAGTTCTGGGCAGTTGAGTTGGACTCTGCCCTGACATGAGCAATGGAAAAAACCGCTCAGTCCTGAGCCTTTCGGATTTTAAAATTGCAGACAACGGCTGTAGGCCTCTATTTATAACTCCCCTCCCCCTCCACGATCTCTCATTTCTACTTGACTAAAACCCAAACTCCTCCCAGGCCAGGCAGGCTGGGCCTCTCCTCCTGGGCCCTGCACGGGGCCCTGCCCGGTCCTGCCCGGGCCCCACCCGGCCCCGGGCACTCCCCCGGGGAGGCCTCCCGACCTCCTGGCCTGACTCGGCCCCTCTCTCCCGCAGCCCCGTTTTATTGGCTTCGGAATTACGATCGTTATTCTCGTGATGGTACTTGCCAGTTGTCCCAGGCTGGCCTCCCTCCCTGAGACACATGAGCCTCAGGAATCTGTCTGCTTCGCAAAGCGGCCCCGAAACCACGTCTGGCACCTGGTGGTGCTCACTCAATGGCTGAGGGACAAGAGGGGACAGCGTGGGTTGGGTGTCTGCAGAGTGGCGGGCCCCGAGCTGGGCACGTCCCCGATCTGCACGTGACAGGACACTGTGAGCCCTGTACACCCGCAGGGAAACTGAGTTCCGTGGCTCCCCGAGGCCACAGGACGACAACCACGTCACACAGGCACACTCTCGGTGTTAAAGGTGACGTGGCACGTCCCCGACGCCCCCAGCCCCCACCCCAAGCCGACCTCCGCCTTGTCGCCAAAGCGGAAAGCGGGAGGTTTCTGCACACACACCAACTTTGGTGCCTCTGTGCCCCTGGGAAACCGCACGGAGCAGCGGCTTGCAGGCCGAGCCCCTATCGAGTCCAAGCCACAGCTATTAGAGAACGGCTAACATCAGAAAGTCGCTTGTACGATGGAAATCTGGAGAAGAAATCCTTCTCTCTAAAAACTTGGAGACAAATCTCCCTGCTCCAAGTGCCGATTGCTCAAGACTGGACCTCGTTGTAAATCATCCCATTTTCTGAGAAACTCTGGAGCTGTCATCTAATTTTCCAGGAACTGAGGAGAGGCGCTGCCAAGGCCGGCTGCGGGGCTTTTACAAGAGCAAGACGGTGTCTCCGGGAGCCGGGGACCGGCATGACCGAGCGTTCCCGCTGGCGGCAGAGGGCCTCGGGGAAGGGCCGCCATGGACACATGGAGAGCAGCGTGGGCAACCGGGGCGGCAGTGACAGACAGCTGACGCGTCCACCAAGAGGCCGCTGGCCTGAGCGGGCGCTTCTGCCGTCTCGGTGTGGCCCGGCAGGAAACCAGACGCCGGAGGGAGGGAGGGAGGGAGGGAGGGAGGGGGCACCGACGGCTCTGCACCAGCTACAGAAGACACTACCAACGTTCAGACGGGCTCCCCTGGGGGAGGGTTTCCAGGGGCGGGGGTGCACGTGGGCCTGCACACGGGCAACAGCCACGCAGCCGCACGCGAACTGGACCCGTGGCCCGAGGGTGCAGCAGGGAGCTGGAGTCAGGCAGCGGGGCGCGGCGACCCCGGCCCCTTTAAGAACGAGGGCCCGGTCCCCCGGGAGGCAGAGGGCCGAGCGCGGGGCAGGGCTCACCCACCACACTGGCCCGTGAGTCACCCGCACACGTCACGGGTCTGCTAAGGTTTTAGTCCTCTCCTCTGGCTTGAAACCCGAGTTGGCTGCGTGTCAAAAGCAGTGATTACAATGAACAGTGTTCCTAATCTTCAGCCTTTCTTCGAAGGTTTGTTTCACTTTGAGACCAAATAAATTACAAAGACGTCTGCCTGCCGCGGTGATGTTCCAGGAAGTGCTCGTCCCGGCCGCTACAGACACTTCGCACACCGAGGGCGGGGTCGCGGGCGGACCGGAGGGAAGGGCTTCGCGGGGGCTCCCCTGGACCAGGGAGCCCAGGGGGCGGGGGCGCGACCTCTGGGCGGTCGGGGACTGCGGAGGAGGCCGAGCCCAAAGCCCCGGGCACCACCCTGTGACCTGCGGCCCGCCGCACCACCCTGCGAAATTCGAGCTCGGTCGGCTTCAGGGGGTGAAGGAAGTGCGGAGGCCCATCCTGCCCGGCAGCCCGAGAGGAAGGGCGAAGGGACAGAGCTGAACTCGGCCCCCCAAACCCCACCCCGGGACTCTCAGGCGGGAGGAAGGCACCTCTCGCTCTGGCAGAAGGACCCTGCCTACAAAACGCAGGTGGCGCCCAGGCCACAGACCACCCGCTCGGAAGCCTTTTCCTTGCCCATGACCTTGCCCTTGGGTGAGTTCCGGTGTCCCCTCGAGTACCCTGATATCCACCGTCGCTCCAACAGGCCAGGCAGAGTTTTGGGGCCGGCTGGTGACAGACACGGCAGTTTGTGCCGCCATGAAAATGGGACAGGCACAGAGGTCCGAGCCCAGGGAAGGTGAAGATGAGCCGCTCCGGAGCGGCGCGGGGGCCACGGGCCACGGGCCTGGTCCCCTGCCCTGGGGGGACGCGCCGGCTGAGCCCGGGCTCCGGGCCGAGGGTGCGAACTGCGATCGGGATCGGACGTCCGCGCTCGCCCATACCTGATAGTACGGGTGGTGCGAACGGGGGTCTGGGCGGCCGGCTAAAGCCATGGGCTCCTCCTCGCCTTCTTCGCTTACACCTACGGCACGGCCGCACCTGCAACAGAGACAGACCGTGAGAAGCCGCGCCAGACAGCGCGCGCCCGACCCCGGGCCTCGAGCCGCCGCGCGGCCGGCCGGGAGCCCTGCTCCAGCGGCGCCGGCTTCTCCCACGACCGACCGCGGGCCCGCGAGACGCCCGGCGTGGCCGCAGGGCCCCCGAAAGGACCGCCGCTGGACGATCTCTCGTGACACTCGCCAGCGCCCTCAGGACTGTGTGGGACTTCGGGAAACAAGGGTTTAGCCCCTTCCAGAGCAGCGCTGAGCGGGAAGACGTGTGCCGTGGGGGCCCCCCCCTCCACCCCGGGGCTCTCGGCGTGAAGCTGGCTGCTCCGGCCGCAGCCCGGGACGAAGCGCTGTCCTTGGCGGGCCCCAAACCACGACGCGGACTCCACGTGGCCCCTGCAGCCACGCTGCCGCTCATCTGTGAAACGCCACCCCGCTCCCGCAAGGAGCCCCGAGCAGCAGGAAGCAGAAATCCCGTCTTCTTCACATTTTTTAGTTCACTGCGGCACAGACCACATGCCTGATGCGAACAAAATGGTCGGCGAGCATTTCGAGCTTGACTCCAGCCAGGCCCCCGCCCTGCTGGCAGGGCAGAGAGGGGCGGGGGCGGGGGGGCGCCTGCAGCAGCGTGGCCTGCACTCCAGGGGACCACGTTCGCCTCGAAACAGCAGCCAAGTGCCAGGCCCAGTGGCCACGTACAGAGACGAGTGACAGAGTGAGGCTCTCGAAGAGATGGCCTCCCTCCTCAGTCTCGGCAGAAATCAGCGCTGCCTCCCCACGAGGACGGAGGGCGAGACTGTGGGTCACCGTTCAGAGCACAGGCGGTGGGTCTGGGGGGAGCGAGGGGCCGGCGGTGACACCCCGCTCCCTCCCCTCGGCACTGTTCTTCTCGGCCAGAAATCCGCCGAGATTCCAACCACGCTCAGGAAGGGCGGCAGATCCACCCCCCTCCCCCCCCCCCCGTGAGAGCCGACCGACGGCAGAGGGGCTGCGCACCCCGCGCTCCTCCCTGGCCCAGGGCCCCCGGACGAGCCGCCATTCCTGACCACGCCGGGCTTTCTAGGGTCTCGGCTCCCCTCGGTGTTGTTCCAGCTCTGAGAGCGGCTGTCACTCACCACACGTGGGAACGGAACCCGGGGCACCTCCTTCAGGAAGCCCCCCCCCAGACTGCCCCTCGCCAACCACCACGACCCAAGGAGGTGCCACCCGGTGGGCTGCCATCCACTTGCCCCCCGCCACACTGAGCCGTGGCATCTCCTTCTCCGTGTCACTCCTGAATATACGCCACGCCTGCCGAGAGCAGAGGCTGTCTGCGCCCCGGCCCCAAGTCTGACTTCCAGAAAGTGCCGGGGAACAGCCACGGCCCAACTCGGAGATGCCCCAGCTCCGCTGGGCCCTCCGCATCCAACGCACGAAGGGCCGGCCTCCTGATGGGGGTGCCGGGGGTCATGGCCCCGCCCGGCTCAAGCAGGGAGAACGCAAAGCAGCTCCCAATGGGCCCCCGCAGCAGGGTCGGGGCCACCAGGTCCACAGGCCGCCTGTCCCCGGCCACCGCCTCCTCTGTGGTGCCCAGGGACAGGCGGGTGTCTAGGTGCGGGGGCGCAGGCCCCCCTCTGCGGCTGCAGCTCAGAGCAGCAGAGACAGTGACGGGGACCGAGGGCCGCCTGCACGAGGGCACAGGGAAATGAGGCGCAGAAACTGCTCCCCCCAGCCCCCCTGGGGGGGGGCACGGGCAGATTTGTTCCCTGAAGACGTTTTACTGTGAAAAAAAAAAAAAAAACACCAGGAAAAACTTAGAAAGTGGGTCGTTTCCCTCAGCGGAAGAGCAGCAGCCCCCCAAAAATGGAGACTGCTAGAACAAAGTGCAGGGCAGGAAAGCAGCGGCCCGAGACAAGACGAACTGGCCGCTGGGCGCAGGCCAGTGGGAATCCGCGCTGCAGAACACTAAATCCCAGGGAGCGGCTCCGGGAGACCGAAAATAGCCCAGGGAGCGACGGACTGAAACTCGGTGGTAAACGGTGACACGGGGTCACCGCAGAGCTCGGGACACGGAGAGCAAAGGTCGGCTGCGAAGGGAGCCCGGGCGCCCGACCCGGAAAGACCGGAAACGGCGAAGAACGGGGCCCCCTGCCTTTCGGACGCCGCGGCCAAGTCGAGGCGCTCCACCTCGCTGCGGTCTGATGTGCTCGGGGTTCGGAAAGGAAAGCCTCCCGGAGGGACAGCGCAAGGCCCTGGTGGGGCGCCCAGTTGGGGACACGGGTCCCACCCATCGGGAGGGCCGGCAGTTCAAGACGAGGCCGGCTACGGGCTGAGCCGTGTGCTTCACCCCGACAGTCACATGGGAAAGCCCCCATCCCCAGGACCCCGGAGTGTGGCTTTATCAGGAGGTGGGGTCTTCGAAGTGCCAGTTAGAAGGCGGTCCCTACAGCAGAGGAGACCAGGGCTCAGACACACCCAGAGGGCAGACCAGGAGGGGACACAGAAGCAAGGTGGCCCCCCACACGCCCAGGAGAGAGGCCTCGGGAGAAGCTGCGGACCCCTCGGTCTCCGACTTCTGGGCCTCCGGAATTGCGGGGAGATGAGTGCTTTGGAGCCCCCCACTCCACCACACGGCTCCAGCTGGTGGTCCCAGCAAACAACAGCCCCGAAACAGGGAAACCCTGCCGCCGAAAGGTCCAGCGGCACCCTGACTCCGAAACACTCCCCCCGCAACCAGCGAGGGCTTCTGCCTGTGTCTCTGCAGGAGCCTTTAAAGCACCACTAGGCTTGCAAAAGAAAGACCCGAACAGGGCCCCTGGGCTGAGGAAGACCAGTGAGCAGTGGGGTTGGGGCGGGGGGGGAGGAGTGCTGGATTCCTTGACTCGCCCTCCCTAACGGGGGGACGGGGCTCCGGCTGGGAACTTGCCTCCAGCCTCCCGCAAGCCCCCAGGCCTTGAAACTTCTCTGGCCTGTGCGTCAACCTTGCCCCTGTGATAGTGAGTGTCATGTGTCAACTTGTCCAGGCTCTGGAGCCAGCCATGTAATCTAACACCAAGCTGGGGGTTGCTCGGAAGGAATTTCGTGGAAGTGGTTAAGATCTGCAATCGCCTGACTTTAAATGGAGGCCACCACCCTCCACCCCAGCGCGGGCCTGACGAGCGAAACTGAGGTTTTGGGGGAAGCAGGAATTCAGCAAACTGCTGCCCGAGCTCCCCGGCTGCTGGCCAGCCCGACGGATTTCAGACTTGCCAGCCCCCAGTCGCAGGAGCCAATTCCTTACAATAAGTCTCTTTATATAAACACATCCAGGTTCTGCTTCACTGGAGAGCCCTGACTGATCCACCCAACCGACGGCTGCGAGGCCCCGGGGCCACGCCGTGACGCCGCCCTGGGCCTCCCCCACCTGCTCCCCAGCCCGGCGGGTCTGCGGGCTGGGCTCAGACCACCTTCCGGCCCCTTGTCTCCCAGCACGCCTTCCGCCTTCCACCGTGCTTTCCTGGGGCTGCTGACTGTCCCTTCACCCGCATCCCGGAGGGCTGGGGGAGGGGCGAGCGCCCTCCCGGCCCCCCTTTTCCTGCCACGGAGAGCAGCTCCTCCTGGTCCCTGAAGGACCCTCTCCATGCCCCCCCCCCCACCAGCCGTCCCGCCCCACGCCTCCGCCTGCTGCCACGTCGCAGTCTCCCCGCTCCAGGGCCCTGCCTGGCCTCCGGAACCCTGGGCGTGTTCGACGTATGGAAACATCCTGTTATTTCCCCTGAAATTTCAAATGTAACGGGCGTTAGGAATCCCAAAAATATCATTTAAGTATGCCAATTTTATTACCAAAACAGCACCTTTGAAAGTATTTGCCAGATGAGATTGCTTCTCAGCCAGGAAAATATACGTCTCATAAGCCCTGTTGAGTAGTTTCCTTGGGGACAAGTCAGATACGGTAACAGCACTGGATTAACTCTGGTCTCTAATAAAATGTGTCAAACCCAAAGCTAGCCTCACACCCAGATGAAAGGTGAAAGCTTTTCCCTTAAGATCAGGAGCAAGGCAAGGAAGCCTGCTCTGGCCACTTCTGTGCAACATAGTATCGAAAGTTCTAGCCCCAGAAAGGAGGCAAGATAAAGTAATAAAACGTCTCCAAATCGGAAAGGAGGAACTAAAAGTATCTTTGTTCACCGATGACATAGTCTTATCTGCAGAAACAGCTAAAAGTTACAGCGCACACGCACCCACTGAGAGCTAATAAATGCATTCAGCGGAGTTACGTGATACAAATCAACAGGCAAAACTCAGCTGTGCTTCTATGCGCTATAACGAGAAGTCTGAAAAGGAATTTTTTTGAAGTTCCATTTAAGATGGCATCATGAATAATAAAATAATTAGGAAAAAGATTAGCGAAGGAGGCAGAAGCCTTGAGCATGCACAACCACACCACTATCCAGAGGCAGAAGTGGGGAAGGACCCTGTGTTTGGGGCTGGGACACTTAATGCCGTGAGGAAAATACTGCTGCTCGGAGCGATCTACAGACTCAGCGTCACTCCTATCCACCCCGCCCCGCCCCCTACCCCGTGCCGGGTGCAGAATTGAGCCTTTCCAAAATTCATGGAACCTCTCATGGATCCCCAAGTGGCCAGGGAGAATCTCGAAAAAGAAGAATGGTGTTGAAGGGCCCACACTTCTGATTTCCAAAGGCACTCTCCAAAGCCGCAGTAATGAAGGCATACCGGCCAGAAGAGAACGGAGGGCCCAGAAATAAGCCCTCACGTGTGTTGATTTTCAACCAGGGTGCCGACACCAGCCGACGGAAAAAGGATGGTCTTTTAACGAGTGGCCCTAGGAGAACCGGACAGCCGCACGCAGAGTGACGGAGCGGGACTCATCCCTCCCGCGGCAAAGGGAAGTCTACCTGGGCCCCAGGAGAATCCACGCGAGTTTCAGAAAGGGTTATCCATCTCCGCGCCGAACAGCAGTGCGGGGCTCGGCAAGATCGCACTGGATCTGTACGTACTTGTTTCTACAAAACTCTTAGAAGAAAACGGAGAAAAAAAATTTGTGACATTGGCTTTCACGATGATCTCCAGGACATCACAGCAAACGCACAGGACACGCAAGAAGAAGGAAAGAAGCACACAAAAACCGAGAAACTGGAAGTCCCCCAAATTTAATATCAACAGTGCGAAAAGATACCCCACAGACGGGCCGGAGAGTTGCAAGTCTGATAAGGGGTCAACACCCAGAATGTATACAGAACTGCTGTAACTCGGCAACGACAGAAACACCAACCGAGTCCACCAACGGGCAGAGGACCCGACGAGACATGTCTCCAGGGATGATGAGCCCACAGACACGTGCTTGACACCACCGGCCGTGGGGACACACGACCCCCGTCCCGGGACGCGGCACGGAGAGCACGTGTTGGCGAGGACCGGGGAGCCGGCGCCCCGCCGCGCTGCCGCAGGGAGTGCTCGAGACGGGGCGGCCGTGGCGGTCCCCCCAGGAGTGAAACGTGGCGCTCACATTCGTTCCAGCAGTTCCGTCTGTACGTATACGCCCCAAAGACTCGAAAGCAGGGACTCAAACAAATGCTTACACATCCAAGTTCACAACAGCACCATTTACAATAGCCAAAAGGTGGAAGGAATCCAAGTGTCCACTGGCGGATGAGTGGATGAGCAAAGCGTAGTAGATAGAGGCAGACAATGAAATTATTATTAAACCTTGCAAATAATGAAATTCCAACACAGGCTACAACATGGTTGGACCTTAAGGACATGGTGCGGCGTGAAATAAGCCAGGCACAAAAGGACAAATGTGCTCTCGCGGATGTGAAGTCTGCAGTGCAGGCGAAGTCAGGGAGACGCGTGCAGGGGAGGGGTGACCGGAGCTGAGGGGCGAGGGGGCTGCGTGAAGTGCGGGCAGCTCGTCTTGGGGGTGACGAGCAAGGCCCCGCAGTCAGCGCGGTGGCAGTCACGCAGCATTGTGAACGCACACTTACGCGAGGTTAGCTTTCAGACGTGGTGGACTTCACATCCTGTGTATTTTTATTCTGGTAAAAGCGATCAAGTAGCTGGCTAGTGGGTGAGCTCCCTTTACTAAGATGCACAACTTCTGCTGTGTTTTAACTACAACCATGAGATTCAGCAGAATTTCTAGGGATGCTGATGCCGGGAGACGCACAAAGTGGGCGTTCCGACGGTCGCTTTTATAGGGTCTAACGCTTTTTAAAAGCAACACCATCAGGTTTTCTGGTCATCCTTGTTCCACCACGGGGACCAGCTTACAGCCTTTCCTTTTTTTTTTTTTTTGGTCTCGGGACCAGCAGGGCCTTGTCCCGGCTCTGTGACTCCATGGAGCTCAGTTGTCGGGCCACCCACACCCAACAAAGATACACCCACGGTCCGTCCCCGTGCCCCGGAGAGCCCCTCCCCGCCCTGAACACCACACCTCGCTGCCCAAGGTCCCACCACGGCACAGGGGACCGCCGGTGCAACGAAGACCTTCATTTTTAGATCACCAGCTGGTGTACCCAACAGTGACCGAGCACGGACACCGAGGAAGAGCTTCCGGAGCGGGAGGAAGGCAGGAGCTTCTTCCCGGAGACATGGAGGAGCCTGCGGGGCGACTGTGGAGCTGTCGGCGATGGCTGTCCTTTCCCTTCCTCTGATTCAAGGGCTCGCTGCCAAGTCCGCCCTGCTGTCTTGGATCCCCGTGTACTTTGCATGGTGAAGGTGAAGCCCACCTTTGCAAGAAGCCATTATAAATAATGTACTGGAGTCTGCCCGTTTTAATTGAGTTCTGAATGTGTGATAAAAATTTTAATAATTTCCATCAAAGTTGGCACTTTTTTCCTTATTAGAGGAGAGGGCAGAAAATTAGTTCAAGCACAGTCAAAAGTTTGCCGATTCTAGAGTCAACATTTTTCTTAACAATGTCAATATTTATACTTCTGGATCCAGTGGCTGAACTTGAACGTGCCTTTGTTCTTTCCATTCCCTGTTTATTGATTTGTTTCCATTTTAAGGGCAATTTGTACTCGCGAGGCTAAAATGATACAACTGGAAACTGGAAAAAACGCTGCGCCCCAGCGCTCCTGCTCTGCACGGCACATGGAACATTCCTCACCGAGATTCCGGAGACGCGGGCAGACGCCATTCCTGCACCTGTCACAGCGCAACCCACTCAAGTTACGCTCATGGTGGATTAAACTGTCCCGCGCCCCCGCCCCTCGGAATGGCTCGGGGCCCCAGAAACATGAGCTGCGGTGCCAGCCGGGGCACCCAGGGGTCCCAGTGTTCACCTCGTGGTGTTCCTGGCTCCTGACAACTGGCGCAGGCGCGGGGCACGCCGAGGACCCTGCCACCCACTCTGCTCACGCCTCTTCTGTGCTAGCTCCTTATCGAAACACGCTTCTGTGACCCACTAACTTGATTCTAAGGAGTGACAACGGTCGCCACCCTCATGTGCAAATAAGGTCAGGTGTGGGTCTGCGGTTAGCACCCGGCCTCCGAGCTCACCAGCTGGCCCCTGCACACCCACGTTCAGGCCAGGGCCAGGGGATGGCCGCCTCTCCAGCCACTCCAGCCCCTGCTCGCCTCGCCTCGCTCCCCTCCTGGGTGGACGGTCAGCGGCCCGCTCCACGCCTGGGCGCACTTGAGCATCCGCGCCCACCTCCCCCTCCGACCCACTCCTAGAAAAACACAACCGGTCTGCTTACGGGGACTGGCCACTTCCAGGATTCTTGAAGTCACCAACTGTGCTAAATGGACCCTTTCTATTTTTATTCAACCACAGCTCCGAAATGGGCATTTAATACTGCTGGGAAACACAAGGACACTTCCTTAGGAAATTTACTTTGCGCTCTCCAGAGCATCCGTGTCGTACTTTCTGCTCTCCCCCCCACACGCGGGCCCCCCACACGCGGGGCGCTCAGGCGACCGCCCGCCGTGGCGACCCCCGCAGCACGCAGCGCCGGCTCAGCGCCCCAGCATCGCCCCCCACCTGCGGCCAGCCCCCGGCCTCGCCTCGCCTCGCACGTGACACAGTTTCCCCTCCTCTCGTCTAAGAACTCCTCCGCCACGGGAGCACACAGTAGGGACTCAAGAGGGATCCGCAAACTAGTAAGACTCACTAGTCCAAACGGCTGATGAAGGTTAATAACAAAACTCAGTGTACAAGTTAAACGTTCGGTAGCCGTTTCGTGGTGTGTTGAAGTCGTGCGCCCAGCACGGCGCGGCATGTCGGGCACGGCGGCGTCCTTCTGCGTCAGAGGAGCCACTGTAACAATCATAACCTGCACGTCTTCTCCCGGACCAACTGCAACCCTGCTGCTGCCCCACCCCGTGCATTTTAACGTGACAATGTAACGAAATGAAGTGGATGAAACAATGTGATGTGATGAAAAAAAATTTTTTTTAATGAAAAATCAAAAAATTTAAGGAAAAAAAGAGAAATTTCAGGTCTGAAAATAAATCACTGCAGGATTTTAAAATAACGAAAGCTGTACCTTCCGTAAAAGACAGAAGATCCTGTTCTTTATTAGGAAATACATAATTGAGTAAATTTCATGATATATTAACACAACCACTTGCAGAATTGAAAACAGAATATTTGCATTCTAAGTCATAATAAAGGGATAAAAAGAAATTAATACTTTGACCATCAAAGGGAAATGGAAACCAGACGGGTGAAGGAGGGTTCCAAACAGGAACAATTGACTCCGAGGCTGATGACATGTGGCAACAAATGTCAGCTGTCCAGTTCCCTTCTTTTCAAAATAATGTTGAAAAATACTCCAATTAAAAAAAACAACACCCAAGGCAAACTCAAGGAGCAACGCTTCAGAAACCCAGCGAGGAGCGGGGCGGGGCGGGGCGGACGGAGGCAGCACAGGCGAAGGTCCGAGGAGGAAGCCCCGACTCGAGCCCCACGGCCGCGGCGTGGCATCGCTGAGGGCCGAGAAATACGAAGCCATCGCTGAAAAGCATCCTCCATTGACGAAAATGTCATCCGGGAGGCACAGAATTAGTATTAGCTCTTCCTCCCCCCAAATAACAAAGCCGCAACGCAAACGCATCTTCACGGAGAGGAGTGGACGTCGTACTCCATGGGACGGTGACACTCAGAGCCGCCAAACAAGGAGGAACGCTGAGACCTCCAAGGGGAAACTGAGGAACGCTGCTGGCTGCTGGCGAGTTCCGCTCACGGCCCAGGACCAAGGAAGGAAACCGGCCGAGAGCGAGGGAACGCGCAGCCCTGCCCACGCGGCCACGGCCGGCGGGGCCGTCCACGAAGAGGTGCAGTCCCACGAACTTACAGACACCTTCGCAGTTACCGTTTTTGAAAAGACTGAGCCACGAAGAGCCTCCGAGCGCTGTTTGCTAACTCGGGAAGAGCTCAGGAGCTAAGGGCACGCCCGGCCCGGCCCGGCCCCGCCTGCCAGGGGCCTGAAGACGCAGAGCAGACCCCGCACGCCCCGGGGCTGACAGGGGAAGGTGGCCGAGGTGCCACCAGGCGCCGCGCGGAGCCAATCGTGGCGCAACTGGCAATTAGGAACGCATGTGTAAAAGACAACAACAACTCAGCCGCTCGAAAATTAAAAACAAGCTCTGGTGTAAATAACTGGTCCAAAGGGGAAATTAACACAAGAATAGTCTTGGGACAACTGGGACAATGAACGGCCCCACACGTGAGGGCGGATAATAGGGGACCGGAGAGGCGGCGGAAGGAGAGCTCGTGCCGCGGCCTCGGCGCCGCCTGCAGAAGAACAGAGAAGTGAAATGAGCGGCACGCGCCCCTCCCGAAACCCGAGGGAAGGAAATCCGGCCGGACACACGTCAGAAAGCGAAACGCAGCCACTCGCAGGGACGCCCGAGGAAGGCGACGCAAGATGGGCCTTTACGGACGGGACAGAAGACGCCCCCGACGTGTGAAACCGTACCGGGGGGGGGGGGGGGGGGAGGACGTGCAGGAGAAGGGCGTTGGCAGTTTGTCGCTGTTTCACGGGTATCGGTAAAGGAATGAGTTTGGGAAGTTCAATAAAATTGTGGCTTTCATGAAAAATGGATCATCAAATTGGAATAAACAAACCCAAAAAGTAAAACCTTACGACGACAGAAAACCCTGGGGAGGAAACGGAGCAAAACGCACCCTCCTTCCGCCCCTCCCGTGTTGAGAGAGCTGCGAGCCCCGACGTCCTCACGCTCAGCTGCTCCAAGAGACAAACTGGGGTTTCCGGGTCCCCGTCGGGCCGGGAACCAGCCGGCAGCAGCAGAGTGACCCGGGGCCGTCCAGGCCCCGGGGACGGGCGTGGAGGGCCTGCGGAGGGGACGCCCCAGGGGGCCCTGCAGGCCCTGGTCTGAAACGGTTGTCCCTGGCTGGACCCCACAGGCCATGCCTAGGGACCTGCTCGAGGGCCATGACAGTGACCCTGACTTCGCCTGCTCAGTAAGAGACCCGCCTGCAACGTTCTCGTCGGGTGCGAAGAGCTAAGGCCCGAGGAGGCCGGCCCTGGTCTGCTTCGTCCACTTCTTTGTGTGAAGCGGCAGGTCCTCTCAGTCAAACCGGTGGACATGCTGTTACCGCCCCGCCCAGCAGCCAGGAGCCTGAGGGTGGGCGGGACCTGCCCATGGGCACCCGCTCGGGCCCGCGGTCTGCTCTGCCCGACGCGGAGCCCAGGCCGAGCACCGGGGCGGACTCCCGGGGGCGGGATTCGGTCTGCGGGCCCTGGGCAAGGCTGACGGCAGATGGGCATCTCGGGTTCCCAGCTGCCCTGGCCACACGGACTCCGGGTCCGAGTGGGGTGTCCACCTCTGCGGGGTCAAGGCTCGGACATGGACAGCATGTGCGACGAGGGGCAGGGACTGCTGGTCCCGTCCCCGAGGCTCCGGTGGGGGTGACACAGCCAGCGCACTGAGGCGGGCGCCCCTGGACAAGGCCAGTGAACACCCGAGCCAGGACGGCCACGGAAGACGGGCAGGGCTCCCCGGGGCAGAGCGGCCTTGCGCCCCATCACGAACCAATGTGTCCCCAGGGAGACGATGCTGCCTGCGGACAAGATGAAGCCCACGTGCACGCACTGGACCTCAGACAGCTCCGCGACCGGTGTGGGTGCCTGCCCCGACTTCCCGGGTGGGGACCAGGCTGAGGTGTCGCGTTCCCTGTGCAGGGTCACATGGCTCACGCAGGACCTCAGGGACCAGGAGCCACATGGAGCGGGAGAAGGCGGCCCGAGTCAGAGCGGGGAGGCTCGGGTGGTTTCCAGGGGAGGACATGCTGCCAACAGGTGACCCGGGGACACGGAGCAGCGGGGAGGGAGGGGGAAGAAAAATTAGCATCACTCTCAACTTAAAACGGGGGCCACTTACACGGACCTCTGAAACTCCAGGCCTTTCAAAGGAACTTGGTGTCCCTGACCTACATTTCTCCAATTCACTGTAGTTTTGTTTCCGCTATTGGTATCATGACTTAGGATAATCCTGGATTCTCAAGTTTTATGAATAATTACAAATGACTGAGTGCCTCTGGCTGCCTTCCAAGGTGTAGAGCTTTGTGTATTCAAACGACAGAGAGACCTAAAAATTAAGAGACTCAGTCAATTAAAAGTCAAAAAAGGAAAAGTGACTAGGCTGCCACCCACATGGCCCGGCCCCTGCCACTGCCCAGGGCCCTGTCTCGGGGGGAGTCAGCGAGGTCCCCCCAACGTGAACCAGAGCACCCGGATGTGCCTGCGTGTCCCCCGAGCCTGACCTGAGACCCTCGGGAAGCGGTCCGCATGTGACCAGCGAAATGGAGGGCGCTCCCCAGCCCGGTCCTTGGAGGAAATGCTTCATGAAACAGACGCGCCCAGAAGGCATGAAACCCACCCGACGGACGGGCGGCTCCGTCTCCCCTGAAGAAAACGGGGGAAAGGGCCCCGAGACGCTGCATCTCAACGCCCTGCCCCAGACACGGGCCTGAGGCCTCTGGGCAAGTCACCAAGTACTGGGGAGGGTGGCACCCTCTCCTCTCATCGACGCTTAAGCAAGCCTGCGGCTCCCCCCCAACCCCCCAGCCGGGCCCAAGTCTGGTGGGGCAGCTGCTGGAACCCTGGGTCTTCGGGGCTTCTGAGAAGGGGACACGGGTCCCCAGCGCTCCACCATCCCCCTCAGCGACACGGCCCAGTGACCAGGGGAACCTGCGCACAGGCCGCCGGACTCCGAGATGCAGGGGTGCGGGTGGGAGGCACGGTGCGCAGCTGGGAGGGGAGGCGGGACCCTAACTACCCGCGGCAGGACTGCCTTTGCAGGGGGCAGCCCAGGAGACTTGGGGGCGGGGAGTCAGCGACGCACTCATCATCAAAGGCCCTCCAGACCTGTTAGATTTTGTGCCAAGTGCGGGAATGATCTACGCAAACAAGCAAGTGAACGCAATCACTGTATTTCGATTCCTTGAAGAACCGACGCCGCTCTACCTTCCGAAGCTCAGCCGTGAGCCTCGGTGGACTTGGCAAAGGATCTGCAGCTGGGGCTCTCAGAGCGCGTGGCCCTATCGAGGGCAGGCGGGAGAGAAGCCCCGTGTCTGCGGGACCACAAAGCGGTGAGCGGCAGGGGTCAGGGCGGAAGTGCACCTCAGAGAGGGGTCCGGGATCCAGGCCCAGAGCACACGGCCGTCACCCACAAAGGTGGTTTTTTTCCCCTTGTCTTTGATCTTGGGTAATTACAATGTGCCTTCGTGTGTGCCTCCTTGAGTCCAACTTCTTTGGGACTCTCTGAGCTTCCTGGACTTCCTGAAGTCAATTTTCTTTGCCAGATTGGGGAAATTCTCCTTCATTATGTTTTCAGATAAGTTTTCAGTTTCTGCTCTTCCTCTTCTCCTTCTGGCACCCCTATGATTCAGATGTTGGAACATTTAAAGTTGTCCCAGAGGTTCCTAAGCCTCTCCTCATTTTTTGAATTCTTGCTTCTTCATTCTGTTCTGGTTGAATGTTTCTTTCTTCCCTCTGCTCCAAACCATTGATTTGAGTCCCAGTTTCCCTCCCATCACTGTTGGTTCCCTGAACATTTTCCTTTATCTCACTTTTCATAGCCTTCCCTTTTTCTTCTATTTTTTGACCACACTCAACCAATTCTGCGAGCATCCTGATTACCAGTGTTTTTAACTGTGCATCTGATGGGTTGGTGGTCCCCTCATTGCTTAGTTGTAGTTTTTCTGGAGCTTTGATCTGTTCTTTCATTTGGAACATTTTTCTTGTTTGTTTCAGCATGCCTGTTATGTAGTAGTAAGGGGCCTCACAAAGGTTTTAAAGGGGCTGCCAGGAGGCCACCTCGCCTGCTCGTCCCCTCCCTCACGGGTCCCCCTTCGCAGTGTCCCGCCGGGGTGACTCTTCAACACCAGACTTCTGAGTGCTGGGGTCTCAGCCCCCGCTGCTCACCCCTCTCCCCCTCCCTCCCCCGGCAGCTCACCCGCCATTGTCACTGCAGAAGGCACGGGAAGCCCTGGGCTCTTCGGTCCCACCCACACACGGCCGCCCCCCCCCCCGGATTCCTGCAGCACCTGCCCACCGCCCCTCTGCTGTCCCCCGGGGGCCTCTCAACCCAAGTGTCCGAAACGGCAGTCCTAGCTGCCCCCCACCCCAACCCCACCCACAGCTTCTCCATCCCAGCGCACAGCATGCCTGTGTCCACTTGCCCAGTCCGATCTCCACCGTGTCCGTCCACCCGTGACCCCGCCTCTCTCTCCTGCCCCCGTCCCGCAGGTCCGGCATCCGACCACTTCTCCGTCTGGTCCCAGCACACGGTTCGGCTCCCCAGTTCCCTGCTCCCCCAGAGGGTCCCACTCACTGAACGAGGCCCCAATTGTCACCCCACCAGCTCACAGGCTCCCTGGGACCCCATCTCTCTTGAAAGTAAAGCAACGTCCTGAAAAGTGGTTCTTCACCCCCAGCCTCTGGTGGGGTGAATGGGGAGACAGGGCAGTCGGGAAAAAGAAAGCAGAGGACACGGGGTGGGGGGGGCAAGAGGGGAGGAGGAGGAGGGGACCGAGGGACCCTGAGACGGTACAGCCGCGCCGGAAAGCACCCCCACCTGCGCCCGCTGCCCTGCTGGAACGAAGGCTCGGAGAAGGACCGGAGGAAAACAAAGCCGTCTGGCCTCGCATAAAACTCACCTGCTTCCTATGAAGCACCTTCCGCCCCGGTGCCTCGAGAGGGGTGCCAGGAACGGGCACCGGCTTCTGCTCCGCGTCCTGGGCGCCCTCCATAACACCCACAGCCAAGGCCAGGCTCGGCCCCGCCCGGACCCGCCCCGCGTCGGAGCCAGCGCTGGGCGGCCACGCGGGTGCGGGCGCTCGTCCGAGCGTCCCCCGGCACAGGGCGGGGTTGGGACGTCCACCCAGCTGTGGGTGCTCTCCCTGGGCATTTTCCTTGAAACACTTCGAAATCCATCTGAAAGCTATCAGCTCACCGGGTGCCCTCCGGGGCAATTGCTGGCTGTTTTACAACAAAGCCCGCAGTTATTCCCGTTCAAATCTTCCCAGTCTGGATACAATCTACACCTGAACGTTACAAATGTTGCAGGATTGTAGGATACTGTCTCTTCTGAAGGGCTCCGCTGTCATGCGGGGTCACCCAGGTGCGGCCTCTGGGGAGATGGGGGCTCACCTGTGTCTGGGGTCAGGTAGGAGGAACCGAGGTGGCGTGGGCAGCTCAGGCCCCCAGCACCTGAGCCCCGGCCGGTGGGCGCCACAGGCGGACAGGGCCGTGACGCTGGACGGCACACACCTGGCTGCAAACTACCTCAAGCGGAGTGTGGAGGGGACGGGCGGGAACAGGGCCCTGCGGGCAGAGAGGGCTGCGTGGCGCGGGGGTGCGGGCGGAGCTTGCGGCAGTGGCGGCGATCCGGCAGGACAGGGGGCTGGGAACCGGGAGGAAGTACCCAGGGGCCCTGGCAGTGGGCGGCTCAGTTGGCTGAAGTGTCGTCTGTACAGCTGTTAGGCCGTGGGTTCGAGCCCCCGTCCTGGTGTGTTACGGGAGGCAACCAATCGATGTTTCTCTCTCCCACGGACATCTGGCTCCCCCCTTTCCTCTCTCCAAATTCAGTAAACATGTGCTCAGGTGAGGATTTTTTTTTAAAAGGACAACAACAACAAAAAAAGCAATACCAAGGGCCCAGAGGTGGGAAGGGCCCTTGGTCTGAGCTCAGGGTCACCACACATTGTCTCGTCCTTCCCCATGGTCCAGGAGGCGAGGACAGCGGGTCTGGGCTTTAAGGGACGCCAGCATGTCATGTCATGGCTGAGGAGGGGACCGTGGGACCCGGCGCTCTGGGGACAGAGGCTGGCCGGAGTAAACGTCACATCCACTCTGGACGGGCAGACGTGGGGAGAACAACTCTGGCTCCACGGACGGGGGCACCCATCCCCAAAGGAGCAAAGCCACGGGGCACCTCAGGGACAGCCAGCACCGCGCTGTGGGGAGCAGTGTTCACGGACAACACGTTTTCTCAACCACCCGGGCTCTCCCAGGGACGATGAGTCGGGTGGCTTTATACTCAGCTAGACAGACGCTGCTAGAAATTTTTCCAACTCCAAAGTTCTAGGTGTTTGGAAACAGACTTTGTATAAAATGTGACTTTTTAACACAGAATCCTTTATTGAATAAGAGGAACGTGGAATTTCATATGGCTTTGTTCCCTGAAAAGCTAGACTGGCTCCCACTCCGGCCGGCCACACTAGCCCTCCGTGACCGCCCCTCCCCCCACCCCTCCCCCAGCAGTTCTCAGAAGGGTGATAACCCAGACTGCAGTCCTCTCCCAGGGAAGCCGCCACACCCCTGCAGCACCCTCCGGGCCTCGGACGGCGGCTCCTTCCTCCATGACGCAATCGGTCAAAATAACCCGGACAGGACAAAGAAAGGAGGCCTCTGGAACGTCCCCTGCTCTCCCCCACCCTGTCCTCGGGCCTCAGCTGTTAGCTCGGAAAGCTCGAAATTCCTTCCGTGGCGCTGCTCCGAGTCTGTCCTTACCATAAATCTCCTCGCCTGTTATTACATTCCTCCATCTTCCCTAATTGCGACTGTAACTAAAAAAGAATTAATCCTCCTTTCAACGTAGCATGAACTGTAACCGCCTGGTGAGCCTGCTCCTCCTTCGGCAACACTGTCGCCAGACTGCCCCGCTCGGAGGGAGAAAAAAAAGGAAAATCTATTTCTTGACGACAGTTGGAATGTCTGGCCTACGGGTCACGTGGAGAGACGCAGGCGCCCCGGGGCCGCTCTCCACGGGGAAGCTCTCTGCCACCTCGGGGGCCCTGGGGGCCGGGGAGGGGCCGGGGCACAAAGTCCTCTGCAGGAGCTCACGGCCGCCGGGAGCAGCGTCTTGGTGGATGCTGCTCTCTTCGCTCACACACAAAACTTAACGGAAAAGTCGGGCGAGCTGCGACGCTGGAAAAGGACCAAAGACACAAAAACTCACACACACCCAAGCGGGCGGCTTCCTCGCTGCGTCCTCCTGTCCCCCCCCCTCAAGCAGGAGCACCGCTGAAGCCTCCCGGCACCCTCCTCCGCCCTCCATTTCGGGGCCCTCCGGGGTGACAGAGGCACCCACGACGCTGGCCGTGGGGAGCCGGCCGGTGTGTCTGGGGTGAGACACCAGAAGGGCCCGAGTGTGCTTGCTGCCCCCAGGTCGGAACGCGCAAGGGCAGTCAGAGAGCTCAGACAAGCACACCTGCCTTCCCCACGCCCACGCCCTGCGGCATCGGAACACCTGCGTGTGGGGGTCGCAGACGCACGCGGGGGCCCACTTTAATAGGAGAACAAAGACAGCGACCCCTAGGGAAGCGACTTTCAACCTTTGTCATCTCACGGCGCATAAACTCATTACTAAACTTCTGCAGCACCCCAAAAAATGTGGTTTGGGCCGAGCTGACACAAAAAAAATAGGTGCACTTTCGATTCGCTCACATCAGAAGGCTCTTGTTTGTGCTGCCTGGTGGCATATTTTTGCTTGACAGTTTCAGGGACAGGAGGTCCGTGTCCCTGACTAAGTAAGGAGTCGGGTGTGGCATGCTTCAAACGTTCTCGTGGCGTGCTGGGTGAACATCGCTGTCTGAGGTGAGGAACTCCCCCAGGCCCCAGCTTCAGCCGGCGCCCATCACCAGGGCCCTGAGATAAGTCACTGCTGACCCGAAGACGGGGCCTCCCAGACCAGAGCCGGGGCTCCTCGGGGCTCCTCTGGGGGCTCCGAGCAGTCCTCTTCCACCATCTGCAGCGAGAGGAAAATCCGTAAAGTGAGGGAACACTCTGAGGACCCACACGGGCTGGCCCCTGATACCCAGGCCGGACCTGGGGCCACGCACGAGGCGTGGGCGCCCACGCAGCTGGAGCTCTGACCAGCAGGACGGAGACGTCCCTGTGCTGGCGCTCCCACCCCCGAGGGGCCCTGCCGACCGGTCTGGCCCCCTCGCGCCCCCAGACCACAGCGCAGCGGACCGGCGGACCCGCAGGCAGGCCTCGGACCGGACACCCGGACCTCCGCAGCAGCAGGAGGACCCAGAAAGGAGGGCAGAGGAGGGACACGGCGCGCCTGCGAGTCTGGAAAGACGTCGTGAAGAAAGCGATCCATCCACGCGGCTGTAAAGCCCTGGAAACCACCCAAACGGCCCTCCGCAGGGGGCCCGCCTGCGCAGGGCCCAGGCGGAGGGGTGACTCGGCGGCGACACAAAGGGGCACCCCATGGCTGCGTGCGTCCACGGGGTTCCTGTCAGAACAAGGACGCTGAGTGGAAGAGGCAGAGGGCCTCCCTCTGTCCGCGGCACTCCAGAAAATGAAAATTCGTCCGGGGGGGGGGGGCGGGGGGGGAGCGGGGCACCGGTGGGAGGCTGGGACAGAGGCCTGCAGAGGCCCGCGTGGTCGAAGCTTCTGCGGGGGACGCACTCGCGGTCACGGACCCGTGGGGACGGCGTCACGGGAGGGAACGTGTATCGGAACTCGCCAAGCTGCACGTTTTAAATATGTGCATTGTACTGGGCTTCAGTTATGCCTCAAACTGTTGGGGGGGGAAAAAAACGTCTGGGGGAAAAGAGGCTTGCGAGGAATTTGGTGGGACCGAGAAGGAGAACCGTCGACCCCTCATCTGCGGGGGTCACGTCCTAGCGAGGGGCCCCCCGAAAAGTGAGGCGGTGACTTCCGCGCCGCAGGCCTGGGGGCCGCAAAGTCGGGGCTCCACATGCCTCTTCTCGCAGCACGCTCTTCAATCACTACTCCGTGTGCTTATGTTTCAAGACAACCTCGTAAACATGGTCGCCTCATTAACACGGAGCCCCCCCTCCTCACCCCCCGCCCCACCCCCGCGAGGCTGAGCGGACACCCGGACGCAGAGACGCCCAGCACTAGCTCTGGGGCCATTTCAACAGCAAAATCAGCAAGAAAAACACCCAAGTGTGAAAAGCACCCCACCAAACAGGCGCAAAAAGGGTCACTTGTTTACAGCCGAGAGCCGAAGCAGGAAGGCAGACCCATTACTGAGAGGTATGTGGGGAAAAAAATAAAAAGAACCAAAAAGAAATTAAATTTCTACGCGTCAGCAATAAACTCAGAAACTCTAATGTAAAAATATGTTGTCTACAACATCAGCAGAACCATAAACTATATAAATATGTAGGAATAAATGTAGCCAAAAATCTTGGAGAAAAAAAGAAGAGAAAGGGGAGGGGAAAAAAAAAAAAGCCAAGTCCTGTCTCTGACATTCCTTATCACAGCCCATAAGTCCTGGCCGGGACCCCGCAGGGATCGCCAATCAGGAGCCGCCAGCAGGCTCAGACAAGCAAAGCTGCACGGAGGCCGCCCCCTCCCCCTCCCCCGGCAACAAAGGCCCGAAAGGGTGGTCTAACTAAACCCAAATCCATCTCTGCGATTCCCCCTCCATTTCAGCCAAATACCATCGGAAAAACCGCCCCCGCCCCCGCCGTCCCGGCCTCAGCAAGGCAGGCACAGCTGAGTTCCCACCCCCCTCCCGGCCCGGACTTGGCAGAGGCAGGTGGCCACACTTGGATCCCCCGGGGCGGCGTCTGCTGACCCAGCAGGGGCTGACTCCCTGTCTCCTACCTGGTGGGCACAGACACCCGACGCCCCCGCAGGGGGGAGGCCAGGGGGCTCCGGTGGGGGCCGAGTGCCCCCGCCGGTGGTGGGGCTGTGCCTGGGGGCCCCTCGCCCCTCCCCCCGCCCTGCTCTCAGGGAGCCCAGAGGACAGCTGCATTCCCCCCACCCCCGCCCCCCGACTTGGCCCCGAGGAAGCACAGCCCTGGGAAGGTCCGAACGGGGCCAAGGAGGAGCCGGGCTGCCGCCCACACAGACCCTGTGCGCCCGCACCGGCGCTCCTCCTTTCCGGGGGGGAGGGCGGGGGGGGGCGTCAGCGGGCCGGCAGGCGGCCCACACCCCCCGTCCCACACACCCCCCCAGCCTGCGGCTGCCCCTCCACAGGGCAACTGCCTGCTGAGAAGGTGGAGCAGGTCCTCGCCGCACAAACCCCAAATGCCCAGCACAGAACAGAACGTGCCCTGCCATCCCGAGAACCAGGACCCTCGTGGCGGGGACGAGGAAAGGCTGTCCGCGGACGCCCGCGCCCAGGTGACTCGGGGCGGCGTGTCCGGCAGGGGGCTCGGAGCAGCCGCCATCGCTGCGCCTCGGCCAGAACCTCAAACTCTCTGCAAACAAAAGAGGGCCGAGGAGTGGCCTCGTGAAGCGCCTCGCAGCAGGGAGAGCACAGACGGTTCTTTCTTCCATCTTAGATTAGTGATTTTTAGATTCTTTCCTTCAAGAAGCGAGGTGCTAGCCCTGGCCGGTGTGCCTCACTGGACGAGCGCCGGCCTGCAAACCAAAGGGTCGCCGGTTCGATTCCCAGTCGGGGCACAGGCCTGGGTTGCGGGCCAGGTCCCCAGTGGGGGCGAGTGAGAGGCACCCGCACACGGATGTTTCTCTCCCGCTCTTTCTCCCTCCCGTCCCCTCTCTCTACAAATAAAGACGTGAAACGTTTAACGAAGGGACAGAAACAAGGTGCTACCACTCCAGCGTTTCTGAACCCAGCACAGCAGACGACGTGACCGCATGTTCGTCGCCGCCCGGCCCCGGGAGAGGCCGAGCGCAGGCTGACTGTGGACACGAGGTCCGCCGCCCGGTGCCCCCCTTCTGGTCCCATCCAGGGAGGGCGACGTCAGCTCTCGGGGCAGGCTGACCCCCGTCGAGGGCCCCGAACGAGGCAGAAATAGTACGCACTCGCCCCGGAGAGTGTAAGGTGTCTGCCGGGAAGGGGGGTGCTTGCTCACTGTGGAGTGGACGGCAGAGGCCCGGGGAGGGGGGCCCAGGAGAGGGCACAGAGAGAGGCGGCAGCTGTCCCAGAAGCCCGCAGGCCAGAGGGCGCCCCGAGAAGAGGACGTGACTCCAGCGTCTCTGACTTCCAGGAGCAAATGGCCACGGGGCCGGGTGGCGACTCTCTGCCCCGGGGACAGGGAAGGCGGCCGCCATTCGGTCTTCAGTTTGGTTCCCAGGGTGCCTGGCTCAGAGGGCACTGAGAATGGGAAAGCAGCGAAGCCCGGGAGGGGGAGGACCCGGGGAGCAGGTGGGGAGACCCCGCAGACCGGAGGAGATAGAGGGTCCATCGCCACGCTCCCCGGCGGTGACGTGCATTTCTGGATCTGCGCGCCATCGCTGTTTAACAGCCGGGTCCCCTGCCCAGAGAACCCAACAGGCCTCGCCCGCCGGAGGCGAGCGGGCTGTCTGCGCGGTGACCGCCTGGCTTGACTGAGGGGGCCCACGGGAGCGCCCCTCGCTGGTCACGGGACAGGCCCCCCCCCCCAAGCGCCCTGCGGGGGTCGGCATCACGCTCCACCCCCATGCCGAGAGCCAGAGGTGTCGCCGCAGGCCCCGCGCTCGGGCGGACGTGAACGCCGAGCCCCACACCCGGGACTCACATTTTTTTACCAGACCCGTGGAATGTTGTTTTTTTTCCCCCCAAGCAGATAATTTGAGAGACTTCGAAGAACGGAACGAGGAAGGCGTGAGAACCAGAGGGAGGTTCCAGCTGCCACATCAGCTGCGGCAGGGCCCACGGCCACCGCACAAAGGGAAGACCCACCGGCCTCCCGGGCCGCTGTCTGCGCTCCTTCCCCCCAGTGCCCAGGGCGGGCCTCTTGCAAGGCCAAGCACCCCCTAGTCCGCGCTTCCGGCCCAGCTCACGGAGGCAACCGCCGAGCCCCCAACCCTCTGCAGGGACCTTCCTGGACTCCAGACCTGCCCTGCCGGTGACGTCTCGCCTCCCCTCGGTCCCCCGACCCTGACGTCCCTGCAGGGCCGTGGGGAGGAAGCCCCCTCCCCGAGGATTTGACCGCAGCGCAGTGAAAGCACCACTCTGCGCCATTTGTCCAGAGAAACGCAGTCGCAGCGGCCGAGGGAGACCCGCGGGGAGCAAGGGCTCCTCGGGCAGCGGCTGCCTCGGCGGAGGGTGGGGCCCTCGGGTGGGAAACCGGCCCCTCAGCCCAGGCCCCACACACCAACCCTTCCCAGCCACGCACGGTGGACACGAAACCGCCGGGCTCCCGCCTGGCGTGGAGGAACTTAGAGACCCGCTCGGCACCCTGGCTGAGACCGGATATGGAGCCGGGGGCCCGGGCGACCTCCTGCCACCACCCCATCCTAGGGGGTGACGGCTGGGTGATCGCCAAGCTCCCCGCCTCGGTGCCCCCAGCCCCCACGCACCCCCCCCCCCAACACCGGATCTCCCTCCAGGGCCTTGAATGAGGGGGAAAGGCGCCAAGGCGCTCAACACTCAGGTCTCACCCTGAGTCAATGTTCAACGCATACCAGTCCCCATTAACTGGGCCGTCGGGGAGACACGGTCAGGTGCTCGACACACCGGCTGCCTGCAGGCGGTCACGCCTCGGCCGTTTAGAGGGCAGGCTGGTCTTCAGGATGCAAGGAGGTCGCCCAGGACTTTCTTACAGCCAGCTCCCCTGCCGACACGAAGGCAGATCCTGCCCAAGGTGCCTGCCGTCTGCCTCGCAGGGGCCGGGGGGGCGGGGAGGTGAGTCTGAAAAGTGTCACAACAGCGATGGGGGTGAGTGGCGCGTCTCGGAGTTCTGGCAGCTGCTTTGACCCCAAGCTGCTTTTTTTTAAAGGGCGGGTGGTGGGTAGTCACACAAGTCTAAGGGTCTCTGAGATGACAATGGGCAGGACGCTGGGACGGGTGTCCGCGGTCACAAGCGCAGCCTATACCTGTGGACCGAGGTCTCTGCCTGCCCCAGAGAAGACCGTCTTTTCCTGAACTCAGGCACAAAAGCCTGCCTCTGCCACGCAGACGCCTTCAAATTTACGACGCACACTTGGGAGGTTTGCTTTTCACGACACGGGCAAGGAAATTAAGCTAGAGTTACAGAAAAAGGGCCTGCAGCTGCCTGAGAGGCTGGTCACCACGACCACCATTTCTGTCCAGCTGTAAGAAAGTGCATGTCGAGTTTCACAGCAAACAAAATGAAGACCATATGACCGCTGGCCTCAAGGCAGGGAGAAGTGACAGGCACAGGCCCTCCCGGTATCAGCAGGGCCAATCGCCGACGTGGCGGAGCGCGCCTGGCACACACGCCTCTCGGCCTTGTTGACAACGGCCTGCCCGGCACCCGCAGCCAGGACCCTGAGCGCCCCCGGGACCCCCGGGACCCCCAGCACACACCCCCAGCCTCCCGGCTTCCTGCCCGGGTCTGCCTGCTGCACCCACAGAGCAAGGAGCCCCTCTCGGCCCTTCTCACAGCCTCACAGTCAGACACGACATCAACTTGAAATGTGAAAGAGTATATGAACTTGGGCAAAGAAAAATAAATGTCTTAACATACTTCCAAAATATTTCAGAAAGGGCCTCTTGATTTCTGTTTAGTATCTTTGATATCTTCCCAAAATTCCTGAGTTAACATAAAGTTTTCCTTCTGTTTAGCTTTCTCACACTAAATATTTAGAGTAATAACAGTGACTATTTAGACATTCAACAAATCCCTACTTTCAGGACCAGGATGCTCGGCCGGCGGAGCCAGACGGCGTGGCCCGGAGCAGCCCGCCTCCCAGGGCCTCAGTTCCCCCAGCTGGAGAACGGGAGTGGGGCGGCCCCGCCACGGGCCCCCGCAGTGCTGCTCACGGACTGGCCGGGGGGGGGGCACATGAAAGATGCCCCCAGAGGCGAGGAGCTGAGAAGGGGAGGGGACACGCACACCAGTGTCAGGAGGGGAAGGTGACGGATGTGTGGGCCAGTCACCAGCGCCACACAGAGAGGCACCCACCCGGAAGACCCGACCGAACGCCGATCCGCGGGGAGTGTCCCCAGGATGGAGCACAGACTGCAGGAGGGGGGCTTCACTCCCCGCCGACTCGGGGCGGGGCGGGGGGGAGTGGGACCAGGAGGGACGCCCACCGCTGGCCTGACTCTGGGATGTGTCTTCTAGGAAGAGGCACTTTCATCCCGTGACAGGCCCGTGGGCCGGCGCGCCTCCCCTGCCTTCCCGCCCCCACCCCAAAGCCCGGCGCCGAGGCCCCTCGCTGCCCAAATTCTGGCTCTCCCGCCCTTTCTAGGAATTCCAGAGAAATCGCTGCCGTGCCCCTCACACAATGAGGCCATTAAGCAAGTCACATGCACGCAGCCGCAGGACGGCCGCTGCTCCGGGCAGACTCTTTCTAGAAGCCCGGGAAGGACTTCACCCCTCCATTTTCACTTCTTTGGCTTTCTCGCTCTTCCCTAAGTTTAAAAAAAAAAAAAAAAGGGTCGAGCGCCAAGTCAGCGAAGACATTCTTGCTTGTGGAGAAAACACACACTCTCACTGTTCGGGAAGGCACGGCCGCCGCCGCTCCCCTGGGCGCCGGGTCCCGGGGACGTGGGCACGCGCGGGTGCGAGGGCTGCGGCCACTCCGAAGACCGCCCACTCTCCGAGGCAGCCCGCTCGCGGGGTGCGCCCTGAAGTCCAGTGCCCCCCCCCGCCCCCGCCCACAACTTTCAGACTTTCTATTTTAGAGATAATCGCATCGTTTCTCTGCCTCAGGGACCAGCAAGGTGGCTGGCGTCCCCGGCAAACGACTCGCAAGCCCACCTGAGCTCAGGTGAGACAGCCACCGTCCCCCGCTCGGCTGGAGCCTCGGCGAGCGCCGGGGGTCTCCACCGCTACGCTGGCTCACACGGGGGCTCCACCCTGAGACGCACACTCCACGCTGCCTTACCGAATCCTCCTCTCCCTTCCCCTCCCCCTCCCCCTCCCCCGGCCACGGAGCCATCAGTACGGTCGCAACGGACTGACCTCAGAGGGTGTCCTGCAAAGACTGACGTTAATCCGAATCTTTGCAGATTTAAGTTTTCTCAGTCCCACTGTCCCCAAAGGTCAGACAGAGCCATCATTCCACCTACAGGGTCGGGGCTCCGGGGGCAGGGCGCTTGCTTCGTGGGGAGACCTAAGGAGAAATCTCAGGAATCTCTCGTTTTGACCAAAACCACCTGCGTCAGCCAGGGAGATGGCTTCTCTTTGCAAATGCAGATGGCGTGCCCCCCCCCCCGTGTCCCCTACCCTGCCCTTCACTCCGCAATCCCCTGGACACGCGCTGTGGCTTCTCACACTTTTCCCTGTGACATGTGACAAGACAGGCTTGGTCTCTGCCCCTGTTTTGAGGCACAGCTCCTAAAATTCAGAATTTCCGGGGGGAAGGCTGTCCTTTGTCCAGGGGGCTGGGGGTCGGCCCCCCCGAAAGACAAGGGCGTGATGACGGGTTGGAACTCTCAGCCTCTCCCGAGAGGGGAGGGGCCCTGGACACTGGGTTTGTCACCCACGGCTGGGTCGGCCATGCCTGGGTAACACCACCTCCGTAAAGCCCCTGAAGGAGAGTGTCTGCAGAGCTTCCCCGCCTGGGGGGGACACTGTGGGGTGCTGGGAGGGATGTGCCCCGTGTCCCCCACCCCTGTCCTAGGCCACTCATCCTTTGGCTGCTCCTGAGTGGTACCCTTCGTTATGAACCAGGAAACATAAGCCGGGTGCCTTCCCGAATCCTGTGGATTCCATCCGATGATCGAACAACGGAAGGGGCCGCAGGGACCCCCCCCAGCTCGCAGCCGCGGGGTCGGCAGGGCAGGGGGCCGGGGCCCGGGCCCGTCGGGAGCCCTCCCCCCGAGGGGGCCAGGTGGGCAGCGCCGGGCGGAGGTCGAAGCCACCGTCACGGCACCAACACGGCTCGGCCGTTGCCCCTTCGCACTCGCTGTTTTAGACTTGAGAAGTAGTTGCTTTCCCCCTTAAAGATGCCACTTGTGTTTACATGGAATGCGTTTATTAATGTTCTTTTTACGGAGAAAGGAGTACCTTTTAAATGTCTGCCTTCATTCTGAAATGGTGTAAGAGCAACATAACATGGATGGCCACAGTAACGCACGTGCTGGAGGGTCTCCAGTCACTTCTAAGTTTTGGGGGGTGCTGGGGGCCCACCGTGGGAGACTGCATGCAGCCTCTCCGGTACGGCCCAGCCCCCAGCCCCCCACCCCCCGCCCCTGCCAGGGAGGCTGACGCGGCCGCCCACGCAGCTCTGCAGAGAAAGCGAGGAGACTTCTTCGGTCAGAAAATATTTTCTTAATCCTGTTTCAGAACTTTTCACCGGAGACGTGGCCATGTAAATAAACGTCCCTGGCCAGGACCCCTGGGGCCGGCATTCCACCCGAGGGTGGCTCCGAGCAGGGGACTGGGGGCTGCGGCCTCAGAGCGTGGCTCGGCTGTGCTGCCCAGAGACCCGTCCCGCCTGCTCCCGGCAGGACGCAGGTCTCTAAGTCACGTAGAACATTCTTTCCTGCCTCCAGAGTAAGCCACCCAGAGGGGAGAGTCAGAAGGAAATGTCACAGGGCCAGTCTTTCCAGTTTTCCAGCGGAGCTCCAGCTCCGGCCTCCTGGCCTCCCGGGGGCTCCTGACCCCCACAGACACCAGGGCGTGGCCGCTTGGCCGCCCGCCCTCCCGCCCGGAGCCAGGGGCCTAAACTCAGCGCACACGTCAGCGGCCGGGCCTGGCGCCCCACCCCCACCCCAGAGAAAACGCAGACATTCTCCCTGGATGCAGATCCGGCTGTGTGCCGGCCTCTGTGTTAACTGTTTGGTGACGTGGCCGGCCAGAACCCACAGCCCGTGCGGACCAGGCTGTGGCGGACAGAGGGCGGCTGTGTCTCCCCAGCCCGCGCCGCGGGATTACCACGCCCCGGCTCGGGCACACGCTTAACGGGGAAAGAGGATCTATTTCTGACCTGAGAACGTGAGATTTACTGTCCTAACTGGGGCAAGGGCCTCGGTAACGCCTACTCCTCCCACCCCGGCCCCGGCCGGCAGGGGTGGGCGGAGGAGAGCGGTTCCACCCTCAGAAAGCCCCGATCCACCCTGAGAGGCCGCTGGAAGGGTCGGACAGACTCCAAGGGCACCCGGTGCAGAGGCGACAGCCTCCCGGAGAGGGTGACCCCCTTCGCGCCGTGAGCACCCCCCAACGATCTCAGACATCTTGAGAAATGAAGGCGGGGGTGAAACGGTGCAGGCCACGGTGCCGCACCCATCCCCCGCCTCCAAAACCCACTCGAAACCTGAGGCCTTTGCTGCGACTCTCCAAGCGAGGAGGAGGCCCCCACGCCTGGAACCGAGGCGGACGACGCGACCGTGCACCCCAGGACAAAGTGCAGTCACCCCTGTTTCCAAACCTCACAGCTCCTGGACCATCCCGAAGCCACAAGTCCCAGGGCTGTGCAGACGTGGGATGGTTCCTGAAAAACTTCCCCAGGGAAAGGGCACTAAGTACTCCTGGGGCAGGAGGGGCGGCTGGGGAATGACGTTACTTACAATTGTGTTTAATATTTACGAGCCCCGAGAGCAAAGAAGCGACATCCTTGAATGAGGTCTTTTCTTAGCACAACGCCCCCACCCCCCACTCGTTCCAGCTGGTGGGCTTCCGGTGCAAACACAGGACCCCTCCCTCCACCGTCTTCCACCTCTGCTGGCACTCAAGGGCACAAAGGACCCGTGACCTGGGGTCCAGCGACCTGAGAGTGTAGTCCTAACTCCTCCACCAAGGCCCACTCGGCCCCAAACCAGGAATTTGACCGTCGGGAGACCCCATTTCCTCATCTCCCTCCCTGGTAGGGCCGTCCTGAGGGTCCAACGCAACCCCGGAAACCCAGTCCTGGGGACAGTGAGGGATTTACCACCGCCCAGTCACATTCTTGCTCTCCTCCTCCTCAAATGGCAGCGCACTGTCCTGTCCCAGCAGGCTCTGGGGTCACGTGGGAGATGCACACCCCTCCCCACTGTCCCCCCAGAGCGGTGGCCGGGCTGCAAGAGCGGGAGGCCCCTGAACGACCAGTTCAAGGGTCCAGGTTTTGTAACAGGCTCCTCTGAATATAACTGATTCTGCAAATGTTCACATCCAAGCAGTCGTCCTTAAAGCAGAAGGATAATTGTAAGACAAGAGTTCTAGGGAAAGGAAGGGCCAAAGAAGCTCTAAGATACATATCACCCCCACACACACAACAGCAAAATGGCAGAGGTACTGACTGAGCAGCAGCTAAATATTAATGATTCAACACCCTCCAATCAAAAGGCAGAGATTGGAAGCATGGAGAAGAAAACCACGCAATCCAACCAAACTCTGTCTGCAAGACTTGATGCCCTTTAGATTGAAAGACACAACTGGATTAAAAGTAGAAAGACATTTCATGCTACCAGCAACAAAAAGAGTTAGGCGCTGTACCCACATCAGCCAACCCATGCTCTCAGTGTACACTGTTACAGTGACAAAGAAGGAGATCACGTATCGAGAAAGGGTTAACTCATGCAAAATATATACAACAAGTACAAACGGACATGCACCAAAACCCAGAGCCCCAAAAGACAGGAGGCAAATACTGGCAGAATTGAGGGGAGAAATGGCAGCTCTGCAAACACGGTCGGAGACTTTAAAACTCCGCTTTCAGAAGCGGGCGGAGAAAACGGCCCGCCGATCAGCAGGGGAGCCCTCAGCTGTCACAGACACGTTCAGAACACCCCGCTCGGTCGCGGCCAAAGGCACGTTCTTTCCGAGCGCACGTGAGAGATCCTCAAGGACACGCCGTATGCGGGGCCGCAAACGAAGTCTTGACAAATTTAACAGTATCGAAGTCATAAAAAGTATCTTTGCAACCACAACAGGCTGAAACTGAACATCCACAACAAAAGTAAAACAGGAAAATTCAACACTATGTAGAAATTAATAGACTCTTTAAAAACCAACGGGTCAACAACAACAACACCAAAAACCCAAACGGGCCAAAGAAAACAATTCACCAGAGTAATTTTAAAATATCTCGAGACAAATAAAAACAAAAAAACATATCGAAACCTATGGGAGGCTTCAAAAAGTGGTGCCAGGAAAGAATTTTATAGCTATAAATGGTTCCTTTAAAAATGATTCAAGTAACCTAAATTTACACTGTGTGGGGCCACAAAAAAAAACAAAACACCCAAAACTAAAATTACTAAGTTAGTTAAATTATCAAAATTAGAAGTGAAAGTAAGCATACTACCACTGAATTCACAGAAATAAAACGAATTGTAAGAGAGTGTTATGAACACCTGTATGTCAACACTTGGATAACCTGAACGAAACTGAGAAATGCCCGCAAGCTCACCGTCTAACAATGTGAAATCACGAAGAAACAGAAAATCCGAATTGATCTCTAACTGATAAGGAATGAATTCAATAATCAAAAGCCTCCTGATAAAGAGAAGCCCTGAACTTGGGGGCTCCCCTGAAGAACTCTGCCCCACATCTGAGGAAATCTTCCAACCAGACTCTTCCGAAAGGCGGGACACTGTGTAACTCCTTCTCCGAAACACGCGTCACCCTGGCACCGAAGCCGGAGACACGACAAGAAGAGAAAGCTATAGACCAACAGCCTTGACGAACCCTGTTGCAAAAATCCTTCAAGGAGACGCTGGTGAGCCAAACCGAGCAGTGTGTGTGCAAGATCACAGACCTGACCAAGTGGGACACATCTGTGGAATGCAAGGACGGTTCAACAGCCACAAACCGACCGGTGCGATGCGCACGGTGACAGAACGGAGAGGAGAAACCTCAGTGGACCGAGAAAGCGTGTGTGACGGAGTCCAGTGCACTTCCACGATCCGACCACGCCCACGAAACCCAGAGGGCGTCTCGATCCGCGTCCGCCGCCGTAACGACACGCAGATGGGGTAGCTGGTGCGCAGCACGCCTTCACTGCTCACGGCTCTGGAGGCGGGAGGCCCAGAGCGCGGCGGCCGCCTGGTCCGGCGACGCGTCTCATCCGGGCCACAGGCACCGCACTGTCCTCCCGTGGCGGAAGGAGGCAGAGAGCTCTGGGAGGGGTCCTTCACCAGGGCACGGATCCCGTTCGGGGGGGGGGGGGGGCGCTGAACCTACACACCCTCCAGAGGCCCCCTGTTCCGGGGTTCCGGCAATCCGGGTGAGACGTTCAGGCCACGATGGAAGAAAACTCCTGACCAGGATAAACTGTTCCCCCTACGGAAACCCCTCAGGCAACATCTCACTTAAAGGGGAAAGAGTGAAAGCTTTTCCCCTCGGACCTGACACAAGTCAAGGTCACCCACTTCCCCCACTTCTATGCAACACAGTTAAGGAGGCTTTAGCCATAACAATCAGGCATGGTGGGGGGGGGGGAACGGTGTCTAAATTGGAAAGCTAAAGCGAACACACTCTCTATTCCCAGATAACAGAGTTTTGATACACACAGAACCCTGAAGGCTCCAGATACACCCCCACACGACCATTAGCGGTAACAAATAAATTCATCCGAGTCACAGAATACAAAGTCAGCATGCAAGGGTCGGTTGTGTTTCTACGCCCTCACAGCGAGCAACCCGAAAACAAAATCGAAGAACTACTCTGTCTGCAATAGCATCAAGAGTAATAAAGTAGAAGAAAACGCGACCCAGTGGTGGAAGATGTGTGCAGTGAAGACCACAAACACACCTACAGGAACGGAAAGAAGCCCTGACTAAGAGAAGGCATCTCGTGTTCACGGACTGGAAGACTTCACATGGTTAAGTCAGAACAATCTACAGTTAAATGCAGTCCCTAACAAAATCCCACCAATGTTTTTTTGGCAGAAATCTAAAAAGCTATCTAAAATTCATATGGATTCCCAAGGGACCCTGAACTGCCAAAACAACATTGAAAAAGAAACTCAAAGTTGGAGGACGTGCACTTCCTGATTTCGAAACTTACCACAAAGCTACAGAAATCAAGAGCGTGATTCTGGTGCAGGGACAGACATACAGACCAATGGGACAGAACGGGGGGCCCGTGAATTAAACCCTCGCACCCTGGTGGGGTCACTTTCCACAAGGGCACCAAGACCAGTCAACGGCGGGCTGTCTTTCAACAAATGGTTCTGGGACAACTCAATATCCACACACAAAAGAATGAAAGGAACCCTAACTTACACCATAAACAAAAATTAACTCAAAATGGATCAAAGATCACAATGCAAGAGCTAGAGCCACAAAACTCCTAGAAGAAACCAGGGAAATCTCCACGCATGCGTTTGGCAGTGATTTCTTGGATATGGCACCCAAGGAAAGGAAACAAAAGAATACAACAGATAAACTGAACTTCATCAAAATTTAAAAAACGTGTTTATCACAGGACCAGAGAGTGAAAAGATAACCCACAGTAAGGGACAAAATAGTTGCAGATCACGTATCTGATAAGGGATTAATATCCACAATATGTCAAAAACACTCCCACAACTCAACAACAAAACGCAAGTCAAAACCACGATGAGATGCGACTTCACACCGTCAGGGCCTCTGTGATTTGAAAAATCAGAAAAATCCCAAGGAGGCGACGAAACTGGGACCCTTGTGCATCGCTGATGACACCGTAGAACGGCGCAGCCTCTGTGGGGAACAGTGAGGCGGTCCCCCAAAACGCGCGCTAGAGACTTGCCCTGTGACCCACAATTTCACCTCTCGGTACACCCCCAAACACGGAGAGCAGGCACTCAGACCGAGGCCTGCGCACCGATGCGCACGACGGCATCCTTCACGCTAGCGGAACGGCGCGCGCAACCCTGATGTTCGAAGACGGGGAAGGGATGAACGAACGGCGGCCTGTGTGCGCCTGCAAGGGAAGACTGATACGGCTCGGCCACGAAAATGAAGGGCGTGCCGACACGGGCCACCCACGGGGAAACCTGGCGGACGTCACGCTAAGTGAAAGGAGCCAGGCACCGAAACCACGGATCCCATGATCCTCGTCACAGAAACGCCCCTCCTAACCGGGGAGACAGCGCTAACACCGGGGGGGGGGGGCGGGGGGAGCTCCTTTCTGACCCCACGCGTCTGTCTCTCCGTGACTGTGGTAACTGGACACAGTGCGCCCTGTGTTTATCTGCCTACCCCCACGCACGGGCTCACGGCGCATACCCGCGACACAGTAACTGCAACTGAGCGGCACAGCGTGACTGGGAAAATCGTGGTTTGTGAACGATATCCCAGTAAAGCTGCTTTGGAAACGAGAGAGGGGACTCGATGAAAGACCGGCCTCACGACATCCATCATCCACACAAAGGGGGTGCCATGCCCCCAAATCTGGAGCTACTGTGGTCTGTCTTCCTTGCGGAGTGCCCCACTAAGTTTTCTGAAAGTTCTGCCGTGAGAAAGGAGCTTTGTCCGCCCCGACAGTCCCAAGCACTCTTGGCCACGGACGGTAGCTCTGTGGCACCTACTAACCCTCGGGAAGCACTGAGTTGCTAACACCCCCCCACGCCCAGGGGATGCTTCGGAAAGGGAAAGGGTCCAAGCCCCATGGGGTCCACCAACACATGTACTGAGCAACCAGGGGAGGCAAGACTACAAAATCCCCAACGGCCCATTACCTGTGACCCAAGGAGGGATTCTGGTGGTCCAACGCCTCCGAAGGTCTAACAAGGGAGAGGCGCTGTGCAGACCCTCAAGCCGCTGGGAGGCAGGGCCGGCCCGCCCCACCTAAATTGAGGCTCACGCTAACAACACAGGCAGGGTCCACGCTGGCAGCCTCCTGGGAACAGCGGACTCATGTCTCCACCGCTCGAGGCCCTCGCGTGCTCTCGGATGTTGGGAGGGGCAGGTGCTCAGCAGGGCCTCCAGAGAAGTGGGGCTCCGTGGGGACACACACACCCCACCTCCGTAAAACGAAGGCAGGATACATCCCAGATCTCTCAAGACTCAGAAGCTTTCAGACCTTTCTAAGTGTTCTCTTATCGTAAACAAAAGAGAAACCACCAAACAAAGCCCACGGGAACCCAAGTGAGCGCCCGAGCAGGACCCTGCCCGTGTTTACGGATGCAGTGAGGTCTGGACAGATTTAAGAATGCCACCCGTAACAATGCAGGGCCACTCGCTGAAAAATGCTTGGAGGAGTTCCTGGATGGAGTAATAGCGGTAGTAATAAGAGAGCCTGCACAGAACAGTGTCCTCCTTTTCGAGGACTTGTAGAGAGAAAGAAAGTGAGGGTACACGGGGAGGAAATGTAGGAAGAGCTCCGGACAGGAAGCGTGGCCCTTTGACCGGCAGCAGGAGCAGCCCCGGGAGGGAACCAGAAATGCAGAGGCTCCGGCCCCGCCCTGGGCCCACGGGATCAGAGCCCGCATTTTCCCAAGACCTCTAGGAGGTGACACGTTGGTGCGGAAGTTTTAAGTCCCGTTTTCAGTCCTGTTAACAGTTCACTGGTGTCAGCACTGAAATTTGCCAGCGCCCTCCAGGAAAGTACGTGAAAGATACATTCATATCACTCCTTAATTGTCCACCCACGCCATCCGTCTGCTCGCTGTCCCTTCCTTCACTATGTCACTATTCTCAAACTAAGTGGGGCGGGGCGGGGGGGGAGACAGACAGCAAGACAAGGTGCTTCCTCGAACATCAGTTGAGTGAACGACTCAACAGGTCCTTGTTAGAAGCTACCCAGGGTCCTTCTCAAAACTCTTAGGCCGGGTGGCAAAGGCAAAGGGCCAAGCAAGCCCCCACTCCTCTGACCCCCAGAACGGAGAGGGATCACGGTCAGGGACTCCAAGGTGCTGTGTGCACATCCAGGGCTTGGGCCAGGGCAGGCTCGCCTACGAAACAGGGCTGACCCTGGCCTCGCACACCAATTCTGGATGTGACGTGCGGCCGTGCCAAGTGCCAGGCGTGCTTGTCGGTGTCCCACCCTGGGTGGCTCTGGGGGCGCCCCAGGACGGAGCCGACGTCTCTCTAAACTCTGACGAAGAAGACAGACCACGCCCTCAGGCCCCCCTCGCGCCGTCCTCAGTCTCCCAGCGGGGCAACGGCTCCGGCGGGTGGGAGATGCCAACGTTCTGGCCCTGCCGCCCGGAGCCCAGGGGCTGCCAGGCCCAGGACAGAGCCCCTGCGCTGGGGTGACAACAGAACAAAGCCACGCTTCTCGGGCTTGGGGCCCGCGGGGGTCTCCGGGGTGCTTCACAAAGACGTGGGGCTCCGGGGCCCGACCCCGGAATGGGAGCTTCTGAGGTGACGACGGAGGAGAGGCAGGGGACCACAGCAGGGGGGTCAGGGTTCGCAGCTGGACTGCGCCTGGTCTCCCCCACACATTCCTCCCCCTGGGCGTCATCGGAGCACAGCCCGCCTGCCCGGAAGGAGCGTGCACCTGGGCTAGCCCGCAGGCACGGCCCGAGACATTCTCACGGAATCGCAGCACACGCCCTGAGAGGCGGCCAGGCGGCTTCTGCGGGACCTCGAGGGCTGAGCGTCGATGGGGTTTGAAATGTCGCCAAATTCCAAGATTCAAAAGATTCAGTGTTCTCTGGGAATTCAGAAACCCGGCTCCGGGTGCTAACGAGGGCTGGAGAGCCTAAGAAGACGCTGCGAGGCGCTCGCCCTTGCGCCCTCCCACTCCGCCGCCCCTCCAACCCCGGCGAGTCAGCAGTGGGACTCCCACCAGCCCCACCTGCTGCGCTCCTCGCTCCTCGCTCCTCGGGAGTTGGTGCGCGGCCTCCTCTGCCTGCGAGAAGGCACCTGGCATCCCTGCCTCGCTGGCACGGGGACAAGGAAAGCGACTGGCACCCACCCTCGGTGCACCCCATTCAACAAAACCTGCTTCTGCATCTGGTACGCGGCCCCCCACTTTTATGCAAGGGAGCCCCAGAGCGGAGGAAAACCCCAGGAGTCCCCTCTCCCCTGCCCGCCTCCACCCTCACTGCCACCCAACCCAGAGCCTGTGGGCCGCCAGCTCCGACCACATGCAGGGACGACCCAGCACACCCCACGGAAAGCAAAGGGCACAGACATGCACGAGACCAAGGCGGTGCCTGGTCCCACCGCCACTTGTGACCAGCCTCCGAGGCCCAGTGCTGCTGGGCGTCACCCGTCAAAATCCCCATGGTTGCCGCGGCCCTCGTACTTACAGAGAATGAGGGGCCCGGGCCCCCTCGGCCCTCACCAGGAGAGGAGTGAAGCCATTGGGCGGTGCAGACAGCAGCTTCCCCGCACGGCCACTACCTGTGTGCAGGTGAGGGCCTCGCGGACCTCCATCCACTCCCTGGCAGGGGCTCCTGCCATCAACGGACAGATGGCAGTTGATCAAAGGGACAATCAACGTGTGAGACAGGTGATCTGACTGTTTTTTCTGAAGAGCCAGGGTGAGAAAGCCCCACCCCTGTTTGGAGCAGGGAGTCCAACGCCATCAGAAATGGGAGCTCTCCCCACATCTTCTCTCTTCACCTCAGTCCTCTGACACGGTCCCTTGATGGCGATGGCGGTGGCGGAGGCGGATTTTTGGAGAAAGAGGCAATGTGACAAGATGTGTGTACCACAGGCTTTTCTACCAGACCATATACGTAATCAAGGTTTAAAAGAAGTCCAGGCAGGCCTTGGTATTTGTCTCTGGCAGACAGAAGGGTCCATTTCTCCAGCTACTCCCACACCACTGCCTGCCACTTGGCTAAGAGATAGCGGCGGGTTTATCTGGGTGCAGTCATTACTTGTTCCATATTAAACAATTAAGATTAGAAAGGGTTACACAACACGTGCGACAGCTACCATCCACAGAGGCTACGGGACCCTGGACTCCGCGGGCGGCCAAGGCCAGGCTGGGAGCGGCGCTTCCCAGAACGCGCAGCGCTCGGAGCCGTTGGACCACACAGGCGGCAGGCGGCGGCGACAGCGCGGCTGACTGCTGGGCTGGTCCTCAGGCCGACGTGCAGAAGCAGACAACAGAGCCACACCGAGGACGGGTCGGCCAATGCACCCGCTGCGCGGGACTTGCCGCAGGGGGTCGCTGCGCGCACGCAGCCGGGCGTGGGCACCGGCGGCGCAGTGCACAGTGCGCAGCGTGGGAAACCGCTCGGCCGGTCCGCCAACCGGCGTGTAGTATTAGACAACAGAGCCACACCGCGGATGGGTCCGCCGCTGCACTCCCGTCGGTGCCTGGCACCTGCTGCGCAGGGCTTGCCGCACGCAGGGAGTCGTTGCGCGCATGCGGCTAGGCTGCGCGCACGCGGCCGGGCGCGGGCACAGGCCGGTATAGTGCACAGCGCGCAGCATAGGGGACTTCTTAGCTGGTCTGCGCACTAGCGGGCAGAAATGGACAATAGAGGAATGCCGTGGGCAGGTCAGCCGATAAACTTGCGAGGGTGGCCCCCAAGTCGTGCTGCACGAGACTTGCCGCGCACACGGGGCCGCTGCGCGCATCCGACCGGGCGCGTGCACAGGCAGCGCAGTGCGCATTGTGGAAGACCGCTCAGCTGGTCCGCCGCCGGCGCGAGAAGCGGTCAACAGAGCCACACAGCGGACGGGTCGGCAGCTGCACCCGTGGCGCCGCCGGCACCTGCCGCGCTCCCAGGACTTGCCGCACGCATGCGGTCGCTGGGCGCATGCGCACACGGCCGAGCGCCGGCACGGGCAGCGCAGCGCGCAGCGCGCGGCGTGAGAGGCAGCTCGGCTGGTCTGCAGGCCAGTAGGCAAAAGCGGACAACAGACCCACACCGCGGACAGGTAGGCGGATGCATCTGCAAGGGTGCCCAGCCCTTGCTGCGTGGACTTGCCGCACGCAGCTGGGTGCGGGCACAGGCGGCGCAGTGCAGAGTGCGCAGCGTGGGAGACCGTTCAGCTGGTCCGCCGGCCGTTGCCCAGAAGCGCTCACACCGCGGACATGTCGGCAGCTGCGTCCGCGTCAGTGCCGGCCTCTGCTGCGCTTCCGGGACTTGCCGCTCACACGGGGTCGCTGCGCGCACGCAGCTGCGGCACGGGCGGCGCAGTGCACAATGCACAGCGTGGGAGACTGCGCGCTGGGCCGCAGACCGCAGCGCAGGATTGGACAGCGGCGCCCAACACCGCGAACGGATTGGCTGATGCGCTCGCGCAGGACCTGCCGCATGGGGTCGCTGCGCGCACGCAGCTGGGCGCGGGCGCAGGCGGCTCGGAGCGCAGCGCACCGCAGCGCACCGCTTGTAGCGTGGGAGACCGCTCAGCTGATACGCTGGCGCACTGCTCCGCCTGGATGGACCCCGGAGCTTGGCTCATGATACTTGGTCCCTGAGTCCGCGGCCCCCGTGACACGGCCTGGTGTGCTCCAACATGGAGAAGCGGGGACGCCATCTAGCAAGGCTGGGATACCACCCTGCCCCCCAAATACGCCCAATGGGACACATCCCCAACACTCCGCAGGTGCCCAGAGGCCCCTACAGCGGGGCCCCAGCCTCCCTGCCCTGGGATCACACTTCTCCACTTCAAGGGGGAGGCACTTTTGGAATCCCAGGGCCAAGCCTGGTGTGATGATGGGTCATATTCCAAGGCCCCAGAGGGGCCCTCCATTGTTCTGATCCCAGATCCCTGGTTCTCGCGGAAATCCAAAGAACCTCCTGCACCCTCCATTGTCCTGTCTTCGGCCAAAAGCCCCCTCCACCCTGATGGGCAAGGACACACACACCGGCCACTCACAGACCCCTAAAGTTCTCCCCGCCCACCCGTGAAACGACACGGAACACTGCACCAGGGGGAAATCTCAGGCCCACCAGACCGGTCCGACACGGTTCAGGGCTCCATCCCTCTCCCCGCCTGCCTCAGGGGACTGTGGGGCCCCAAAGCCAGCCAGTTCTGGTTGTCCAGGGTTGTTGCCGTCTGACATCCCTCCCCAAAAATGTCAGAGTAAGAAAAGCAAGGTAGAGACTAGGTCTTGAAGTCGCAGGCAGAAGCTATTGGACATCATGGAGAAAAGAGTCGTTTGAAATGACAGTCAGCAAGGAAAGTAGTAGACACGGCGTACGGGGTATCTGCCACCTGCTAGCCACAACCTATACGTGTACACACGCACGCAAGTGCATGCGTGCACAGATGCACACCCCTGCAGCACATGCAGGGGAAAAGAAGGCTGGAGGTGTGAAGCGACTTGCACAGGTGACAGGATGGGTGAGCGGAGGCGACACCCCTCCCCGTGGAGGATCATGGTAGGAAGGGCTGGAACTTGTAGACGGCAGCAAGGACAGTAATGGCCACGGGGGACAGTGAATGCCGAGACTCAGACACTGCCTCCCGTTCAGAGGCGGGAAGGGAGTGGGGGGCCATGTTCACAGGCGCACATGAGCTGCCCGAGGGTGCCCCAAGGACCAGTGGCCAGGCCACCGCAGGACCCCTAACTGGCCACACCAGGAGGGCAAAGCAACAGCAGATACTCACCCTGGGGGGTGGGGGGGGGGCCTCCGGGAGATCAGACCTATGTTCTTTCCATATTTAGTTTCCATCAGATGACTGCAGATTGGAGGCAGGCTCTGAGAGCAGCCATGAGCAAAGTGTCCACCCCAAAGTGAAGGGCGACAAGCCTCCCTTGGTTGGGGCAGCTCACAACTAGCCTGGCCTGCTCCTAGCCGCAGGGATGCTGCAAGAGGGACCCAAGGAGCAGAGCCCACCCCTGCGGGTCGAGGAGAAACCCAGGTGCAGACGGATGGACCTGTCTCGGGTCCCAGAGCCAGTTATCGGCAGGGGAGAACCCAGCTTTCCTCCTGGCCTCCTGCAGCTTCTAGGGTGAGCAGAGGGGGCTCGCTGGCCGGAAGGGCTTCCTCTGCCACAGGGCCCTGGAGGGCTCCCAGGGCTCCCAGCTCGAAACGGCTGGTCCAGGATGTGTGAGAGGGAGAGGAAGGCAGAGGAAGAGGCCAGGAAGGGATCCAGAAGGCCCGGCCCTGTGCTGAGGGCCCGCCCTGCCTCCCCTCCCCCTCCCCGCTCCCTCAGGCCTGCACACTCAAATAAACACTCGCAGGAGTTCCTGCCTGCCCTAGGTTCTGCTTTCTGGGTCAGCCAGACACAGGCGCACAGAAAAAATTTAAAAAATGAGTAAATGCTGTAAAAGCTGGAGAGGAAATGGCAGGCAAAAACGAAAACAAAAACCAGTATCTCCAAAAAGAGATACAAAAAAATAAACAGTGCATCTATGAAACAGGAATATTGCACCATTAAAATAAGAATAATCATCACGGGCGATGTTTCATCACAGTAGTTCCACTGCCTACAACCCGCGTCCCACTCTGGTGGGGGTGCTGTGGGGGAGGGGGGCAGTGGAGGCCCTGGGGTGGGGTGGGGGGGAGATAGGAAATCTCTCTGTTTTCCCCTCAGTGTTTTGTCGTGAGTCTAAAGCTGCTCTAAAAAAATAAAGTCAGTTTTGAAAGACTGCAAGAAACAAAGGGGTCCTCAGAAATTAAAAATGAAGATCGAAAAATCTGCTGGAAAAGTTAGAGAGTCAAGTTGCTTTGCTCTACAACCCAGAGCAACACGAGAGAGAAAGTAGGAGCTAGAGAACCAGTCCAGGCAGCTGATCAGCAAATAAAAGCTATTCTCCTAAGAGAGAAGAAGGACGTGGAAGAAAGGAAATGAAAGAATTAACTCGGAAATCTGCCCCATCCCCGAAGGCCCTGCGTTCCCCATCTGCAGGGGCCCTGGGCATGCCCGGCAGGGTGGACAAGGGCCCCCGCAACGCTCATCATCTTCAAGAGAGTTCCAAACAAAGACACAAAGGGAAGAGCCTACAAGCCTCCAGACGTAAAAAAAGGAGGGAAAACAAGCAAACAGCGACGGGGGAAGTTTTCATACAACAGATCAGGACTCCGATTTGCTGCCTTCTGCATCCTGTTCTGCCTAAAGAGAACAGACGGAAAGCTACGTCCACTTAGATGTGCGTTCTCGGACAAACTATTAGCTGTGAACGGAGACCCAGGACATTTTCGGACATGCGAGGTCTCCAAAAAATCCGCACGCACCTCTTTTTGGGAAGTTATCACGGAATGCTCACCATCAAATGTTGGAAGGAAACCAGGCGAGAGGAGTCCAAGAGCGAAGCAAAGGGCCGCTCCCCGGGACGCCGGGGAAGGAGGGCTCCGGGGCAGCCAGGATGGGGTCTCGGGGCAACCAGGCCCCGGGAGAGACAGAGACGGCTTCCAGAAGATAAAACTGGCCACATACCGAGGGTGTGTGAAAGGACATTTGCACAACTGTGTCAGTTTGGAGTGGGGGCGGGGAGTGATAAGTACATAAACCACAAAGCAGATGCCAGAGCGACTCCCGGAGAAAACAGAATGTCCTACAAGACAGACGGAGATGTCACAGTCAAGTCCAGGGCTCAGCCGGGAGCAGCATTTCAGGGGCCGGGGTCCGGGCCGGCCCAGCCCGAGTCACCACAGGGGCGAGGTGGAGAGGGAAGGTCACGTGTAGAATGCAGCTAGGACCTTCCAAGCAGGGAAACGGGGGCTGGGCGGGTGGGGGTGGAGGAGGGAACAGGTGGGAAGGAGCTGCAATTCAATACACAGACATCTGCTTAGAAATATGAAGGCAAAGACAGAAAAAACCAGCCGATAAGCCTGCTCACTTCTGGGGAATTACGTGACTCTTCCCGCACATATGTCGCTCGGAGGGGAAAAAATCCAACCAAATGTAAAAACAGTCTGTCCTGGGAGTGGAGAGTTACACCACTGGGTGACCCTTCCCACGGACAGAACTGGTCTGGGAGGCCCCGCCGGGCCAGCAGGAGATGGGGCCCCCCTGAAGGGGCGACGGGCGAGCTCTGCCCGCCTGCCCCGCCCCCAAGGTGCATGCCATCGCACCTCCAGGAGATGCTGGCCGAGGTCTCAGTCTCCTTTCTCTAGAAATGGCAGGAGGGTTTTCCATGAGATCCAGCCAGCTCTCCAGAAGAGAGAAGGGTATTCTAGAAAAAGCGAGGAGGAGACTCTCAGGCCACACAGAACACCTAGAAGACTCAGGATGTCAGCCAGCGCCCCCTCCCCCGGGGGGCGGGGGGTGGGGTGGGGGGGTGGCTCTTCCAAGCAGGCACCCAGGTTCGGGGAGGGCCAGAGGACACGCCCTCCACGCCTGAGGCAACTGCTGGAGCTTTTGAATTTCAAAGTTCCTTGGTTCCTAGTGGCTGTTGGTCACTGTGGGTTTCCTGGAGCAGGGAACCCTGAAATTATTACTCCTATTAGATACGTGGTATTATAAAATGTTTATATTGAAGGGAGTGCTCGACTCATAAAAGGCTGGAAGAAACCACTGCCCAGACACTCTCTGGGATGAGAGTTAAAAAAACAAATAATGTCCCAGAGGCCCGGCTCATCAGAGAAGTTGGGGTGTGCAGGGTCCCGGTGCTCCAAGGGCATCGCGAGAGGAACCCCAGCAGCTGGTGGCCAGTGGTCCCGGAGGCCCTTGCTGTGGACAGCCACGTGAGCGGATGAAGGAGAAGGGGTCTCAGGCCACCCTTGTGGGTCTCTACCTCTGGAGGCCCCCACAGGACTCCCACAAGGACATGCAGGACAGCTCACACAGGGGGCCCGATGGCCGCCGTCCACCGCGAGTTCTACTTACAGAGAAATTCCGAGTGAGGAGCCTGGCGCGCGCCAGGCGTTTTCGTGCCGACTGCACCTCGAGCCACGTTCCCAGGTGAGGTGGTACCTGCTGGTGCTCAGGCCTATGGACCTGGCCCAGAAACCCGGTCAGGACTTCAGAGGGATGCGGGGCTGCCCACCTGTGTGCAGAGCCACTTCCCACAGCCCCCCTCCCCCCACCAGCGGCACGGCCCATCTGCCAGGCCCCGCACTGCACACACCTCAGTCCCAGCTAGAAGGAAGTCTCTGGACACTCAGACACCAGCGAACCTTGGGGTCCTAGAGACCGAACGCCCGGCCCCGCCGCCGGGAGTCCCGCAGCCTCCGCACGCCCCGCGCTGCGGCCTGGCTGGGCCTGAGCACTTCTGGCTCCTGGTCTCGAGGGATGAACTGTCGGTGTGTGTCCTTCACTGCTGTCTGGCCTGGGTGGGTGCACAGCGAGGTGAGGCGGACATCCCACGGCCGCCTGCCTCTGCTCTTACAGTCCCGCCTGCGAGGAGCTCAGGGAAAGAACTCGCGGGGGCGGGGCGGGGGCGGCTGCTCGGACCCTCAGCCCGAGAGGTTTTGTACGGCTGGCCTGAGCAAAGCACCAGGGGACAAAAACACCGAAAGCGGAGTTCTCTTTCTAGCGGACCTGGCAGATTAATAGAAAGCAGGGCACTCAAGCCGCTCAAAGCCAGGGCTGAACGTGCCAGGAGCAGCGTCCCCCCGCTCTCTCGAGGAGCCACGTGTGGGGCGGGGGGCGGGGGGACAGGGTGTGTGTGTGGGGGGAGGGTGCACACAACTCCCAGCGCATCCCACCTCCCCAACCCACTTTAATCCATGACCCCCACTTTCCCGAGGAGCCGAGCCACCTCGCTTGGGCTCCTGGAGCTAGCACATGGTAGGGAGCGGAGTCCCACCGAGGCGGTGTGCGCGTGCAGGGGTCAGCACTGGCCACTGGCCACTGTCCTGGGCGAACAGAGGGAGCAGATTCCTGTTGGACCCACTCCCGCTCTGGACGCTGAGTCACACAGTCCCCAACCCAAAGAAGAGCCTCAGACTCAGGATCTGGGCTGTCCAGAGACCCCTCCCCCAAATCCACAAGAAACTTGATGGCTGAACACAGGAAGGACATTCTCTTTTCCCAGTGGCATCCAGTCAGATTGAGCTGCCGTCACCCCACGGGCCCCAGGCAGGAACCCCGTATCCAGACCACGACTTTGGGGGCAGGGAAGGTGTCTCTGCCCCAACGTCCTGTCTGTACGTGTGGGCAGGACAGCGCAGAGGACAGCAAGGCTTCTCTGACACCCAGCCCACCCTTTCCAGCCCAGAGAGGGCTCTCCCAGGAGTCTGCGTGTCCCCAAAGCAGGAGGCACACACTCAGTCCCACCTCTGGAATGATTTCTGTCGACCCCAGGACATGGCTGTTCTCGTTGCCATCTCCAAGGACAGCCATGCCGTGCTTCCTTCCATTATTCAAGGAGGGGCGTCAGCCTCTCCAGCAGCTGGTGGTTTTAAGCTTCGCCTGCTTGTATCTGCTCTGGGTTAACAGGCCCCAGGATTACGGGGAGCACGGACAAAAAAGCCCATTGCTCAGAGACCAGCTCAGAAGCGGCTCCCAGCCAGGGAGGGCAGGCGGAGAGGAGGCGGCCTCGCAGGAGAAGGCAGGGGACAGAGACAGCGGCCCAGAAATATGCAGCTAAAACACTAACACAGATCGAATGCCAGCCAGGGCTGGAATGGATGAGATCAGTCACACACCCGTTAGCCCAGACCTTGTAGACGGTTCCCAGGTCCCTGGAGCACCTGTTTGTCAAGCCTCACCTACCAAGTAGCTTGACTTGTCTTCATTTCTCCCACGAGCTCCCGCACTTCTGAGGGCAGCAAAAAAAAAAAAAAAAAAAAAAAGGGGGGGGGGCGAGTTTAAAGAAAAAAGTCTCCACTAGCAGAGTTTTATTTGAATTTCGAACATAAGATTGGTTACTCAAATGAAAAGCCAAGGAAACATCTTCTCCTCGAGGGCCCATACAATTTCGGGTTGGTAAGCCGACACAGAGTTTCCGCCACACACTGCAAAGGCCCAGGCCTCCCTCCCAGGACGCAGGACAGAAGTCCCCCGCAGCCCGCACTGAGGTCTGGGGGCAAGCTCGAGCACCTCCTTCTTGCGCGGGGCTTTCTTCCCCTGCAGCGAGGAGCCAGGCAGAATCCTGAGGGCGTGCAGTCCTCTCGTTGCACGACCTTCAAAGCATGGTGTCTTATGGGGCACGCCACCCCCGAATCTCTACAGCTCTAGGACAAGTGGCCGTCTGTTCAAGCAGGAATTCGGTCTCTGGACGCCGTGAGGTCTCAAGCAGCTGGATCGTCCGTCTCAAAACTCCTGGATGGGCTCTTGGATTCTGACTTTGTTCTTCTCTCCCGGGGAGGCGGACTGTCCACGCACACGGTCACTGTCACCAAACCAGAGCTGCCCTGGGTTCCGATCCCGGCGGCCACCGCCATGCACAGCCCTGGCCCAGCACCTGGCCGGAGCCTCTCCAGCCTCGGGTTCCTGGTCTGCACACAGAAGGCATTTTGCCCAGCCCCAGCGCTGCCCCCCAAACGACGCAGACCACAGACAGGCAATGGGAGACTTCAGGGGTGCGCACGGCTTTTATTAAAACACGGTTGTAATGACAATAAACACAACGAGCGTATCAAAGTCGTGACTTTGTGGACATCGACGTCTCCTTCCAAAATAAACGTGTGTTTGAGTATAAACAGTGAGTGGACAAAAGAAAATATTGATGATGGCCCAGGCCATCACGGCAGAGTGCTGGCAGGCTGGGAGCCCCAGGAAGGGCCCTAGAGCCCCCTTGTTCTCCAGGTGTGGGTCTGGCAGGGACCTCCTTGGGGCCATTTCTCTCTCAGAGGCACAGGTACTTGTGCAGAAGCATAAAATGCACAGAACTAAAAAAAAAAAATACATCTGAAGTTTAGGTTTTGGTGACGGCTCCGTCACACGTGGGCCATGCGGTCCCGGGCATGCCAGTTGAACCTCCTGAGCCTCGGTGTCCACACCTGTAAAATGGGGGTCGGGGGGCTGCGGAGGATTAAATGCAACAAGGCTCCGGACGGGTCTCGTGAACGGCTGCGCTCCAGGAGTGTCGGTCACCGCGCTTCGCAGTTACACAAGCGCACTGGCCAGGCGTGTAACCCAGGCTGCCCTCAAATTCCCTGTAATCGGGAGCTTGGCCTGTGCGGCTCTTCTCTTTCAAGTATTCCCAATAAAACTCAAACGTTATGTGCAGTAATCCTAGAGTTCTGATCTGGAACAGGAAAAAAAAAAAAAAAAACCCAACCATCCAGATCATTCCTGGAAATACGTTTGGTTTCAGGGCTTTTACCACATAAAATCCTCCCCTAAAAGACACTCCCCTATCCCCATAAATCAGAATTTTTTTTTCCTGCTACAGAAACCTAGGTTCTACCAATTTTTCCTTCCAGAAGGAAGGGGAGGGGGCTCCGAGCGAACTCCTGGGAGGAACGACCCGCTTTGTGCTGGAAGCCCCGGGCAGCGCCGGGGCCGCGCGCACATGTGTTCCGAGGAAAACCGAGCGCGGCGTGGAGCAGAGCACCATTTCCGAAGCTGGGGGCTCCAAACGGCTGATTCAGCGTTTTCAGAAACAAAGTGTTCTGGGCCTGGCCTGGTAAACAGCAGCACGCAGAAAGTTGTGCAACGACGCGTATTTACTCACGAGCGCTGCTTGTTTGGGTCTTTTCCTTGCATCTCTTGAATGAAACTGGGCACAACGTTTGCAAGAAAGCATTCTTTCGCGTGCATGGGCCACGCAGATCCAGGACCCTGTCCCGGTCACCTGTGGCTCCCAACAGTTCCCAACGTTTCCGTCAAGGCAAACGACCGAAAGTTGGCTTTTCTTCCAACCCCAAGGGGAGGAGAACACAGTAAAAAGTGGAGAATACCCTACTTTCCACAAGGCACTCGCTGCAGGGCCTCCTCCGGCGGGCGTTTGGAGAGGCAATCGGGGAAGGCGGAGAGTTGCATCAGAAATTTCCTTCTGCAAACCGCACGGCTCTTATCACGTTTCCACGGCCGGCGGGCGGCTAATCCGCGAGCCCTCCAGTCGGGTTAGGCCCCAGTGGCGGGTAACGGGGTCACTAACGGAACCAAAAAAATGTATGTGTGTATATCTGTCCCGTGTCCAGGCTGCTCTGGGGTGAGGAGTATACGGCCGCGCGGGCGCGGGCGCACCAGGGGTTGCAGGAGCGCGGGCGCCCATCCTCCGGGCGGCCCGGGAGCGTGGCCTGAGCTCTGACGGCGCGGCCCCCACCCAGCCCGGCCCTGGCTTCCACCCCCAGCTGCCGGCGTCCGACGGGATGGTTCCAGGAGGCGCCACCGGCTCCACGGCCCCCCGGGGTCCCACACCCGCGCGCACAGCCCGGCCCGCTCCCCGCGCCCGCGCCCGCGCCCACAGCCCGCTCCCCGCCTCCGCGCGCCGCCGGCCGAGCCCCGGGCGCCGCAGCCCCCGGCCCGCAGGCGACGCCCTTCCGCCCGCCGCGCCCCCGCGGCGCCCGGCGTCCCCAGCCCGGCGGCAGCGCGCAGACAATGACGGCGCGGGGACCGCCCGCCCGCCTGGCCCGGCCGCGCCGACCACAAAGTAACTTGCGGCCGCGCTCCCCGCCCAACTTCGTACCTGCGCGGCTCCGCTCCCGGCTGTCTCCGCGTGGCTGCTGGCGACCCTCGTCCCGGCTCAGGCGGGCGAAGCGCGCGGGGCGTCCCGGGTCCCCGAGGGGCTGCGCGCAAACTTTGCTCCGCGCGGGTGTCCGCGGCCTCCGAGCGCTGCGCCTGCTGCCGGCGCGCCGCTCGGTCCTGCCAGCCTCCTCACGGCCTCCCCACCCCCTCGATGGGCTTTAAACTGGCCCGGCCCCGCCCGCCGCCGCCGCCTCCGCCTCCGCCGCCTCCGCCTCCTCCCCCGGCCGCTTTTCCTGCTCCTCCTCCCGCCGCCGCCGCCCGGACCGCTCGCCGCCAGCGCGGGCGGAGCCGGGGCCCAGGCGCAGGGCGTGGCGCGGGCGCGGGCGCGGGGCCGGACCCTCTAGCGGCAGCTGCCTGGGCCGGGCGCGGGGCGGGCGGCGGGGCGTGGGTGCCGGGACTCCTCGTCCTGCCTCCCGGGACCCCTGGACGCGGGATCCCCACATCCCAGGCCGGGGTGCCAGCGGAGGACACATCGGACCTATCCCGAGAGGCAATTTGCAAGCGAATTCTCTGCAACTCAAAAGTCCTCACTGTGCAGTCCGAGCCCTGCATCCAGGCGCCGCGGGAGGACCGGGCGCAGGAGCCCGTGCTCCTGAGCGGGAAAGGGGACCTGAGCTTGCGCTGTCTGCTCACAGCCCGCCAGGTCCCGGGCCTCGCCTCTCCGGGCCTCAGTTTCCCCTCCTGCGTGTGAGCACGGCAGCGCTTGCTGGTGGAGGGCGGAGGCCCTGCGCGGCCTCTTAATACCCGGGAGCCTCCCGTCCTTATCGTCGAAATGGGCAACAAGCCGGCCTGGGGCTTAGATAAAGTCCTACCTTTGACATCTAGTGCCTGGCGCAGAGAACTCCTGAATTAATGAAGCCATTGTCATTAATACGATCTTTAAGGTCTCCACGGAGTCGACATTGCAATGCAAATAGGATGATAATGGTGTCTTTTCCTGGGTCTTGATGTTGCAAAACAACAGCCACAACAATAACTTACTTTTACTAAACACGCATCTGCCCAAACCCGACCCATCACCCAGCCGCCCCGGCTCTGGCCCTGCAGGCCGTCCTGGGCCAGGTGCCTGGGCCGACTAGGGAACCTTCTCCCAGGGGCTGAGCGACTTGCGGGAGGTCAGGTGGCGGTCAGTGCACAGTGTGGACCAACCCAAGGCCCCTTTCGGGCACTTTTTATACAGTTCCTGCTTTGGACAGACATGCTGATGGAAAGGTCGCCTTTTTCTGTGGCTAAACCCAAGCCCTCCTGAATATGTCTGCCCACTGGCCCAAGCTCAGACGACCAGAAGAGGAACATCTTGGGGGAGCCACACACGACACCTCCCCAGGAGGTCCGAGCACAAAGGACTCCCGAGAAAATCTAAGGAGAGAAAACTTGAGTTTGGCCCACGTCTCGCAAGTGTAGCGGCTGGAGCCTTCCCACCGTGCTGCCTGGCCCCATCAGCACCAAGTGCCCGCAGCAGCCGGAAGGCAGGGCCTTGCGCAGGTGTTCGGAGAGCACCTGTGTCCTTCGTTCTGCGTCACCTGGAGGCAGGTTTAACGCTCGGCGGGCGCTTTCCACCTTACGCTGTGAGGTCTTTCCGAAGAATAGCGATGCTATCTTACATCACCGCAGCGCAGTCCCCAAATTCCTAAACTCGTGTCGATAAAAGGCGTGGGTCTAAGCTAGGTCCCTATTCCGTTGCCGATTGATCCGGTGATGTCCCTCCCTGTATCTCTTTGGGCTCAGCCCAAGCTCCAGTGTCAGGGGTCACACTTAGCTGTCTCATAACCACGGACCTCGAAGGGATCCACGGATGTCCTCGAGTGTTCTCCTGCTGACGTGGGTCCCCGGAATTCCCGGGGTGGGACGGGTGCCCCTTCCCCACGGCACTCTGGTCTGCCCAGACTCCGACACGCCTCTGCTTCCTGGGCAGTGCCCCCCCGGGACCCCTCTAGGAAACCAGGGGAGCGCACCTGCTGCAGCTAGGTGTGCGGGCGGGAAGTGGGGTTTGTGAGAGTGAGGAACCCAATTATCCAAATGAGTGAGAAACTTCCTTCAGCTGAAGGGCGTGAATTGGACAGACACTAATTATAATTAGTAATGAATGGATGGACACTTGTCTCCCCTGCTGACTCCAAGCATGTGACAAGGGTAACTGATTGCTGCTCACCGGTGTCATCCCAGCAGGCGGAGCGCCTGGCACTGAGCGGGCACCAGGGACCGAGGCCATCATTGGGAAGGAAGATCGTGCCAACGAACTTAGCCGTAGAGCTCACCCATGAGATGCCGTGAGTGCCCGGCACCGCCCACGACCCTGCTGGCAGCCGTGGCGAAGGGAGCGAGAGCAAGAGAACGCCACCCTGCTACTGAAACGCTGTGGCCAGGCGTGGCCCTCGCTTCTGCTCACGCGGGCCAAGGCTAGTCCCACGGCCCAGCCAGCAAGGGGGCAAGGGTGGGAGCACAGTCCCCTGCCGGTGGCATTCAGAGTTGGGGACCAGCGATCACAGGCACCAAGGACTGCTGGCCCACCCCAGCCCTCCCCGGGGGGCCAGGATTGCTCCGCAGCTGCGTGCCGTCCTAACACCTGCCTCCAAGCCCCCGTGGGCACCTGCCCCCCTGCAGAGCACCGGCCCGCCCCACCCCACAGATTTTACCCCTGCATTTTAAACAGACCCCCCCCATGACCCACAATGCACCGGGGGGTTTCCTTGAATCCTCTAAAGAGAAGCAACACAGGCCGCCCCAGAGTGGGGAACCGCGGTGGGGAACCTGGTGAGGTTGGGGAAGCGGTGGCCACGCCCCAGCAGGGTCTTGGGGTGCCCGGGACAAAAAGAGCCCTAGAGGTGGTGGAAGCGAGGGCCTGCCAGGCAGAGGGAGAGGCAAGTGCGTAACCAGGAAAGACTTCGCCTGGCAGTTATGGTCCGCCCTGGAACGCTGGGGCTGGGACTGGGGGTGGAGGGCACGGGGCAGGTGGGGGGCTTGGCGAGAGGCCAGGCTGGAAAGGTCATGCTCAGGTGTCTTCACCTTACCCCAAAGGTGACGACAGGGTGCGAGGTCTCCAACGCAATTCCCCCTCGGTGGGACCGTCTGCGGTCCCGCCTACAACATGCCTTTCCGGGGCTCCTGACTGGCAGTTGGTTTGCTGGAGACGATCTTGTGTCCAAGGGTCCCCGTTTGGTGCCTTTGCTGCTGGCTGGAAGGGTGGGCCAATCAGACGCCCGCACCTGGCAGTCTGACCGGAAGCCCTGGGGGGCTGTGGGGCACAGCCCCGGGGAGGGGCAGCTGAGCTGGGCCCCCTATATGAACAGAGGCACCGAAAATAAGCCCGGAAGGGATGGCCTCTGTCTCCTGTCCAGCTGGGCTCCTGTGTCAGGCTTCCACGGAGATCCGTTTTCCTTGCGATAACTTCATACGAACTCCCCCTTTCCTGAGACACGCTGGCTTTACAACCACATCAGGGACTCAGCGAAGGATGTTGCTTAAGTCTGACTTCTTGAGATTGGATTCCCCTACAGGAGAGAAGTCACATTTTGTGGAGTTTTGGGAAGCTATTCAGCTGTGGAATCGTGAAGTCCATGAAGGCACAGAACAACTTCCCGACCCCAGAAGGGTCCCTCTTGCCCCTTGAAATCCACCTGGCCCCCATGCCCTGAAGCCACTGGTCTGCTTTCTGTCTTTTCAAGGTTGTCCTGTGCAACAATAGCTTACAAACGTTACTTAATGAAATACTTCGCAGCTCCATACACGTGAGGGTTGTAATCCCCGGAGTTCCCGAGCTAACAGAGTCCAAAACAGGAACAGAACTACGTGATGGGTAACATGCAGTCGCACCACGGAACATTCAGTGTTCGCACCATGTCCTCGGCTGTGCAGAGGGGAGCGAGTGTACATTTTTGAAGGCACCCTCTTCAAGGTGATGTTTGAATTGTTAAAACCTGAAGCTACTTCCACTAGTCAGCATCCATTCTTTGAGAGGGTTGATCTGCCTGCAGGGGGGTGCGAGACTACAGGAACTAGACCAGCTAATCCCGGAGCTGGGCCTGATGAAGGATCCCCACGGGCACTGACGTGACGTCCAGACTCGGGTCCAGGCAGAGGGTGTGTGAGCGAGGGCTGGCAGCCACTTTGGGCCCGGCGCCCCTGGCCGACGCGTGGAGAGCCGGGTTTCACGGTCCTGCGCGGTCCGTCTCGTTTATTCCCGTGTCAGCCTCCCTCAGGGTCATCACCACTTAGAACTCGTCCAGTTCCGAGGTTGAGTGGCGGCATCTGACAGACTTCTCGGGGAGAGGCTCCTCATTTTCTCTTCCTCCCTGCCGTTGTATTTCGTCGTCTCTTTCTTTTTTTCTCCCTTCAGTCTCAAAGCAAGGTCAGGTGACGGGCAGATGACACAGAGTTCGAGGAACACACGAACAGTTCGGGTAACCCTAGCAGTAAATCCAGAGGTAAATGGCACCGTCTTGCTGGATCTCCTCGTCGAAGACGTCAACTCGGAAGCCACACGACTTCTCAGGATGACTTACCAATAAACAACCAATAAGTGACAGCATGTTGGTCTGGCCCAAGACCTGCCTTTCTCCACCATCCTGTCTCCATGGTCATTTCTTGTCATTTTATCATTTTCCATGTAACCAGCTGTTTAAGTGTATGACCTGACGGGACTTTTTTTCTTTGCACTTCTGTTCTCATGTATTTGGGATCCTGGGCGTGTCCCCGGATCCCAGTGTGGAGGAAGATATTAGATCCTTTAGTTTTCAAGTTGGGGGTGTCCACCTGCGTGCCACCCCACCCTCCACTGTCAGGGAGTCCGGAGACTTGGCTGGGAGGCCGATGGGAACTCAGCCCCCCTGGACCAGAAGCAGGGAGCGGGAGGGGCAGGGGAGAAGGGAGCAGGGTCCGCGAGGATGCAGCCAGGCCATGGGCCCGGAGTCCGGCCGAGCTAGGGGACCTGTAGGTGGGTGGCCCTCATGGCGAGGAGACTCCAGGTGACATTTGAATGCTCGTCACCGGGCAAGTGGATCAATGTAGGTACAAGGTCCAGTCAAGGACAGAAGTCCAGGCAGGTGCTCAGCCGCTGGGCAAGGACGAGGCTGGGCTTTGGTCCAGCAGGAAGTGGGTCAGGAGGTCAAGCCTTACGTGCAGGAAAAGGTGGTGTCCCACAGCCAGAACTGGGACACAGGTCTCCGCAGGTCCTGTGATCCCGGCGCCTCGTGCCTCCACTAGGGCCAGACCCGGCAGGCCCAGCTGCGACAGGGGCCTGGGGGCGGAGCCGAGGGAACCCGCAGGAAGCGACACGGGTCTGAGGCCTGCGCCGAGAGCATCCGCCAGCCAGGGCTGTGGGGGCACGTTTTACGTTTTCACATACCACGTAAAGGCCGCTCGGGGAGGGCATCGGCGGTGTGCTAAGGGCTCCTGAGCAGGATGCGGGGGCCGGAGCCAACTCCTCGAAGGAGGGTGCGTGGAGCAGAGACACCCGGAGCGCCCCACACAAGGAGCACGCACAGACCTGGCCCCCAGACTGCCCCCGGCGGGCGGGGTGGGGGTCGGCAGGGCCGGCAGCAGGCTCCTGAGGGCATCCGTCTCCGCCTGTCACGTGGGCTGCCGAGGGCTTCTCCAGCAGGGCCATTGGGAAGCAGGGACTGTCACCCCAGAGGCCACTGGCACAGCGCCCAGATGGGCACACGGATGAAGGACTGGGCTCTGTGCGCCATTCCCGTCAAGAACCTGTGCTTCGGGGTCCGGCAGTCTGGGTGGTCTGGGCTCCCGTTCTTTTCCTTCTGATTCGCTGCGTGATTTGGGACAGGTCGTAGCCCGTGCTGTGCCTGAGGACACGGGCACTCAGTGTGCCTGGGGCCCACAGTGGGTGAACGGCGGGCCACGTCGACCCCGAAACTGCGCTCTGCGACGTGGTAGAGTCCTACGTGGCTTTTCGGGAAGGATCACTGTCCTCCACGTTGCCAGAGATGCGTCCCTGTGAGGACTCGCTCGGGGGCTTTGGTGACAGCTGGACTCTTGGCACTCCGAGCAGGGCCTGGGGGGTGTCTTTTGGCCACGTGAGGGCATTCGGCGCCCTGTGCTGGAGAGAGCCTTTGGGTGAGAAGCCCGGGATGGGTGCAGCTGCCCAGGCTCCTAAGAAGCTCTGAGGGGCACGGGGCGATGCGCGTACGCGCGTCTTTCTCCGAGACAACGTGAACGGGACCCAGCGGCGGAGGGGCACTGTCCATCAGTCAGCGCACCACAGCGCCACCCAGGGGCCGCCCCAGGGCGTGGGCCGGGTCAGCGCGTTTAGTGCGGCTGTCACCTGCCGGTCTGCTTTGTCACGCGTGGACCGGCGCCTGCCACGCCGCCTGCCACGCCGCCTCTGCCCCTGCCCCACCGGGAACACGGGAGAGCGATCACACCTGTGCCGCGGGGCTGGTGGCTGACCGCTGAGCCCGTCTGCTGTATTCTGCCGAGCATGATGCGCACCCACGTTTCCAGCCTGAACTGTAAGGAAAAGAATCTTTCGTTTCAATGTATCGATTCCATTACTTACTTATTTATATTTAGAAACAAAACTGATTCTCGTGTCCCAGGGTGTTACTTTATATACAGACATCACTATTGCTTTCCAGACTTCCCTTCTTATTGCATAAACGTAAATCGAAGAATTAAAAACGCCTAGATTTAGAACTAGTACTACCCATGTATACAACGCATCCTTCTTTTTCCCTCAAAAACCGTGGGCAAGAAAGTGCACATTTTACACAGCACGATAGGCTAGACGAAAAGTGCTCAGCGCCCGCTCTCCGGGGACGCTGGGGCGGCACCCTGCCGTGAGCTGTGGGGCGTGCTGGGGCACACACGGCCGTGGGGGCCGCTCTTCTTCCTGCGGGGAGGGTGGCCCCACCGGGCGTGGCCCTGGCTGCTGCCCTCCCGGGGAAGCGGAGACTCAGCACCGCAGCCGGGTGAGCCAGGGGACAGTGTTCGAGGCCCTGCACGGAGAGGGCAGCCCCCGCCGGTCCCGCCCTGGTGTGTGGCAGGGCCATGGAAGGGACGGGCGGAGTGGCCCTCCAGGTGAGCTTGGAGCCGAGCCCCGGACCCTGCCGTTCCCAAGGGCTCTCCTGAGGCCTGGGGACCGGAGCTTGCCCCGAGGTGGATGCAGGGGAAGGGCGTGGCTTTGGAGGATGTGAACAGATGCACGAACGGGGGAAGTGGGGTGACCCCGAGCATCTCTCCGCACAGCCTCCGCCTTGGTTCAATTCCCCTTACGTGTGCACGCTTCCAGGAACCATCAAAGTACGTAAAACACCCACCATTTACATACCGTCCACCTTTTCCAGATAAACGCAGGTGATGGGCTTGTCTCCATCTCCTCATTCAGGGGGAGCTCCTGTCCCGGAGGCTGGCGGGCACGCTGCCCCTCCACCTCCCCACAACGGTCACGGTGATGACCGCACGGTGATGACCGCCAGCAGGCGGCCAGGCGAGACCTCGACGACACCCCTCGGCTTCAGGACCCCGCACACACCGCCGGCAGCTCGTCGTCATGCGTGGGGGTACCCGATGGGCTCCCCTCTTTCTTCCTGTCGTCAAGGGTGGCATTGCCACCCCGCAGGCACCTGGTAAGACACAGGGTCCCCCGCCCTGAGCTGTGCTGAGCAGGGCAGTGCTTCTCCGGGAGCCCCCCAAAGAGTGCGGGGAGATAAGGGGAGTCGCTGCCCATCAGCGTCCGCTGGTTCTCTGGCAGCTTCCCGGCCGGGCCCAGCCTCCCTCCTGCTCCGAGTCCTGGCTCTCACCACTTTCCACAGCGGTCACTCACAGGGCTCCCGAAGTCCAGCCCATTTTCACTAGGTGACTCTCCAGGTGCCTGGGCTCAGGGAGGCAGAGTGCATGAAGGGGCTTTATAAACCGCCCGGGGCTGCCCAAATTCGGTGTCGCCGACGCGTGAGTCCAGCCGGGAGTGGGGGGCGTGGCACAGGGAGCGGGCCGCCGCAGACCGCCCGCCTGCGGAGCGGGGACCTCGACGTTCGTCTGTCTAACGAGCGCCCGGGAGGGAGGCCTTTCCCAGCTGGACTTCAGAGGAGCCGTCGGTGTTGTTTGTGTGAATTAAATGTCCTGTAGCCCATCTCACTGATTTGCTTGATGGGAAAAATGACTCAGGGCACCGGAAAAAAATGCATTTTTGATCATCACCCCGAACTGCGGAATTGGGCCCCCACGGGCGGGGCAGGAGAGTCCCAGCCATCGGCCCGACCCGTAAGAACACATAGAGAACTCCAGCCCGAAGGAGCCAGCTTCCCGCGCAACTTCTCCGAGTAAATAGCCTGTCCGTGCCTTGCAGAGCCTGCCCGCTCGGAGCCCCGAGGCCAGGGCTCCACAGGGCCCCGCCCGGAGAACTCACACCGCTAGGCCTGGAGTGCACTCACACACACAGGCTCAGGGGGCCGGAGGCGCCGGCCAGCCGAGCGGCAGACGGGAAGGGCAGCAGCGCCCCCTGCAGTACAGGGCTGCCCTCCGCCGGGCCCCGTGGACGGAGGGACGCAGGCGAGCTTTCAACGCGTTGGTGCTGCTGCTGGGTCCGCCTCACTGCCGAGCCCCGGAGCTCTCGGGGGTGACCTCTGCTGGGCCCCTCCTGGTCTGCTCCCCCACGTCCAGAGGCACCCTGCCCTGGACCCCCCACCCCACGGTAGCACTCTCTGTCAAGGGGCCGGAGCGATTCCCATAAACTCAGACAGCTGCTCTGCACAGGTTCACAATAAGATGGGGGGACGTGCCCACCAAGCACCCCCGAAGCTCGGTCATTGCGGCGTGACATGCCTGGGACCTGGCGGGACATAGGGGGGCAGGGTCAAGGCCCGCTGGACACCCCCATGCTGGTCACGCCGGCAGAAACTGTGCAACACACACCTGGCTTCCTTCTCACCTATGAGGCCTGTTGACGAACCCCGAATGTTGCCCTGACATCATCCGCCAGTCTTGAAATGACGCTGGCCTTCGCCCCAGGGCGCGCGCCCAAGGACACAGGACAAGCAGGGACCGCGCAGGGTGTGGGCGGTTGGGAAGTGCCCGCTCTTGTCCTCTGGCGACTGGGTCCCCTCGACTGCGTGTGAGTCCCATCAGGAGCTTGTGGAAGTGACTCCTGATCGGGAAGGTTTTGGGTAGAGATTCCGAATCCCTAACATGCTTCGAGGACCAGATGCAGAGTAGCCTTGTCCAAAAATTGCCGTTTCCAGAAGACCAGAACTATGAGCAGTAACATGGCAAACAAAACTGTCAACAACTGAACCCCCCCCCCAAAAAAAAGCAAAAACAAAAACAAACTAAGCAAACAACTGGAACAGGAATGGAATCACAGAAATGGAGATCACATGGAGGGCTATCAGCAGGGAGGGGTGGGGGGGGGAAGGTACAGGGAATAAGAAGCATAAATGGTAGGTACAAAATAGACAGGGGGAGGTTAATAATAGTATAGGAAATGGAGAAGCCAAAGAACTTATTATATGTGCGACCCCTGGACGTGAACTACCGGGGCGGGGGGCGGGGGATGTGGGTGGGAGTGGGCGTACTGGGCAGAGGGGAATAAAGGGGGGAAATGAGACAACTGTAATAGCATACTCAGTAAAATATACTGAAAAATATTGCTGTCTCCCATTTATAGAATAAAGAACAAAGTTTCAGAAAGGTGCGTGGTCCTTTCCACCACCTCGCAGAGCTTCCCAGACACCAGGATTGCGGACCAGCTCCCCCAAGTCCAAGGGCAGAGTCCTCTCGACCCCAGCAGGGAGCCTAGGGCATGAACACTGCCCCAACCTCATGCATCCTAAGGACCTTCCTCGGCCCTCTGAATATTTCTTTACAGCTTTTCTGCAGGTTTACAAACACCCACAGTACAGTAGTCTCGGAACTGAGGTGAAGGGTGCTTACTGTTCTTTTCTTCCGGCTTCTTGGTAGACTGAACATTTCCAAGTTGAAAAGCCGGGTATGGGAGGGCTGAGGTGTGCAAATCGCTCAAGCACCCGTGAATCCGCGTGGCTTTGGCGTGTGGCGGCAGGGACGCAGCTTCAGCCTCAGGAGCCCTGAGTCTGCCTCTCACCCGGGCACCTTGGCTTCTGTGGGTGCCACGTCCTGCCCGCTGGTGGGACGCACACCCTCAGGGGGTCGTTGCTAGCACTGAGACAGTGCGCGTGAAAGTGGCAGGAACACAGTGACTGCTCAGTGACAGTCGCTTCTGAGCCCTGGCTGGGTGGTGGCTCAGCCGCTCGGGGCATCATCCCACACACCAAACATCTGTGGGTTTTGTCCGCAGTCGGGGCGTGTACGGAAGGCTACAGATTGATGTCCTTCTCTCATAGCGATGTTTCTCTCTCTCCCCCTGCCCTGCTCAAATCAATAATAACAGAATGTTCTCAGGTGGTTTTTTTTTTAAGTAGCTTTTGAATCTTATGAGGGGCATTGTTGTAATAAAAGTATAACCAGGGTTTTTAGAGTCAAAGACCTGAATTCAGATCCCAGAGCGTGCCACCTCCCAGCCACCGGACACGAGCCACCCCAGCTCCTGGGGGTCTGGCCGCTCGTCTGCGAAGCAGCACAGGCCTTGAAGAATTGTGGTCGGAGTCCGCCGCGGTCAAGGTGTGCGAGGCGGTTGGCCGAGAGCAGGTGTTGACTGCACGGAGGTCGTTCCCGGTCGGACACCAGCGCGTTCATTTACCAGACACCTCGGAGAGCACTTGCCACGCGCGCCCCAGACGCTCCTGCAGGCACCTTTCCACTAGTAACGCCTTCCCCTGACAACGCCCCACGCGCGGCGCTACGGCGAGCTCGGTGTCGCCTGCCGGGAAGCGGGCCCTGAGAGCCCATCGCTTGGCCCTGAGTCCCCGGGTGGAAGGTGAGGGGCTGGACTCTGACCCGGGTGTCTGCACCCTGGCTCCTACCCGCCGCTGTTCGCCAAGGTGAACCTGGAGAAGGAAGCGTCGTGCTGTCGGGGGAGTGTCCCGCTACACTGAATGGTTGAGTCGCTAGTTGGGGTCGTCCTGATGCAGTCTGCGTTTATATTGTGGATTTTACAGACTATCCCGTTAATAACCTAGCTTCTCTAGCAGTTCTGGCTAAAATAAATGAATGGGTGAATAAATAAATAAACATGCCCCCCCCAACCCCATAAAGACAGACAATAATGTCATCCCGACGGATGAGATGGGAACTTGGACCAGGCGGAAGATGTTCTTCCTAGATTAGCACCTGGCAGAAAACCGGCAGAAAACTGGCAGAAAATCAGCAGAAAACCGGCAGCCAGCAGGCGGGAAGCCGCTGACCACGAACGCAGATCTTCCTCCACAGATCTGTCAACGGTCACACTGGACTGGGTCTCTGCAAAGCAGGTGAGGACCCGGGGGACAGGGGACGGGCACCCAGGACCCTGAAGGATCCCCCCTGAGAAGTGACCACAGATTCTTTTCCCTTCTACTCAAACCCCGACATTTCGTTTACAAAGACCGTTTGGAAACGCGTGTCCTTCTCCGCTGGAAGTCCCAGTCGGTGCTGCGCTGGACAGACAGAGGGCGTCCCCCCGTGGGTTCACTCGGACTCGAGGGCCCGAGAGGGCGCTTCGTGACCGGGCTCGTGCCAGACGGCGATGACTGAGCGAGCGCCACGGGAAGGCCCGATACTCCCCGGGGAGAGCAGCCGTTTCTCGCCGTCTAGGCTAACCGGCAAACCGAAGCCGCGGCACCGAAATTCCGTGCGCACAAAGCGGGCAACCCGGTGCGGTGACGGGTGCCAGCCCTCCTTACTACAGTTGTCACTTCACGATACAGACCCGTATCTCAGAGCATGACGCGGCCGGCCTTAAATTGATGTGACACGTCAGCCACATCTCAGCAAAGCCATGGGGCGAATACCCGAGAAATAAAAGGAATCTTCTTGGGGAATCGGGCTCCTTTGGGCTCAGTAACCTCCTTGCCATGTCCCGTAGCTGTGTGGCAGGACCCCCCCCACGCACCGGAGCTCTAGGAAGGAGCAGGCCTCCCACCCAAGCACGTGGCAGAGAGGGGGCGCCACCCGCAGCGTCCCCGCAGGCGGGGGAACCTTTCGCGCTGTAGAGGATGAGCTGTCTGGGGACCCAGCCCCCACAGTTAGAGGAGGAAACCTCTGCTGAGCTGCTCCCAAGACAAGCCGCACTTTTAAGCAGCAACGAAGCCATCAGCCAGCCCACACTGACGGTGGGGGGTGCACAGGAGGTGCTGCCCTGTTAAAATAACAAAGGGCGGCTGAGCGAGTGCCTTCAGTGACAGCCCCCCCCCCACCCCAGGTAACGGGCGTCCTGGGTCCCCTTCATTTGCAGGAGGCTTGCCCCCCAGCCTGCCTGGGGCCAGGTCCCCTTGTAGCCCTTGGGTCCAGCTTTACAAAACTCCTTAGAAAAAGAGGAGATGGTTCTTTGGTCACAACAGGGGAAAAGAAGACAAAGCGATGCCCAGTCTGTAATTTCCACCCACGGTGGGCTATTTGGATGAGGCCCTGCCTGCGGTCACTGCCGGGCTGAAGTCACCAAAAATACCGCGGCCCCGAGACCACGTCACAGGGCTGGCCGCGGGCCCCCGGAGAAGGGGCGGAGCACAGCCCCGGGTCCCGAGCTGCCGGCTTCGGTGGAAATTCACCGCAGGAGATGCAGCCGCTGAGGGGACTGCTGACCGAGCGAGACCCCAGGGTACTGCCTACCCTCAGGGCTAATGCGCCCTGGGGTGCGGGGGACACAGAGTCAAAATCCGCTCCGGCAGCCCCAGCACACATCTTCCCTGGAACCCCGCCTCGACCGCGCTGTGGGTGTCGGGCCTCCTGCGGACCCTCCTGTGCGCCCGCCGCGGCCGCCGCGGGACTCGCCAGGCACCCTGTCCCTCCCGCGCGAACAGAGCCCAGAGGACTGTGTGTGGCTGTTGCCGATTCCCGCAGGAAGAATCAGGATTTTCTCCTCCTGAGCGGGAGGCAGAGCGAGCCGCATACTCTTGACCACTGCAACATTTGGGGCCAGAAGAGAGCTGTTTACTGGATGCGCAGTGAATGGACTCTAGGAAAGGGAAAGGGGAAGAAAAGAGGAACAGCGAAAGGCCTTGGGGACAGGGACAGGGGACAGGGGACTGGCCCCTTCGGCCTGGGCTCTGCTCGACCTTTCTGGTCTCCATGCACCCTTGAGCTCCCAGCAGCCACTCACCGGGCTACACCAGCACGAGTAGCTGCCCCAGAGTCACAGGTGACCAGGGTGGGCCCCCAACCCTCTGCAGCCGAGTGGGCCACCGTGACCTCTGCCCTCCAGCGACCCTCCTTCAGGGGGCCCTGGGTGCGGCGGCTGCAAGGGTCGCAGTTACCTCAGGGTCGGCAAGGGTGGTCCCTCCTCCAACTGGGGTCCTAGAGATTCCCGCCCCCCTGGATCGGGGCGGACAAACGTGTGAGGGCTGCCCGGACAGCATCTCGGGCCAGCTCCGCAGCACGGTGGCTGTGACGGCCTTCCTGGGATGGGGTGACCCTGACGAGGCCTCTTCCGCCCCGTTCCTGACAGCCAGCCAGCCCCCCGCCTCTGCAGTCCGACTTTGCTGGTAAAGGGACAGTTGGCACGCCCCCCCCCAGCTTGGTGGGCCACAAGGCCTGCGCCCCGGCCCCTGCCCGGTGCGTGGAGGGCAGTCACGACTCTGTGGGAACGAGTGGGCGTGGCCTGCTTCAGTAAAACTTCATTTACCAGTCCCGACATTTGAATCAGGTGTACCTCTCATGGGTCACAAAGCGTCATTCTTCTTTTGATTTTTTCCAACCATTCGAACGTGGAAGAAGCACTGTGAGCTCACAGGCCACGAGTGGGCAGGGGATGGGCAGGCGTGCCCGCCGACGGGTGGTGGGAAGGCCCACGGCCCCGAGGGTGGGCGTGGGCGTCAGCACGAGCTTCATCCGCATTTTCTAACTGCCCTCGGGACTCCTCATTTGACCCGTCACTTACGTGTGTGTGTGTGGGGGGTGTGGGGGTGAGCGTGACTCCCCACCGCCTCCTCCTTCCTCCTCCACCCGGAGCCCGCCTGCTTAGCTGCCCTTTCTCTGGGATCCTCCAATATCCCTCCCGAAATGTCGTTCCACTCCCCAAAAGTCACGTAAGGTGACTTTTTCTTTTGTAACTGAAAGTCTCGACTGAGACTCGGAGAGAAATGGGGTGGGAGCGTGGGGGTGGCCCTGTTCGCGGCGGGGTCTACTCCAGAGCAGAGTCGCTCCGTCCGCCTCCATCACCCAGGCCAGTAGGAGGTGCCTTGCCGAGAACCGGGTTCTCCGCGGTCCCTCGGGCCAGCTCCAGAGAGCGAAAGGAAGCGCCGTTCACCAGCAGGGCCCCCTCCGTGAGCCACGCTCAAGTAAGGGGCGAACCTGCGAGACCCCGGTCATCCGTCCAGGCAGATGATAAACTCCCGAGTGTGTGGCTGCTCGGAGATGCCGCGTTGCCCCTGCAAACGAGCCTGCCGTTTGCAGCCCAGGATGACCTAACAACAAATGAACTCACACTCTAGAAGAAGACTTTCTATCACTGGCCTTCGCTCCCCGACGGGCAGGGCTGTTGCTTCCCTCGGTGGGAGGAAGCGCCGAAGCAGAGCGAGAAGGGCCCGAATGAGCACGCCCGCCCGGCAGCCAGAGGTGGCGGCCAAAGTCAAAGCGGCCAGGGCGTGGGCGAGAACCCCCCTCCCCGCTGCCCCCTTCGCAGAGACTTGGCGATCACCCACCTCGGTCTGGAGGACGGCCACGGTGCCACGCGGGCGGGATACCGTCCGTGCAACAGAGGGGCCCAGCGTGGGGCGGGAGACGCTGGGGACGAAGCAGGAGGATTCCACCTGACAGGTCCTCCCGTGGGGGGCGGGGGGGGGCACGTAGTCACACGCATGCACACAGAGAGCGCACGGTGCTGCCTGCAGGCGTCACGGCGGAGGTGACGTGGGCGGCGGGTGCCTGGGGGTGCGTGGGACTGGCCTCCCAGAGCGGGGTGGGTGGCCGGGGCCGGGGGACACCACCAGGTCAGGTCTCGAAGAACTGGTGGCTACAACCAGTTCTGGGGTGAGGGAATCATCCCGCCAGGAGCGTGGACGGTGGGTCCGAGGAGGCAGGGGGGGAGAAGCCCGGGGGGGGGAGCTGCTGTGGGGGCCCGGCCGTGCGGACGTGACCCTGGGTGGTGGGGCGCTCTTCCGACGGCCTCTGTCCAGCCGGGAGGAAGTCCGTCCAGTTTCCATCTTTAAACGTCTGTCCTCCTGTGAGCGCCATAGTGTTCCTCGGAAAATCCCTGGGGGCAGCCGCAGAAGGCGCGTGGCCGGGGGCAGCCGCAGAAGGCGCGTGGCCGGGGGCAGCCGCAGAAGGCGCGTGGCCGGGGGCAGGGAGATTTTCCACGGCTTTTCCGGCGGGTGACAATGCTCGTGACACTTCTCTGGTTAAAGACGAGTTTTGCTGCGCGAATAAGCACACTGGCACCCGAGGTCGAAAATTGCCAGCGAGAAAAGCGACAGCTCAGATGTGTGGGTCAGTGAGCACACAGGAGGCGGCCAACAGGACGTGACCTCTTCGTGGTCATGCTCTCTTCATGGAGGGGCCGGGGTCACCAACCGCAGGGCTGGCCGCGGCCCTGCCGTCCCGAGAGCGGAGCAGGGCACCGAAGTCCAGGCTGTGACACCCCCAGGGTTCCCCTAGGGACCAGCCGCAAGCCGAGGGCCCGCCGAGCCCGGCAGGGACGGCCGAGGTCTCCGGGGGCAGTCAGGGCATGTCCGGCGGGAGCTGGGAGGGGAGAATCCGCCTGGCCGTCCAGAGGCAATGGAGATGTGGACGGGGCCCCTTTCCGGCCTTGCTTCCCACCGCCCGGACAACGAACTGGGCCGAGGACCGTACGATTCCCCGAGAGTGGCCGAGGGGAGGGCGAGCCCATTTCCAGGAGGAAGGAGGGGAGTTCTGCTTTGTAAACCTTGGCTGTAGGTCTGGAGCGCGGGGGGAGGACTGAGCTGAAGGTCTGAGTTGGGGAGCGAGCAAACGCCAGGAGTGGCCCCGGTGTTGGCAGCACCAGAACCCACTGGCCCTTCCTTTCCCCAGGGACCCCCGGGAGGAACAGGAAGTGCGGGGGACGGTCAGTCACGGCGGAGGGGCCAGAAGAGGCTCGTGAGTGGGGCTTCCAGGGACGGCCAGGTCAGGTGGCTGTATCCAGACGAGCAAGAAGCCCGAGGAGCCAAAACGAGAGGCAACGTTGTGTCGTGAAAAGATGAGTGGAGACCCTGGGCCAAGCCACAGGTCATTGGAGGGAGGGACAGTCCCTGGAACCCTGAGTCCCCTGCCTGGCCCTCAGACGGCGAGAAGCGCCGGCCAGGTGTCTGGTCCCGGGGCCCCCGCCCCGACAGCGGCCTCCCACCCACCCCGTGGCCGTGGGCAGCGAGGACGCCCCGTGGCACGCACCGGAGAGGGACGCGGAGCAGAGTGTGGTTTCCGCGAACTCAACTCTGGTCCGCAGACAGCACAGGGGGCTTCGGAACACAGGGTGTCCCCGGGACACCTGGGGGCTGAGTTCACGGCCCGTTCCAGAAACAAACGCCCCTACGAACCGACACGGTGAAGCTCCATTCAAATAAAGTCTCTTTATTTCCCTGAAAGGGCTTTTTAACAACATCACAGTTACGCCTTTAAAACCCCAGGTCAACTCACTGTCTGTAGGGAAAGGCAACAGCCTGTCAGTGAGTGCGGCTGAGTCAGCGACCCCCGGAGGGGGGGGCCTTGGGCACCCTGAGACCTGAGGGGCCCCACCCCTGGCTTCCCTCCGTCGCTGGGCCAACCCGCTATGCGGGTCTCCGGGGTCCCCTCCTGTTAGATAAGGACCCTGACGGGGCTCCTGTGAGGGTCCCGGGAGGCGAGGTGCCCCAGGTGCGGACCGCGCGCCGGCGCCTCCTGGCCGCGGCTCCCTGGGACAGACGGCCAGGAAAGGCGGGCCCCGTCTCCAAGGCTCGGGGCCGGGTCCCGGTTCCCAGGTCCGGGTCTGCACGTCCGGCCGCGTGAGCGCCGCTCGGCGTGACCTCGGCCACGAGAGGCGCGCCTGGACCCCGCCACGTGGCTGTGCAAACACACCCGCAGTGCGGTCATGCGGGCGGTCGCCGGACACTGTGCCTTTGTCCGGCCACTCAGTGACGTAGCCCTTGAAGAATCCTCCCTCACATCGCTCCGCTGGGGACAGCTCCCAAGCCACCGACACGCTGCTCTCCCCCGTCCGCCCTCGCTGGGGGTGGAGACAGAGTGTGGAGTCACGCGGGCTTCGCCTAGACCCACGGAGCCTCCTGGCGGCGCCCAGGGTGAGGCTGGCCCCCCGCTGCCTGCAGCCGGCACCACCACGGTCTCGTCAGCAAGACCCTCGTGGACGTGGCGGTGACGCCACCGGGGCCGGGCGAGAAGCTCCCTCCTGCCGCAGAGCCGGTCGGGAGGTCTAGGCCACGGGCGGTGATGGGGCAGGGGGTGCTCTGAGCAGGTGGGGGCGCCTGGGGCCCAGGAGCGCTGTCTTCTTCCCTAGGGGGCCTTGTCGGTGGGGGCGGTCACCCTCACCTCCTCTGTGAGGGCGGGTGATGCTTCCTCTTGTGAAGGAGAAGAGGACCTCATCGGTCAGCGCAACTGCACCTGGCGTGTGGTCAGGGTTCGTTTCAGAAAGGGAGCCAGCAGGACAGAGGGGAGGTGGAGACGGTGGACAGATGGACGGGTAGATAGGTAGGCAGATGACAGATGTATCTATAGGTAGGTAGGCAGGTAGGTAGGTAGATGACATAAATGAGAGATGACAGGCAAGTAGATACGTAGCAGGCGGATGTAGAAAGATGGTGCAGACACATAGACGGTAGTTACAGGTAGATATGTAGATAGGTAGATGATAGGTAGATAGATGCCGATAGATGACAGACACATAGATAGATACGTAGACAGACAGACAGACACAGGGGTGGATGGGTAGATCCTGGATGGACAGACGGTCCGGCAAGCCAGGATCTGCAGGGCCGGCCTTCCGGGGGGCAGCCTGGAAGGTCCAGAGAGGGGTCCCTGGGGGACAGTTCTGCCTCCTCAGGAAACCCTAGGTCTTCACATAAGGCCTTTCAGCGGACTGGATGAGGCCCCCCGCCCCCCACCTGCCGCCCCTCCCCAGGTTACCAGGACGGCCTCCTTGGATAAAGTCAGCTGGTTGTGAGTGTCAGTCACACCCACGAAAGACCTGCAGAAGGACACGCAGGTTAAAGCTCGATTGCCTGGCTGGGGCCCAGACCCTTGCCAAGCTGCTGCATGCAACGGTCGTCGCGCCCGGTGTGGGGGGACCCGAGGGGAACGGCATCCGAGCCCCGGACTGCCCGCTCACCTCAGCGGCACCACCCGAATCCCAGCTGCTGGAATCTCTTTCTCTTCCTACATCCTCAACCGTAAAGGTCGAGTAGACACGTCCTGTGGCGTTTTCCGAGATTACCGCTCACGCCATCCTTGCTCCGGTCCCACCCTGGCCAGCCTCACAGCCCCTTAGGGTGTCAGCCCACCCCGCCGCCATGTCCTCCTAACAGGCGTCTCCGCTCTCATTCAGGGGACCGTGCTCCAGAGAGTGCGGAAACGCCTGTCCCCGAATTTCTCCTCTGGGTCAGCTCCTTTCTGTGTCCCTCGCTGGGTGCCGAGGAGTGAGCTGTGGTGTGAGTGCCTCTCGGAAAAGTCCGGACGTTCGTGGGACTCCAGCGGACCGACAGCCCACGGACTGTCTGATGGGCAGCGGGGAAGGAGCGAAGGGGAGCCTCTGTTAAAGAAGGCCAGCCGGGCATCAGCACCGCCGAGCAGCATGGAGGAGTTTGGAGCAGCCCCTTGCAGAGGGGAGGGAGGCGCTCTCCCACCGCCCTGGTGCCCTTCCCTGGGGCTGGACCTGAGGCGCCTCCCTGGGGCAGCGGGCACACACCCAGTGGCATGTGTCGCAGAGGTGCCCGCCGGCCAGGTGGCAGGTGCGGAACTCCAAGCAGAGGGCAGCGGTGCAGGGGCCGGTGGACAAGGGGAAACTCCGGTGCCGGTGAAAAGCCACGTAGGAATAGGGCCCCGTGCGCTGGCGTTTCTTGGGCAGAGGCTTTGATGTTGGTATTTACTTTTCCTGCCTGAGATAAGTTAAGAGTCTTCCGGCTGGGTGCAACAGAAAACCTTAAATCAACTCATTGCACAGAGAAATCATCTGACAGGAGACACAGGGTGGGAGGGTCTCCTTCAGGGACCCAAGGGCGTGCTCCGAGATCCCCATCCGCCTCCTCTCCACCCAGGAAGTGGCCTCACCTCCCTCCGGCGGCTCTGGTCCCGTCCCCTGGGGACCCTTCCTTTCTGCGTGTCCGTCCTGGGACCCCAGAGTGAGAGTCTGTGCTCTCGTCGTGACACACCTGGATCGTCAAGTCCTTCTTGTTGCTTCTGCGGTCATCTTTCCGAGGTCCGGGTTCGTGTCTCGTTCACACGTAACATCATGATGGCCTCGTGCAACACCCAGCGCAGACGGGAGCCCCAGGAGTCCTTTGTAGAGGAGGGAAGGGAGGCGGGCTGCTGAGGGCGCCCTCTGTGAGGTCCGCTGGGTGGGCTTTGAGGGTACGGTCGCTCGACGACACCCACCTGGCCCAGCCCGCCCCCACCTGGTAACACGCCTCCACGCCGGGGCCGAGTGGGGGACGAGTTACGGAGCGTCAGGGTGCAGTCTGGCTGGGCAGGGCTTTGCTGCTATGGATAATGGAGGAAGCCGATGATGGTTCGGGGTGTGCAGGTGGACATCAGTAAATCCCGAAGGCTGCGGTTCTTAAAAGCTGCATCCGCCTCCTGTCTGCTGGGACTTCTGGGTGACCGGAATGCGAGAAGGGCGTGCCTCATTCTCCGCGCTCTTCCTCCTTCTGCCCCTCTCCCAGCTCCCTTCGGGCCGCCCGCCGTGCGGGCAGAGCCTCAGCCCTGGAACACGGACGTCCAACGGTGCTCGGCGCAGGGGCGGCTCTGCTTCCCAAAGAGATCCAGCCAACAGAAGATGATCCGTGACAGACTCGGTGCAGGACGCCGCAGCGCAGAAGGGGCCTAACCCTGCAGGGAGCATCGGCAAGGCCTCCCGGGGCCCACCTGAGCCCCCAGGGGGGGTCCACTCCGCCCCTCACAGGCGGCGCATGCTCAGCTGGGAGGCACTTCACCGCCCCCACCCCCCCCCAACGCCATCCTTTGTAGGCCCTCAGAGCGCTTGCTGGCCAGCACTCATCCCCCCGGGGGCTCCTGTGACCGAGAGCGCAGCGAGTCAGCGGGAAGCTGAGAGCCACCCCATCCCCGCTCGGTCTCCACGTCCGCGGGGGCAGCAGGGGGAGAGCTGGCTGTCCCACGGAGAAAGACGATGAACTGTGGAGTCCTCGTGGCACGTTTTAGAAGAACCCCCCCCCCCCCAGCTGTTGTCTCAGCAGGTAAGGTTTTGAACAAAAAGGACACACACGGCCTCACCGTTTATAAAAACGAGCCCCTTTGGGACAGCGGCCGGCACCGCTGGGATGTCTGTGCCTGTAGCCTCAGCCCAGGGCCCGGCTTCGGGGGCCCCTGCCCGGCAGAGTTGGCGGGTTCCGTGTGGAGACAGGCACAGGCCGGACCCCCTCGCATGGAATGCTCTTCCGTTCGCGTTCCGAGAGCGAGGTCTTCTAAGGCGTCAGGGCTCGAGTACGTTAGAAAATCGTCTCCCCGGATGCCCAGCCCCTGGTCCCGTGGACCCATGCGTTTCCACGACCACAGATGGAGCTCGACCCACGCGGGGACGAGTCCGCTGGCCGCTGGCCGCTGGGAGCATTCTGAGCACATCTCGCCCCGGGGTGTGGTCCAGGCCCAGGGGAGGCCTTGCTTAGAAGCCCTGGAGCCTGCTGGGGCTTTGGCCTGGAGGCCAGTGTCCCCAGGGACGGCTGCGGTGGACGTCTCTCTGACGGGTCCTGGGCAGAGCCAAGCCCGATGGACGTGGGCGGAGAGTCCACGGGGCCTCGTGCCCCTTTTAGCCAAGAGGTTTTTCCAAGAGCTGCGTGCAAGTCACGCTGTTACAGGGGGAAGCAGCCCAGTCATTCCTGACGAATTTGCCATTGCGGAAGAGAGCCTTCCGAAAAGGCAGCCCTCCAGTGGCTGTGACCTGCTGAAGGTTCAGTCGCAGGAAACGGACAGCCTGGTGCCCGAGCGCACTGGGCATTCCCAGTCTGCTCTCCATCCTGAGCTCTGCACGACCCAGGGCCCGTTCCCGGGGTGAGGCGCGTGGAAGTGCGTGGAGGCCTCTCGCTCCGTGGGCTCCAGCTGGCTGGAGGAATCCTGAAGGGGGCACATCTGTGACCCCCACGCCTCCCTGGCCAGCTTGCTCGGGGCCTTCGGCCTCTGTCCCCTGTGGTTTCGTGGACGGCCTGCCGCCCCAGGAGCGACTGCTTCAGGGACCCTGCTCCCTGTCCTGACAGGGAGGAGCCCTCGGGCACGAGCAGCCTGTGAAATCACAAAATTTCACCTCCGGAGGCAGCACTGCGGCCACGCGTCGGGCGGCTGCGAAGGTGGCCCACCCGGCCCCGGGGGAGAGGGCGCGGCCGAGCCTTCCGCTCAGCTGCGCATCGTCCCGGGGCCTCACCCGTATCCGAGGCTTCGACTCGCAATCTCGGCCTCCCCACCTCATCCCCCAGGACCCACGAGGTCCGGCCACAGGAAGTGCGAGGGCCCCTCAGCCTCACGGCCCTTTCCCGCCTCCCTTCCCACGTGGAGCCAGCCGTGGCAGCGCCGGCGCCGTCTCCTCCCGTGAGGCAGAGGTCAGTGGCCAGGCCTGAGGTCAGTGGTCAGTGCCGTGAATCCTTTGTGAAAGAAATGACCGAGGACAAAATCTGGGCGGGGGGCAGGACGCCGCAATCCGAGACTCCCAGCGGCTGTGTGACCAGGGGCCAGCTCCGCGGGGCCCCGGGATGGGACCGTGCAGGGAGGGACACAGAGACCTGGAAGCAGGTAGGAAACTGTGTTTGGAAGAGTCCGGAGCCCGAGACTCGGGACCTGCCGGGTGTTGCAGTTTCCGCTCGGAGGAGCCAGAGCTGTGAGGTTCTTAGATTTTGGCCGCACAGACCGTTGGCTGATACAAAATATCGGAAACTCATCTTAAGGAAAATAAGATGCGATACAGCGAACATTTTAGTCACTGAAATCTTAGAGGGCTCCAGCCAGAGAGCGGAGCCGGGGGGGGGGGAGGGGGGGAAGGAAGGGCGTGCTGAGGTTCTGATGTTGCTCGAAGGGCAGAGTCGTTCGACAAGCGAATTCTTGGTGTCGACCACAAAGTACAGTTTCAAGTGGGTTTTTATAAAATGTGGGGAGTAGGCACGCAATGAGAGGCAAGACCCACAGGTTTGGATGGGAAGCACCCCAGTGACATGCGCCTCACAAAACAAAGGCCCAAGTCAAATCACACAGACGGGTGGAGACGGGGGACGAGCAAAGGCTCTCGGGAAGCCCGCAGGGGACTTAAAGCCAGCCTCGCCGTTCGCGCGCCCGGGGGTGCCGACACCTGACGCGTCCGGCCCCCCACCTGCAGGCAGCCCCGCCCCTGAGAGGATGCCAGCCGAACAGAGCCTGTCCCCTGCCCCGCCTTCCTACTGTTTGTACGTTGATAGTCCCCCAAAGCCGCGCAGCCTTCCCCTCTCTACAAAGTGCCCCGTTCAGCGGTAAGAAGTCGCGTGCGTGGAAGGAGAGCCCGCTGCAGGCGCTGGCGTGGCCCGGGCTGGCAGAGGCGCCATGGCACCTGCCGGGCGCTGGGGCCGGGGCTGGCACCCGCGCCTGCGGGTGGGACTCGTGCAGCTCCGCCCCAAGTGTCCGGGCACTCTGCGTGGCGGGCGCCATCACATTTGGGCACCGACAAGCTCGCCTGGCAGCCCGTCCTTTCCTGGCAGCGTGCGGGGAAGAACAGGGTTGCAAACGGGAAGGCCGGTGGGCGGTTTGCTTCTTGTCCCAGCAGCTCCCTGGTGCCGGGGGAAGGGGTGCAGAGGGTTCCCTCGGAGCCCGTGGTGCCGAGAGCCGAGGGGGGCATGGCCGCGGGCCCGGGGGAGCCCAGGCTCCGGAGGGCACAGCGCGTTCCTCTGGCACGAGCAGGAACGTGCAGAAACAGCGTGAGGTCCGACCCTCGGCACGACGGCCCCCTGAGGGGACCTGCCTCTGCACACCCCTCGGTCGGCCGGCCAGCTGGCGGCAGGCGGGGCGGCTCTGGCTTGGCTGCGGTCTCCTCGAGTGGCCCGAGGCTGCCTGGACGACCGGGTGTGACAACCTCGTCACTCGCTATATCCAGGTAACTCGGACCAGCGCTGTCCAACGCAGACAGACACCTGGACGCGTCTCTGGAGAACTCGGTCCAAGGCGTCCCAGCGAGCCCGGCATCACCAGAGGTGGGGGCAGGGCATGAGGGGAAGACAGGGACCAGGAGTGCGGACGGGCGCACGGGAGGTCAGCCACCGGCCACTGTCACCGCACAGGAGGTCTGTCGTGGGGGGAACGCTCCGTGCTTCTCTGTCCTGCTTTCTGTGCTCCTGAGTGACGTGGGGACAGCGGAGTGGCCGCTGGACATGTCTCCGTGACGCCCTGGGGATGCGAAGGCCACCACACAGTGGAGATATTGGAGAGCCTGACTCCTCCGAGGGGCGAGGCCTTGAGGAGTGGACGGTGCGCGTGGAGCGGGGGACGGAGAACATTCCGGATGCTGAGGACTCCACAGGCGGAGCGGGACGGGGAAGCACAGGGCTGGGAGCCGGGGGCTGGGCGTAGGGGAAGCCGGGCCAGGACGGCGGCCCCCGGAACGTTCCCTGTGAGAGGGTCAGCTAAGGCGAGGACCCCGGGCTCCGCCCCTCCCCTCGGCTGGGACCGAGCGGAGCGACGGGCCTGGGAGCCAGCATTTCCAACGCGCTCCCCCCGGGGGAGGCGGGCACACTTCCCGCCCCGTGCTGGCCCCACACGGACCCCTGCTGCCCTGCAGGCAGGTGTGTGGACCCTGCCACCAAGCTGGGGAGGGGGACCTTCCACCTTCGTCCCTGCTGATAACCAGGGCCGGACTGAGAACCAGGTCCGCACGAGACGGCTTCACAGAGAGAGAGACCAAGTCCGTGACTTGTGCACCTGTCCGTCACGCCCGGTTCCCGCCCGACCCGAGGCACCTGGGGGGGCGGCGCCCTCCCGGAGCAGGTCCTCTGTCTAAATATATTTAGGCAGTGAAGGAAAGGCGGAGCTTTTTCCTGAGTTTCCTGTTTCTTAAAAACAGCCAACTTGACATGGTCAACACCCCAAGGGGGTGCATTTTGGGGTGTCAAACAGCTGCTCCCCCTTCTTGTCCTGACCCCCCCCCCAGGGTTTCTGGCGCAGACAGCTGCAGGGCCCGGTGCCCAGGCTCCGGTGTCTCGGGCTCCGCAAACGCAGAGTCGCGCTCTCCTCGTGGCTGCAGTGCGGCACCTGTGACGGGAGGACGCTCGGGGCGGCCTGTCCTCAGGTCCGTGGCGCTCGCTTCACGGGGATGGCGGGGAACCTCGGGGGTCCTCATTCTGACCTCCCTGTTCACCACACCTGGGGGGCCTGACCTCGCCCCCTGGGCGGGGATGCCCCGGTGGCCTGGTGCCTGCTTTCCGCTTCTGACTCTTTCGGGGACGCCCTGCGTGAGCCGGAGCTGGGGGGTGTCCCGGAAAGCCCCCTTTGCTTCCCGCAGGCAAACTGCCGGTCCTGGCCCCGCCCCTTTCCTTTGGTGGCTGGTGCTCACACGCTGATACGGGGCGTCACCCCCGCCTCGTGCGCCAGGCGGAGCCACCCACCATCCTGCCCGCAGCGCGATGTCTCCAGAAGGACCTCGCTGCTTTCTCCTTAGCGGCTCTAGCCCTCGCCCTCACCCGACACCTTCAGGACCACACTTGCAGCTCCGCACACATTCCGTTGTTCGCCTCTGGGGCCTGCTTTCCGGCACTTTCCGCCCCGTGCACCCCTCTCTCTGCCTGGAAGCCCTGGCTGCCACCTCATTCCTTGGCTATCGGCTCAGATGTTGCCTCTTCCAGGACAGTTTCCTGACACCTGGGCGGGGGGTTGGGACCCCTGTTCCAGGTCCCGCAGCACTCTCTGCACACGTGGGGACACGCCCCTACTTGTCTCCCAGCCCCCAGGAGGCCGAGCCCCTCCTGAGCTCAGACGGGGCCATGGCTCTGGCCTCCCTGCTCTGGCGGCCTCCAAGGTGGCGGAATTTAGGGAGAAGACAGACACAGCCCGGTGGAGGCCCCCTCACGTCTGGTTTTGCCCAAGAGCTGTTCTCTCTTCATCCTCAAAACCCCCTGCAAGTTCCAAAGCCGATGGGTCCGTCACGACCCGTGCGACCCCTCACCGGACGCCGCTCGTGCCTAGCTCGCACTGCCGGCAGCGTCCGGCCTGTCCCCTCTGGGTCCCTGGAAGTTCCGCATTACTACGGAGTCACGGACCTTCGCAACAAATCGGTGATGCATCAGTGTTGTCCAATTTCTTAACCCTTTTCCCCCTTGGAGTTGGCTCATTTCAGCCCCCGATGAGCTGGGAATAGTTTGTTAAATCACGATTATTACACTGTGAGGCCCCGGCTTTCTGTCCCGCACCGGACACGCACGTTAACTGCGCTGCGGACTGGGAGCAGCCTTGGCCTTCCTCCTTGGCCACCCGCATCGTTTAGGGGTGACGCACAAGACTGCGCTAACTTCTGGGACGAGAAAGGCGCGGAGGCGCGCTCCCCGGGAACGTGGGTGGGAAAGGAAGCTCAGGCCCGCCCTGGGCACAGAGGGAAGCCCTGTGTCGTCGGAGGAGTTACGCGTGGACACCGGACTCAGGTGCTCACTGGTGGCTGGTCACCGTCACCTTCCGCACAGCACGGGTGTGACGACGTGCTTTGTTGAGCTTTGGCTTCCTTTGCCCCATGAGGCATCGGAAGGGGCCTTTCCTTTGCCTTCCCAGAAGTCTCTCTGTCCTTCCCGCCTTACCTGCTGACGCCGGGGGCTGAAGGCGACGGGCTGATCCAGTTCCCTTTGCGCTCACGACCTTGTAGTGCCCTTGCTGAGCTTTCGCCCAGGTTGGAGATGAGGAAACTCCGGGGCAATGTCCCTGTCCCCACCAGGCGGCCAGGCTCCGCCGGCTCTCCGGCCCCAGAGTGCCGTTCCCACCGCCCTGCCGCAGTCCCTCGCTGGGACCCGTCCTGGGTGCCGAGACCTGAGCCACGTGGGAGGGCAGCTTGGGGCCCCACTGTTCACAATGAGCGAGCTGAAACAGCCGTTCTGATGGACGGATCACGCCAGAAGAGTCACCCCTCTCAGCAGGTGCCCACAGGACCCCTCGCCCATTCTGGGGAGTCACCGGAGACGCCCGGGTGTCGGGAGCCCGGCTGGCATCGGGAGCCAGCGCCGAGCCTGCCGAGCACATGGGAACCGGAACACGGGAGCCAGGGGCAGGCGGACACCGTTCGACCGAGCGCCGTGTCCCCCTCCCGGGCAGGCGTGGAGCCACACGCCTCAGCGCAGAGGGGGCTCAGGCCGCAAGTTACTCAGGGTGGCAGAGCCAGAAGCCCCCAGCTCAGGAAGTGCCCCCCCCACCACTGGGACTCATGGAGCCGAGCAGCCCCCGGAGGTCACCTCCCGTGTCAGGTTCCTGCTGCGTCCCCTAACGAGCTCCGAGCGCGCCCTCCTGGGCTTGTCGTGGCCCAGGACACGTTCTCCTCGGGCTGCTCACCCGGAGAGCGCACCTGTGCACTCTGCTAAGACCCACTTCCTACCTGCGGGGCCCTCGTGGCTCACCAGGCCGCCCAGAGAAGCAGGACGGGTGAGAGCCCCCCTCCCCCAGACACGGTCATCCTTGCTGGATGCTGATGGGACAGCTGGCCCCAGGCCAGGGCTGCGGCTGTGTCCTTGAGTGAGGCCCCGAGCTCTTGAGCTCCGGGAGCAGAGTCCCCAGTCCCCGTCCCCAGACCTGCTGAGCCCCTGCCCCTAGACACCGTGTGTAGGATGCTTTTCTACGTGTAGTGTCCCGGGAGCAAGCAGCGGGCACTTCCTGTCCACGACAACATTAAAAGTGCTTCGTGCCGCTGCCTCCTGACACGGGAACACCTCCGTCTTGGCTGTACCACCTGCCGGGGAGCAGCGAGGGAGGGGCCAGATCTGGGGTTCACCCACGTGAGGGGGTGCGCAGCTCAGCCCACAGCGCCACCCGTATTTACAGAGTGAGAGCATTCCGCTACGTTGGGGACCTCACACCCAAACGCACCGAAGCCACGACACACACACCGTGGCTACCGTTTCAGAGTGTTTTATTTGTGGCACAAAAAGGCTCGCAGAGACAGCGTGGCTCAGGAGCCATTAGGAGCCATTGGCCAGTGCTCCCGCCCCCGGGGAAGGTGAGGGGTGTGCGTCGGGTTCCACGGAGCCCAGCGCCCCTGCTTCCGAACCGAAAGAGTCCCGGGAGGTTCCCCGAGTCTCACCGCGCCGGCGGCCTCGCCGGGAAGGAGGCTTCGTCCCACGAGCTGCTCTCCATTCCTCCTCGTCTCCTACGGAGCCCCGTCTGGGGAGAGCTGCGAGGAACCGCCCCGGCCTCACTTCCTCGCAAACACTGGTGACCGAGGGCCAGCCGGCCGGCCGAGGAGACCGCCACCGTACGAGGGGGGCGCCGACCCGCTGGGCAGACGTGCCGAGACTTTTTTTCCCCAAATCATGAAACCTCAGCCAATCTTGGGCCCACCCCGGCGACACCCAGCATCCCTGTCCTGGCCCCGTGGGGGATGGGCAAGGCCCCCAGGGCTCCACGCTCAGCCCTCCCGGGGGAGGGTCATGCTGCTTCACAGCCCACACGCCGCCCCCCACCCCGGGGGGCAGCTGTCAGGTGGGGCACTGACTGCCCCCTGCAGGTCTCAGCCGCGCTGCCTTTGCAGGGCTCAGAACACCCCCCGCCCCGCCCCTCTCCCCCATCTATAGGCGCCGTGTGAGTGTTATTCGCGGTGGTCACCCCGGCTTCTGGAGCCCCAGCGGGTCGGGTCCCCTTGGTTGGTCTGTCGACCCCCCGAGGCTCCCAGCCGAGACCCCTCAGGAATAAGACGTCAGTCAGGCTTCCTGACGCCGAGGTGCACGGCTGGCCTCCTTCAGCTTCGACCCTTCCATCCCTGTCTTTGCCCCCAGAGTGCGAGCGGGCGAGTGTGTGTGAGCAACGGGGCGGGCTGACCCCTCGGGGTGGGGTCAAAGTCTCAGCGGCCCCCAGCGGGCCTGAGGCCCGGTCGTTTGCACGCGGCCCTTCGAGATCACTAGTGTCCTGCGGGCTCCAGTCTCTGCATTCCCAGCGGCCTGCCACCAAGAATTGTTTATTGGCAACTGCAAATACTCAGAGGCAGAATGACACGTTTCCTTGGCACACGAGCCACGCGGCCCGGGGCGGCGGGCGCGCCCCTCCCTCTGAACCGGGAACGGGACCGGAGACCCGCAGCGCGGGTTTGGCCTGCAGGCGGGAAGCGCACCACGTCCTGGCGCCCCTGCCTCCTGGCGTCCCGGAGCCGGGGCGGCGGGCGTCTGGCCGGGGCGTTTCTGCCGCGGTCCGGTCCTCCGGGCGGGTCACACGAGCAAGGGCACCTGCAGGGGAGAGGGAGCCCCGGTTACTCAGGGCCCGTCGGGAAGCCGAAGGCGCGCAGACTGATCATGGCCGCCTTCCTCGCCCCGCACGCTGAGACTTTTTTAACCCCCACCTGACGATATGCTGTCGTTGATTTTAGAGAGAGAAAAGGGAGAGGGAGAGAAAGAGAGGGAGAGACACTGATGTGAGACGGAAACATCAGTCAGTTGCCTTCCGTAGGTACCACGACCGGGGATCGAACCTACAACCCTGGTACATGCTCCGACCGAGAAGCGGACCTGCAACCTGCTGGTGTACAGGGCGGTGCTCCGAGCTCTGAGCCGCCCGGCCAGGGCCACACGCTGACTCTCTGCACTGGTCCCCATCCCCCCCTGGTAGGGCCAAGGAGGAAATGCAGAAACGACCCTACGCGACCGCTCCCAGCACCTGGCTGCGGCATCTGGAGAGAAACACGGATGCCCAGAGGTGCCGTGTGAGACGGGGCTCGTTGGGTGGAGCAGCCATCCAGGGCGAAAGGACCTGGTGTCCCATGTCACACTCATGCCCGTCACCCAGGCCCAGCTCTCGGCCCCAGGGCACCTTGAAAGGTGTCAGAAACTCAGACAGGCTGCGTCGGTATTCACCTGCCAGATCTCGGCATCCAGGATGGCGGAGGCAGGTCACACGCGCCGACTCATCCAAGGAGCAGCGAGAACAGGGGCTTCTGAATGCCACCGGGGGTGGCCAGAGCCAAGCTGAGCTGGTGGGAAGCAGTGGCCTGGCCTCGGCCCCCGGCCACGGCCACGAGGGCCGCCCCCTCTCACCCAGGTGTCCTGCCACCTGCCTGGCGTCCAGACCCACACCCCCGCTCCTGCACCATTGCCGGGCGCCCGGAGAAGGGCCCGGGTGCCTGGAGAAGGTCCGGCCACTGTCCTTGCATTCTCCCCGCTCCCTTTCCCAGAGGAGAGTAACCACATTCGGTGTTATTCAAGGGCCACTCGGAGCTCCAGCGACAAGCCCGAACGGGAGGTCATTTGGAACATACTCAAAACTTGCGGGTGTGCAAACCCAAGCCCCCCCAAATCTGACTTTGGCTGTCTATGTCCCACGGATTTCCCTTTGAGAAACGGTGTCGGAGGCCTCGGACAAGGTCCCTGGGGACCCAAGGGCAGTCCGGGGAGCACCCCCGAGTGGCTCTGACACGGCGGGAAGCACTCTGTAGGGGTCAGCACTTCCTGTGTGACCTGCCTCCCTCCGCACGCGCACACCCCAGGCTCCAGGGCCCTCATTTCGCCGTTCACCCTAATTTCCTCACTTCCCTCCTTCTACGTAATAGAACTGCCTCGGTTCACCAACAAAAATTTAAAAATAAAACATAAAAAGACCTGGAAGCTGTCGGTCATCTCCACCTGCGCCCCCCGCAGAGGAAGAGTGTGGGGTCTGCAATCCCACCCCTGTCCACGTCGCCCCACTGAGGACACCTCCTACTCCGAGCACCCTGACCTGGGGGTGGGGCCGAGCTTCGGGGACAGTGGCCAGCGTCCCTGCTACCTGGTGTCTCAGGTCCTGCCGAGGGCCACGCACAGCTGTGGACACCTCCGTGCCACAACAGACAAGCCCTGGGGACCCCAGAGCCGGGACAGCGGGTGTTCAGGCTGTGCCCGCGCCGGGAACGCAGGGGCCCCTCGGGCTTCCGCCGGGTCTGCCCACAGGGCCGTGCGCAGCTGGGTGACCGCCTGCTTGCAGGCGCTTTCTGTGCCCAGGCGGACCCTGTCTGAGCCCCCGGTCCTCCGAGCCACCGAGTTTCCAGGGAAATGCGGGCGACATCGCAGGGGCGTGTGGCGGCATCCGCTTAGGAGCCGGAACCGGGCTCAGAACACCCACCCTGTTGTCAGCCCAAGCGCCCAAACCCTTGGGGGTTGGGGCGGGGAGGGAGGGTCCACGCAGCTGCAGACTCATCCTGAGCTGGGACAGGTCTCAGCAGCCCTGCGCCCAGGGCCCCTTGACCTGGGAACCGCTTTCTCCCCGGGACCAGGCGCGCGAGCAGCACCGCGAGAGGCCACGTGGTGTGTGCACGGCCCACGGGCACGAAACCAGGCGGGTTCAAGCGTTAGGCAGGAGAAGAAGAAACGAGAGAAGTCGCGGGGCGGCCTCCCTCCCTCCCTCCGGGCCGGGGACCTCGAGTGTGAGCCGCCCTGCACAGGACGCACCTTGGGTTGCCGTGTCGCATGTCCCGGGACCTGCAGGCGTGGGCGGCGGACAGGCTTGGGGGTTGGGAGCCTGACGCGCCGTCCCCTGCGCCCCCAGGGGCCCGTCAGGCTGGCCGCCCATCCAGGGGAAGGTGTGCCCGGCGCGCTCTGGCCGGTGTGGGGCAGCCACCGCTCCCGCCCTCGCCCCACTGCCGTCCCCGGGCCCGCGGCCCCGCCTGCAGGTGGCGGCGTTTCTCCATGTCCCTCTGGCCCCACAGGGACGCTCGCAGCCGCCTCACCTTCCTCAGCCTGGCAGCCCCTGTGCCCGAGCGGATGGCGTCCATCAAGGCTTGCCTGGCGTCCACCGGGTTGCTGAGCGGGCTGGAGCTGGGCCTGGCCGCTGTCCGGGATGCGGGGGCAGCTGGGGCAGCTGGAGCAGGCGGGGGCCGCCGTGCGGGCGGGGACTGGCTGGCGAGGTCCTCCCGTCCCGCGGCTTCCGGCCCGCGTGCCGAGCTCGCGGCCTCTCGAAAGCTCCGGAGCTCCTCGGAGGCACAGGATGCCACCTGGCAAAGACGTGATCAAGTGACAACATCCTGAGGGTCCACTCCAAGGGCAGCACGTGGCCCTGCGCCGAGCCAGGCCGGGAGGCACGGCTGCTCCCTGCCCCCGAGCGCCCTCCCCGCCCCCGTGGCCGGTGACTGAGGGCAAGCCGCAGCGTGGCGGTCCCCTCCTGTCCCACTGGGACCTCCTGGTTGCCTGCTGCCTGGGCATGTGACAGGCAGGAGCCACCCCCCCGCCGACCTGTCCCATGGTCTGGGAGGACCCACACCCCTGCTCAGTGCGTAGTGTGTCCACCACACTCTTCCTGGGACCCGGGCTGCTCTGTGCCCCAAAGCCATCATGGGACCTCCTGCAGGGACTCGGAAGACGCTCAGGGCGGGAGGGGAAGGGAGGGGGCCTTCCTGGGCGCTCTCACCCCCCTGCAGTGACCACCCCTCCGCGCCAGTCTGGGCGGCAGCAGCAGGTGGGCCGCCAGGCGAGGGCTCCCCGCCCGCTGGGAAGACGCAGCTCTGCCCAGCACGGCGGCCACCGGCCCCCCGCCTCACCTTGCGCAGGCTGCAGGCGCCGCGGTGTCCCCGGATGGCGGCCAGCAGGGCCGAGTGCTCGCTCTCTGCCTCCGAGTAGGACAGCTTCTTGGGCCCTCCCTCCGCGCTGGGCTCGGACGTCTAGAACAGAGAGTGTCAACACATGTCACTCAGACGATGGGGACACACTCGCTGTGAGGCGGCAGGAAGGGAAACCGAGACCTCGCACGCGCAGCCAGTGGATGGACGGTGCCGGCCCTGCCTGCAGGGTGCTGGCCTTTGCGGGCACCTGTCTGACCGGATGCCACGTTTACCGCGTACGGAGTAACAGCCGCAACGCAGCTGCGGTGGCATCGGAGTCTGGCCTGTGCGGTCAGGCCTCTCCTGTGACTGGTCCTGGCTTCCCGGAGCTGACAATGTGTTGTCAAGTCCTGCAGCCCTGGGCGGGGTCCTGGGTCCCCACCAGCTGGCAGTGCGGCCTTGCGCCAGGTCACTGGGCCTCGCCATGACTCAGTTTCCTCACCTGGAAACTGGAGGAGCCCCGGCTGGTGTGGCTCAGTGGACTGAGTGCCAGCCTGCGAACCAAAGGGTCGCCAGTTCGATTCCCAGTCGGGGCACAGGCCTGGGTTGCGGGCCAGGTCCCCAGTAGGGGGCGCAGGAGAGGCAACCACACATTTTTGTTTCCCTCCCTCTCTTCCTCCCTCCCTTCCCCTCTCTCTATAAACAAGCAAACAAACAACAAAAAAGAAATCAGAGGAAATAGTTCCCCAGCCTCCGCCTCCAAGGCGCCCCTGCGGAGCGGCCCTCCCGACAAAACGGCGCCCCTCTGATTTCGGAGGGCCTGTTTACCGTGCTAACAGTGAAGCACGGCTACATCCGCAGTAGGTGAAATGCCTGTGGCTGTTGAAGAGTGCTGGGCAGGAGGGCCCCGGGCTGACTGCCCCTCGACTCCCCCCGCTGCCCTGCCTCTTGCTCCGGGACTGACCGTGGTGCCCTTCCCCCCGGGGGGCGGGGGCGGAGCCCCAAAGGCCGGTGCCCAGCCCGCACCTCCCGCCGCCTGTCCCGCTGGTTCTCCTCGGCCCCTCCGTGGGCCGTGAGAGACACGCCTGGCTCCAGTACACCTGCGCGCCCCTCCCCTCGTCTGTGCCCCCCCCGTCTGCCCCGAGCTGACAGGTGTGGAAGGGGCCCCGCCTGGCTCACCTTGCGCAGCCTGTCCTTGCCCCCTGCCGCGTGGATGGCCTCCATCAGGGCGCTGTGCAGGGACGTGTCCTTGGGGGCGGGCCTCTGCACGACAGGTCTGAACTTCTTCTTTGGCCCAAAGATGCTGGGGGGCGGTGTGCTGTCGGGGTCTTGGATTTCCGTGCACGGCACGTCAGGCTTCTCCTCCTGCAGGAGGACGGCGTGGCGATCCGAGCCGGCCGTCCTGGGGGCGTGAGGGGGCTCGCCGTGGCTGGGGACCCACCTGGAGCCGTTCACCAGGGACCCGCCAGGAGCTTGAACGTCTGCTGAGCCGGAGCGTGGGTGCTCGGTCCCGTCTGGTACGCGTTTGGGGTCTGGCGCTGAGCTGGTCCTGTGGACGCCTGCGCCCGGCTTCCCGCCAAAGCCACAGCTCGGTCCCACCGAATCCCGCTCCCTCCGGGCCGCCGTCACGAGTGGGACACAGATGCCTCTGTGGGTTCCGTCAGGACAGTCCTGCGCAGACGGTTTCCCGGGAGGGCTGCCGACTCGCCCTGCTGCCGATGCTTCCCCGTTGGTGTGGGGCAGGGGGCCGCAGGGCGCCTTTCCCTCCCCTTCACGTCCACGTGGCTCTGGGCACAGGCTGCGGGCGGCGTCCCCTTCCGTGGCGAGAGGCCGTCCGCTTAGCTCCAGCCGCCGGCCGGCCCAGGTCTTCTCCGCCTCGTCACGCCTCCTCGCCGCGTCGGCGTGGGCTCGAGGGGGCCCCATCCGCTTGGCGATGGCCGAGGCCACGTACTGACTGGACGTCCTTCTCTGCGGCTTGAGAAACGGGACTTGGGTGGAGGGAGCCGCTGGCACTGTCACGGGACAGGTGGCTGTCGAGGGTGGTCGGCCGTCTCCCTGGTGGGCGGGGGGCTGCTGGGGCGACGCTGCCGTGGGGTCCGGGGAGCTGGGCTCTGCTCCGCCTGCGCCGTCCTGAAGTGGGGCCCTCGCCGGAGCCGTGGGCGTGGGGGGCCCCCGGGCTGAGCTCCCCAGGGGCCGGCCGGGGCGCTTCTCCAGGGAGCCGGCCCTCCGGAGCTCTCTGAGGCCCCCCAGGGGCTGGGGGTCCTTCTCAAGAGCAGGGGAGGGCAGCACCACGGTCCTGCCCCCGTTCCCATGGGGGCTCACCAGGTTGCCCAGCTCGTCGATCTTGATGGCGCCTGTGGACAGCGACACGCCTCGGTCGTAACACTTCCTCTCCGACTTGGGAGGGACGATCTTATACGTCGTGAGGCCGTATTTCAGTCCGAAACTGCCCCCTGGGTTCTGGCCTCGCTGACACCAGGCCAGAGGCCCCGAGAGGTCCTTCTCATCGTCGCTGGCCTTCCCCGTCCGCGGCGGAGAGCTCACGGCCTCGGTGGCCCTCGCGCCCCCGCAGAGGGCAGCGCCGCGCTCCCCGCCGTTCTCCTGCCCGCTCCGGGCATGCTGGTGGGGGTCGGACGTCACCCGGGGCTCCGCCGTGACGGGGTTCCTGTCTTTGCAGGTGTCAGCCGAGGCCGATCGGACGTCCCTCCTGGTGTCCCGGGGAGGAGCGGCGGCGTCGGACTCGTCCGCCCTCTGCTTTCCACGCTGCTGCTGGGGCCCCCCCGGGGCCGGCGGCAGGTGGGCCGACCTGCCGGCTACGCGCCCCCTGTCGAAAGACCCAGCGCTGCTGTTTCTGTTGGAGAACAGCCCCGACTCCACGGGGTCGTCCACTTCCCCGATGAACGTCACTGGGATGGCGTCGGGGTCCGAGTCGGGGCCGACCGCGTCCTGCGTGCCGGGACCGCACGCGCCGTCGATGGAGCCGGTGAGAGAGCTGGTGTCGGTCTCGTAGCTCTCCTCCACGTCTGCAAGGAGGCACAAGCACGAGTCACGGACGCCCGCCCACTCGGCCACCAGACCGTGACTCAGTTTCCCCGAGGGTCCTTCTAAGTGTTGGGCACACGTTTCAAAGTGGCATGTCAGTTTATCATCTGCGTTTGCCTGGGGGCAGCGCCTCGGCCCTTGTGACTCAACCGAGGGGCACCTGGCTGGATTCGTGATGTCTCAAGGGCAAGCGTCTGGGTCCCCCTGGCTGACACACTGCCCTTGCAAGTCCCTCTCTGAACCCACAGTTCTGGAATAATCGCTGCCCGAGCACGGAGCGGGAGGGGGATGCTGAGACTTGCTCCTGCTCCCACGGCCCCACCAGGCATGCGGGCCGTGGCCCTGGCTTTCGCGTCTCACCAGGCGAATGAGGGACCCCCTGAGTACCACAGAACGCACCCCGAAGGAGGCAGTGTCACGGGGCGGAGCTCAGTGCCATGGGCCCACGGCTGATTCGGACAGATTGGCTCAGCCAGTCCTGACTCCCGGGGACAGAAAAGTGACACGCACGTTGGACAGGAGGGGTCTGTTTCCCCCTCATTTTGCGTTTAGGCATGGCCCGACCCCTAGCTCACTTTCACCTCGCGCCTTTGCTTTGAAGATTTCCGAGCTGTTTGCTGGGACTATTCGAGGCACCTCCCCAGGACAGCGGCCCCAGGAGATGGCCCGCTACGGGTGAGTGCGCTTCTCGACAGAGGAAGCTGTGCGTCTGGCTCCCCGGGGTCTCCCTAAGTCACCTGGGTCCCGGGGAGCTTTTCCTTCTCACTACGTGTGGGATGCCGTTCGGCGTACAAACTCAGGGTCGCTTAGAGCAGGCGTGAGGCGGCCGCGGGGCCGCCCCCCTCCCTGCGAGGGCCGGCTCCCCTACCACTCGCCCCCACCCCGCCGTGGGCACGGCCCTCCCGTCCAGGCTGGCTTCCAGCTGAGCGGCTCTGGCTCCTGTGGCGTCACCGCACAGAAGGTGGTCGGGAAAACCTGCGCAGGGGCACCCTTACCGTCCGGGTCCTCGTCCAGGTCTGCCCGGGTCTGCCCCAACCGCCCGGCCGCCAGCAGGTCCCTGTCGTCCTCGGAGGCTGCAGCGGCGTTCTCGGTTCTAGAGCACATCGGGGAGGAAGCGAGGGCATGCGTGTCCCTTATTGCGCACGGGCCGCACGCCTTTCTAGAAACATCCGAGGGAGGGGCAACCCCTGTTCCAACTCATGCTGCTCTGTGCTCCCTGGACCACCAGGGTCCTCGGAGCTGCTGGGACACGGACGGCGTGGGGTACGTGTGTGGTGCGTGCGTGGTGCATGCGTGTGGGGGGTGTGTAGAGTGAGTGAGTGCGTGTGTGTGCGCGAGCGTGGCCCAACGGGGTGAGCAGCTCGCACGCCATCCCGGCTCTCCTCCCCCCACAGTCCGGAGTCTACGCTCCATGTGCACCGCCTGCCGCACTACGGACAGGCTGCCACGCCCACGGGACCCGCTTGTCTCTGTGCTGTCATCCCGGCACCTGGCCCTACCTCGCGATGGGAACAAGGAGCGAGACCCTCTGGGGGCCAAGTGTGCAAAGGCTTGCCCTGCACGGCCAGCCCGTCCCTAAGCCCACGCGGAGGCTCCCTCGGGTCCCAGAGCCTCCTGGGGCGCAGGCTGCAGGCTCCGGCCAGAGGTGCGGCCAGGCTCACAGCCGCCCTGGGCCCTTACCCTGGCAGGGCGGCGTATGGCCCAGTAGGTCCCTTTCCACGTTTCTGCTTTGGCTTAATCTGCACCCTGGACAGGTGACAGAGGGCCCAAGGGCTTAGAGGGCCCAGCATGCCACCCATGAAGCCATGCTTCCTGAATTCTGGAGCAGGGACTATAAAAACGATCCTAACGACAATGAGGACGACAAAGAGTTACGACAGCGGGGACAGTAAAAACCGAGCCCACTCCGGCCCCACCAGGGGCCCCCTCCCAGACCCGACGGGAGGTGGCACCGGCCGTCGAGTGTCCCGGCATCCTCTTGAGTCACAAGCGACCTCCCTGGGTGGGCCCCCAACTGAGCTCTTTCGCACTGATTCTCGCCGGCAGTGTGTTTGCACAGACTCTCGCCAGCGGTTTGTAAGGCAGAGCGTCCTGCTGCTGCCTCTGCACAGACAGGCGACGGAGTCAAGAGACTAGTGGACCTGCCTGAGGTCAGATGGGCTCTTACGTCCAGGGGAGGGCCAGCCAGGCCCGGCGCCCAGGGCACGACCCGGACCCAGCCCCCCGGGCGTCCGGGAGGGTGTCGCCCGCCCGCACAGGAGGGCTGGCCTTGCCTCGTGCACTCCCTGGGGCAGCTGCCCCCGCGAGACAATGGCTGGGAGAGCAAGTAGAAGACAGTCTTTGCAGGGACACGTGTCTCCAGGTTCTTGCCACAGGAAGAACGGAAACACACACACGGCAAGTGCCAACGTCAGGGGAAGGTGACGGTCTTCCCCACGGCCCGTTAAAACTGAGCACCGGGTCCGGCACTGCCCGCTGAACCCCAATCGTGATGCAGGAAAGGCAGGGCTCGGCCCTCACGTCTCGAAGTTTGTCTTCTGATAAACGAGCCTTTCTTCCCTGGTCACTGTGCCCTTGTGGGAGCCAGGAGGCGGCTTCCGGATGTCTTTCCGCTAATGTCCCCTGGCAAGCCACACAGAGGGGCTAGTGGGAGAGGGGCGTGCTCACGGAGCAACTAATAAGGGCCCTCAGAGGCACGGCCGTCTGTCCTACCGCTTCCGCCTTGGACTTTGTCTCCATGCATCTCACGAGAGCCGCGTTCTTCTCTTTGGTAAGATGGGGTGGCTTCGACACGAGTTCCAATACTTAATGACCCATATGGCAAGGAAAACTCGGACAGCACCGGGTAGGACAGCACTGGAATCGGGAGAACGGCGCACATTTGACTCGCGAGCTCTTCGTGCAGCGTGTTGAAAGCCCGCTAAACAAATCCACACCCATGTTTTTACTTTAAAGTATCTGCCTTCACTCCAAACTATGCAAAACCACCTCGCTCGGTGAGAACAGAATGACGTGAGTGGAAATGAAGATGACCTCAAACACTCCGCTGACGGCGCCCTCATTGGACACACACGAAGCGGGAGAGGGCCAAGCACCGCAAGCCGATAGATGAAAAGGCGGCGACCAGGTACTCGGCCCGTCGCTCCTGGGGGTTAACCGGAGAGCGATGGGGAAACGTCCCTCAAGGAAGGAAAACGTCGCTTCCCTTCGCACGAACGTTGGCTCGTCAGTCTGTGTCGATCATGTACCTTAGGTTCAAAAGAACCCCACGGGAGGAACCACACACACGTAACCCCGCGCGGCACATTCGTGGGAAGAGCTCCAGACAGGAGATGGGAGGGAGTGAGCTGACCCGCCAAGCATCGACCTCCCGGGGCGTGGGCGCCGGTCAGCGCGGGGATCATGACGTCTGCGTGGAAACACAGATCGATGTTCAGTGAAGAAATCGAGACACGCACCACTGGTCCTGAATGACACGCGTTCAGAGGCCGTGGATCCACTTTGATGCTGGGTTTTATCGGTAAGTACACAGACAGCCGGCCTGTGTACTCCCAGGTTTTGTGTCTGTGGCTCCCGCCAGTCAAGGATGAAAGGCCACATTGCCGATGTGCGGTGGCGGTCCTCAAATGCACCGGGCCAGCGGCACGAACGGCTTCACGCCGTTCTGTGTTAGAAACGTCAGTGTCTTTGGATTTCGGTATCTGTGGCGGGCGGGGGCCGGGGGGCAGGTGCGTGCTGGAGATAACGAGAGGCAGCTGAGTGTTCGGAGGGTCGAGAGTCACACTCAGATTTCCAACGGCATGGGCTCGGTGCCCCCAACCCTCCCGCACACTGTTCCAGGGCCATCTGTGCGTTACACACAGTGACCGAGGACGCAAGAACAGCACCCGCCTGTGGACGGGGCTGAGGCAGCACCCTGGGCACCCGCCGACCAGGGGCCTTTGTAGAAATTGATGAGTTATAGCCAGTATTTTATCCCGTTTTTGGAATCGTGTTCTTACGAAGCAGCTTGAGGGATAAAACACTTTTTTAAATGGGAAACATTTTAAATCATCCTTTGGTCCTTTAACGAACAGCAATTCTTTTTTGCAAAGCGGCCAGAAAGCCCAGGCTGGGAGGGAAGGAGGGAGGGAGGAAGGTCGCTGGAGCTGGTATTTCCTGGGGCCACAGAGCCCGCCGTCCCTGGGCAGAGAGGCCACTTGGCTCCTGCAGCCGGCTCTTCCTGAGGCCACGCTGGCCACGCGCTCTGGGCCCTGGACTTCGGCATGAATGGATTGTCTGGCAAATCCAAAGCCACTGGCAAAGTCTCTGTTTTGCTTTGTAATATGAAATCTCAGAAGGGAGAGATTCAGCAACATTTGTTTCTCCTTCCTCACCCACCACCATCAGCTTCCTCGGAGGGTTACTAATAGCCTTCCTGCCTTCCTTCCTTCCTTCCTTCCTTCTCTCTCTCCCTCTCCCACTCCCCCCCCCACCCCCGACCTAAGCCAGAGTGAAGCTTGCTGTCCCTGGGCCAGGGGGCAGCACGCTGCGGACAAGCAACAGGGCTGAGTTCAAGACCCTGAGAGGGGGGAGCTGGCAAGAAGCACCAGCGTCTTCTCAGCGGGAAGTGTCCGCACGGAGGCCCTCTCCAGACATCACTCCCTGCCCAGCTTGTCCCCCAGTCCTCAGATATAGCTCCTGTGACAGTTTGCTTTGGCTTACAACCAAGAAAATAAAGGACAAACACGGCCCAGACATTTGGATTCCGGGCTGCACATGTTGAACAAACATTGCCAGCGGCATTTTCTCACACAGGGTGTTACCCTGCGGAGAGCAGGGTGACATTCAGGACACTGCTGCGTCGTGTGCGAGGGACAAAGGGCGACCCTGGTGAGTTTCGGACCACAGTCTGCCCAGACAGCGGAACCGCCCGCTCCCTGTGGGGCGTGGGGCAGGCGGCAGGGGACAGGGGACAGGGGACAGGGCGGGAGCCCCAGGGGTGGGGGCCTGATGGCCTCCGCACTCACGCGCACCGGGGGCGGCAGCGCAAGGCACTGCCGGGAAAACTGGGTACTTGTCAGTTTGGTTCGGTCTCATTTTCTCTGAGAAGGTGGGCGGGAGGGGCCTGGGCTAATTATGACCCATCGGGCGTTACCCTGTTTGGCGCGGCCAGAAGAGTTTCTTTAAGTAATTTATCCAATGGCGACATCGTGGGAGAAAAAAGAGGTGGGAGAGAAAAAGATGTCCCTTTCAGGTGGCAATACAACTTGCAAATGACAACGAAACTAACGCATAGGGTTTCAAAACAATTACTTGATAAACTACAGGCAAGAAGCCTGGGGGAGACACAGCTGATAACAGCCCTGTCTGCTTAACCGCCCCTGCCACCCACAAATGGCCCTGCGGTGACACAGCCGCAGCGTCCCAGAGCTAGGCGCCCAAGAGGGATGTGCTCTGAGCCACCAGCGTAGTCTTAGAACTTCCTGTCGTCCCACGGACCGAGGTAGGAAGTAGGTGAGATCGATTTCGGTGAGATTCCTCACTAAACCTCGGTTAGCGTACTTTATTTAACTCAGTTTTAACCCAAATTACTTCCATCATTTCTACATGTAATTACTATAAAATTGCGTCTTTTCCTGAGGCCAAATTTGGAGCATGGCTCACGCGCACAGCTCGTCTTACTTTGGGCGGGGCCGTGTGACGGGCGCTCGCAGCCAAGATGCGGCGGGTGGCTACTGTCCTGCACAGCTTAGTCCTCCTGGGTCTTTGTGAATGCGGTTACAAAGTTGCAGGGTCTTCAAAGGTGTTACACTGTTCGAGAATGTTCCCTGGGCCCAAAGTCCCTGCAGTTACGGAGTTCCAGGGCCCTGGAGGCTATAACATATTTCTACGGGTTCCCGAGCTCAGAGCTCCTATGGGTGCAAACATCCAGGGCTCCGGCTCCGACAAAACTGTAACCCTGAAGGCCGCAGCAGGTTCTCCCTCCCCCAGCCATCACGTCCGCTGTTCCCTGACAAGTGGGGCCCAGAAAGAACTTCAGGGGTGTCCAGGCAGAGGGGAGAAGGCAGCAGGCAACCCAGGGAGGGGCCTGTCACTGGGAGAAGCCCTACCCGCTGTCTTCTGTGCCTCTGCACGACCTCCGTGTGACCCTGCTGCTCCACACGGGGCCCGACGCCCACCGACCCCATTTCCCCCATCCCCCGCCCCCGTGTGGCGCCCCTACAAGGGAGCCCGCTGAGGCGGCCCTCAGTGGAGCAGCAGCCCTGACGGAGGGAGGGCCCTCTGCAGCACCCATACGGGACAGGAGCCGGGTGTTTCGCCCCTAGATTGAAGAGGTTAAGGGGGACACCTTCAGCGGAGCAGGAAGGAGCCCTGCAGGAAATAGCGGTGGCCTCCAGTTTGTCGACCTGCCACCCCAGGCCACCCTAGACGAAGAAGTCTATGGGACTGTGCCACCCGCAGGGTGCGGAGGAAGCAGAAGCACCAAACGCACGGGCACTTTGCCGTGTAGACCTTACCGACACGGGTCTGCCCAGGCCACAGAGCGTCCTGCCCTGTCCCCAGCGGTACTCAGTGGATTCCTGAGGACCGGGAAGGTGGCGACAGTATCGGGCCCTCGGGCAATGCGGCAGCCCACACGCGCGCCTTCGCGTGCTGGGACCGGCTGCACAGCACCGTTCTGCAAGCTGAGGGGACTGGGACTGCTGGGGACAGCTTCGCCAGCTCTCAGAGTCCACTCCCCAGAGAGGCCCAGCCTCACCAGTCACGGCGAACGAGACTGAGACCTGGTATCGGCAAAGGACGGAGAGGTGGCACGGGCCCCGCCGGGCGTGGGCGTGGCCTCGCCACCGCAGGAAGGCCACGTCTCTGGAGCACAGACGGCCGTGTGAGGACTCAGTGCGGAAACCAGGTGTGAGGGCCCTCGGGGCAGAGCCAGGAGGCCTCGGAGGGGCCTGTCCCCCACGAGTGGCCTTGTGGACCCGGCCGTGGTGCGCACACTTCAGGGGCACGTGAAGAGGACCCAGCCCGACCTGCCCTGGGAGCACAGGTGCCAGGGACCTCGCTCTTTGTCACCGTCTCTCTCGCTGTCTGCCACTGCTCCCTGAACACAGTGTCCTGAGCGGTGTTCCGATGGCGTCTTCCGTCCCCGGGTCAGAACCTCACTCTCCGTGGCAGGGGCGGGTTCTGCTCTCACACAGTGTCAGCCCGATTCTGGGCTGCCGGCGCCCCCTGCGCTGGACTGGACCACGGACCAGCCCGGCAGCCTGAAACTGGCCTGCCTGATCGGGGCTCCCCGGGGCTCTGCCGGCTGGCTCTGCGGCCCAGCGCTGGACAGCTCCCTGGGCCCAGCGCTGGACAGCTCCAGCCTCTCTGCCGCGGAATGTGCGAGGGATTTCACTGTCTCACCAGGAGGAAGATGTAACGACCTCCCGGGTTCGAGTGTGAAGAGATGTTTTGCAGAACCATGTTCCAGGGGGACCTGAGTGACAGCAATGCCACTCTGTAGCTGGAAAACGGGGGGACGGAGGAAGGGCCCCGCGCCCTCTCCCAGCCTGCAGCACACACACTCGGGACGGGCCACGTCCAGTGTGCCGAAGTGCTTCGTTTGGGCCTGAACCTTTGCTTGGTCGCCAGCCTTTAACGTTTAGGAGACCCCACGTGACACCCAGATCGCTGGCTTCCCCAGGCCTGCGATCCCTCGGGGCAGCGAGGGCTGGGAGGCGGGAGGGGCGGGCTCCTTGGAGGGGGCGTGCACTTCGCAGCCATCCCCCCGCCTCCCTCTGAGTGCGCGCCCCCGACGTCACCCTCTCGGCTCTGCCTTTAAGGCGTCCTGGGTGTCACTGAAAATCATGCCCTTGGACACACCTGCCCGGTGCACCTCGGTGAAGCCCTGCGCAGCTCAAGTGTGTCCGTGGAGCAACTCCTGAGAAAATAAACTGTGGTCGTTCCAGGAGAAATCGGGGCATGGAGTGGACCCTGACTCTGGGTCAGAGAACGGAACAGCAGGGGCCGGGGTCCGAGCTCAGACCGCCATGCCCTTCGGACAGCTGAGCTGGCCCCGTGATGGGAGGCGACCCGCTGCGGATGGTCAGGGTGCTCCCTTTCCTAGCGAACGGCAGTGACAACGGAGCCCCGTGCGCGGGGGTGGGGGACTCACAGGCTCGCTGCATCTCCGACAGGTGGGCCGCGTCATCCGAGTGCGCGTGAGCAAAATGCACAGCTCGGCGAAGTCAGGTGGGCCGTCCGGGGCCGGCCAGCTAGCCGGTCGTGGGACTCCGCTGCAGGCAGGTGAGGGTCTGCAGCCCCGCCATGCCCCTGCGCCCCCGGGACGAGGGCAGAAAACTGAGCCTGCCCCCTGCCTGCATGAAGCAAGGGCTTCCAAAGACTCCGTGGTTGTCCAGGCCGAGGCCACAGGCAGCACGAACTCTCACACGGTGACGGGGACCGGCTGGGGTTTGCACCCCCCCCCGCCCCCCACGCCCCGGCACAGCGACAAGCGTCTGCTTAGTTCCAGATGCGGGGCTCGGCGTGGGCGGTCCCTGTGCGAACCCACGGCAAGGACCGGGGTAAGGGAGAAAGCGGTTTCTCGTCACGTACAGTGGACCGAGAAGGACACACCGTCGTTCTTCTCTGCTCTCACAGAGGCAAGCGGCGCAGGCTGACCTCGGCCACACGCGTCTCGTGTGGGGTGCACAGGAAACCCGCGGCCACCTCCTGATCTCCCGCCTAATGAACTACGAACTTGGCCTTGGGACTGCTGTTCAGCCGGAAGAACTAGACATTAAAATGATCAGAGTGTAGAAAACAAACTAACAAAAAACTGGGGGGATGCCCATGATAAACCGTTAGGTAAAAATGAATCAAAATAAAATATTATTGACGGTGGAATTACATTCACCAGACAAACGTTCTTGCTCATCTGGACAAAGTCGCAGCAAAATAGTAAAAGGGCAAAAGCCTTCATTTATGTTGGTGAGTCACTTATGAATTACTTTTCATTATTCTATTCTATTTCCACTAATGCTTTTATGGCATTATGTGATTGGTTCTTAAAATTATCCAAAAGGCTAAAAAAGTTCATGGGCTACAGAGAATCAACCTGCTTTTTTTCTAAAAGAGTAAAAAAAAAGAAGAGAACCGTGACAGAGATGGCCACGTAAGCGGGAACTAGGGAAAAGGGCCCCAGGGGCAGACGGCCGCGCATCTGGAAACTTCACCCGGGACCACAGTGCGCCTAGGAATCGCTGGGAGAAAACAGATTTCTTTTTCACATCACAGCCCAAAACAAACCACAGGTAGACCAGACGCCCGAATGTGAGAAAGCAGCACTAAACTTTCACAGGAAATTCAGACAATTTTCAGTCTTTTAGGGCAGGGGACCCCAACCCCTGGGCGAGGGACTGCACTGGCCCTCGGCCTGTTAGGGACCCGGCCGCAGAGCAGGAGGTGGGTGGCGGGCCTGCGAGCCAGCGAATCACCCCCGAGGCTCCGCCTCACCCTGTCCGTGGAAACGCTGTCTTCCACAGAGCGGTCCCTGGTGCCAAAAAGGTCGGGGACCACTGCTTTAGGGCCCGGGGAGGGTCTCTTAAACATACAAAGATCATACGCATTCAGGAGGACACGACATGGATGAGTTTAACAACACTAAAACTACACAGCAGTTTTTATACACCACCCAAAAAGTTAAATTCAAGCCAGAGTCTTAAAGACTCTCTGTGTGTGTGAGGACTGACAACGGAGAGATGGGTGATTGTTTTCGGAGTCGCCCCTTTTCTAAAAAGGCCAAAGTCTACGAAGAGGCCACCCACGGGAGAGGGAAGCCAGACTGCCGCCACACGCGTGACCAGCTGCCCGCCCTCACAACCAGGGGACGGAAACCGAAGCCCCAGGACACGCTGTTGGCCTGCCGTCCCGTCCCACGGGTGCGGGTGGGCGCAGGTGCGGGGCGACCCCTGCTGGGCGGGCACCCCGGACAGCCCCTCCGGGGAGCAGTTTGTCGAGGACCTGCGGTCACCGAGAACGTCCAAACGCGCTCCTCTGAGAGCCTCGTCATCTCTCCGCGAGAGCGCTCCTGGTGCGTGAACAGAGATGCGCGCGCAGCTGGCTTCCCTTGTTTGGCGGTGGAAACCCAAACGAGGCGCGTGCCCAGTCGCTAAAAAATACAGTAAGTAAAGGCACGGAGGACACGCGAGTGACCTTGGAGAAGTCTAGAATGCGGGAAGTTGAGTGGACAAGCACCCCGAGTGAAGGTCCCCCGCCATCGACGGCACATGCGCGCGAGCCGCCACCCCCACTGATTCATCAGTGCTCGCTCACCGGGGAAGAGCAGGCGGATGTCACCGCGGGAAACAAGCCCCAGGCCCCGGGACAAGCGACCCCCCCCCCCGCCGGAGACCGGGATGGGGCCTCCCTTCCCCAGCTGCCCGTCCACTCACCTCGCGTGCCAGGGCCCGGAGCCGTTTCTCTCCCACGCGGGGCTCTTCGAGGCGCGCGGCTCGGCGGGCCCGGCCAGGTCCTGGTCACTGCAGTCCTCCTGGTCGGTGGCCCACTTCTCTCTGGACTTGGTGCTGTCGTGTTGGGAGTCCAGAGAGACGATGTCGGAGGGGGAGCTCACCACGCCCGAGTCCTCCGTCGTGTCCTCCGAGGCAAAGCAGCTGCCGACAGACACGGTCTCCTCGGCGTCCGGGGTTGCCGGCGGGACCCTGTCTGCACCGCCGGGCCCCAGGGGGAGGCTCACTGCACGGGACACGGCAAGGATGCGTCAGCCGGCACTGGCTTCCCTGCGCCGCCCAGCCCGCCCAGCCCGCCCAGCCCGCCAGCACTTGGGGTTTGGGTGCTGGGGATGCGGGGATTCAGACCCACAGCTTCCTCCAGAAACACTTCAGCTCGGGGCGGGGCGGGCGGGGGAGGCGGGCCTACATGTGACTGGGAGCACGCAGCCCCTCAAAAGTCACCACCCTCTGAGTCGGCCCTTCGGTCCCGAGTGGACAGCGGGCACACAGTTAACAGTTAACAGAGCAGGCTGACACCACGGGGAAGGCACCGGTTTTCAGACCAGCCCTCGGCTTCATGGAAGTTGTTTTAAAATGAGTTCTTTTCCTTAAAAAGTGGGGTTTTTAAAAAGTCTTAACGAATTTAGACATAAATAATTCTGTTTGGGAGCTTCTGACAAATAGTCCACGGGGACATTTGGACTCTGGCCTGAAACAGCCATGGCGCAGCCTCTGCGGACATCTGGTTGCCCCTTCGTGTCTCCCTGTGGGACGGTAAGTTCTGGTCCAGATGAGAGAGGGTCTTGGGAGGGGACCTCCACGTGGAGTTAAAAAGAATCAGGGCAGCAGCTTCCTGAGCTGAGGTGATGGGGTCCCTGGGCACCGAGGGGCCTCTGGCTGTGGAAGGGGCGGCGTGCCCTGAGCTGCCACTCATTAGCGAAGTCCCCTCCCTTCTCCCAGTGACAGTGACGATGGGGATGCCGTGGCCACTCAGCACCCGTCCCAGGCTATTTGAAAGGGGGTTCAGTGCAGTGACGTTACTCTTTTCTTTCTCACTGAGCTTCTGGGGTTTGTAAAATCTGTGGGTGGAGCAGAAACTCTTACTGATGCTGAAGCTGGAAAACCGGTGGGTACAACCAGGAGCCAGCTCTGCACCCGAGTCGCTCATTTTTAATGTCACGTGGAAACAGATTTTAAGCGTTGACACCTCCAGACGCACGCCGGGAGCCAGCGCTGTGCGGGGTGGTCCCGGGAACAGGGGCTGCGCTGCGCTCCGGCCGCACTGCGCTTCGCTGAAAGATCACTCCCCCGGTGAGTGACTGGACGCCTCCAGGGACCCAGGGTCCCGGCCTGCCCGGCACACACCCCACGCAACCGGGCACCGGGAGCCCGGCGGCGGCGGCCCAGCGGCAGCCCCGACACACTCAGCGCTGCCATCATTCCACTGGGGCGGCAGACTGGCAGCTCGGGATTAAGAGAAAAATAAAGAAATGAGAAGCCCCTGCCCGAGCTGGGCTGTCTGCGGTCCCAAACAACGACACAAAGCAAAGGACAGAAGCTTCAGAGACAGACATTGCACAGAAGCGCCCGAGGAAAGCCGGCACACAAAGGAGGGCTGTCCCCAGAGGCCCGGGTGCTCAGGGCGATGTGTCCCGGCGCAGTGGCTGCCTCCCAACAATGCCCCTTTCTTCCAGCTCCCTTCCTGGCTTTTGTTGCAGGACCTTAATTAGAGGGCAAAGAGGAGAAGAAACGCGGCCCACGGGTTAACACGACCGGCCCCTTCCTGACAGTGGTTCGCTGAGAAGCTGTCGCACCTCGGAGGGTGGCCGGCTGCTCCGGCCATGCAGCCTGTGACTCAGCCTCCAGACGTCACCCTGTGGGCTCCGCTCCGAGCTGCTCCCTGACCTGCTCCCCTGTCAGCTGCCGCCCTGAGGGCTGTGGAGACCCCAGTCTCCTGCCCTCCCTCGGCCACCGTCCCTGAACAAGTAGGTCAATTAAAGGAACACGTTTTCTTTCACGCAGTCAGGACGAGCATCGGGTCACAGGGACCTGGCCTCAGGCTCCTGCAGAGCAGGGGACAGCCGCCCGGGGTGGCTGCCTGGACCCTCCATCTCGGGCTCACCCAGGAGAAGGGGTGCGGCACCCAGCCCGCAGGACTGTGGCGGGGCAGAGCGGGATTCCAACGCACTTCGTAGGGAAGGGCCCCGAGACTGACCCGGGGACGCCGGTCTCCAATCCAAGAGCCTTGGCTGTCTGATGGCTCACAGTTCATGAGGGGACAGATGGACACACAAAGACAGACCGTCCGCGGCCTACAGAAATGCCCCTCTGGGTGCGTTTGCACAGGTGGGGGGCGGCTGGCCACTCAGTGGGCACCTGTTAAACTGCTCTGGGTGTACAATGAATGCACCGACTACCAGAGGCCCCTCCTGCCCAGGTGAGCCCTCCATTTCTCAAGGGTAACCTCCCCTAGGGCTGGGGGACGCCGCCCTTGAGTCCACCCGACGGGTGCTTAGGGAGGGCCCACCCGGGCACCTGGGTGCACCTGGCCTGGGGAGCTGGTGCTGGGCGGGAGCGCACCTGGGCAGAGCAAGGGCAGTCCCCCAGGAATCGAAAGGACAAGTGCGCAAGGGAGCGTGTGTGCATGAGTGCGTGTGCCTTAGGGAGCAGGGACCCAGTGCGTTGACGTCAGCCATGGGCGGTGGGCGCACCCGGGGAGGACGGGAGGGAGGGGCGTGGAGGCCGGTGAGGATGGCGGCAGCACGTTCGAGGCTCAGGACCCGGGCGAGCAGCATCCGAACTTGCTCGAGGGGTGGCCGGCAGAGACGGCAGGGTCAGAAGGCAGGGGCGGGACCCCACGAGGCGCCCCTGCGAGTTAGCGAGTTAGCGAGTTAGCATTGCTTTCTACCCTCAGCTCTGCCCGGCGGAGTCTAGCTCGACATCGGACGCCCCCACCCCCTGTGACCCCCACCCTGTCTGCTCATTATCGGTTCTCCTTCGGCCGGTCTCTATTGTTAACCCCAGGGGCTGTGACATGTTTTGACAATTGCTGAATGAGACAATGGCTCAGGGGCCTGGTGCTGTCCTCTAGACCCTCCTGTGCCCCAGTTCCCACCCTCCGCCCCAAGGGCTCCCACGAGGCCAGTGGAGCAGGGACCCCCACCCCGGGCCAGCGGGGACAAGTCCGAGTCTGGACCCCACCTCCCAGTCCTCGTCCTGCTCTGAACCGCGGACAGGCCTTTCCCTTTCAGCGAAACAAGCAAGGTGGCTCTGATAAGCCCCAAACTCCCTTCGAGAGCTGGAATTCCACCGTCCTTTGAAATTCCCAATCGAAACCTGGGTGTCCACATTCTTTGGACGGCTGACTGGTGACTTACTGTGACTCTGAAGTGGAACACAGCACCGCCTTTTCCTTCCTGCTATTTCTGTCTGCCCTAAAAGTGGGGGTGCTCACTTCGGAGTTAATTAATGTCCCAGTGCGTTGGCCTCTCTTAAAGTGTGAACAGCCTTTTCGGACTAAAAAGTTATTATTGCATGATTTTTTGCAAATGTGAAAAACACACTTAATTCGTCTTTAGCAGAAGCCTAATGGAAACTCATGATTAAATTCTTTTCCCAATGAACAGCCACAGAGCCGGACTCAGGAATACCAGCCTCCCTGTGCTCCTCCACGTGAAGCGTATAGTCCCGTGGTTCAAATGCCCTCGTATCTATTCATAAATGAGAACTTGGGAGAATTCTCCAGATAGAATGAAAAGGAGGAAGTGCTAACTTAAAGCTACTAATGCCTCAAAATCAAACTCACTGATCTTCAGTTCAGAACTATTTCCACTGAGATTTTCTTTACAAAGTCACCAAAGAACATCTCAAGTGCTAAGCATCAATTTCTTCCAAGCACTTCGCAATGGATTCATTTTTTCATTATGTTATCAAACATAATGAGAAATGATGTTTTTCATCATTTTTCAAATGTTATTAAATGCAAATGGCAGGTCTTATATCCTATGATGTCACTTACTTGCTGGTCATCACAAAAGACGATTTCTCAAGCGTGCATTTGGGCACACTGACCCGGCCCAGGGAACTGTCGGAGACGGAGTTCTTCCTCATCCCACGTGGGTGCCTGCAGTCCCCACCCCCCACTCACCGCCAACAAGGAGTGCTCGCTGCTCCCCTCAGCCTGCCTGGATTCGGCCCCCCAGGTTCTAGGCACTGGGAGGAAAGGGGGCGTCGAGGTGCCTGCAGAGCAAGTGCTCCATCCGAACTGGGACGCAGACCGACACGACACGCATCAGTAACGCTCCTCACACCCCCCCCCCCCCGGGTAACTGGGCACCACCACGCATTTTATCACGTTTTTAACTGACATCTGGAAAGTTCCATCATGAGTTCCATTGGTGGCCATAGATGTAATCTCTACTGCATTGTAAATATTAATTTTTAAATGGATTGTTGCTTTTATAACGTGTGCTAAAAGGAATCTGAATATGATAGTATTTTGATGTCTGGAAGACTCCATGTAACAAGGAGTGAGTTCTCCTTCACCCAGGTGGAGTTGGGGGTGTCAGTGTGCTTGCACCCACGCCTGCGAATGTTCTGGAGGGGTTGGGAGCCGGTTCAGGGTGAGCCTTCAGGAGCCCCTCTATTCCCAGCATCACGTTCTTTCTGCCCTAATTTGGGGCTCCAATCTTGGCTTCCTTCTTTCCCTTTGGTTCCTCAAAGTGAAGTTCCCCTCGTCACACCATGTGACATGAGGACTCTTTAGTGGGGTGTGATTTAACCTTTTGTATTAGCCTTCTGGTCCCGAAGGCCCGTAGCCTCGGCCCCTTACAACACTGCAGGGTGGGGGGTCTCCGGGAAGCTGATTCTCTACAGAGCGTTGCTCTGTGTGTGCGCATGTATAAATATAATTTTTTTCAAGAAGGCAGGATAATAAAGAATTTCAAAGGGCTTATGGATTTAAAATAGACCTGGATTCTCTTAAGAGCCAAGCATTGTATTCTTGCTATCCATCAGCCGGTATTTCTCAAGAGCCTGAACCATAACTCGAATCCCAGAATCCTAATGTGCCAATTAGACAGTCTGGGCCATGAAACTCCGACCCTTCATGGTCAAACAGGGCCAGGTTCCAGCTGCTGTTCTTTCATGGAGTATAGGAAACGGCAGCCACACCGTCTGCCCCCCACTCTCTGCCTCCGTTTCTGTGCTAAACGAGTCCCTCCTTTCCGCAGCCAACCCGACACTCAACCTCCCAGTTGGTAACGAGAGGAGTAGGCTATTTTGCACATGCCCCCTCGCTGTCTGCATAGGACAGAATGCAGAGCCTTGTGGCAGGTCAGGCTGAGGGCACAGCCATGCAGGGAGGCGCCTGGTGGGGAGAACTGCCCTTGGGCGGGCTGGCCGACTTCCCTCAGCAGCTTCAATGCCGACCCTGGATGACGGTCCTTGGACTCAGGTCCTCCATCTTGGAATGGAAGTTTCATTGTGTTTCCACGCGTCTGCTCTAGGATATTTCTAAATGGGATTCCTCCTCCAGGGGGATATCATAGCTACAGGGTGGCCTCCAACACTCAACTATTGGCTAATTACTGTCAAGTAGTACAGCTCAATACTGGGGTCTGAAACCCACCAGGGGTCGTTGGGTTCTGACGTTGTGTAATGCTCAAGCAGATCCTACCTACCCAGCTCTTGATTGAATCCAATGCCCCTGCAGCGTGAGTGTAATTATTTCTCTCTTGCAAATTACGTAAGAAGCCCTGGCCAACATTCGATTCCAAAGTTGCATGTTGCAGAAACACACTCTGCTGGGCTCCCAAACGGGGCAGGTCTGCTCATGGTCACACGGCCACGCATCGGGCTCGAGCCGAATCGCACTTCCTTCACCCAGAAACGCTGAGTGAGTTATTCACTACGGCCGCGCTGGAACTGTTCTGCCAAAGACCCTTCTTCCATGTTCGATGGGACAAATCGTGCTTCTGTTTGTCCAGGGGTCTCAGTACATTCTGAACTAGTGTTGAGGGGAAAAGTCCAGTCCTTTCTGACATAAATGTTGCCGGGGCCTGAGCACAGACGGGAACAGGAGGTGTGGGCCAACGGGGAGAGGACGGCATTCACACCCAATAGACACACTGCCTCCAGGTCGTCCGGCGTCTGAAAGGACAGGGCTTGCGTTTAATCGGCACCTCAGAAAACTGGGCCTCCCGGGGCTTGCCAGGTCTCCTGGGAGCTCAGTCTCGAAGAGACCAGGATTCAGCCCTGGCATGCAGTGGGGGTGACTCACCTGCCATCCGGGGCGGACGATCTAAGGAAAACTTTGTCCGGGCCCCCCAAGTTCCACCCGTTAGGACTAGGAGGACTGCAGTGGTGAGCACAGGGCTTACGTCCATCTGGGTCTGTACAGCGCCGTGCGCGGCCGCTGCTTCCGACTGGACGTGGACCTGACGGTGACCGAATGAAGATGGCCTTCGTATTTTGTGCAGGGCCGCTGCCGGGCGGACCACCTGTCTCAGCCTCCAAGGCCTTCGACGCAAGCGTCCACTCAACTTGTCCGGAAATTATAGCGCCTCTTCCTTCTCGCCTCTTCTGATTAAACAGTCGTGCGGCTTGCCCGATGCCCTCCTCACCTCCCTTCCCCGGGCCTCCCCGCACCTCCGTCCCCCATCCGTCAGCTGCACCAGAAAGTCTGTCCGCCGATGGGGACCGACAGGGTGCTCACTGTTCCTCCGCAGGAAAGTGTTTGGGTTGGTATTTTTATGAGAAGATAAAGGGAAAAACAGCACTTTTGGCCTTTTTTTTTTTCCTGGACTCGGTTGGATTATCAAGTTGCTTCTTGGTTCCCAACCTGTCCTTTCCTTTTCTACTGGTGGTTTCTGACGCTTGCCCATCAATGAAATCTATTAAAACTCATGAGCATTTCTAGCTGATTTCTGTAAAAGTCAGAGCCGTCATTTCAGGAAACGTGTATAGCATTGTCTCCAGCCTCGTCCAAAGTCAGCAGGCTACCCAGCCGGTAAATTCAATGTTTCACACAAAAACCACCTGCTAACTCACAATTATGGTGGCCCAAAATAAGTCGGCTTTCTTGGCCAGAAAGCACTCACCTTGGCAAAACCCACAGGGACCCCGAAAAAGCCCGCAGGCGGTGCCCAGGCTCCGGCCTCAGTTGCCAGCATGTGCTCAGGGACTTGGCAGCACGCGGAAGCGGGCCTGGCAGTGTTCTCTCTGACCCCGCCCGTGGCCGGCTCGGCAGCCGCTTAGAGCCAGGCTGGGCAGGCACGCCGCGTCCAAGGGCCCCGAAAGCACCAGGCACTGAGAGCGGGGACCGCCCTGTCGTGAGCCGCAGAGGGACCCGTTTTAAGGAATCTCTTCAAAGGCAACGTGCCTAGTCGCCGACACCCAACGGAAAAGCAGGGAGCCGGAAACAGCCCCGCACCCTTCGTGGGAGCACGCAAAGCAGACAGTCGGACGTGGGGAGCTTGTCTGACGACAGAACCTCCTGTACACTTTTTCTGATTTTATAAAAACGAGGGCTTGAGTTCCTTGATCTCTCCAGTTTGGCCAGAGCAGGGAAGCCAAGCTGACCCCCTAAAGGGGCCAGGGACATCCAGGGGACGCCCGGGGGGGGGGGGGACGGAGTGAGGCCGAGAGCGAGCACCGGGGGCAGAGGAGCGTTGGGTCGGCCTGCGCCGAGCACCCGCCACCGCCTCCCACGCCGCCGCCTTCATGGGCAAAACCGGTGCTGCCACACCTCACCGTGTGGACAAAGCAGAAGTCGGGGTTTTAATGCACGATCCCCCGGGTTGTAAACGTTGGCCTGTTCCGCACGCACAGTCGGGATTGGCTGGGAGCTGGCCGTGGCTCCAAACGCTTTATGGTGCCCGCAGGGACTGGCCTCAGAACCACCTTTGCCGGCACGGAGAGGTGGCGGCGTCTTTGCTCTGCGTGCACACGCCCACCCACACACACACACACGCACGCACACGCACACACACGCACACACACGGCAGAGCTCCACTCCTTTCTAGGCCCCTGGCGGCATCACGCAGTCACAGTGGGCGGAGAGCTGGCCCTCTGAGCACAGGCCGTCCTGCCCCTTGCTGGCCTCACTGTCCCCTCTTTGTGAAGAGCAGGGCTCATCCTCTGAACTCGGCCAACTGAGCATGTACTGTCACCAGCTGGACCTTTGTCTCCTCGCTCAGGCGGCCACCGCTGGGAGGGCCCGGGCTCCCCCTGGTGGAGGAGCGGAGCAGGGACGCCCCCAGCCTCCGTGTGGACCGGTGCCCTTCAGCAGCTGGTTCACCCCGCAGAGCGAGGGGCTCGCGGGGGGCCGGGCAGGGCTGCCCCGATGCCTGGCCACCCTTCCGCGCCGCAGGGGACAGAATCCCAAGGCAAACCTTTCTGAACGTCGGCGACTTTGCTCCTCAAAGGGGACACGTCCGTGGATGAGTGACGTCTGCCGTCCACTTTCACCTTGGGGTTAGGATTTGTGCCGCACAGGAAGTCTTTACAAGGCCACCCCTCACGCACACGAAACAGACCCTCGCACGTCGCCTCTGCCCCCCGAGTTGCTCGCACGCCAGAGAAGGACGTCTGGGCCGCACTGGCCTGATGCGGGCCCTCGCTTTCCTCCCAGAGCCAGCCGCTGACGCGCCCCCCTGGAGACGGTGCGGCTGGTCCGAACGGTGTCAGAAGCCCCCCCCCCTCTTTCTTTTCTTTGTCTTTCTTTACTGAAGGATACGGGTAGCTATACCCTTCTGACTTTTATGTAGCTTTACCCATAGCTATAAAAGCCTATGACTTTCTTAAGGAGAAAAAAGAAGGGTTATGGAGAGCGGTGGAAGGCAGAAGAAACAGAAAGAGGTGGTCGTCTTGCAGCCTCCAGGGAAGGAAGTGCTGGGTGGGTCGGCGAGCGGCTCCGTGCCGCTCCTGCTGACGGGCCGGGCCGGGCCGGGAGCTCGGACACAGGTGGCGAGGAGCCTCACGCAGGTCGGACCTGGACCTTCGTCCTCTCTGGGGCCTTTGAAGTGACTTGTCCGCATTTCACCATGGTGACTATGGGGGTAAACTGCTCCGCGTTTTCCTCCTGCTCCCGGTTTGTCGGGCACGAGCCATGAAGTAGTCAACACACACACATACTGATACATGCACACAGGTGTGCACATGTGTGAACACACAGCATGCATGCATGCACACACAAACTCAGGTCTGCACACAACCATGCATGGAGGCATACACACACATGCAAACGGGTGTGTGCACACGTTTGTGAACACACAGGAACACACATGCACACACACACAGGAGCATGTGCTCATACACACGGGCGCACACACATTTCTGAACATGCAAGAACACACACACGCACATGTGCACACACCAGTGCTTGCATGCACACACGGACACAGGAATATGCACACATGCACATGGGTGCACGCACATTTGTGAACATGCAGGAACACCCCCCCACATACACACAACAGTGCTTGCATGCACACACATGTACAGATACACACCAGAACATGTACCCATGCACACAGGTGCACACACGTTTCCGAACAGATGCTCATGGCATGTGGGCACGCGCATACAGACACACATAGGACCATGTGCACCAGCGCACACTTGTGAACACACAGGAGCACACACGCACATATGCACACTCATGGGGACATACATGCACATGCACGCACACACACCACTCTGAGCAGAGAGAAGAAGGCAGGGCCCGCGGGCGGAGGAAGTCCCGGACGCTGGACGGCGGCCCCGCCCCGAGCCGCCCCAGCACTTGCGCGAAGGGCCCTGCCCTCCTCTCGGAACGTCTGCAAGGTGCCAGTCCCGCCCCCGTTGCAGGAAACTTTGCTTCTCTGTGGAAAGTGTCGGCCTGTGAACGGACACGTTTGCATCAGACTGCACGCGCCATGAAGGCTGCGAACAAGCGGTGTCCTGTCGCGGACCCAAACAACCCGCAAGCGGAGCGTGCGCGGCTGACCCACCGCACACGCAGGGGCGACGCCTGGCGGCTGCGCAGTCAGCAGCTGCACTGCGACGTCGTCTGCACGGCGCTGCGTCCGGAGAGCTAGGCGCCCTCGCTCACAACCGCGTGATTTCAGAACCTTCACGGGAGGCCCGGAGCGGCTGGGAGGCGAGACGGTGAACCTCGTCCTGCAAAGGGGGGGGGGGGGCGGGCCAGACACCGCGGCTTGCTCCGAGCCCACCCCCGACAGGACTGCGTGGTGAAAGTGGAAGGGGTTAAGCCAACTGGAGAAGAAAAGCAGTTCAGAGGTCATGTTCCTTTGACCTTGGCACTTGCTGAGAGCTCGCCCGGGGACCGGCCACAGGAGGTCGGCGTGACTGGGCCCTCGCTGTTGGGACGCGGGAACCACTTCCAACCTGAGCCCGTTTAGCCTCACTCCCGATGCAACATTACCGAGAAAAGGAGGCAGAAGGGTCTCGTGTCGGCTCGTAAGGGGAACGGGTGATCTGCAAGGAGGGATGGGGTCTCGGGTCGCCCCAGAAATGAAAACGTCCCCGAGGCGCAAGGGCTTTGAGAGACAGAAGCGTCCCTGAGTGAACTTGTCGGGCTCCTAGAAGACGCGATTGCTCGCCAGTCAGGGTGGCGTCGTGACAGGCCTGGACCTCCAGCGCCCGTCCGTCGCAGCGCCCTGAACTTGGCACAGCCCGGGGCCGGGCCGTTCTGGGCACCGAGAGCCCCGAGGCTCTGCCCAGACTCCACGTCGTCGGCCAATCGCCCGCCCCAGACGGTCGGGGTGCCACGGCGGACTCTCTCTCCTTCTGTCCCCGCCCCTCCATGTCTGTGTCCTCTATTTCACAGAGTTGGCGCTGTCCTTTGCTCTGCGCTTTTGTCTCCTTGGCCGATCATTCTAGGAGCCATCGGGCTTGCCCCTGCCCTTCTCCGAACTGCGTGCCTGCGGACTTTGCCTTCTGTCCTCGGCCTGACAGCCACGTCTTGCCTATCGCTGCGATGGCGTACAGTCTCCTAGGGTCTTTAAAGTCTGGGTCGTAAACCCCGGCGATTTCCCCACGTTTAGGTAAGCATTACCTTTTCTTGTTTAGACTTTCCCCACTTAGTGATTTGAGGGCAAATGATGGCTACTTATCAGACAAAAGTTCTTTATTTTAATGCAAAAGGGGAAAAAAGGCACTTTCTCACTTGTCCTGTTTTCTTGTAATCTCTGTAACCTGTTTTTTTCCCTTCACCAATGTATGGCACTAGATCAGTTACATGTAACTCGAGCTATGCATTTCTATACATTCTACTTTATATTGCCTTGTTATTAATATCAATATCAGTGGCGATAACCCCTGCCTTGCCATCGCTGCCATTTTCAGCGCAATCCACCAGAAGGCAGTCACAGGCGTAAAAAACGCCAACCAATTAATTCTCTTTCTTACGTTGAGCAATAACATTAAAAAAATCTTTTGGAGAAAAACACGACAAGCCTCTCCAGTCCAACTGCACCTTTGCACAATAGCGAAAGGTAACCTAAGCAAGCGAGCGTCTTGTCCTGAGCCCAGAACCCTAACGTGGTTACCGCCCCCTGCCTGTCCCTCTCGGGACAGCCGCGGTGACGGCTTCTCAGGAACCGGAGGGGTTTCCCAGGAAGGGAGCGGGATCTTGTGCTCTAGGAAGAGCCGGCCACGCCCCCCTGTGTGGTGGCCACACCCCCGAACATCACTATTCCCTGGGCAGCCCTCCGGACCAGCAGTGGTCAGACGGAATGGTTGTCACTTCCGTGGGCAAGGGCAGCCCGGGTCAGCAAAACCCAGCGTGCGCCCACCCGCCATGCCCTCTGGCAGCGCCGGTACGCGGCCTGCCTCACACGAATCTGCAGTGTTGGGGGGGGGGGATGGACCAAGTGTGCGGTGAGTGGAGGAGGAGGCGCTTCTTCCTCGCTCTTCTGTTTGCAAACGGCCTAAGTGTTGGAGAGGACAGTGACAGGAAACCCTGAAACCCCTCACAAAACGTGGCATCCTGCGTGTCCCTGAGCACACAGACGCAGGCCACGAGCCGTGAGCTCCTGCAGAAACTTCTAGTTCATGCGTGTAGGCACTGGGTCATGCCAGGTAGGCAGAGGGTTCCTACCCCATGGACCGCACTGGTCAACTTGCAGACACAATCTAGTTCAAAGGCAAATAGGGACGGAATTCTGCAACTGAGTGCCAGGGGAGAAATACAGGAATTAATAATGAATGACAATAAAGCAAGGTTCGTAACAGAAGCATGTCCAAGCATCGGCGGAAGTGGAATCTCAGGCAGGTCAGGAACATCAACCAGAATTCACGTACGACAGTCTCTGCCGCCTGCAAGAACATAGGGACCCCGGTCAAACCGATCGTTGCTGGTGATACGTGTTTCGGTCAACTCTAAGGAGAGTCCACCGCCCTGTGGTGTCGAGGACAGGACAGTCAGGGCCGGGACCTCGGAGGGCCGGAGGTCGGAGGCAGGGAGTTCCGTGAGGGCCATCCTCAGAAGCGCCTGGCGTGACTAGGAAATGACGCGCAGCAGTAAACTGTGGGGGAATAAACGGCAAAGTGTGAATGCACCCCCGGAAAACCAACGTCGCCGTGGCATGCACCGTCCAGGCCCTGGGGACTTAGCAGCGCACAGAGAAGGAGCACCAGCCAGACCCTCCCCTGGGGTCCCTGCGCTTCCGTCCATCTCTGCCTATGGCAGCAGTGGAAAGGGCCTCGTGGTCCAACGGGCACACCTCCATCCTCCAGAAGAGCGATGTTATGGGCATCTTCGCTCTCGCTGTTTCGTTTAGGTTGTCAGATACAACTATCTGGAGTTGACACGAGATCTTCAAGTCTCTGCTGGCTGAGACAGCAGCCAGCTGGTTGGCAAGCTTTGCTGATTTCCGTGGTGTAAATAGCCCCTCCTGTGGCTTTCCAGCCACGGCCATCAGGTGCTGAGTTGGGGGTTAGGGAGAGGTTCCCAGCAGCAGACTGCTACACAGGAGTTTGACTGTTACCTACTGTTGAGTCGTACTCATGCGATTCACGTAGATAAGCTCAAGAACACAGAAACAGTTCAAGGTAGTAAGCATTGAGGAAGTGGTGAGTTTTCAATATTTGTTACTTCTGTTTGTAGTATTACTTATTTAATTGTAAGCTTACATAATGTACTCTTTAATAATGGTTGTATTTAGTGATTGGCTTGCAACGTTTCTGAAACTGCAACAATGTGTCCAGGCCCTGTGCCCCTCCTCCCACTCCTGCCCCAGTGAGCTGTAACTGAGTTGTTCCATCTCTCTCCAGTGAGAGACACAGTAGCTTGTAAGTAAAGGACTAAAAAAAAATAATGAGCGAAAGGAAACGAGGCCGTCAGTCTCCTTTTCTAACTAACGCAATAACATGGCTCCGTCACAGTTCTGCCTGCTTTGCATCTAAGGAGAATTCCATCTGCAGCTCAGATTGGGTGAATGAATGGTCACCAAGGTCGATACTAGCAGGCTAAGCATTCGGTTCCACTTTGTCGAGTGTACGTCTCAGCAGGGGCGGACTCTGCTCCCACACTGGCCGATTTCCTTCCATTTTACCCATTTCATGAGCAGAGCCCTTTGGTCCCCACCCCCTTCCTGTTCGCTGGCCGTGACGCCCTCTACCGGGGCCGCAGGAGCAGCTGCATGGCCGGCTCCCTCGCAGGGGACGGAAAGTGGCGAGTAAGCCCAAGGCGAGGGCCAGAGCGCGGCCCTGGGCTGGACCCTGACATCCACACGCTGGCAGGGTGTCCAGGGGGCTTCCACGACAGGCGGGGCTCTCGGAACCACACCGTCTCGCAGATTTGGGCTTAGCTACTTTGCTTTGAAACAGGCGACCTGGTTAATTTTGGTGTAAATTTCAGAGCACGACGTTAGGTGACTTGAAAGCCGGTCGGTCCCAGCGTAAGGGCGTCAGCCAAATTCCTGTCCTGTCTTCTCCAGCTTCGTGCTGTCTGCTCAGGCAAGTTCACGGCTGCTCCGTGGGCACAGCCCTCGCCACGCACCTGGGCCCCCTGCCGGGACGCCGCCGAGCTCTGCGCGAGGTGTTCCTGCACCCTCGTCCGCCTGCCGAGCCACGCTGCCTGTTCCGTGAGTGATTACTGCCGTTGCTATGGATTTCGCATCGAGCAAACTCCAATTCCTCTCTTCTAATTGGAAATGCGTGGTTCGATTCTCTGAGTTCATGTCCTTGTTTTAGAATTGCTTCGAAGTTCTGTAGAATGAGAAGCTGACAACCGATCGGCTAGTAGCATCACGGCAGCTCTCGAACTCCACGTGTCCCTCAGAACGGGAGACGATGACCCCCTTTTCCCTTCAAAGTCGGCTGCCAACGACCCTGGACACATACATCGAAGGAGAGGCTGAACCGCTTAAGGCTGGTGGAGGGAAACACGGAAGACAGTGACTCTCGGGAGAGAGTTCAATGGACAGATGAAAGGCAAACTGAGGCACTGGGACGTGGGCTCCCTGTGCGCCGTTCTAAGTCCCCAGGGTCTTCTCATCGGAACATGTCATCGCGGAAAGGGGCGCATAACCAGTTCTGCAAATCTCCAAAACAAGTAACTCGCGGCAGTTAGCGGGGCAGGCTCCACCCGCGCCATTTCACAGCGAAGGCGCAACCGGCATCGCATGCAAGCGGAAAGCAGGCTTGTTAGAGAGTTAGGGGAGAACACCCACCCACACGCGTGATGCCAGTTCCGACGTGCGCCCGAGCGCCCGCGTGCACGGCTGCCCAGCGGCAGTTAACAGGGAAGCTTCTTCAGAAGGAGAAAGGGTTACAGGACACGGAGCCGAACACCACTGCGCTGCTTGACCACAGTTACGTTCGCACACATCGCCCCATTCGCCACGACCGCTGAGCCGCGGCCGGGAGCCGGTCCACGGCGGGGCCGCACGCAGCGAGTATTTACCGGCGCCGACTCCACCGGCCGGCCCGGCTGCGGCCGCCAGGGAGACGCTGGCACCACAGAGCAGCCAAGAGGAGGCTCCGTTCTGCACCAGGTGGTGGTGGACACAGCTTCCCACCTGCCTGGAGCTGACATCGAACGGCTACGTTTTGTCTATTGTAAGTTCACTTTGCAAGGGATACAACTGTACTTCCTGTAGCAGGCGGTGCTCGTCAATGAGATAGGAGGTTCCAGAGAGTTACAGGTCAGGCGCGTGACTTTGCCGGCCCTCTTCTGCTCTCCCCTTAGCTGCACGGGTCGTCGGGAAAGCAGACCCTCCAGGCGCTGGGCACTGAGCGGGCCCTGCCTACTGCTGGGGCATTTCTGGCGGCTCCTCTGGGCTGCAGAGCAGGAAGTGCCAGATGCGGGCGGAAGCCAGGCCTGCGTTAAAATCGCCCTCCGAGGACCACGGCTGCTCGGCCGTTTCTGACTCTCAGAGGCATGGCCACACTGTCTCCGAGTCACCTACTCACTCGTCACCACCGACACCTCTCCGCACCACTTATCACATGTCTGACACGCTCCAGGCTGCAACCAGGTTGGGGGCAGCAGGCCTGGTGCGGGGGTCCCCGCCAGCTGCCTACTGGCTGGGAGTTCCCACATTTCCGAGAAGCCGAGCTCCAGTGTCAACCAACACAGTGACATCTGTCCGCACACCTGGGGAAACCCGACCCGACCCTGAATTATCCGCAGTGACCCTGTCCTTCCCGGGGACTGGGGCCATGCGGTGCCCAGCTACGGTCAGCGAGGCCTCGCCGATACCACAGCTGGGGGCTTCCGGGGAAGGTCTCCTTTTCCGTGGAACTATCAGAAGAGATGGTCTCTCTCTTCTCCCCCTGAAAACTCAGCCACAGCCCCCTCGACCTCGGCCTGGGGAGGTCAGCCGCCAAGAGGACACAGAGACGAGACAGAGAAGACCTCCACCCTCGATCACAGCTTCAGGCTTCGGAAGAATGTGACGTGCCGGGAACCCGCTCTGTGGGTGACAGCAGCAGCCCCGGGGGAGGCCACCGAAGCTGGTGGCCGTGAGCTGAAACCCAGCGCCCCAGACGCGAGACGCTCGGGGCGGTCTGAGCCTCGGCTGACGCCCTGGAAAAACCCGTTTGCATTCAGAAGCACATCCAGCGTCCGGATGATCAAACGTGTTTTAAGGCTGGAACGAAGCATTCGTGAAGGAGGAGGACACGGGTCAGGGTGACCTTGCCTGGAGGAAGCCGCTTCACCCAGAAGGGGGCCGTGAGCAGGTCTGCGTTTCCAGAGAGGACAGGAAATGCCGCAACGGCCCGGCGCCAGAAAAGAACGAGCTTCCTGGCGCTCCTGTGGGCACCAGCTCCCCCCCCCCCACCGGGGCGGAGCGCAGGGCGAGGTGACGCGCGTGGAAAACGCGGCCCAGGGCACGCCTGCTGCGGGACGGGGCCGCCCCGATGGAGACGCACGCAGGCGTGGCGGCCAGGTGATGCCCGGCGAAGACACGGACAGAGTTCAATACGCAAGACGTGCCCCATCTGGAGGCGGGGATGCCACACGCGGTGCTTCTCAGCATCCAAAAGAAGGCGCAGGACACGGCGTGAGCCCGATCTCACACCCCGCGGGACAGGACGGGAACAAGAGGAGCCTTTCACGCTGCCTAGGGCTGCGCTCACACCCAGCAGTCCCTCCTTCTGGTGCCTCAGCCCCCCTCTCTGCAGAGCCGCGGGGCTCGTGCTGGCCCCCCGGCCACACGGCCCAGGCTCTGGCTCCCTGGCCCTCCGAGCGAGCGCCTGGGCACAGCCCTGCTCTACACCCACCGTTTCCCGGCGTGAGCTCACGGCCAAGTCTACTTGGCTGCGCTGTCACTACCTGCAGACGCTCTGAGGTTAGTTCTACCTAACGTTCTCTGTCTCCACCCACCGGGCACGGCTTTGGCTGAGGTCTAACCACAGTTGGAACGATTAAGGGGTCAAATCACTTTTTACGGGCCCCCGCACGCACTCACTGGCGACCAGGACACATTGCTTTGAGCATTTGGAAGGTGAAGCTGGAGAAGAAAGGCACAGACACCCCGGGGTGAGAATGGAAAGTCTGGAAACCCAGCCCCGACACGAGGGACCAGAGAGGTGAGTGGTCGACACACACGGACAAGAAGACGAGGAGCACATACGTGTGGGCCTCAGGTCGCAGGCCTCGGGAGCAGCGCCTTCCACGGGGAAGCCGAGAGGCTCTGCCACGTCTGTGTCGGGAGGAGGGTAGGGCGGGGGTGGGGGGAGCACTAACTGGGGGGGCCCCCGAGCAGTGCCTCTGGGAGGCTTTTGTGGCACCTGCCGTCCAACACCTGATGGAATCAAGGAGGGTTACTGCAGCAGGTTAAGACCAGAGGCTCCCGCCCTCCAACAGAAGGCACATTGCCATCATCACCCCTCACCAGTTCCAACCACACCCTGCACCAAGTCCAACCACAGCCACCACCAGATCCAACCACACCCTGCACCAAGTCCAACCACAGCCACCACCAGATCCAACCACACCCACTACCAAATTCAACCACAACTTGCACCAAATCCAATCACACCCTGCTCCAATTCCAAATCTCATCCTGCACCAAATCCATCCATACTCACTACCAAATCCAACCACACCCTGCACCAAATCCAACCTCACACACCACCAAATCCAGCCACACGTGGCTTCAAATTCAACCACAGCTGACACCAAGTTCAACCACACCATGTACTAAATCCCTCCTCACCCAGCCCCAAACCCAAACATGCCTGGCAGCAAATCAACATCACTCAAAGTTTAACATTTCACACGCATGGTGCACGATCCTCTGGCCCACTTGGAAACACCTGCTCAGTTGCAATTGATTTCCGGCAGGCCCAACTATGTTTAAACGCTGGGCTTGGAACTATTCTTAAAAGTGCCCTAACATTCTCCATCGAGGTCAAAGGAACTGGCTTTCCTCGTGTTGGTCCATTCCAGGCGCACGGGTTTGTTTTTCCCGTTGCTCTCACTGCCTTTCCGTGCCCCCTCTGTTGCGATGGGCTGACCCTGACTTCGCTGACCTCTGACTGAGCTGACCTCCTTACGCCTCCGCACTGTCAACCTGCTCTGCTGTTTAAGGCGACCGTGTTCAAACTCCGTCTAGAAGAGGGTCCCGAGTTGGAGAGTTTACACACCGGGGGTCCCTTCGCAATTCCACACAAAACTAAGGCTTTCTTCTGTTCATACAATTTCGGAAAGTCCGTGACTTCGTCAGGGGTGCGATTTACTGGTGTCGTAAGTCATGCTTCCTATCATTTCTTTTAAAAATGCTTTCGTCAAGCTTTACAGTTTAGAATCTTCTAGAAACTAATCGTTTCACTGCTTCATGCTCTTGATCAGATTATTAATAAGAATATTGAGCGGCATCATTTCTTCATCAAGAGACACACCCATTCATTCCAGCTCCTGGTCACAGTTCCTTAGACACGGGAGACAGTGATTTCGCCACGTCCACACATCGTCTCCCGCCTCCACGGGCCTGGACGCCGGGAGCAGCGTGAACGGGCGCTGCCCGGCCTGGGCGCAGCCCACGGGACGGACCGGGTGGCCGCCAGAAGCTTATGTCTGTCTGCTATGACATTTGGGTCAGGACCCAAATCTAGCCAGCTAATATTTCTGAGTAGAAAAAGATGCTCCATCTTTATACCTTTTAACTAAAGCATAGGCTTTGGCTGTAAGTTCTCCTCGTGGCGATGTCAGTGTGCTTTTCGTTCATGGGGATTGGTGGTGGGGAGAGCAGTCTGCCTCGAAATGTCCACCAAGACCTTCTCTGTCCCCCTGCGACCTCAGAGGAAGGTGCGTCGGCCCCCTCTGACCTCCCACGTAAAAGTTTTTGGACCAGCAGGAGAGCTCCGCAGTGAGTTGCCACCAGCCACACCTGTGCTCTGTGGCACGTTCCCGCGCGAGGGGATTTCCCGTCCCGTTTTCTACGTTCAGACGCCCACCCCGCTTCGTGCCCCACCCCGGACCCGGCTCTCTGAGCACGTGGGGCCCAAGGCCTTGGCCCTTCGGGTTTGCGTCAGGAGGTCCCGCTGGTGCGGACACGGGCGGTGTGGCCTGAGGACCGGCCTGACCTAGCCATGTCCCCACTGCCACGTGAAGTGGACGCTTCCTAGAATTTCTGCAAGGAACACTGAATCTGCAGGCTGTTGCCCCTTCGTGAAAAGGTGGGGAGACGGGGGCTTGGGGGGGCTGGGGTCTCCTCCTGAAACAGGAAGAGATGAGGCTTATTTCAGTGAGCTACTGAGCATGCTTTCTTTAAGCCTGCGCCGATTTCCCTCCGGAAACAGGGTGCACGGACGTGAAATGCAGGTGATTGCTCCTTAGGGTCATCGATTCCCGGGCCGTGAGGTGCCCTGACGTCAGCAGCGAGGGGCTGACGAAGGGGAAATGCGGACGCACGGCCGAGCCGCTCTCGCTGCGGCTGCACGCACTGACAGGCACCGCTCGGCCCGGGAGCCTCTGCCCTGGGGGACGGGGGGGGGGGGGCTGCAGCCGTCGAGGCCAAGGCAACACGTGGGGCGACAGGCGGTGAGAGGGCGTCAGAGCAGCCACCTGACCGCTTCCGTAACGGGCTCCGATGCGCCTTCGGCTGCGGGGTTGCCTCAGGCCCCCCTGTCCTTGCAGAGCCGCTTTTGCGCTGCATTGGGGGAGCGTCACCATGAATGGTGTGAGAATGAATGAACCGTCCAGGCGGGTGGAGACGCCCGTCCCTTCTCTCCCCGTCCCTGTCACACGGGGGCAGGACTTAGGTCTCTGCTCAGAGACATGACTACTCTCTCCTCTTTCCTCTGGACTCTGGTTTTCCTTCTTTCCCCCTGAAATATCGGGGCCTTCGCAGCGTAAGTGAAAGGTGTGTAAGTGGAGATCCGTTTCAAACAAAGTGGTCAGAAAGGACCCAACTGCTGTCAGCCGAAATCTGAGCTCGAAGCCCGGGGCGCACGCGTCACCGGGCGCGCATCTCGCTTGCTCAGAGACCCAGGCCACACACCCGCAGTCACGCTGTCCACGCCAGCCCTCCCCCACCGCCCGCCTCCTGCGTGAACGCCCAAGGCCAGCCCGCTGGTGTCCACACAGCCCCTCGTTAGCGTCAACACGTTCCGAGTTAATGCCAGGCCAGCGGCGGCCGCGAGGTTAGTGGCAGCGCTAGGGTGGCAGGCAGAGCCACCCGAGGGGGGTGGCGGGCGGGCCGCAGGCCCCTCACTCACCCGTTGTGCTCTTCCGGTTCTCCTCGCGGTCCTGGGTGCGCGGGGGCACCAGGGGGCTGGGCGGCGGGGGCGCCGGGGCCCGCCTCTTCTTCTTCTGCAGGTCCATCTGGGACCCCAGTGACATCTGTGGAATGCAAAGGAACATCCGTGTCAGGGCCCCTGCTGGGGTGCGGACATGCCAGCTCGGGGGACCCAGTGCTCTCAGGAGGGCTGCCCCTCCTGGGCCCGGGGGTCTGGGTGGACAGGGCAGGCTTGCTGTGTCACTCCGGGGTGGCCCCGCGGTGACCAGGGAAGTTCAGAGACACCCACCCAGGACCCAGACCACCGAGTCAGCAGCGTGGTAATGCCGCAGCATGAAGGTGAGAAAGGGGGTCCTTCGCTCCCAACGACACGCGAGGAAAAAACACTTTTTCTGGAAGCTGCATCAAGAGCTTCCCTGACGGTGCCCACGCAGAGGAAGAAAAAAATCCGTACACGTCGTTTCGAAGGTTTGGAAAATTACATACACACGCAAAAGGGAGGGGGAAGTCCCTTCATTTACACTCAGTTTGACTGCTAACTCTTGGCATACGTTTTGCTGGTGCTTAGTTTTCCAAAACTCATATTTCTTTCTTCCTTCTATACTATATTATTACCTACGCAAAATTAAAAAACAGTAATTACACATCATTGTATAAATGACACAAAAAACCCTCTGTATTTTACGTAAAACACAGACATAAGAAAAAGCCAAATAGTTCCACAAAGCTCAGAGTCTAACCAGCAGCTTCTGGTCCACCCCCCCCCCCCCACCGCAGCCCCAACCGCTTCAAACTCCTTTTTCTTTTAAAATTGACTCTATTTTCACAAATAATAAACTTATTTCTTGACTTTTTCCATGTTAGATATTGGCTTCCTAGCGCACGCAAGGGTTTAGTTCTTTGACACACACACACTTTTCCTCCCAATTCCCCAATCTTTTAAAAAGTCGCAGCACGAGGCTTCAATCCCCGACTTAGTTACACACACAGAGTTTCGCGGACAGCACAATTCTGCAACCCAAATTTCCCCAGCTGAGACAGGCAATGTGTCTGTTGCCGGCATTTCTTTCTAGCCTAGTTTTTGTTTTCTCTGAACCTGATTTGCTTTCTCGCTGAGTTTCCTAGAATTTCCTCCCCCACCCCACGCTTTTTTTTTTTTTTTTTTTACCATTTGCTTCTTGGATCCTCGGCCTTTTTAAGAAGTCACGTCTTCACGGGCCTGCGAACCAGACGATCGCGGTTCGATTCCCAGTCAGGGCACATGCCTGGGTTGCAGGCCAGTTCCCGGCAGGGGACACACGAGAGGCAACCGTACATTGATATTTCTCTCCCTCTCCTTCTCTCCTACCCTTCCCCTCTAAAAGATAAATAAATAATAAAAAATTAAAAAAAAAAAAAAAAGAAGTCACGTCTTCATTTTCACGAAGCGCAACCTCTACCAGCTTTCCGAGACAAGACGCGTGTGAGGTGAAGCTAAGAGACCTTGAAAATCCAGAAGTGTTTCTCTTCCGCCCCCAACAGTCAGCAGGGTTGCGTATGGGGTCCAGGGTTCTAATTAGCGCCTCTCAAATGCTGACTCATTACCCACCGGCTCGAGGCGCACCGGGGCCTCCCTGTGGACTTGCTTCCCTCTGCAGGAGGGGGGGGGGAGCTGTCTGCCCCGGGGCCCTGAAATCTCGTCACGCGGGTCCTTGGTGGGGTCCTCCCCCGCTGTCTGCGCACCTGCAGTACCTGACACCTGCGTGCCCCTTAGTTCTGCAGAGCGCTCTGGTGTTACGCCTCTGTCGGGGTTCTGATGCCTTGAACCACTGAAGGTGCTAATTCCGTTTTCTAATTTTTCTGCGATATTCTTGCCTACTTCCAAAAATACTCCTCTTTCTTTCTTGGGAATTTCCTCTACTTCATTTACCACCGTTTGTGAACTTACAAAACCCTGTGGCTGCACTTTTATTTTGCAAAAGCCTTTTGGTTCTGGAGTTTTAAATATCAATAGTATCGGGTCTCCTGGACACAATACCTTCCCTTTCAAACAGGTACATCTTTTGAAATGTTTTTTTATTTCATTTCCTCCTACTTTATGCCTTGTCTTTTACTCCAGGTCCCTCCCCCCCCTTTGTCTTGGCCTCTGTCAGTCACCCTGGGACCTTTCCTCCCTAGCTGACCGCTCATCAGCGTGTTTCTGTGGACGGGTCGGCGGGAGCCGGCAGGGGCCTGGCCAGGAGCCTGGCCAGCTCCCTGGGGATCCCTGAGTAGCCAAGGCTGGTCCTTTCCACGCAAGGGAGCCTCCCGGTCTCCTGCCGGAGGGGGCAGCTGGCTTCCAGAGCAGGGGTTGGGGGTGAGGCTGGGTCCGGGTCAGCACGCGGAACGCGAGTCCCTCCCTGTTTCGGGTGCACTCAGCGCGTCTGGGCCCCGGCGGCGTCGGAGTTTCTAGGTTCCTTCACGTCCACCGTTGCAGGGCCAACCCCTGGCTGCCTGTGGCGGGCTGCGTCTGCGGGAACTCCCCGTCACACACCCAAGTCTCCACCCTTCGTCAGCGGCTCCTCACGCTGGGGGCAGGGGGCTTCTGCCTCCCCCTCCTGCGCGGTCCAGAGGCCAGGTCTCTCCCGGTGGGCCCTCCGCCCGGCGGTCAGCCCTCCGCCTCTGTCCATTCTCGTTCCGAAGTCTCCGCTGAGCAGGGCTGCGACTCCTTCTCCCTCCTCCTCCGGGTGGTGCGCTAATCCTTGCTTATTCATCCCAGCGGGGGTTCCGGAGGAGGGAGGCAGGCCAGCCCGCTGCTTAGCCAGCGGCTGCCTGGTCCGCCCTGCACCCCACCACCAGCCTTCATTCCATCAGCCCCTCGTACTTGGGTGGAACATCAAGGCGCTTTGGTTTTGGCTAAACGCGCAGAACACTCTTGTGATTGTACCTGTCCCATCTGCCTTTTTCCCTTTGCTTTCTCTTTTCTCCGTTCTCCCCTCCCTCCCTCCCTCCCTCCTTCCTTCCTCTTCTCTCTCTCTCTCTCTCTCTTCCCGAGTTTTCAATAAATCCCTTTACTGCAACTGCAGAGGTAAAGAAGAACAGTAACCCTGAGAAACGTCAGGGTCTAAAACGGCTTCCCCGATTTAGGAATCCCTGCTCTGTGGCTGGCTCGCAGCGAGTTTGTGATGAAGCCCCGGTGCCTCTGGCAGAGGGGTGCACGCCGGCTGGTCTGTTTTCTGCGAGTCCGCCTGCACTCCTGGGGCCCACGTTCTCGCTCGGGCCTGGGCTCTCGGGTGCGACGCCGCTCCACCGCCGGCGCTGCCGCGACCCTCTCCGCCTCCCAGACAAGGCGAAGAGCACACAGCCTTGGGGCTCTCTTCCCTCAGGGTTGAGATCAATCCACTGATCAATCGCCGCTGTTCCAACGCTGCGGACTTGCCCACCCGCGTTACCTTCCGGCCCACACTTCTCAGTCTCGTCTTCCAAGTCGGCGAGACAGGGTTGGAGGTCATTTGCTCCCCTGACCCTCCAGTTCCTCAGCAAGCGGCTGCCTCCTTGTTCTGCGCCAGGAGCTGCAGTGGGTTCAAAGGCCAGGTTCCTGACCTCGCGTGTGCACAGTCTCACGAAGGAGGGAGAACTCCACCGTGTGTACATGACCTTCCAGGCCGGCGACACGGCCAAAGCTGTCCTCTGGGGCGCAGGTGGGGGGACACGGCTTCTTCCGTGAATGCACACTGGTTAACCAGACCCCTGGCAGCTCCCGGGGGCGTCTGGGTAGCGAGGGCACGCCCCGGAACTCGGCCCGCTGTCGACACCCTGTTGGACATAATCAGGAGCGGGGAGCAGGAAGGCAGCTCTGGAAAGGCAATTTGCCCACTGAACGACAGCTTTGGCTCTGCCCACGTTCCAGGATCTGGGGAAGCATCGAACGCCTGCAGCCTTTGCGGAGACGGCCCGGCTGGGTCCCCGGCACGCCTCCCAGAGCTGATCACAGCCACTCAGCAGACCTTCACGGGGCACCGCGCGTCTGTGGCTTCAGGCATCCCCTGGAGGACTTGAAATGTATCCCCCATTGATAAGGAGGGGGCTTCCTTATATCTGGAAAGGTTCCTCGTATCTGCCACTTGGTGGGTTTTATTTTCTGCACCCCAACACCAGCTCCCTGGGGCGCCACTGCTGACCCCCACAGCGCGGGGCAGCCACTGCCAAGCGGGATCGCAGACCGATGATGACTGTCCCCTGCAGCCAGGGCCACAGGGCTCCAGGGAGTGGTCCCGGTTCCCATTTCAGCTGGCGCCCGTCTGGGGAAGTTGTCCTTTCAGATTTATTTATTTATTTATCTTTAGAGGGGAAGGGAAGGAGAGAGGGAGAGAAATATCAATGTGCGGTTGCCTCTCGTGTGTCCCCTGCTGGGAACTGGCCTGCAACCCAGGCATGTGCCCTGACTGGGAATCGAACCGCGATCCTCTGGTTCGCAGGCCCGCGCTCAATCCACTGAGCTACACCAGCCAGGGCGGAAGTTGTCCTTTTTAGTGCGTTCGTCCATTTCACCTAAGTGTGCGAAAGTGTTGGCGTAAAGATCACACTTCCCTTACTATCTTTCAGTGTTTACGGACGCACATGAACGGGTTGTCTTTCCTTCCCGGTACTGGTGGTTTACATTCTCCCTCTTCTTTCTGAGATCGGTCTGGATACGAGTCTGTCATCTGGTGGATCATTTCAATAAAACAGCTTTGTGTTCATAGATCTCTTCTATGATCTTTTTGCTTTTGGTTTTACTGGATTCTATATCATCTTTTTTTTTTTTTTACCATTTTTCCAGCATCTTAAAATATAATCTGAATTTTTTTATTTTTAACTTTTCTTCTTTTCTAATAAACATTAAAGTCATATTTTTTCCTACAAGCATTGCTGTAAATATATCTCACAAATTTTATATGTTGTGCTTTTATTTTTATTAAATTAAAAATAGTTTCAAATTCTCTTTGGTACTTCTTCATTGAGACATAATGGACACATGACATCGTGTGAGTTTAAGATGTGTCCCCGGCTGATTTGATTTCTGTACACATTGTACAAGGATCACCACCACAAGGCACCCGTCAGTTCACACATTTTTTTGTGAGGATATTTAACTTCCGGTCTCTTACAAACTTGCGAGTATACAACGCCCTACTGTTAACTGTAACCACCCTGCGGGGCATTACGCCCCTGGAAATGACTTTCGTTACAGCTGAAAGTTTGTAGCCTTTGATGCACTTCAGCCCCAGTCCTGGGCAACAGCCCTTCATTCTGCTGTACTTCGGTGCGTCTTTTTAGAGTCTGCATGTCAGTGAGGTGACGCAGTATCCGTCCTGGTCCGTCCGGCCCATTTGACGTAGTACGATGCCCCCCCCCCCCGGGTCCATCCGTGCTGTCACAAGTGGTGGACGTGCCTTCTCGTCTGTGGCTGATTAGCCCCCACACACGCCCCACGCTCCCTGACTGTTCTTCTGGCGGCAGGCGCTTAGGCTGTTTCGGGTCTTCGCTCTTCCGAACGATCCCGCAGGGACCCTGGGGGGAAGGCGTCTGGTCCAGATCCTGACTTCATTTCCTCCAACTAGGAACCCAGGAGCGGGGATGCTGAATCCTAGCGGAGTTCTAACTTTAATTGTTTGAGGAGCCTCCATACCGTTCTCCACGGGGACTGCACCAGTTTATACCCCCACCCACGGTGCACGAGGGTTCCGGTCCCTCCAAAGTCTCGCCCACACTGTTCTCATTCTTTTCTACAGCAGCCATCCTAGCGGGTGTGAGGTGGTACCTCACTGTGGCTTGATGAGCATCTCCTTAACGACTGGGGACGCTGGGCGGGTTTTCGGGTGCTGCTAATCGGCTCTCGTGTCTTCTCTTTAGAGAAACGTCCATGCACGTCTTTTGCCCGTTTTCCGCCAGGTTGTTTGTTGCCGGTTGTTGAGTGACAGGAGCTCTTTGCAGGTTCAGGATGGTAACTCCTCGTCAGACAGGTCGCTACCGCCGTTGGTTAGCTCACTATTAACAGGGGAGGGAAGCAGAGGGGGCTGGACCCTGCTGAGCACCATCAGCCCGGCGGCCCGCGCCTGCCTGCCAGCCTCTGCCCCCGTCTGGCTGGTTGCCTTTCTCATTCTGTTGAGCACGTTCCTTGGGTCACAGAAGTAAAAGCTTCGCAGAAACTAAAACAGCATGAGTTTGGTTGAAGAGTAAATCAAATGTTTCTAAAGATGAAAGTCACTTCATCACAGGGAACCCAGATCAGCTGGGCCCGGACGCTCAGGCCGAGGTGGCGCTTGGCTGGAACTCTGCACCCACTTTGGGGCCCCGGGGGCTGGACGCCGCCTTTGCGTGGAGCTAGGGGCCTTTCCTACCGTGAATTTCAAGTGTCGGTTGTCATCCTAAAACCCCCTTGGCTGAGTGCTGGTTATCAAGGTGCTTGGAAAGAATCATGAAAATACTCAGATGGAAAGAAGCAAACTAAAAAGGTAAAAACGAAATCACACTCCCGCCAGTATCCCTTTACAACGAGAAGCTGGCACGACTGACAGGCAAAACCCACGCGCCAAGCAGCATCGGAGCCCGAGGCTGCGAACTGTGTGTTTGCACAGCGGCTGTTTAAACAGCTCGACGAGGATGCGAAGCCCGGCCTCTCGTCCCGGGACAGGCAGCGAGTAGGAACGGGGCAAGCCTGACTTTCGTTTTGATTTTGTCAGGGGCCCTCTGTAAAATGTCACGCACGCCAAGGACAGCTAAAAATACATAGGGCTCTAATCTCCAAACGAACACCGGCCTCTCGGGCTGCAAGTGTCCAGGGGGAACGAATCCACAACAGAAGGTGGATGGGAAGCAGGGAAAGGGGCTGCGGTTTCCTTTCGCCAGGAGCGCAGAGGCCAGCCACCCGGTTATCTGCGCCCGAGGAAGTGGCTCTGCCGCCCGAGGGCGGCTCTCACAGCCCCGCAGCGGGTCCGGAGGTTCCCAGGGCTGTTTGTCTTGGCGAAGGAAGTCCACTTCCCGAACACAATGCAGCCTCCTCCGCCCCAGACCCACGGAGCAGGGGACGGTCCCCAGTCCCCCAGCGGAACTCCTTGGCGCCTCCGCTTCCTCCAGCCTTTTGAAAAGGATTGTTCTGTGCCACAGTAACTTTCATATTGGCTTTTTCCTGTCCTCGGACAGAGGCAAAACCTGTCCTCGGCCGTGGATGGCGAAAGGACCGCACGCAACTCCACGGCTTGGCTCCGCCCTCGTTTTGTGCCTTTACTATGCGGGCAGCTCTGCTTTCTGTCCGGGACATCTGAAGGTGAAATGACACCTTTATTTTTTAAAATGCGGACGCCAAGGCAGTTTGGCCGGATCCAAAACACCCGCACACAGTCCTTCACTTGATTTATCCTTCATGTCTGTTGAGACTTTGGAAGCCCTAGAACATAATGATTGGGCAGATAAGCAGGTTTTTGGAAATTGGGACAGCGCCAAAAAATGCAGGCGGCGTCTCCAAAGGTCAGCAGATGTGCACATCGGAGCTGCAGCGGTAGATATTTGCAGGGGGTGTGGCCACACCTGCAGCATAGGATGGGCACTTCGTGTCTTTTTTTTAATCCTCACCCTGGGTTGTGCTTATTGATTTTAGAAAGAGAGGAAAGGGGGGGGAGGGGGGGAGAGGGAGAGAGAGAGAGAGAGAGAGATCTCGTCTCCCTCGCGCATGCCCCTACCAGCTCTCAAACCAGCGACCTGTCGCCTTACTGGACGAGGCTCCAACCCACTGAGCCACCGGCCAGGACCCTGCCTTACTTTCAGAAGGTGCAGGGCGGGTTTCAGACTTGCCAAGTTTTCGTCTTTGGAACTGGCTCCGTGTGCTTAGTAGCTGCACCAGGGAAACCAGGTTACACGGCGCCCCAGGGAAGCGTTCTCCAGGGGCCCCCAGTTCACGCTACGTCCTTGACAAAGGTCGGGCGTGGCGGCGCTCTGGTTCCGCCCTGATGCCGCCAGCCGTCCCCGCTGCAGAGTCCCTTCCCTGACGCGCCGGGTGGGCGGCGGAGGGGGCCGCCGTCAACGCGCAGCGCCAAGAACAGCTCTCCCGCACGTCACAGCGCATGCGTCTGTCCTTCCTCCAGGGTTTCTACGAGGTTCTACTCCCCGAGTCTCGATGCTGCAATAGCCAGCCCGCGACGTCCCTGCTAGTGACATGCAGACGCGGAGGGCTTCTTCCACTTCAAACACGCGCTGCATTGGAGAGCCGCTCCCTGGCGGCTCCGGGCGGCAGAGGGGGCGTGCACACACCTGCACAAGCTCCCACCTCGCGGCGCCGGCCCCACGGCGGGGCGGAGTGGAGGAGATTCAAGCCAGCCTATGCTTCCCCCGCACAGCGCCACCTGCTGGCCACGTGGTTCCCTCTACGCCGGCAGCACCCAGGCACCGAGCCCCCGCAGGCCAGGCGTCCAGCTGCCGTGGCCGCCCTTCCCGGGTCTGCCTCCGTGTTGGCCTCGGGGCGGGGAAGGGAAGAACGGCGCCTCCTGCGCAAGGACGCAGGCAGGCTAACTCGCGGGAGAGGAGGCTGGGTCTCTGCCTGGAGCCTACGGCACAGCGGGGACTGAACCACAGTCGGGCCGTCATCACTGGATGTGTTCTGCCCCGGGGCCCAGCTGGCTGAGACCTCTCTGCCGCGCAGCCATGGAAGGGGCTTCTGCTGGTGAGTGGGCTTCTAGGTGCCTGGCCCGGCCCGGTGGCCTTGGCCCCGAACTGATCTAACAGTTAAAACCCCACTGACCAGAGAGGATCGCCTCTCCCCATGACCCTGCCTGCCCCCGACCTGGAAATAATTTACAAGGGGGGCCCTCACCCAGGCCAGTCTCTGGCCCCTGAGCCAGTCAACACCGATGGTTTCCCCCCACCTGTCCTGGGCCATCCTGTTGTGTGTGGGGGACAGGAATGGCCTATCACAACAAAATATTGGAAGATTTTAAAGGACTGAAATGTACTCATCCTTGAATTCCTTAGGGCCAAGAAACTCGTTCGCACATCAACAGGAACTTGGTTTCCCTCCATCATGAACTGGAATCTGTCCCCTAAACTCACCTGCTGGAGCCCTGACCCCCAGGACCTCAGCCCGTGACTGCGTTTTGAGGTGGGGTCTTTGAGGGGTAGTTAAGGTACAATGAGGCCACCCGAGTGGACCCAATCCAACAGGACCGGAGTTCTTATAAAAGAGGAAGAGACAGCAGCGGCACAGGGACACGTCACATCCGGGGGACACGGTGAGAAGGTGGCCGTCTGCAGGCCGAGAGAAGAGGCCTCGGGAGAAACCAGCCCTGCACCCAGTTCCCGCGTGCGTCGGGCGGTGTCTCCATGCCACCGAGCACCTCTCGGACACCCTCCAGGCACCCAACAAGCCAACCCGGTTCTCACACCGTCCACTCACAGACGGACAGCATCCCATCCCGCCGGTCGAGGGCTCAGGACCGCGAGACACCCCCAGCCCCTGATTCCAGACGCCAGTTACACGTCCACCTCGCGCTTCGGAGCGACGGGCTGCGGACTGGAGGTTCCCCGGGCCCCCGCGGTGGGTGCGATCGCTTCGCCAGAGCGGCTCACCAAACTCGGAGAAAGGGTCTCCTTACTCGGCCACTGGTTTCTCGCAAAGGGTCACAGCTCAGGAAGAGCCAGATGGAAGAGAGGCTCAGGGCCAGCTGCGGCGGGAGGGGTTCGGGGCTTCTCAGCCTCCCCCAGCGCCGAGCTCCCCAAATTGCCACGTGTTCACCAGCCAGGAAACTCTGAATCCTGTTATGTGGGGGTTGATGGAGGCTTCATTACGCAGTCGTGGCTGATTAAGTCATTGCCAATGGAATTGAACTCTAGACCTCCAGTCCCTCTTCCTTCCCCGGAGGTGGGGTGGGCGGGGCTGAAAATCCATTCACATGGAGGGACTTTCCAGAAGTCGCCATTAACATAAAAAAGAACGCTTATTACTTCCTCCTCACCTAGGAAGTTCTAAGGGTTTTGGGAGTTCTGCTGCAACAGGTCCCATCGATGACAAGATACATTGTTTTTTTGGGGGGTGGCTGGGGTGGAGGGCTGGGGTGGGAGTAAAAGACAGAAAACTGTACGAGATCAACAATTAAAATAAAAATTTAAAAAGATAAATTATTTTCTCTTTTCTTTGTGTCCGCACTCGAGGGCATCTTTTCACTGCTTTTCAGAGAGAGAGGAAGGGAGCGAGAGAGACACTGACGCACCAGGGGAGCCCCGATCGCCATCGGCACCTCCCACGCTCGCCTGGACCAGGGGCGGTGGGCACCCAACCGGCCAGAAACAAACGCACGGAGGAACCCAGAAGGTCTGTCCGGGCTCGACTCTGGGAGGGGGGCGCTCTTCCCGTCCAGACAAGGAGGGAGGAGCCGCTGGGCTGCGGGGGGCGCGGGGGCCCGGAGGGCGTGAGGGTGACCGGCGCCCGCCCAGCTCCTGTGGAGGAGGGGTGCGCCCTTGAGGTCCTGGCCTGCAGCTGAGCATCGGTGCCACCCGCCCTGCTCCTGACCCTCCTGGGAGGAGCCGGCGCGCACGGCGGAAGGAAGGGCGCCCCCTCGGTGTCCACGGCAGAGACGCGTGGTGTTCACGGTGACGGAGGGAGCAGGAGGACCGCAGCCACACCTGCGGGTCCTGGCGGCCAGTGTGAGGGAAGCACTGTCCGTGGGGACACAGGAGCCCCACCTGGACGCTGGGATCCTCTTCCTCACCAAGGTTTGTGTTCGCCTCTGACAAAGTCAGAGAGGGAACGGGTCCCCTCTCTGCACCCAGCTGGGTCCCGCCTGTTCTCCTCCGGCAGGTGAAGGAGGGACCATCCCGGCCTCCCTGGTTGAGGGCGGCAGCTGGCGGTGCCCCGTGGGACTGGAGGACAGGGCGCCAGCGGGCTGCCGTCGGCCGCGGGGCCCCTGGCGTGCCCCTCCACTGGGTGCCAGACTCAGTTTCCTCAGCTCAGCTGGAGAAGGGACGGCGTCCTCAGCAAACCTGCCCGGAAGGTTGCGGGGTTCTTTCAGACCATTTGTTGTTACAAACGGTGGAAAGGCGGGACGCCCGTGTGCATGTGACTTCGAGGAAGCGTGGCCAAGAGGCGCTGGGTCACCACACCGACCGGAAGGGTCAACGGGACGTCCAGCGAGCGAGCGGCAGACACCTGGGTCACAGAACGGCACGGCCCAGGACGGGACGGGAGAGGGGACAGGAGGGGTGCTGCGCTTTGCTGCGGCTTCTGCGCGCGCCCTTCCCCTCCCCCGTGCGAGGCCCCCGCGCCTGCAGCGCAGACCAGACACGGGCTCAGGGACGTGCCCAGCCTTCGGGCACACCTGTTGCTCCTCCCCTCGCCTGGGCCCTCAGGACCCAGCGTTGCGCATGGCGTCTGTGCCTGGCCTCGCGTCCTGCTCCTCCTCACCAAGGACGGCGGAGGCGGTCACATCGCTGTCCCCAGCTCCTCGGGCGGCCACGCCCCAGGGTCCCTGTCCCACTCTGGCAGCCTGTCTGGTCTGCACAGAGACCCTGCCCTGGCCACTCCAAGCCCCGGCACCCAGGGGAGCGTGCACATCTGGGGCTCACTGGGGGCTCTTTCCCCTTCGTGACGAGCAAATGTCCCAGGTGCTGCCCAGACTGGGCCCCCTTTTGAGGCTGGCTCCCTGACAAGGCAATTCATGACACGCCATTGGCACACAAACTCAGGAGTCCCTGCTTTCCACTGAGAGAGGCTCCGCTGACCTCCCTGGAGTCAGGTGGCCGAGACTTGGCGGACAAGGGGGCTCTGACCCAAACTCAGGTGCAGCAAGCATTCCAGCCATCGCTCGGGGCCCAGGACAGGCAGCAGGTCATCTCAGCACAGGGAGAGGGCGGTGCGGGACTCCAAGGTGGATGGCAAGGATTCCTTGTCCCTCCCGGGACCCACCTCTGGGTCCCGGAGAGGAGGCGGAGCCATTTACTCATCGGAATGGGACTTGAGGCCTCCGCTAATTGGATGTAATTATTATTGCGCAGCCCAGATGCCTGCAACTTCTCTGCCGAAGAGGCTCTCTAGATCCGTGAAAAATGCTGATGCTGAGCAGGCCCTGTCTCACCTGCCACTGGTCCAGATTCAGGACAGGGAGGCCGCAGTCCGTGGAGCGGGGTTCCCCGGGAACCCGTTGAAATGCAGCTTCTCCGGCACCACCCCTGACCGGCAGCCCCCCGGATCTCTCAGCGTGGAGCCAAGGAGAAATGAGGGGTGATCCTGACACCCCTCGGGTTTGGAAAAGACCGATTTAGCAGAGGCCGCCCTAACGGGTCCGCTGTGCCACTTCCGGCTGAACGCCCCCCACAGTCAGAACTACGTGCCAGGTCCTGGGCCGCGAGGGCAGGGCCCGGCACGGGAGGGGTGCGAACTGCCTCCCGAGAGACCGCAGGTCCCGCCGCCTGTTTGGTCCGTCTCCCAGCTGACAGGCTCGCCCGCCCGAGGGCAGCACTCGCTTCTCTCGCTGGGAAAGATCTTCGGAAAGTGCTTTTAGAAATCACAAAATCACGCCCTGGCCGGGTGGCTCAGTTGGTTGGAGCATCTGCCGGTTCACCAGAAGGTTGCGGGTTCAATCCCCGGGTGGGACGTGGGTGGGGGGGGGCAACCGACCAATGTTTCTCTCTCTTTCTTTCCCTTCCTCCCTCTCTCAAAACAACAAACGTATCTTCGGGTGAGGATGAAAAAATAGCAGGCACTAATGACCAAATATGAGTCTATAATCAGGTGACCAACACTGATACAAAGATGACATTTCTCAGAAAGTTTGAAATGGACTGGAAGATGGCTGAAATGATTCCTCCTCTATGGCCTGAGTAAGCAAAGACTGGATTTTTAATTCTAGGTAACAAGAAAAAAGTCTGCAGTTCTCGCTCGGGACGCTGCTGCTGGTAACCATGGCGCAGAAACAAGGCTCCGCAAACAAACGCCTTATCTTCACACGGAAGGAAGTTCACGAAGAAGGAATTGACGTTCTTCCCGACAGTGACGGCAGTGCGTTTTGGGTTCCTTTCCCAGAAATTAGTAAATAACAAAATAGCTTTCATTTAAAAAAGACAAAAAACATGTTCACAGCCAGTGCTCAAAGCGAACCCATATGCCACTCGTCTGCTTAAAGAAGGAGACGGTCTCGTGAGCCAATGTCCCCGCGCGTTCTGTGCCAAACCAAGCAGATCTCAGGGGAAAAGCCTTCGGCGGCGCCTGAAAGGGAACTCCGTTCCCCTCGCGGGGCAGGGAGCGCTACCTGCTTTTCATTCAGAATTCTCGGTCTCCTCCTTACTGTGCGTTTCCCCACCCCAGCACGCTTTGTGCACCCCGACTACGCACATTGAAATCCGGAAAAGAGGCTCCTTTTCTGGATGCCAGAGAAGTTTCCCCTGCCAACGAGGTTCCCTGTCTCCGCCCCACGTAAATACGCCTCAAGCCCGGGCGCAGGGCCCTGGGGACCGTCTCAGCTTCTAGAGGACGCTGCCTGCGGCCTCGTCTCCACGCAGCAGGCCACCCGATCCCTCAGAAGGCCGGTGCAGCCGGGGAACCCAGCCTGTAAACCAGCCAGAAGCCTGGCACCGCCCTGGCCACGCCCACCCACCGGAGGGTGCGTTGGAAAATAAAAAAGTGCACGTCTCTTACCATGTCTCGTTCCGAGCCCTGAAAGAAGGAGTTACTGTCAAAGAGTAACCCCCCAGAAAAGTGAGGGTTTGATGTTGCAAGTCAGGCTCCCTTCAGGCCCCGGCGGCAGGTGAGGGAAAGAATGAGGACACAGGTGCTTCCTGTGCACAGGTAATGACAGCCCCAGCTCTGACGGTCGCCCTGAAAAGGGCAGCTCCCCAGACAAGTGTGACGTCACACATAGCAGCTGAATGTGCACGCGTTTCCGCCTGCCCGTGAATCGGACGGTGGGGCATCCAAAGTATAGGGCGCGGCCCCCCCCATCTCTCCGAGTCCAGTGTCTCACCATGTCCCGACTGTGCCACGTCCCCACGAAGCAATCGCAATGATGCCCAAGATCTCAATGCTAAAAATAAAATGCTGTTAACCAACAAGCACGGGGCTGGGAAGACTACTGGCGCAAAACTGGTTTCCTACCTCCCGTAAGCAAAGCAGGGCGGCTCTCACCTGCACTTCTAGGTAAAGCTTCAACGTTCATCCCAAACACCCTCCTCGCCAAAGCCACAGCCTGGCAAGACTGCAGTGCACCCGGCGAAGGTCCAAGAATGTGCTGGTTCATTTAAAGAGTGATATTTTGTCTGCTATGTCTCCCCAGGCAAGGGAAACAAAAGAAAGGTAAACAAATGAAATGGCATCAAACTAAAAAGGTTTTGCACAGCAAAGGAAACCACCCGCAAAACGAAGGGACAAGCTCCTAAGTGGGAGAACGTATGCACCAATGATACGTCTGATAAGGGATTTATATCCAACATTTATAAAGAATTCATACCACTCAACACCAAAGAAAGAACAATCCAATTAAAAGATGCGCAAAGGACCTGAATAGACACTTCTCCAAAGAGGACACAGAGATGACCGATAGACATAAGAAAAGATGCTCAATCTCACTGATCATGAGAGAGATTCGAATTAAGACCACAATGAGATATCACCTCACAGCTGTCAGAGTGGCTGTCATCAATAAAATCGCAAACAACAAGTCCTGGCGAGGATGTGGAGAAAGGGGACCCTGGTGTACTGCTGGTGGGAAGGCAGACTGGGGCGCCCCTGTGGAGAGCAGTATGGAGTTACTCCAAAAAACTAAAAATGGAACCGCTTTATGACCCAGTAGTTCCACTTCCGGGAATATATGCAAAGAAATCTGAAATATTGATTTCAAAGAATCTATGCACCCCTATATTCATTGCAGCATTATTTACAATAGCCAAGATTTGGAAGCAGCCCAGGAGTCCATCAGTAGACTAGTGGATAAAAAAGCTGTATTACACATACACAGTGGAATATTAATTGACCAAGAAAAAGAAAAATATTACCCTTTATGACAGTATGAATGGACCTGGAGAGTATTATAATATAGTGAAATAAGATGATCAGAGAAGAACAAACACCATATGACTTCATTTATATGTGGAATCTAAAGAACAAATAAATGAGCAAACGAAATAGAAACAGACTCACAGACACAGAGAACAAACTGACGGCCGCCAGAAGGGAGGGTGGTTGGGGGCTGGAGGGGACGGTGAGGGGACTAGGAAGTGCCAATTGCAGTTACAAGGTAGTTACAGGGGTGTCAGGTACAGCACAGGGAGTACAGTCAATAATACCATCACAACTGTGTGTGCAGCCAGGGGGCTACCGGAAATATCGAGGGGAACGCTATCTATAGTATTCGATTGTCTCACCACTAAGCTACACACCTGAAACCAACAGGTAATAAAAAACGCATCATAAAAAGATCAGACACTCCTTGAAGTTACAGGACAATGACAAAAATCTTGATGTACCTGTTAAAAAAAAAAAAAGCACTTGTCCCAAGAGCTGCCCTTCCCTTACCTTTTCCGATGCCTTGTCTTGCCCCGGAGGCCCTGACCCGGGCAGGGATGGAGGAGGAGGCGCCCGGCGCTTCTTCATGTCCGACTTGACCGACATGCCTGAGATGTTGCTCAGCGAGAGGGAGGGGCCCAGCGTGACGGAGCGGGAGTTCACCGACGGGGAGCTGGGTGTGGTCAGACAGCCCTGCTGGGGGAGAGACAGGCACAGGTCACCCCGGGACACGCCCTCTCTCTACGGAGGCTCAGCCCCGAGCACCACGCCCGCCGGCCACCCTAGTCCGTCCAGGAGCAGGCAGGCTTGTCCAGCCTGGGCTAAACTCGAATTTTCCCTTCTCTGGTAAAACCATCGCAGAAGATGTTCCATGACAGGCACCTTCTGTAAGACTGGAAAGCAGGCCGAGCGCCCATCCGCAGAGCGGATAAAAAAGCTGTGGTCCCTTCACACAAGGGAATATTACTTGGCCGTAAAAAAGAAAAAAACGTCAGCATTTGCCACAACAGGGATGGCCCTGGGGGGTATTGTGCTTAGTGAAATAAGTCAGTCAGAGAAAGACAAACACCTTATGTTTTCTTAAAAATGAACAGAACAGCAGACTTTTGATTTTATCTTTTAAATCCTCACCTGAGGATCTGCTTAGCGAGGGGACGGGGCTGTGCAGAAGCAGCGTTTAAAGAACCTGCATCCCAGTTTCAGATGGAGAGCGGGGCCGAGCCCAGGCCGCCCCGCCCACCGTCCTGCCCAGCAGGGCCCCGAAGGGGGCCGTGCGTGCCAGGTCCAGCTTCCTTGGGAGATGCTGGGCGGCCCAGGTGTCCAGCACCTTGTTCGCCAGCTGCAAGCTCCCGAAGGGAACAGGTGAGGATCTACAGGAAGTAGCCTGGCACCCAGGAAACCCATCCATGCCTACCTGGGCTCCCATGGAAAAGAGCGAGGAAAAGGCATATGAAGTGTTTCTCCCAGCCGCGCGCTCTGCACACAGCAGGCCCGTGACTGAGCGGACTGGTCACGGCAAAGGGAACTCTGGCAAATACTCTGCCCTCCGCCCGCCTCCAGAGCAGCGGTGAGCACCCAAGGAGGCGGATCTCGGGGCGACTGAACAAACCAGGGACCGGAGGAGGGACAACCGGGGTCCGGAGGGGCGCAGCAGTTCCCCTGGATGGCTGGCGCGCTCAGCTTCCCCGCCCCCCACGCAAGGAGACGCAGGCAGAAGATGCGGCCGTTCGCCCAAGCTTGTGAAACACCAGGGGGAAGTGCGTACCACGCCCCCCCGCCCCGCATCGATGTCTCGGAAGTCCACCCGCCCCCCCGGGGACCCCAGAAGCACGCGGATCTCGACGGTGCGCTTCCCAACCCGACGCTGACCGCATCTGTCCCCTGTGCCCTGTCTGGACCCGGGACTTCCAGGTCCCCTTGCTCACAGCTCTGCCTGCCTGACGGCTGCTCAGCCCTCTGAGTGCCCGGCTGGTCTCTGAAGGTCCATGCAGAACGGCCCCTTAAAAGACTTCCCAGGCTGTTTCCGGGGCTGGATTCGGCAGTGCCCCTGCCTTCCCGGCATCCTGACGTCCTGGCCTTTCCCCTCCTTGAGGGGAGGGACTGGCCTCAGTTCTCCCGGGCAGCCCCTGCCAGGCACACACGGGCAGGGCCTTACTGTGGGGGCGTCTCATCTTGGGGGCCGCGGTGAGCGTAGCTCTTCCCCAGGAGCCCACGGCCACCCGTGTGCTCACGCACACACCTGCACAGCCGTACAGGCGTGCACCGAGCCCCCCGGCGGGGGGAGGGAGCCCCGCCCGGAATGGGTCGGGGCGGGGAAGCAAGACTCCCACCAGAAAGTGCTTCTGGAGACAAACGGGACATGCTGCGCTTGCGGCCCTTGTGTTCAAGATAAACCGGCCCCCAAAGCAAGGGTGCGGAGTGGTCTTGCCCCCACTTCTTAACTGCCCACTCTGGCAAGGCAGACGCTGCCCCGTGAGGACCGGTCACGCGACCCAGTCCACCAGGTCTGCAGGCCCTCCAGACGTGGCTGGTGAGGGACTCGGACCTGAGTCTGCTGCTTACGGGTTAGGGGGAATCCTGTACTCAGCACAGGCTCTCCCAAATTAAGTCGGGCACGCTCGGATGGTGCGGTGTTAGAGTTTCTGTTTCATTTGTAATATGTTTATTTTAGGCTTTCATTTACGTGCAATCACTAAAATAATCATCTTCGAATAACTGCATTCCATGGAAATGAATGGCGTAGGAGACTTTTTGATGGTTCTTGCCCCCAAGGGTGCGGAATTTAAATATAACATCATTAAAAATGGAAATGAAAGTAAATATAAAACATGGACATGTTTTCACACGCGCTTTCAAAAAAGTTATTTTTCTCCATCAGAGGGACTGAAAATCGCGTGCGCACCCTAACCGCAGCGGGTGCGGACACGTTAGCTGAGTTTCCTCAGTAGCGAGGGAACAGGGGCCCCGGTGCGGGGGCGGGAGGTGGGGGCGGGCTGCGGGGCTCCGGGGACTGAGCGCGGCCCCGGCCAGTGCGGGACTGCGGGCGTCCGAGTCCCTCCTCTCCTTGCACTCTGCTGCCCCCTGTCGAATGAATTCGGTACTTTTAAAAAATGGTTAGTCAAAGGATCAAGGGATCGAACCAACGCCTGAACACAAACGGCAAGGCCGCCAGCCCAGCGCAAGGCAGTGAGGACACCCGGCGTCTCCCTCGTCACAGTGGGCTGAGTGCCACTTGTCCAGGCGCAGAAGGGGACTGGCGGGCTCGGCTCACGCTCACCCTGGCCACCTGCAGGGGTGGCCCCTCCACCTGCTCACCAGGGAGTGGCCTGCGTCTGTCCGTTAGCACAGGTGTGCCTGCGCTGCGGTGACCTGGTGCGGTGACAATCGCCTCCAAGTCACACACCGTGTGATCTCCGGACAAAACACACCCCTCTCCAAAAGTCCCGCTTTTTCATGCACACCGCGGGGGGGGGGGGTTTCACCTACCCCCACATCATAAGGATGTAAGGAGCATTACGGGGAAGGCTGAAATAAAACCTAACATAAATAATATGACCTATAATGACAGCACTGGAAGGCTAGGGGAGGCACAGTCTGGGACGGGTTGTTAGGGGCAGTGCCCCGGGAATTGCTGAGACAGAACCGAAGATGACGGGGCCGTGTGAAGTTCAAGTCCAACCAAATCAAGTGCTCTGCACGACCAGGAAAGGCTGTGGCTTGTTGAAGAGCAGCGGGTTCCCTCCGCCCCTGCCTCGTACACCTGAGTGTTCAGGTAACAGGTTGGCACCTAGATTCCTTCCCTTCCCTCCCCTGGGCCTCAGGAGTCCCTCACTCCAGGTACGCTCGTGGGCTGTCTGCCTCTTTACGGAACTGCTTTGGGCCGGAATCTCTCGTTAGCACGCTCGCCAAACCAAAAGCAAGAGGAGAAAATGGGCGATGAACCACAATGAACGCTCCCGAGGTCCCCAGATGGCCTTTCGTTGGGTGAGACCCATCGCCAGGAGGGCTCCTTTGCTTCCTACGGCCCGGCCTGGGTTTCCAGGTGCCGGGGGAGCCGGCTGAGGTGGACGCAATCTCCAGATGCAAAGCAGCTTCGAGCACGCAGGAGCTGAAGGACAGGTGTGCCCAGACAGGTGGGCCCAGACAGGTGCCCCCTCTCCCCTCGTCCTGCCATCTGCCTGTGGCTGGCGGGCTGGTGCGGTGGCCCTGGGCTCGGGGCATCTGCATTTCATGCCCGATGGGGGACCTCTCCGGTGTCCTAGCACAGGTGTCTTGGAGGGCCACCCCAGGGGTCCTCAGAACAGACCACCCTGGAACCGAACCCACCCCGCCCTGTGGGTGGGCTTCCTGTTTACCTGGGGCTAAAGCCCACCCACCTCCCCAGCCTGTGGGGACTTCGCACCTTCACAGGGGACTTTTCTGCTTGTCCTCTTGGGGATGGGGAGTCCCAGAGGCCACGGGGGCTGCAGACTTGTCATCTAACGAGGGCTGTCTCGGGGGAGAAGCCCGCAGCTGGGAGAACGCTGCCTTCTCTCAGCCCATCGCCGGCGCGAGACATAAGTGCACCTCGGTGTTCGAGGGCTGGCTTCTTAATAACACAGCACAGCTGACTTTGCTTCATTGCTGCCCTTTAAGTGCTACGATGGCTGATAATTACAGAGAGCGTTACAAGTCGTGTAGCAAACAAATTTAAAATCAGCAGAATAAGAATTCATCGTATGTGTATGCCAGGATGTACATGTGAAGTCCTAGATTTAATTTGAATGCTTACGTTTAATCAAAAATTAATTTATTCATATTCGTGAGTATTCTATTAGTGACACGTTCCCTCCAGTGATTCTATTGCCACCCCCCTCTTTGAGAGTGATGCCCCTGTCACAGCCCCCAGGGCTGGGCCAGGGGGTGTCATTAGTGTCTGGCCCCCGGCACACCCCCAGGCCGCCCCGTCCTTGACCCACAGTCAAGGAGAGGAAGGGGCACTGACGCCCCCCGACTGCCATCCGAACTGTGGAACCCCCTCCTATTCCGAAATGCTCCCTTCTCTCGCTCCCATGAGGTTTTATTCGGCATCTCTGCACACAGAGGGGACGTCGGGCCCCTGGGCATCCCGCCTCAACATCAGCACCTTCCTTTTCCCCCGCATGTAGCCTGACTTTGCTTCAACGAAATGTCTGTGTTCAGCGAGGGACACAGAGCATCACTAACCCGCGGACCCAGAAGTCACCTCGCAGGGGCCTGATTCCTGCAACGGGCTTGCGGGTGCCCCCTCAGGTTCTGCCTGCGAGGTGCTGGGGGTCTGGTGGTGAAAAAGTGACCATCGTGACCCGAATACTGATGAGGACAGAATAAAGTGGCCCTTGCCCTGGCCGTGGCGGGCGGGTCGGCACAGCCGAATGGGCTCAGAGGACTGGACAGAGAGGGCGAGAAGCCCTCAGGCCAGAGTCGCCACGTGTGCGTTTGGGAAAGTAGGAATTGCTGCCTTCGGTTGGTCCTAGAAAGGCTGCACCTGCACGTGGATTTGTGGGTCAGTTTCTACAGCTTTCGACCCGTTCCCCTCGCTCTGAGGATGCTCAGAGGCCGGGACTCAGGGAGGCACGTGTCAGAGTGGCTCCGTTGGTGGGGGTCTGAGCTGAGGGGACGTGACATCTGCTCAGTGATGCATCGCCGTCACAGGGAGTGAGCCGCTTCGACTCTGTGCTGGGTCCCACCAGAATGACACATGGACGAGGGCCTGGGCCACGGGCATCGCGAAAGCCCACGGTCACATGTGCCCCGTGAGTCCGTGCGCCCACAGGGGACTCGCATCACGCCGAGGAAGGCACGTCAGGGAAAGTCAGATGCGAGTGGGACTGATGGTCTTTTCCTGTCCCTCCTGGTATTCCCAAAGGAACACGCTTCCCCGTCACCTGCTCTGATGGTTTGCCCAATTTCCTGCTATAAGCCTAGAAAATCGTTTGGACAACGGAAGACAGAAATCCATTTTGCCAGGAGAACACAAATACCAGAGAGAACCCACGAAGGAAATGCCACTAAACACGCGTTCTTGTAGTTCAACCCAAACACTGACGTACACACATTCTACCACATAAATATGTTCTTAAGCCAGGAGGCAAGACTATTCCTTTACCTTTTCACTGATCTTGGGTTTCCTATCTCTTTTAGCTCCTGGGAATGTCCTCGCAGCAGTTCTTGCCCGAATGTATCGCAGTCCCTCAGCCTGCAGCCGGGCGCCGAGCTCTCCGGTGGCTCGTCCCAAAGCTGCTCTCAGCGTCTCCTCCGCAAGGAGACGCTGGGCTCCCCAGGGGCCGCCCGGCCGCCGGAAGCACCCCGGAGTGGGGCTTCATGAAAGGCTGTCATTTGCAAGAGTGACTCTCGTGGCGTAATTACAGGCCCACGCGCTGTCATCTGGGACAGCAGGCATCCTCAGCCGGGTGGAGGGGGCGTGGCCCTGGCCATGAGACGCAAAGGGAGCTCTGGCCCTTGTCACCCCAGACGGAGGTGACAGTAAGAAAGCGGGAGAGCCAGCGAGTCGTCTGTGGCCTCTGTCTCTGGGTGTACGTGTTTCCGGTCATTAAAAACTTCCCTCGACACGCAGGTGCGCAGGTGCTCGCCGCCCCCCCCCCCCCCCACGCACACACATGATCAGAACATCCTGCTCGGCTGGGTTGTCCACTCTGCTGGAGGCGCCCCCTGTACCAGGCACGTCCAGCCACCTCCAGGCCGGACCTCGGGCTAGGTCCTGGCTGAGCCTGCCCCGCCCAGACCCTCCTGGTCTTCCTGCCCAGGCTGCTGCCTGCCTCGCACCTCGGGGCGCCCCCACCCCTGCATCTTCCACAGCAGAGCCTCCTCGACAGTGGGTCCCTGTGTGACTTGTCATTGCATCCTCCTCTGATGTCTACCTACCTTCCTACCTATCTACCTACCTACCTATGTACCTACAAACCTACTATCTGCCTACCTACTTACCTACCTACCTACCTACATACCTACTTACCTATGTACCTATTTTCCTGCCTTCCTACCTACCTCCCTATCTTCTCACCTACTTACCTTCCTACCTACCTACCTTCCTACCTACATACCTATGTACCTAAGTGACATTCTAACTCTAAGAATTCAGTACTTTGGGAAAAAACCACCTCACTGAAGCCTTAAAACTAAAACCTCCTTTGACAGTTTCCAGAATTGCGTTACAGAGTGTGTGACATGGAAACTTTAGAAACTACGTTTGACGGGCAAACAGGTGTGCAAAGCACCTAAGGACCATGTCTCTGAATTACGTTGTAGGCTCTGTGGTCCTTCCCACAGTGTGATTTTGATTCCCCAACGCCTTTGAACTCTCTTTCATAAGGAGTCCCCCCCAATGGAGAAGGGCTTTGGGGGGCCCGGGGGCCCTTGTACTGTTCATGACACCAGAGAAGAGGAGCAAGGAGTCACGGGGCGGAGGACATGCAAGTCCAGGAAGCGCTGGCCGCAGACAAAACACACCCACGCTGTCCCCAGTTCGTGGAGGGTCCTCAGCTTCAGAAATAAGCAACCTTGCGCGCGGAGCGAACTGCAGACGGCACGGGGCTACCTGAGAGCAGAGCCGGGCCCCGTGCAGACCAGGGCTGGCCGGGAGCTCTGCTGGGCCGCAGGCACCTGCTCTGACAATGCTCCACCTTCCACTCATTGTGTAAGTTTGAACAGACAGCGCTTTAGAAAGGCCCAAGCTACCCTTTTAAAGTTTCCCGTCAGGCCCTGGCTGGTGTAGCTCAGTGGATTGAGCGTGGGCCTGTGAACCAGAGGATCGCGGTTCGATTCCCAGTCAGGGCACATGCCTGGGTTGCAGGCCAGTTCCCAGCAGGGGACGTATGAGAGGCAACCATACAGTGATATTTCTCTCCCTCTCCCCTACCCTTTCCCTCTAAAGATAAATAAATAAAATTCTTTAAAAAAAATAAAATAAAATTTCCCGTCAGTATTGATTTATAATGAAAATCAGTTCCATGTCACAAATGTGTGGCTCGGCCCTCGGGACACTTTGTTGTTGTTGATTGTGAACATTTTAAGAACAACGAATTTTAGCAGGCTCTCCGGGCGGGGAAGGTGGAGTGGCCGGGACGCCCCGTGCCTGTGGAAATACTGCCCTCTGGTGGCGTCACTGACTCAACGCACTTTCCGGTTCTTCAGCGTCCGCTTGGGACGGGGAGGGGGGCAGCTAAAATGACGGAATTTGCTTTATATGATCGGCATGAAATTAAAAACGTAATTTAGCTGGACATTTACATTTTCTATCACATTTCATTCCAATTTCTTTTGCATTTCAGGTTTTGATGGAAAGAGTTTCAGGCGTAACACTATACTGAGCGGACCAGAGTTTTACAGGGGCCGGCATGAACCTGTGAACCCAGGGAAAGAACAGCAACAGAGACCCCTCACTGTTACAGACGAGTCGGTCTTTGCAACAGGCAAAAAGTGATAGTTCGAATCAGACTTCTGTCGGGTACATCTTAAAGGTCAATATCTATAAGATGCTACAAATCGTTTTCTTTCAAGAATTTAAAATTGGGCAGAACCTACCTTTCCGTACGCCACCTTCCAAGGGTGAGGGCCCGGGTGGCTTTATGACATCATCTCGGAGGGTAACTGCAGAGCTTAGGGGCGGGCGGGCCCAGGCCGGGCGGTGTGACTCCACAGCCACCAGCCACGCCCCGTCACGGACAGCACTCCGTCGGGGGAGCGTAAGTAAGGTCGCTCAGTGCGACCGCAGAGTCTCCCGGTCACGCTGCCCGGTGCAGCGACGTAGAGCCGGAAACACTCCGTGTCCGCCAAAGGCGGCACAGGCCGCGGAGACGGGGCCCAATGCAGCTTGGTGCTTCTCTGGACCGAGAAACAAGCACCCCAACTCCCCCAGTACAATCAAAGTGGCCCGTACGTCCACTCTGCGGGAGGCCGTGCAAAGCATCGCGCAGCTCTGTCCATTCATTCGCAAGGGGCGTCGGCGGTGCGGTACTCACGTTCGAGCCCTGGCCCTGCGCCGACCTGGAGGCATCCTCGTCGCTGTCTGCTCCCGCCAGCCCAGGGGGCTCCACCTGGAAGAGGGGCACAGCATGCGTCACCTCCAGGTGAGAGTGGGTGCAAACAAGCCCATCTTCCTCCGCAAACCCACTGGCTGCGTGGCCACGTGGCCGCACGGCTGAGCCGCCGAGTCTGCACTAAGCACGTTCAACCCACAACCATTCCCCTTGCTTGTGAACCCGACAGCCGGCCTCAAAGGCTCGCTGGCTGGAGCCCAGAGCTCTGAACCCCCCAACGCAAGGTGCTGAGGTGCCTTTTCCTTAGCTCAGAAAACAGGCGAAGTGGGAGAGTGGAGCCCCTGAGTGACGGAGTTGGCTCGGAAAACCAGCTGGCTAGCTAGGTCTTTAGGGTTGGTGAGTTTTGAACTCAGCACAGCATTGCGAGGAGCATGGCTTGGGTGTCCACAGGAATAACGGACCCGGAGTGTGGACCAGCAGCCCAGAACCGCCTGGTTCATCGGGAAAGCCGGCTCCGGGGCCCCACCTGACTTCCCAAATGAGCATCTCTGGGGACATGGCCCGGGAATCCAACTTAAGGTCTTAAGGTGCCTACGGTGCTTTGGGAATGACTGGGCCAGCAGAATAAACGTCAAAATGACACAAATTTACCGCGTTTTAAAAACATGACAGCACCAAAGTGTTAAAACAAGAAAGGATGTCTGCTGTCATCTGCTTCAACCAACATGCAACCCCTTGAAGGTACAGAGTGTGTATAAGGTATAAAGTATATAGAGTATAAAGTAAAGTGCTGAGATTTCACACGCACAGCACAGACACACACACGGTCATTTCCTGTCCGGAGAGATGCTAAGGACTCGCTTCAGCTGTGTATGCCTGGATGTTCTGCACGGTCTGTTCTCTGACATGTGTGTACACTGTCAGGCATAGTAGGACTTCAGAAATCGTTAACATAACTGTTTGCTCCAAACCCTCCCGAGGGAGACGGGACTTGTCCTGGAACCTGCCGTCTGGGGGAGGGCCCTGGACAGAGTGGGGTTGGCTCTGGCATCTGTCTACGGTTAGCTCAGGGTGGGGATTCCAGGTTCCTTCCCCTGTGACCTGGGGCGACCGACCTCTCTCCCCAGGTGTCTGCGAAGACGGACTGAGATCGCACTGAGCGCAGCATCTCGAACGATCGAAATGGAGAGGAACGAGGGGCGAAGGCCTGAGTCCCCCCAACAGCCACGAACAAGCCCACGAGGGTACGAATGGATGGGTAATGTCCAGAGAGAACTGAGATAACATGAACGTGAGGGACAGACCCAGGGGCAAGATGAGGTGCGTGCGAAAGGAAGACACTCCGAGCCCGTCCGAGACGGACCGAAGGGGAAGTCCCTGTAACCACAGACGGCGCCACCACCGTGGCATTTCCCGGTGTCCCCAGCCAGGAGCGGAGGGAGTCAGTGTCCCGCCTCCAGCACGCAATCTTACGTGGGGCCGACAAAAGCGAACCAGCTTTGTGAGCGCTTTCGGACACTTGGGTTCATTTGCGGGGATCCTGGCTGGGACCCAACCCCCACCCTCCGCTCACTCCTCCGCTGGGGCAGCTCCCCTGAGCCCCAGCCCTGGGCACGGTGAGGCTCAGGGGCCGCTGGGAAGCGACCCCTCTTCGCTCCCGAGAACCGCTTCGGGGTCCACGCGTGGAGGGAGGCTCCATCCCTGCGGTGCCCACTGACCATCCCCCCCTTTGCCCAAAGGAATCCTGGCCTTCCCGGAGGGCATCTGCAGGCCAGGCAGTGACCGTACCTTGCTGCTGTGGCTCCTTTTGCTGACTTTGAAGAATCCCAGGAATTTTTTCTTCTCCTTATCTGTCTCGTCGTTGCCAAGGGATGCTTTTCTAAAGGGTTCTGGGAGCAACAAGCACCAAGTTATTTTTCAGCATAAGAGATTGAGCACTTCAGGTGAAAATCTCAAAAAATATATTCTCTACCCTGAAACTTGTCGTTCTTATTAGAGAGTAAAACCACCGACTATTTCTTTGAAAGCATCTGGAGCCCCCACAAAGCCCCCAGTTCCCATTCACGAGATCCCTGCAGGGTCTCACGCTCTCTACTGGGCTGTGCGGGGGAGTGGGGGGGCCTTTCCTCTCAGGATGCGGTCAGGTGTCCAGATTTTCTCCCGGCAGCCTGGACAGCCTGCTTTCCTTGCTGATGACAGCCTCTAGGGGGCGCATTTCCTCTTCTATTCATTTTTTTTTCTTTTCTCTCTCTTTTTTAAAAATTCTCGAGCTCTAAATGCTCAGCCTTCCTCTTCATCAGGATTGCATTTTTATCATTGTTTCACTATTGTATTATTGGGGGGTTGTTCACTATTTAATTTTTTATTTTTCAATGGCAGTCGACATTCAGTGCTCCTCTGTGTTGGTTCAGGGGCCCAGCACAGGCGCCAGGCAGGCATGGACGGTCCAGAGTGGTCCCGGATGTCCCCGGGCCCCCACCTGGCCCCACAGGCAGCTGTCACAATGTCCCCGATACATTCGCTGTGCTGGAAGCCAGCAGGACCTCACACCGGGACGAGGAGGGACCGACAGCGTCGGCAGCCCCGGAACTGGGCCCAGACCTGATCCCTGAGTCAGAAACTTTGGGGCTGGACCCAGCACCTGGCATTCAACGAGCACCCCCCCCCCGCCCCCGGGGACGTGTCCGGGGCCCAGGGAGCGCTGAGGACCGGGCTGTGGAAGGAGTGAGCGCAGCGGCGAGGGCCCCGTGGGCAGCCTGCTCCAGCACCTGGGCCTTGGCGTCCTTACCTGCAGACGGGGTGGGGGGGATTCTGAACCTGCCCGCTCCCCCCCTGCCCGTGCCCCTTGACGGCTGACCAGCACCATGAGCTGGTTTGCGGACACCCCAGGGGCCAGCCCAGGCTTTTGCCACCAATTCGTCCGTTTTCTCTCCTGAGCCACGTGGATATGGCGCGAGGAGGAAATGTAGGTGTCCCTGAAGGACAGACACAGGACACCCCCACACCACTGCCCGCTGCTGGACGCCAGGCCTCCGGTGGGGGGCATCGGGGCTGGGATGGGCAGAGGCTGCCACGGAAACCTCAGTCCCCGTTCCCGGGCGCTGGACTCGGCGGTCCGGCCAGAGGCGGACTCCGGGTCGGTGTGTCAGTAACAGTGACGGTGCGCACGCGGATGCCGCCGCCCCACCACGCAGCCCCGGGCGAGCGCGGTCGTGAGATCACTCCGCGTGCAGCGAAGGCTCGGGTTCAGTCCCCAGGGCCAGGGCTCTGGGCTGCGGCCGAGCCGGTCCGAAGCCTCGCGTCCCGTCACACACGTCCTCACCAGCGGGCGGGCACCCACGTGTGTCCACGTGTGCACGCGGATTTCACGGCGCATCACGTGAAAGCCCCCACAGGCACAGGGCTGGAAGGTGGAACAAGAGCGTGTGTCAGCCGCGGCAAGCTCGGGTGTGTGCGTGCGAGCCTGGCCTCTGTCCACACGGACAGCATGCGACACGGATGGGGCGAGTGCGTGACACTGCGGTCCCCGACAGGCGAGCACAAGAGGGCACCTTCCTGGCACTCAGGATGGGACACCGCCCGTAAAATGACGTGGGGTCAGGAAACCGCCACGCGGTGCAGGCCCTGGCGTCTCCCCTGGAGCAGGGACGGTGGCCGGCCACCAGGCGCCCCCCCAGGACGGCACCGCTGCCACAGGCCACGCCCCACACTGGAGCCAGGCCAACGCCGAGAGTTCCTGCGTTAGTCTCTTTTTCTAGAAGGGAAGTCCCGCGTTGGACACTGTCACAAGGACAGAAGGTTTTGTAAAATATAAAACCTCACTGGGGTTCTCACGACCTTCCTGTGTGTGTGTGCGCGCTCGCGCCAAAAATTTCATTAAAACCCCAATACATGTGTGTGCGCTTATGTGTGTGCAAATATCCACGCATCTGTGCACATATATACAGTTCATACGAAACAGGTATCAGAATGAATGCAAAATCCAGACTCATCATTTTCATACTTGTCCAGGACAGCCAAGGTTAAATGTCACAAACCACATTGGCCTAAACTCTGCAGCAGGCAGGGTGGATAGCAAAAATAGGTGAGCGCAGGTGAGCGCAAGTGAGTACATGTAAGCACAGGTGAGCACAGGTGAGCACAGGTGAGCATGGGTGAGTACGGGTGAGCACAGGTAAGCCTAGGTAAGAAAAAATGCTGCCTCTTCGGCACAGACGGCCTGGGCTCTGCCCTGGGACCCTTCGCACGGGCCCTTTTCCACAGCAGCCTCCTTTGTCACCAGCCAGCACTCCACAGAAAATCCTCCCTCGAGGGACTTTCCGTTCCGAGCCAGCCAGAAAGCTGAGACACCAAGCCACAGCCTCGGTGAGCCAGCAAGCCTTGCCCAGCGCTGCCGCGCACCGGCGTCCCTGAGGCCCACGGTCCCCCATGCATCCGCCGCCCGGCCCCGAGCCATGCAGGCCGCAGCCCGGCAGGGGCGGCGCAGGCCCACCGTACCTGCACCTCGGCAGCTCAGGGAAGGCTCCGACTGAGTTTTGCTCAGAAGAACTGGAAAAGGCAGGCGGGAGAGAGTGAGGGTGTGTGGGGCCCTCCAGGAGGAGGCCAAGCGCAGAGCAGGCCGGCCTTGCGGGCCTGGAGCCCCGGAGCCCGCGGCTGCGGGCTGCTGATTGCCACGGGCAGCAGAGCCCTCTGCTTCTGCAGGCTGCCGGGGCCAGGGGCTCCTGCGGAGGAAGCCAGTGCCCCGGGGCACATCTCGCTGCTGCGGGCTGGGAGGGGACAGAGCCGGAGGGGCGAAGGACGGGGCTCCTGGGGGACAGCCTCTGGAACGTTCTCTTTTCTGCTTGGACACTTCACTGTCCTCGGGGCAGGTGGAGGCCTTTGTCAGGGATGGTCACCGAACCTTTCCCAGCCAGCACACACAGGGTGGGGCATGGTCTGGCCCAGACGACAGGGACGTGGGTCCCCTGGGCTGGAACGCCCTCCCCCCCGACCACGCCGGGTGTTACCCTTGTTCTCTGGGGAGGCTGTTGGGACCCCAGGAGGGAGGGTCTCTTGGAGGTGCTCCAGGCAGCAGAGGGGGGACTCAGGAGTGTGGTGCCTCTGTCTCCCTGACTCGGAAGTGGTGACAAATCTGAGTAGCCAAGGGGTTTGCTCCAGGCGTCCTCCCCGCATGGGGGTCACAGCGGGGCCCCAGCTTGGGGGGACTCCCCGGATGGATGCTCAGCCCCCTGCTCCTGACGCCACGGGCTTGCTGGGCTGTACCCCTCTCCTGAGTGGAGAGGCCGGTTTTTTATCACGGTGCCCAGGTAATAGGTTCTGCGTCTACCTTTCAGGATATACTTGTGATTGTCACAACATTGAAATATGTGTTTGTGTAAGGCTGTATCTTCTGCACGCTCCAAGGTGGGGCGGTTTTTCTTTTCTCTGCCTCGCCAAGTAAGCTCGATCCCCAAAGTCTGCCAGCAACGCGATTTACAGCGGGTGGAGAAAACCAGACAGACGCACCACCTCCAGGCCCCCGTGGCGGACGCTGAGGATAACCGTGTCCGAGTGTGAAGACGCAGGGGTCTCCAGTGTCAGAACCCTCGTTGTGAAGGGACAAATAGTCCAAGCGTCTTGCACTCAACTGACCCGAGACCCTTTCTCGAATGTCAGACGCCATCTGGGTTCCCGAACCTCCGGGGGCAGGTTGGAGGGGGAGGGAGTGGTTCACTATCATCGCCGATTTCACGGTAAGTTTCGTAATTAAAGAGCAATTATTTGATTGCAAGAATTTTTTAAAAAGCTGTAGGAAAATTCAAAAAACTTGAATACGTCTATATTTTAAAAGCCCAGCCTGTTCGTTATGTATGGAATAAATAAAAAGGCAACCATTATAACGATGCCAAGGGTGGCTCATTAAACTAGAGGCCTCTGTGAAGTTCACTTTAACAACTCTAAGGTCAAACAACATTAAACTGTGTGTGTGCGAAGAGGGGGCACGTTCTGACTGCAGTTCAGAGAGTCGGCCCTTGGAGTTGGCCAGAGAAACCTGCTCACCCGGCACATCCATCCTGGAGCCAGGCCTGGGCTCTCCAGCTGCCACCCTCCCCGCCAGCTCGCACTGTGACCTCTGGCCATGTGGCATGTTCACACAAGGACTAAGGTGTCCCCAGCACCGATGGGGACCAGGCACCCTGAGTCGTCTCGGGGGACTGAGCAGTCGTTGGGGCAGTTTCAGGGGCGGGCTGGCTGTGTTTTCGTCACTGGCTGTGGTTAGGAGCGACGTCTGAGACCTAGGGGCAGTCAGAGGGGCGGCTGGCAAGGGGACACAGGAGGACGCGGTTCACGGGTGGGTTCCGGGAGGCTCCTGTACAGGGGAGGCTCCAGTTTTCGTCCCTCCCCCCGACCCCACGGCAGCTCCCAGGGGACGGGAGAACGGGCGTGCCCGGGGCAGGGGGCCAGAGGCAGAACTGCCACCAGGGCAGGAAAGCAAGTTCGGTCTGGCTCCTGCCCACTTCAACCCTGGTCTGGACAAAATCGGAGCTGCCCGAGAGTTCGTGTACCTGCCTACCTGGTGTGCGGGGCGCTGCGCTGAGTGCTAAGGGGTGGCCGCCCTCGCTCCCCGTGTGTTCTCAGGGGACTCACCTCTCTGTCTTTGTAAGAAAAATTACTTACTGATTTGGGAGAGAGCGAGAAAAACCATTATTTCGTTGTGCCACTTACTGATGCACTCCTCGGTTGAGTCTTGCATGCGCCCTGACCGGGGATCGAACCCGCAACCTTGGTGCATGGGGACGGCGCTCCCACCAGCCCAGCAGCCCGGCCCGGCCCGGGCGGCGGCACCCACCTCTCTTGTTGTCCCAGGCGTAGAGCTCCTTTATGCCCAGCTCGCTGAGGGACTTGGAGAGCTCCAGCTCCTCCCCCGCGACGTTGTCCCTGAGCAGCACCAGGTGCTCCGGGCGCACGTCGCACTTGGCGCAGATGACGGGGAGGATGTTCTGCAGGGGCACCTCGGGGCTCACGCGCACCACGGCCTTCTGCGTCCGCAGGTAGTTCACGACCAGGCGCACGGACTTCTGGAAGAGCACAGCGGGCCAGAGAAAGCCGTGAGCGGGCGCGTCCTGCCACCGACTCCGCCGGTCGTGGGGAAGTGGCGCGCGGGACAGCGGCCGGCACGTGCCCGGAACAGCAGATTTGCCTCCGTAAGAGTCTCTCTTACTGAAGAGCCAACCGCCGAGGACACGGGAAGTGGGCATCGGGGAGGGGCCCCGGTTCAGGTCCAACACACACTGACTGGGTCTTCCAAGAAGTCCGACTGCACCTGAACGCAAGTCCCGTATGTACATGTTGTAAAGCGAAGCGTTAGGAAGTGTTGTGAGCATAATTCAAGGTAAAGAAAAGCCCTCAGCAAACAAGACATCCGAGTCTTGCTTAAGGACTCAAAATGTCCCCCTAAGTATATACATATCTGTTAAATACGGAGCGTGGGTCTGTAAGTCTGTGTACGTGGTACCTCTTTATCTATACATACGTGCGACACACAGATTTAGCTTAAGCCGACACAACATTTTAGTTTTTAAAAAAACATCAGCCCTGTAATAATCCGAAGGAAAAGCAATCCATTTTCCGGGAGCTGATTCTCAGTGCGTACGACGTGGCCCGTGGGAAACACGGGACGTGGCCCGTGGGAAACACGGAACCCGGCGAGGCCGCGGGCAGTCGGCCGCTGCCCGCCTTTCCTGGCCGCCCCAGGGCGCCGAGGGCCTGCGGGGCCGACCTCCGACCCCGGACCAGTCTGGGTGCAGGTGCGGGGGGGGGGGTCGATGACTGTGAGGAAGGAACGGGGAGCACTCGGTCTTGTCCGGGTGTCTGGAACGGGGGTCGGGCACCGCCCTGGGCTCACCTGCCCGCGGGGTTTGCGCCCGGGGCGGGGAAGGGACGGGAAGCCACAGCGTGGGACCAGGGTGACTTTGCCGCGGACGCGGATTTCACGGGAAGAATTTGGGGAAGCTCCCGCACAGGGCAGACGGCGTCTGTTAAAACGAGGTGACTGCCCGGACCTAGAAATTCGCAGGAGAGGGACTAGGGGCTGAACTGCCATGTTTAAAAGCAGGAAAATTTTGCGTATATTCTAAGAATCTACACGAGCGAAATAGCAGCCCTCACAGGGGGACCCGAGGAGCCCGAGCGAGCGCTCACGCGGCAGCACAGGGAACAGCTGGGGCCAATTGTGATCGCTGATGGAAAGCCCAAAATAAATCTACGTACGTGATAAGATACTCTCCGACCGTAACGAGTATACGTCTCACATGGATTTTTCTAAAGGAAACCTCGGCCCCGACCCCCGATCTCTAAGAAAATGCTCACATCCGCATCCTGCCCGCTTCCTGGGTCAGGAGGACCCCGAGACCCGAACCCGACTCTCTAGGCCGAGTCCAGTAGGGTGGTTACCGTGGTTACTGGCATTTAAATAAACCACAAGTCCCGTTTTTCGGTCACGCCAGCTGCACCGGCTCCGTAGCTGCCTGTGACAAGTGGCTGTCACCTCGCAAGGGCGGGACTGTGGACCGAGTGCGCCCCGGCTGGGAGCCGGAATGGCTGTCTCTGCTCCAGGCCACGTCGTCCTCTGACGCGTCCAAAGGAACGGCGTCACACCAACGGACATTCTTAAATTCCGGAAACTTCCCTCTTCTAAAATACACCCAGTTTAGTGCCCGACTGTGGCTGGCATGGAGGCGGCCCCCCCTCTCCCCAGCCGCCTGCAGGTGTCGGGGAGATAGCAGGGGCTCCCCGTCGGCGCCGGTGCCTGCGTGCGCCCTGGGCCGCGGTGGGTCCCTGTCCTACTGACCTCGGGCATCTTGGGCGGGCCGGGCTTCACCTTCTCTTCAGGAACCTTCTCCTTCAGAAACACAGTGTGCACATTCAGGGTCCCCACCAAAGTGTTTGGCTTAAAACTCAAAGGCTGCTGGGAGTCCGAAGACCAGATCTCGAGGGCGTGGTGGGACGGGTTCAGGTGGTTCTGGAGGCACAGGTCCACCAGGAGGTCCATCATGGCGTGGCTGCAAAGGGACACGGAGCGTGGTCAGCAGGGGTCTGCACCCTCCCCTCTGGCCGGGAGAGAGCGGGCGGGCCGGCGGGTGGGCGAGCAAACTTCGCAGGAAAGACGGATTCCTCGGGCGCCGTGGTGCCGCCACGTCCTAGCATCTCAGAGCTGCTACCAGACCCAAACCACCGAGCTGGGAAGGGGGTCACCTTTCCGGGTGTGCTGGCTGGCCTCTCGTCAGGCTCGTGAACACAGTGATAGTGCAGGGAGTCCTCACTTAGTCCCATCAGTGGGTTCTGCGACTTCTGGGTGACACCACATACGGCAAAACCAACTTTGCCAAAGGCTAATCGATAGAAGCAAGAGTAAGTTCCGCCCACAGCAACTCATCAACATCCTAACGAAACGACAGCTGGACAAGATGTAACGTGGGGGCCTGCTGTACCCAGGGGCACAAGATGTTCGATTTTCAGTTACATGTATGGCTTAAAAACAGGAAAGTTCTGCCCTGGCCTGTGTGGTTCAGTGGATTGAACGCCGGCCTGAGAACCAAAGGGTCACCAGTTCGATTCCCAGTCAGGGCACATGCTTGGGTCGAGGGCCAGGTCCCCAGTAGGGGATGCGTGAGAGGCACCCGCACACTGATGATTCTTTCCCTCTTTCTCCCTCCTTGTCTCTCTCCAAAAATAAATAAAATCTGAAAAAAAAAAAAACCCTGAAAATTTTAACTTGAAGATGACAGCTTGTTCGTCCGTCCTTCCTTCCTTCCTTCCTTCCTTCCTTCTTTCTTCCTTTCTTTCTCTCTCTTTCCTAAAGACAGTCTGCCTTTCTCAGGACAGCACCAGCCTGTCAATTTGATGAAAGAATTTGCTAAATAAATTTATTTATTTATTCCTGTCTTTTCTGACTTCTTTATCTCTGTTCCCCAAACATCTCCTAAGTTCCCAGAATGCAGACTTGAAATTAACTGTCATCATTTGTGTGGTCTCTATTTTTAAATTTAAAAAGTGGGTAAAATTTTTCTACTTCTTCCTTTAAAAAAAGTATTACTTTCCAGATACAAAGAGACTTCAACAGGTTTTTGTGTGAGTCGGTGGTTTCAAAAAGAAGCAAACAGTTTTGTTTTGTTTTCCTCACGGAGCTCTTTTTGAAACCCTGGTGGAGAGCTGGACAGAGCTGAGCATGCCTGCACACGGCTCCCCAAATGCAGGGGCCCTGGGGACCCGAGGACAGTGCGCGGGGCCGTCAGGGGATCGCACGGAAGGCGCAGGGACACCGGAGAGGCCAAGTCCGATTCCCGCACAGTGGGGGCAGTGAGGGCCTCGTCCCTGTCCGGTGGACGGCGCTTCTACCGAAGTCACGAAGTCTGCCGACACTGTGCTGTCCCACAGCCCTCGGGCCGGCGTCAGGCCCCTGACGCCCACGGCAGTGGGGTTCCCAAACTCTAACAGGCACCCCAAATTCCCTGCGTGTTCCAGTAGCACAAACGACATTGTCCCTAAGGATGGCCTGGAACACTGGCTCTTTAACCTCTGTAGGGACGCACTGGAACTCGCATTCCCGTTTCTGCGTCCAAAGGGGGCTTCCAAGAAACTGCAGTGACATGCAGAAGCGGACTCCAGCTCCTACCGCGCTTTCTCCGTGAGAATCTCCACGTGGGGAGAGAGCGTGGTTTAGGGGCTGACCACAGATTGGAAAGCACTCGCTCATCCTTTGAGAAGGTTCTCCCATAAGTCAGGAGCGGGAACCCACGCTGGTAAACGGAGCCGACCTATTTTAAGCGAGGGTCTGGCCCTGGACGTCAGCCCACGCCTGCGTGATTGAAGAGTAGGACACGCAAAACCCCTCCCAAGACGCGGAGCTGATGAAAGGGCAGCAGCTGTCGGAGCCACGAGCCAGCTAGGGAGCCCGCCAGCCACTCCGCCTCACCCTGTCCTGCAGGCACCCTGGGAGAGGGGGCGGCATTCACGGCCCGGAAAACGGAACATTACTGCCACGCTCACTCTACAGTGGCACCTGTTCCCGTGGCTACGCCGCAAAAGGGCACCAGCCAGGGCAAGGTTGCACTTCCAAGTCTGGACTTGACTTTAGAGCGCGGGTTGCCAGTGTACGAACAAACCCTCAGTGGGGCAGCCTGTGAGTGGACGCTGGGGGGGCTCGTCCAGGAGGTGCCCCTGGCGGTGCAACTTCAGCGCCAGTTTTGCCAGCGCGGACTGGCGGCCGGGCGCCCACCTGGCTTGGGACACGGCCCTCGCCCCCTGCGTGAGCCGAACACGCCTCTGGGGGAAGCGTGCTGTGCTGCTGTCTGGGTTCAGGGCCGAGGGGAGCTCGCAGGGCCAGCCAGGTGAGGCGGGTCAGTGGTCCCCAGGCCCCTACCTCCCGTTGACCACGCTCCTCTTCTCCAGCCCGCTGGGCAGCACCACGGTCAGGTCCAGCGCCCTGTCCTGCAGGTTCTCCTTCAGGTGCAGCAGGTTCTGCTGGGGGGCGGGGGAGGCGCCGCGGTGAGGGCTCTGTCCCCTCTGCACGGCGGTCGGGGCGGCGGGCTTCCCGGGGGGCGGGGGCGCGCGCGCCTTCATCTTCCTCCTGGAACGAGAACGGGGGGTGGGGGGGACGGAGTGAAGACACGTTTCCCGCTTAGGAAGGAAAAGCCCGCTGTGGCCAGCGCCCCTTGGCGTCTCGCTCCGGGGAGCCGCCGCCCCGCCCCGCCCTGGGGGAGGACTTTCAAAATCGGCCCACGGGCACTTCTTAAAAAAATTACAAAGTTCCCAGTGGCGACAGCAGCAGCAGCACAATCTGACCAAACAACATCACTACGGTGCCTGTGGATAAGCAGCACACGTAAAATTAGAAATTCTATCGGTCACAAAACTCTCGGCACTGCGGCGGGCCTGGCCGGGGGGCCGGCCAGCTGGCCGGCGAGTCTGGCGATGCTGGAAGTCTCGGGCCCCCTCGCGGGAGACTTCTGACCCCTGATGACGAGTCACCGTCTGATGGTCAGCTCGAGAAATTCTCGTCTCCTCCAGATGCTCAGGGAAGGCCTGCCCTTACGTTGTACAGGCGTTTTGCTCTTTGTAAGTCTGCATGTGTGTGTTTGTGTGTGTGTTTGTGTGTGTGTCATACGTGCACATTTATTTCCATATAAGAACCTGTTTCGTACGGACCGCGGTGTTTTACAATAACAGCTCGCACGTCCTAGACTTCGGGACCTACGGTCATAACGACCTCAGCCAGTTCGCCTCACTCAGCCCTCAACAGATTGGCAGCTGAGAAAGCTGAGCGGCACCGAGACTCGTCTTCCAGGGCAGGGGATGCTGGAGCCGGGATGCCAAGCGGAGCATCGTGACCTGGGTCACGTGGTGAACACGGGACCGAGGAGTGACTTTGGGGTCACAGCCTCCACTATGAGGAATGGGCAGGCATCCGTTCTGCTTTTCTCCTGGTAAAAGCCTTACACCTGCATCATCACCTGTATAATTTTTATGCTTCGTTCTCACCCATTACATCCTTTTTTCTCTCCATCTGTAGGAACAGAAACGGAGCAGCCGGCCTATGTCGCACTGGTCTGCGGGTGGAATGTGAATAACGCACCTACCCCTCACGACCGCCCCGAGCAGGCTCTGGCCTCATCCCTGTCTGAGGGGTACGGTGTCTGGGAGCCTCTTTCCGGGGTTTTGGGGCACCAGAGCTGCTGTCAAGCCCAGACGGTTCAGTTTCAGAGCCAGAACTCTTAGCCACCCTGTGCTCCGGCGTTGGTGAGGAGGACGAGCTGTCCCCACATTCCACGCCCGGGGTGTCAGGACGAAGAGGAGGCGGCGGTGGAGCCCTGGGTTAGCCCGCCGAGGGTCTCGGCTGCAGGCCAGTCCCGAGGGGCCCCGTTGCCGCCAGCGTCACCTCCCTGATGTGCTTCAGAGAAGACGGCTTTGCTGACCGTGTCTAGGAAGCGAGGTTTTCCCGCCGAGGACTGCGTTTACTTCTGGGGAGTCACATGACAGCTTGAACTCGCTCCAAAACGGAGTCGAAAAGGAAGCCACTACTGACGCCCTCTCTCGCTCAGCACAGGAGCAGGGGCGTGGGGGGCGGTGTGAGGGTTCCACTCCCCCAACTTCCCCCCAGTAAGCCACGTCCCCAGCCCCCCGAGTCCCCTGAGAGACGGTCCCATCACGGTCCCCCACGTCCATCACTGGCACCGAGGAGCCCTCAGCACTACCGTCTGCCCAGATGTGGTCCTGTCCGACAGCCCCGTCTGCCCGTCCGAGGCCCAGTGATCCCTTCACTCCACGAGCACCCACAGCGCCCCCCACCCTGAGGTCTGTGTCCCAGGGGCACCCTGGAGAGCGGCTCCCGGGGGGCCGGCAGCCCCACCCTGAAGGGCTCCCCATTTTCCAGCAGAGTGAGCTGTGTGGGCGCCCTGTGCAAAAAACCCTTAAACATTCCACACGAACAGAATGAGGTTCTGGCTCTTTTTGAAAAAACAAAACAAAACAAAACATTGAAAGGTCTCCTGAGATCCTGAACGCCTTCGCAGACTGCTTTGGGAAGGCCTGGTAGGTGTGGTGCACTGGGCGTGCCTGAGACCTGACTCGGAGGGTGTGCAGGCAGGCGCTGGGGGGGGGGGCGCCGGGGGGGCCGAGTTGGGGAGGGTCACATGTCCCTGCAGGGAGAGGCCGTGGGCTGCCGAGCGCGGGGCTCACCCCCTTCGGCTCCCTCCAGGTTCAAAAGTCAGGTGTGTCCTACAGAAACTGCTTAGAAAACACAAACTATCTGTGAAACCATCTCTGGCATCTCAAAGGTCATCCAGTGGGTTCCAAGTGGTTTGAGTTTGAAACACCACCTGTTTACTGTCCAAACCTGCGGGCCCCGCTGGCCGGGTTCTGCGTTGGAGCCCAGGGCCGCCTGTTGGGACTGAGAGCTTGCTCGGGGACACCAGGCTGCCAGGGGACCTGCTCCCGAGTCAGAGGCTCCCGGTGGGCTGGCTGGGCCCCTGCCTCCCCCCAGGTGGCTGCGGAGAACCTCGCTGCCCAGGGGACAGCAGCCGGGCCCGTGCAGGAGCCGGGGCGGCAAGGCCTGCGGGCGGGAGCGGGAAGCCCACACACCTGTCCCCCTCCCGCTCAGCCCCACGGCCACCCTGCGGGTCCCTGCCGTCCCTCGTACCGCTTCTCACAGCCCAGCACCAGGGGCGAGGGCGTCGGGGGCGGGGCTGCGGCAGCTCCCCGGAGTGGCACGCCTACGCGACTTCTGCCCTTTACCCACTGGCGGCCTCGCAGGGAGCTGGCGCACGGCACGCGCTGAGCGGGCATCTTGGAGAAACCAGGGACCCCGCCCCGCACCCCGCTCCAGCTGACCGCCCGTTGGCCGGCCCCCTGCCCCCTGCCCCCTGCTCCCTCCTGGAGGCTCTGCGGCGGCAGCCGCGCTCACCCTGGACGGGGCGTGGGAGCTGGCAGCGAGCTGCCCTGCTGCCCCCGGGGGGCTGTCCTGCCAGAGTCTGATGGGGCCGCCGGCCTCCGTCCTGCACGTGGAGGGCAGCCCAGGCTGCGGGCTCCCTCCGAAGTCCACGCCCTCCTGCAGGCCAGTCCTGCTCAGGGGGCCCCGGCGGCCCTGGAACTGTCCCTCAGCCAGAGGCCCCTCCCCGGGGGGCGCTGTCCCTCAGCCCTGCCCCTCACAGAACCTGCTCCTTGAGGCCCCTCTGCTTCCAGGCCGCGCCCGGTCCGGAGCCGCCCGCAGGGTCTGCCGGAGGGAGGGCAGCGCTGGTGCCGTCGGCAAACGCGTCCCCCACCAGCGGGCGGGGTTGCCCTTTCGTGAGATGCGCACCCACGCCGTCCTGAGGAAGCTGGATGGAAGTTGAGCCCTGCTCAGTGCTTGGGGATGCGGAGGCCAGGTGAATGCTGGGCCTCCCCGAGCACCTGCTGACATGACAGGGACCTTCAGCGACCCTTTCAGGGGCACTGCCATTCCCGGAGACAGCGGAAAGGAGACACTGGACCCTGGAAATCGATGCCGAGGGGAGACCCGTCTGGGTGGCGGAGACGGCGGGGGAAGGGAGGCCCGGCACCTGTGTGGCACTGGCACGGGGGGGGGCAGCAACACGGCAGGGGCGGGGGCGGGGGCGGGTCCCTCCCTTCCGCTGGGCCAGGCCACCACTGCCTCTCCACTGGGGTGTGCCGAGAGGACCCGATTAGGAGGAGGACGGAGACGCGGACACCGTCAGACGAGACCCCCCGGCAGCCCCGTGACTTCCACAGGCTCCTTCCCACCCCGCGCCCCGTCTCTGCTGGTAGGTCCCACACGCACAGCGTCACTCAGAACGGACCCCGCCACACGGCCAAGCCGCTGCTTAACCCCGAGCCTCCCACCGCCTGGCCCTGTCCAACCACGGGCCCCTCCCTTTGCGCCTGGAATGGCAAGGTCCCCCTTGGGCAGCCATTGCAGAGGCCGCTCCCCTGCTGGAAACGCCTTCCCCCCACCCTGGACTGCCTCACCCCCTTTCTCCACACGTGCGCCCCAGAACCAGGGCCCCGCCCAGCGCAGCTGCCCCCTGGTGCCCTTCGCAGGCCCCTCCCACTTCACACTCACGGATCCTGGGTGAGAGGCTTTCTGAGGGCAGCAGGCTGGACTCCACCCCCCACCCCACCCCCACTCCAGAGCAGGGGCCGCAGCCTTGCTGTCCGTCCCCAGAGAAGCTCAGGGCCTTGCTGGAGCCAGCGTGGGGGTCGCCCCCACTGGGATTCGGGGACCCCCCGCCTTCGTGAGCACCTCGGAGAAGGAAAATGAGCAGACAGCCAGGCCCACCCCAGAGGACAGCAGGGCACAGCTGAGGAGGGGACAGGACCGACCCCTGTCAGTCACAGGTGCCCTGTCCCAGGTCCCGTCACTGGGCTCGTAGCTCTGGGCCTGGGAGCCCTTCTGAGCCAGCGCCCCGGGCACTGAGCACGGCCAGTCCTCACGAGACAGCTGTGCCCCCCGCGCCGCGGACGGCGGAGGCCCGCACGGCCCGCAAGGCCAGAGCAGCAGCCCAGGTGTCTCCATGCGGCTGGCCGCCCCGCGCCCCGGCCACGGGGCACCCCCGCCCCCGGCGAGTGGCACCGAGTCTCAGACGCGAGCCCTCTATGGTGACAAGGTCAGAATGAACCAGCCATGCTTCTAAGTAAAGTCGGAGCCCCCTCGACCTCCACCCCCGCCGCAGCTTCCTCAGAGCTCCCAGGGGTCACAGGTCAGAGAAGAGGTGGTCCCGCAGACAGAGGGACTTGCCCAGGGCTGGCTGGACGCCCTTAGGGTCTGGGACTCGTCCCGGCAGGAGGCACCCGGGACCTCGGCAGGCTGGTGATCTCTGCACATCGGGGACCCCGGGGAGCGTCGCCGTCACACCTTCCCTCAGAGTTCAGCATCTCCCTCCCAGCATCAGGACCAGGTTCCTTCCCAGACAAGAATTCCTTCTAATCAGGGGGCGCTGAGCCCAGGCTGCGGATGCTTTCCTACCACCTCTGCTTTGAAAAACGAGACTAGAACCGAGCGAACACTCCACCCGAGACCCACACACGCAGGGGCTGAGACCGGGACCTGCGGAGCTGCCACGTTCGAGGGCCACGTTCGAGCGTGGAGGAGAGCCCGAGCAGCTTTTCCCGTGGAGACGCCACGTTCAAGGGCCACGTAGACACACCACCTCCGCACACAGTTTCACAGCCGGAAAGCATCCGCCCGCCCCGGAGACACACTCGGGTCAGAGAGACGCAAGCCCAGCTCCGGCAGATGGCTTTATCCGGTCCACTCACGGTGACGTGCAAGCCAGAGAGAGCTCTCCGGGTTTGCCTGCTGGGGTCAGCGCAAGGGTTAAGTGGGATGCGCGAGGGAAGTCTCAGGTGCAGCTCTGGTCCCTGCACGGTGCCCTAGCCGGTGCCCGATGACTGGCAGCCGGCCGCTACAGTTCCTTTCGCTGTAACAAGGAGGGTTGCCCTCTGGGATTCCTGAGAAAAGAACACAGGCAGCCTCCTGCCCCTCGAGGTCAGAGTAGAAGCTCGCTCACCAAGACGCCCCGTGAAAGCTCCAATGTGCAGCGAAGGCATTCAGAACCGACTGCGAAATCATACTCACAACGGAATTTCGGTTTTGACCTGGGGTTGCGGGTGCCTTTAGAAATGCGACATGCAAAGATTCACGTTCCTGATAGGACTCTCAGAGACACAATAACAGAAGCTATCCGTAACACTCAGCACACTCTAGACTCGGCCCGGCGCATGGGAACACGGGTATCTCAGTGCACATCGGCTCTGGTTCGGAGACCAGCGCCGGGCGCTGGCTCCCGCAGCCATTACCCGGCGCCCGGACCCGGGGCCAGGGGGCGTGGGTCACTTCCCTCCCCGCACGCCCTGGGCGGTGAAGCCAGGCAGAGTACCCCTGTGTGGGAGAGAACGGGAGGCAGGCCTTGTGCGGCGGAGCGGGAGGGCTCCCTCCTTCCAAAGAGGACAGGGCGCCGCCTGGGCTTGGAGCATTCTCATCGAACGAACGGCACAGAACAGATCAGCGGAGGAAGCTCACCGATTCCCAAGCCACCTGGCGATGTTGGCGCACATCCCGAGCCGGCCGCCCTCTCCACTGCGGCTCCCTGGGCCCCGCTCCTGGAGAGTGGGGGCTCTCCAGGCGGCCCCCGTACTCCCCCAGGAAAGGAGAGTCACAGTCCGGAGTGTTGGGGCCAGGAGCCGCGCTGCGAGAACAAGCCGAGGCCTTGGATCCGCCGGCCTCGTGACTTATTAATAAAGGTGCCACCCGATGCAGCCTGGGGCTGCGCTCCCCGCTCCCCGCTGACACGTCCTCCCGGCGGCCCACAGACGGAAGCGCCAGTCGCCCTGGTCCCCCCCTTCAAAGTTGCAGGCGTTCTAAACCAGGAAAGGGCGGGCGGGCAGGTCGAGCGGGGATAGAAGGAGGGTGCCGGGCAGCCGGCCGCCCCTCAGGGAGCGCGTCCACCAGCCTCCAGGCCGTGCCCCTGGAGAGGGGCCGGGCCCCTGACGGAGGAGCCGACCCCCCCGCCTGCAGCTGCGCGCCTGCCCCGGTGCCCCAGGTCTCCTCTCCCAGACTGGAGGCGACGCTTCCTCCTGTTGGAGGGATTTCACTTTTCTTCCCCCCCCACCCCGCCCCAACGGGGAGCAGCTCCCCACCTCCTCCCGGTCTCTGTGCGGGGCTGTGGCTCCTCCAGCTCCAGGGCCACGTTCCGCTCACACCAAATCCCGCTGTCCCGGGGTCCCAGACGGTGCCGCAGACAGGCGTGCCCACCAGCCCGCTGCTCTCAGCACCCTTCCCCCAGGGCCCGAGTGAGGGTCCCAGCAGAGGCCGGGAGGGACCTGGCTGCTGATGGCTGCTGAGCCAACGCCCTCTTCCTCGGGTCTCTGCCCTTTGCTGCAGCCTCACGAGTCAACTGTCCCCAGAGTTCTGGTGGCCTCCTTGCCCCATCGGGGAGGCCTGGTTGGTCTAGCTCAGCCCCATGGAGGCAGGGGTGTGCTGCTCCCCAGGAGGGCACCGGCCTCTGCTGAGCTTCCTCATGGTCACCCCCCCCCCCCACCTGCTGACCCCTGCCCGCCCCCGGCACTGGGTAAGCCCGCTGCATTCCGGGCCACAGCGAATCCCGTCCAGGGCTCCTCACGCCACACCTGCAGCGTCCCCCCTTCGGTCCGCGGCTGTGCCCTGTGCGGAGGCCCCGCCCCCCCGTCATCACCTCCCGCTCCCTCGCCCCGCCTCTTCCGGTCCAGAGCGCACAGAGCGGCAGGCAGGCCCGGCGGGAAGGGGCGGCAGCTTCGGCTGGGCCTGGACGTGAATTTCCCGTCTGGAAAGGGCGCCACCGCGCCCGAGGGCAGAACGGAGGCTGCAGGGCCTGCCCGAGGCATGTTCCGGGACGGGGGGGACGGCCGAGACCTGCCTGTGCCCGGGGAGTGCGACCCGCCGCCATCTTCGCCGTGATGTCCTCGGTCACGATGGGCACGCGCCCCACGAAGCGGGCGAAGGAGGAGAGAGCGGTGGTCGGTCGGAGAGAAGCACGGAGCCGCCACACAGGACCTCGCTCCTTCCTGCCCTCCCCTGGGAGAGCGCAGGGTCCCCCGGGGCGCCCTGGCTGGGGTTCCCACGGAAGGGAGGCGGGCCACCAGAGGACCTGGTGCCTCCCAGGACGTCCCCGAGCTGAGATTTGGTGGCCGGAGCTCTTCCTATCCCCACCCCATCCCCCCGCCCAAATAAAAGCCCGAGTTCTTATGAGGTTCTCCTAAATGTTTATCCCATTCTCGCTGGGGTGTTTGGCCATCAGTGGCCATATTCCCTGAAACTACCAGGGACGCTCACTGACTACGGCATTAAATTATAAATAGTTACAGGACAGACCAGGAGTAAATGACACCACGCATCGCTATGGAAACGGCGAATCGTTGCCTATTGCACGAGGAAGAAGAAAAAATAAATACAGATGTCAAGCCGCTCTTGCACACTCCAGAATGAAAGTTCACAAACGTTAATTAAAACGAAATTCTTTCTGGTTTAATCACGTTTTGGGGGAGTAACAGACATGTAATTATTTGCACTGACAGAAAACCTTTGGGTTTCACTGTTGCATCCAAGGAGACACGCTGCCTAATTAGCACTGATTTTAGCTCCAAAGCCCCACGGGAAAACCTCCAGTTTTCCTCCTGTCTCTCTGACGGAACTGGCAGGGAGCGAGAAATATCAATAAGCCTCCCGTCGCGGGCGGCTGGGGCGCCAAACCCAGGGGCAGCGACTCGCTTTCTCGGAGCGGCACACCGGGGCGCCTCTCCTTCGGTGGGAAAACAGAGCAGGGCTGGATTAAGTTCCTTCGAGCAACGTGTGAAAAGGAGGAACAAAACCAAGGGGGAGCGCTGGGACAGAAACTGCAGAGCCAGAGGTGAGATAGGATGCCCCGCACTCTGAAATGCACTCCGCCGCCGGCTGATAAGCCCGGTCTGGCTCTGTCCCTTTTGTGAGTAGCTGAAAAGCGGGAAATCTGACGAGCCAGCTCTCAGCGCGGCCCGTAACTGGATCAGAACGGGGCCCTGAGAACGTCCCAGGGAAGTACACCAGCTGCTCTCCCTGCAGGCCCCACCTCGCCGGCCGAGTCGCGGCCGCTGGGAAGGGCCGTGCCTGCCCCGCCACCGCCACCGGAGGTCTCCTGGCGAACATCTGATTTCTGAGCCTGGGTTCTCACTGCCTCACCGTGTTTGGGGACGTTCCTGCCAACGAACTTGCGCATGTTTAATGTAAGAACAGCTATAGCGTGCATTCACCGCCTCTGGTAGTGAACTTAACATTCACCCCTGAAAGACACAGAAACGGCACTGTACTTCGGTTGGCGTATTCTGCCCATCAAAGGCTGCCTCAGCCAAAATGGGGGGGAGGCGAAGACGAAAGCACTGGGTCCCTGGGTTTCGATCGATGGGGATGTTTGCTGGGCTGAGAGCAAAGTCCTGGGCGCCTTTAATTCTCCTCTGAAAATATGACACTTGATAGCCTCCCCCGGGAACACTGTGGCTCAAAATAGGGGGAAATCGGAGCTGGCGGCCTCGGGGCTTGGCTGGAGCGGCTCCCGAGGCTCCGCTGGGCCCTGTGGACTTGCCGCAGGTCCCCAAAGGCACAGAGCTGTCCAGCAAAGCCAGGCCTACTTTCCGATGGCCACCAATACCGAGAGTTCAAAATGAAAGGCGCACCCTGAGGAGCCTGGGAAGTGCCACGCCGGGTCCCGTGCAGTCTGGCACACCGTCGGTCTCCCTGGCTCGGGACAGGGCCTGCCGCCGCCTGCTGGGCGCCCCCTCCTTGCGGAGAGCAGAGGCAGAGGGACGGAGGGAGGCGAGGCCCTCGCTGCCCCTGAGCAGGTCCACGGTCTGCTGCCGGGCCCTGCCTTGAGCCCCGCCCACCCCAAACCACCCCACACAAGAGCCAGAGTTTTTACTGCAAGTCTGTGGTTTCGGGGGGCGGTCACCTCTGGTCAACCCGACGCCAGACTCGGGGAAGGGGGTCTGATGTCGTGGCCTCTCCAAGCGGTCCCTTTGCCGGCCACCCCGGATTTGTCCCTGACTGAGGCACCTGCCCCAGGGGCTGAGCCAGGCTGGAGGGGCCCAGGGCTCCTAAGGGGCGTCGTTCAGAGGAAGACACTGGAGCACAGCACGTAGCGGAGGGGCCGGGGACAACAGCTGCGCCCGAACAGGGCCGCTTCGCCGTCCAGCTGTGGCGGCCGGAAGTCTGAGGCAAGGCGGCCTTCCCAGCCCGGCCACCCTCCCACCCCTGCTCCCGCCCTGCTTAGAGCACCCCCAACCCCCACCGCCCCCATCCGGCTCTGCCCTGACGAGGCCACTCACTCCCTAAGGGTCACAAGAAAAACCTAGCAGAAACTCGGATCCTCGTCCCTCAACCGGAGCTGCACCCCACCAGCAAACAACGGGAGTTTCACATATGCCCCCCTCCGGGAGGCAGGGGCCGGCCTTGCTCCATTCGCCTCCCAGAGGAGGAAACTCGGCTTCGCAGGGCTCCAAACTTATCAGAGCCCCCCGCTTTTCTCAGCAGCGCCGGTCGGAACCACCATCTGCACAGCCAGGGCACGCGGACACCTAGCAGTGAGAAAACCTGGGTCCGTCGCACAGGACTTAACCTGGGATGGAAGGTTCAGACGAGGACAAAGGAGGTGCCGGACGGGGAAGGGAGGGGTCTTCAGAGATTCGAAAAGGAGAGAAAATTAACTTGTGCAGGAGAGAGACCAGTCCCGAGGGGCTGGGTGCAACAGCCAGCCAGCGGAGGGCGCCCTGCAGGAGGGCGGGGGTCTGGGGGGAGGAGGGAGCAGCCGGCTGGGGGGTGGGTGGCTCCACAGGGCGCTTCCCTTTCCCTCCAGGTGAGCTCGTTCTTTCCCCGGGGGTGGGTCCCCGCCTGGATATAATAGCTCATGGGTGGTAACAGACACTCCTTGGTGCTTGGTATTGACACACACTACGTATGAGCTCAGAGCCCTCAGGTAAGGATAATTCCAGGCAGTGCCGTCTAAAGTGGGGGTGGGCTCCTTCCCAGCGGTCCCTCTGCTGCTCGAGTTCCCCACCAGTAACTTGGAACAGGCAGCCTCCCCCAGGGGAGGGGCGGAGTGTATAGAACACAGCGCGCAGGCCTCTGGGGTGGGCGTCGCTCAGGAAGCAGGCGTGTCTGCAGAGCGGGGCGCAGCAGCTCCCGGCCTCTGCCCGCCGCACCTGTCTCTGTCTGTCCCCCAGCCCTGGGGGCCGCCCAGCCCACTGACACCCTCCCCCCACATCACTTCCTGACGCAGGGGGGTGCCTGCGGGACCCCTGCTGGGCTGGGAATCGCCTCGTGACGTCCTGCGTGCCCAGGCCCAAGTCTGCACCCACGGTTCACCTTAACGCCTCACCTTGGCCTGCAGGTGCTGCCTCCCAGCAGGGCCCAGGAAGCAGCCCCACCCTCGTGGGTTTTCTCTGGCAACCCCGCTCCCTTGCCACTTGCTTCTTTCAGATCAAAAGCAAAGTGATAAAGCTCAGGGCCTGGCGCCTGGAAGTCCTTGAGTCCTCGTGAGCTCCTTGGAGCTCTGACCCCGGAGTCCACCGCCCCGGTGCCTGTAATCTGCTCTGCTCCACTTGGCACCCGGTAAAGGGACCGGGACCCTTGAAGGTCTCTTCAGTGTTAAAACGTAGCGTTTTCCTAGCTTAATTCCAATCTATTAAAGAAAACCCACAAAGCTTTTAAGCAAATAAAGCAGTATACTTCTCTACCTCTTCCCAAAGATTTGCCTGCGGTGTTTTTTTCCACTGTGCTCAACAGAAAGTGACAATGAAGCTTTACAAAGACCACTTAAGAATGCAAATGTCAACAATGTTCCAAAGTAACTCCTGTGACGATGTTCCAGCTGAATTTGCTTTTTAGGCTTTGCTGATCTCGCTGCACACGCTGGACCGAGGCAAGTCCCCGCTCTGGTTAAAGACGCTACAGTAACAACTTAGACCGGCCTGCGGCTTCATCGCTAGCTTCAGAACTCTTCATGCGGCAGTACTAAAAACCCTAGAACCATCACCCTACGTCTCCGTGGGCAGTGCCCTTGAATACTTCAAGGAGAATATTTTAAAAGCCACCTCTGTCTAGGAAACATTAATGTTAGGAGTGACCACAAATACGTGTGAGAGGGGCGCTACCCCAGAGCATTACTCAGAATTCGACGAGCGATGTGGGGCCAGGGCGGTGTGACCGAGCGAGCGCCATCACAGGGCGCTTCGGGTCCTGACCAGGTCCCCCGGCAGGATTCACGTCCTTGAAGCTTCGAGGGTCATCTGCTGTGTGGAGGCTGTGGGGGAGGGGCTGGGACTGCAGAGGCAGCCCAGGACGTGCTGGCTAATGGCACAGGGGGCTTTGCCGACATCGTGGGCCTCCCAGGGCTACGTCCCCTCAGACCCCACAGGGGACAGAGAAGGAGGCGGATATTCCTCGCACACTGGACCTCACTAGGGGACCTGGAGCTGGCCACCGCGCCGACAGCGGACAGCGCGGGGCAGAATCCCGGCCCTCTTCCAGGCTTCTCCCCCCCGGGTCGTCGCTCAGCCTCCCCCGGAGAGCCGCGTGCTCACAGCCGCGCCCGGCGGGCGGGCAGAGCGCCCCTCAGGGTGGTCTGGTCTCCGCTGGTCGGTCTGTCCGTCTCCTGTGGCCACGCCCTGGAGCGTGGAAGCTGGGCGACTAGCTTTCCTGGTGGGCGAGTTAGGGGTGGAGAGGGGCCTCACCGGGGAGCAGGGACAGCTGGACCCGCCCTGACACCTTCCCCTCAGGCCCCTCCCAAGCGTCCTCTGGGACCCCCCCTCCCCCAGCAAACGCCAGGACATCCACCGGAACAACCGCTTTCTCACGCTCCCTGCAAAAGCCCTGCTCAGGGCTCCCCAGCGGCCCCTGGTTCCGGGCAGGCACCTGTCACCCGGACTGCGGCTCTGACACAACACACCTGCCCGCCGCGGCTCCCAGGGGCCTCCCCTCCCCTCGGAAAACGGTCTCTTTCCTCGTGGTTTCCAGGAGGGTGGGACTGGGCGCAGCCGAGGAGAGCCCATCACGCACACCCCTGCCCCGGGAGCGTCCGGGGACAGACAGAAGGCACAGGCTGACACCCACACTGCATCTCTTTACAAGCCGGGAGGCCGTGTCTTCTCTTCAGCTCAAGCCCAGGGAGGGACCATCTTGGTGTTGGATAAGCAGCCACCACCCTCTCCCTGCGTCTGCTACCTGAGGTGTGGGCTCGCGGTGCGTCCAGCAGCCCCCAGCCACCTTGCCACGAGGCTCGAGTCCAGCCCCCGGTCAGTCCCTGACCACCTGACACCCGCCCTCCTCTGTGGGCGCTCTCCCCGCTGGCTCCCAGCACGGCCGCCTCACCCCGAAAGTCCCAGCCCAGGAAGCCCCTCTTCCCGGCCCCCTTGCCTGCCCCCAGCAGAGCCCCTGCCCAGGGGGCCCTGGAGATGCCTCCAAGTGCTCATGTTTTAGGAATGTTAGGAATACGGCATTGTTAAAAATTAAATTCCATCCACTTGCGATTACATAAACTATGTTAGAAACGAAGTTAACAAACACTCGGCAGTCCCCACCTCCTGACGACTGTTATCTGTGCCCTTGAGGTTGTTTACAGCGGTGGCGTCTTTGGGGCTGAGAGGCCACGTGAGGGGCGAGGCCCGTGGCATTCTCGAGTGTTCCCCACCCAGCTCTGCTCTCAGGCCTCGCCTCACGTGGCAGCTGGAAACGGGCAAACACCGCCAGCCAGGGCAGCCTCACCATCGGCCGAGCGCTGAGATCCGGGACCAGCAGACGTTCCCCAGGAGCAGCCAGATGGCTCAGGCTTCGGGCTTCGTGGGCCATGTGGCGCCCGGTGCTGTCTCTCCACGGCACCAGCGTGGCCCGAGAACAACTTGTCAGTGAAGGAAGGAACAGGTGTCCCCAATAAATTTTACTTACAGGCCCTGAACTTGGAACTTCACAAAACGCCCCTGCCTTACAAAATAACATTCTCCATTCGGCCTTTTATGAAAACCCACCGGAAAGCGTGACAGCCCCTCTTAGACGGCAGGCTTCGGCCAGCACGGTCTGGCCTGTGGGCCTCGACCCGGCCTGACTTAAGAAAGGGGTGCAGAAAACCGTCGGGATGCACGGCCGGCTCAGAGTCGCCACCCCACTGCGAGCGCCATAAACGGTCAAGGACACATCTCGGGTCCCCACACTCACGCAGCTCTGCGGAGGAGTCGGGCGTCACTGAGGAGAGGGTGAAGCCCCAAAACCGTTCACCGCAGCACCCAAGTCCTACTTGCCCCTGAAAACACCCGTGGGTGCCCATCCAGAGTGCATCCACGCAGCCACGGCCGCCCACACACACATACCGCCACCACTCGTGACCCACAGGCCCCACGCAGTTTCCACGGAAGGGCCCGGACTGCCTCACTATTGTGAATCGGGCTCCACCCAGGCTCCGTGTCCGTGACACTCATAGTCACACTGCCATTGCTTCAGACAGCTGGCGGTTACACGTCACCGGCACACGGGTGCCTGACCCCAGGGCACCGCGACCTTGGCCTGGGAGAAGAGTGTCTGCGGCTCACCCACGTCCAGGCAGGGAGCTCCGGACAGAGAGCGCTGCGTCTGACCCGGCCTTTACCCCTGAAAGTCCCTGATAAACGACGGACACGTTCAGGCTGAGTCACTGAAGGGACAGATGAAGGAGCCAAAGAACGGCCACGTACGCCGGGTCCGTCAGCAAGCCGTCCCCGGCTCCCGACTCTTAGGATGGTCGCAGATACGCGAACCCTGGCGTGACCGTGCACGCAGACCCTCTCGGGGGCTCTGAGTGGGCCCGTCCCACAGCAAAAGCAAGTAGACTCCGTGCAAAACCCAAACACCAGCCTGCGACGTGGCACTTAAAAGTCGCGTGCTCGGCGGCAGCCCCCCGGTATTTTGCGCGGGTTACTCAGGACAGCTTCGCATCTGAGCGGGTGGGGACGGAAAGACCGCGTGCCAGCGAGAAGGCCCCGTGTCTCAGCCCGCAGTCACGCGTGGTCGGGCCCCGAGGACCCAGACCGCACAGGTTCTGGGAGGAGACGCCTGGTCCCACAACTTGCGGTGTGCGTTGTCAGGAACAGGCTCCTGCTCGAGGCGGCAGAGAAAAGAAGCTCATCTCCTGTTTTTTAAAAAACGGTAACGCCGCATGGAAATGACTATGAAGTCAGGAGAGAAGTTTTAGGCAACGGAAGCCTGGACACCTGAGCAACGAGGAGGCGTGACAAGGACAGAAGGAAACAGGTCGCGCACTCGGGCAGCCGGGCGGCCGCACACTTTTAGGAAGACGACAAAGGACTCAAGGGCGCCCCCTGCCTGTCCTCCGAAGCTCCCGCCAGGACACCCTCTAACACCCTGGACGTCCCCAGGGGCCTCTCCCTTGCACTTCAGCAGGCTCCCTGGTTGAGTTCGTCTCCACGTTGAATAGCAGAAAAAAGGTGCCAGAAAGTTCTCGAGTGGCGGCGAGCTGGGCAGCCGCGTCCACCAGCTGACCCCACTGCACCGCCAGTTCCTTGACCCTGAAAAGGCTCCTGGGAGCCCCCCCCACACACACACACGTGCAAACTTGGGATCCGAACACAGTCAGACCCTCTCCCACCCCTCCCGGGACCTCAGCCAGCGGGCTTTGTAAATGCTGGCGATGGGACTGTGCGCCACATGCGCGCGGAGCGGACCCCCCCCCCACAGCCTGCTCTGAGACTGGGGGCCCCCCAGGCATGATCTGGCAGAGGGCTGCACCCCAACCCTACACCTCCGCTCCAGGAGGGTCTTTGGGAAGCGCCTCCTTTCTCAGAAGCCACCTTGAATGCCTCCGTGTGCACCAGCGCAGAGGAAGCCCAGGGACCACCCGGGACCAAGGTCCAGCCCGAGGTAACAGGCCGGGCGCGCCCACATTCACCAGCAGCCGGGGAGGGAAGACGAGGACGAGGGGGCCGGGGGCCAGGCCCCGTGGACTCGGGCAGCTGTGTGGGCGGCGGGGGGCATGCTGCCCGACCGGAAGAGTGGACAGTTCCCTTCTGTCCACTAAGGGCGGTGGGCGACGCCGTGGAGCTGAGGCGAAGACAGAGGGGACAGAGCGGGAGAGCGGGGAGCTGCTCCCCGAGGCCAACGCGGCCCCGCCCCTCACCGTGCGGACTTCGCGGCCTGCCCCAGCCGCCCCCGTCTCACGGCCGGCCCTGACGGCTCGGTGGCCCGAGTGCATCCCTTCGCTCCTCTGTGCTGGGGTCCCCAGGGTGGGGGCAGGGCCGTGTGAAGGCGGCCGCCCCTCCACATTCCTGCCAGCTGCCGTCACGGGGTTCGCTGGAAATGGGAGATTACGGGCTCATTATCCAGATTTAAACGCCGGGGAAGGGGATCGAGTAAAATAGTACGAAGAAAGCCCCATCCTCACTGTCCCCCATCCCTGCCGTCAGAACCTTCCCGACCTCCCGCCAGGACTGTGTGTGCGTGCGTGTGCACACGTGTACACGCATGTGTTTATGTGTGCACACATGTGTGCACGTGCGTGTTTTACACTCACGTCCTACATGTGCAGTGACGCATGAGGGCTGCTGAGGCCCCGCTCCGCGAGCTGCGGGACACCACAGAGCTGCCAGGACAGGAGAGGAGGGGCGGCCAGCAGCAGGGACCAGGCCCTCGGGCCAGCAGGCCCCCTGCCTGCGGGGGGGGGGCCACGCGCCTGTGAGTGGGACTGTGACTTTGCCGCTCTGGGCAGGAGACCGGCGGGGTGGGGGGTCAAGGAGGCCCATCTCTCAGGAGTTCCTGCACAGCAGCCTGGGGGCTGCCCTCCCTTCTCCACCCACCGTGCACGGCCCTGGGGGCCCCGGGTCCCTGTTCTCACACCCCGCCCTTTCAGTCCGCCTGGAGCCTGACAAGGATGCGGGCCTGTGGGCGCACACCGAGGTCCGGGACAGCTGGGCTCTCTCCGGACAACGTTCGGCCCCTAGAGGGAGCCGTGCTCGCCAGGCGGTGGGAGACCTCACCAGCTTCGGTGCGCCTCGGTCTCCCCACGCTCCTCGGCATGGAGAGGAGGTGGGAGGTGACACGGAATGCGGGAACTGGCCTCGCCGTGGAAGGAGCCCTCCATGGCCCGGACCTCGGGTTTCTGGCCACCGATTCCTGATTCCTGTGGGTGCGGCTCCCAGACCTCAGGCCCCGCGCCCGCCTGCGGTCGCTCCCTGTCTGGGGCCTTCTCCCAGCTGCAGGGCGGGCAGAGGTGACCTGCCCACCACCCCTCGCCCGCTGCCCTCTGCCCCCCAGCAGGACCCCAGGGACTCCGAATCCCGAGGGCCGTGGCAGCTCCCCAGACAGGGTCCTGTGAGTTGGGGTCACCTGGGTCACATCCGGGGCTCTCATTTCACCTGCCCTCTGCCCACCATGTCCCCAAGGAGGCCCCGAGGGACAACTGGGCCCCACCCTGGAAAGGCGGGGCTCCCACCTGCTTGGGCCCTCACTGCAGGTCTGCCCTCCAGAGCCCGGCCCTGCCTGGCTCTCGGGAAGGACCTTGCACCCCACCCTTCCCGCCCCTGCAAAGAGGACACTCCTGGAAGCGTGCTGGACGCTCCGCCGGTCTGCAGGCCTGCTTCCGCTGCTGGCCCCAGCGGGGGCCTTCCCGCCCTCCCCTCCCCCACCTGCTGTCCCAGCCCAGGCTCTTGTCGACAGGGCCCCTCTGCTCACAATGGCTTCAAAATTCAAAGGAAACCTTCACTCTTCCTAAAACGCCTGAGTCTTCCTCACCCCACCTGCACTCCCACCGCACTCGGGCCTGATTCCCACAACCTCCGAATCTCGGGTCCAACTTGGGTGCTCAACGCCTTCCCCAGGGCTCCCTGGCGGCCTGGACCCTCCCCAGCCGTCCCTGGAGCATGTTTGAGTCCTCTCACCAAGCTCTCACCTCCAGGAGCTCCCGGCGGCCTGCCGAGAACGTCGGCGGCTTGGTAGGTCCCCACCCACGGGATGTGCTGCTTCCGCCGAGAACATAAAACCGTGAACAAACGCCCACCCCCGTGCCCAGGGCTGGGAGCCCACAGGGCTCTCTCCACGGAGTCGTCCCGCAGTCCACTGCTCGGCCCCAGGCCTCAGCAGGCTCACGGGTGACACTGTACTTGTGTCTGCCTTGTCACCGGCAGCAGGCCAAGCCTACGACTACGAAGTTACACGTCAGGACAGACACCTCACGGACGCGCGGCAGCAGGACCAGACGGGCACCTTCTGCACCGTCACGCGCTGCTCGGATGCTCGGATGCTCGGAGCGGTCGTGGTCGACCGGATGGACTCGGAAGAGCACAGCGAGGTGGGAGACCACGGCCGCCCGCGGGGAGCTCGGCGTGCGCTGAGGGGTTGTGGCAGGACGAGCAGCGCAGGACACAGGACCCGGCTTCCGAGGGGACAGAGATCGCCACGAGCGCAAAACAGGGCGCCCAGGAATCGCGCCGGGCGCGGTGCTCGGGCCGGTGACTTTCCAGCAGAAAGGATTAAAAATATCTGGTGGCATTTAGCAAATCTCACTTCTTTTTATCACTCCATGAATTTAAATCCATCCCCCGCCCCCAGCAAATCTTAACTGGGGAAAAAAAAAAAAAGCCAGTTAAGCACCTACTTGAAATGAAAGGAAGGAAGGGAGGGGATGGCCTGTCACTGTCCGCTTGGCCCAGGGGACGGAGGCCACAGCACGTCCGCAGGGAGCCGCCGGCACCTCCTCCGAGTCCCTGCAGCCCGGAGCCTCGCAGTCCTGCCCAGCACTGGGGTGACCTGGGCACCCCCGTAGATGCCACTCCTCCCTGCCAGCGCTTCTGTCCGTCCCAACGGCTGCACGGGTTACTCCCTAAAACCCCAGGAGTGACCCTCGTCCCTGACACGCAGGCCAGGCCTGCTCACCCCCCCATCAGCCCCGCGCAGGCGGGGGAGAGCCAGGAGCTTGCATAACCTGGCGCAGGTGTGGCCCGGTATCACGGTCATATAACTCACGAATGCACTAGATGCTGACTGGCAAAGCTCGGGAATGTCTGTGAAGGAGGGGGCGTTCCTGGGGCTGCTACTCTACGGTGTGCTGCCTGGAAGATGGCCGGTAGACTTCTTCCACACTTGGGTAAGAACACACATGTGTGTGTCTATGTGGGAGACTCGGTCACGTTTCCAGTTAGGGCTCTAAAGGTCCACGCGAAACGACCGCCCACACCAGTGGATTGTTACAAGAACATGTCTGACGGCCTCCCAGTTCCAGCTGGCGGGCACGGGGGTGGCGTCGGGAGGCCAGGGTTTTCACATCCTGAAACTTGAACTGAAGGACACCAGGACCGGCCTGCCCCGGACCGTGGAGGAGGGCGGGGCTGGGCGGTGACTCAGGTCCCACCCAGCCCTGGTGCGGAGCCACCAAGGCTCCTTTGAGTCACCCGTTTTAATCCTCACGGTGGCGAGCAGGAACTGAAACGCTTGTTTTGAAAGCGTGTAGTGCACACGTGATACATTGTTCTCCGAGTTACAACCCGGGAACAGATGTTTCGCTGAAGATTACTTCCCAAAGACACAGAGTATCGTCACCGCGTTTTTCATTTGTTTTAGTGCCCTTGGCTTAGCCAGTTTCTATAAATATCTAAATGGGAGTTTACATTTAAAAGAATCTGAAAAATATTTTTAATTGCAATTTTTGTAAATAAAAATAAGGGAAGCCTCATACGGAACGATGGGCAGGGACGCAAACACGCTGCCCGCTGACCGGGCCAGATTTTCAGGGGAAAAGGAGTCAGTTCGCCCCGAAAGCAGCAGAACTATGCCAAGTAAGAGTAGGCTCCATTTCACGTCCTTCGTCTCCTGGAAAATAACTTTTCCAAGTTGATTGCGATAATACCTCAACCACCTAAGGCGTTCCAGAGACACGGGGGCCCCCTGGGCGGATGGAGACTCGCTGGATACATTCTTTCCTAAAGCAGGTACTTTGTGTCTAGGTGGGTTTTGATGCCCGTCCACGCAGTTGAATGAAAGCGCTTTCAAACCGACTTGTCTGTGCCTTCTACCTGACACACCGCCTGCACCGCCCCAGACACAGGGCCACTTACAGGGCCGGGCACTCTGACAGGTGATTCGGAGGGAGGGGTATAAATGACCCCCTGGGGGCTCCTGCCCGCAGAAACAGCCTCCCACCAGGCAGGACTTAACCCTGCCTCGGAAGGTGGAAACTTTGATGGGGAAGGGAGGGAGATGGAAACGACAAACAGGAAACTCCGGCTGAGCTCTAAGCACGGGGCTTTCCCCAAACTCTCTTTCGCCGCCCTCCCCACGGAGCCTGGGGTGGAGGAGGACCCGAAGGGAGTCTGCCCGCGCCCAAGGAGCCCCGCTGCACCTGAGGGCGGGGCCTGGGACGCCGAACGAACCTTCCTCGCTCCTCAGCCACAGACCCGCCGAGTCCCCCCGCGAAAGGGTCCACGGCTGCTTTGCCTCGAAGACGCGGCCAGCATCCCCGCTGCAAATGGCCTTTACAAGTAGCTGCTCCTTCCCGGCCTGCTCGTGATGAGACACTTTCACAGAGCCACCGAAGAAACTGCATCGGTGGGAGACCTCGCCGCCGTGTCTGAAGAATGCTCTCAATGTGCCCAGCTGTTTATCACCGGACTCACACGAAACACTGTTTTTTCTACAAGAGGACTACCGGGGAGCACCCCTCATTTCCTCGGCATCGCACTCGAAGCCCTGAAGCGAGGCTGTCCCCTACCACAGGTTCAGAGCCTGTGTGTGTGTGGGGGGGGGGGCGGGGGGAAGGGCCTGGCGAGGTGGCTCCGCCCCACGGCTGTGCTCCCCCTTCTGAGTCATGGGCCATCTGTGGGCTGACACTGGAGGTCGGCTGGGGGACACCCGAGGCTCCGACCCCGCTTGACCCGGTGCCGTGAGCATCCAATCGCGAGCCCCGCCCAGGCCAAGACTGCCAAACCGGGATTTTTAAACTGCATTATTTCTTCGGAATACGTTTAGCCGACCTTTCCCCTTTCTCTCCCCTTTATCTATTTGAGTGACACCATGGACTCGCGATGCACTGGGGATTCAGGCATTTTCAAAATGGAACTCACTGCAGTCTATCGCTGTTCTTCTTGTTGGCCGGGGGGCCTTTCGAGCCAGCTCCTGGGCCTTTCTGACACGTCGCACAGGTCTTTGAACACTTCCTTGCTTCCTGGCACAGCGGGGGGGGGGGCACACGCACTCAGGCCGATACCTGGAATAAGCCATTTCTCCGAAGATCGACATGGGAAATTACAGTTAGTGTCACCGCAAGGCAGGTGCCCTTGCTGTTTTATACTGTGCGTGTGTGTGTGTGTGTGTGTGTGTGAGAGAGAGAGAGAGAGAGAGAGAGAGAGAGACAGAGAGAGAGAAAGAGAGAGAGACAGAGAGGGAGAGAGAGAGGGAGAGACCGGCGCTGGGCAGGCACCACTTCCACGCTCGATGCCACCAACACACCCTACTCCTTTCTCCCGCCCTGCAACACCGACAAAGTCGTTTCGGAGCGACACCACCGCCACCGTCAGCTGTCACCGACCTGCCGCGAGCTCGCGAGTTCTTTGCCCTTCCTCTTGTCCCTGAACTACGTTCCGCTGAAGATGTGCCGTCGGAGAGCTCTGTTCTAAGACTCTCAGAATAGAGTCCTCGCTGTGGGTAGTGGAGTTTTCAAACCTACACACACAGTTAAGCTTGCTCGTTTATATTTGTTTTCAACTTTGTATGTTTCCTTTCTTTCATGTTTGATGCTGGGTATACGGCGAACAGACAAAAAATAACTTCAACATCTACCCTGGAACCGGAACTACGCCAACGCCTCCGATAAGACGGGGACAGCACCCCCGGAACCCTGGCTCCACCCCCACCCCCACCCCACCCCCCCGCGCTCTCCCGCTGCCTGCCCCCACCTCCTGCCCGTCTTCCTGGAGCGAGTCAACTGGGAAACGGCCCCCCACCCGCCCCTCCACTCTTCCAGATGAGATCCTAGAACTGCCAGCTGCCTGGAACTCCCCAGAAAGCGGCTGTCGGCCCGATGGAGCCGTCCCTGTGAGTGGGCCTTGCACGCTTCGTCTCCGTCATGGCCACCCCGGAGGCCGCGGGGTGGGGGTGCTGCCGGACAACGGCGCCGCCGGGAGGGGGAGCTCAGTGGGTCACCCCCTCCGACCCCCTCAGCCCCCCTCAGCCCTCAGCGCGGAGCCCCAGGAGCGAGCGTGGGGGGCCGGCGTGACGGTCTCTGAGTGTGGGTGGCATTGAAGCGGTGCCGGTGTCGGAAAGGCTACTTCCTCCCACGCGCGTCGGCCTGGGCCGAGGCCTCCCGCCGCTTCACCGCAGCGTGCTTGCTGGGCAGTGGCAGCTGGTCGCCACACGTGGGTCCTTTAAAACTGCCGGTAGGAAACCGAGTCAGGGCCCGCACGTGGGGCTGGGACCAACCTGAACGCTCCGTTCTATTTCTGGCCCCGCTATTTAAACTACGCCAGATTCCTCCACCTAAAAATGAATGTTTAAAATGCGTAACGCAGTTCGGAGAGGGCTAGTGCTGGCTGCCCCCCACGGCCGCTGGGAGGGCTACAGGGGAGCGCACGGGGGAGACCCCCGGGGAGACCGCCGGGGGCTCAGCGGACACCCAGCTGCCTCTTCTGGACTCCCACTCACCATTCTCTGGGGAGGGGACAAGCCACCTCACCTCGGGTTTTGCTGTGTCCCCTCTCTGCTGCGTTACCGTGACCAGACCAGAGGAACGACAGACAGCACCCCCCTCCCCGGGGGGGCCTTTCCTCCGCACGCCTCGCCGACCCACGTTGGGGAAGGGGTCCCCTCCTGAGCAGCTGGCGCGCCACGCTGGGACGTGTGGCCAGACACAGGCTCACCCAGGACAGAGGACCGGTCGGAAGGGACGTGGTCTGAAATGGCCGGTCGCTGGGCCCTGGGCCATCCCCCTGCTGAGACCTGCCGCCTGCCGGCAGGACAGAGGACCCGGGGTCTGGCCGTGTGGGGAAGGGTTCTCCCCATGAGTCTGTCTGTCCTGTGGGGAGCCAGGCCCTCATGCCTCGATGGCCACCCTGCGAGGCTGGCAGGGTCAGCCCCCAGGCCCCTGAGCGACCGGCCCTGGCCCCAGCGCCCCCCCTCCACCCGCTGCGGCTGAGCTTCCGAGGAGCACACGAGCCCACCGAGTGTGGGTGGGGCGGAGTGGAGGTGAGCCCGTGGCCTGGACGCAGGGTCGGCCTGGTGGCTGTGTTCCCTCCTTGCTCCGACGCGCTCGCAGAGACGGGGTTTCTGAGCCAGGCTCTGCAATGCTGGGTGGCTCCGGGGGACCCTGGATTTCACGGCGCACGGCGGCGGCAGCTGCCCAGGGGGCCCCGGGCCCACAGGTGGGGCGTTCCCAGGTGGTGGGGCGTTCCCAGGCAGCGGGGCCACGACTGCGGCCATTCCGTGGACTCCTGGGTGCTCTGTGCGTCCGCGAACAAGTTCGAATTCCCTGTCTCTGGTGCTTGCCTGAACTGACGGGCGGGAGCCCGCGGGGCCTGGCTGGGAGCCCTCCCCGGCAGCAGCCCCGCCCCAGCCCTGCTCTTCCCGGGTCTTTGGGAAGGTGAACCGTCTGGGCCTCGGGCAAGCTGTCCTGTGGCGGCAGGGCCCGCTGGCCAGGCCTCTCCACATGCACCTCGACTTGCAGCAGCAGCAGCGGCCGATTTTGGGATGCCACGGACGGGCAGGGACCGCCCCGAGTGGTTCTGCGTTTCAGTTAGACGTTGGACTCCCGTGGGGAGGGAGCCACGGCAGCCTCGGGGCCGGCGCGCACTTTCCACCCGCTGGCGACACCCGAGGGCGCTCCGTCCAGCTCCCGGACAGCTTCCAGCACGCCTTGCACTCACAGGAGCCCGGAGGGGCCGGGCCGGCGTCACCAGCCAGGACGGGAGAACTCAGGGACGCTGTGGCACTCGACGAGGGCCATCCACAGGTACCTGACAGGTGTCTGAGGAAAAGTTTCATGACTTTGCCGCATCGTTCAACTCACAAGCACTTCCTCTCCCACGTCCTGTTTCCCTAGGGGACGGTTTAAATGGGGTGGGTGTCCCTTTCCACAGACATGGATGTTAGGCCCAGGCCACGGCGGAGGCCAGGTGTCCTGCACCGATGGCACCCAAGGGTTCCTCGTGTCTCCCATAACGGAGACAAGGTCTCGGGAGGGAACCGGGAAGCCCAGAGCCAAGCCCGAGCAAGGACGCCGGGCAGAGCCGACAGGGGCCTGAATGGGACCCCAGGCCGCACAGAGGGACGCAGAGGTCAGGCCACCAGCGCCCTGGGGCCCGTGTCCATCCGGCCTCCGGGGAGCTGTCGGGGCGGGGCCGGGCAGGCCTGGGGGGCAGTGGGAGCTCAGGGTGCTGGCCGCCTTCTCCCTGCAGCACTGTCCCGCTCCTGCGCCTGGGGCCCACGGCAGCGCCCCTACTGTCCTGTCCTGCATGGCAGCAGAGGGGCCGGGCGGCACTGACCTCCCCGGCGGCACAGGGACCAGCTCGGACGCTCGTCCGCAGCAGGTGCACCCCGCACAGTGGGTCCCGTGTCCCTAGCAGAAGGGCCCTCATCCTCGGCCACCTCGGGAATCTCAAATCAGTCACGTGGCCACGACGCTTGCAGGTGTAACCCTCCTTGGAGGTTCAAGGACAAGCTGGGGACGCCGCAGCATGCGTAATGGCGCTACAGGTTCCCCGCGGACGAGAAGGGGAGCCTTCTCGGATGTCTTATCTGGTGGGTGAACTGGGTGCCTGCCGGTCCCCGCAGCAGCCGCTGCAGGTCTCCCCCGCGCTGGCACCTGGGAGGGCAGGGATCCAGGTGTGGCTTTTTGGGGGAGGGCGGGGGGAGCAGAAAGGTTTCAGTGCCAGCCAGTGACTGGAAAGGCCGGCGCAGAGCCGGCTGGACCGGTTGGACCGGATCGCAGCGCTGATGGCGACGCCATCCTCCCGTCACTGGACACCTTTTTGGCAGCCGGCACCCATTTCATGAGGACGCCCTAGACAGGGAGCAGTTTGACAGAAGGCACGCTACTCCCGTTTCAGACACGGACGGGGACGGCCAGCGTTTACGGAACGCTGACCACGAAGGCGCACCTGGACCCCATGCCTCCTTCGGCGCCCAGGACAGCCCGCCGGGGGGCAGGGGTGCCACCGCCCCATTCCCATAGAAGAGGGAAGACACTCAGGGGGCGGGGGAAGGAGCGGACTCGCCGCTCGGTGTGAGCCCCTGCCTGAGACGCAGCTTCCCGGGGATCGCAGAGCCGCTGGCCCACGCAAGATTGAGACCGCCCCCAAGGACGCCCGCCTCCGGCGGCGGTCCGAATCCACCGTGGCGAGGCCACGCCGTGCAGTTCCACGCCGCCAGATGGGGCGGGGCAGGGCAGGCGCTCTGTGCCGGGGGCCGGTGGACGGAACCGCCGACCAAAATGTGACACCAAAGCAACCCCTGACGCTCAAGGCCAGCGAACCGAGCGCTCTCCATTGCCGGAGCAGGCGGGGACGGAGATCAGCCCGGCGGCCCGGGAGGGGGCTGGGGCGGGGCGGGGTGAAGCGGGGCCCGCGGGAGGTCCCGGCCTCGTTCTCCGGGGTAGATAACTTCTCCCCCACCCCCTCCGCACACAAATGCACGGAACACCCCATAAGTACGTGTCGCCCCTTAATCGTGGGACGGGAGGGGCCCCAGACGCCAGGTCCGGCCTTCCCTCAGCCCCAGGACGCACGGACGGCCTCTCTGCGGCGCCGGTCACTCCCAGCTTTTGGTTCGCAGGGTCCAGCAAAGTAAGGCCTGCTGGGGTGCGGCTGGTAGGGTAATGATACAGGCATCGTCATTTATAGTTTTGAGTTGAACATTTCACCTGAAATGTCCTAGGGCGCGCCTGAGTGTTGTTACGTTACAGAATTGCGTGCTTGTGAGTTCGTAATAAAGGGTTTTGTAAGAAAACAAGGGTGCTCTGCGTGCCGGATGGACCCTGGGTGAAGTCCTCCTGGGAGGCAGGGGACAGCGGCCCGGGACTGAGCCACCTTCAGAGACCTCGCCCGAGACCCAGGCGTGGTCCGTCTGCAAAGCGGCCCTGCGCAGCCACCGCGCCCGGTGCCGGGTCCTGGGAGCCCAGCAGGGTGTGCGTTGCGGCCCCACTTCAGAGGCACTGCAGAGAGGTGGCCGGGGGCCCAGAGGGGGGCTGCCCCCTCACCGCCCACCCAGGGGATGGGGGACGGGAGAGCGCGGCTGGGGTGTGTTCAAAACCAGATTTCTTCCAACCCCCCGCCCTCACCCGCCTCCAGAGCCACCCCCCTCGCGTGACCGAGGATGCCCGGGTCGCTCTCCGCGCTGAGGAGGTTCCAGAGTTCAGCGGGCGGCGAGCCGGGACGACCAGGCGTATTTTGGTCCCTGAATGGCCGACTATATATTTCTTACAAACCCTAATATCACACTATTTACTGTGAACACCACGGAAATTACGCATAAAAACAAACATTCCCCCTCCCTGCCCAAGCCCAGGGGAGGGGGCGGCAGGCAGGTCAGCGGGACACGCACCTCTGTTCCGGGGACCACCTCCTGCTCCACACCTGTGGCAGCAGCGTGCGACCTGGTGTGTCCCCCGCCCCGCCCCAGAGGGCAGGGGGTCCGGGGTTGATGTCCTGGGCATCCTGTGCCCTCCCTCACAAATCATTCCCGCCTTCTTTTCCACAACAAGGACACTGCCCGCATCCCTCCAGGAGGGCAGACGACCTGGAACCGGGGACAGCGCTCCGGACGGGCGACCCAGAGCTGGGCGGGCGGAAGCAGCGCCCACAGCTTGAGTGTGTCCGCCAGGGTGGGGCAGCCGAGCGGCCGGCCCAAGGCTGGCCCTCACCCACTGGCCGGGGACAGCCCTCTGTGGGACTGCGCACCCTTCACCAGGGGCACCGCGGTCAGCGGTGTGCGCAGAGTGCCGTCACGGCCCCCGGGTGGCCCTCCTGTCCGCCCTGTCACCCGAGGATCAAAAACCATAACAGGAGCCCCGAGTGACTGAGTGTCCGCTCTGTGTGAGGAGCCATGACGTGCCAATGCTGGGAACTTCGTGGCTGGACGGAGCAGGTGTGCGCCGAGCCCGTTTGCAGGTGAGGGGCCATCTTATTCCGGTTCCCCGGGAAACAGAGCTCCAGGTTAGGAGCTGGCCCTTCAGCAGGTCCTGCAATCCCAGGGCGCCCAGTGCGGCGGGGGGGGGGGGGGGTAGGGGGAGTGACAGAAGACAGCAGGTCCCCAGTGCCTGCAGCTTTGCGGCCGGCCAACTGCTCAGTGTCACTTCCGACAGGCCCTGGAAAGCCATGTCTCCAAGGAACATCTCGGCGGAAGGAAGGAGACGTCATCCTCACAGCTGGGTTCTACCCGGTGTCTGACATCAGTGGCCTCAGGAAAGGGGAGAGCGGTGTGTCCCTGCAGGGAAGCCAGGGCGTCACGTTCTGCTTCTGTGGGACAGGAGGGGCAAGACACAGCCGCCATACAGGGCCCCTGGTCCGACCAGTCAAACCAGAAAGCAAGGCACGCGCCAGACATGGACAGTGGGTCGGAACCTGCTGAGGCTGGACCCCAGCCACGGCAGGGCGGGGTCCTGGTCCAGGGCGCCGGCCCCAGGCCGGTCCCTCCGCAGGGCGCCCTGGTCTCCTCCAGGGCAACGGACAAGACGTAGCCCAAACCAGAGCAGGTCCAGCTGTGACCCCGGCTCACTGCCCCCGACCTTCTTTGATTTCATGAAAGCCAGAGTCGGGAAAGGGGACGAGGTTTTTTTCACAGTTTCTTTGTGGACACTGTCCATCAGTGTGCCCGGAGCTTCAATTAGAAAACTGATGGGCACGGTCGTGCCAATTCTCCCGTCAAAGAATCTTTGGTGGAGGAACAAGGTACGCTCTGTCACCGCGCGGATTCTGGCGGGAGGGGGCGCCGAAGCGGCCCTCAGCGAGTGCGCAGCTCAGGACACTGGGGCTTGTTAGAAGTCCCCATTGTGTGGCTTCTCCCCCTTCCGTCTGGACTCGATCAAGCCGGCAAACTGGGAAAACGGAGGGGAACCAAAAAGCCGCCAGCGTGGGCCCTTCCCTCTGAAGCCCGTTCATGCACCTCGGAGGCCGAGCCGGGCTGTCCGACACCTGTGTTGTCTCAGACGCACTCGGTGCCAAGCATAACCTGTGCGGGCAGCAGGCTCCTCGCTTGGCGCGAAGTAGAATGCGCCCTTGTCACGAGAGGGGGAAGAGAAAACATTCGCCCTAGAAAGGCTTCTTTATGCAGCCCGAACGCGGCGCTGCTCAGAGCCAGCAGCGAACAGCAGGGGTTCCGCTCAGGGAAGACTTCAAAACGAGGTTTCCTCCAGCGGCGCACATTCTTGGTCCGAGGCCTGGATTTCCTCAATATGCTCATTCAGCCTCACGTTTGTCCTGTGCCTACTGTGCGCCAGGCACTGTGCTCAGGGCCTTGTGGGGCGGAGCAGGGCCAGGAGACCGGGACAGCTGGCTGGCCGGTGCTGGACTCGTTTTTAAGGGAGAAAATGCTTTGCACTGGGGAAGCAGAGAAAATGCAGACGCACGAATTCCTGGGAGAAAAATGGCACACTGGCGGAAAGTGAGTAACCACTGTCCGTCCCCTCACGGGACAGCATTTGGGAGGAAAATACTTCTGAAGGCCATAGGGCGCTGAAAGGGGAAAGAATGAGCCCGGAGACTGAAGTCACAGACGGAGACCCGGGGGCCCAAGGTCTTTCTGGTCAAGACGGATTTGGTGGCGGTTCGTTTAATGCGAAGTCAGCGCCGAAAATGCATTGTACTGTTCAACTTAAAGCCAAAAAAAATCTATATATTTATATCTCTATATATCTATATCTATATCGATATCTATATCGATACATATACAAGAGCCCTAAGAATACCAGATCTGACAAATCCTCAAGTATGCATGGTGCCGGAATCTCGCTCATTTTTTTGTTGTATTCAATTATTTCTACAGCGGTGCTGTGGCAGCTCATTAGCTAAGGAATGGGCACTGCCTCTCCAGCACCCACCTAAATGCTGCTGGCCCTCGACCACGCAGGACCTGCTCCCGGGGGCCCTGAGGGACAGCCATCAGATCTGGCTCAGGCCGGTGCTGGAGGTCCGTGCGTGGGCTCACAAGCCTTGGTGCAGAGAGGACCCAGAGGGAGACTCTCTGAAAAATGCGGACTCCCTAGGAGATTCTGCTTTCTGAACACGCAGAACACCTCATGGCGATGGGGGGCAGGCTTTGGGCAGCGGGCATGAGCCCTCCATGCGGGGGGTCCGTGTTCCAGGTCTTTCCGAGCGAGGACCTCAGCCCACTCCCCGTCACAGACACATGCTCCGAGTTGACTTGCTTCGCCTGGCCCACTGCAGACGGTGGGGGGGTCCAGCCCAGGAGCGGGCAGGCGGCCCCTCCCTGCTGTGTCTCCCCAGGGCCAGCACACCGAGAGTGGTGTCTGCAATTTTGCAACGGTCGGAGAAAAAAGCCAAAGGTGACGCTGTCCTCACACGGGACATCCCATGAAATCCCGATGTTGGTGTCCATGTAAAAAGCTTTATTGGAACCAGGCCACGCGGTTCAGGCACAGATCTCCTAAGGCTGCTTCTGCCGCCCAGGGCAGAGGGGAGCGGTCCCCGCCTGGCCGCCATGCCGTCGGTCAGCCCAGGGCCCGCTGGGTTCCTCGGCCTCGCTGCCCAGCCGGGACAGAAGGAAGAACCGTGGATGTCTCTGTTTCCATAAAGAAGCCCTCACGACCTCCTTACTTCCTCTTCAAGGGCACGAGCCTGACTGCTTTCCCAGGAAACACCCTTTGCTTTCCCACGAATAAAAGCCCAGTGACGGCGCTAAACTCAGGTAGCGTGGTGTTGGAAGAAGCTGCCATCCAGCAACATCGGGGTGCTCATAATGGAAGACGGGCGCCTCCTTTCCGGGCCAATGCAGCAGGGCGTCCGGGGAACCTGTTCTGATCAGTACTCATGGGTCGGGGCTGGGCGGCCCCCACCCAGGCGGGTACACTCTGAACTTGTGATAAGATGTTCCTTACTCATCAAAGTCAGCAGCACCCGGAGGCCCAGGCCCTCGGGCCGTGAAAGGCAGCTGCACCTGCTTGTCCTGCTGTGCTCCTTCCAGGACAGGGGTCACCCAGGGGAGGTGCTCAGGTGTGGCGGTTCTCACCGGCGGCCAGGGCCCGGGACCAGCCTTTGCCCCTGAGGCTCCCCTTTCCCCAGCACCTTCTGTGAAGGGGCCTCTGATGTGGGCCGGCTGCTGAGGCACCTGGAACACGTTCTGCGCTTCAGCACACAGGGGAGAGGGGACTGGGAGGGCCCGCGAGCAAAGAGGAGGCCGGGGCGCATCAGGGCTGTAAGGCCGGGCGGCACGGAGTCCCCGGGGTGCCTGGCCGACCATGCCGAGACGGGAGGGGCCCCGTCCTAGCTGCAGCCCGTCAGCGACCCTGCAGAGACAGCCGAGGACGTGGCCCTGCCCGAGGTCAGCAGCCGCCGGGCCTCCACACCAGCCAGCTGCGTCCACTGCCAGCGGACGGGTGGCACTTGGGCACAGGAGATCTTCGCCTGGCCAGCAGCTGCACGGGGCCCCTTCCCTGGCCCTCCCCTGTGCCCTGCACCCCCGACGTCCCAGGAGAACGCCACACGGAACCTCACAGGAAGTGGTTATTTTGCCTTCGCCCCCTCAGAACAGTGGCGAAGAGAGTGACCTAGTAACTGAGAGGGTCGCTGCCCACGGGAGGTCTCGAGTTCCTCAGGGGCTTCCTGTATCTCCCAGGATCGCATGTGAGAGGGGGCGAGCTCGTCAACAGCACGGAGCAGATCAGTTTAGGTTACTTGCTGATCTCCACTCTGCACCCACCGGAGGTGCCACGGAGAGACGCAAAACGGTAAGGCGCGTGGCCCGTGGGGATGCCCGAAGGCCGGTCTCATCCCTGGACTCACACGCGGTGGCCGGCCGACCTTGCGTGCCAGCGCCGTAAACACTCGCACGTCAATGCCCATCTCGAATGGCGTATAAATTTAGAAGCTCCGCATTCAGAGAAACTCCCACACACCTGCTCACCCAATGGGGCGAATCTGATCCGGAGATTAACTCAATGAGACCTGGGCCCGTGGGCGGCGCCGTCCGAGCCCAGGGACCAGCCTCGCTCCCATTTATGGCCACTCACGTCCCCTCCTTGCAGCCTCGGGAGACGAGGGCGCTATATTTAGCACAGGTCCGTGATCACAGGCAGCAGCGCCAGCGAGCTGCACACCAGCCTCTTCCCTGCGCGGTGCGTCTGTGGGGTGAAACAGGCGACAGCTGCCATCGAGACAACGGGCCCAGCCCTCCGCCCGCGAGCTCTGTCTGCCCAGACGGTGTCAGTTCGGAGGCAGCAGGCAATACAGGGAGCGCCGACTTCTTCTACGCCTCCCTCTGACCGGTCCCTGTGCCCACGCACCAGGAGGCGGGCGGGCGGGCGGCTGGCCTCGCCCCCCGGGGACACTTGCAGCCCTGTGGGGGCTGGCACAGCTGTGGTCACTATCAAATTACTAGCAGGCCCCACCCTGGGCTCTGGCCCAGCACCGAGAGGCTGATAACTGTGGGCCTTGGCTGGTGAAAAACCCGGTGACTTACTGAGGGGCCTCACAACCGGCCCATGTGAACAGGGCCAGACACATTCTAGATGTTAAATTCAGTGGTGACGTTCTCATGTCTTTCACACTTGTTACTGAGACCCCGATAATTCTAATGAGAAATATAGCCCAAGAAACGTATGGAAGAAACCAATTCAACCAAAGAAAAAGAAGATGGTAACTAAGAGAAATAGGAGGAACTTTGATCTAAACCTCACACCTTGTATGAAAGTTAACTTAAAATTCATTGCAGGGGGAGATGGAAAAGTAGAAACTGGAGAAAATCTTCACGGCCTGGGGTTAGGCACGAATTCTTAGACACAGAGCCCAACACATGTCTGAACCATTAAGTGCAAAAAATACGGGGCTTCCTCACAACTGAAAACTTCTACTTTCCTAGAACAGTGAAAAGAGCAGAGAGACAAACAACAGACGGGGAGAGAAATAGTTGCAGATCACATATGGGACCAAGGAGTTGCATCCACGTTGTACAAAGAACCTTAAAAATCCAACTTAGGAATCGGTCTGTACTGGGTACGCCTCTGTGCCTTGCACGGGTGCAGGGGAGCGGGCCATGCATCCCAGGGTCCCAGGCCGGCCACTAATGTCACCCCCCCACACACACAGTGGGTGGGCCAACGTTAGTCGGTTAGAAGGGTCACCGATGGCCGTTGGCACCAATCCAGCGCCAACGGGAATCCCGAATTTGGGATGCGGTGACGAAGAAACTGTGTTCAGCGCAAACAGCTCAACTGCAAAGCAGCCTGGCTGCGGAACAGCACGGCTCGGAGGGGACCCGCAGGCAGGTGGCCCTCAATGGCCAGACGGCTCTGCTCCAACCAGACACCCTCCTCCAGCGGGGGAAACGCGGTCTCCAGTCTTCGCTGGAGAGGGAGAATGTGGGTGCCATCCCTGAGGGGAGCTGGCACACAGACAGCAGTCTCTGCCTCTGGTCTGTGACTGGTGAGTCCTCATGCAAATGAGGACTCCCAATCCTCACAGTGCGATTGGTCCAACAAGCCCTGTCCTGATTGGTTGGAATGGAGCTGCTCCGATGGCTCTGTGCAGATGCTAATGAGGAAACAGTAGCACAGCCCTGATTGGACGGGGGAAGTCTCGGTGCTATTGGGGGAAGCAGGATTCCAGGAGCGCCTTCATAAGGACGGCTCCGGGGCCGGAACACAGGGCCCGTGGGCAGGGCAGTGCGGAGGCGGGCAGTTAGCGGAGGGGCCCCGGTTTAGACTCGGCTGCTAGGCTCTGCTTTCAGATCAGAGCCCAGTGACCCACTGACAGCCCCTCCTTGGTAGACATGTCGGTAATGTAAAAATAAAAGGGCCGAATCCGAGCTGGGAAGGTGTAGCTGGGCCAGCCTCCTGGGGCCCTGGGGCGTGCTCCCAGCCGGCGGTCCGTGCTCCCTGCACGTCCAGAGGGATGAAGACCTGGACCCCCTGGGACCGCGGGGCTGGGTGCTCACTGGCTCGAAGGTGCCGGGCGCCCCTGCGGCGGAGACCCCCCTTCCTGGTGGAGCGATTCCACTCCCTGCAGACACACACCTGCCTTGGGGCTCGGCTGCTGCATCCCTCAGTAGTGACCCAGGAAAAGGGGGTGCACGTCCACACGAGGTCGACGCATGGACGTTCGTAGGAGCGAAGCCTGGAGCTCCCCCCCACACACCTGTGCGTCGACAAGAGAACAGGTAGGCGGGGTGTGGCACACCCCGCCACGGTACGCAGGACACCGTGGTACACCTGCATGTCGACACGGCCGTGCCGCGTAGAAGAACCAGGCGAGGAAGAGAGTGCCCTGCACAATGCCACTTAGAGAAGGTTCTAGAACATGTCAAGTCCCCTGCAGGGACAGACTGCGGGTTGGTGGCTGCCCGGCTACAGAGAGGCACCAGGAAGCCTCCGGCCCGGACAGGAAAGCGTTGAATCTTTGCGGGTGACGGTTGCAAAGGCGAAAACACTGGCCAACACTCGCCAGCCCACTCGCTCTCCGGCTTTTGTGCGTGAGCGCGCCCCGACCTTGACCCGCAGGAGCGTCCTGAATTGCATCGTCTCCATTGCGTGGAGGAACACGGGCACACTCTCTGAGAAGGGCCTCTCCAAAATGCTGAGAGGAAGAGCGTGACTGAGTGTGTTTGTGAGCTAGAACCAACTGGGCTGCTGGCTGCAGGACCGGTCACCGCGACGGGTTAGGGGCACCTACGCTCCCATTGGCCGGGGGCTCCTTTAGTCCCCACGGAGTCTCAATGACGGTTGGATGTGGTTCTGGTCTCGCTCTCGCTAGTCCAGGGGCGCCCTTGGATGTCCGTGTCTGGGGACCCAGCACCTGGCCTCTGCTCCATTGACACAGCATCAAAAGCTTCACCTGTGCCCCTTGTTCCGTCAACGTTATTGGATTTGTTTCTTTTGTGAAATGCCGCCCCGTGGACTGGGAGGGGAGACGGACTCCTGGGAGTGTGGGTGGTGCAAGCAGTCCCGGCCCGTCCTGTCCCATCGATGGGGACTTCCATGCAAGGTCAGGGCCCACCCTGCAGGACACAGGGGACATCCCGGTGGCCGGGCGCGCCGTGCGGACAGCCTCGTGGAGACTCGTCTTCCGCGCCTGTCTACACCTCTTCACTCTGCTCTCTGATTATCAGGGGAAAAGAAACGGCCGTCGAATAAAGCTCCCGGTGCCGGTTTCCGTGAGCTAATCTTGGTGCAGCACTTCCAGCCCCTCGGCCTGGCCGCTCCAGGCGTCTGGAGGGGTATTATATTTAACAACGGTTTCAGCACAACCTCCTTCTGAGAAGGCCCTTCATAAAAATAACCCCGATGGATCGCGGCCCCGCCCTGCAAGCGCCGCTGGCTGCCCTTCCTTTCCGGGCACTCCCGGGGCACTCGGCACCCAGCTCCCCGACCGCTCTGCTCAGGACACGTGTTTGGGGACCTGCCCTTGCCTGCCCGCTAGGACTCTGTCAGGTCAGTGGCAAAGTGCCCACACCCAGGATCACAGCACATGGGCGCGTTTTAACGCACTCTTAAGTTTTGAAAGAAAATTATAGCTAATTAAGTGAATACCACTTAAAAGGGTTCTCTACCAGTAAACAGGGATTGTATTATTCTTAAACGCCCATAATGGGGGGGGGAAGTGTGATGCAAAATGAACATAGAAATACCCACCCACAGATGACTTTAATTCAGAGTTTGTCTTGCGAGGCGAGAAGACAGTCAAGTGAGGGCAAATAAAGACTTCAGCGTGGCTTTACTTTCTTTTTGCTGTTTTCACCAAAGCGTCCTTTCACAGAGGTTGACCATTTCATGTCTTTTTCAATCTGTTGATCTTCCAGACAGATGAGTGTGCAGGTACTTTCCAGAGCAGCTGCTCCTGACCGGCCCAGGTGTAGCCCCTCATGGCAGGTGCCGGGGACTGAGGAGCACTCGATGCCCTTCGGAGCCCCAAAGCCACTTGCTTTAACCACCGGACGGGCGGTGACACGCACCCAGACAGGCCTCTGGGGAGGGCGCTTTGGTGACAGAGGACAACGGTGCCCCACGCCCGTTCTCTCAGAGCACGCCCACTCCCAGAAGCTGGGGCGGTATCCGCACTCACACAGTTCACTCGAGGCCTTGCCGGGCGGACGGTCAATTGAGTGGGCGAATGAAGCGGTCATCTTCAGCCAGGCCTGGACAGCAGGTTGCCCAGGAGCACCTGGGAACAACTCTGGCTGAGTCCCAGCCCAGCCGGATCAGGACCCCCTGGGGAAAAGCCAAGGTGTGTCTTCACCAACAGCCTCTGGGGAACAGGACGCAGGGAAATGACAAGGCGGCCATGGTCTTGGGTGGAAAGAGCTGACTGCGCGCGAGGCTCCGCACTCCGCAGAGCCCTCTGCAGACTTCCCGTAGTCCTGTCCCAGTCCCCAGGGTGTTCCTCGCAGACTGGGACAGGCAATCCTCACACGTGACGGGCCATGGAGACCCCCAGCTGCCAAAGCGACCTCGAGAAGCAGCGCTGCCGGAGGCGTCGAGCTCCCTGGCTTCCACGTCCGTTGGCAGTTCTCGTCTCCAGAAAAGAGTGTTTTGTTGTGACCGGGTGAGGCATGGATGTTAACCGAACTTCCCTGGTAGCCATTTCACCGTATATTCATTTATCAAATCGTCACATTGTAGAGAGAAGACGGATACAATGTTACATATCCATCAATTGTATCTCAACACGAATGGTCACGCCTGCCCTTCTCCATGTGTTAACCCCTCCTCTACCCACAGGGCACGTGGGTTGCTTTGGAGGAATGACTGGCCCTAGAACTGAAATTCCACGCCCCCCCCCGACCCCGCAAACTTTAAATATATCCCCGCTCTTGCCCAAGCTCATGACAGAGCATCCAGCTGTCAGTGCTATGCAGTGAGGCTCTGGACGGACCGATGTCCACCGGAGACTCGCACAGAAGCAGGAACTTCTACAGAAGGAGAAACACACCTGGGCGACCCTGTGAACTGCCCTGGCCACTGACCTCCAGGGAGGCCGTGGCCCCCGGGGTCTGCGTGGGGGACTCAGCGTCACCCCGGAATGAGTGGGCCCGACAGTTGCCGTCACGGAGCACCTGGGGGAGTGCGGGCGCACGTCGGGAAGGGCTCCGGGGCCACAGCTGGGACGGGGGCACACGGAGACATGTGGCCCCGCTCCGCCCCTGAGATGTGGATTTTCGCAATGACAGGTGAGTTGCCATCGTTCTGAGAATCGTTCTATGAACAGCAAAGCGCACGCACACGCCGATACCTGTCACGGGCAGCCTGGGCGCGGGAAAAAGCCACCCCCAGAGAGGTGGGCGCCTGGGCCACCGCCAGTGGGATTCCGTGGGAAGTCTCTCCCGTGGCCCTTCAGAGCCGGCTTCCGAATCACCTTCACAGGGAGGGGGCTGCACGCAGCCGTTTCGGGACTGGGCAGTGCAGGCCGGACGGCCCTGCGTGGTTTCGGAACACTGGTCCCCTCAAGGGGGGCGGCGTGCACCCAGGCCCGAGGGTGGGCCGGACGTGGTGGCCGGCCTCCCACGCCTGCAGGATGACGCAGGGGCCACGTGGGGCTTCTTGGGCTCGGCCCGTGCGTCGCCTCTTGGTCTGCAGGAAGCCGACGCCACCCCGAGAGGGCACTGAGGCGGGCCTGCTTCTCACCTGCTTGTGGCTGTCACAGGCACTCTGAACGGGGCCTGGTGACGCTGGACAACTTGGGCGTTGTTGTCACGGGGCTGGGCTCTGGGCGGGAGGCCAGGGCCCGACCCAGCCCACCGGCCCCACCGCGACCTCAGGGAGCCGTCCGGCACCCCCAGGGAGCCCCTGCTCTCCCGCCCTGGCCGAGCACTCGGCTGCCCCTGCGAGGGTCCCCGTCTTGCATGCCGGTCACAGTCCCGTCCCTCTCTCCCCCACTGGACAGAGGGTCAGGAGGGCAGAGTCCTGGAAGAGCCTCCTGTTCGTCTCTCTCCACGTTCGCCCCACTCGGTGTCGACCCTCGAGGGAGGGAGGGAGGGACAGCATCCTTCCCGGATCCCCTGTGGGAAGAGCACGCATCTCCCCGAGAGCCTCCGTCCCGGTGCTGCGGGCGCTTCCGGAAGGTGGGGCGCCGGCCTGGGTTCACTGTGGCCCCCGGGGGATGGCACCAGGACTGCTTACAGGGAGACATGAGGCCGGGCGGAAAAAGCTCGGGGATCTGAGTGTCACGGATGTTGCCACCGCCCCCACGGGCAGGCGGGTGACTCACTTTCTGGCACGCGCTAAATCACTGGCTCGGCTCCCCCAACGTGACGCTGCGGCCGTGGCAACCGCTCGGCTCTCAGCAGGCCGGGTGCTCGGAAGCGAACTACGGCCCCCGCCGTGGCCGCCGGCCCTGGGCCCCCACACCGGCGTGTCTAGGGGGCGGGGACAAGCTGACAGGCTCCCGAGCCTCGTGAAAAGGTACAGAGTGGGCCTTACTTTCAGGGTTGTGCGTTTAGACATGTTTTAGGCCCTTTTCTAAAGTTTGGAGACATGAGACATCACACGTGGACGGAAGAGTTCACAGTCAAACTCGCTAATGAGGTCAACGCAGGCCAGTGCTTCCATGTGTGCAGCAGGGACCTGGTGGGGGTGGCGGGTGGGGGTGGCGCCCCACCCCAGGCCGCAGGAGCAGGGAGGGCAGAGACAAACTCAGTCTCCCCACCGCGACGACTTCCCTGCATTAAAAGTCAGGGTCGAGAGGAAGTCCGTCAGAGCCACGAGCGCTGAGCGACATTGCTGTGAAGTTGATGTGCTGGGGGTGGGGGACTGACCACACTCCTGGGCGTTCCGGTGACAGCGCGGGCAAACCCGCCAGGACGTCCGTCGGTCGTCGGCCGTGCAGCTTGAGGGGGTGTGGACGGCCTCTGAGCCGCCCCGTGAGGCCAGCCCCCCTTCCCGACCCCCCCCCCGCCCCCCGCGCTCTCTCTCCCTTCAGACCGCGTCTCTAGGGAGCCGCCCCGTGGTGGTGTTCTGCCTGCAGAGCAGCCGGCGCGACATCGCGTGACCGACCGCTGGGCGCAGCGCCGAACTCGGACACTCACGCCCCACACTCCGTAGTGGGGACAGGGCGCCAGGCACGGATGCCGGGCGCGCCTGGTTCCGAGCACGGCCCTCCTCTGAGAACCCCCCCTGGCCCAACTCAGGAGGCCGGACGCAGTCGTGGGTTGTTGCCGGCATGTGGGCCTTGTCCCAGGGGACTGAGGGATGAAGACGTTGTCACACAGCGTCACACAGAGAGGGTGAACGGAAGGCCTGTCTGTCCATCCACCGTTCTTTCCACCAACACCCTCACCTGCAGCTGACCGGGACGGCTGCAACCCTCCTGTTCCTCTCGAAGACGCCCCGCCGGCCCCGCCGGGACCCTCCTTCGGACCGAGGGGTCGCCTCCTCCTCCCTTTGACAGAGGAAAAGGGACAGAAGCAGCACCCCCAGGGGGAATCCCTATTTCCAGTCCTACGCCGCCTTTGCACGTACGAAATTAGTGGGAACACCTGTGAATGCCCGTGACTGTTCAGCACGGTGAGGACACCACCCTCTCTAAGCAGAGACGCTGTGAAGGAGAGTGTGCCCCCCCGCCCCCCGCCAACCGCGACTTTAAACTCAGAAAATGTGATGTGAACATTAAGGAAACACCCCAAAGTGTGATTCTCTTCGGGGATCGCCACTCAGAGTCCTCGTCTCAAGATACATGCTTTCCTCGGACCAAGAGTTACAATAAAGAGACACAAAGTATATTCTCGCAACCGCTCAGGCAGATTTGTAGCAACCAGGACATGTGACAGGAGACGGCACCACACAGGCGGAGAAAGACATCATGAAAACAAGTTGGGAAAAAAGGAAAAAGCGGGAAATTGATTGCGAGCGGTCCCGCCCGCCTCGGCCTGGCTGAGCAAGAACACATGTCCCCAGGACCTGCCTGACACCCCGCAGCCCCCGGCGGGACGCCCAGTGAGTGGTCCTTGCCGCCATGGTCAGCGTTTCACCCCCACGGCCCCTGGTGCAAACGGAGAGCACGAGCAAGGCCGGACGCAGGGGACCACGGCCGCCTCCTCCCTCTCAGCTCCTCCCGGCTGCGGGCCGGAGGCAGAGGAGCGAGCGGTCAGCACCCGGGCCACAAGACAGGCTCTGAGACGGCTCCCCCGACCCATCGGCTGGGGGCGTGGTTGGGCACCGGCTGGGAAAGAAGGGATGGCGGGACTCGAGGCGCCGCTTTAACTCGCGGAGCCGTTCTGGGGTCCACGGCAGCTGGGCGTGGTCCTCACTGGCCGCAGCCCGTGGGTGCCTTTCACGCGGCACCTTCCCACCTCTGGGCTGCAGCAGTTGAGCATCTGGAGATGCATCCCTTCCGTGGTGGCAGAGGGAAAGCGTCACGGGGGCCCCGTGCGAGGAAGGAGAAACACCAGTGGTTTAAAAACAGCGGAGGGACACCCTGGCTTCCCGCGTGAAGCAGGCGGTGGCTTCGGGAAAGGGGACTCTGGAAACGGTGTCTTGGGCTTATAGCTTGCATGTTGGATGACCATCCGGATGAGGAGGGGATGTTGGGGCCATGAGACAGCCCCACCCGGGAACTGGACAGGGGAATTGGCCCCTGAGGCGAGGACTGGTGGGGGCCACCAGTGAAGGGCAGGGCAGGGGACAGGTCTGCTGCTGGTGGCAAGATATCACTACCAAGGTGACCGAAATGCTGAAGTAAGGCAGGTCCTTGTGAAGAGAATTCTGGTTTCCTCCGTCTAGAAAAGTGCATCAGCCCAAATTCAGCACTCCGAAAATGTGAAACATCACGGTAAGAAAATATGGATGAATAGTAAGGAAATAGTTCAGTTAAAGTCCTTTCGCCACCTTCCAAACCAGTTTTCACACTCTTTTGAACGTTGTAAAACTTGCACACCGACCTCATTCCGGCGTGTTCTTCAGTGATGGGTCTGGGCGTGAAGACGATTAGACCCACTTGACGGGTGAGGTTGGGTGGAGCTTCCCGGGGCTCAGGCGTGGGGCGCCCGCAGACTTCCCCAGGGGCACCCCTTCCCGGGAAGCCAAGATGGGCGCAGCGAGGATGACAGGAACAGACATCAGCCCCCGAGGAACTTGGGCCTCCTGACCCGTTCCAGACCAAGCCCAGTCCCCGCCGCCCTCGGGTGGCAGCTGTCTCCTGGGCGCGGCGGGGCACGCCCACCTTCTCTGCACTCAGACACAGGGGCACTGCTGCCGAGACGGCAGCTGCCAGCTGGGCCTGCGTCCCGTGGCCACGGCTACACTCTGAGCCCTGCGCCCCTTCGGGCAGCTCTGCTCAGAGCCCTGAGACAAGTTCCCAGCGGGGGCCCAGGACCTGCCAGGGACCCCTGTCCTGAGGAAACCTGGGATCTCCCAGGCCCTGGTGCTGGGAAGAGGAGCAGGGTCACCTGCCAGGCTGTCCCCCCGACCTGGTCCTCACAGAGGGTTGGAAGTAGGACCCTCTCAGCAGAGACGGCCGAAGCCCCCTGGTTCCTGGGCCGGCTTCCCCCGAGACTTTCAGGGGTGGGTGAAGACCGGGCCAACGGCGAGCGCAGGGCGGAACCGAGCTCCGTGCGCGGTGGGCGGGGAGGCAAAGCGGCGCAGATGCTGCGGAGCGCAGGACGGAGTGGAGACACAAAACCCAGAACCACACTCCCGAGGGACAGGGGGCTCCCTGTCCCTGAGCCTGTGTCCCCTCCGCTAGGCCTGCCTGGCTGGCTCGGGTCGCAGAAAGGCAAATAGGATTCGTGACCCGGCAGAAGGCACCCGGGACTGGGGAGCTCCGCCCCGCCTAGCCCAGGGCGCCACGGCGCTCCCCCCCCCCCCGCCCGACTGCACTCAGTAGGAGGCAGTGACACCTGCCACACAGACAGAGGACAACTGGCCATCGGAAGGCAAAAGCGTGCCAAACGCAGTGAATGGCTCCTTATCTGGTCCTCGGGCACCGACCTGAGGGGCAAGGGGGGCTATGATCGAGGACCCGTGGGATCTGGCGCATCCTTGGGGACTCGTGTCAGCAGACACATGTGTCGGGGGCGGGGACAAGGACGCCAGTCCTGCAGCCAAAGCCGTCCGCAGGCCCGCAGGCCCGCAGGCCCCAGGGCGAGGCGCCGGTGGGGTGGGTCTGCACCCAGGTTTGCGGTCTGGGAGCCTGCCCCGCCGCACACAACTGAATAAACTGCATCCTCACGGCTGCTTGAAAAGCTTTTCCTTTTTTTCCCCTTTTCCTTTTTAAATGGAAATGGATGTAGCTGTGGGCTGTATTCGCACTGGGCCTGACCGGTAGGAGACAGAGGGAAGCCTGTGAACTTCTAAGGCCGCAGGGCCCCGGGCAGCTGGGACGGGGCTTGCTCCTCGGGGTGTGGGGCGGGAGCCGGGAGCAGGAAATGCAGACGCTGTGGGGACCCCCCCCCGCCAGCACGCAGCAAGACCCAGAGTGGCATCAACACCGTCAGGGCTGGCAGAGTCGCCATCGTGAGCTTTGTGAGACGCAAATGAAAGCCCAGAAACCGCACACAAGAAGGAAGTTTAACGGGACTGCAGGCGAAAAGTCAAAACCTGGGGACGCACGAAGGACAAGGGAGACCCCAGGGGGCTGCCACGGCCACCCGAGCAGGCGCTGAAAGCCAGCAGGTGGCCCGGAGCAGTGGGTGCCCGGGGCACAGGTGACAGTGAGGAAGCCGAGGTGTGAAGTGGGAGGGCAGGGGGCTAAAATTTAAAATTGATCGTAAAGGCATGTTACCAATATAGCTATATATATATATGTATCAGTAATAGGCCGTGTTAAATATTTTAAGTGGAGAAAAAGTACAAAGATACCTAAAAGCATCCATATACACATCAAATCTATGTTACGGTAGCAAGTAACTGGAAATGTGTAACTAAATGAACCAGCACACGAACTCGCGGACCCCACGATCCAACGTGGATGGAGCGAGAGAACGGGGCCACAGCTAACAAAACTCTCACTCTCTACCAAACGTTTTCGCCCCGCTCACGTCTACATCAGGGCCGAGTGCCCCTGTATGATGTTAAATCTGTGCCCCTCAGTCTGAACACACTTATCATCCAATATTTCTGCTCCCTTTTTAAGACCTCTGATCAGTTTTAAAACGATGTTTCATGATAAATTTAATGACAAAGCACAGCAAGGCCTGGAAACCTCAACCACTTATTACGGTCTGTAGGCGCAGTCTATAATCTTGTTTTCTTAATAATGATGGCAGCAGTTTCGGGTGCGCACAGATTTTACGACTTCCCTTCCCAGATCCCAAATCACAGAGGCCCCGGGACGCGGCCCGGCATGCGTGGGGCTGTCCCTCCGCTGGGCACCCAGAGGGCAGGGGCCAGAGGCGGGGCTGCCGGGGACGCAGTTCCGGGAGGCGGGGGCCTGACACGGCGCACATTGAACCATACGTGAGTTCCAGCCCACTCACACAACCACAGACACTGAGAAACATTCAGAACGCTCTAGGACTATTGGATATTGTATCGGGGACATGTCTGACCCCTTGAATTTATTAAGAAAAATTATAATTATGCAATAATTAAATTCCTAGGCCTACTTCCTACTCCACATCAAATAATACCCAACTTCTACATTCTAGGTTGAATGGTCAACATAAAGAATAAGCTCATTTATATGATGTTACTAACCAGTATTACCCCAATCAATTTAATAGGAAAAAAAAAGAATAGCTCGGAAGTAACATCTTTTAAAAACATAGTTCAAATTAAATGGGAAAAATGTAACAGGACAAATGACTATACATGTTATCATCTTAAAGAGTGTAAACACATTCTCTAAGACCTTAGTCAAAATCCCAGAAAACTGAAGATAAACAAGCCGCCCAAGCAAGTGTTTTCCTGTGGCGCACACTCGATACTCCTACTCCGCCGGTACCTGCCTGCAGCTGAGAGCCGAAGGGAAAACGTCACTGGGTTTGGCGTCAAGGGTGGCGGGCCCGCCCTGCTCAACATGAAGTGGGCATGCTCGAGGTCCCCACTTCAATTCACGTTTCAAAAATTATTCCTTGTGCCCTGGCTGGTGTAGCTCAGTGGATTGAGCGCGGGCCTGTGAACCAGAGGATCGCGGTTCGATTCCCAGTCAGGGCACATGCCTGGGTTGCAGGCCAGTTCCCAGCAGGGGACACACGAGAGGCAACCGTACATTGATATTTCTCTCCCTCTCCCCTACCCTTCCCCTCTAAAACACACACACACACACACACACACACACACACACACACAGTATTCCTTGTGCTAACGACTGAGTAAGGAGTGAGAGCGATGAGCACCAGCTGTATCACACGAGGCTCTCATGTTGATGAAGCTGGAACCTGCCACCGAGTTTCTCTCCTAAGCCCAGGGCTTCCTGGATGTGGCCGTGGATCGAAGGTGCCGCCGCTGGAGAGCGCTCCCCCTTAGGGAAATACGTGCTTCCTCCCTCAGACACAACTGGACCGGTGTCCGGCCCGGCCCCTTCCTCGCACGGACGGGTCCAGTCGGGGGCGCAGCCCGGCGGTCCCTCACCAGCTATTGGGAGGCTCTGACTAAAAAGTTTTAAAACTTGACCAAAAGGCAGTTTGCCTTTCCTCGTGGTCTAGAACATTCTGCCCATTATCACCCTTCCGCTGAGCTCTAAAGTTCCTTGAAGTCACACCGAGTCTGACTCGGGAGATTTCCTTTGTGCGTCCTCCCTAGAAGCATCCTTTCCCCAAGCAGTTAAGGGAGCCGCACGCCATTGTTTTAACAAAATTACTAAGGGAAACGTACAATCTCAATCCCACTAAACACACATACTAGTGTTCTCAGCAGAGATAAGGAATCAACTCCCTATGAATAATTCAGTCAGACATTCGATCCGTGGATTTGCACTCACTAATAATCTCCCTGTCCCTTCCGCAGCCCTCGGGAGGGGCCCTGGGAGAGCGGACTGTGCAACGTGAAATCACCTTCCTTCCTCGGGCCCAGCTCGCGATTTTCTACACCAGGACGCGTCAAGTTCGTGACATTGGTCGGAAAACCGATCGCTGACCGCTTGTCTGGTTTGCTAAGCGTTTCAGCGGCAGCCCAGGGAAACCCGTCTATTCCCCTGGAGAGCCAGGAGGGCTGGGGGTGGGGGGTGGGGGGGAGGTCAGCCTCCTGGTCAGGCAGCAGAGGACCAGGTGGGAGAGGGGGGACCCTCACTGCCCCACGGAGCCACCGGCACCCCGTGGCCACCAGGCACGCACCCAAGCCAGAAATCTCACTCCTTATCTCTCCTGGTAGCAAGCGATACACCTACGTGACATAAAAGATTCAAAACGCCCGAGACCGGCTCGCTCCCTGGGCTGCACCCCACAGGACCCTGTTAAGAAAACGCAGTTCTAGTCTGGAAAACAGGAGCGTGTGGATGCTTTCTTGAGGCCTCTTCCTACACAGGGACTCCCACGAATACCAGTGGAGGAACGAATCGGGGGAGCGGAGGCTCAAAGCCGTGCGCCCCTGTTTCCTGGGCAAAGAGGCAGATGGAGGCTCGGGGTGTGCGGGTGGGGCGAGAGCCGGAGGCGGCAGTCCTCCTCAGGCCAACGTCCTGTGTCCCTCTCGGGACGCAGGTGTGCAGGCCCCGGAGCTCGCGGTGAGGACCACACCCTGGGCGGAGCCCCAGGCTGGAAGGAGCCCGCCTCGGGGTGTGCGGTCTCACTTGTACAGTCAGAATTCTCCGGGTGATCGCACTCATCCTCTCCTCCCAGTTTCTCTGGCCTCGTCCAAGTGCTCTCCATACTCTCGTCTCAGGTGGGAGCGACAAGATGACTCAGTCTCCTAGGGCAGCACAGAGTCAAAGGTAGCTCTGCTGCTCACGCCCCCTGTCCTGGGGGCACCCGCACTTACTCTTCTCTGGGGGGGGGTGTGATTTGTTTGTTCAGAGGGAATTACATAACCACCACTAAGTGCAATAAAAAAAAAAAAAAACTTCTCGTCAACATTCCTCAGCCTCAGCATTATTTGATTTGCTAACCTGGCTCACTTCTTCCTGGCATTAAAGGGAGAGGTTTTTGTTTTGTTTTGTTTTGTTTTGAAGCCGATTTGAAAACCTCTTGCAGACAAGGGGGACAGAGGCCCATGGGCGCTGAGCAGGGTGAGTCAGTGAGACGCAACTGCGGAGAAGAGAGATTAGTTGTCCCCAAAGCTGCCGGGTTCAAGAGCAGTTGCCCGAGCGGAAAACGGGCCCCCAGGGGAGCAGGTGCCGCCGCCCCGCTCATTCCATTCGCAGGACTCACGGGCCGCGGCTCCTGCCCTCAGGACCCGCGCGCACCCCTGCGCGGAGGCCGCGGCCTGGCTGGGTCGCGCGCGGTCCTGGCGCCAGCTCAGCCCCAGCAAAGGGCAGGGTGCTTCTCCGGTGGGAGGGGTGTAACTCCTTTTGTGAGTCAAGTGCGCCTGTGGCATGTGATCCGCACACGCGAGGCGTGAGATGGAAACACGCCCTTTAGGTGCGGGCTGACTTTAGGTCCAAGGCCGGGGTCCCCTCCTCAGCTCGGTTGCACCCGGCGCTCCGTCCACTGCCCAGGGGACCCGGAAAATAAAGTCGGGGACGGGGGGCGATCGTCAAGAAAACCTCCGGGCGGTGCCCTCTACACGACCCTCCGCGACCGCGGAGCCAGCGTCTCCCAAGTCTCGGAACCGCCCCTTCTCCCCGCGGGAGCCCAGGCCCCGGAAGCCAGACTCGGCTGGATCCGAGTTCCCGGCCTCCACGCCTTCTTACCCCCCGGGCGTCGCCCGAGGGGGTGCGGGGTCTCCGCCCGGGCTCTGCCTACCGGACCCGGGAAAGGGCGCGCGCCCGCACACACTCCCGCGCGCGCGCGGAAAGGGCTCGGGCCTCCGCCTGACACTGTCACCTGGGCAACGACCGGAGCCCAGAAAGTACACAACCCCTCTCCCCCTCAGAGTGGGGGAGCCCCGCCTGCAGCGAGCGCTGCTGCCTGCGCCCCCGCCCTGCAGCCCGGCGTTCTCCCCGGCGCCCCGCAAACTCCTCCGGTCCCCGCGCCCTCCCCGGCGCCCGCGTCCCCGCCGCGCGGCCGCTTACCCGGTGGGTGGCTTGGCCGCCGAGGCGCACGGCGCGTCCATGGAGCCGGCGGGCCCGGCCGAGTCAGGCGCTCGCTGCGGCCGCCGTCCTCATTCACTTTTTTTGCGCTGACCCATCGTCCGCCCACGCGCGCCGGCGGAGGACAGCCGCGGGCCTCCAGGCGGGGGCTGGAGGCGTCCGGGGCGGGCGGGGGCCGGGCCGCGCGGGGAGGGGCTGTGGAGCCAGGTGCGCTGCACCCCCGCCCGGCTGGCTCCGCCGCGCCCACCGAGCGCCGCCCCCGCCGCCGCGCCCCGCCCGGCCTGCTCCCAGGACCTCCGCCCCGGGGAGGGAGCGCGCTCCTGCAGGGCCCGTGGGGGCCCGAGGCGCGGCTGCGAGATGGCGGGGTGGAGCTGCGGGAGGGGAACCACCTGGCGCGGCGCGGCACGGGGCGGCGCGGCGGGAGGAGGGCGCGGCGGGCGGACCCGCGGGGAAGGACTGAGGCTGCAGAAGGAGCAGGGGTGACCGGTGTCGCCGGACTCCCGGGAAGACCCCGGAACCCAACCGAACCTTCCTGCGCGCAACAGACACCTAGTGCGGAGGGTCTCGAAGTGGGTCCCTGCCCCGCAGCGCCTGGGGACTGGTTAGACACGCGCGGCCCCCGCCCCCTGTCCTGGGGAGTCGGAAACAATGGGGCTGGAGCCGGAGCTCCTATCGGAAGCACACGAAAGTTTGCCGAGCCGGCCTGCCTGGCGCTGAGGCTGCACAGCCCCGCGAAGGCGCCCCGTGCGGCCCCGCCCCCCCCCTCCCCCCCGGGGGCAGAAACACCAGCAGAAGCAGCCCAGGCTGGCGCCCTGGCCGGTCAGTCACCCGAGTGCCCTGACCCGCCCCAAATTCACCCTCACACTCCTCCCAAAGCAGCAAACGAGATGTGGGCTGGTGCGAAAGTCTGACTTACGAAGGGTCAGGAATAAAAGGCCGAGAAGACGCAGGTCCGAGTGATCGGCGTAGGAGGAGGCGCTCCTCCGGGGACCCCGCACTCGGTAAGGTGCGGAGCCCCCGCCCCCAGCCCTGCCAGCGGGACCCCGCGTTGTCGTTAACACAGTGCGGAGGCCAGTCTACAGACAGAGTGCCAAGTCCTTGCCCCAGCACCAGAGGCCTTGGGGCTCAGGCGGGGTGCCCACCCAGAATCAGATCCCTGCCTGTGCGCCTGGCCTTGGCCTTCACTGACTCGCAGCTCAGCCGGCGCGTTGGAGGACCCCACCTGGGGCCGGGGCCGGGGCCGGGGGCTGGGCTGGCGCCAGCGCTCTCGCTCAGGCCGCAGCTTCCTGGGTGGGAAGCCCAGGCTCCCCTTGTCCTGCTGATTTTCTTGTGTGTGTGTATTCAAATGAGAGTTTGTTTGTATTTACAACGAACAGTTTATACGTATGCGTGCGCCCACTTAGGAACAAATACACGGGTGCACACATTTGTGTGGGTGAATTACAAATGTGTCCAGCGCGTCCAGCGCGTCCATAGCTGTGGTGTTCAGTACACATTTTGTCCCAGGGCGTCAGCCGTCTCCCGCAGCGCCCCATCCGGCTCAGTTCCCTTCATCTCTGCCCCCAGCACCTAGGCCCCGGCCTGGGCGGGGGCGGGGAGTGGGGCAGTGGGGCAGTGGCCGCCCCACAGAAGAGAGTGCACGGAGCGGGGCGTCTCCAGGCCTGTCCCCCCACCTCTAGGATGGGAACCGGGGGTCCTTCCCGGCATCTCTGGAGGCCGCCTTGCTCTGGGCACCAGGGGCGGGTACAGACCCGCAGCCTGGGAGGCACTGGAACCCAGAGCGGAGGAGGGGTTGTGGGGAGGGCCCACGCCTGCTGAGGCCCCGGGAGGGAGTCCGGCCCACAGGTCGCAGGTCACCCGAGGGCATTTTTGTGGTGTGCCCGCGCCCACCTGGGGCACATCAAGCATCCTGGCCCTGGCAGAGCCCTGCGCCCACCGCCTGCCGGCCCGGCCTTTGCCGCCTGCTCCACAGAGCACAGCTACGCGCCTGGCCTGGTGCCCCCGTGTGCCGGCCGTCAGTGCGAGGCCCTGCCTGCGACTCTCAACCACCGGGCTGTCAGCTCCGGGCCGGAGGGGCTGCCACTGTTGCCGAGGCCACTTTAGGGACAGTGTTTCCCTGCCCCCCTCCACGCCCCTGCCTGGCTCCCCCTCCCCGCCCCCCAGGCCTCACCTTTTCCCTTGGTGAGGGGCCCGCCCGGCACAGCAGCAGCCCCAGCGACCTCCCTGCAGCCACTGGGGGGCCTGGAGTGCCCAGAGTCCCTCCACCTGCCCTGGGATTGGAGGAAAATGGAAGGGGCACTGCACCTGAGGGCCACCTGTGTCAGAGCAGCCCTTCCGACATTAGAATATGCCAAGGTACTTCTGAGATCTTGTTACAACGTAGCGTTGATCCAGCTCCTTCAGGACGGGACCTGCGAGTCTGGATTTCGAAACGGCTCCCAGCCAGGCAGAGCTGCTGCCTGGGGACCCGACTCTGAGTGGCAAAGTTCAGGGTCACACACGTCAGCTTCGGCCTGGCCTCCTCCCGTGGGCGGAATTACTGAGAGCGACTCCCTTCTCTGTCCAGGCTCGGCTTCCCTCCGCCTCGAGGTGAGGGTCACCAGGAGCAGGTCCAGGGTTTGCGGGGCAGGCTCTCCCCGCTTTAAGTAAGTTACAAAGTACTTTTTAAAGCACGCCATTGCATCGATATGTAGATACCACAGTGGACATTTATTCTGAATGTGCTCGGGGCTGCACTGTGTCCCTGCCAAAATCCATAGGTTGAAGTCCCACCCTGAATTTGGAGGTGGGACCTTTCGAAGTGCAGTAAGATTCCATTAGGTCCCCAGGCGGGGACCTGGCTCTCTAGGACTGGGGTCCTCATAAGAAGAGGAGGAGACACACTCGAGTCTGCTTCCGACAAGGCTTTAATAATTTTTATTTAAAGAAATGCAGTAAGTTACTTAAACGGGATGTGTTTGTGCACCGTCACTAGCTGACTGTAGCGACTCACACATTCGGGGAGAGTCCTTCTCTGTTACTGAGATACGACGTGCCATCAAGCCCCTCACTTTAAGTGTGCGACCCGGTGGTGACAGACATCTTTGGTTGCACAGAGTCGTGCAGCCATCGCCACGGCAGCTTCAGAACATTCGTAGCACCCCCCTTCCCGAAGCGAACCCGAGGCCCACCAGCACTTCCTCCCCCTCCCTCCTGCCCGAGACCCTGCACGCTCGGCCATCGCGCACGCGCCCGGGCTGCCGTCTGCGCCCTGTTCCCCCGCGGCCCGGCCCGTGCGGGCGCGGAGGGATGTCGGCCTCGCTGCCCGGCGGCGGACGCCGAGAACGTGTGGGTCCGGCTCTCCTGCCGCCTCCTCACGAAGCCCTTATTTTTGTCACCAGCTGTCACCGTTTTCCTCTGGGCGGTCACAGGAAAGCGCGGCGAGGGGAGGCATGGAGGCCCTCCGCTGAGACGTCCCGCCCCGAACTCGCGTGACGCCGACCTTCACCCCCAGCCCACGCGCGGGTTACGCAGTGGGGTTTAGGATTTCTGGCGGTCTTTTCTGGAACGACGAGCCTGTTCTGAACATGCACCCGCGGAGCTGTGACTAAAGAGGATGTGCGACCTGGGCCAGCGTGTCTCCTGCCTTCGCACCTGACTTGGCCTTTGAGAGCGCGCCCGGGTTCTTTAAGCAGCCGGAGGCTCGGGGCTGAGCGTGGTGCCCGCCCCTGGCGCCGGTCCAGTGGCCCTCAGTGCTGACGCCCTTCCCCGCACCGCACCGGGCCGGCGGGAGCGACCGCCACCTGCGCTCCGCTGCCCTGCCTGTCCGCCCTGCTCTCTGCCGTGGCTGCGGAGCGGCAGGACCCGGCCGACGGGCGGCAATGGCGCTTCCAAATTGTCGGTTCGTGGCTCTGAAAATCGGTGGTGGCTGGGACCCTCTGCGGCCTCCCACCCCGCGGCGATTTCCCCCTTGCAGGGAGTCCGTGGGCCGCATTTTGCACGGAGCAGGGGGAGCGTGGCTCTGGATTCTCGTGTCCCCAAACATCTGATACTCAGGAGGGCTCCCGGATGCCACCGCGGTGTCTGCCTTCAGCTCCAGGCCAGTGGAGACATGAGGGATGGACCGAGGGCCGAGGCTGCCAGGGGTCCCATCTCCCGAGGCGCTGAGGAACCTTCTGGAAAGAGTGCGTCCTGCATGCAGAGGGTAGAGAAGCACAGGTTCCGTCAGCAGAGTTGGTCCCACTCACTCCAGCCTGTGACCAGGTCCGCACCTCTGGGGGCGCTGTGGCTCTGGCAGGTCCTGGAGGCCACACCAGTGTCACGGCCCCGCGTGGTGTGCTGTGAGGAGGTCCCCGCAGCACGGAGACGGCGGTGTCGGCAGCGGGATGTGGCCTCAGAGCGAGGAGGGCGGGGTGCCAGAGAGCACCCGTGGGTGCCTCTAGGCGCGCAGGGTTCCGCTCCGTCCGGCAGGGACACCCCAGGAGGGCCTCTGAGCTCCTGATGCCTGGGCGTCCCGTAGGGGCAAGGAACAGAGGCAGGGATGTGCCCCTTGCTGCCGTGGACGGGCATTATCACTTTCCCAGCGTCGTTCGCTCGGGGTCGGGGGTTTGGAGCCCAGCCCCGGGTTCAGATGCCGGGACTACTTAGGAGCTTCGAAGCGCCGGCTGGCTCCGTCTCGGACGCGCAGCCGCAGGGCAAACGCGGTGCGGCTTGCAGGGCCAGGTCCCCGCCCAGCTGCCGGCGGACCGGCATTCCTCCCGCGGACTTTCCGGTTCTTCCAGCTCCTGAGCAGCGGCCGGAAGCGCATTCTTCCAGGTGGACAGGCGGCCTCCCTCCGGATGGAAAGCCTTCGGCATCACGAAAGTCCTCGAAACACAGGAGGGCTTCCCAGCCGTGCCGGGCACTTTCTCTGAGCCCAGTGGGAACCGATAGGAAATGATGGCGAAGGGGCAGAGAAAGATTCCCACGCGGCGACTTCACGTGTAGCTGGAACCCGCGAACAGGCCGAGGAGAGGGCACAAAACAAGCCCTCCGCCGCTGCGCGGGGCGAGCTGACGGCCGCCGGAGGGGAGAGGGCTGGGGGGAGGGGCGGAGCGGCCCTGTGCGTGTCCAGCCTGGGGAGCCGCGTGGGCGACATTGTAACGACCTTGAGCGGCCAGCGGCCACCCTTCGTAGGCGCCTGTAAATGAGCGATCACGGCACCGCACACCGGCGCCCGACACAGCATCCTTTGCCGGCTGTAAAGCAGGTTTAGGAAAAGCGCCCATGCACTTCCCACGCTGAAGTCACGTCACCAACGACGGTGGGGGGGTGAGCCTGGCCTCACACCCAACCGCTGCAGAGTGCGCCTTCTTTCCACGCACCCGTGGGTGTCGATCAAACTCCGTCCTATGCTGGGTCAAAGAGCACTTCCAGCGCCGGTCCGATAATTCGAGCCCGTTCGCAGCCTGCCCTCCGGGAGCCGGAGCGAGCAGGAATGCCGGGAACGGGTAACTAGAGAGACCCCAACCCCCCGCGTGGTGTGGCGGAGGGCGCCCCGGGGCGCCTTACGGGTTTCTGGGTCACGGCCCACAGTCCCGCAAATGCCTGGAGTCTCCTGAGAGGGTTGTCTCTCTCTCTCTCTCTCTTTTTTTTTTTGCATGAGTCACTTTTGACTACACCTGAGTCAAGGCTAGTGAAGGGGACCGCTGGGGCGCCCGTAGCTGGGACCAGGCCGGAGTCCCCAGGACAGAGGGAGCGCGCCCTGGGTAGAGGGTAGGGACACTTGGCCCAGTCCCCGGCCCTCTGGGGTAGGGGTTGAGCTTTAGTTCATCCTGACGGTGTCACGAAACCTCGGCTTAAACCTCTGCACCCAGGGCCCAGGCCAGCTTCTGGGTTGGCGAGTCCGTTGGTGCCTGAGGAGGGTGGCTGCCCCTGACTCCACCGGGAGGGACAGAAGCTGCAGCTCCGGGGCCCTCCCCCCGCCCTGCGCCCCCCGCCCCCAGGAGCCCACTTACGTAGTTCTGCCTGGCAGAACTGAAAGATTAAGAGGGGAAAAAGGAAAGCAGAAAAGAAACCGATGGCAAAGCAAATGTCTGGAAAGCCCTCAGGTTCGAGAACCACATGCCACACACCCAAGTCAGCGGAGTAAGCAGTCAAAGCAAAAGCGAGAAAGCATGTGGAGTGGAACGAGAGTGGAAACGCGCCGTGTGAATTCTGTGCGTCACTGCGTCCTCAGGCTGGATGACGACAGGCAGCAGGGAGTCCCTGCACTGGAAAGGAAGCAGGGCCTCAAAGCAACGTCCTCGGTCTTCGCCTTAAACAGCCAGAAAAAAGGAAGTGAATTAAACCCCCACTAAGCAGATAAAATAAAGATCAGAGCAGGAATTAGCGAAATGAGCACAGACAAAGCTTTAGAGGAAAACCAATGAAACCGAATGCTGGTTTTCCAATAAAACTGGCAAACCTCCGGACAGACTAACCAGAAAAAAATAAAGGGGAAAGAAACAAATTACTGACATCTGAAATGAGAGTGGTAACATTTCTGGGGATCCCACCGAGATTAAGAGAGAGACAAAGTTAACATTACGGACAACTTTGTTCTAAAATAATCGACAATTTAGATAAAATGGACACATTTCGTGAAAGACACAAACTGCCAAATCACAGTCAGAAAGAAACCGCCTGAAACTCCCCGTGGCTATTAAAAAAGACATTCAATTTGTTGCTAAAGAACTCCCCACAAAGAAGATTCCAGGCACGGATGGTTCCATTAATGAATTCTGCAACATTTGAGGAGGAGATAACAGCGACCGTACAGAAACTGCTCTGGAAAAGTGAGGAGGGAGTAGCTTCCAGTTCATTCAAGGAGGCCAGCGCGGCCCTGGTACCAGAAGCAGAGAAAGACAGAACAAGAAAATAATAATTAGAAACATACTCCCAATGAACACAGATGTAAAAAGTCTTAGCAAAGTAAACTCAACGATATGGAAAGAAAATATGATAAAACATAGGGACCAAAGAGATTTGTCCTAGGAGTAAATGGTTTAATTTGAAAAAGTCAATCAATGTCTTTGATCATGTTAATAAAATAAAAAATAAAAACTGTAGGATTATCTGAATTAATAGAGAAAAAAATGTGGTAAAATTCAAATATCCATTCCAGATTTAAAAAAAAAAAAAAAAAAAAAAGGAAAAGAACAACGACACTCAGCCAAACAAGAAGGTGTGCGAACTTTACAAATGTCGTCTACCGAGTATCTCCAGGTAACGACCACCTGAGCCAGGCCGGGCCAGGGCGGCTGCCGGCTCAGCTCTGGTGGCCGAGAGGACCTCCCACAGGGCGCCTCCCTCCCGCCCTGTGACTCTGAGAGTCGCCCACGAAGTAACAAGAAAACTCTGGAGGGTGTTGCTCAAGCCGGGCTCTTCCTTGGGACCTGGCTGTCTTCGGCAGCGCCGTGTCCCCGTCGCACCCAGCGATGTTGTGAAGTGGGATGGCGCCCCTGAGCCAGACATCTGTGACTGAAGAGTAGCTAGACCGAGGGCAAGGTCAAACACAACACGCCCAGGGCAGAGTGAGCTGCTCGTGAAAGCTGTCACTTCTGGGATGCCCCTGGAGGTGAACCAGAACGACCACCTTCCAAGTAACCTGCTGGTCAGCCCAGGGACGTGCTGGCAAGTGGAGAGAACAGGTCGTGGGCACAGATCTACGCCTTCGCGTGACAATTAATTGCCTTATTTTCTTGCCATGGAAGACACGTTAGCTAAGGCTCGGGCTGTGCTCTTTCGGAGAGCAAGGGATTCATGGTTGCATCAAGTGCTGACCCGCCCCGCCACTGTGCCTGGGCCTCACCGACGAAGCACCGGGATGGACGTCTGTCCGGGTGGGCGCCTTAGGCTCCGGGAGGAGAGAGGCATCGCGAGCGAGCGCTGCAGCGCACCTGGCCCGACCATGAAGAGTGGGGAGAGTGGCTATCGCCGCATCAGTGATAAGGAGAGCGCAGAGCAGGTGCTGTTCAGGGGCTGGGCCGGGGCCCAGGATGGCTGCGCATCTTTTATCAACGACCTGGCGCGGGCGGAATGGAAAGCGCGCTCCGGCCACGCGCAGCTGACACGCAGCTCCGTGGCGGGGGAGGTGAAGGGGCCCAGGAGAGTGGTTCTAATTTGTAGGGACTGAAGCACGCTGTGGCTTCCACGGTTCAGCAGCACGCGTGGCCTAGATTCCGTGGGCAGCGAACAGCTGGGGCAGGAAAGGAGGGCTATGGGGGAAGTAGAGAATATTGTCTGTTTTCGGCAGGTGGCCAACGGCCCGGAGCAAAGTCAAGAGCCCGGCAGAGACGGTGGCCCAGAAGAGCTGGGGGCGTGTTTGTGCGCGGCCAGCACGCAGTCCCTCACAGCTGCGCACGCCCCGGGACTGGGGGTGTGTGGCCGAGGGGACCGGCCAGGCGGGCCAGGTGGGGGCGATGGCCGGGAGGGCCAGCTGCCTCCGGAGGTTCGTCTGGGCGGAGCGGAGACCGGGCCGGCCCTCCCGTGAGTGTGTGTCCCACGGTGCTGAACAAGAGGTCCTGATTTCGTCACACCACAGGAGATAAATAAATAACCCAGGCAAACAGAAATCAACAAACCATTCTGTAAGGTCATGTAATGTGAATGCCAGTTTAGATGAAACGTAAGTTTTAAACCCAGAGGCCGCAGAGCTCAGCGTCAGCGGAGAAGGAAGAGCTACAGCCTTGCAGCCCCGACCTGTGGGAGTCCGACATCCGAACGCAGCAGCGGGGCCCAGCCAACCGCCCTCACGGCTGCGAGGCCGCCTTTGTCTTATCCCGACTGCATTTCCTTCGACAGCGAAACCAACGAGGAACCGGAGGGAACAGTGCACAGCTATTCACATAAACACGGCGCCTGTATCGGGCGGGACCCCCTTCTGTCTGTGTTTCCTTTTTACGGAGCTGTGATACCGTACGATTCACCTGGACAAAGTCCCGCTTGGCCTGGGGTTAGACCGAAGCCCTTCTTAGCTGACAAACGAGGGGGCAGGAAGCACCCCGTTTTATGAACAGCCTCGGTTGGGTTGGCTTGAAGAGCAGAAGCTTTAACCCAGGACCCAGGGCAGAATTCTGACGGGAATTCCTTGCTTCCTACCTGCGAAGGTGGCTAATGTGCGTGATGAAACTCCCCCCATGAAGACTTCCAAAATCAAGATAAATTCTGACCTTCCTGGTAAAGCGTGACACCACCCTCTGCCTTGGAAAGCAAAGGGGTTAAGAATGGCACCCCCCACCCCCAGTTACCCACTTCAGCAGGTGAATTATTTTGAGCTGAAGCCAAGGGAGACCTTTCAGACTCAAGAAAAACTTTAATTCTCCCCCTTCAAGAATTTAAATTAGGGACTCTGCTTATAAGAAGAGTTATCATTAGAAATAACTTTTTATGAGCAATCTACAGGGCAGGGCAAACTTTTAATTGCTGACGTCTGTTCTTCTTGTCATGCTGTGGATGACCCTTGTCCCCCTGACGCCCCAGGGACCTTCCTACCGGATCCTTGGCTCGGGATGTCACATGGACCCCTTTCTAACGTGCTGTCCCCGGCCCTCTCCTGCATGTGGGCCCTCTGACCCTCGGTGCCTGCGGGCTTCCAGACGAATGCCGTGAGCCTGCTCATTCTCTCCGACCCACCTGTCTCAGGTCTGACGGGGAGCACCTCAAAGGGTTAAAGGAGAGTTCCGGCCTCCCCGGAGCAGTAAGGCCCTTCCCAGCTGCGCACCCCCTCTGCTCCCACGCTGGTGGGGGAGCCGGACTGTCGTTGGCCATTCCGTGAGCATTTCCCAGATGGCGCCAACCTGCCCACAAAAGCCTTTTGTTTTCAGGTGCGCTGCCACCTGACAGGTGTGGATGGTCCAGCGGGCTCACCAACGTGCAAGCTGGTCCCCATTCTCTGCGCGGCTCCCTGGGGTCAGAGGTCCTCACTCTCTCTAGGAAGCCGAGCTCAGCTGAGGGGGCGGGGATGCAACTGGGATCCCAGAACCCCCCTCCCCCCGCCCCCTGGGCTGTTCACCTGGGTGGATCGAGCCCGGTTCCCGTCTTCTCTGGTTCGCTTGTAAATGCCATTCCCCGTGGAAACACAGGAAGGTGTCGGCTCTCCTTGGGCTGGCAGTGAGCCTCCCGTAATTTGCATTTCCCTCTGCCTCTGCCGCCACCGCCCCCACCGCCCCCTCCTCTGCCGCTCCCCGCCCCAGAGTCCAAGGAATGGCGGCATGCGCCTGGTAAAACCCTGCCACGTGCCCTCTCCTGGACGGAGTCCCCTGAACACGGCAAACAATAACCATAAAAATAAACATTGTATGAACAGTGTTCTCCTCTCTCCGGTGAAAGGAAAGGGAGCCGGAAAAGGCAGTCAGGAAGTGTTGCTCCAGGGTTCCGGCTGCTCCCCCCCTGAACAGAAAGCTTTCTGGCTACAGCGCATCAGCAGTGATGGGAGGAGGTGATCTTTGGAGTCTGGCGTGGACTTTTCTCCCTCGGTGAAAGGGCGGGTGTTTCTAGCACGTGACCGACCACTAGTTGGTGACGCTCTTTGGACATTTGTAAAGGACGTTAGGTTGGTGCGTTTCAGTTAGCGCAGACACCTGCACTTCCACACATGTCTCGTGTTGAATGTGACTTCTGACCAACGTCCCACAAGCAGCGGTGGACAGAAGCTTGTGGTGTTGTGTCATTACGGCCTCCGCAGTAAACCTCCACAGAGGGTTTGCACCAGCCGTTAGACGCCAAGCGGAAGCACATGGTGGCCTTGGGACGGGGTCGCTGCCCAAGGGGCTGGGCTGTCCGGTCCAGCAAGCCTTCCGAGTGCAGAATTCTGTCACCGAGTTACTTTAATGGCATCGAACCCACCATGCCTCTGTAACAACTTGGAAAAGCATGATCCTGTTTGTGTGACTTTATCACACACATACATGTATACACACATGTGTGTATGCACACACAGCTGATGCATGAACAGCAGGCGTCTGAACTGTACTGGCCCACTTCTTAGGAAATCGGAGTGAGAATACGATAAGTTTTTCTTTATTCGGGGGAGAAAACGAAAGAGGCCAGGGCGTGGGCCACCTCAAAAGCGCGCTGCGGCCAGGCCCCCTGGCGTGTCGGGTTTTCCCAGAGTCACCTTAGGAATTGTTCTGGAGGGTTCCTTCCTGCCCTGAAGCCGCCCGTTGATCGTACGGAGCTACCGCGAAGCAATCCTGCTGCCGCTTCTTCATTTCCGACGCCCGCGTCGCGCCTGCCGGCCGACGTGACTGTCTTTGGCGCACTGCTGTGTCGCGGTTGATGTCCGGTGTCCACGACACAGACAACGCCCGCAGGGTCTGTGTCACGTGAGACGGCACGCGTGTCGGTGCTGCCGGACGGTCCATCTTGCAAGCAGGGAACGTGAAGTTTGGAGTCGGCGAACACAGTCTGGTGCTGCGCATGCGGTTGGCTTTCCTATGGTTCCCGAAGTAACGTTTCCTTCTCTCTAGCTTCCTTTATTGTAAGAATGCTGCATATGACACACACGTGACACATGGAATACACGGTAATTAACTGTTCGTGACCAGTAAGTCTTCCGGTCAACAGTGGGCTACCAGTGGTTCGGTTCTGGGGCGGTTCCAAAGTTACGCGGGCATCTTTGGCTTCATGGGGGTGGTGTCCCCAACCCCCAGGTTGTTCCCGGGTCCGCTGTGCACATAAACACAACAGACACACGGACTCGATTTAAAACAGTTCAACGCAACGTTGGAATGTTTACGTCTAATGGTGGGTTTTGCAGTGATTTTACACTTTTAAAAATTACTGTGTTATTTGATGAACACAACATGCATATGTATCATTTTTATGAAATTTAAGTTATTTAGAAATTACTGGAAAGTAGCAACCAGGATCCAGCCTTCTTCCCGTCTCAGTGATGCAGGCGAGATGGTGAGTGTGTTGTGGAGACGCATTCCAGGGCCCGGACTGAGGAAACAAGCATCACTCACCTGTCCATCCGCCTGCAGTTACTTAGAAGTTGCCATCCATTTGGCCATTTGCATAATGGGCCTCCTCCCTGTCAGAAAAGGGACTACTCAGTGCATGATACGGAATCCCCAAATTAATAATCTTCTCTTAAGATCACGATCTGGAACCAGTTGCACAGGTGAGTGTGACCTGCAGGATGAGGCTGTGCTCAGCGGGTGGGGAGCTGGGCTCCCACGGGCTGAGCTCCTGAACGAGGTAGTCACATGACTCGGGTTCCGCCTATAAAATGGGTTTATACAAATGTCAGTCTCCCAATTCCTAGGAACCACCCTAGGAATTAGATGAATTCCCCTCGTTGGTGATTATGTTTATAAAAGAGGCAGCAACAGAAATACACAAAACTGTCCTTGTTTTATGCAAAATGCATTTAGAGACCACCACTTTGGCTTATTCCATGGAGCTGTCCATCAGCGTGAAGACTGGGTGGCCGGTGCCGCTGGAAATGGGGTTATCCTAAGAGCTTGGTTGGAACATATGTATACTTTCTACTCTAGTACATGAATTGTTTTCCATGGAAATTACATATTTTCCTGGGGTCTTATGACTGCATGTTCTTTTCAAACATAGAGTCCTAAGGAAATGTGTGTTTTTGCAGGTCTTATGACTACCAGATACAGCTTCCTTATGAATTTTAAATTCGCTCTTTCTTCTGGGCATGCATTTGTGAAGGACACACGTGAATTCCCTCTCTGTCCTCCATTTGCCGCAGAGCCACCAGAGAAGGTACCAGGACACAAGATCTTTGACTTCTCTGGTCCAGGATATAGTAATTAAACTCCATTGCTCTCACTCATGTGCACCTTGGCACATTTCCAGTGAAAAGAGGGATAGATTTGACCGGATGGGGGCAGTTATAAACTTTGTTAATTCACGGCGACATTCAGAGAATTGCGCTCAGTGTCCTGCTTCCTGACGGAGCCCCGCACTCCTGGCCTGGCCCCTACGGTCGGAAGTGTGCCCTCCGGACGCCTCCCGGCCAGTCGGAGATTCGTGCTGAGCCTCACAGACGCCCGAGCACACAGCATTCCAAGTGTCTCTTTCTGGATCCGATGTTCCCTCGACACACAATCCCGGCTGTCCAGGGGCAGGGCTGCTCACGTTTCAGGCCTGAGCCGGCGGCGCCTTCCAAATAAGGAGCAGGGCAGCAGGCTGTGCGTGGGGAAGACAGGTGTGGAGTTTCCATCCCTGCGGAAGGACGTTTGGGACGCCTGGTGTCGAGTGTGCCTGGCGGCACCCGTTCCCTCCGGGAGACCGCAGACACTCAGGGACCCGTGCGGTGGCCGCTTCTTGCTCCCGAGCGCATCTTCTCCTGAGACGGAGCCGCCCGTTCCTGGGCCCCGCCCGTGGAGCGCACAGGAAGCGGCATTTTATACCCGCTTGTGTTCCCGCCTTGCCCGCCGAACGTGCCGGTGATAACAGCTTCACGCAGGCTGCCGCAGAGCGCCCTGGGCCGAGGTCGCCTGTCCGTGGTGCAGAGGCGAACGGAGCTGGAGGGCCGGGGTCGGCCCCTGGGACTGCATCCGGCACATGACTTCTAACCACCAGAGGGCAAGACGGGGCCCAGCACTGACGGCCTCTGAGCCTCACACCCCAGTCTGCAAAATGGGGACCAATAATAGGGAACGCAGCCCTGGCTGGTGTGACTCATGGATCGAGCGCCAGCCTGTGGACCAAAGGGTCGCTAGTTCGATTCCCAGCCAGGGCACATGTCTGGGTTGCAGGCTGGGTCCCAAGTAGGGGGTGCATGACAGGCAACCACACACGGATGTTTCTCTCCCTCTTTCTCCTTTCCTTCCCCTCTCTAAAATAAATAAATAAATAAATAAAATCTTAAAATAAAAAGAAAGTACCCCAAAGAACGGCTCGTCTGCACGTGCCCACGAATCTGGGGCCTGCAAACATCTGTGCAGAAAAAGTTTACAAGCGGCAGGTGTATACTTCACAGCACCGCGAAAAAGGAGGCCGCAGCTGCCTCAGGGTCCCCAGGAGACGCGGTGGCCTTCAACTGCGGCGACTCCATGGACTTGGCCTTCAGACTGACAAATGCCTCTTTCTCCTGTTTCCGGTTAGGGTGTGTTTCCCAGGCCCGACAGGATCCCAGACGCCCCCTGCGGGCTAGGTAACACTTCTTCTCCCTGTCGATATGTCCGTCCCAGGTTAAGTTCTCTGGTGTCTGTCTGCCTTGCCCTCTCGTGGGCCTGGCGCATGGCAATCGTTTTCCTTCAGCGAATCGGGGCCGGGCCCTCAGGCACACAGAAACGTCCCGGTGGAGGCTGGCGATGAGATTGGAGCTCAGCTGGGACCGCTCGACTGCGGCGTGGGGGGGCCCCTCCCAACCACCTCCCCTCCGGATCGAAACTGCACGACCCCGAAGCCTCAGCGACGTCCATACGTCCTGCAGGCAGAACGACGTACCACGAAGCTAATTTTACCGTGGGCTAATAGATGTAAACAGCGGTTCAGTTCCTACGGCATCTCATCAACCTTGTTGTGACAAAACGACCTTGAACTTAAACACTGAACTAGCACACGCTGCACCTGCTAGTCCTCCTTGCAGTACCAGGAAGCGCCCGAGGTGGCGCTGTAACCCACCAGGCTGCGCCGCGCCCACGGATGCTCGGGCCTCTCTTCCTCCGGCCCGCTATTCCTGAGTGGGTGGGTTGCCTCGGAGAGCTCGCTGGGTCGTTACAGTTGGCATGCGGAAGCCCCGAGAGATAAGACAGGATGAGAAAATGTAGCGGCGGCTTTAAGGGGGCCCATTGCACAGTAGTCGGGGACGTGGAGTCCAGCTTAGGGAACACGGTCAGTAGTTTTGTGATCGCTGTAATGGGGCCAGGCGGGGACCGGCCTTACCGGCGATCGAAAATTACCTAAGCGTCTAACCACGGGCTGTGCACCTGAAACTCATATAACAGTGAATGTCAACTGCAATTGGAAATGTTTTTTTAAAATTAAAAAATCGTAAAACATTTAAATAATTCGCACAAGTGAATTAAAAAAGAAAGAAATCCGGAAGGGGCCGTTGCGCGTGATGGCCCGGTCGTTCGGGTCGCTGAGCCACCTTTCTCAGCCCCCTGGGTGACCCCGTGCCCGGGGCAGGAGTTTGTCTCTCCCCGCAGTGGCAAGCGGGAAAAGTCGAGGTGGGCAGCGTCCCGCCTTTGCTGTGCTAAACGACTGTTTTCTGGAACAGCCCGGGGCTGGCAGCGTGGGGGGCCTTGCTATCCAGGTTTCCACACTTCACCTGCTGGGCAGGTTTCTCTGGGCTGGAGTTCCACAAAGAGGCTTTATCCATCACCTGCGGAAGTTTCGCTTCGCCATTGTTCATCTGGGTATCGCCGGCTCTGGGCAAGGGTCCAGGGTTTCCACACTGAATTAAAACTTAGTTTACAAGGTTTCCCAAATGTATCAGATTTATAAAAATTGAAACAAATAGTTCTTGAGCCACAAATATGAGCCTCAATTCCACCACAAAGGATACAGTCATTAAAAGTAAGAGAAATATTTAAAGAGGAGGAGAGAGACAGAGAGAGTTTTCAAAGGACTGTTTCGCTGTTGTTTCTGGTCTCAGTTTCAACTAACGTTTCCATCTCCAAGTGCCACTCCTTTGAATTATGCCTTTCGATGATATCGATCCCCGACACGCATCCAGAGTGCGCACGGCGGTCCCCGTGCAGCAGAGAGGTGTCCGAGCGCATCCTTTTGGGGTCCTGCCACTCTGTTTCCAAAGAAAACAGGTCTCGCTCACTTAGGAAAGTCCTAGCTTCACTCTACAACCACTACTCACCATCTGACGAAGCTCTTTTCCATTTTTACTTTTGCTGCACGTCATACACGTTTTACGTGCTGGGTGCCGCCTGATGCACGTGGGCTGGTGCTCAGCCGCTCCCCTCGGCCCCACCCCCAGTCCTGCCCACTCTGATGTCATCCCTTCCTACGTTTCCATCCAGCCCCATGGACTGGCCAACCCCTCCCCCGCGCTCTTCCCCCGAGGGACCTTGACCTCCTGGGGGTGAAGCAGCCCAGCCTCAGGACCCCCTGCTTTGGCGGCGTCCTACTCGGTGACCTTCCCCAGCGCGGCTGTGGCTAGTTTCGGAGACGAGGGGCGCTGGGTGAGGCAGCAGGGTGGCGGGGCAGTCCGGCCCCTGGACCTGTGCATTTGGGCCTCGTCCTGCCGAGGCCTGGACGCTCAGCACGGGTCGGGCAAGGGAGGGACATGCGAGGGACTGTGTCTCAGGACGCATGGGGAGGCATGAGGGATGGACAGACTGCGGGCATCCAAGCATGGCGGGTGGGATTACAGAAGGACAGAAGGACGGGACAGGGGAGTGAACAGACCCGAGACCGGGGCGGGGGTGAAGGAGAGCGAGCTGTCCATCGGCTTCCTCAGTGACCGGGCCTCACCACGGAAGTGGACGGTCCGAAAGAAGCACCGAGTTCGGCTGTTAGGCGCCCACGTGCACACTTGCTGTCTGGGCCGTGGCCGAGAAGCCGAAACCTTGACTCGGGGACGTGGAAGTTCTTCCCCGATGGTTCGGACCGTGAAACAACAGGCGTGCTTTTCAGGGTGCAGCTGGATTTTAAGAAATTACCCTGTGCCCGTGGCAAGTTTGTTTTTCACTCAAAATACACACATTGTTTCCGGCAAGAGTTCTCTTGAAAGAATATGTTTGTGCTCCTAGGACAGTTTTAAGCCAGCAGGCTGGTTCGTAAGCTCCAGGACACCGGTCGGTCGGTGTGCCTTGCTGTTTCTTCCGCCCTGCTGCGAGAGCCCCCCGAGGTCCGGCCGAGTGAGCCTTGCTCTGTGGGGAGAAGAGACACTCAGGCCCAGCCTCAGGTGGGTTTGCCCGGAGCCCAGGCGGGTGCCAGTCCCGGGCTCATCCAGCAGGAACCAGACAGATAAGAACTGCGTCGGCCTTGGAGGCTTGCCCGGCACTTCCGAGTGTTTGGGGAAAACTCAGACACACCGGTGTATTGCAGTTTTATGCATCTCATCCCGTCCTTTTGGTTTTAGTGGCTTCTGCGAGGCCTGTGACTGCATGGGGGGGGGCGGCGGGGGGAGCGCAGGCACTGGTTTTAGCAGGCCGAGCCAGGCTGGACCGGCTGTGGCTTCCTTCCTTGTTCCTGGAGATAACATTCCTCCGAATGGGGAATCACACGGCGATCCTGGCTTCTCTCTCCAGGTTGCTTCCTTCCCTCACTCCTGTTTGACTTTCTTCTAATGCGCCCCACCTGGTTACTGATTGCCTCAAAGTGGCCTCCCAGCCCATAGTTAGTTCTCCCGGGAAACATGCCCCCCCCCTTTCTAGAAAACTGTAACCAGGGGGATGAGCTGCAAAGGCAAGTTAGTCAGGGGCCCCCGGGGCGCCCCGACCTGGCCCTGCGTTTGCTCAGGGACCAGAGGTCCCGCTGGGCCGCGCCGGTGTGCACACGCCCACGCGCAGAGGCGAATGGCAACGCCCCGCCTGCCGTTTAGGCAAACAGTGGGTCCAACTTCAGCAAAGAACGACCTTTTCGCTCCTTGTGACCCGGCCGGTTTTTAAACCTCCCCGCTCGCGGGCACCTGGAGCACGGGAGAACGCTGACGTCACTCAGAGCCTGAGGGGGAAGCTCGCAGGTGGGACGGCTCAGGCTGCAGCCTCACGTTCTTTCTCAGGTGTCCAGACTTGCATTCCGGTTTCAGCTGCTGCTCGGACAGAAACGTTGGTTTACACTGCCCTCTAGTGGCGAGTGGTCGCAAGCGCTGAACCGACCCAGGCCTTTACTGACGCCAGGTTGTATTACACTCCGTGGTTTGATTCTGCGTTAAACGCGCACGAAAACGGGAAGGGATTAAACAAACCAACCAACCAACCCTCATGGACGCCGACAGCAGTATAATGGTGACCAAGGGAGAGCGGGGGGGAGGCAGCGGAGGGTAGAGGGGGGATCAGTGGGGGTGGGAGGAGACAGGGCTTGGGGTGCTGAACATAAGCCTCCCAGCCCCTCTGGCTGCTCCCGGCCTCCTGGCGGGGGGTGGGGCGGTCTGCGTGTCACCTTGCTGCAGAGCGATCCTGTCACCACGGAAACCAGCAGCCCCCCTCTCCCCTCAGAGCCTCTCAGGACCCTTGAGCTCCCTCAGGACCACAGCCAACGCCCTCGCCATGGCCTTTCACGAAGTGCTCAGGACTGGACCTCTGGCTGTGTCTTCCCCTCGTCCACTGAGATGCTGTCAATGGTGGGGAGCGGGGGGTGGGGCCCTGATTGGCAGCATCCCCGATTTCTAAGGGGTGAACCCTCCCATCGCAGCCGGCTTTAGGCGACCAGGGTGAAGTCAGCGTGTGTACAGAGCCCCGGAAACTTGGGCTCCCGTCATCGGCTCCCGTCATTGACCGATGCCGGGCCAGGCCCTCCGCCCACCTAACGGGCCCCACTCCACCCCGAATGCGCAGGTCGCCCTCGCCTCGCGGCCTCGCACCTGCTGCTGCCCCGGCTCCCGGTGGCCTCCCTCCTGCGGCGACACAGCAGCCTATCCCTGTGCTTTCCTCTGGTGCCCCGGGGGCGGGGAAAGAGGCCATCTCTTCCGGCATATGCGAAGTCACCCTTCCCGCCCCTCCCCTGCCTGAGTGAGTGCTCACCCGCACCCCACCCGGCATTATCAAAGCATCGACCTCTGCTCCCCGGCTGGCTGTGTCCTCCCCGCCCCCCACATTTACATGTGCAGATCAGAACGTGACCGTATTCGGATGCGGGGTCTTTAAAGAGGTCGTGAAGTTGTTAAAATACGGTCACACGTGGGGGCCCTAATCTAACGGGAGTGGGGTCCTTATAAGAAGAGGACATCTGGACACAGACACGCCCAGAGGGAGGACCCCTGTGAGGACAGGGAGCGAGCGGCCCTCAGCAAGCCAAGGAGAAAGGCCTCAGAAGACCCCTTGGGCTTGGACTTGGGCCCCCAGAACTCGGCGGCAATGGACCTCTGTGGTCCAGCCCTCGGTGTTCTGTTACAGTGGCTCCCACACACTAACGAGCTTCTTAAACGGTTTTCTCTTCCTCGTGAAAGGCGAGCTTCACGGGGCAGGTCCTCGACTGACTCAGATCGGGCCTTTAGTCTCGTGTGCGCTGAGAGCCCCCTGGCACGCGGTAACGGCCCCACTTGTGTTTGCTGAACGAGATGCGACCACAGACTAAAAACCAGAGATGGCCCGTGGCCGTTCCATCGGCTGAGAGTTGCTTTAATATAAAGAAAGTGCTTTAGAAACTTACAATCGTGAGTTTGACCAGCTCCTGGCACCGGGCTTATCACCAGGCAGTGCGGCTGGCCTCGCTGCGGTGGCCGGGGAGTGCCGGTCTCCCCGCACCTCGCCCAGTGCTGGATGCGACCCTTGAAAACGGGCTTCTTCCGACCCTCGCCAGAAGAAAACCGTAAAAGTGAATTTTCAGCCCTGAGGAACCTTAACTTTAGTGACAGCCAAACACAGGCAGTTATGGGCTTTAGACAGACTAATTTAGGAATGCATTTTACAGCCTCTAGCAACACGGTCTCTTCCACTGGCAAATACATTTCATAATTTTCGGAAACATGTGCTTCCTCAACAAAGTACACTCCCTTCATGCGCAGACTCGCATTGAGTTTCAGTTTTTTTCTGGCTGCAGGATTTGTTTAGCAATCACTGTGTCAGCATCTCGTCTTGTTTAGAGAGGTCACCAGCCTTCTGACTTGTGTCCCCTGCTGCTTTGAGGAAAGTGACCAAGGAGGGAAACTGGGATCTGGCCTCCGGGATCTGTCCCACGTGAATACGCCTCCTCTGTGGATTCCTCGTTTCCAGTTCATTTCCCTGTCCAGAAATTCTATCCCTGCCCACAGGTGCTCTTCATCATTGCCAGCGTCTTGTCGCCAACAAAAAGGGCACCTTGGTGACTGACGCGCGCTTTGCCAGACAGACGCTCCCAGAGCCGGTGGACGGAGCGGGAGGGCGGAGGGCAGGGCGGACCGCTGCTGCCACCTGGCGGCGGAGCCTGGCATTGCTGGTCCCGGAAAAGAACGGGCCGATGAGGGTTAACGCTCTGCAGCTGGACAGCTGGTTGGTCCTCTCTGCAGGTGCGTCTTGTCACTGAGGCAACGCAACTCCTCTTACAAACCAAGATGCAAAAACAATGAAGCGACGTGGATTTGGGGCTAGAAGTGTTTGCTAATTATTACTGGAGACTAGACCTCCCGTCTGCATATGACTTGTATTTTACACGCATCCACGAACCCTAGGGGGACAGAGCGGTAACTGACCCAGAAATGCAGGGAAGCGTTCATTGCAGCATCCAGATGGTAGATAAATGGGGGCCAGCTGTGGAAAGCTCTCGATCCTTCCGTGGGGGGGGGGCACGTGTCGTCATAAAATGTCAGAACAGCTACGACTTCCTTTCAAATGACGTTGCTTTCAACTCGCTTCTGTTCTCAGTTTTAACACTCTGCCTGTGAGGTGTTCCTGTTGCTTTAAAGTACACCAGGGAACTGGGTTCCGGAATGCCGGAGGACGTCACTAAACCTGGACACTTTCGGGAAGTCACCCGCACACTCGCCTTGCCTAGACCCGCATTCCATGGTTTCCGATGGCCTTTCGCTGACTAGGAAACCGGCCACCGTTTGCGAGTTAGGGGCTGTTGGGGGGGCAGATGCATCCTACAGCTGGACGAAGCTCTGAGTTCCCGACGCCGACCGATGTGTCGGGGGCCGTCTCACCGTCGAGTGGCAGGGGGCTGCCAGCGTCCGGCCTCCTCCCCCGACCACTCTCTCCAGGACAGGAAGAAGCCGCTGCCCGCCCTCGTGTAACCTCCGACCTGCTGCGAGTCGCCGAACTGCACCGTGCTCCACGTGGAGCATTCCGACCGCAGCTGAAAGTCCTCCGACCAAGGTCGGAAGCGAGTCCTACTTTCCCCCGTGGACTTGATAGCCCTTCATTTACCGCAGCTGTTTCGCTGCTGTGGCGAGCTGGGCCGGCCTCGGAGGGCCGGGTTTCTGTCTACACCGCAAAGTCGTGGGCCGAGGGGCCTCACGTGACCCCTCTCCGCCTCTGAGGTTTGGTCCAGCGTGAGCCACCTGTCGCCCTCGTGGACGGATGCCCAGCTCACAACGTCGTTCTGTCTCCGCATCTCGCGGGGGCTGTTGGCACTGGGAGGGGCCTGAAGCTGTCCCCTCTCTTACTGACCTGGTGCTGGCGACATCAGACCGGAATGTCCCTCTGCCCCCACACGTTGCCGCCCGTCCTGCGTTTGTCCCCGTCCCTCCCACGGAGTCTTTCTCAATGCCTCATCCTCCATACTCATTACTGAGTCCCTTCTTCCCTCCTCCGGGGTGAAGGAGGGAGTTCCGCCTCTGGCCACTGGGTGTCACTGTTGGACCACAGAATTCCTGCAAAGCCGCAAACTGCGAACACCGGAATTGTGTTTCCCCAAAGTGTTTCACGTGGAAACACTCAATTGCTCGTTCAACGAAAGTATCTTTTCCGAAACCGCAAGGATCGAAAGTCTGGTTGCCTACAGGGTTTGGTGGAATTCGTGTTTGCTGGGAGCCAAGGCTGTCCCCGGAGCTGGCTCTGGGGTCCCCTGCGAAGAGAGTCCCACCTCCCTGACGGTTCTTTTCTCTTTTTTTTTATTTGGGGGGGGGGATGAGTAAACAGGCTGAGAATTAAAGGGACTTCCACCTCTCTCAGCACACCTCCCTCTGGGTCCGAACAGGAAGGGCCTTAGGCGGCGAAGAATGAGAGGGAGTGATTCCCAGGGGTAGCCGCTGACCGGCAGTTGGGAAGCGATGGGTTCCCTCAGTGACTTGTCACGTTTCCTGCACGCCTGCCTGCCGTGGGCAGCCCACCCCCGGCCCGGGCGGTGCGGCGGTGCGGGCGCTGCGCGGGTTGAGAGAGCCCGAGGCGGAGAGGCAGAGTCAGAGAGAGGGGACAGCGGGGGCCTGCGGGAAATCGGACGGAGTCCACGGAACAGAGCTGGAAGTGGGCGCAGACCCCGGGTCCGTGCTCGGGCTCACAGCGTGCGTGCCCCCCCGCCCTCGGTCTTGCCGCTTTCTCCGAAATAATGCGTGAGGAAAGAACGCCCGCCCGCGCGGAACCTCGGAGAACCCGCGTGGTGCAGCACGCGTCCCGAAAGCTGCGCATCACGGCCGGGGCCTCGGGGCGGAGACTGTGAACTCGGACTCAGGCTGGCAAGACGGGGCCCGGGAAGTGTGCGCTTTCAGGCTGAAACCGTCCATCGTGTAGAGAGAGACAGAGAGAGCGACGCGGAGACCGCAGAAAAGGAAATCTCCTTGCTGCATCGTCCCCGTTTTATTTTCAGATGAGACCACGGGGCCGGGTTCTTTGTACCAACGTCTGGTTCTTAGGAAAAACCTGCAGCAACCACGGAACCACGAAGCCGGAGCGCCGGACGTCGACCTCCTCCGGACTCCGCACACCGAGGCCCCGAGAGAGGAGACGGCGAGCGCCCAGCGTGGCCGCAGGGCAACGGAGGCGCGTGGAGACAGCCGGCAGAAGCTGGAGGGACCTCGGGTGGAGGTGGGGTCAGGAGCGAGGTGGCCACTCTCGGGTTTCACTAAGGAAGCTGCAAAGGGCTGCGGGGAGAGTCAGTTTTCTCAGCTCAAGCTCTGAACGGTTTCTTCTTTCTGAAGACTTAAGTCAAAGTCAGACTGAGCCACAGGGTGATCAATACTTCCACTGAACTTTTAAAGAAGGGAGAATTCTTTTCTCGGAGTTCTCTGTCTTGAAAGTTGTGGAGGAGAGGACTTCCGTCGTCCGGGTGGGCATGCAGGGAGCTCAGGGGCCACCCCTCCGTTCCAACGACACGGAAAAGGCCAAACAGACCGAACCATCAACAGCTCTTCTTCGATGGGTCAGAGAGGCGAGGTCGCAGGGCACAGTGCTGCCCCCAAACTGGGGAGACAGGCATGACCGAGGGTCACGGCTCAGCAGAGCTGAGATCCTGTGTCTGGGCAGGTAACTAATGGGCCCCTGGGGGCTCAGCGTGGGCGCACTGAAGGGGGCAGGTTCTGTCATGGGGGCGGGTCCCCCAGTTTTGTGCATTTTCCTGCCTGGAGCGCCACCGGGTTCTCATAGAGAAAATCAGAGAAAAATCCCATGGTGCTTGCAACTGTGGGCAGGGAAAAGAAACCATTCTGACATACCTCTGGACGCTCCATTCTTTTTAACAAGGCATGCCCACGGGGGAAATTCACCAGGGCTCAGCCTGCTGGGGCGGAGGGCTACCCGCTCCTGAAGGCCTCCTGTTGCAGCAGTGGGGGTGGGAGGGCGAGGAGGAGGAAGAACCGGGGGAGCGCCCAGGCTGGGGCCTGTCACAGAACTGTGGGACACTTCCCCTGCCCCAGCGCCTCGGCACGAGGTTGCCACAGCCCATCTACCGCGGTTCATCTTACCTACTACGCCATGCTCACCTTGCAACAAAGATTAGACAGCAGACTACAAGACAAAATGCAGAGTCTGAAGAAGAAAAGCAAGCATCAGAATCAAAGACAGAGACTGAAAGAAGGTTGGAATGATCAGACCAGAAATTTTAAAACACTGTGTTTCGTATGTTAAGGGTTTTAATGGAAACGTTAGACAGCATCCGAGAGCAGATGGGTAATGCAAGCAGAGAGATGCAAATTCTAGGGAAGAATCAAAGAGAAATGCTAGAGACCAAGACCGCCATAACAGAAATTGAGAACATCTTTGACAGACTCATCTGAGGAAAGGATCTCTGAGCTCGACGATCTGACAACAGAAATTTCCAACAGTAAAAAGTGGAATAGAATATTCAAAAAACTGTGAGACGATTCAAAAACGTATTCACAATATTATAAGACTATCAGAAGGAGAAGATAGGAAGAAACAGAAGCAATGACTGAGAATTTCCCCCAAATTAATGTCAGGCAATAGAGCGCATCTCCAGGAAACTTAGAGAACACCAAGCAGGATAAATGCCAAAAACTGTACCTAGGGACATCAGACTGATGCTTCAGGACATCAGTGATAAAAATCTTGAAAGGAGCCAGAGGGGAAAAACACCTTCACCTGGAGAGGAGCAAAGGTAAGAATGATATCTGACATGTCCTCAGAAACTATGCAAGCAAAAGGAAAGTGGAACAAAATATTTGAAGTGTTTAGATGGGGGAAAAAAAAACAACCCTCAAAGTCCACCAACCTAGAATTCTGTATCTTATGAAATTATTTTCCACAAGGTAACAGCCCTATGCTCACAAATTTGATAACCTCAGTGAAAATGACCAATTTCCTGAAAGATAGGATGTACCAAATTCCCACAGGAAGAAATGAGCGATCGGAAGGGGCTTGTATTTTTTAAGAAAATTGTATCAATTGTGAAAAACCTTCCCAAACTGAAAACAGCAGACACTTGGGTTCACGAATGAATTCTACCAAAAGGTAAAGAAAAAACAAGGCTAGTTCTCTATAACCTCTTCCAGAAGATAGAAGGAGGCTTTCCGAATCGTATGAGGCCAGCATTCCCCTAACACCCACAGCAGACACGGAGATGACAAGAACGGAAAACGAGAGACCGGTATCTGTCATGAGCAAAGATGCAGAAATCCCTGACAACTTCCCAGCAAATCTAAGCCAACAATGTATAAACAGAATTAAACACGAAGCCCAAGTCAAATTTATCCCAGGCAGGTAAGCCCGTGTCAACATTTGAAATCAAATTAGTGTGATCCATCGCAGTGACAGGCTAAAGAAGAAGAAGAAGAAAAAAAACATGTTATCATATCAACAGATGCAGAGAACACATTCGATAAAATCCAAAACCTATTCATGATAAAAACGCAGCAAACTGAGGGTAAAGGAATGGAACTCCCTCAACTCGGTTAAGAACAAGACAGAAACAAGCCACCGCTGCGCACCTAGTGGAAAGGCCCGCATCCGAAGCACAGGCAGCGCCCAGTGCTGACACGGACTCACAGCGGCAGAAAGTCCTACTCGTGCCGGCAAGGATGCAGAACGGTGCAGTCACTTCTCGGACAGATGGGCAGATCGCTGCACGCTCTCACCGTACAACCTGGCGGTCACGCTCCCCAGCATTTGCCACCAGACTGAAAACGGATGCCCACCCCCGGAAGCCTGCACGTGGGTTTTTATAGTTGCTTTACGCACGGCCCTGCTTCATCACCCACGATCACACTCTGGGAAGACACTCCAGCACTCAGGGCTCCGTCCCGCCCCCGCCCCCTCCCTCAGCCTCCCCGACGGCTGTGTTCCACATCGGCACGTTCTCTTTCTCCACCTGCTGCTAGGCTGAGCTACCGCGGGCTGCACAGGGAATGCCGTGGTAACAGTTTCCAGCGTATTGCTTGACACTTTCTATTGGTGTTACGAAGGAAGCTTTTATTATCCCCCACTAAGTACGCAGAACACAACAACGGTGTTGCAGTGCAACAGACCCAGCTTTCTCCCTGCGCACCCTGCACGCTGGTCTCATTTTGATACAGTTTCAAACATCAGGCAGAGAGCTTCAGAAGGTTCAGGATCCCTGTTTCTTTCGCAAAAAACTCATAAGCCCTCTTGATTCGAAATTTTAAAACCGCCTGTGCCTTCGTACAAAGAAACTGAGAAGAATAGCGTTCTCTCAGAGTTATAAGAGGTGGTGGATTTTTTCCCCATAGGTAGTCTTCAAATGACTTTTCTGCTTCACCGGCTAAAAGTCTGTGGAAATTTCCCACTGTCGGTGCACAAAGCGGCGAAGGACGGCCCCGGCTGGACGGTAGATGACATCCCGTTACCACTGTCCGTTCCAGCCGCGAGCTGAGGCCGGCAGGACAGGCAGGTGCCATGGTCCTGGCTGTTCTTATTTTATGTGAAAATGTGGAATTGTCTCTTCAACAGATGACCAGCTGTTTCAGATTATCCTGTGAATTACAGTAATTTTGATAATTAGGAAAAATGTATCCTGATTTTTTTGGCAAAACCTCTGCATGTCCCACAGCCTCCCACCTTGGAGGGAAGCTCCATTCTCCCATTTGCAGCAAACCCAGAGGGGGATTAATTATACCCAATTAATACGGTCATTTCTGAAATGGCTACTTGCAAAGCTCAGGATGGAGATGGTTGGGAAAAAACAGCACAATTTTCCTTCCGGGGTCTCCGGGAAATTGGGTCAAGTGCGGCGAGGACGTGTTCTCCCCGTTGCTCCAGGATGTGACGCTTTGGAAAAAGTGGGCTTGTGGGACCCACGCCCAGGCCCAGATCTGACATCCCTGCGTGTGTGTGGGGGGGCAGGCGGCGGGGGGGCGGGTCTTGCAGGTAGCCAGCCTGCCTGTGGGGCCAAGCAGTTGATTCCTAAGCCCTTGGATCGCAAAGCCCTCTCTCGCCATCTTAAATCTTTTATTCTATCTCTGTACTAATCTGCAACTGGCTCTTGTCTCAAAGAGCAGACCTCGTCTGGCTACAGGTCTCTGTTCCTTTGTTCGCTGCCTCTCGTGACCTTGGACAAGCTGTTCAGCGTCCTAGAAGCTCGGTTGACCATGTATGTATGCACGAGGAACCACAGCTACACTGACTCTGCCTGGGAAGCCAAGCGTGTGCTTTGCAAACCTTGAAACTATGTGTCCCCGAGGCTGTGGGAGGTCCCACCTCCTGTCCGGAGCCAGGGGCAGGGGCAGCCGCCCTACAGGGGAGCTCCGTCTCCTTCTCGGGGACAGACTGAGCCCACACACAGCCGAGTGTGGTGAGACACGGCCGGCGCTGGAGTTGTCTGTGCGCCGGAGCAGGCTCCGGGCGGGAGTTTCCAGAGTCAGGTTTCTCCAGAGGATGAAGCTCAGGGGCTGGACCTTACAGCTGTGTCTCGAGGGGCAGTCAGTCGTCGAGTTTTTTACAATATATATTGAAGTTAATTACATTGTTTTGGGAACGTCAGATGGAGAGTCATAAGGAAATTTTTAAAAAAGTTATTTCATAAAACAGAAAGACAGTCTTCATGAATTGGTTTCTCCAAACTGTTCCACCAATGTCTCTGACCCTGAAATAGCATGATGAATAATAATCCTTCCTACTTTTGAGGTTCTTGACACGCATGGTCATTTTCAGAGGACTTCTAAAGACGCCATGCCCATTTCGTAGGTGGGTAAACTGAGGCTGACGCGCATTCAGTAGAACGCCCGCAGCGCGAATGAGTTCATCTCTCAGGAATCGTTCCAGGCCCGCCTGCACTCAAAGGCGAGCTCCAGTTCCAGGAGCCCTCAGCACCCTCCTCCCGCCCCAGCGGCATCTCCCCCAGGTCTCAGGATGGCAGGGGGATTCCCGCAGCAGGAACACCCTGATCTTAGGAGGGCACATCTGGAAGCCAGCCTGGAAGAGCTGGCACCGCACGGCGGCTTCCCCAGGGCAATCCCCCTGCCATCCTGACGGTGTAGCTCGCAGATGCCGAGCAGCGACTCTCCCAGCACGCAACAGCACAGCCCACCCTGAGCAACCGGGCGCCTCTGTGAGAGCGGGGTTGGGGTGAGACGAGACCAGGGGCTTTCACGGGGCCTGTGCGTGTCCTCGGGGATCTCAGCTGGTCATCTTCGTGCAGGTCCTTGGCCCACAGAGAGCAACTGCCCATTTGCCTTGAGCGAATCTGACGGACTTGCACCTCCCCCGAGACTTCCTGCGAAGACTATCGATCCGATCGAAGATCTAAAGAACAGTTCACCTCTGACACACCTGGGGAGATGCCGGGAGAGACACGGTCACAGTGTGTCTCGTGAATTTCCAGCCAGGTGTCAAGATGACATCGGTCTTGGGAGTGCCGTTTCGGACTTGTCAGAAGCCAGTCTCAGACGGGCGGTGGGACGGTGTGCAGGGCACTCCGAAGCCAAATGAAAGGAGGCGGGAGGCCAAATGCTAGGGCGGAGGTCGGACGGGCGGGCTGCAGGCCCCTCTGTTGGCCGCCCAGACCGGCCGCCCTTGACTGTGTTCGGTCTCTCAGGACTTCCCAGGGCCCTGCATCCTGTGTCAGGAGGGTGAGCAGCCAGCCTCCTGCTGACCGACGGTGCCGGCCTTGAACTTGGGATCCAGGAGCGCCTGGCCTGTTCCCAGGGCTAACCCTCTATAGAGTAAAAGGTGCCTGGCTCTGCAGAGAAGCAAACAAACAACAACAAAACGATTACTTAGTACCGAGGTGAGGGCCCGAGTTGGCAACCTTCTCACCCACGGTCAGGGCGACCCAGCGGGTGGTTTGGTGGGCGACGCTGCGTGTCTGTGCACACACACGTGTCTCTCTGTGCGCACACACGTGTCTGTGTGCCTGCACGTGTGTGGGGGCACGTGCAGGCTGTTGAACACCACTTCAGTTTCTTTGATAACTTGTGGCGGTCTGCGTTCCCCGGGGTGAAGTGTGCTAAATCCTGTTACAAAATCGCCCGCTGCACCTCAGGTTTTGAATGTGCCAGTGTTGGCTGCAGGCTTTGTCGCGTATCCTCACGGAAATGTGACCTCGTGGCGTCTGGTTCTTTGCACGTCCTCCGCCCTCCACGAGGGTAAAGCGCTCCCCTGCCCTGCCGTCTCCCTGCCCTCCGACCTCCTGGGGTCGGGACTTCTACTCCAGCGCCGCGGGAGGAGGACGGGGGCGAAGGTGGGCTCGCTGCCCCTCCAGGTCTCCCGCACGGTGGGGCTGAGAGGAGGGCGCGGTTCCACACCTGCCCCTTCCAACCTCGGCTTCCCCAGCTTTCTCGTAGAGCCACGGGGGCACCTCACCGGCCCCCACTTGGGGCAGGGAGGTCTCCTTCCTTAGCACTTGTCTTCTCTGTCACGGGGCTCCTGCGTCGTGGCTTAAGTTCCAATTACTTTTGCAAGTTAACAATGCCATGGTGCGGGTGCTCTGTCCTCCGCGCCCTCCTCGTCCTGGGGAGAACATGCCACTGGGCGGGGTCCGAGGCGGAGAAGAGGGGGTGGGCCTCCTCCCGGCACTTGGAGACCCTGAAATGCATCGGTGCGCTTTGCCCAGCGCGGATGAGCTCGCCTCCGACCGAAGGAACCCTTGTAAACACGGGGCCGTCCCGGGAGCAGCTGCCGCCTTATGCATTCAGATGAAGACATTCAATCTCCGTTCTCCTAGGGATCTTCAGACCTTGATGAGATCCTATCTGCATTAATGGAAGCTATGAAATTCAAATGTTTAGGCCAGTGCAGGGGTGTTGGAGGCATAATGAGATGGATTAAGGAAAGAAACATTTAGTCTGATCAGGTAAATCTCTTAATGAGCTCTCCTAGACAGTGAAATCAGGAGAGAAGAATTAGTCTGGGCTGGACAAACAGGAGTCCCCGACACGGGGAACAAAGACCTTGAACTTGACTCAAGGTGATCCGCTCTGTCAAGACTTCTGTGTTGACCTTCCTTGCTCTTGGGATCCTCACAATTCGTGTTGTTTGTAAGTCCTCCCCCCACACAGGTGTAGCCGTTCTGTGGGCAAGAACGCGAGTTTTCGGAGCGCCTGCTCTGAGCTAGGCACTCCTTCAGGTCACGCACTGATCACGGCCATGACTTCCGATGTCAAGACTGAGCTTCGGTTGTGACCCATACTTTGTTTTAGCTGCTGGTGTAACTGCCTGTCCTCCCGACGGGTGTCCAAGTCCCCTGAGGGGTGACACCCGCAGGGCCTTTCTTTCTGCCACCGTGTCCCCGGGGCTTGGCGGAGCGAGGCTGTCAGAGACAACGCCGGCCCACTGCCGCCATCCTCCGCGCGCGCTCCTCTCGGACTGTTCTCTGACCTCCTCGACCTTGCCATGCGACGCGGAGCTTCCCAAGGCCTTTATTTGGTGCCTTCTTGTAGTCCAGTGTCTTACTGGGCTCGACAATATTTATTGAATTTATGGTCGAATACGACGTTTCCCTCTCTGATCTCTGCTTTCCTTGAAGGTCGATTTTTAGCCCCTGGGACGCACCCGCCCCACAGAAAGAGCCAGGTCTGCGTGACCCAGGTGGCGGGGACCCAGGGGTGCAGAGACGGGCTCCAGCTCCCACCTCCAGTGGGTGCCGCTGCTGGAAGGGCCTCCGGTCCCTGCTCCGCTCCCAGTTCATAATCTGGGTTTCGGAAACCACACTAGGACAAGCTGCTGGTTCAACTCCCCCCTCTCCTTACCGCTTTCCGAGTCGTGTTCAGGTCTCACTCAAATGTCACCCCAATCCTGTTCTACATACAGGTTCTCTGGGTTTATGTGAATTAGCATGTTCTTGTTTAAAGAAACAGCTCGCACACTCCTTACAGGTGCTTGAAACTCATGTCGTTGTCCCCCAGCCCCAGCCCCACACGGACGGTCCCATCAGTGGGAAGGTGGCAGCAGAGTGACAGGGGGCGTCTTCTTTCGTATGCCGTCCCCAGCTCTGCATACAAATCTCAGGGGTTGGGGGGACGGTCGCTTGCCATCGGCAGTGACACGCACTTGCCCGAGGTGCGCCAGGCCCCCGAGGTCCACAGAGCAATGTAATCGAGCAGACTCAGGTCCCCCAGACATCAGGGACAAACCGGGGTCCTGTGCAGCCATCCGAACTCGGGTTTTGAACGCTGAACCAATACAAAGGTCTGCTTCCGAGTGTAATCTTTCAGCACAGGGCGCACTTCCCAGCATGGCCTGGGGGCGTGAGTTTGGAGGAGTGGCTGGGCTGCGACGGGGGAGAGTTCGGATTTCGGTCTCACCAACCCCAGGAAAAGGGCTCCGCAGCGCGCAGATCACCTGCCAGCCCTGACTCCAGGTCTGAAGGTCCCCCCTGCGTGGCAGACAGCGGCATCAGCGTCACGAGCAGGGGTGGGGGGCAGGCGGTGACGGAGAGCCTGTGTTCTTGCCCTCTCTCCCTCTCGTGGGTGAGGCCACGACGGGCACCATGCGGCCCTGCCCTGGAGGTGACTTCGAGCCGGTCTGTTCGAACCCTGGCTGGCGGTCCCCGGTCCACTTCCCGAGAGATGCTGCCTGCTCACCGGCTGCCCACGCCTCCCTGGGCAATGAGTGGGTGCAGAATTGGTGAGAGCTGTGGGGCCACTGGGCCCCCAGGTTCTTGTGTCCAAGTCCCACCCTTCCATAGCTCGGCTGGGACGGTCTGTGGAGGTGGGGTCTTTGCAGAGGGAATCAGGTTGAATCGAGGTCGGCACGGTGGAGAAGACGGGGAAGGTTGCACGCAGAAGCCGCAGAGGGAAGTGGAGGTGGAGACGCGGGCGGAAGCGGCTGCCCATGGTCCCTTCACACGGGGCTCGCCTGGAGCTCTGGGTTTCCATGGAAATGTCGTCTCTTTGCAGTTCAGAAGCGACGGGAGGGCCTCCTGCCTTGGGTACAAGCCACCCCAGGGGGGTGGCAGGTGCTCCCTGCAGCCTCGAGCCTGGCCCTCACCAACTCGGCCAGCATGGCCCGGGCACCCCGGCGGGTGGGCGCACCCCATCGCCCTCCACCCGCCGGTCCCTTGCAGCCAGGCCCCGATGCCAGGCGGGACACTTCCTTCCCAGGGCAGCTGTGCGTTTCCGTGCCGGGGGCCCGAGGAAGGGCCTGAGCTGGCAGGCGGACGCTGCGCTCCGCTCACCAGCTGCTCGGCCGGCTCCTGGCCGCCCGGACTCCACTTCTGCGTCTAGCGGGCATCAGTCCTGTGGGGCCAAACCTCTCGGCTACTTACTCCTTTTCACCTCGCACTGGGGGCAGGACCCTTGGCTGTGGGATTCGGGGGCTGCCTTTGGAAGCACGGGTCACCTGACCACTTCAGAGAGTTTATTCCGCTGCTTCAAGAGGACTGTAAGTAGATTTGGGACCACACTCTGAGCGGAGGCCGCGGGCGAAGTTTTCCGTTTTAATTTTTATTTTTCAAGGGCATCAACAGAGCCTGTCTTCGGCCGTGTCTGTTGCTGCCTGGCCCTGGCCCTGGCCCTGGCCCTGGCTCGGCCGCGGTGCGATAATTAGGCCGCCCCGAGTCCTGATTGCGGCTTTGACAACATGGTGGGCGTTTCAAAGACGTGCCTCCGCGTTCAATCACGTTGGAGAAACGCATTAAAATCCGTCCTTTGAGTGGGGCTTCCTGCTGGTGGCTAATTCACAGAGCTTCCTGCCTCTGAGCCCGTCGCGGCGGACACTTTATTATGAAAAGGGCCACTTCTGTCAGTTAAAAAAGCCTCCGATGCCACAGGAGATTTAAAGGAATAGCAGGATGGGAGAAATCCGGTTTGCCGTGTGTGGCTGTCACGAGATGGGGGGACCCAGGTTCTCAGACGGGTGTGGGGACGTCCCTGGGCAGGGACAGCGTGGAGCACCTGCGGGGCTCGCTCCGAAAGGGCTCTGACCCCGCCGCCCTCTGCGCCTTCCGCTCCCTCCATCGGCACGCCAGGCGGGTCTGCTCCGCTCCGGACCCGCGCGGTGCTGAGCAGGGGACGGGCTGGCAGATGTGTCTACGTTCCAGGGGTTCGCCGGGCCAGGGCAGCTCTGTAGGATCATCCAGCTTGGGAACTGGGACAGAATCCGGAGAAGCGAGGGCCGAGGCGGCCGAGACGTGCTCCACGCCGCCTCACAGCTGCACCCAGGCCCCAGCCAGGTGCCGCAGCCAGACGGGGGCGGAGGGGAGCTCGAGGACGCTCCTCCCCAGTGGGTGCTCTGTCCCCGCCACGTCCCGTGCCGCACCGGCCCCCGAAGGACGTTGGCCATCCCAGCACGGAGCCCCCGGCACGAGGGCGATCTGAGTGTCTTTGTGTCTCTTGCACACGCAATGCCTTCTTCAGATAAGGCTTTGGAACAAACAGTGGCGCCGGCATCCCTAGTGGTCCGAGAGACACGGTTAGCAAATCAGCGGGTCTGCGGACCCCGAGACCCCTCTCCGGCGACCATGGCGTCTCCCGCGGCGGTGGAGGCGGGCTGCGTGTGTCTCAGGGCCTTGCTCTGTGCTCACACTCACAGGAAGGCGGGGCCCCCCACTGGGGCAGGGGGTGGGGGCTCCGCGTCCAGGCAGCGACTCAGCAGACGGGCAGCTTCAGTTTTTGCCCCCGGGGTCAACGTCTTTCCTAACCCACTCGAGGGCGCTGGCTCCAGTGAAGGGAAAAGGCTCCGCCCCCATCTCACTTCCAATTGCAGTTGGAAGAGTCCCGTAGGCAATGCATCTCAAGCGTAGAGAAAAGTAACACGGGGGGAGCAGAGTTTCAAGTCCAGGGACCCCGGCAACTCTACGACTTCGGTCACGAGTTTTCTCACCCGTGAAATGGGGAGATGCCCACTTGCCTCCTGTGGGGTCATCTCGGGGTCATCGGGACAGGGGTGCGTTGGAGCGTCATGTCCAGGTTCCGTGAGTGGGGCTGTGGTCATGGGGCTACTGATAGAAAGGAACCGTCAACTCCAGCAGCTCGGGAAGGCAGACTAGGACCGGGAGAAAGCATACGAAAGACTCGGGTTCGGAAGCTGTGTGTAAGGTACCTGTGTCTTCTCCGAGACGATAAAGGCGTGGGCAAGTTGTGGTTGCTCTGATTTCCTTGCATTTGAACTTCGCTGATCACTTCCCGTGGAAGCTTCCCTCCCAACACGAACATTCACTCGTCAGTGGCTGGACTCTCAGGGTGTCAAGCCGATGTCACCGTGCTGAAAGTGTCACATCAAGGCCCTCGCATAACGACACCATCGAGGCCCAGGCTCCAGCCTCAGTGGCACGTTGAGACCCCACTGTCCCCGGGCAGATGGCAGGGCCAGCCTGAGCGTGCTCCCACAGCCCCTCGGAGCCAGCCTTGGCCGTGGCTGATGAGACCTCCGTTCTGAGTCACCGGGGCCACGGGGAGGTCCACCAATTTAGCTGGCAGTGGTGGAAGAGGTGGCGAGAGATGCCGGAGAGACGTGCCATCGTGCGCGGAGTATATAAATAGCCAGCAGAGGGGAAGGTAATTACCTAAAATTGGCACAGGGCAGACTGCTTCATGCGCGTGAAGCCGTGAACGAGGCGCCTCCGGAGAGAGGCCCGCTCCGTCTCCGCCGTGGGCCGTGCCTGGCCCTGCGTTCCCGTCCTGGTAATTTCTCCGAGGCATTGCGCACGGAGGCTGGGGCCCGGGAGACACGTCTGGAGAGGGTGCATTGATTCGGGTTGAGCTTCACCTAAATTGCGGCTATATGAAGCCGCAGCGAAACTGAGATGCCCAGGGGCCGTTACTATATTGAGAGGAGACTTTCCGAGCCATAGCTATGCGGGGGAAGCAGCGTTTGGAACGGGGCAGATGAAAGGGAGCCGAGAAAGTGCCCGAGAGAGGGCCACCGAGAGAGGTCGCCGCGCCTTCCCCGTGTCTGCAGCTGCGCAGAGCAGGGCGCACAGAGCGGGACACGGTCCTCAGGGCCCAGGACAGCCCCTCGCATTTAATGCAGTCCCTCGCTAAGTCCCGGCAGCACCCGGCGTTTGGGTTCCAGCCGTACGGTCACCCCCCGTGGCCGTCATTCGCACACGGATCTGGCAGGAAGGCGATGTTTTGGGATCGATGCCACACCCCTCAGCCCCCTGAACGTGGGACCCTCCACTGCACCCGCTTAGCTCTGGGGTCAGCAGCTCCGCCCCCTTTGGGAACCCTTCGTAGGGCCTCCAGGCCTAAGGCCCCACCCTCCCTCGCACCCCCCGCCCGGTGATCGTGGCCCAGGGCTCACCTGCTGTTCAGGTGACCTTCGTCCAGTTCCCACGGGGCTTGTGATGGAATAGCAAACGCTCAGGATGCAAACGAACGTATGAAAGTGTCCGGAACAGTACCTGCATGGAAGCAGGCAGTTAACCAGTGTCAGCCGTGTCACCGTTCCACGCGCTAGTGTTTGGCGGGGCTCGTGGAGGGAGCTGAGAGACTCGGAGGCCACGGGCTGCGGTGTCCTGGGGGCGCTGCCCACGGCCCCTGTCCCGCGGAGGTGCCCAGGGTGCTGGGCCGACAGACCCAGCGGAGGGCAGCGCGGGCCTGGGTCGCCCTGTGGCCTGGCGCTCGCAGGGCCGGGGGCAGAGGCTTCCCCGAGGGGGCGAGGGGAGGGCGCGAGGGGAGGGCGCAGCGCCTGCTCACAGCCGCCTGCTGGGGTGCGCTTCGGGGGCCCCGGGTCCTCCACCCTCAGTGTTGCCTCACTGGCCTCTCAGCCCAGCGCCAGCAAAACCCTCCGAGGAAAGCACTTTGTTTTTCGTCCCTGCGTCTGCCAACGTGGCGGAAGCCCATTCTGCAAATCATGTGACTGTAACCACGCAGCACTCCAGGTGTGCGTGAGTAACTGGCAACACTGCAGGGGCGATGCAAAGACCTGGACAAGGGCGGCAGGAAGACAAGGATCACGGGACATGCGCGCGAGGCAGGGACTCTGTGCACAGGTGCGCTCACTCGCAAGGGGGCAGGAGGAGGACTTGCTCCTTGTGTTCAAGTAGCAGAATTACAGGTGAACTAAGTTTCTTATCTTCGCCTGAGGATATGCATATGTTTTGATTGATTTGAGGAGAGAGAGAGAGAGAAAGAGAAGCAGCGACCGGTAACCTCCGGTGTGCGCCCTGAGCGGGGTGGAACCCCCACCTTTCGGCGACGCTCCAACCACCCGACCCACCTGGCCAGGGTCCAACTTCGCTTTCCTGCTGCTCCGAGGCGGAGCGGGGGGTGGGGGGAGGAGCAGTGCTGTGGGCAGCAGCGTTCTGTGCCTTCCTGCCGCGGCCGCCTGCCCGGAACGGAGCCGGGACTCCCGTGGGACCCGGCGCCCTCCGCTCTCCCTCCTCCCCCGCCCAGCAGGCCTCCAAGCCCCTAAGCGGGTCCCCGGCACCAGCTAGAAAACTGGGGTCTGGCCTGTTCACCGCTGAACTGTATCTTGTTGTGCATAACGCGCACTTTTTGGTCCATATTTCCGAGGGAAGATAAGGATGAGCATTATACATGTGTCGTGCTAATTCTGTATCTATGTAAGCGCTTTTAATTCTTTTATTTATGATAACGCGTTGAAAGTAACTCTAGAAAGCAATAACGATATCCATATGCAAAAATAAATGCTAAAAATTCCTTTATAACACAGAAAACTAGTATCTAAGTATAAATAAATAAATAATTGAAGAATTAAAATGAAAGATGTTTTTCCTGAAAGTTCAGGCCGAAAGCGTGGGTTCATGTCACACACGGCACAATGCGGGCACTTCTTGAGACCGCTCTCCGCGCCCCCCCCCGCCCCCCCATGCAGGGTGCCCATGGTCACCGGCCCGTCCTGTGAAGGGGCCTTGGCTGCCCCCCCATCCCCCCAACGCAGGGTGCTGACGGTCACCGGCCCGTCCTGCGAAGGGGCCTTGGCCGCCGTGTTCCAGGAAAACCCAGCAGGCGAAGCTGAGTCGGAGGGAAGCTCCCTGAGGCTGCGACCTTCCCGCAGGCGTCCGGGACCAGTTTCCGGAACACCCCGCATCAGCTCCTCGGGCACCTGGTCTCCGGGCCCGGGGCCTGGCCGCGGGCTGCACCCTGCTCCGAGCCCTTACTCTGCCCACCCACAGGCCTCGTGCGCCCCCCTCCCCGAAGCCTGAAATCTAATGTTCTTCATTCAACCGATGCTGCCTACGCTAAGCCAGGCCGTGATGCTATCGGGTTGGAAACCTGGATTTTTGTAAAGCTCGCTGGTTTCTTCTGCTGTGCGATCATTGTTCCGAGCGAGCAGGATGGTCAGGCAGTTGGTACAGGGCCTGGGGGCCCCCTTTCCTGCGTCCTGCCGTGGGGGGCATTCTGAGCCCCTGGATCGCTCGCTCGCAGCCAAGAAGGATCTGCGGGGGAAGGAAGGTTCCCTGCTGGCACCCCGGGTGTGCGTCCCCAGCACCGCCCCTGCACGTCCTCCATCCTGGTGGCGGGTCCGTCTGTCCCGTGGGTCTCGTTCCCCTTCCTCTCCAAGCAGCCGGGTCACGTGGGCGGCTGGCGAGGGCCCGCGTGGTGCAGAGTGGCTTATTTTTGTGGACCATTCAAGTCTGTCTTCGGCTCGGGAAAATTTCTTCTATTATTACATTTTTATTATTTATAATAATAATAAACAGCTGTGATGAATGTCCTTTATTACATTTAAAAACCAGAAGTGATGGTCTGCGCCGCCTTCTGTTCACAGCGCCTTCCCAGCTGTGGCCGAGCGTTCGAGGGTGCAGGGGGCTCTACCTCCCGTGGGCGGACAGGCTGGGCTTTTGGGTCTGCTTTTTGCTTTTTGATGGAGTCGTGTGAGGCCATCCCGGTGTGGCAGCAGGAGACAGCTGTCCTGTCCCCAGGGCAGGGCAGGGAGAACTTCTCTGCAGGCCCCCAGGGGCAGGGGCTGTGGTTGGGGCCCCGTTTTTCCTGGTCCCCCCCATCAGGATTCTTAGGAGGCGCAGGCCGGCCCGCCTTGCACCGCCAGAGCCTGCTTCCGCCCGCTGCTGAGCCCTGTGACTCCCAGACCTTGAGAACGACAAGGTGGCGGCCTCCTTCCCTTCCCCACCAGTCTTCACAAGGCCCTCCGGCTTCAGCAGTGCGGAGATTCTTCGGGGTCTGTGGGGGGTGGGGGCCCCACCATCGCTCCAGTTCAGAATACTGTCAGAGTGCTGTCAAGAGGGGTTGGGGGAGAGGGTGAGGGCTGCGAGGAGTAGGCACCCCTTCCGGAACCCAGGCCTCACCAATAGGTCTAAAGAGAACACCCTGGGGCATTTCAGGTGCCAATGGCGGGGAACCAAGTGCGGCCATTCTTCGTGGGGACGCCCCTGGTGGACCCGCTGACCTTGCTGCTTAGGCTGCCAGCTGGCTCTGCAGGGTCTGGTCACAGGGACAGGCAGCACGAGTTGCAGAAGGGTACCTGGTGAGGCACGCCAGGCGTCCCTGCAGGCCCTGAGGGCGGGCCCGTGGCTGTGGGCATTAGCCACACCTTTCGTTTTCCGCCTTCTGATGCTTTAACATCCCAGGCCTTGCTGACCGTGCAGGGCCAGTCCCCTCCCTTTACAAAATCCCGAGACACAAGCTTCTTATATGCGAACTGACCGATGCAGAACCAGCACTCCTGACACTGCTGTGGGGCTCCCGCAAGCCACGGATCCCCCCGACCGATCCCCTGCTGAAATTGTGCCGTCTCGCCAGCCCTGAGCCCGCCTGCTTCCTTCTCACGCTGCGGCTTGCGTGTCTCCTCTCGGTCCGGCACTTCCCCGGTGGCCCCGTGGAGAGGCCCGATCCCTTCTCTGGGGATGTGAGAGCAAGAAACCGTCTTTCAACGGAGCTGACCTTCCGGGCGGCGGACCTCGTCGTCCCTGAGTCACCACGAGCCTGCGTGAAGACGGCACACGTGACCTCGCGGAGGCTGGCCTCGCGCCTCCCGTTCAGGGCCGGTCAGCACCGCCTCTGCTACCAACACTCGGCCGTGGGGCCAGGCTCCGGCTCCTGCGGCCCGGCCGCGGCCCGCCTGACAGTGACGTACGGCCCCCCGGCGAGGCCCTTGAGTACAGCCCTCTAAATCTATATTTCTTTCTGAGCCAGATTATTTGTCTTTCTGACAATATTAGGCCCCAGAAATGTAATTTTTTAAATTAAAGAACTTTCTAGCGCGGTTCCCCAGAAGAGCTGCATGCAGTGCCAACGAGGACATCCATCTCCCGTTCTGTCCCCTCGCTGGTATTTTAATCTTGTGTAATTCACTTAACAAGGTGCCTATTAATTACCGCGGGTCTCGCCGCCTGTGCCCGTGCCGCTGCTGCTGCTCGGCGGAAGGAGGCTGGAGGAGGGTCTCGCTCGGCGGAAACCCTCGCGGCGTTCGCACAGAAGTTACTTGGCGTTATCGCCAAGTTCAGGTGTTTCTGGAAAGACGAGAAATGTGCAGGCCGTAGGCTGGGAGCCCCGAGAGGGGCTGCCCCTGTCTCAGGCTTCGAGTTGGGACGGGTCCTGGAGCAAAGAGGCCGGCAGCCGGGCTGGCTGGACTCGGGGGTGCAGGTGCCCCCCCCCGCGGGTCTCCCTGTGTGCCGTGCATCCCTCTCCTCTGCGCAGGTTCCCTGCTCCGTCCAGCGTCCCTGTCGTGGGCACAGCACGTGGCAGCAGATCTGGTCCCAGCCCTTCCTGGGCCAGGGGGACGCTGGCGCCCCGAATGGGTTCTGCTCATCAGCCAGGCCCTGGGCCCAGGGGAAGGGGTCTCTGATGGGCTCCCCAGAGCAGAGGAGGCAGGAACCGTAGGAGAAACGCCTGGAGTCACTCCTGGAAGGAGGGACTCGAGACAGATGCCAACCCCACGGGCATCCACCGTTTATTCGGAGACACGAGCTCACGCACCGTGTCGAAATAATTTCTGACATGAACCAGCACTCTGAGACTCCGTCTTTTAAGAAAAAAAGCATTTGAAGGAACTTTAGGCAATTTCTGCTCACAGCCTCGGTTGCTGACGTGTGCCATACTTCGCCCCAAAGAGAACACCCTGACCAGAGGGACAGGAAGGGAACCTCTCTGAGAAAGAAGACAAAGTAGGTAAAGTGTGAGTGATCATAGGGAAATAATTATCAGCTTGTTTATTTCTTTATGAATTAACCTTTCTCAAGGAAGAGGGGTCAAGAGGAAAAAAGTCTCTACAATGAGAAGACTATAGAGGCAAACAAAGCCAACCTTTGGATTAGAGCAAAGAGAGAAAAAAGTTGCCAAAATGGCTGTCATTAATAAATCAGCAAGTAAGTGCTGGCGAGGCTGTGGAGAAAAGGGGACCTTCGGGCATTGTCGGTGGAACGCAGACCGGTGCAGCCGCTGGGGGATCTCCGCAGGAAACTAGAAATGGCACTGCCTTCTGACCCAGCAACTCCACTGCTGGGAGTATACCTAAGAATCCCGAGACACCAATCCAAAAGGATCCATGCACCCCAGTGTTCATAGCAGCACCATTTACAACAGCCAGGACTTGGAAACGGCCTAAGTGCCCATCAGCAGATGAGTGGATACAAGGACTGCGCCACGTTTACACGGTGGAATACTATGCATTAGAAAGAAGGAAGTCTCGCCTTTTGCGACAGCGCGGATGGAACTGGAGACTACTGTGCTGAGGGCAAACACGCCAGGCAGTGGGAGACAAACACCGTAGGATCCCGCTCACAAGAGGATCTGGTGGACGACATAAACTACCGAGCGAACTCGGCCCAGAGGCGCAGAGTCAGGGAGCAGACGGACAGCGGTGAGATGGGGGGGGGGGGGGCGGGGGCTGACTGAGAGAAGGGGCAGGGACTCGTCGGAGAACTCGCACGAGGGACCCGTGGCCACGGACACGGGAGTGGGGGTTGACTGTGGGAGTGGGAGGAGGGCTGGATGGAGGGAAAACTGGGACACCTTTAATAGCATCAACAATACAGTATTTAAAAAAAGAAACTGAGGCAGGAAAACGAAAGTGAATGCTGGGAGGGCGGGAGGCAAACCGCGTCAGGGACAGCGAATCCTTCTCTGAGCCACATTCCCACCCAACCCACCGCCTGGCGCGTGCACCTGTGAGGGAGGGACGGCTGAGCAGTCTCGACGCTTCACTGCGAAATGACGAAAAGGCGCACATCGGTCCCCAGACACGCCTCCTCTCACACCTCGAACTCTCACCCAAGATTGCCCCGCTTTAGCTGCTTTTAGGGCACTTTTGGTGAGAGCCTTTGGTGTCCGTCCAGAGACAAATGACAGAAGCCGCTCAGCAGTACGATGAGATAAGTCACATGTCCGCTGCCCCCGGGTGACCAGCAGTAGAGTCCTTGCAGGGCTGATGACACACAGAGAGTGGCTCAGTGTGGGTCGTGTCCTCGAGGCGTCAGGGCGGGTTGGTCTGGGCCAGTGCTGCCCACAGACATCACTGTGGTGACAGAAAGGGTCTCAACTGGCACCGTTTCACACGGCAGCCACCAGGCAACACATGAAATGGGGCCAGTGTGACCGAGGACTGCATTTTAAATTCCCGATGTTGATGACATTTACATAGGCGCAGGTGACCTGTGGCCGTGCAATGGGGCAGTTTCGAGAGTATGAAGTGGGGAAACGTTTGTGGTTTGGAAATGGCGGAAGCTTTTACGTCATGTCAGAAAAAACAAAGAAAGAAAAGGAAAACCCGACTCCAGGAGGGAAAAATGCTTCATCATCTCAGTGCATTTTAACCATTGCGCAAAGATGCTTTATACCATGTCTTTAGGCAAAAATTACCAAGCATGGAGCCAGACACTGGAAGGGGACACCACCGTGGACCCCCAGCAGCTTCTGACATGCTCAGCAAGCATGCCACCTGGCCCTGGACCGCCGAGGGGTTCGAGCTTGGCTGTCATTCTCCCCCAGCCCCTGACTATCAGCTGGACAGGCTCAGCATCTGCGGCTCGACCAGCGCTCTGGGCACGAGGTGTGCTGAACGCGGTGGCTGGAGACGCGTCAGACCCGCCAGAGCCACCACGCTGTTAGAGAAAAGCGCTTCTCGAAGCGCGACGACGTTGCACCTGGTGTTATCTGAAAAAATCATCGCCCCTAAGTGCGCCTTCGATGGCGCAGCGTTGGGCCTCTCACAGTGTCAGTCAAACAGGCGGATTTTGGAACCGGAATCTCCGTGGGGTCCATCTGCTCGGCCGCGACCTCGTCTCGTAGACACGGGAGCGGGGCTGGGAGAAACCGACTTGCCTGCAGCCGGGCGGCCAGATGGCGGCTGAGACGAAACTAGAATGCAGATCTCCTGGGCCCCGGCATCTTTTCACTACAAAACCTGGCTTACTGGTCTTTGGTCTGGAACGTACGTCACAGTTTTGACGACACTTCAGTGTTAGAAACTCGCTACTTTATTAACAGTTTTCTCCTAAGTCTTCGCTCTGTTCCAATATCTCCTGAGCAGATAAAGCCCAGCTCCGATGAAAGAATTTAGCTTGAAGAATGCACTTGACTGCCTTCAAATAGGCCCTTTAAACATTCTGTACTTTAAGCTTTTATTTTAGATCCATTGTGAGGTGATAATGAGGTGCTGAAAACTAATTAGCTCATCAGACAAAACTGTCTAGTCTGCCATCTGCTGGGTCTGGAGAGTGATAGTCCCTGGTCGAACGGGGAAACGGGACCGAAAATACCCCTGCTTCCCTGTTCCTCACCTGGTGCTTGCCCCGGTGCATGACGGGGAAGGGATGCTGTAAGGTCCTGAGCTGGCTGCTCCAGCGTGGTCTCATTTCTCTCGTGCCCATGTCAGATCTTCCACGTCCACGAGCGGTCACGGAGGCCGTCCCTGAGTGCTGTTCCCATCGGTCTGGGTCCCCCCTCCAATATGCGTCCCTGCTTACGTGACCTATTTGAGGAGAGTGGGAATGGTCTGAAAGTCCCAGTGTGGTGTCTCCATGAACCAAGCTGCCAGGAGCCCAAAAGTCTCCGTCGGCAGAAGGTCCCTCGCCTGGACTTTGGAACGAATTGCAGGGCCCTTCGGCAGGGGATGCTCGTCCGTCATAAATTCAAATGCCCCATATCCCTGGGCCTGGGCAGCCTGTCTTTGCTCACTCCAAAATCCGGTCCTCTATTTCACACAGACCCGAGAACTGAACTTGAGACCCGAGTTGGCGTTCCCTCCTGACCGAAGAGCTGGTCTCTCACCCTCGAGCGCCCGGGGCTCACCTCTAGGTGCCACTGACCCGGGGCAGCTGGGGTTGCACGTGTTTGATCTCTGTGTCCTTGGCGTTCACCTTCAAGTTCTCTCGGCTTTTGAAGGTGACTTTGGGGGCCAGGGCGTGGAGCTTCTGCAAGGGCCCATTTTGTCAGATTGTCCTGCCTGTCACTTTCCTATTATGCTTCAGAACGGAGAAGTCAGACTCCTTTTGAAAACCGCATGCTCACGCAGCGACCAGAACAATGAGCAGAACGATTCAAAATCCCTAGTTCTCAGTGGGCTGCACAGCCGCATTTGCATAAATGCTACATAATAATGGGGTGTGGGGCGCTGGGCTGAGACTGCACTTTGTAGGGTGATTTTTCCGGCACCAGTGAGGGACCCCACGGACTGTTCAAACCCTCTCCTGATTACCCCAGGGGCGTGCTTTACACAGCGCTTCGGCATCAGCGCTTCCACTGGGAGCGGTCCGTGTGAGCTCTCGCACAACCGCAGCTTCGGCGTGCTGGAGGACACCCCAGAACCCCCGGGGATGGGAAATAAGCCTGCGCCGACCTAAACGCCTCGGTCCCGGAGGCAGACCACACGTGGGAGGAAGGAACGTGGGCTGGCCCCCCGAGGTAGGAGCGGGAGCCTGTTAACTTGGCCCTCAGCGTCCCGGGTTTCTCAACAGGCCCCGAATCGCTGCCCGTCAGGAGTGTGAGGAGTTTCCACCCTCACTTTTTGTTGGCTAATTATTTCAAGTGAGAGCTTCCCTGGGGGTCTGCCCCGTCCGCTCGAGGACGTGGGCTGACCGGCCGGCCTCTTCCAGCCCACAGAACCGAGCCTGGCATCTCCGTGCCCTGGGGGCCTGGCCCGGGCACCCTCCCTGCGGTCGGTCCGCACTGCGCCCTGGCGGCGGCCCATTTGCGCGTTCTGCCCTTGACTTTCAGGCTTTTCTTCCTGCGGAACTTGCAGTTTTGACCCTCGCCACTTGAACTGTGGTTCCTGAACTAGCAGGCTCCGGGGCACACAGGCTCGGGAGCAAATGCAGAACCCCAGGCCCCGCCCTCAGCCTGAGAGGGCAACTGGCCCTCTGACCAGCTCCCCGAGGGGCCAGCTCCCCGAGGGGCCGACACAGGTCACGGTTGTGAAGGCCCGTTGGGGCCACAGGGCTGTCTCTCTCTCTCTGTGGCTCCGGGTCCCGATCTCCTCAGGCCCACCTCGCCGCCAGCCCCCACCCCCGCAGGCACCCAAGGGGGTCGACTACCCGTGGCCTCCACCGCCTAACCGCAAGCAGAGATTGTCTCTGATAAGATGTGCCGTGGCTGGTTTTCAGGATTGTGTGTGTGTTTCTCCCTCTAATAACAGCTTGTGAACTTCCTTCTGGGAACAGAGCGCGTTTCTAATTTGTCTCTTTCTTTTTTTCTAGCCAGAGTATCTTTAATGATAAAAGTCAGAGAAACCTCAAGAATATTTAAATCTACTGATATTTTAAAAATAATTTCCTTGAATATTAAAAACCATCATTGAGATATTATATTGAAACTTTAAAAATGTTTTATTTATTCATTTTTAGAGAGGGGAGGGGAGGGAGAAAGAGCGGGAGAGAACCATCAATGTGTGGTTGTCTCTCACACACCCACTGCTGGGGACCTGGCCGGAGACCCAGGCCTGTGCCCTGACTGGGAATCAAACCAGTGACTCGTTGGTTTGCAGGCCAGGGCTCAGTCCACTGAGGCACACCAGCCAGGGCTATTTTGCCCTTTAAATAATAGTTTCATGCATTTTTTCAGTCTCCTTTGTGGCAAGTATGGCGTCATGTAACAATTTAAGCAGCTTCAATAAGTGTTTTTATCATGAAACTCTGAAAGTATCGAGCATGGAACACTTTCAAGAAAAACGCTACACGATATGGGGGACGAACGACACGGAAATGCACCAAGCGTATTACCCGCCCCCTGGACGGGCCTCAGCTAACAATACGCTTAATCGCTGAGATCACCCAGAGGGGGTCCGAGACGGGGGCTGGCTGAGACGAGGGACTGGCACTCGAGAAGCCCCTGGGGAGGGCACCAGAGTCCCCGACAACCACACAGTGGAGCCTGGGGAGGAAGAGGCGCCCAGCAGCACCGTGGTGGCCCTGGCACAGGTCTCTCGGGCTGGGGCCCCAGCCTCGCCAAACCTGTTCTCCCTGCCTCTGCGAAACGGGAGGTCAGGCCCCAGACCACGGCGTTCCCGGGAGACACCATTCAGATAACACGGGGGAGCGCGGAGCGAATGGCTTCCTGCGCGCCCAGTGCCGAGCAAACGCGAGTTCCGTCCCCGTTCCACTCGGCTGGACTGGGAAGCACAAGCCACAGATGTTTGGTTAGGAAGGGATTACAGAGCGATGACCTTTATATTTCATTATTTTCTCTCCATCTTCTCCAAAAAAGAGGATCTGAGGTAATTTTAAAAATAACAGTATTGATCCAGAAGGAAAAAAAAAAGGAACAAATGCTCCTACAGTTCACCCATAATTGTGCATGCAACCTTTACCAATGAACAGAAGCCTGTCTGTGAAATGTCTGGAGTTCAAGGCCAGCAGGGAAATGTCTGAGGAAACCACAGTTCGAGGAAAAAAGAAAATGCTTCTTCTGTTCTGCGGAGCAAAGGGGGAACTCTGAACGCAGTTTCCGACGGGAACCCTTTAGCAGGGCACCGTGGCACCCGGGGAAACGTCTCACAGACAGAACCCACATCCACGTGTCGCGTGACCCTGGCCCTGAGCGGACCCCGAAGGCCTCACAGTGCAGTTCAGTCCCGTGAAGGTCATTTTCCCCAGTCCTGTCCCTCCTCTGAACAGACTTTCTGCCTTCTCGCGCCTGTGTGGTGCTCCCCGCATGAGGGGCTGTGCCCGGGGACGGGTGCTGTGGCGGTTCATTACTGGTTCCCTGACTCGCAGCTCTCTGTGGGTGGTGACGGCCAGCGTCACCCTGCTAACCTCTGTGTCACTGCAGCCCACAGCCCAGCCGGGCACACAGTGGGGCTGCAGCTGAGTGAACAGGGGGGAGGAAGGCAGGCTCCGTGCTTCCCAGCTCTGGCGGCAAGTTCGACATCTCCGGGAGCTCTGTGTCCTACCGATACCTGGGACCGTGCCCTCCAGAAGCTGGGATGTGGTGGGCGTGGGGTGACGAGCGGTCACAGGTAGTCTCCCGAACCGCTGAAGTGGTCCCAGCGCACGGGGGGTTCTGAGAACCGACCGGGCAGATTACGCAAACACGCTGCCGAGCTCAGCTGTAGGACGGTGCCGTGCGGACCGGTTTATGCACATTAAACCAGGGGGCAGGCGTGGTAGACGTCACAGCGGAGGCTCAGCCGTCCTCGCAGTGCTGACAACCTGGTGACAGCAGCCTGGAGCGCTGTTCCACACCCCCGCCCTGCAGTGTCCGCAGAACCGCAGTCCACGAAATGTGCGCTGGCCACAGAGCCCTTCGCCACGGCCACCGTCTCGCGCACCCTCCGTGACCGCCAGGGAGAAGGCGCTGTTTCCATTTAATCCCGTTTACAGGGGAGCAGACTGCGGCCGAGGGAAGGCGAGAGTCTGCACTCGACCCCTCATTGTCCAGCACCTGCACTTTGAGAGCTTCAGGGCTGTCCGTTTCCAAGGCTCCCTTTTAAGATCCTGAAGTAGCGCGAACAGGCGAAGAAGACACGCTACGGCCTGCGCCGGAGCCCTTTGTGCGGCAGCCCGGTGCTCGTGTCGGGGACGACCGGCCTCCGGGGGCGGGCGGCAGGCGTCGGGCTGGCCTCCCCGGTGCAGTTGCCTGGGGCTGCAAGTGGGGACGCGGGTCCTGAGGAGGAACAACGAGCTGGGACTCACCTCCGCTTCCAGACCTGGGACGGGAGCGGCAGGGTTCAGGAACTTCGGTCTAGGGCGCACAGAGTGCCGATGCTACGAGTGCTTTTGTGAGCCGGGCGTCGTTCTAAACACTTTCTGGCCATTGACTTAATCCCCATAAAACGCTGTGAGGGCTGGACCATGATCTCCAATTTACGGTGGACGAAAACAAGCAACGGAGTAAGTAACTTGCCGCGTCCTAAGTCACTAAGCCCTGGCAGGGGCGGCCACCAGCGCTCTTCCCGAGCCTTGCTCGCCTGCTGGGATGGCCCTTACCTGCAGGCAAGCAAGCCAGGGTTCAAGGACAGCTGGCAGATGCTAAATGTGACGCTGCGTTCCATGCTACTGTTTGGTGACAGGCTGTGATCACAGCCGAGGGGGCTCCTCTGAAGCCCGTCCCCAGCATCCAGGCCCTGTCCTCGAGGGGGTGGGAGGCAGGGTCCCCTGGCCCTCAGCCCGCCGAGCTCCGCCTTTCCCTCTGCGGTTTCCCCCTCGGAGACCGACCGCAGAGGCACGGAACGTGTTGAAGACAGAGACGGTACAAAGTGCCAGAACAGCAGAGCTGCGCAATTTCCTGCGTGTCCCTCCTACTCGCAACTCCTCCTGCCTCCCGGGCCTCCACGTGCCGCCTCCGCGCGTGGGCTCAGAGGACGGTGCCGTCAGGTGTCTGCGCTCCGGTCCCTCCCGCCCGGGCAGGTTTTCCTTTCCACACGCATGCACCACACACAGGCACGCAGCACGCACAGGCACGCAGCACACACTAGCACGCAGCATGCACAAGCACACAGCACACAAGCACTCACAATTCTTTGTTTTTGCTTCCATTGCTTCTTCATCCACATTTAGGCGAGACCCATAGTCTGTTCCAGTATTCGCCCGCACTGGCAGAGCTGGCTCTGGGGAGCGTGCGGTCGCCGGGTCAGTGTCGGAGGGGAGTTGGGGCTGGCCGCCCACCCCTGGCCAGCAGCTGCAGGACAAGTGTCGGCCTCGCCCACCGGGGCGGCGCTGGGACTGGAGCAGGGTCACTTCCTCCTGTCCAGTGTGCGGCCACGGCCCGGGCGCTGGTCTGAAGGTTTGGGTGAAAGAATCCTGCCTTCTGAGGGTTTATCGAGTCACAGGGGCGAGTTCTTACAAGCCGGAGATGCGCATGTGTAAAGTTTCCTGACCGTTTTCTGCTTTAAGGTTCTGGGGACCACACTGGTAGCAGGTCATCACATGGACCCTTGAACGGTCCCAGCGGCAGGCGTGTGTCACTCCCCTGTCCCCAGAGAAACCCCAGATGGAGCGAGGGCGCAGGGGATGCCGTCAGCACTGCCCCCATGCGGGGTCACGTTCTGTGAGCTCCTGGGGTGGGGACGAACGGCCTTATTTATCTTTGAATTCGTCTCGGTGGTTGGCACGCAGTAGGCACTCAGTGACCACTTGCCGAAACATCCGTACTGTTCAGGGGAGAATCACGTTAAACCTGGGGATAGGACCCCGGGTGGGAGGCCAGACTCCCGAACTGCGCCCTCTGGGAGCCTCAGCCCCGTCACGCCGGAAGGGAACCTGCTGGTCTCTTCCATCGAAGTTCCACGAAGCTCCTTCCTGGTGAGGACTGCACCCCCCTGAGGCCTGAAGAATTCCAGCCCGAGGGGCACCCGCAGGCCTTCCCCTGGAGCACCGGACGCAGAGAAGAAGAGAGAAGGGAGCTCTGTGCGTCCCCCCGAAGGCGGGGTCCTGACTCAGTGCCGGAGGCACACTGCGTGCCAACCGGCGCGGGCCTGCACCTTTGGCGCAGGAGGTACGGACGCCGCCTCTGCGGGTAAGACAGAACAGGGACCAGCGGGCAACAGCAGTCTGCTTCCCACGGGTCAGGGCTGGGTGCGGCTCCTCGCCCTAGGAGTGACCCTCAGCTGAGAGTTTGCGGAGGGGCACGGAGGAGCAGGCTGGACCACAGTCCCAGGGGTCAAGGTCGGAGAGGGGAGGCAAGGTCAGTGAGCCAGGGAGCGAGCGTGTGAGAAGGAGACCAGCAGCAGAGTGGGCTTTTTTCTAATTATCTGTTTTGCTTTTACGTCATTTCTTTCTGTGGTTTTGTCCCTAAGTCTGGACACCATAGGAGGTGTAGCTGCCTCGATAGATACCTGAGTCAGTTTCTAGACTTTTCTTCTTGAAGGGCAGCTGAGCATGGTGGTCTCACATGATGTCCTCAGTCTTGCGGGATCAAGACCAGAACAGACATCAGAGGCCACCCAGAGGGGTGGGGGTGGGGACAGGCTGGGCGACCGGCGGTTGTGTGTGGTTTGTGCTATGACTCATGTCCTTGCCTGCTGCATGGAGAAAAACACCTGCTCCGACGCCTGGCGTCAGCAGGTTGAATCCTGCTCACTGTGGCGGGGGGATGAGGGGCACCACGATGGACCACGTCCTGCATTTTCTGTGTCCTGGCTGACCCAGCAGCCCTCTGGTGGGGGGTGGGGAGGCTGGGCAGGTGAGGGGCCCTCCGGTCTCAGGCTGCCTGTCTCATGACGAACTCTTGACTGTCCGAGGAAGTTCTGGTCAGTGCCAGTACGCCAAGCGGCACGCAGCCACAGGTCGCTGTCAGTGTCTGGCGTGACGCCTCGATTTCTAGCCCCGGGGAGATGGGTGCTGCTCTGCTTATAAGTGTCTGGGGGCGTGGAAACATTCTCTCCAGCTCAGTGTCCTCGGGCCAGTTGAAGGGCATTCAAGGACTGTCCCCTTCCCTCAGTAACGAACCCCGCAAAGCCCAGGCGGCTTGTCTGGGCGGACTTCCTAATTCGAGCACGATGCTCACCCTCACGAGTGTGGGCTGGGGTTTGGCTCCATCGGGGGTTGTCCAGCCACCTCTGAGGCACAGCTGGACAAAAAACCGGCCCGCTGAAGGTTAGCACAGGACATCCTCGTGGGCTGAGCCACATTTTAGCTTGTGTCTACTTAGTTTTTATTCTTAAAATGTGACTTCCTTTGGGATGCCCTTGCCTGTGGATTCAATGCAACCCTAACGTGTTTGCTGTAGCAAGTCAGGTGATGAAAGGTAGGGACACCTATTTTTCTTTGCCTCCAAAATTTGCACAGATCTTTTTCTCTGGTGACGGCCAATCTCTGGGGTTTCCCCAGAATGCAGGGCTATTTGGCCCCTGGTGGAGGGGCACCCAGGCTGTGAGATGGACAAGGGGTGGTCTCCCGTGGTGATACTCCTCGCCCAGAAGAACTAAGCCCTGCATGTTCCTGCCAGAAGTCCAAGATGCACAAATAAAAATAATGACTGGTCTATAATCCTTTGCTTGTCACACATGGCGACCGTAAAAGAAGCCCCTCAGTGACTGTGAACAGCATCAGTTAGGAAGAGAAGAGTTGCAGGGTGGGGGCAGACGTTCCCAAAAAGACCACGACCTTTTTAAATCACTACAGAAGTGGATCATAAATGCCAGGCTTGCAAAGGCTCGCTTCTCGTCGGGGGCCTTTGCTGAACCCGAACACATGAACAGCGGAGAGATGACTCATTCACCGTGCTCGGCGCTCCGCCAGGCTTTTAAAGGCTGTGAGGCGCGTGAAAAACTCGGGAGAAATGTTGAAAGGCCTCGCCAAGTCTTGAGTTAAATTCCAGTAATAAAGGAAGAAAGCAGAAAAGGAAGCGCCAGCTGTGTGGGAGTGGGGCTCTGTAGCCGCAGGGGGCCCATGTGATGCCGTCTGCTCCTCGGCCGGGAAGAGCAGGGGCCAGTGTGCAGGAAGTGGGCGAGTGGGGGGTGGGACGGCGGTGGGGGCACTGTCCGGGCCACGGCGGGCGGGAGGCCCGGGGCAGGCTCACGGGTGGCGGGGCTGGCTAAAGGGGCAGGCGAGGGGTGGCCTCCGGGCTCCGCCGCAGACTTCCCGACTCCGTTGCTTTCGAGCTGGGGCCTGAGAGTTTGCATTTCCCCCAAGTTCCCAGGTTGTCTCCGAGCAGCGGCCCTGGAACGTCCCCTGTGCCCGCGGCAATCCTGTCTGTGTGGGGGGGGCCCCGGCCGACGCCGCCTCTGCGCAGTCGTCGAGGGAGAGCTCCTGCCGGTTGTCTTGCAGGCTGGTCGTGGGCTCGTTTGGAGAAACGACCTCACAGGTGCGAGTTGTAAGAGGGAAATCATCTCGACAGGCGGAACTCCCTCAGGGATGGTGAAGCCTGGGGCCGCAGGAAGAGGCGGGCCAGCAGGAGGGGCAGGAGGACAAGCTCCCGACGCCCTCACTCCCGACGCCTCGCGTGCCCTCCAGCAAATGCTGGAGGCCCTAACCTAGCACCCCGCCCTGGCCCTTCCTTCGCAGCGCCCCTTCTCAGCAGGCTCTTCCTGGGATCGCACTCCATCCCCCACGGGGCTTCTCTGCTCCTCCAGGTTCTCTCCCCCGTGGAGTGAGGGCCCCGTGGCCCCCAGGGACGTGGCCATGCCCACGCAGAGCTGGCTGAGCAGGGTGGAACCCTAATGAGCCCAATTTCCTAGAATCAGGGTGGGAAGAAGGAGTTAAAAGAGCAAGTAAGCCTTAATTTTTGTCCTTACGAAGTCCACAGGGGGCCCTTCACGAGTGTCACATCCCTTGGCAAAGAAAAAGGCGTTTCTGTGGATGGAGGAAAGTGGAGGCACAGGCCACCTACCTCATCTGCGAGTCTCGGATGCCCAGGGGGCCCGACGCAGTCACCTGCTCAGCATCTCCCCGCTCCGGGGAGCCGGTCTGTGGTCCCAGCTACCGACGAGTGCACCGGCCCCTGTTGGAACAAGGGAGCGGGAGGGCGGGCCCTGGACACGGGAGATGGGCACGGAGGCGGAGGCAGCCGCCCTCTCCCCACAGGTGCTCCCGGAAGGCGGCACGGGGGAGACGCCGCACCACCGCATCTTGTTTCATCCGGACAGCAACCTCCCGAGGTAGAGACGATTACGCCCCTCCTTCAGCAGGTGGGGGCATTCGAGGCTTAGCGAGGTCACCGACAGGTGCAAGGCCCTGTTCATAGCCAGTCTCAGCGCTGTGATTCGAGTCCCGGCTCTTGCGATGCACACGCGCATGTCCCTCACCTCTGCTGCACGCGTGCCGTCGGCCGCCCCAGCACGAGGGCAGGTCCTGGGGACAGGGGCCCTTGTCTTGCTCACGGGCACCCTTCCGCGCCCGGGTGCAGTGACTCCCGCAGGCTGCTCCGTCCCGCAGGCTGTCACAGGGCACCAGAGGCTCCAGCGCCCTGGAAAGGTGGCCCGCACGCATGGAGCTGTGTCTGCACATTCAAACTCACGCTGGGCTTTGACTTCGCACGAAGAAAAGACGATCAATGTGCTTTACATTTATTACAGGCCGAAATGATAGCATTTTGAACACACTAGGCTACAACTGTCATTACCATCAATGTGTCCCCTTCTTGCTTTTACAAGTGGACGTGGGACATTCCATATGTGAGTCGCCTGACGTGCCTGGCGGTGGGGCTGCTCGGGGCAGAGCCCGGGCACCATGCCATCACCAAGCACGGGACACCCGCCCACCGCCTCGGACGTCTCCTCGGGGTCTCCTTACAAGACTGGAGCTCGCTGCTGCTGCTGCTGCTGCTGCTGCTGCGGAGGAGGAGGAGGAGGCAGAAGGCAGGGGAGGGGAAGCGAGGCCAGCGGGGGACAGGGGGTGCTATGCCCGTGGGAGAGGGAGGTGGGGCTGAGGCTTGGGGGGTGCGGGAAACCCGGATGTGAGCGGGGGGGCGACGGAGCAGTGGGGACTCGCTCCCCGCCCGCCCCTCACACCGACAGGGGCCAGGCAGTCCCTGCGGGGTCAGGGTCAGGGTCAGGGTCCGGGTCCGGCAGGATCTCGTCTCCAGCCCTCCCGCCCTCAACTTCGGGCAGATGCCTGTCGGTTCTGGCTCACCCTGCAGAAAGCACGGGGAGACCTAATGCGGAGAGAAAGCTCCCCGGCAGCAGGGGGAACTGGGGACGGCCCAGGGACGCACACGCAATTGCCTGTCCGGCTGGGCCCTGCAGTGAGAGCCTCCCCACCCCCGCCTACCGGCGTTTCCGGGACACTGGTGTCAGCTGATCGCCGTAAGAGCAGCATTTGGGCGGCAGCTCTCAGAAATTTCAGACAGCTCTGAGTTCTCCCTAAACCCCCTGAGAAGCTCGGTGCTTCCCATCAAACGAAAGACAGACCACGAAAGTGCTTCTGCACGGGAGGCAGCCTAGAGAACGTCAGTGGGACCTGCTGACCGCTCCCCGGACCTCAGGCCCCTCCGGGCCTCGCCCTCTGTTGAACCCCCCCGCTCTGCAGTCCCAATCGCCAAGCTGGAGGCGGGGGCTGCCCCCAGCTGCCTGCACAGGGCCCCCAGCCTCAGGGATCCTGCTGCAGGAAGGGGCAGGGGCAGAGCCAGCCCAGCCGCGCCCAGCTCAGCCCGCCCGGGCTGGGGCTATCTCAGTCCAGTCTCCTGACAGATGCCTGGACCAGAAACTCCGGGTCCATCCGTGATGGGAACTAACCCCTGTGCCCAAACAGGGGCCTGATTCTGCCTGAACCTGCCAACGACAGGGAAGCTGTCCATTCGCCTGGTCAGTGGAGACACGGCCGACGCACCGAATCACGCTCGCCCTGGACCGGAGAACCGCTCGTCTGCATCCGCACTAACGCGGGCGCGCACACCGCGGGTTCGGTAAAGGCCACGGGGCCGCTCACTCGGAAGCCGCTCTGCTGCTGTGTGTGTGTGTGTGGGGGGGGGTGGGGGGGCGGGGTGGGGTCAGGCTGGCTGCCCTGCACACAGTGGGTCTGGCGTCCGCCTGCTCGGGTGGCCGCGTGTTCGGGCGTGGCACACGCAGCCGCAGCCTCCAGACCCCGCTCAGACCCCCCAAGTCACCCGGGCGTCTGTGCGAGGCCACTGCCAAGCGCCCTGTCTCCGGTCGGACATGGTCGGACATGGACGGACGTGGACACCTGCTGCCAGGGCCTCACGGCGGGCGGCTTGTCTCCCTTCCGCTCCCGCCCCTCACCCAAGGCCGCTCAGCCCCTGCACTGCCTGTGACCTTCCCGCGCGGCCTTCGTGGGTCGCAGTTCATTGTTCTTCGTTAGCAGCTCCTGAGTTGTCAGAGCGCACCAGCCAAAGGCCTGGGGACGCCCGGACGCCCACAGCTGGGGCGTACCCCGGAAGGGCTCTCCTCCCCGCCGGTGAGCGCGCTGGCCAGGCTGGCCGTGCCGCCTGCCTCGAGGAGCCCAGCCGAAGCCTCGGTCAACAGGATTAGCCCCCAGCGAATGCGCAGAGCCAAAGCAGCTCCGGGCTGCGGGCCGGCGGAGCCATGTTTTCATCGTGCCCGGTGAGGGCGAGGAGGAAGGACTGGATGCCGCATTTCACGACCGCGCGGGCTCCTGCAGACACGGCGCGAGGCGACAAATGGCTGTTTGTGTCCCGGAGGCCGCTGGTGCCAGGCGGGGCTCCGTCGGGGGGCTGGTCCTCTGCGAGCTCACAGGAGCTTGCACGCCAGGGGAGACAGCTGTCGGGGTGCTCTTTCCGGCCCCTCCCCCTGCCACGGCCTCTGGCACCGGGAGACTGCCAGGGCGCTTGTGGACAGAGCTGGCGTGCTTCTGCACACGGGCCACTGGGGCCATTGCCGTGTGGGGGACTCCCGAGTGTCTCCCAGTGGAGGGGACGTTTCAGTGGGCGTCTCGTGCTCACTGAGGGGTCCGGGGCATCTCAGACCCACCTCGTCCTCCTGCGGCACCCAGGCAGGGCTGCAGTTAAAACCTGCTGACCCCCCGAAGGCGTTTCAATCTGGGACGAAAGGGAACTTTGCCTTGGTGTCCCTCTATGAGCGCAGCGGTCATTTTAGGAGGTGCTGGGGACACACTCGGGCCTTCGGGGCCAGGCTGCCGCCATGCGGACACACTGTCCCTACTTGAGCACTTCCAGGGGCAGTGAGCTCACTTCCTCCTCAGGGAACTGGGTCTGCCTTTTACTCGACGGTCCTGGTTTAAGCTCCCGAAACAGTGGAAATCAAGCTGAGATTACTTTCTTCTCCACTTAGGAGATGCTTCCCCCTCAGCCCTTAGTCATCTGGAAGTCAAAAGTGATTCAGATAGAATCCGGGTCAAAATCAAGCAAAGAGAAAAAGAACTCGGACACAGTGCGGTGAGTAAGGGCGGGAAAAGGGGGCGGGGGGCAGGAGAGGGCAAGGAGGGGACAGACGGTGACGGAAGGAGACTCCACTTTGGGTGGCGACCACACAGTACAACGCACAGATGACGAGTGACAGAACCGTACGTCTGAAACCTGCATAAACTCATTAGCCGCAGTTAGTGACCAACACAGTCCGCCCAAGTGAAAGGACTAAAATAAGGCTTCGAGGCCTGAGAAAGTCAACGCGAGACTCCCTTCCCATCACCGCTACCCCTCCTTTGGTCAGCACACGCCCGGCACGGCCGGGTGGCCGCGCAGCTCCCTTTGTGCCCCGGGTGCGGGGGGGATTCAGCCCCGGGGGCTTCTGGGCGTTCCCAGGGGAGCCCTCCTTCAGTCCCCCTCCCCCTCCCGGTAGGCGCTTCGCGCCCTGGACCGCGGGGGGGGGGGGACAGGGAGACAGCAGCTGCGCGTGTCGGGGCCCCAGCGAAGGAAGCGCCTCCTGACGCCACTGCGGGCGTCACTGACACGCTCGTCCCCACGGACGATCACTGAACGTCGAGTAGGGAAAACCCATCCCGGCCCTGGTCTTTGAGGGGGCGGCCACGTCGTGTCCTGAATCTCCCCCCCACCGCCGCGGTCCTCAGCGCAGCCTGCGCTGTCTCCCTGGTCCTCTCCCAGCTGGTGCAGACACCCCCCCCCCACCCCCGAGTGTGGCGTCTGAAAGGGAGCAGAATGAGAGTCCAAGTGGGGGCCGCGGGGGCCCAGCATCCTGCTCGCCCCTCTCCCCCTGGCGGATGCCTGCCCACTAACCTCCCGTTTTGGTGGCACCCCCTTGCAAGGCCCTGGAGCATCTGATCCAAGGGGGTGAGACACAGACCCACAATGTTCTCCACAGGAAACCCTGATGTGGGAAGCGGTGACTTTGGGGACACTGCTGAGAACTGGGGGGACTAGCGGAGCCCAGCACAGGTGCGGGCGAAAGGAGGGATGAGGAGAGCGGACGGTGCGTTTCCAAGCAGGGGCTGGGCACGTGCCCGCTCTGCGGGTGCTCGCAGCCGCTCTGTGAGTGTGCGCTGCCGGCCGTCTCACGAAGGACCGAGTCAGGTTCAGAGGGGACAGGGCCTCCCCCCGGGCCCCGGTCCGGATTTGCACTCCTGTGCGCGTTGCTGTGAAAGACCGTACGGACGTTTAAAGTACTCAGGTTAGTTCTGGTGACCGGACTGTGTTTTATGGAGTGGGGTGCCACCCTCAACATCCCAAGACCAGAGAGGATCCCTCAGTCACTCCTGTGTCCCCAATTCGAGGTCGTTCTGGAGCACCCCCCAGCCCCGTGCTTTGAGAACTCGGTCTGGAGGTGCTGCTGCCAAGCACCAGGAGCCCCGGCTCTCTCCCGCCCCAGGGGGGCCTCTCTCCGGCCGCAGATGTGATTTTCACATGGAACTTTCCATCCCCGCTCTGCAACCTGGCTCCTCGGAGTATTGAATTCTCTCCGCTTCAATCCAGCTACGGAGTTGATTACAGCGCCTCTTCCCTGCCTTCTGAGCCGAATGGCCGCTAGGAGAACCGCGGCACGGAGCGGGGTTCGCTGCAGGCAGGGGATGGAGGTGGCTGGGGATGTCGGGTCCAAGGCAGCCGACGCTTCCCAGCCCGACGCCGGCCACCAGGGCTCGGAGGCGGTCAGCTGCCCCCGCAGCCGAGAATTCCTCCCCAGCCCCCTCGGCAGAGACGGAGCCCCTTCTTGCCCCTCTCCCTCCTGAGCGCACGTGCGCGGAGACACGCGCGGAGACACGCTGCGGAAACGGAGACCCGCAGAGCGCGAAGCGCCGCCGCTCCGAGTGAGGGGTCTCTGTCGTTGTCAGATCCTCTGCCCTTGGTCATCCCTCTCTGATGGATGCTCATTTCTTTCTTTGCAGGGAAAGCAGGAAAGAGGAAGCCTCATTTTTAGTTTAAAAAGAAATACTGTAAAAGGCTCTCCTCCCGAGGGACCGAGCCGGGAACACTCTTACCTCGCTGTTCACGGCGGCCCTCCTGACCTCGAAGCAGCCCGCGTTTTAATCTCCCATCTTCTGCCCTTCGAGCCGAGTCCTCGGGTGGGGGGTCTGCTGAAAGAACGTGGGAATGGATTTTTAAGTGTGGAAGCGTACCTAGTCCTGGCCCCGGCTCCCGCCGGAGATCGGCGAGTCGTTGCCTCGGACTTCAGGGGCGGCAGGACTTCCCGCACCGGGAGACGAAGGGCCCCCCAGGCGGAAAGCCGGTCTTCGTGCTGATTCGTGTGGAGCAGCGCCAGCTCCTCTGATGCCCCCCCGCGCCCCGCCCCCGGGGAGGTGCTCAGTAGAAAGTGGCTGCACCAGTTGGTCCCTGTTGGGCTTTTAAGACCTGATGCTTCAGTCCCGCGCCCTGGGCGCTCCCCTCGGAGGCCCCCAGGTCCCTGGACCAGGGGCCGGGAGTTCGGGGAACCTGGAGCAGACATCTCAGCCTCCGTCGCAGCGAAGGACCGGGCCTTCCTTGCGTGTTTCCCACGAGCTGGTTTCTGGCACGTACCTAGGGCTTGGTTCTGCCCGTCTTTGAAACCTGCCCCGCCCCTGCGGGTCCCGAGTGGGACGCCTCACCCAGAACTGGGGAGGAGCGTTGGCCATCTGGACAGACACCCAGAGGGGGCAGAGACGCCGCGGCTCACGGGCGCTCCACTGCCGCACAACTGGGGGACCCAGCCCCCGAGAGCCTGGCTGTCCCCACGGGGGAAATCACGTTGTGACCACCGTGAAAACTGTGGTCACGCGTAACAGAGAGTCGACGGCACTTGGCGTCCTTCGATGAGGTTTCCCTCAAGGGCTTGGGCATGAAAGGAAACGTTCAGTTTTCCCGACTTTGGCCTGACTGTGGCGTGTCGCCTGGCCCTGGGCGTGGCTAGACACACCCGCTGGAATCCTGCGCGCCGGCCCCACCGGGGCACCGGTGCTCGGTATCGCTGTTCTTTCCCAGATGACCACGGGGCACTGGGAACACCAAGGCACGTTTGAAGCCTATTGCGCTGGGGTCTAGGAATAAAAGGATTTTTCTCCCTCTCTTCCTTGCACGATGAAATTTAATAAGAAATGCCATTGATTCTTTGTGTAAAGTAAAAAATGATTTTAATTATTATAAAATGAAAATATAACCTCCTACGTCTTCCAGCCATTGACTTATCTGCTCATAGGCAAAGCCGCACAGAAAGTCTTACCCGAGTCAGCAAGTATCATGGTGAGAATATTATTATTTCTTAATGCACTGGTCTGGGCATTAGTTAATTTGTCAGAAAATCATTATGAGAAAAGTATCTTCTTTATAAAATCAGGCTGGCTATTATACAATGTGCTTTATTGTCTGACTCTTCTTAACCCTGCTAGGAAGGCCTCGAGACATTTTTGTTTTCAAGTATAAATTGTGATATGTGAACTGTATACGCTATGGTGATCTGCTGTATATATATTTTACTTTTAATACTTTTCTCTGGTATCAGCGGTCTTTTTAAAGTTCGTTCAACCAAAGCGGCTTCAAATCTCTGCTGGGAAAGCAAGCTCAAAAGCGAGTCGGGGCTGGCGTGCCTAGAGGGGTCTCTGGTGACCGCTGGACAGCAGGCATTCTCCCCCAAACACCGTGCAAATGCCCCGGATGGAGGCGTCCGCGCCGGCACCCCGGGGAGGTTGCCGCTGCGCCCTCCGTCACGCTGGGCTTCCCGCATTGCAGGCTGCAGCAGGCCCTTCCTGGGCACAGAGGAAAATACCAGAGAGGTTCCCTTACAGTGACCCAGCTTGGTCCCGTTGTAGCAAGAGTGATGACAGGTTGCTGAACGAAGAGTAGAGTAAGAAAAGGCTCCCAGACGTCTTTCAGAATTCTGGGCCCCGCCCCGTCCTGAGTCAGCAGGCGCACGCCTCCCGCGCGGGTGAGGGCAGGGGCGCGGGAGGCTGGGACCCGCACGACTGTGGGCCTCACGCCCAGTTCCTTGGGATGCTGCGCTGGCCAACCAGCGATTGTCCAAGGGTGGCAGGGAATTTCACGCCGATATTGTTTCAACATTAAATGTGGAGACTGGGCTCAGTGTCGGATTCGTTTTGGGCGTCGAACACATTTTCGCTCGTTCTCGCCCCTCCCCGCTGGGTCACGGAAGGGTAGTGCCCAGAGCATCGCGGGCCGGTGCGTCTGGTGTACGTGGATGGAACTGCATGCGTAAACGACCCTGACGTGTGTGGACACCTTTTGTATCAGTACGATATGTACAATCTTTTCATACGTTTCATGGATGCCAACGCTTTAGGTAGCTGAGAGGCTAAATGCCCAGTAAAGCACCTTTGCCTGGGCGGCAACGGCTTTGGGGTTGAGCCCACGTGAGGGTCCGATGTGAATGTCCTCGAAGCTCTGCCAGCTTCAGTGTCCCCATGGAAGAGCTGCCTCTCAGCGCAGCGCGAGGTCTGCCCGGGCGGGTCCAGGTGGGGCCTTCCTGCCTGACCGTCGCCTGGCGGGCTTCGCCAGTGGACCGGCGTCCTTCACGCAGGGCGCATGTGCACGCTGCAGCAGCTGAACGGTGGGGTGGGAACTGGCAGAGCGCTCCAAACGAGGACAAGCGACGGAAAGCGCGGGGTGGGCAGAGGGTCAAGATGAGTGGGAGGGGGAGCAGGTGGGCCCGGTGACAGTGAATTGGGCAAGGCGGGTCCACACCTGCTGACGGACGGGTGGGAACAGCATCGTCGTAAACGGGAAAGGGAGGCCGCCTGAGAAGAGGCCGAGGCCCTGGGTGGATGCGGGGACGAGGACCCTTGTATGGACAGAGGACGTTTCCGAGCAGGACGAAGGGGCCGTGTGCAGAGAAGGGGCCCAGGACCCGGGGCCACGCGGCCTCTGCCACGCGGTGGAGGCCCTGAACGTGGCCCGGGGACAGATTTTCACCACTGTGGAGGCGGACTGCCTGTCCTAAGTGATCTTTCCAAAGACGCATCGGAGTTCAGGGGCTACCGCTCTTTTACACGGACACTCTTTGCGGCTCGGACTGAGCTGAGCCCAAGTCATTGTCCGCGGGGAGAAACCGATAGCACCTGGTGCGAACACAATGTCTCTGCTGCCAAGTTTAAGTGTCTCCTATGAAGAAAAATGTGTTCTGATCTGAGCGCCGTGATGGAGGGCCGCGGGCATTGAAGGTGGCTGTGACTCGCGGTCGCCTTTGCCATTTTACTTAAGAAGACTCTTCACACCTCCATACTTGACGTTTCTGTGCTCGGGAAACAGGTTTCATAAAAAAATGTATCTGTGAAGCATAAATAAAAAAACCCCACGCTGACGCGGAAATTCCCTTTCAGAGAAGGGGTTTACAACCTGTGGGGTCACACCACTAGGAGGCAAGGCTGCATCCGCTTCCCGCGGAGGACGGTCCCTGGACCACCGAAGATTTAGGGGCACGAGAGAAAACTCTGGTTTCCCGCGGAGGACGGTCCCTGGACCACCGAAGATTTAGGGGCACGAGAGAAAACTCTGGTTTCTTCCCCCCGGTCACTCAGGAGTGCACCTGTACTTTTGCTTCTGTTTAAGTCTTTTCCTAGGAACAGTGGCACAAACCCCACTGACTTCTCTAAGGAACAGCTGCCCACTGACTCACTGAAAAGCAACACTTCGGGCTCACGCTGCACCTCTGGCCACTGAACGCCAGGCTCCTGCAAGGCCCACCTGGGCCCGGCCCTCTCACCTGTGTGCCCGGTGAGCCGTTAGGGAGACAGGAGTGGGCTCAATGGCCAGCAAATGCCGGGGAGAATGCTTGCGGGAAGTGAACCCCAGCCGGGGGAAGTTTAGGTGGTAACTGCGGGGCCATTTCTTCTGCACCGCGGTGACTCCCAAGGCTCTCTGAGGTAGCAGACAGGACGCAGCCCCCCGGGGTGGCCGGCGGGGGAGGTGCACGGATCGGCAGGCTGGGCGCTGGAGGGAGTCCGGGTCCCCACCTCCTCTGCAGAAGTGATCACACATCCAGTCCAGCAAAGCAAAGGCTGAGTTTCTAACTAAAGAAGGTTTTAAGTTCCTTTTCCAACGGGGGGGAGGAGCCTGGGCAGGATCGAAAGCACCAGATGCGGGGCAAGTGCTGCTCAGGGCGCAGGGAGAGGGTGCAGGCGGGCCGCTGGAATCGCGGGCGACTGGATCCGTGGGGGTTGGAACCCCCCACCGTTCTTTCGACGCTGTTTCTGTACGCGCTGACTCTGACTAGTGCGTAGCTGGTGGGTGAGCAGAATGTTTGTGCAAGAATCCCAGGAACCAACTTCAACAGACAGAGACTCAGACCTTCAGGCCGCCCAGCTCCGGGAGAGTCGCTGACCTTCAGCCTTGGAGCCAGGACGACGTGACGCCAGGTGACTGACCCAGGATGAGGCGTGCCTCGCCGTCACCTGCCTTATTGGAAAGCGTGGTGCTCGTGGGCTCGCAGAGAACTTTGCAACCCCCTCCCCTGATCTCTGGGTTCTGCTCCCTCTCCCCGCTTTTACAACCTCTGCCTCCACTGAGGGGGGAGACGGGCTTTGGGACACGAGTCCCCCACCTTCTGGAAGGTGGGCTCTGAGAGGTGAGTCCCCTCTCTTCCCAAAAAGACAGGCTTTATGAAAAGAGTCCCCCATCTTCCAGGAAGCCGGTGCCTGCAAATAAACCAGTTTCCTCTCCATCAGCACCTGCCTCTTGAGTACTGGCTTTCCAGGCAGCGGGACCTGCGTTTGGGCACTCTGGGACCCCCACATGGGTCTCCCTCAGTAGGAGGCAGGCCTGGCAGGGGACTCCAGAGAAAAGAGGCCCTCTAACATCTGAGGGCGTGGTGCGAGAGTCCAGGCAAGGGGCACAGTTCCATCCCCATCAGAGCTCCTGGGCATAGCTGCCGCGGTCACCCCAGTCTGTGGGCGAGGGCCAGCTCCTTCTCCGCAGGTACTAACCGGGCACGCGCAAGGCTGGGCAATAAGCTAACTTTGTTTCCTAAAAACTTGGGGTATGTCTTATTTTCCCCAGATGCAATCAGGGTTTCAGAATAGCTTCTTTGTCCAAGGGCCGGATGGCAGCAGCAGCTTGCCAGCATTTGAAATTTCCTCACGGCAGCCAGCAGCAAACGCGTGCTGGGCCCTTTGTGAACGCGGAGGTGTCTTCCAAACGGTGCTGGGGTGCTCTCTGGGCAGCACCGGAAGAAAAAACATTGGAGGGAAACTATCCTGACCTACATATCCTGAGACGGAGTCTTCCCTCTGCGTGCTCCGTGGTTAGCATCTTCCACTGTTTCCATGCTCGAAAAATAATGACCCAGCTGGAGAGACAGAGCTCAGGTAAGTGTCACCTCTCAGAGCTCCACCCAGTGGCTTGGAAATAGTGCTTTTTGCTTGCTTTGCTTTGCTTTGTTTTGTCTTGTCTTGTCTCCCAGGGGCTGTCGGGAGACAGGAAGGCAGAGAGGAGACAGAACAGCAGGCTTCCCTTGCCGCCCGACTGGATGGTGGGGACCGAATGGGTTCGAATCCAGAAGCCGTGGGTGCGTCCTTTGTTCAGATCCTTATCAAAAAACTCCACGCATGGCCTGCTTCACCTGAACTTGTTCAGCTGCATTGGGAAAAAGAAGGCCCAACGTAAGTGGCTTTAATTAGTTTTTTTTTTTTTGTTGTTGTTGTTGTTGTTGAAAAGCACAAATAATGTAAGTACCGACTCCCTCGGATGTCAGTTTTGGTTACTGTTGATGGGAAGGCATCCGGGTGCTGTAATGGCCGCCTGAGTGTCTGGCGAGCCCCGTGGGATGGCTTTAAAAAGTTCCCCGTCTGTCACCCCAGGCCCCACGGGAAGCCACGTTACCCTCATGATGGGGAGCCGGGAGCCGAAGCGCTTTAATCTACGCCCGTCTCAGGAAGGGGGGCGAGAAACCTAGGTGTCTGTTCTCTTTGTTCTTTGACTTTGAAGAGCACCCACCCCTGTCTGAAAACCCCTGCTCCCTGTGGATGCGCGCAGTGCTGGCCGTGCGCATCGGGCTGCTAAGGTGGCTGCCCGTGGTCCCTTGGAAGCGACAGCCAGCTCTCCAGTTGCTCGTCTGAGCTCCTGCCCCGACCACTCTGCACCAGACACGGGTCAGAGCATCGGAATCAAGGTTTCTAGCTCTGAGTCGGAGCGCGTTCCTGAAGGCGCAAGCTGCAGCGTTCTAAACCAATCAACAACCGTCCAGGGGCGCCCGGCGCCCGCCCGCCGCAGCTGTCTTGGCCGTTCTCCGTCTGAAACACCCGACTCCGGAGACGCGCCGGAGCCCGCCGTACCTCCCGCTGCTCGGTTCCTTTCCTGACGCCTGCGCGCTCGTCCTGGAAGTAAATTTGTTCCCAGCTTGTCGGAGTTCAGTTCAGAAAGCCATAGTTAGGGGGCCAGCCTGTCTCTCGCTGTCCCAGGCGTCCGGGAATTTGGTGGACGTCAGGCAGGGGGCAGTGTGCTGAGTCGCCGTGGTAGCCCGGCCCGGGCTTCCAGAGATCAGCGTCTCCCTCAAAGCTGCACGCACGCTACTTCTCTGAAGATGGAGCCAGAGGTATTTCCCAAAGACAGCAGAGCTTGTGAGAAGGGAGGGAGGTATATTTCTCTCTTTTCTGGAAAAGCACCGACAAGCCATGCTTTTCTTGCTCGCCTCTGGCTGTCCGACATCCGTAGCTCATTAGTGTCCACACCTGTCACTCAAGTCAATTAACTGGAAGAATTAAAGTACATCTTAAAGATAAAAACGCATCTTTCTCCCTTATTTTTCTAAACCAGCATCATACGAAGCTGCTTTCAACTACCAAGTTATATCGTATTGTTTAACAACCTTTGCCTGGACTGCATCACTATGCCCTTCATTTCCTTAGAACCACTATCCAGAGTTTTCGGAGACGGAGTCACAGGCAGCTGGAAGCATCCCTCCCTCCCTCCCCTGTCCCTCTGTGCTTCCTGTATCTTTCCCAGATGCCCTTCCCCGACCCTCTCACCCCTTACCTCCTGACACAGCCACCAATGCCGTCTTCAGTCCAAACCGGAGGTCAGGGCAGAGAACGATAGCGCTGTTTTTAACGTGACTCCTAAAGTCAGTCCTAAACATCAGGCCCCCCCCCCCGCCCCCGCAGTCTCTCAGAGAGAGCGGCACTTCCAGCCCGCCTGACTGTCCTCCCACTTCCTTACATCGCTTCGCTTTTTGTTTGAAGTGATCGAACTTCTGGAACTTCTGAAGCATGTTCCTTTTTTTTTAGTGCTTTCACTGGCGACTAAACACTAGAACTGCTCATTTTATTGCTGAGACTAAAATCAAACACGCCTTCATCCGGGAAAGCATTCAATCCAGTGTGGTCAAATCGGATTTTCCTACTTTCAGAGTCCTTTCAAAGTAGCATCTGTAGGATCTCCTGATGATGTCAGAAGGACTGGTTAGTCTTGGAGAGGGGCGCAGACATGGAACTGTAAGGCTGTTAATCATGGACTCTGTTTTTTAAAGCATGCACTATATATGTGAATACACACACGTACTGTGCACACACGTGTGCTTATATGCACACATGTACACCCTATATATCGCACTATTTTGCAGATGTCCCTTTCACATACACTGCTTATCTGCATGGGCAAAAACAATGAATTCCTCCATACCCAGACCCTCCACGTGCGAACACCCCTCCCCCCCGGCTCAGCTCTTGGCCCTGAGTTACTCTATAGCCCAAAGGCAGACGTGGGGACGCCGAGCCTGGAATGCCTAGCACAGTCGCGCTTCCTCCCCGGGCAGGAGCAGACACCGGAGGCCTTGACACCCACTTCCAGGTGGTTTGGCGCTTCTCCTGTGGGTTCTAGGGGGGCAAGGGGACTTCTGAGGAAGGAAGACACGGGGTCGACCTCTGTGTCCTAGCAGCGGTGTGCAGGCCAGCGCGGACTCCCCATGAGCTCAGTGCCCAAACGCCCAACTGGTCCTGCCCTCACTGCATGTGAGACCCTGCAGCTCCCCAACTGGTCTCCAGTAGCTTACAGGTTGGGGTCCTACTGACCTGGGGTCACCTGCTTTGCTTCTTCTATGTGCCAGTGTGCATTGTCCTGAGGTGGTACGTTAGGGACAGCTCCCAAAGCATTTGTGCACAGAAGTCTATATTGTTGAGTATCTCACAAGACTAGTAGTCACTCAGTCATCAATCCATTTACTTGTTGATTCATTCCAGAGCTACTTATTGAGCACAGTTTTATGCCAAACCTTCTGATAAGGCACCGGGGACGTACGGGAACACACACATTTGGTAGGCAGAACAGAAACACATCGAGGGAGAAGAAGCCCGCTGGCTATTACTGACCTTCTAGAAAACTACATCGGAAGGTCTTTGGGAAGGAAATAAATTACTAAGAAACATTACAAGAATTTAGATTGAAGTTGTGAGAAAGGAACGGAGAAGCTGATGGGGTCAAACCATGAGAACAAGGACTCGGGAGAATGCTGGCCTTCGGCGGGAACAGAGACACTCACCCTGGACAGTCACTGGGCCCATGAAAAGGCAGCGCTGTTTAGAGGGAGAAGGGCAAGGTGTACGCAGGTGGTCGAGCCTTCTTCTCATGGAGGCAAAGGCTGGCATCGCTTCATTCACTGAGAACACAGGGCTCCCTGCACTGGGAAGCGAGACAGGCATCACCCTCAACTCAGGCAAAGACTGCTCAAGAATCTTTTTATTCTAATTCAAATTTTTGAGATCTACAAAACAATTTTAAGGAAAAATTGTGCTTTAGGAACTTAATAATTTTCTTTTTTTCTACCAAAATCTCATTTGTCTTGTAGCCATAGATGAAATAGCAACATGTAAAACTAGACATGATCGCCATTTATTTAGACAAACCACCAATGAATCCTCATTTAGAAAGTTTTCTAAATGAAAAGGTCTAGAGACCTTGGTCTCTAAATACATTTTCTACTGAAATGTGAGGGAACATAGGGGCAGCGTTGTTTGAAGTTTTCTTTTGATGCATCTATAATTGGACTAGTGTCAGCTCAAGCAAATCGAGATGGTAGGGTAGCACCTCTCAGTAGAAACAGAAAGGACTTTGCGTGAACACTCACCAAAATGTTTACTGAGCACCTCTGCTTTGCAAGGCCCTGTGCTTCTTCTTGAGCAGGTGAAAAAAATTATGAGATTTGTCCTTAAGAGGAACCGGTCCCCCCATAAACCTGGGAGGCTGAGGAATGACCACTTGATACGGTATAAAAAGATGACCTCCAAAAATGTTTCAGTAGAATAGGAGAAAAATAAGCCACAGGACCCAGCTGTTACGGATGTTAAACACATCAAGGCGTGAGCCAGTGTCCACGTGAAATCGCAAACTCGTTGAGCAGCTTTGAGAGTGCTTCAGAATTTGCCCAGGGCAAGTCCGCAGAGGTCAGGTTCTTCCCTCCCCTTCCTTCCGCTACCCTGCTCTCTCTCCCCACCTCCCCCTTCCTTCTCTACATATCCAGACCACAGAGGTTGGAGGGGGTGATTAGTACGTTGTCATGTGCCTGACTCTGTGTCTGGATGGAGGAGGTTCTCGCCTTTGGGACGAGAGATCTAAACTCGAAGTCTAGCCCTTCAGTTACGGACGGCGTCGTGTGGGCAGGTCTCCCATCGTGAAGCAGCGAGGACGGCCTCGTGTGAGGCAGAAGGAGAGTCCTCCCCACGCAGTGAGCGCGCAGCACGTGCTAGGTCTTCCCCGTCCCTTGCTGCAGCCACCGGCCTCGCGCGCTGTTCGCACTTGGACTGTGGCTGGCATCACACATTAAAGTAATGATGTTTGAATATACTGGGTTCAGTTACACATATTACTGAAGCTAATTTCTCCTTATTCCCTTTTCATGTGAACAGTAGAGAATTACAAGCACTATCTGTGTGGTTCTTATTGCGTGTTTATTGAGTCAGGCTATTCTAGACACGCTCCGTGTTTGGAAGGGGCTGATGACTGGGTACGCTGTGAGGATGAGGACAGACTGGGGACAAGCTGAGAGAATGTTCTGGAGGCGCCAACGCAGAAAGAGGGCTGCAGAGAAAGAATGGGCCGGGGCGGTGGGGAGCCAGACGTGTGGGGAAACTGCAGGAAAATGCCAACACGTAACTGCACTGACTTCGGGTGACAGGAAGTCGGGGCTCTGAGTTTCGGGGGAGCAGGCTGTCCCCTGCCCTCACTGAGTCAGGGGGACGGAGCGAGCAGTGTGTTTTCAGCACGCGGGGCTCAAAGGTGGATCCGTAAATAAATAAACGAAGTTGTCGTGTTCTCGCATTCGCGATGAGCAGTCAACAAGTCCTAGAGACCTAGTGCACAGTGAACGCGGACAGCAATACTGTGTGGAAGGCACCGCACTTGTTCAGAAACTGGATCACGTTCATTCCAACCATCGAAAGTAAGTAATAATCATGGGACACGACGACGGCGCGGTGTCACCGCAACAACGGCGACACCACAGTGTGTAAGTGCGTCGAATTACACGTACGCTACGTGTCAAATACATTACGATAAAAAGTAAGATTCCTGCCCAGGCCGGACGGGGGTTCCCTCGAGGATGGGCAAGCCGGCAGAAAGCAGGACCCACCGGAGCGGGAGAGGGCCGGAGGGCGGCGGCGGCGGCACTCCTGACACGGGTGCCCGAGGCCGCCCTGACATTCCAGGGCGTGTTCCCGGGCAGCTTCCCTGCTGGCCGCCGCCACCGCCTCGCGAAGCCTTCGTCAGCTCGGGGAAGAGGCCGCGTGCGGTTTTCGCTCTCGGCTGCGCAGTAACACACTTTGTGAGGGGCTCTGCAGGACTGCAAAGAACTGAATCACGGAAAAACGTAGTGAAAATATCTAATTGCGGTGAAACTTAAAAGGTCCAAGCTGCAGTCCGGAGGGAGAGCGAGACCGAGGAGGGAGGAAAAGCCCCTCTGCCCGTGAAACGCAGTCTGGTTAGGAAGCCCAGCTGGGATGTTTACTTCCACGGTTTTTAACATTTTATTGCCACGTTTTCCTTCTTGTGTCTTGAAGTCGGCCTCGTTCTTGCAGGAGCAGATGGGGGCTGTGCCTCGCTGAGCTCTCATTGCCGCTCCCGTGGAACCCGCCCAGACTCTTGCTCGGAAGCCGGCCCCGCCTCCCGCCTCGTTGCTCTCGGCCGGGGTGTGCCCTGTGAATGCGGTGATTGCATGCCTGTGCTCACCTCTGTCGGGCAGCTCCGCTGACGCACCTTCCCACTGGTACTTTTCTGGGCTTGAACGCAGGTTTTAAGCTGTGTCTGTGACAACACCCTGTAATCTAAGAGCGGCACCGGAATAGAACTGAAAGACACACTTCAATGCAGCCCAGCAGCCCCAGAAGTCATCAACGGGCACCGGGAGAGAGGCCAGGATGCTGGAGAAACACAGCCAGGCTGGCTATCCCCGGGAGAATGAAGCTGTCTGTCCACGAGGACTCGGTGGCTCTGCGTGCTTGTTCTCCGCAGGTCTGCTGACTGTCTCTAGGATCACCTGGGTCAAGCATCGTGCCCCTGTGACGACTTCACCAGCTTCTCTCTGTGTAGCAGATGCCGAGTTAGGACTGGAGCTTCAGCTTCTGGGAGATGACCCACCTGTCCCACCGACCATGAGCGGCATTCATTTTCTGTGACTGCGGACAGATGCGAGCGCTGCCTAACCCGGGCGGCAGAGGTGCGGGCTCTGGAGGCAGCAAACGGCGGGCGGACGTCGCGCGGGGGCCGCTGGTTGGCGCTCGCCCTGAGCGGCTTCCTCGTGTCTCCGCACAGGGTGTCGTCCACGGTAACACCGAACCCACACGCCCGGGACGCTCGGAGCACGGGGTGAAAGTGCCCTCGTGAAGCACAATGCTCGGGGCTTCCTAGAGAAGCCGCCTGGGGAGTCCCGGGTGCTTTTCCCCAACCCACTGCTTTGCTCGTCAGTGGTCACACCCTAGGCGCAGTTGGAGGCCGTTAGGGATTGGAGCGCACCATTTGCAAGCTTCGTGTGTGGAAAAAAGACTTTTCGGTGAAGACCAATTGTGCTGCTTTGAACTCACTCATACACTGTTCTAACCAGGACAGCCGCCGGGACTACGTGGGAATGCGCGTATCGGCTTTGGCGTAAGCTCCTCCGCTGGGCACGGCAGGCAGGCAGACCTCTGGGCCCATTTGAGGACCTGCTGCCTCCAGGTCCCAGCGCCTCCTCAGTCCTTTGAGCCCTGACCACAGGGGTGGGAAGGAGAAAGCGATGGGGGCCCATCCCTTGGCTCGTCTCACTGAAAGGGACTGAGTCACTGTGGGAAACAGCGATGTGTCTCTCAACAGACTCCGGGTGACTTGTATACAAGCAGTTGAATTTTTGGCAAGGAACTTACTGTTTCGATGTGTCATTTTAAAACAGGAGAACAGTTACTGTCTCATAGCCGTTGTGAGAATTACTGCCAAGACTTGTAGAGTGTGTAGCGTAATGCTTACTATGTAGTATTCTTTCAATGGACATGAACTATTATTAATATTCTTCTTGTTGCTCCTATTTTTGTTATTATGAAATTTGTAATTCCAAGGCTCCTGAATCTACCCTTATATTTGTGATCCTGGTTTTCTGCCCTTCCTCTCAATTCTGTTCGTATTTGATATTCTTCTAAAAATTCCCTTGTCCGATTACATGAGCCAGAACCATTCTTCTCCGTTACTCTAACCAGATGCAGGGCTTTAATCGGGGAGCAAACCCCGATGTCACAATGCTTTCCTATGAAGCTGCCAATGTCCTCTAACAGCTTCTGGACTGATATGAGAAACATCTTTAAAATGTTCTCAAAGGCAATTTTATTGTGATTCTTTCATTTGTTTTTATTCAGCCTTCCATTCTCAGACACGTAAACAGAAGGAAAAGAGGTGTTGGGACTAGAAAGCAGAGTCATAAAACATTCTGGGGAAATTCACCGGGGTGATCGCTTTCCAATGTGGAAAAATCGATTTGCAAATGTACTTCTACGACATGTACTTATTGTCGCTTTCTCCTGCTTCTCGTCCAAACCCTTATTTAATAAAATAACTCTTCACCCACTAAGCCAGAGCTTACTTTCAAATCAGCTGTGGGTTTAGTAAGAATTACTGAGTTGTTTTGCCACAGAGAGACAGCAAGTTGTGTGTGGACTCTGTTGTGTTTTTGCTTGAGTTTATCTTGGGCGTTTTCGTGCTGCCGTTTCCATTATAGAAAAAGTACTGTCAATCAAGGCCTAGTGGAAAGGTTGGTAAGGCTTCTGGGAACACCAGGCATGACAGTGGCTCTCCTTTCCCCCTGATTTCTTGTTTTATCCTTTTCTCTCCTCCTTAGAACTATTACATTTTGAATTACTTATGTGGGCCAATCAGGAGTTTTCCTTTCACTTGGCTGAAAATGTGTTTAGTTAGCGTGTTCAGTCCATTGATTTTTTTCACTGGAAATACAAATCGTGGAGGTGCAGCTGAAGATCTCCCGTGGGCCTGGATGCAGGAGTGGAGGGAATCAGCCTGGAAACATCGTCTCACCACCGAAGGCTGTGCCTGAACATGACTTCTCGCGGGGGGGGGGGGCGGGGGGCGGGGGTGTTACACTGTATACATTATTGCATTCTTTGGGACTTCAGTGCTGCGACCGTATTCCTGGCTGTGTAGGAATGAAACACATAGTCCGACCTTTACACTGATTTATGAACAAAGTATTTTGATGTTGTGCTCAGTGACTTCATCGCATAGCGTTTTCTGTGAGGAATGACCTAGGCTTATTCGTTGTGCCGCAGCATTACGGACACATCTCTGAGGAACGACATTTTGTTTTTATTGACTAGGGCATTTTAATTTTGAAAATCATGTGATTGGTTCTTAGTTGCAGAGATACAGATTGATAAATGACTGGTGGAGGAAGAAGCAAAAACCAGACATCTATGTGTCCATAACTGAACCGGAAACACCTCTCAACTTCTTTTCGTGCCTGTGTCTACTTCTTCATGTAATACTTGAACAAGCCTTATTGAATTTATTGGAATGACACCGGGCAATACAATTCTGTACATTTCAGGTGTACAATTCCGTAATACATCACCTGTTAAGAAGGTAGATCTCACGGTAAGTGTTCTAGCACAAAAACAAAACAAACACACCATCAGACCTGAGGAAGCTCTGGGAGGTGTTGAGTGTCTGTTATCTTGATTGTGGAGATGGTGTCCGGTGTTTGCATGTATCCAAACTCATCAAACTGTACACATTATGTATGTGCAGTTCTTTGTACATTAATTAGGTTGTTAACTACAGAGAGGATGCCTCTCTATGTCCGAAAAATTTTCTCCTACACTGTTTCCTCTTAACTAAGTTTTTACTTTTGTATTTAAGTCTTTAATATAGCTAAAGTCTACTTTATATCTGTCATTAAGGTAGAAACCCACTTTTACTTTTCTCCATTCAATAAATCAGTTTTCTGAACATTATCTCAAACTACCTATATCTTCTCCACTTAATTATGGTGACATTTTTTCAAGTGATAAATTTTTGTATACAAATCCTTCTCTGCCCAGACCCACTGGCCTATAGACTCTTCTTAAGGGCCAATAAATATTGGTATTTCCAAGGCTTTGTAATACATCTTGATACTTGGCAGTGGAAGCCCTACCACTTTGCTCTTCATTTGTAAAGTTGAATTAGAGAGCCTCCAGTAACATGATGTTCTATTTAAAGGCAGCCCCTCTCCTTGCATATATACTCTATATGTACAGATAGCAGCATTACATCTGCACATATTTTAACTGAATTTAGGTCACACTGTGAATTATTTTGAGCCTATTTCTCTCACTGATCATTTCTCTATTTCATTTGGTATTCTTGCACATGACTGCTAATCATTCTCTTGAATTTCATCATAGTTTATACGTACCATATTTTAAAAACCAATTTCTTATTGGCAGCCATTTAGATTGTTTCCAATTTTTCACTATTATAAATTATGCTGCAAGGAACAGCATTGCACATGCATCTTTTTAAACATCTGTGATTGATTCCTTAGGAAAAACTGCTGGAAATAAAACTCCTCCATCCAAATGCGTGCTGTTATTTATTTATTTATTTATTTATTTAGAGGCTTTCTCTTCCTGTTGCCTAATTTGCGTGCTGTTATTTATTTATTTATTTATTTATTTATTTATTTATTTATTTATTTAGAGGCTTTCTCTTCCTGTTGCCTAATTTCCCCTCCAGGCAGTTTGTACTAAGCAGACTTTTATGGAAAGACTATGGGAGTGTCCATGTCTTTGAGCTCCACAATCCTGGGAATAAATGCTATGCTTATAAGAATTTTCATGTATGTAAAAAAATAGTGTAACTATCGCTAGTAGATGTTCAACATTTTAAGTGCATTTATTGTACATTTGAATTTACACGTGCACTTATTTCATCTCTTCACCTTTCCTCAGAGGCACCCATTTTTTTCTCATTTGTAATGTTTAAGGGGTGCTGAGAGGTCCTCACAGATACACACGGAACCCTATGCTGCTAACTAACGTGTTTTCTAGTTTGTTCCAGGGGCAGCGTGTTCCGGGGGGTTCACTTCCTGACACTTGCATTCCAGATCTTCACCTCCCGCCCCCCACTTCCTGCCTGTCACTTCCATGCCTCTTACTTTGCTGCTGAGCCCACTGGGGCCCATGCACATGGCGCCTCGGTGAATGACCCAACAATTCATGCTGGAAGGAGCAAACCTTTATTTACAACATTGCAGTCTTGCCGGGGAGGTGGGGCTCAGAGCACCTCAACTCGGACCCCTCCTTTCCCATGAGACCCCGCGCTTCCCACGCTCCCCACCAGACTACAAGCCGAAAGCATCCCCCCAACTTCTCCATGTCCTTATCTGGGCAGGACCTGAACTACTTTTCATCGGCCTCCGTGTAACAGTAAAGAAAAGCATGTACTGTGTTACTCTGGATCACGGCGAAACTCAGGACAGGCACAGGTCTTTAAAAGTCGGGGCACGGTCCCGGCGCGGCAGGTCCGGATGTGGCAAGGAAGTCCCCTGCGGCTCTGGGGTCAGCTGCAGCAGGCACGCTCACCGCAGCAGCAGCGCCACGCGGCCTCCGCCCTCACTACGAGCCGCGCAGCCGCTCGCTCACTTCGCCCTTCTCATGGCCCGCTCTCATTTAGACGAGCCCCGTTCAAATTCTGCCTCCGCCCCGCACGAGCTGCGTCACCAAAGTCACGCCCATCTCCCCTGCCCCAGGCGCAAGCACCGCTTTTGAAGGTCCCTATTAAGCTGGCCAAGGTGTCAAAGTAACGCAACGTACCTCTCAATGGCCGGCCTCCCTTTCTCCTCTCCCAAGCCGGTTGGTGGGGTCAACTTCCGGGACTCGCACGTTCCCGTCAGTCACGCTCCAGCCCTTTACTTCCGGGGCTCTCACTTCTGGTTCCGGTGTGGCCGCAGCGAGGATTATCTTGGGGTTCTACCTCCTGCCATTTTCTCCTCTGGTCCCCTCTACCCCCCAGCATCGCGGGCCGCAGCTGTTTCTCACGCTTCTCTGCGGAGCCTGGTACACGGCCCTCGCTTCCGGCGCCCTTAGCGTTGTCCTCTTTTTTTCTGTTGTGATTTCCGGGAATCCCCCCATTCCCCCCCGCCCCACCCGTCCCCGGTGCCTGCTCAGCCTCGCACCTGCGGGCAGTCCCCCGTAACCCATCGCGTTCTTCCAGTGGGTGCAACTGGGTTGAAACGGGGGCGTGCACCCAGGGCCCTGGGTGGCCGTCGCCGCGCAGCTGACATGCGAGGGACACGCCGGGCAGCGGAAAGCTGCTGAGCTGCGGCCTCGGAGCGACTTCTGACCGCCCCGTGGTTTGGGAACCGGCCAGCTTTCCGGGCAGAGCGTGAGACGCCGGGTGAGACCCGCGGGCCTGGCCCGGTGGCCTTGGACGGCTGTCCCAGCCTGGGAAGCTTTGTAATCTTCTGCGGCCCATCGCTGTCCATCGTTTCGCTACTTGTATGCTTCTTTATATGTGGGGTTTTCCTCTCTGAAAGGAAAACAGATTTATCGCGTTACTTAGGATTATAAATACAACGTAAAAACATTAAATATTAGAAGTTAAAACAATCTCCATCCAGATATTGACATTCTAATAAACTTCTCAGATATTTTCCCTTCCAACATACGGCACTATATTATTATACGTGATGATTTTTAATCATTTTTTTCTCCTCTCAACTAAATCTTCAGGATGTCTCCATGTGGATAAATAAGTCTGTATCATCATCACTGATGGATGGAGGTTTTTCTTTCGGGCGGATGTGCCGTAATTTATTACCATAACTTATTTCCATTGGTGGAGAGTAGTATCCAGTTATTCATGATCATAGCACAGCTTCAGTAAACTTTTTTCCGTATGTATCTATGCATATTTGTTCAATCACCGCTACAGGAAAAATTCCCTAAAGTGACTTTACTAGGTCAAAAGCTACACACACACACATGTGTGAGGCTGCGTGTATCGTATATGTGTGTATCAGATTGTATATATGTGTGTATTGTATATTGTGTGTATTGTATATATAATTTTTTATATTTGCTGTGAACTGGCTTCCAGAAACACACACACATTTATGCTTATTACAATACTTTTAAGAAGGTACAGCCTGAATTTTTTTTGTATAGTTGCCTCTTATAAAACGAATATATTGTCACAAAGCTACCTTAAAATATGTCTCCCCAGCAACTCAACCCAAAATCACTAAGAGACTTCAAACCCTTGAGTTTGTCATCATTTCCTGTGTCTGAGACACCTTCAGCAGCATGACAGGATACAGAGGAAGAAATTAGGTCTGGATTTTTTAAAAAATAAGTTTCTACATCCCTAAAGAAGCTCTTAGCTTCTTTAAATGTCTAGGCGCAGAGACTTGTCTCCACATTAATCTATAACATTCCCTTGAATTCTGTTCACTTAGGATGTTCCCTCTCCCTTCACCTGGGACTTTCTCATTGGCATGTGTGCAGAAACTGTGCCACCAAAAGACTGGAATTCAGGCAAAGGGACAGAGAAAACGTCCATGGGCACTGGTTTCTTTTGCTGAAATCATGTGCCTTAATTTTGCTTATTCATTCAGGGCTTTCCTTGCTCCCTGCCAAATACAAAGAACATTCCTTATCTCTCAAGAGGAAGGGCATTCTGGACACGGAGCCATGTAAAATCGCATCTTGTGGAATCAACCCTAATTAACAGAATCTTTTAGTTTTTAAGCCACTTGATCAGTCGAAGGGTTTAAAGGTCTGAGAACCGCAGATGAGCAACCCTGTCACAGTCCTGGGAGGTAAATGGTCCAATTAGTGAGCCAACATTTGGCTGCCACGGTTAAGGATGCTGCTGACCTTTGCTGGTACCATCATTTCCCACCCCTTCTTGACTTTGCAAAACACCTTTTCTCCTGCTGCCTTGAGCTGTATGCTGAGCATCTGCTGTATGTGCTTCTCTTTGCGCTCTTACCCTTTTTTTAGGTGAAGCAAGTCAAGAGAATTTGGCCTTTTTTGTGCCCTAGCTGGTAGAGGTGAAGGAAGAGGGAGTGTGATAAATTGTGCAGGAGCGAGAAGGCAGGAAAGAATCAGCCTCCATGAAATGTTACTTAAAATGGTGCCGACTTGGGATCTGTGGAAGAGTCCTTAAATCAGCCATAATGGAAATGAAAATATTATAGATTCTGTTTTTTTTTTCTATTGTTTTTCTGTGAGGCAGCTGTTTAAAGACAATGATTACTCATTAGTTGATGACAATTTAATATGTTAAATAGATACTTTGAGTCAAAATAAAAATGGAAGGATTGATCAGCTGTTCTATAAATGGAAATGAATAATAGATCTCAAACAGACTTCCACCTCAAAAGCTTCCCCTGCCAATTGTTGGGTCTGTTCTCCGTCCTGCCTGTGAGTCGGGCTGTGCGGAGAGGCAGGGATGAGGCTCCTCAGTGCTCAGCATGAGGTCTGTGCAGGCCAGTCGGTCTGTCTTTCCTTCCTCCGAGCGCACACTCTCCGATATCTGGCATCTTCTACTCAGTGGCAGCAGGGACACTTTTGCAGGTGGTGAATGCGTTCTTGGGGCGTTGCCCTGCTTCTTACACCATTCTGCTCATTTACATTTTGCATAATCACGTCAGCAGCTGATGAAAGTCGCAGCCCTTCTTCCATAAGTATATGAATATGCAAAACATTTGCACAAAATTGCTGGGGATTCAAAGACCCCCACAACTCATTCATAAACCTCCGCATAAGACTTCTGGTTGCAGAGTGAGTACAGTTCCTGGAAGTAAATAACAGATGCTGTGTATACCTGTTTTAGCTCACTTTGGCTGACAGGCACATGTCAGCTTCAGGATGAATAAAATGTGTTCTTCCTCAACTCTCCACATTGATAAAGCCAACGATATATTTTCTATTCTAGTAAAATACACTTAGGGATCTCTGGGGTATACAGTGGGTATGAATAATGGCAGTTTATGGAGTCAGTTCTCCCTCCCTCTCTAATTTTCTCCTTCAGAATGAAGTTGCTGCAGGAACTCGGGCACTGGCATCCTGTTTCAATTTCTGAAATTCTAAGGTTCTGCCATTAGGCTGATCTCCATACGATTCTGATCGGATGCAAACATTTTGCAATTTATTTTTTCATTTATTTAAGTCAACAAGTAGTTATGAGCAACTGTTCCATTCCATTCTGACACTGAGTACCGGGGATAGAAGAGGACCCAGGAGAGAAATAGTTCTCATCTGGAAACTTGGCATTTGTAACGACCACTGGTTTGAGATTTGTAGGATCAGAAAATGACTTTTTTTATTGGCTTATCGACCAGTGGTCCATTCTAACTTTGCGAATGCAAGTCTTTAGCAGGAATTCTGTACTTTATCAAGACAGGTTGCAAGCATCCTTCTAATCCAGCCGTTGCACCAATCCTACATGAATCCATGCCTTGCGGTAAGAGCACCCTGATGATATGTGCTGATGGACTGGAAATAAACCACTTACTCCCCTGGTACTTTCATTTGACCCAACAACTCAGCATAATGGTCACTTTCTAAGATTTAATTCTGTATTGTCATCAGAACTGAGGGTGTGGGGAAAAAATAGAACTGGCTTAGACATCAGCAGAACTGGCTTTGAGGCTGTGCAATGATCTTACTTTATACCAGAGTCAATGTAATGAAAAGGCGACATGATGTGATAACTTGGGGAACCATTACTAGGTGTTCCCAGCCATGGCTCCAGGTATTTCACTGAAATCAGGAAATTTCTGGGTTTTGGTCCGACATGGAAGGTGCCCGGAAGCCATTTTTCCAATATTCACAACAAGAAAAAAGCTGAACAAACTGAAAGTTAACATCTCCTTTTAGCTCCACGACAGAATCGAGGTCACAGAGAAAACTGTTGCCCGGAAACTAGGAGGCAGATCGGAGGATTCGGAAAATTGCTGCCTAAAGGGAGGATGTGCCGGAAGCAGAGACCCCAGGTAGAGCCAGGATGGGCAGGGACTGGCTGGGGGGGTCAGTGTGGACCAGGTCGAGAGCCAAAACCTTCAGAGTTTCCCAGTCTTGGCCCTCCACTTCCATGAGTTTACCTGCTTCACAACAGGTTCTCACGGTGCTGAACGAAAAACAAAAAACAAAACAAAACAACAACAAAATGCCCTGGAGCTCAGGCAGGAGCAGTGGGAAAGCAATCATTTTTAAATCCACCCAGACTTTCTGTTCTCCTTAACACGGGCAGGTCTCATGAGAATCTGATTTACTGGGACCTAACCTACCAGGATTTGCCAAAGCAGAGATCATAAAAAGTGTGCTTTCAGACCTCAGTGGTATTAAACTGGAAATTAATCACAATGTATGGGTGGAAAAGCCCCAAATTTTGGGACATTAAAAAAAAGCCCACTTCTAAGTAACACGTGGATCAAAGAAGAAGTCTCAAGACAAGTTAGAAATATTTTAAAATAAAAATACAACCTATCAAAATGTGTGAGATACGTAGAGAACGCAGTGATTTGGGGGACATTTACAGTATTGAACACGTATGTTAGAAAAGAAAAAAGTCTAAAATCCATAATCTAAGCTTCCACCTTAGGAAACTAGAAAAAAGAAAATGAAATTTAATCTTAAGCAGATAGAAGAAAACAATATTAGAGCAGAAATCAATGAAATTGAAAACAGGAACACAGTAGAGGAAATTAACCTAACCAAAGCAGCTTCTTTGAAAAAAATCAATGCATCTGATAAAATTCCACCCACAGTAACAAAGAGAAAATAGAAAAAAACAAATTATTAAAGAAACTGAGTAAAAAATTAATAATCTTGTCGAACAGAATGAACTAGGCACAAGTATTTTCTTTGGTGAAGTCTACCAAACTATTACGGGAGAAATGGTACCCATTCCCCATAATCTATAGAGAAGCAGAAACGGAGGGAATGCTTCCTAACTTATTCTGAGCCAGTATTACATGAATACCAAAACCAAAGATGTTGCAAGAAAGGAAGACTATAGACCAGCATCTCTCATCAATGTGGATGTAGAAATAATACATCCCCATCAAAATAATAGTAAATTGAATCCAAAAGTGTTTATAGAGAAATGCACACCATGACCATGTGGGGCTTATTCGAGGAATGCAAGGCTGGTTTAACATTAGAAAAATCAATTACTTAATTTATTACATCAATAAATCAGAAGGAAAAATCATTATCAATAGCTGGAGAAGATATCTGACAAAATCAAATACCATTTAATGAAAAAAATAGTTCTCTGCAAACTAGGAATACAAAGAAACTCCTTAACTTCATAAAGAACATCTATAAACATGTTCAGCTGACATCTGAGCTAATGGTGAGAAACTACATGCTTTTTCCCTAAGATCAGAAACCAGTGAGGTGGTGTCCCCTCTGACCAGTCCTATTCAATATGATACTGGACAGTGTAGCAAATGCAATAAGACAAGAAAAGGAAATATAAATCATACAGATTGGGGAGGAAGAAAGAAAATGGTTTTGTTAGCACATAACTGAACATAAAATAAAAAAATAAGTAAAAATTTTAAATCTGTAAAACTTTTCTTACATAATAAAGCAACCAATTACATATAAAAATGAACAAAATACACAAAACCAAGGACCTAAAACATTTTCAACATGTTTATTTTTTAAATCTATTTCTGTTTGGACCAACTTCTATTTTCCTAAAAATCTGCAAAGGAGACATTTTAGGATATTTCTTTACAAATAATTGGAATGCTACCGAGGAGTATGTGTGTGTTCATACATGTAGGTTTAATTTTTTTCAGTAGAGGGGGCCTCCTGTTAGAATAGGTAAAATATTCAGGGCAAGATCCCTTCTGCAACCTCCAACATGTAGAAAGTAAAAGAGATCCGTGTAATATGGTAAAAATGTAATAAGCGTTATTTTAAGTTGCTTTTGATTGGATGTAACAGACTAATTTGAGTTTCTTTAAGCAAGATAAGAAAGCCTATTGCAGAATAGAACACACATGGTATAAACACCATTGTGGAAAGGCAGAGGAGGGTGGAGGTTCTACTGTCCCCTCCCTAGTGGTGTGTGTATACACACATGTGCATGCACATGTATGTGCATGCGTGTGTGGGTACGCACATTTATGTATGTGTACACTGTGTGTGTGCTGTCTGTAGATAAGAATCAACTGGTTACCATATGCTTACTGAGTGCAGAGGGCGCAGCTTGGCCTTTCCGTGTGGAAATAGGAGTGGGTGGTTGAGTTTCAAGACAGACGGAACAATTTATCCGAGTTAACTGTTTTTTTCCTTCCATTATACCTGGCTCAGCCAATTTATGGCATTATTCTAAACACCTAGGTCTGGTTGCTGAATGTAAAAATGGATTTCATTCTGAAAATTATAAAACCCACTTTTGCTGAGAATATGGTTTTCTACTGGCTGAGATTTATGATGATGCTGAAAAGCCGACATCAATTTATTTTGAGTTTTCAGCAAATTCTTCTCAGATTGCCAGGGAAACCCAAGTTTGAATGCACATGTGGAAATATTGAGATGAGGCTGTTGAGGTGCATTGGGTTTTTGGGAAACTGAAAATAGTAAATAGTTAATCGAGTGGAAAATAGGCTTGGCAACATTTTATTAGCTGGAGATAGAAGATAGACTGGACTCTGGAGTCATGCATAGGAGAGTTTATATTGTTCAAACTCCAATCCATGGCCAGTGACTGCTGTGGGTCAGTGATGAGTCTGGCCTGGGGCCTTGGAAGTTGTGGTGAGCTTGTAGCCTGTGACGGCCACTGTGGACACTGCATGGGCAGAGCCTCCTCCTTCTTGTGACCACCACCCATTCTCTGGAGTGAAAAAACTCGCGGTGGCTCCACCTTGAAGCACTATGTCACTTTTGCTGCCCTACTGGGGTGTCTGCTGGTTGTGAAGAGGTCTTACTCTGGTCAATAAAACAGAGATTTGTCTCCTGGGAAGCAGTTGAATCTCTCATGGCTGCAGGTAAATTTGGTTTATAAAATCTGCTGGAGTTTCCTTACGGAAAATAAAGCAGGAAATTACAAATAAAAAAATCCCTGTGCCACAAAAAGGTAAGAAGAAAGGAAACAGAAAAGTTTTCGATAAAACACATCAATAGTAACAATGATGACAACAATAGCCAACAATTGCACAGTGATTACAGTGTGCCAGGGAAGGTTCTAAGCATTTTAGACACAGGAATCACTTAATCACCAAATCCTGGGAGATTGGTACCAAGAGCACGTTCATTTGACGGTTAAAGCCCAGCCGTAGGGAGGGGCCGTGACCGGACCGGGAGAGCACAGCCAGTGACCGGCAAGAACGCCCGGCCGGGCTTTACGACGCTGCCCGCCTGTGCGTCTGGAGTTTGGCGTACGCTCACACGGTAGCACACTGATTAAAATGCCAATCTTCCTCCGCGAGCACGCCCATGCATTCGTGCAGTGCCATGCGATGCCGTCGTTCGTAGGAGCGAGAACTGGGAGTCGGACCTGAGATGAAGCCATCACTCCGGGTTTCCCCGCTGGGCGACTCGGGTGTGTTCTCTGTCTCTCTAGGAGTGTGGGTTCAGCAAAGGTCTCTTCGAGGGAATGAAGAGCAGTAGCTGAAGCTAAAAAGGCATTAAAAAAACTTGACAACTTTATTATATTGTTATTAATGGCGTTTTTTTGCTAGCTGAATACTTGTTCTTGGTTTTTCAGAGTTGGGGCCTCCAATCTGCTTTTCTGCCAAAGCAGTCCCCGAAATTCCTTTGTCCCTTTCCCTGCTGGACAATGAGTCAGTCACATTTTCAGGTGGCTGTCAGACCTCGGTATCTGCCACGCCTCTTCGGTTTCCCTAGTTACCCGCCTGAACTTTATTTATGACGCACAAGACCAGCGAGGCCCTCCATTCGCCACCGTGTTCGCTGATGCTGTGTCGATTTTCCTTAAACCTTGCCCACGTGGACTTCCTTGTCCCCTGTGCCTGGCTGCTCACGTGTGGGTGGGGGGCCCTGGGGGTTGGTGTGGCAAGAACAGGCCAACCTCAAGACAAACCTTTTGGAGGAAGCTCTGCTGCAGGCCACGACGTTTGGAGTTTAGTGCTGATTCCCCAGTTTGTTGGTCCTACTATGAGAATCAGACCCGATTTCTTTCTGGATATTTTAAATTGTAACCCGATCATGGGGAACAAACCAAACTTAACCAGAAGAAACACAGGCCTCTTTCTGCTTCATTATTTCTAATAATTGCTTTTTTATTTTCCAGTTAGAGAATGCCGTTTGATTCCCCGTTAGCTGCTTTTATCCGGTGTTTTGGCAACCCCACAGTGGGAATGGGGCTGCGGCCCGCAAGGAGGACAGGTCCGTCACCCCCTCACAGTGTCCAGGTTCCCCAAAGCGTTTCAGAGCTACGCTTCCGAACCACCACGGTCTGCTTCACGTTGGCACTCTTCCCACAGAATAGGTCTCACTACACTCAGTGTGGGAGGGGCAGGACAACTCCTTCAAAGCCTTTCCTGTCTCCCGTCTGCCGAGTCAGTCCCACACCGGATTCCCGCCATGGCCCACTCGTGCCGTGCCGTGCCGGCGCCGCGTTCCTCGTCCACGTGTGTCTTCCCGTCTCTGCGTGTCTGCCTCCCAGCTGCCGGCGCCTTGTTTTTCCTGCCGCAGGGAGGTGTTTCCAGAGGGAGGGCAGCGTTGCGCTTGGCTTTTTTCTTTTTTAGACTTGATGCCAGCACCGTGTGTAATAAAGAGTAGGGCTTTAAATCGCCTTTCAAAAAGTTGCTCGGAATAGAAGTAAACACGCACAGCGAACTGTCGTGTGGCCTGTGCCGTGTGGCTCTGTACGGTCCCTGCCTGTGGTTTTGGGCGGGATCGCCTGCGACAGGAAGCCTCCTCGCCCTACGATACAGAGGCGGCCGAGTCACCTCCGGAGAAGCCGGAGGCACCAGGGAACCGGGACCATGGCAGCTGGTTGAGGCGAGAGGAAACGCAGGAGCGAATATCCTGGCAAGAGTCATGATAATGGGGACACCCAAGACACTTCAGGAAGGAACATTAGTGGGAAAAACCAGGCTGAAATGTCCCATTTAGACATGTCCGATGCCAATCCTGTGTGCTAAATAATAAAGCTCATTTCTTTGTGGTCTGTGGTTTTGCTTTAAGGGCTTTATTTATTTATTTTTTTAGAGCGAGGAAGGGAAGGAGAAAGAGGAGAGGAACATCAGTGTGTGGTTGCCTCTCACGTGCCCCCTACTAGCGACCTGGCCTGCAATCCCGGCGTGTGCCCCGACTGGGAATCGAACTGGTGACCCTTTGGTTCAGAACCTGGCACTCAGTCCACTGAGCCACACCAGCCAGGGCTGAACTTGGTTTAAAAAACACTTTTTCGAGAACTAATTTTATGTTTGACATTATGCTTGTGACAGGAAGTACAGAAAAGGCTAAACTATTTTCTCGGTTCTCACGGAATTTATAATCTGGCGCAGGAGGCACTAAAATCAGAAAGACGAGCTGCGGCCCAGTGGGCGAAGCACTGGGAAGAGACAACACCCGCCCCCCGGGAGCACAGGCCGCGCTCGGTGCAGCCTGGAGGCAGCGCTCTGCTCAGCGCATCGCAGGGCAGAAACGCTAGCACGGGGACGAGAGTCGTCAGGTGACAGCGTTCCAAGAGACACCGCATGCTCCACACGAGGTAAATGGCCAAACAGAGAGACAGGGGCTTCTTGGTAGACCTCACGCTGCGTGGTTTTAGAGGGGAGAGTGGTGAGGGTGGTGACGCATTTTAGAACTGGCACCCCGGCCACCGTGTGGGGGCTGGAAACAAGAATAAACAGGGAGGTCCTTTCATTTACGAATACAGACTTCAGCGGGAGCCGGAATTAGATGCCTACCTACACCAAAAATGAAAGAGGTATTATTTTTTCACCTCACTTTATACTCGCGATGGCCCTGCAGGGGCATTTTTTATTACAGCAGATGAAAATCTTAAGCCACCAGCTTAGGCAGGTAAGAAACGTTACTTTATGTGTCCGGTACTTATCACTAGCATTGGAGGTGTAATCCCAGCGAGCCGGGCGGATTCCTGCAACGGCTCCCTCCCGGCCGCCGCCGCGGCTGGCAGCCAGCGTGCTGGACGACCGCAGAGCTGACGCTGGGTCGCCGGGGTCACGGGCTTTATCATCTCTCTTCTCAGCCGAAATCCTCCGAGGCATCCTGCTCTCTGTCCGAACCCGCGAGGTGATTTACACAGGTCACGTTCAATCCTTCGTGTCTAATGCCTGGACCTCAGCTTCAGAACCTTCAAAGCCAAATATTTGCCTATTTTACTTTTTGCTTCGCTGCTCATGTTATAAAAACATTTCCTTGAAGCTAGGGATGCCCCTGGGTCTCGCCGTTGTGTCGAGAAAGGTCAGAGCCTAACAAGCAGTGCTGCAGAAAAACATTTCGGTTGACATTCCAGAACTTCACTCGGGCACATTCTTGTGCTCGCATTTGCACACGAGGAGAGAAAGGTGACCACGTTATCTGTCAGGCAGGCAGGGTCATGGGACAGTGTGCCAGGACAGGTTTGGGGGAGACTTATTTTTAAATTTCACTTTAGAAAAATGTGGTTGGGGGAAAGGCATCCGACTTGAGTAAGAAGCTAATATTAATACAAAATCAGGTTGAAAAAATATGCAAACAAGGAATTCAACCACTTTAACTGCCCGTACAGGGTCAAACTTGAGGGGTGAAGAACTGTGTAAGTTCATCTTCATGGTGCTGCATTTACTTTGCCTGATTGGAACGAAGCTGTGGGCTCTTTTAAGCTGACTTCAGGTAACATTTGATTTGTTGGGGAAAGGCTTGAATTGCATCTGGGTATTTTTAAAACCATCATTTCTATGGCATTTCAGTGCACGTATATAAATCAAAACTAGAAATTAGTGACATACTGTTTACACGCATCTTAAAACGAAAGATATTCACGTTTCAGGAAAGCAATGCTGGATGGTTTCTTGATGTTGTGCACATTTAGGGAGACCATTATGGAGGCAATGATGGGGATCCCCGCAGTTGGGGGTTAGACCCAGGGTCCTATCACATGACCATAGCTCATTGAACATGCCATCGAGATACCTATCCTCAAGCCTCAGTTTTTAAACTCGCGTTGCACAGATCACCAAGTAGCGAGCGTGTAAGACGCGAAGTAATCTGCTGAGAACGTTTTCATTCTCCTGGACGACCATTTCTGTAATTATAGCTATTAAGTTACACTCATAAAAGGTGGGGGAATGTAACTAGCCTCCATTCACTTGCAAACCTGGTATCAGTGGTTAAAAATAACATCCAAAGGGAATAATTTAGGTGGATTCTGGGCTGTTTGCCGGTAAATTTATATGGCTGATGTCACCTCGAAGAGCCTTCCTTTCCCACACAAGTTGATTTGCATCGCCGTGTGTGAAATATACACTTACGGAACCCTCTCTTCACACGCGGCCCGTTGCACACCTTGGGGGACTAGAGTTGGCGTCGCGCGGGTCTTGCTGTTAAGAGGCATCCCGTCGAGTAGGAGCTATGCAAAGACCACAGCAAGTTGTACATTAGCCCGAGGCGAGCAGCGACTCGGTGATACTGACCCTGTCTTTAGTTTATACTGCGACCCCCAATTGTGTGTGTGCATGTGACTGGGCCACAAGGTGTCTGGATATCTGGTCAAAGATTATTCTAGGTCAGAGATTTTTAACTGGTGCGCAGCAAGCAGCTTTTTAAACGTGCAACACCTGACTGTTTGGTCAGGGGCAGTGACCTCTTTCCTCTTCGATTGTCTGGCTAAAAAATAATTGACACCAGCCAACACAATAGTTATCCAGTGTGAATCAATCAAAAGTATACCTATTTTTTTCTGTCAGATTAGCAAAAAATATATATTTTGGCGTGCTGGAGGTTAGTAATTAGTTTATGTGTGCCGTGAGATGAAAAGGTTGAAAATTGCTGTTCTTGGTGTTTCTGCGAGGGTGTTTTGGGATGACATGAACCCATGCAAATCACCAGCGTGAGTAAAACAGAGTCCCCTCCCTCATGTGGGCGGGCCCCACCCAATCAGGTGAAGGCCCCAACAGAGCCGAATAGCACGGCCTCCTGCCTGATCGCTGTCATCTCCCAGTCCATTTCCACTCTCGCCTGCTTTGGGAAACCTGACCTTCCCTCCTTGTGCTCTCATAGGACTCATCACCTTAAAGCTAATAGTCCTTCTCACCTCGACATTTCGCCTGGATGCTTACAAGTCCACCTCCTCCCCTCAACTGGGAGGAGGCTCAGAGTGGTATCTGCATGGGTGGACCTTTGACCCCCACCTGTGCCTGTCCTTGGGGAGACTGGTTGGTGACTGAAGGACAGCTCGAAGGGAGGACGTGATGAGTGTCATGACAGAGGCACGGGAATGAAGAGGCAGTTCAAGGCGGACCCCTAGTGACCTCTGAGTGTGGCACCTGTGGTTTGGCAGGTCCGGTGCCGAATGACAGCGACACAGTTGCGGCTTCAGAGCCCCACGTCTTGTGAAGCGTTACCACGAGAAACAAGAGGTTCATGCCCTTTGTTCTGTATGCAGTACATATGTGTAACCCACATATTTACTGTTGCTGCTCAAATTGAAAGATATAAAAGGCAGTATTAAAAAGAATGAGAAACTTGAAAAACTCTTAGCCAGTTGGCATGGAATTCTAATTGCTTAACTTCACTTTTACTGCCCTGGGCTCCAAGAAATCGGTAGCTCCGGGGCTCTGTCCGTGAAAACACTGGCCCTCTAAGAAACCATTGTGGGGAGCCTCGCCGCCACGCCGACCCAGCGCCCCCAGTTGGCCCCTGACTCGTTCCGCACTGTGCTGGCAGACGCACATGGCACTCGCTGCCCCGGCCGGTACCCGGCTGCCGCCCGTGTCTGGGTTGCTGCCCAAACCGGACTCCCCGGTATTTCTTGGAATCTTGGCATGCGGCCACCTCCTATGCTCTCTGTGGCCTCATTTCACCCAGGGAGCCTGTGGGAATGCACTGGTCCCTACGACGCAAAATCCCAGTCAAGACCAATGTGACCCTGCCTGTCCGTGTCCCCTGTCTTTGGTTCCAAATGTAATCTTATTCGTACAACCCGACAATCGCTGCAGAGCGAGCTCACAGATTTTGCTGAAAACCCGTGCGTGTTTCCAGGCTGGGTTTCACGTCCTTAAACGACCCAATTATTCCTAAAGAGACCAACATGTTGTCTTTAATTTTCCCACTAAAATTTTGTGCGCCACATCTATCACTCTTTGGAGAAAGCGAAAACGGCTCCGGGTTCCTTGACAGGGGTTGTCGTTAGTGCGCGTGTGTGAAGACGTCGCTCCCGGGCCTTCTTTAGCTCCCAGCTCTGCAAAGGCCCCGCCTCCGTGGGCGGCGGCGGAGAGTGCGGGTTCGCTCCCAGCGAGTGCTTTCGCCTGATGCGCCGCGTCATTCTCTAGTGTACTCTGAACGTAAGTTCTCGGTGCTGCGCGTGCCGAAGGGGAACAGCGAGTTCGCTGCCACCTCTCCTTTCACCCTTCGAAACACCCCTTTTTATTTGTTTTTAAACGACAAGGCAAGTCATGAGTAATTACCCCCAAATTACAAGTGAGAATGAGGGGCCCACGCCATGTCACCCAGAAGACAAGAGGCAGAACTGTCATTGACACAGTGACTCCCACACAGTGTCGCTCATAAAACACTCTCGGGTGATCTGCTCTCGCGGGAGATAGAACATCTGATTGAGCAAAAAACGGAATTCTTGACTTTAAGTATTTGTTGGTTGGAACCACTAAATATTCTTCCACCACAAATGTCTTAAAAAAAAAAAAACCAAATTGGAGGTTTGAAAATTCCTTTTAAACAGTTTAGAATATTTTATGTCCCTGATAAGATCTTCTTGCCAAAGATATTACTGGGGGGAGGGCTGGGCCATGTCCCAGGGGCGCTGCGCAGGAAGTTGAAGGCGACCTTGCTCGCAGGCAGGTAGATCTGCGGACAGGTGGGTGCTCCTGACCCAGAGGCCCTCCCTTCCCTTCCTGGAGAAGGCGGTTCCTCACCTGCAGGGCCCCCGGTGTCCAGACCCTGCATCAGGGTGAGTAAAAACGTGCCTTTTCCTGTAGGCCCACATCCCGTGGATGCCCTTCAGTCCCGTGGAGACCCCTCCCAAGGCCCACCAGCCTTTCCTGTGGACCCCCCACCAGGCGGGCCTCCTCTCCGGGAAGCTGTGCCCGACATCCCCAGCACGGTGACCACCCCTGGATGAATTCAGGCTGATGGTAGGAGGTGGCAGCCCCTGCAGAATCTGCTGGCGTGACCTGGCGAGGGCAGAGGCCCTGGGCAGAGGCGGCTCCCTCCCTGCTGCCCTGGTCTTCTCCAAAGCGTGGGGGCCGGACCTGACCGGACCTGGGCGCTGTGAGGGGGTCCTGCCTCCCTTCCTCCCTCGTGCAGACTTGACTCAAACCACGTGTCTCACCTACTCAGCGGTTAGCGCTGCGCAAACGGCAGAGCCGCCACCTACCTTCCCAGCGCGCTCGACAGCGCACACCTCCCTCCACCGGCGTTGCTGACTGCCGACGCCGTGCGAGTTTCTGCCGAGGAACAGCACCCCGCTCCCACTCAGGAATCCGGGAATGCAGGATTTTGTGTGGAAGGAAAACGTGACCCACAACAGTGCAGCCTCAGGGGCACAGCTAAGGTCCGGCCGGTCCCCGCCCTTCTCAGTAGGACGAGATGTCCCCAGTGAGAGGATGTTACAGCCCTACAGTCAGTTCTGGACTGTGGCAGAAAGCCCCCGGGGTCCCTGTTTCCGGAGGGTGTGAGCCTCGAGCTCACTGCTCTGCTCGCGAACACGGGGCGCCCAGAGAGGTTAATGGAATATTTTCTTTTAAAAATTGAGGTTGTAACTGCTGACCCCTCACAAGATTTGTTTTCTTACCCCAAACCACCGTGTCTTACAGATTTGCAGTCCTGGAAATAATAATTTCCAAAAAGGTATTAGCCATTGTTTTACATCAACTGTTTGCTTCGAGGGAACACGGAAGACAAGTTGCAGGGCAGGGTTTGCACTCGGCGGTGGGCGGCCCAGTCCCCCCAGCTTCGGAGTCCCTGGGGGATGAGCCGCGGCCTCCGTGGTTATCTCTCCCCCACTCAGGCTTTCGCCGCCCACAGGGCCGCGTTTCCGAACGCGTGTCTCGAGCCAAGTCGGTCCTGATCATGAGACTAGTGGGTCCGTGGGCAGGTTCCGCCCGGTCCCCTCATTTGGGAAACGCCCCTTCCAGCTGCGCGCAGCCCTGGCCTTCGCGTCTTCGGCGGCTCCTTCCCTGTTTCTCCAGCCTGGACGGGTGCCGGGCGGGTCCCCGACTTGCCGTGTACCTCCGCGTCCGGACCCTTGGGCGCGCCAGCGTCCTGTCTCCCCGCGTCGCGCACACGGCCTGTCGCGCTAGTCCAGGTCTTTATGTGCGCCCCCTCCCAGCACTCCTGTTCCGCTTCCTGTCAGCCTCTTCCCCACGGGGCCTGGTTTTCCTAAAATGCAGAAAAATTTATCTTATTCCTTGCCTAAAATCTCGCCATACCTCCCCCGTGGTATTTTTTCATTTACAAACGCTGGGTTTGTGTGTGCATGCGTGTGTGCGTGTGTGCGTGTGGCAAATTGCACATAGCATACAACTTACGGTCTCAACTCTTTTCTGGCGCGCAGTTCAGTCAGTAGTATGATGGACATTCACACCGTGCGACTCTCTCGGCCGCCCGTCTCCAGGACTCGTTCGAACCAGGAATGGGACCCTGAAACAGCACCTGCCGCGGCCGGGGTCCCCCTCTGTTGCGCGGGTGCCACGCTGTGTGATGACTGTTTAAAATGCCTGTGCCGTCCAGACTCTTTTTAAGCCATTTCCAGCTCCCGTGCTAAGCTGGTCGCATAACGGGAAAACGTGTTTTCTTAATTAAGTTATAGAACGCGACACGGTTTTTTCATCATCAGCTGCTGAAATCCCCAGTGGGGGAGGACTTCAAAGGCAAGAACGGCGACCATTTAACAGAGTTCCGTTGCCTATCTTGTTCGCGCACGCGCACACACACGCAGCCCAATGGAGGTGCTAAATAGAAGTTTAGTGAATCCAATGTGGGATCCCAGGGCTACTGTCTTCTCCTCTCCGGGCGTCTTTGGCACTGTGCGCCTTGTCCCTTGGTTTTTTCTTGTTCCCTGGATGCAGGGCCTATAGTGTCCCCTTGGTCACCGGCTGGAAGCGGCCCAGGGTTAGCTCTGGCAATCTGGGCTTCTTACCCATGAGTTCATCTGTTCGTTGCTCAGTGGTTAAAAAGCGCTGCCCTGTTAGAGGACAGCCGAGAGTCCCAGACGACCGGGGCTGCGGGCGCCTAGGTTTTCCCACTTAAAAAGGCTGAGAAATGGAGCACGAAGCTTGATGGGGGCCGCAGGGCAGCACCATCTCCCGCCCTCCGAACCCTGCATTGGCGGCCATCGCGAAGCTCGGCCTGCCCTGTGTTCAGCGAGCTGCAAAAGGACACCATCGAGGAGGGGACATCCCCGAGGCCACGGCGAGTATTCCATGCTGGGGACAAATGGCAGGGGACGTAAGAAAGCACGTAAGCGTGCATGACGATCTCACTTCACTGGCCGGTGTGACAAGCCCAGGGTGCTCTCCAGCCCCGCCCACGCGGACAGGTGGAGGGAGATGCGATAGGGAGTCTGCGGGACTGTGTTTTTCATGTACTTAACGTTGATGCACACACTGGCGGTTTTTTCTCACTCCTTGGGGATCACACTCCAGAAGACACACACGACAGATGTAGGCACCATGCCAGGGACTTGCGCTGATTCGGTACTCGTGACATCACAGGGGTGGAACCCAGCACGCCTCCGTGGTTCGATTTGGAGCAGGAGACAGCACAGGAAGAACTCTGAGATTGCACTGCCCTTACCGGCCAGCCTCGAGCATCCTGGTTGCCAGGAAACGCCCCTTAGCACTTAGGTAGAATGAGTAGCAAACCAAGGCAAGGAGCGGGAGGGAGACATGTCCCACCCACTGAGTCAGCCGCCCGGAGCCTGGTCCGGTAATGTTGCCAGGTGCTCCAACACCACAAGAAACACCGTGTTGGTACAGGAGAGGGGAAGGCCTTGAAACTCTACATAGCATTTCCACTCCCTGGGAAAAAAGCCTGGAAACTGCGCTTTCATCCCAAGGCCTGACATGCAGGAGTGGGTCCACAGTGTCCAAAGAAGCAGCCCATGAATAACTTTGGGTAGCCGCCCCAACTTTAATTCACTGTCACGTATCTGTTTTACAAAAGAGGAACAAAGGGAGTCGGAGCAAAATAAGGATTCGGGCTAACAGACGCCCACACTTACCTAAGTTGGGGTGGTCACGTCTCCCCAGGAAAGCTGGCACCGCTTTACCTGCCAATCAATATGTAACTCTTTTTACTCCCATCCCACCAGCTACGTAAGTCCTCAGAGCAAAGGGCTCATTCTCCCGGCGCTCTGGCCACCTGGGGGCTCTGCTACCCAGCCTCCAGCTGCCCTTCCTTTTGTCGCCCCGCTTTGCCCTGAACCTCTGCGTTTCACCCCCACCCCCCAACCTTAGCTTGGCCCGCTCTCTTCCGTGGGCGTGGAGCACTAATGAACTGATTGCATGCTAATGGATTTGCCGATCTGTCTGTAACTCTGTACGCGTGTCGGTAAGAAGAATCCGGTCTCTCCTGTTAACAGAGTGGGCTTTTTTCTTCTGTTCTCCACGTTTCCCCGACTTGGTGCTTCCCCTTCTTTGCTGCGTGGGGGGGTGGCTCTTTGGGTTTCCGGGAGACCACGTTCCGTCCCCTGTCTGAGGGACCTCTGCCTTAGCTTTTCACGCGGTGTGACGATTTTGACTCAAAAGCCCCCAAGTTAAAATCGCCCACATGTGGTACATTGTGACACTGGGAAGCTCTTTTTTTCAGCTGTCCCTTGTGGCACAACAATGTCACCCCCAGGGGATTGAAACGACTGCAATTATTATTACTTGTCACAATTCTATGAGTCGGCTAAACCCAGCCGAGCAGTTGGCTGGCGTTGCTCATCCTCCGTCACACACGGGAGGCTCCATGAGTCTGGGACTTCCCAAAAGGCTCCACTCATCTGCCTGGAAGCTGCCCGAGATCCCTTCCTCCCGCAGTCTCGACCGGCTTCCTTTGAGGATGGAGACCGGGGCCCCAGAGAGAAAAGGCGGAAGCTCCCAGGCCTAGTAAGAACAGACCTACGAGTGGCAGAGGATCGAGCTGGAAGGAAGTCCATCCCGATTTGAAGGGAAGGGGGAGCCGTGTGAACATACAGGCGGCAGTGCGGTGGGGGCTGTTGGAGGTCCTCTCTAAATACCCCCCGTTCAAATCAGAGACGCTTCCAGAACAGCTTTCCTTGGTCCTGCGGGCCCCCAGCCCCAGGGCGAGGGTCGGGAGGGAGGGTACCAGGGCTGGGCGTGCACGAAAACACCATCTAAAGCTCACACGAAAGGGAATTAGGACAGGAGTCGAGCCCACAGCCCCGTGGTGCACCCCATCCAATGAGCCTCTAGCTGGACGCTCCTCTTGAAAAAACACGGAGCACCAGCTGGAAATAATTTTCTGTGATTTTTTGGGAAGAGAATCTAGTTCCCCTTTAAAGAAATTGTCTATCCCAAACCAGCGGTTGTACTTTTACAAAGAAGACAGGAAGCGAACAGAGGGCGGGGATGTGTTCGGGTAAAGAGAAGGCGCTTATTCACCCCTGACCTGGCTGCTCCAGCCACCAGAGGTGCAGTCAGCGTGGGTCACTCAGCTTCTTCTGGCCTTCGTCCCACGTGGGACACCCAGGGATTTGACCTACATTCTATTGAACCTTCAGAAGCCAACCCTGTTTCAAGGTTCCGTCATGCCATCGTAGCTTGTCAACTGGACGCTGTTGTCGGAAGTCTTCATCCAGATGCGCGTGGCCTGGGGCCCCGACACGTGGAGGGTGACTGCCCGAGCATTTCTTGTTCCCCGAGAATGCTTCCCCATTACGTAGATGTGAATTTGGTGCACGCTCAGGCATCATAAGGAGCTGTCAATTCCGGCTTTTGAAAAACGAACAGAACCTGTAAGGAATTCGAGTCTGGGTAATGTGGTTTGGCACTGCACCTCGATGAATAACTCAGCTAATTTGCAGCGCCCTTATTTGTACATTATGAGAGCACATGCCTTGAAAGTATTTCTGTAACTTGGCCATATTGCCCATTAAATGCGTTCTGAAAATGGAATGCCACGTGTGAATGTAAGTCCACGTTTAAAGAGTACGTGAATCGCAATGGCGTGACCTGCGATCTTTGCCTCTCCGCAGGTTATTTTTATATGGTGGCGGCTAGGAAACAGCATCTCTCTTTCAGATGCTTTGAGAACAAAAGTTTCTCATTTTCAGCGTATGCCTTTCAAAAATAATACGTTTTTCGGTTGTGGAGTAAGGTTGTGATTTTTTGTTTCTTCCGTAATTATCTGTGCACTCATATTTAAGATGTTTCGGATCGGTGAAACAAGCCTCATTTAATCACTTACCCTGGGTGAGACGTTCTGTCACTCAGGGGTGAGCAAAGGGGAGGAGAGAAGGGGGCGGTTCATGAAGAAAGAGGAGCAGTTTTTAGTGCCGCCCCAGAGGACAGGGATTTGATTTCTGTTCATTGGTTTCTGCATCCCAGAATTAGTCGTACCTCTACAGAGAAAAGGACTGATAGGCAATCGTAGATTACGTAAAATACGTCATGCATCATTTATTAATTTGTGGGAATTGGCTCACGCAGTTTTGGCGGCTGAGCCGTTCCACCGCCGGCCATCCGCCGGACGGGGCCGAAGGAAGCTGCCTCCCACGTGGGACGTGTGTCTGCGCCTGTTACTCTGTGCAGACCTCTCCGTGCCCTCCCGGGGTCCGCCACCTTTGCCTGGGCGTGTCCTTTTGTCCATCCGTGTGACACCTCAGGGCAAGCACATGGTGGATTCGATTTGCGAGGGCGCTGAGGCTCAGGAAATCGGGGCTGTTCCCAAACGACAAGGGGAGCGGGGCCAGGACAGAGTTCCTTCGGCCCCTCTGTCCCTTGCCTTCCCTCACTCTGCTGAAGGGCCAGCTGGGGCGTCCTCCAAAGCAGGAACCACATTTCCATTTAAATGTAAATTGCAGGCGTAAGTAAAGATAATTTCCACACTGCCCTCTCTCTGGATTATCCACCCCATAGCTCCATTCAATTAACAAAAGTGATTTAGGGGTGACGGCCACGTGGAGAACGTAATGACGGGTGATTTTGATTTTGGTTATTTTCCTAAAATGTTAAAGACTTTGGAGACTTTGAATGGAAGTGAAAAAAATGCCCAACCAAAAATTATTGTAATTTTTTTTTTGAGAAATGATGCCATTAGCTCACCTAAATGCTCTATTTAAAAATAAGGGCTGAAAACAGAAAAAAAATCTGGGAAGGTGACCTTGAACTTGAACTTGGACTCGGTGTGATGATGCTCTTGCGGTAAAAATCTGATGGTGTATTAAGGTCCCCACCTATAGTGTCTCAAATGGCACCTTGCCTGGGGCAAGAGCTTGAGACAATAAGCATTGCTTTCTTATCCTTTCCGGCACTGTATAACACACACACACACGTGCTCATGCGTGCACACACGTGACACTCACGTGCGTGTATGCACGCAGGGCACTAAATATCCCACAGAACCACGTGCAAACAGAACCAAACTCAGGGTCATCCTGTTCCGATTATCACCAAGACGCCAGGGGCAGCCGCGGTCTCCCGGGTAAGCAAGGCGGAGATGGGGGGCGAGGCTTCATCACGCATGCGCGTCCGAATTGCGGAAGAGGATCGGCGGAGCAGCTGGGGGGTGAGTTGTGACTGTGGCTTTTAAGCTGAATGGACAGCAGTGTCCCCTCTGGGACTTGCGATGATGGAGACCGCTGGGACCGCCCCCCCCCCGGACTTTCTGACTTTAAGGCCTGGGTGGGGTGCAGAACTTGCAGGTCCAGCCAGCGTCTGAACGATGGCCTGGCAGACCCACGTGGAGGAGCACTGACTCGCGCGGCCACTGCCCACCCGTCCGGTGATTGTGGCTGCGCGGCCGGGGGCGGGCAGGACACACGGAGTCTCCTTGGAGGTTTGGCCATGATTCTGAGCAGCAAAGTCAGGTGCCCGGTGTCCTGAGGAGCTTGCTAAGCCCCAGGATGGCTGGGCAGGACGATGGGGTGGTGGAGACGGGGCAGTTCGACCAACGACAGAGAAGGAGCAAAAAAAAAAAAAAAAACCTGCCACCTGTTTCCCAGGGAAGTGAGATGGGCGCCCGTGGTTGGTGCGGTTCATGGGGATGATGGAGTCCCCTGAGGAGGGTGGCTCTCGTGCGCGTGGTGCCCTCCTGGGCTGTGCGTGGCGTGCGTGGGGCGGAGAGAGGTCGTCCCCAGCAGAGGCTGCAGAGATGTGCCAAACGGTCCCAGGACGGCACTCGCCAGGGGAGTGTTTTCTGTCTCCACCAGACTGCGCCTGCGCAGCTTGGCAGAGGCCCTCTCTCCCCTGCTGCTGCCTTGTGGGGAAGGGACCACACCCGGTGGCATCAGGGGTCGCAGCGAGAAGAGTGGAGAGTGAAGGGCAGTGTGTGGCGCAGTATTTTGTGAATGGAGCAAATGCGTTGTTGGAAGTAGTATCGCTAGGAGATTAAAGATTACGCTCCGCTGCTGACCGGGAAGGAACACACCAAGGGAATGAATACAGTTTTATGTTCGTGTGCAATTGATTTGACATTGTCAAGGGGTAGAAACACTACGAAGACCTCACCAATTGACCATTGATTCACATTTATCATGAACTCGATAAATCCCCAGCTAGCAGCCAATCTGGGTGCTAAGCGATCGCAATGGGCTTTGGCAAATCTTAGCAGAAGGGTAATACATTATAAGGTATTGAGTGGCTTAGACAGTTTCCAGGAGAGCTTCAGGTTCATGCTCGAAGACCATGCCGGAACCCAAAGTCTGCAATCACATCACAAACCTGGAATCATGACTATTTCACTCCCTGCTCTGCATGGCCGCAAATCCATTGCTGGCTCGACTGGGAGGCACCCCAAGTCCTGGGCCCTTCCTGGCAGATGTTGCTTCTAGAGTTACCTTAACCGCAGCTCCTGGGAGAGGGAGGCCGTCACTCCCGGGGGCAGTCTGTGTGATTTCTGCGACCTCGGATGACTGGATTTCTATTCCCAGCCAGGGTGGCGACGTGAGTGATGAACCCAGGTCACTTGTCTTTGCCTTGTGGAGGGGACTGTCTTGTGTTGTGAACTTCCAAAGCGAAGGTGACCCTTGCCTCCACCTGAGATTCATAAGCTGGGAAGCCCCCCCGCACCATTCTAGGGGTCCCAGGTCAGCGGCCAGAGAGAAGGCTAATGCCCTCCAGACCGTGGAGAGGACAGATGGGTCAATAGGCCAGGTCACTACTGCACCTGGAGAGTGGAGGTTGGGGCTGCTGGAGCGTGGCTTGCTCCTGAGGCTGGGGTGAGTCTCGGCTTCTGTCCCTCCCTGTGTTCTCTGCTAATCTTAGGAGCGAGAGCAGGGCTACGGTCTCCCTCTCCATGAACGCCCCCTTCTCTGAGTGCTCGTCTCCACGGTGGGGTCTGAGTGTGGGCCGCTCTGTCGGATCCGGGTGCAGGTTCTGCCATGGGACGGTAGGAATGCAGCTACTGTAGTCAGCAATGATTTCGTTTTCGGGGTGCTCCCTGGCTGTGCCTCAGACTCCCCCTGGTAAAACGAGCCTCCGCCGCCCGCTGTGCGGCGTGAGGGGCAGGTCTCCTCTCATTCGGGGGGACCTGCTGTGTGCAGACCTCTCCTGGCCCAGCAGCACTCGTACGGAAGAGCCGGTACGTGCCACGTGGAGGCCGATCGCACAGGGCTGCCCCCCGCGCAGGGCAGTGGTGACGGAACGAAGGGGAGGTGCAGCCCTGTGGGCTGTTTTATTTATTTGAAATTATTTCCATTGCTTGACGAACTCACTGGAAGGAACTTCGAGGCACCAACTCTGATCTCATTGGCAGGGTATGTCAGAGCCCAGGGTGACGAGGGACTTGGTGCCATTCCTCCGTCACTGGAAAAAGTAGAAGGTGCTCATTGCTCCTCTGTCCCCAGCACTCCTCCCCCAGGCCAGTCACACCGTTCACTCCAGAGGGAATGACACATTGTTTAGGTATCATGTGAGCCTCCTTTAGCACCTCCCTGCAAGACATTTAAAGTGTAGTAACATTTTCCCAAACCGCAATGAAATCATACTGTTCCCCTCTGGTGTTATTGCTTGCTTTCCCCCCAAAACAGTACAGACAGAGCTGCTTCCATGTCAGTGCCCAGTTCTACCGCCTGTCTCCATGCCTGAACCCCTTTCCTTGTGTGTTTCTAACACGATGCATCAACCGGCCCCCCAGGGGGGCACGGTGCCTCTCCAGCTCCGCCCCACGCCTTGGAAGCTCCTGGTGAGGCGCCATCACTCTAAGTGGGTGTCAGGGACTGGGGGTCCCATCTGCCCGCCACCCCCGCCCCCGTCAGAGGCTAGGCCTTGCAGCAGCCCGCGGAGGCTCCCTGAGCCTCTGTTCCCCTCTGGGTTCAGAAGGTGAGCACCCACAGGTATGTGGGAGGCTTCAGGTGCCATCATGTTCAGTCAGGAACCTTGAAACATAAAATGTGCGGTGTTACTACATCTCTGCTGATCACAGCGACTGTATTCAATAATAATTTCATTTTTCTTCCCAAACTCCTCACTTGACTGCGGGCGAGAGTGTGTGGAAAATAAACTGAGTGGCTTCCAAAGGCTGGAAGACGGTTAAAGCTGGCCTCGCCGGTGGGCGGGCAGGTTGCTAAGTGCCCTTGGCCATGAGAGGTTCTCGGGGCCCGCCCGCCTCTCCTGGGGCAGCACAGCCGGGGCCGGCAGCCGTGGGGCCGCCGGCTTTCCTTCCCGGTGAATCGATACCGAGAAAGTGATTTTTCAAAGGGCTCCGCTCATTTGCAGTCTATTTGCGTCCTGAGTGTTATTTCAGCTTCTCTCCCACGGAGCAAATATCACCAGAGGGAAGCCCGTATCTTTTCATATCTACACAGAAGAAAAGGACAGTTTAGTACCCTTAGTGAGGGATGGAAAGATTAAAGGGTTTGGGGAGTTTTTATGTTTTCTTCCCCCAAGAATTGAAGAAAAATAAAGGCAAAGGGCAGAGACGCCGGGATGCAGGGAAGAGTCTTTCTCGGTTCAGTATGAGCCCGGCGCGCCAGGGGGACGGAGACCCTCGGGACGGAGAGCCCTGTCTCTGCGGTGGCCATGCTGGCTGGTCCTGCACGGTCTCGACAGGTGTCTCAAGAGCAGGGATTTTAACGGCCCAATCCACAGGACACATTTCAGGTGAAAACCCCACAGGCAGCCTCCGTGTACCCGGGGAGAAGGAAAGCCAAGCTAATGCACCACCACTTGTAGGGTGCCTCCTACATCTGAGACTTTTTAGGTTGCAGACCTGACGACCAAGGTTTGCGTTTTCACGGAGAAGGAAGGAAGCCCAGGTCGATGGGCCTCTCCTGGGGAACTAGGCGAGGTTTGCATAGTGCTCCCTTTGCTTTCCACCACGATTCCAGGAGACGGGCATCGTTAGGAGCACTTTATGAGCAAGCAGGAGAGCCTGCGAGTGATCCGGCCACGCGCCCGACAGTGAAGGGCCAGGAAGTGGACAGCAGGTACCAAAGCGGTCATCCGTGAGCACGGAGCACATTGTCCTGCTCCCGGGGCCACCAGGAAGCCCCGGCGTTGGGAGGAAGGGCCACTGCCACCCACCCAGTGTCTGGACGTCGTGGTTTATCTTAAGATGGTAAGAAGATTTGATAAGATTTGTGGGATGGTCACTGGTGCTGGTTGACACAAGACTGAATCCTACTTGCACGCCACCAAGGCACCTGCCGGACTCCTGGAGAAGGGTGTGCATTCCCGAGTGTGACACTGGCTTCTTGGTGCACCATTGATCGCCAGAGTCTTGCTCTGAGCCAGGGCACTTCCTTTTTAAACAGCAGTGTAGCCGCCTCTCTAATAGTTTAGAATTTTAACATTAAACAGAACGGACATTGTTTGGAGGGCCAGGAGTTTTCACATAGAGTCACCAAAACCCTGCGCTTGCGTTCCATTTCTCGCCTTCGCACCAGCCGATTTTCAATCATTCCGATTTTCGAGGCCCGGCGGGGCGAGGTGAGTTCTCAGTGTCTCCAGCTGCGGTGAAGCGTGCCGAGGGTGCGGACTTAGTCTTCTCGGTCTCAAGTTCATCCGTAGCGTGCCCCTCGTCTTTCTCCGGTGGCGGGAAGGAATGCCGGCCTTTGTCTGTTCAAATCCTTTCATTGCTTTCAACAGGTTCGTTGAGACATAATTCACTCACCGTACGATTCCCCCACTGTGTACAATTCAGTGACTTTTAGTATATGCGCACCCATAAATCTCAGGCAGTCTTGGAATGTGTTCGTCACTCAAAAAAGCCCCGGAAGTTTTGTGTGTTTTTACATACATCTGAGAAAACTGAATACAGGGAATTTTCTCAAATTTGTATACAAGTTTCATTTTTTTAATCTTCTGAACGGATGGCTTGTGATTAAATTACAAGCGAGAGCACCGATTAGATGGCGGGCTGGAGCAGCCAATGGGTAGGTTCACGGCACGTGGCAGGGCGAAGTCGGCACCCTCCGTTCCACCCTCGTGCTCACCGGTGAGCCCTGAGGTTTCTTCTCTCCGCACCTGACTTCCCTCCGCACAGACGGACTTTCCGGTCCTGGAAGGGAGTCAGATGGGAGTCCAGGGACCGAATGTCCAGCGATGATGCCACAGCCATCATCCGGGCTCCCACTGTTCAGTGTTGTGAACCTCCAGGGGCACAGACCTGCTTTCTAAACCACCGTGTGTGTGTGAGATCATCAGGTGTCACCATGTTACAACAGGGGCCCCCCCAACTCAATGAGATAAACCGCTTTCCCCAGGGCCTCGTAGGCGGAGAGTAGTGAAGACGGAGTTGGGACCTGCCCAGGACCGCGTCGCCATGCCGTCCTGTAAGATGAGCCTTTGCAGATGTTGGCACCGACCAAGAGGCGGCGGGGCTGGCATTCTGCGGCGATTCACTGGTTCGCTGGTGGCCGTTGACAGGGACCCCGTGGGCGAGGGCTGGGAAAGAGAGCCACGCTCTTCCTCAGGCTCGCACTCCAGCTGCGTGCGCATGCCCAGAACGAGGCCTGCGCGGCGGTCCCATTGTTAAATTTCGGGGGGATGTTCATACCGGTTTCCACAGTGGCTGCACCGATCTGCGTTCCCGCCGACGGTGAGCGAGGGCTCCCCTTGCTCGCCCCCCTCCCCAGCTCTGGTTGTTTGTGGATTTATTGATGACGGCCACAGTGACAGGTGTGCGGGGGTATCTCACTGTGGTTTTAATTCGCATCTCTCCGATGATCAGTGACCCTGAATGTCTTTTCATATGTCTGTTGGTCAACGGCATGTCCTCTTTGGAGAAGTGTCTATCCATGTTCTTTGTCTGTTTTTTTTTTTAATTTAATTTGTTTTTTAGGTTTTAACTTGTATGAGTTCCTTGTATTTTTGGATATTAACCCCTTATTGGATGTATCATTTACAAATCACTTTTCCCATGAATTAGGTTGTCTTCTCGTTTTGTTGATAGTTTCTTGTGCTATACAGAACTTCTTAGTTTATTCATTGGAGTTTTAAGCAGCAATTTGAACAAATATATAGCAACGTTGAAAATGTGTATGATTTTATGTTAAATGAACAAGTAGATTTTATACAGCAAAACATTCAAATGAGTGCCTATTATTAAGGCAGAATTATAAATTCACCCAGAGAATTTTAAATCTTCTATATGTCATACATCCCTAAAGTAGTTAAGATAGTGGCTCTGACAATCATACTTATTGCAGAATTGTTTTATTTCTTTTTCGCTAATCAAGACACAAACTTGGTAAGTTAATATACTTCCTAATCTTGGACCAGTCATGGTCCTCTGTAAATAGGCAGATATTCAGAGAGTTTAAGAATATCTGCTATTTTTGATTTATCAGATGACCAGCAATTTCTTTCTTGAGTACCTTCCCACAGTGGGGAAGAACAATGACATAGGTCCACAAAGACCTTTGAGGAGAGAGGAATTTACCTAAATGTAGATGAATTCTGGTAAGTTCTTGGCTTGCCTTTGCAGCTTTGAGAGGACCTTTAAAAGTCCAGTCAAAGATCTCTTATAAACATTTCAGCTAGGCAAACTTCAAAAATGATTTATGTGATCAGTTTGCATTATTCCTACATTTATGTAAATCATCAGGCAAACTTTAATGAGATCGGATTTATTTTACAAACACGCCTGAACTTACTTTGATTGTCTTTGATCAAAAATTGAAGATGACCGTGTGCGCAGCCAAGGTGAAGGGTGACGTGTGTGTTTTTCTAACAGCTTTCTCACTGTGTTCTTAATGATGTGTGAATTTTACTGGCTTAAGCCCATAAATACAATCCTCGTATAATGGTAAGGTAATCAGAATTCAGTGAGTGACTGGTACTAGGCACTGTGTACCCTCTTGAAGTGTCGGAGGCTCAAGGAAACAGCACCAGGCGCTGACTGAGGAAAGGGTCGCCGTCCCTTCCCAACAAAACCGTTTGTTCAGCATCACAAATGTGGAGGGCATCAGCTGCCCTTGCAGTTGGGCCGTTTCCTGCTTGAATGAAAATGAGGATCGCCTTAGCACTCGTTCTGAGGGGCGCAATTCTCACCTTTTCACAAAGTGGTGGGATTCTTAATTTTGTGCTGGGCTCAGGGCCACACAAGGAGAAAGGCAAGATTCCCCAGCCTGCTTTGCATTCGACCAAGTTCAGACCTATCAGACAGGACAAAAGGAGAACGCACAGCTTCCGGGGCGCGTCCTTGAGTGACAGCCGCTCCCCTTCTTCATCCCTTTCTGTGTTCCAGACTTTGCACGTGGCCATACTGGTTTCTCTTCACATGTGACCCAAAAGAGGGCGTTATTCCAGGGCAGGCCCAGCAAACTTATCCTATAAAGGACCACAGAGGAGGTACGTTAGGCTTTGGAAACTAATGTAACTAATATAAGATCCTATACCAGCTGTACTTAATTTAAAAAAAAAAATAGCCGGACACTAGCGAGTGATGAGAGCAGATTTTATTGGTAATGTAATATTGTAATAGGGAGGAGACCCATGTGGATTGAACTCTATCTACGAAAAGGAGTTTTGGCTCTCATGTTGTCCTTGCAGTCATGTGCGATACCTTGGCCATCATGAAGGGAGAAGACCTATCCATCGCCTTCACAAGCTTCCCTGGGTCCCTTCGTTTTCTCTTTCTTCCCTTCGGTGGCAAGAACGTCTAATGTGACATGTACCCTTAAACGAAGTGTTCCGTGTACAATGCAGTGTCATCGACTGGGGCACAATGCTGTAGAGCAGGTCCCCAGACTGGACCCCTCCTGCACAACTGAAGCTCCGGGCCGGTGGGACAGCTCCCCTCTCCCTAACCCCTGACCCCTGACAGCCACTCTTCCATTCTCTGCTCCCGTGAGTTTGAATATTTTGGGTACATTTTATAAGTGGGATCGCGCGGCATTTGTCTTGCTGCCACCGGCTTATTGCATGGAGCCCGTTATTCTCCAGGTTCCTCCCTGTTGCCACAAAATGATGGGGCTTCTTTCTTTTTAAAGGATGAGTGCTGTTCAGCTATACACTCAGCGCACGTCTGGATGATTTCCGTAACTTCACTCCCGTGAGCAACGCTGCTGCTCCGTACGCGGGCGTGCAGGTATCTCCTGGAGATCCCGAACTCAGAGCTTCTACGTGTACTCGCAGAAGCAGGATTGTTGTGCCATCCCACTGTTCCAGTTTTACTTTTTGAGAGCCCTCCATGCTTTGCGCAGGGGCTGCCCTGTTACATCCTCACCAGCACTTGTCATGTTTGGCGGGGCTTTTTGGGTACTAGACACCCCACTGTGATGAGATGTTATCCGAATGTAGTTTTGATTTGCATTTCCCTGATGAATTGTGATGCTGACCATCTTTTCACGTGTCTGTTGGCCATTTGCATGTCTTCTTTGGGAAAAGGTTTGTTTAAGTCCTTTGTCCATTTTTGAAAACAGGTTATTTTTTTGGTTTGTTTTTACTATTATGAAACGAGTTGTAGGACTTACTTGCATATTTTGGATATTAATCCCTTATCAAATATATGGTCAAACAGTTAACTTTATACATCACTTATGCCTGGACCAAGGGTGCACAGATACATAGTATTCCTTGGTGTGTCCGTGAGGGTGTTTCTCAGTGAGATTGGCATTTGAGTTTGTGGACTCAGCCAAATGAACTGCCCACTCCAGTGTGGGTGGACCGCATTTCATTTATCGAGGGCATGAACAGAACCAAAAGGTGGTGGAAAGACAAATTTCTTGCCTACCAGCCTGCTGAGCCCGGACATGGGTCCTCTCCTGTCCTTGGACTTGGAGTAACACCAGTGGCCTTTGCATTAGGACTGAAAGGCCGCCACCATCTTTCCTGGGTCTCCAGCTCTCGGGCAGGAGATTGTGAGACTGAGACTCAGCCTCCGTAGGCGTGTGAGCCAATCCCTCTCCATCGATTCTCACGATAATATATATTCTGTTGGCCCTTGAACAGCACACATTGGAACTCATGGGGCTGCTCATATGTGCATTTTTTTCAGTAAACACTGTTAATGTATTTTTTCTTCCTTACAGTTTTCTTAAAAACAGTTTCTGTTCTCTAGCTTACTTTTTTGTAAGAGTACAACATGTAATACACATAACATACAAAACATGTGTTAATTAACTGCTTTTGTTATCGGTAAGGCTTCCCCCAGTCAACAGCGGGCCATTAGAAGTTTTTGGCGAGTCCAAAGTTTCGACTGCACGGGGGTCAGCGCCCCGAGCCTCCACGTTGGCCCCTTGTATACCCTGCTGGTTCTTTTTCTCTGGAGAACCCTGAACATTACATACAGTTTGCAAATATTTTCTCTCACTTCGTAGATTGCCTTTTCATTCTGTTCCTGGTTTCTTTTGCTGTTCAGAGCAATTTAGTTTGATTCAATACCACTTGTTTATGACACAGAGACAAATGGGACAGAATAGAGAAGCCAGAAATAAACCCACACAGATATGCTCGGCTCCTCTTCAAGAGAGGGGCCAAGGATACTGCACGGGGAAAACCAGTCTCTTCAACAAATGGTGTTGGGAAAACTCGATGTTCACATGCAAAACAATGAAATTGGACCCCTACCTTATGCCGTACAGAAAAATAATTTCAAAATCGGCAGGAAGATGTAAATGCAAGACCTAAAACTATGGAATTCTTAGAAGGAAACTTAGGGGGAACACTTGGCATCAGTCTTGGCAATCATTTCTTGGATAAGAAACAAAAAGCCCAAGCAACAAGTGCAAAAAATAGTTCAGTGGAGCTGCATCGAATCTGTCTTCAAAAAATGTTTTGCATTGTTTTATTCTCCATGGTTTCAGCACGAGGAGGAGGGGGCTGTGGGGGCTGCTGCCGAGCCCTCAGTTGGCACCTGTGTGGCTCGTGGGTGCCCTGATGCCACACCCACATGGTGACTTCCGCAGGAGTGCGTGGACAGCCCCGATCCCTCTTCCTGGGGACGTGAAAAGCGGGGAGAGAAATCAAACGGAGACACTGAGCGAGGAACCAACAGTTCTCTGCAGCTGCGGGTCTTCTGAGTCAGGTTCCTGATGTTCCGTTTTCTCTTTGCGCCGTATGTGCTATTACATGATGTTGATTTTTGGTGTCATTGTAATCTTATGCCTTGAATTGCTCTGAGTCTGTTTAAAGTGGTAGAAGTATGGACACATCAAGAAACAGAGAGTGATGCTGCGAGAGGAAGAGAGAGAGAGGACATTTGCCTTGGCAGGGCTTGTATTGTAGTCATTTCATATTTAAACCATAATATAGTCATTTTAGGACATGCATTTGAGGAAGCAATTTCAGGGCAAAGGAGAATGGAATAGAAAAAAGAGAAGAGAGGAAAACAATGAAACCTTAACATTTTTCTTGGTGGTGTAGCACTGAAAAGAAATGAAATGCATTGCTGGATTGGTTTCCTCGGTGTTTTATATTAAAACAGGAGAAGTGGAACCAAGATTATTATCGCTATTCCAATAACTGCAAGATTTTTATTGGTAAGGCTGACACTGTTTTGTCCTTAGTTTCACCTTTTATGTACATGCATGGGGACATTTCTTCCATTACATTTCAAATGTGTTTAAACAGCTGGGATTTTAAAAACATATTTCCACGAGCATATATTTTAAATGTGAAATTTATAACAGAGAAAGGTAAAAAAGGTCAAACGTTTCTCAAGTCATGGTGTTCTTTTCCTAGAGAGTTTGTCTATTTTCTGAAGAAATGATCAGACACAAAGCTGATTTTTAAAACCTAGAATGATGAAATGTATCCAATGTCTAAAAACCGGCATGAAGCGAGACTGTTCCAGTTACGAGGGTGAGGGGGCGGTGGATTCCGTGGCATTATCTGATACCATGAATCGGAAGGGGACTGGCAATAAAAACATATGCTCTACCCATCTTTCCTTTTTCTTCCACACCACTCATTTAAAATCTCTCAACGAGCTGCTTTTCCCAGAGTGTTTCTTTCACAAAACACTAAGCTCGAGAGCTCTCCTGGGAACAACGGACTCCGTCCGTGTTTGCACGTTGTGAATAGGGCTGGAAACTGTCTTCTTCTTCGGGCGTTTACGACACGTACCTGCACCGTACGTATGATTTGTACACAACCTACCGACATGATCTGCCTGCCTAGAGGTCACGGATTGGAGCCGATCAGTTTCAAAGCTGTACTCTCAAATAACGGTAGTTCCGGGCGCTCCCAACCCTGGTAAACACTGGCCCCTGGGTGTCTACTTTTCCGGTGTCTCTTCCAAACTTTAAAATAGAGTCGCTCCTGTGAGTGCCCATCGCTCCTTGTCTTCAAAGTGCTCAAGCTTCACCCCTCCATTGGCTCTGGTGGGTGAAGGCTCTCAGCTGCTTGCCCTCAGGGGCTCAGTAACCTGCTGGAGGAGACCGAGGATGTTGGACAGCAGGCTGTCTTCTCCAAGCTACAACCATCCTCTCGTTGGAAGATGTCAAGCTATGGTGATGAGGTGGTGAAGCCCTCTCCTCCTGGAGGAGAGCCTGATCAAACTGGTTGTAGAGAAAGGACTGTGCTTGAATTGTCTCATACTTCCATTTTGGGCTCTTTGTCATTATTGCTTTGCTCCTTTACTCTTGTAAAGTAGCATACTGCAGGCTACTCGACTTCATTTCTCCTGGGTTCCTGACCTCCCACGCCTCCTCCCAGACCCCGCGAGGTGACTTCGCCCCTGTGAGAGGGAGACGGGCAGCTTTTGAGGTTTGGGAAAGGAAATGCGAGATACACGTGAAATTACCATCCTTCTGACGGTGGCTGTCTTCTCCCCCAAGTAGAAAAGTAAAAAAAAAATTTACCTGTACGAACTGCAAATAGTAATTTCCACGTCAGATTTGTATATGTTAAAATTGATAACAATTATTCTGGTGATAGTTTTGGGGTTAACATGAGAAGCCTTTTAGTTCAATATTTAAAATTTTCATTGCTGCGATCAGACAAACATGAATTGGAACCTCATTTTTTTAAACTTCTAGCTGCATGTCACAGAGAGTTAGAATTGTTTACATGAGGCTCCTTATCTTAAACACCAACGACTGTCTTTTGAGGCCCAGAGCTGACTGACAGCGTGTTCGCGCGTTGCCCATCAGAGGTGGGGCCTAGGAGGCTTGGAGTCCGCACTGGTCAGTACTGCGCCATTGTTTGTTCACGCTTGTAGTGGCTATGGTGGTGAAATGGAGGCAATTGAGTGTGGGATTCTTGCCTGGATACTATCCTACAGCGGACAGCTCCCCCGTTATTTTGTGAGGTTTCCCCCGAAATGTTGGGATCAGAGGAGATCGGTGCGGTTTCTGTGGGTTTGCTGGACTGTCGGACGCGGCAGTTTTCTGTGTCAGCGGAAACGTGTGCTTGGTGGGGCCCGGAGAAAGGGAAGCATCACTCCAGCTTCAGGACCTTCCATTTTGTTGGAGAAAATAAAATTAGGATCAGTGTGTTCAATCAAGGATGAAACCGCCATTCATTTCCTGGCAAAAGAAATCGCACCTTATTTTTAGGCGTGTAAAATCAATTAAATAAACATGGCCCGTTCTTACGATATCAGGTATATCGTAGGCTTTCTCACAGAACAAACTTCTGTCAGCAAATGAGGATCGCTCAGCTGGATCAACGTCCTTTCCCCGTCGTTGGCGATCCGTAAGCAGCATCCCTGCGCCGTGGCAGGGCAAGGAGGGGGGATTTTCACTTTTGGGGGGCCGTTTCCGGGTCTCAGTCCCAGTTGACACAACCATGGGACAAAGCCAGCCAAGCAGAGACACCTGCAGCAGCGTTCCTCAGGTTCCACCCCAGAGTGACGTTACTGTCCTCATCACGCCTGCTCCTCCTCACCCTCCCTGGCGTATTCTGAGAAGCCACAGCAGCACAACACGCTTGAGGTCTGAGCACATTTTGCAGGAACACTGGAGCCCTGAAGCAGTCCACGGGATGTAATTCTCTGGACGATGAGGTCGAGTTGACACGTGGGTTGCTTGAAGAGGGGGAGAGGCGGGCTCCCCGGTCCCAGGGCACCTCGACCGCCCGACGCTCAGCATTAGGGGCCTTGATCCACGAAGACGCAGACGCAAAGCCCCAGGCCCTGCGGGGCTAGTTTCCGATGGCTCCTCCGTGCTGCTGCGCACGGGGTATTAGAAAGTGATTAACAACCCTCCGCGCTTTCATCTCGAGGTTGCTATTTCCTCTCCTCTTGGGGACACAGCCCGGGCAGCTGTGCCACTATTTCATGAAGCGGCGGTGCCGTATCTGGAGAGTAAATGCACGGGGAAGATGTCACAAGAGAAAGGAGGCAAATAACACAGCGATGCAAACCCTAAAACGTGAAGCAAACCTCTGCTTCTCAAAACTTCGTTACAAACGGCAGCGGCTGGTGAAGGTTCCATGCGTGTGCGCGCACACACACACACACACACACACGAGTCACGTTTTGTCTCGGGCACGCACACGCCTGTCTCTGCACACCTTGTGTCCCAGGCACCCCTGTGTGCGGTGTGGGGACGACGGGTTCAGAGAGCTGACGCCGCGCCGATGCCGGTGCGGCAGCCCCTCTCCCCAGCACTTGGGAGACGTGAGCGTCCCCAGATGGAGCGAGCGGTGGGCCCTGAGAGGGGGGTGTCCGGGTCTCAGGGGACATGACGGCATCTTTCTAACTTTTTAAAAATGTGGCTCTGCGAAGGCAACCCTGAAATAGTTGAACTGGTTTCATTTGGGAAAGGAATATTTAGAAGAGTCTGAAGTACGATTGTTATTTGCACCAACTTTAAAAAGAATTTAAGGTGATTTCACGAAGCTTTTGGAGACGGTTGACACCCACCTCCTCCAATCAATCTCTCTCTCCCCAGACGCCTGGACACGTGTGTGTGCTAATACTTACCACCGCCAGCATTGGAAAACCCTTTCGCTCAATTCTCCTGGCTTTCCCTGTTACATTTTATTGTCTCAGAAGGAGAACGCGGAGAACAGCAGCCCAGGAGATGGCGGGGTCAGAGGAGCCGGAAGCGGCCGATTCGAAGCTGTCTCCACGGCCTTTGCAGATGTTTAGATGGCTCCCCAGGCCCCCAGAGTCATGTTTGGAATCGAAGAGACATATTTCAGCGCCAGGGGCTTTGGTCTATTGTCATAGGACAGGGTAAAGAAACAGGTTAGGTAGTCCAACGAAAGTGTGTTTGCTTCTCTATTTTTTAAAAAATATTTATTCAGATCGCTTTACTTATAGATGGTTAGGGAAGAGAGACATAGCAAGGATTAAAAACATCCTTCCTGATATATAACCTTCTTTATTTTTGTTATTTTCATCAACATTTAATTTTGAAAAAAATTCAGACACACATAAATTTGCAGAGAGTAGTAAAATGACCATCTGTTCCCATGTAGGTTCAACAGCTGTGAACATTTTCAACAGTTTCTCTGTACGTGTGTGTCTATCAACCCATCTCTACCTTCTCTCAGCCCAAGGTTTCTAAGCCAAAGAAACAATTAAGTGCCACACATTGTATTGTGTTTGTGAATCTATTTCTCTAACTTCATTTGTTCCAGAGCAGCCCCCGGACTTTGTGAGCCCAAGGCATCGAATGTAAAGGGCATTGAATGTGTCAACCGATGACCCCCGGAGGTATCTGAGCACCCCTGGGCCCTTCCCGTGTCCCTCCACCTCTTGATTTCCTCTCACTGGGGGAGGCACTCTAAAAGTTCGATGAGATTTGATTCTCATTGTTCCCAGTAATACTTACAGGAAGGGCTGTGCACCTTACATCACACGTCGTTTAAAAACGGATGAGTCAAATCCTGGATTCTCCAGATGAGTGACGTAAGACTCAGAAAACATGTTACTGGCTTATCTGAAGTCACGCGCTTGGCCGTGACTTTCTAAAAATAGTGAAACGACCAGTCAGCATGAGCGCTTCCTTCTCCAGACGAGCGCCCAAGAAAAGCAGTCCGTGGGGCCACCGGTCCCCTCCAGTGGAGGTGCAGGCGCTACTCCGTCTTCCATGGCCAGTTCTGTCATCCCCCCACCCCCCCGCCTGGGACACCCAGCATTAGAAGGTCAAAGGCCATCTTAAACTTTCCCTGTCAGCTTCCCAGGTCGATAGCGCTTAGAGGTAGAGCAGGTTGAAAACGCTGGCCAGATCCAGCCTCCCGCATGCTGGGTAGCTGAACTCCCACCAACTCCTACGGCCACGTCGGTGATTCTTGCATCTCGTGCACACCTATCCCCACCCTCCAGAGGGCTTGTTAAAGCGCAGGTGCGGGGCCTATTCCCAGAGCCTCTGACTCAGCAGGTGTGGGAAGGGCCCCAGGAACTTACAGGCACACGTTCCGAAGTGAGGTGGAGGGCGCTGGCCCAGGGACACTGGGCTTCGAGACACTGGGCTAAAGATGACGCAGTCCTTGTCAGAATTCTGCAGAGCCATCCTGTAAGCCCATGTCATTTGTTAACACACCTTGAATAGAGCCAGAAATACAGGGAGCTTTGGAAACGGAGTTCTAAGACCTACACTTGAACTTCGGAATTTCCACTCCATATTTAACCGTTGGGCAACTCCCCACCTTGGTTCATGTCTCCATCTATTACATGGAAACGCTTCTACTAGGTCATCTCACAGTTCCACCAGGTGAGCCCGTAAAAGTGTTCCAAGCTCTAAACAGCTGAATTCTTTGACATGCCACTGAGGGACTGACTGACTTCCCGATCTCAGGGCCCTTTGGACGCAGGAGCTTGACCAGAGGGAAAAGGTGGGCCTGCTGTGGGGGAGGCACCTGGGTGGGACCTTTCCACGAGGGAGAGACTTAGCAGTTACTTCCCTGGGTCCCAGGAGAAGACTCAGGGATAATTAGTTAGTGTCAAAGGTGGGTTCAGGAAGAGGCAAGAACCAGTTTTACTCACCTCTCAATCTTGGTGACGTAACGTATCAGTTAAAACTTGGAAAAAGAAAGAAACAGAAGTCTACCACCGTTAGTTTAGACCGTGAGATAGAAACTTTTCAATACCCAAACTATTCCCTGGATGTAAAGTGAGCGCTACTAGAAAACGCACAGGTTCTAGTAAGCGACGCGGTGCGGGTGTGGCGGGTTCTTCTGGGAGGATGGGAGGCGCGGTGAGGGCGTGGCAGAGGACAGCTTCCCCGGTGGGCAGACCCCCGCGCTGGTCTCGGCGCCAGCCACGCAGGGCCCGGGAGGGGCAGGGCCCCTGTGAGCCTGGGTCTTGCCGGCTCAGAACCCCTCACGAGGATTCGCGCCTCGAAATGACCTCTTTGAGAGAGAGCGTAGCATTTGATTTTTATGTTTGTGTTCTACGATCTTAGAAGGAGGAGTGAAACTGCCTTTGGTAGAATTGATAATGTTTATTAAGTGGAATATATCAATCTAAGGGCGGATTACGTTTATAGATTTTGAAGCCACTGTGGTGTTCAGTAAACATTTGGGGTTATTTACAGCGTCCTCTTCACATGCAGTTGGCGTGTTATCATGATTGATGCTATTCGCTTTCTCACCGAGGGGCTTTTTGACTTTGCCCTGAACAGCTCTCTGCAGACTGAGTGGGCACGAAGTGCGGCCGCACGTGTTTCCTTTAACTCCAATATCGCCTGTGGTCTGGACGTGCCTTTGTGCACCTCGCTGGGACGGAGCGCTGGGGGAACAGCGCAGCCCCTAGGGGTCTCGGCAAGACTGCGGTTCTCAGAATGCGGCCCCTCCTGGGCCTTGACTGCCCGCCCACTCTTCTGTTTACTCAGCCCTGGGTGCGTGCTCCAGGCAGCCCCATCGGAATTCGTGACCAGGGGTTGCTTGCCTGCCCGCCCTGCCTTGCTGTCTAGCGTTTTGTCAAACAGACTAGATTCTGAAACGCAATCACGGCTAATGGCAGAGGTAAGAACTATGATGGTGAGAAGTGAGTGGGGCGAAAAAGACTTCACAAGAAAAATAAGGGACTGCTAACGCAAGATCAGACGCGCCTGGACTGTTAAATACGAGCATCAAAATGTCGATAAACCGAAGCAAGTTTTAGACAGAGACCCCCCTGTTTCCATCACTGGGCTCCTCCGACAGCTCACGTCAGCTGCCGGCGCATCAGCCTTTCAGACTTTCAAGGGCTTCGGAACCTCGGCGTTGGCGGCGAGCAACCGGCCTTCACCGTCAGCTGCCCTCTTTGGTTTGGGGTGTCCTGCAGGGACCCAGCAAGCATTTCCCTCCAGGAGAGGTGGCAGAGAAGACTCCATCGGCTGGGCAAGGAGACCTGCGCTCCGTCTTGCGTTCTGACCATCCTTGGAGGAGATGGGAAACAAAAGGAAACAAGGAGCTCATTCAAAGCGGAGGAGAAAGGGTGAGTGATGCAGGCATTTCCTCCGGGAATTCGTCACGCTGCGGGCAGCCTGCGGAGGGAGTTCCATTTACAGAAGGAGGCTTCTTGGCCCAGACACTGCGGCACATGGTGGGCGGGGGGGTGCGGCTAATGAAGACCCAAGAGGAAAACCTTGACTACGGGAGCACAGCGGACTCTCGTCTGATAAGGAGCCGAGCACCCAGAATGAAGGGCATGAAAAACCTCAGAGAGTAGGGATGACGTGCCAAGTTCTTAAAAACTTGGGATAATGGCATTTGGAATTTAGGGCAATTGACACTCCAAGGAGAGGTTCGGTTACGATTAATTGGAGGATTAAAAGTGCGATGTGTGGCATGTTTCAGAGGGTCCCATCAGCAGGGTCCTGGTGGCGGGCATGGAGCACGCTGAGGTTGGGGCACATGGAGGTGTGGGCGCAGCCAGGCGTGGCACGCAGAAGCCTCGCCCGCAGCCTCCGCGGCCGGGCTCCCACCCTGCTCCCCGCCCTGTTCCCTGAGCCAATGGCTCTGCAGAATGTTAGAATAAAGAACACCGTCTTACTCTGCAGGTGTTGGCCGCGGGTTCTGGGAGCCGTGACCGAGGGGTGTGTGTGGCGTGCGGGTTTCCTGTTTGGAACGGGAAGGAAGACGGTTCTCAGCGACTGCCTTGCCAGGCAGCATCTTGCCGTTCACCTGAGAGCATCTCTCTCAGTGACAGCTGCATGATCATGATCTTGACCTTTCACACTACTCCTTACTCAGCTGATTTTTCTTTATTTTTCAGACCCAGTCGTTTGGCCGGTGATGTCACTGATAACATTCTGGGGTGCTACTGCTTTATAATTAAGATGATTTCCGTCTGGCGAGACCCTTCGTGAAATCATCCAAGGAGCCGCCGTTGAGCACTCACCAGGTTCGGCACCGCTTCTTCCCGGTCAGCGGCACTTAGGCCTGCAGTTTGTGGGAGCTGCGGAGCTTTGGGGGGTACGTGCTGACCCCCGCACCCCAACTCCAGGCTGTGTCAACCAATGAGCAGCTCCACTTGGAAGGACTAAGGGGAAATGGTTTTATGAGCTAAGTTTCAATTAAAGTCTGTGTTAGCAACGTAATGAAACTCTGGAGAGACTTCCCCCACTGAATTATTTCCCAGGAATGCAGACCCAGGGGTTGGATTAACGGGTCAAATATTAATGACTTTCTCTTCGCTCTTGAAATGTATTCCCGTTATGTTTTCCAAAATTGAACCAATTTGCAATATTCTTGGGAAGGAATTAGTGTGATTCTGTTTCGTTTTTGATTAAATCCTAACATGTATTTAGATTTATGTTAATTTAATAGGTGTAAAATTGAATTTTATTATTCCTTAGATTTCTGTGCTTTTTAGTACAAAATGTTCTTGGACATTTTCCATATGTTTCTTTATTGTTTCTATTTTCTAATTTGTGATGGTTCTACTCATAATAATGACCCATCCATCTATTAGAGTGTTAACAGTTTTCTTACAATTTTAGGATCATTACCATTCCTGTGAAAAAGATACTTGCTAATTGCAAAAACAATGAATATGTATAAAGACGCATGAAGAAAAGGTGTGAGGCCGTCATTGTCCAGAGGCCTGGTATGAAGGGGACTAGGAACGCAGGTACATCCGCTCCCTCTCTCACAGTCGTCACCTAGGGAGGGTGGCTCCAAGCAGGGCAGAATGACTTAGTTGGCCTGCCTTCTAGGAGACTGCTCTCCAGTCTGTGGTGATAATTCATCTTATAGATTGGGTTGGCCACAAAGCTCATTCGTTTTTTCCTTCGTTCATTTAAGACGGCTCTAGTGGTGCTTAGCTGTCTTTAACCTCATTCGAAACAGTTTTGTTGGGTTGTAGCTGTCATATCAGCATGTGTTAAAAACAAAAACATCAAAGGTGGTGAATTTTTGCACGAGCATTTTAATGTTGGAGATGGAAGAAGTTAAGCAACATTTGTGGCATATTAGGTTTTATTTTTCCAAGAAAGGTAAGAATGCAGCTGAAATGGAAAAACATTTTGTGCAGTGTGTGGGGAAGGTTCTGCGACCGACTGAACGTGTCAGAAGTGCTTTGGGAAGTTTTGTGCTGGAGGTGTCTCACTGGGTGATGCTCCACGGTTGGGTGGACCAGTTGGAATTGATAGCGATCAAATGGAGACATTAATTGAGAAGAATCAATGTTCTACCATGGGGGATGTAACTGACATAGTCAAAATGTCCAAATCAATAAAGTTCTTGGTGAAAATGAAACATGTGTCTTTTATTTTATGGAAAAAAAAAGACTTAAATGGACTTTTTGGCCAACCCAATATTTTGCCGATGATTGTCCATTTTCTTTTCGCCTTATTTATACAAAGTTTACTTTTCTGTACAAAATCACCTTTTTTGCTATGAGATTTATCAGTGCCAGTAAAAATGGATGGGAAAGTGTGATTGTCTAAATTCTGCAGCATTTATCACCCATCTGCTCCGCAGGTGTCAGACCTGGGCATTTGAGGAAGGACCCGACCGGAAGGGGCATTGCCACCTCCAGGACGATGCTGTCCGATGTGGGGCGAGCCTACCATGTCCTCGCCTCCTTCCAAGTGTCTTTACGGGTCTGTCCTTCCAGCCTGAGCCCTCCAACAAAGACTAGCAGGGTGGCATCCTGGCTGAGCAGTGATGTGCGGATAGCACGAGGAGAGACACAGGTTTTGCTTCCACGAGTCACGGATAGTTTAAGGGTTGTTTATTATCACCATGTAGCTTCATCTGCGCTGTCTGGTGAAGTCACACGCCTTCTGGAAGACACTGCACCATCCCTGCCAAATATCTTTTTAAGTTACTTAGCATTTATGTCTTGGCTGGAAAGGGCTGCATTCTGTTTTCTTGTGGATAGTTGCTTATACAAAGGAAGCTGATTTCTTCTCCTCCTCCTCCTCTTCCTCTTTGCTCCATTATTATTATTGATTATTATTGTTATTTTCCAAACAAATAGCTGTGCTGTGAGTAGCACATGTCTGTTCTTCGTTTCTCCCATAGTGTCATTCTTGGGGGACCGCTGTTCTCTATCTGCCCAAGACTTCAAAAAGGGAGCCTTTGGTCCAGAACCCCATTTTGAGCAACAGCACTGTACCGGATAATTCAGCATTGATATTCCTAACTTCATCAGTGAACCTGTTAAGAAAAGGAATTCTTAATTTCACCCCCAACATTTTCCTTCTATGTCCTCTACCCTAAATCACGGGGATACCAGCACCCAGCCCTATACGCTCTGCCTCGGGAGTCTGGCTTTGACTCACCCTCTGCGTTCGGTTGGTGGGTGTCCCTTATTTTACCTTCCACAGCCTGGTCCGCACGTCACCTGCTGACATCCTCTGCACCGTGTCTGCATTGCTTCAATGGCTGCGACGGTCTCGGTAACCCTCCACCCTTCCCTTGCGTCGCTGCCCAAGGTGGTTTGGCTACAGTCCCGTTCCGTTACTTTTAATCCTGGTCCACGACTCCCCCGCCTTTCCAAGGTGCAGTCGCACTGTGTTTGGTATTGGTTGACAAGAGCGTGTTAGCTCTCTCTATCGTGGCATCACTCCTCATTTGACGGCGGTCCAGCACACTTACTTGAACAACAAAAACCGACAGAGCCGAGTAAACGTGCTCACGAGAATTCCATCCTCCGGGTGTCAGTCCCATCAGCGGGGATGTGTCATGGCGTGGGAACGAAATCGGGGTTCCTCGCGGCTGCCTGTGATGCACGGTGCCTTCCACGAGCCACTACACCAAGCCCTGGGCTGCAGGAATCGGGAACCTGGAAACTCTCACACCCCACCCTCGACGCCCACGGCTTCGCCAGCTGTATCTCGAGCAGAGCAGGTCCTCAAATAATGTCCTTTCATTCGAAGTTGTTTTGTTCGAATGTCGATGAGATGCCGAGGGAACTTAATTCTTGTTTCTGTTAGTTTACGGTAAATCGGTTGTATCGTCAATTGTTTTGCTCCCATTCACAGGACCTACGACAACGTGAAGTGAAGACTGACTGCACCATAAGCAGCCTCTCATTGTCCATATCCACACAGGTCCCGACAGCTGTCCCCCTCTGGGGGGAGGACAGCACGCTGGCAGCCGACTCGAGGGACCGGTCGCAGCAAACGGTACCCAAGGCCTTCCTTGACGTCACTAAGGTTTACTTACCCTGCCTGTTTCCAGCCACTCTGCGTTGCCAGCCAGCAATATTAACCCTGGCTTCCTCCTCTCCGTTCCGCCCGCGCCGTGCTGGGGATCATCCGGCCCAGGAAGCTCTGTGTGGGCGTGCCGATGGCGTAACTGGACAGCCTGTGCAAGCCGAAAGTGACATCGCTTCTTCGGTGTAAAAGGCAAAGCTGCACTCACCTGCTCCAGGTGCTGGCGTCCAAGTCAGAGACACTGGGGGACTGGAGGCTGGGGACCCCCGAACAAAGCGGCCGTGTCTCCTTGACACCATGCTTGACCGGGACTTACCGCTGTTTCTGAGTGAGGGCGTGGGCACTGGGCAGGGCGTTTGTCCCCTAACTTCATCAGCTGCTTTTCATTGGTTAGAAAGTTCGACAGCTGAAACTCAGACGACAGGCAGGTAAAATGAATTCTTCTCAGAGTTCTAAAGGTCTAATTAGATGGGTACTTGCAGATGTTGTTGGAATCCAAGAACCCTGCCCTTTCCTACTAAGAACATAAATCAGTTGTTTCAGAAACCTTGATGGGTGTCTGATAGATGATTGGCTATTCGCACTGGACAAGTATACACAATAGGAAAACAGATAAAGTTTTGTTAACTCACAACAAACTAATTCCTATGACCGTCTCTGAGTGTTTTCATACAAAGCCGTTTCGACACCTGGGTATGGATGTATTTCGGAAGTTGTTTGGATAACGAAATCACACGTTTGTAGAGCACCTTGCGGGTGGGCGGTGTTCACCAGGGACAGCACGATTTCCATCAAACTGGTCGGTGACTCAGTGGCCTTTAGATGACCAGTGCCTGGCCCTGAGGTTGTCTACTCGCTCCAATCTCCCTCCGACTGGCTTCCCCCTGGTTCAGCGTGTGGTTTGGTTAAGTCAATTCGTTTCCCATGAGCTTGCATTTAAGATTCTGACACTGCAATCACCAATGAAACCGTGGGTGCCGACACGCAACGTTGCGTCCCCACCGAGTCCCAGGTGTCCCACGTCCCGGCCCACGAGCGGCCCGCACAGGCAGGACCCGGCTCCGCTGGCCGTCACTCCCTCTGCGCTGGCCCCGCGCGGCCCCGCCGGGCTTCTTGGCCCCGTAACGCCGTCACCTGCCATTTCCTCTCCCTGAAACCCACCCGCCCTTCTTATCCTGCAACTGTCCTAGCCAAGGACCTGGCGTCCCCACTGCAGGCAAAGAGACGTGTCTGGCCTTTGTCCGCCCGTGGCCACCCTGCCGTCCTCCTCCACCCCTCGGCCAGCTCGACCTGCGCTGCGTTAGCAGAGCGTCCTGCCTGGAGACCCTGCTCGGGTGTGCCTGTGCCCGGAGACTCTTTGCCCCTTACGTTGTTTTACCTCTCGTCTCGCTGCGCCTGCCACCTAACAAGGCCGTTTAATTTTGGGTCGGTTTCCTGCATTACAAGGTGGTATCCTCGAGGACAATCGCTTTGTCATTCAAGGTCGACGCTGAATCCCAGGGCCTGTGTTGGCGCCTGGCTCTGGTGACGGTAGCTCTATGCACACTTGTTGGATCAGACCAGCGATCAAGCAATCCATCGACTGTACGGTTTTCCAGAGCGGCTGTGCCGTGTGGGGGTCAGGGCCTGGAGGCAGAGCGCCTTGAAGTGCCAGGGGAACTTCTGAGCATCTGCCTGGCCTTGGGCGTGCCGTTCACCCGGGACTCATCTGTTTGGTGAGGAGAGCGATAGTGTTTGTTCATCACGTAGTTGTGGATGTTAAAATAATTAACGTGGGGAAAGAGCTTAGAAAACCAGCAGGCTCTTTGGAAAGGAAGCCCATAGCAAATATTAGCTGTTACAGTTATTCTCACAGGGCTTTATGGTTCTCAGAATATTTCCCCTGTCGTGTTGCTGGGTCCCTGCAACACTTCTAGGCAGCAGAAAGGCACTTCACGAGGGAACGGAGCGGGGACAGGGGCTGGGCGTCACGTCCTCCTTGCACATGGCGCTCGGGCAGCGTGAGGCCACCTCCCCGAGTCCTCTAACCTCCAGTCTGGCTGTCTTGCCAGTAAAAACGTTCCTCAGAATGGTGTTTCTGTCCCTAGTGAACCTTCACGTCAGCGCACCCCTCCTGAACCAACGTCATCTTCTTTACGGCTGCCCTCAGGGGCCCGAATCAGTTAACCTTTCTGGATTTTAGTGCTCACGTTAAACCTTTTTTCTTATATATAGTGTCCCCACTAGTTTCAATAAGAATGAAGATGAGGAGGACGATGAGGATAATGACAACAAGATTTAGGCAGCATTTTATCACGCGCCCATACTGTTTGCTGTGCTTTACAAATTAGCCGTCCCTCAAGACAGCCCTGCAAGGGAGGTACGATGCTAATCCCGATTTCATAGGTGAGCAACTTGGGGCACGGAGAGCTGAGCAGGGTGCCTGCCCGTTCCCACTCCAAGAGACGCAGCGACTGTGGTTTCCTGCCCAGCCCACCCTCTCAGGAGAGAGCCAGGCACGCGCCGGTTCCCCTGACCCCCTTCCCTTCAAAGGGACCCTCCTCGGAGCTCTCTATCTGGAAGATCCTGTCCGTGCTGTTGCCGTTCTGAGAACCTCATCTCTGCTGGGATGTCAGCGGGTGCGGTGAGTATTATCATCTGTCCAGAAAGTGATTTTTTTTTTAAATCAGGAAGGCAGCTGGGGTGAGTTTTTTGGCCTGAAGAGTCTGGGTCTCTATCCAAAGATGAACATTTATCTGGCTTGTGTCTTCAAGCCGCCTTTCACATAAAAAAAAAGAAAAGTCAAGATAAATCAAAAGGGGGATATAACTTAAGAATTGACTTACTACAAGAAAGACTTGATTCAAGCATCCCAACGAGACTAATATGATTCAAGATTATGAAGTCTGCCTTGCACCAAAGCACCTCAACTTTCCCGTCCGCTGTGGGACAGCGCCGAATAACAATAGTTTCCTGACTAAATGGTCCAACACACATCAGCCCAAATAACCACCACTCTAGAGACGAGCCACCTTCTGTGAAAATGTAAAGTTTGACCTTTCTTTTTCCCACATTTCAAATGCAGGAACCTTTTGAACTTAAAGGAAAGAAACTTGAAATGTTCAAGAGGTTTCGGCTGAATGAATAACCTTGAACTGCAAGTTCAGATGTATTGATTTATTCTGCCCTTTCGTTTCAAATGAGTTCAGGCTCCTGGCTCCCTTTGAGGCGCCCCCCCCCACCCGGGACGGTGCCGTCTTTTTTCTTCTGATGGTCTTGGCCCCACCTCTCCTCTGGTGAACCCTCCAGTCCGTCTCACCAGCAGGCTCAAGACATTGACCCCGAAGTGCTTTCCACCCCCGTGCCAGGGTTGGGTTGCCCTGCCCGGGGGGGCATACAGGCTGAATGCACCCCTGGAGTCTGAGTCCGTGGATAGGCGTGAGGTGGTCAGAGCGCGGGGTAAGAACAGTGTCGGGCTCCTGTGGCATCCACACATCACGGGCAAGGGAGAGGCCAAGCCCTTCCCAGACCACTTTGAGCTGGGAGTGTGAGATGAAAAACCGAACCAGCCTCCTGGGACGATGGGACAGCTATGGCCGGAGTAGCCAGGCACCAGGAGGGAAAAGTTTCCTCTCTCTCATTACCTTAGGGGACTCTTGGTAGAGAAGCTACCTGTTTCTAGCAGAAAAACTGAGTCATGAGAGAGACTAGCAAAGGGCTTGGAAGGGTTTAGAATTAAGCCAGCTGGTGGGGATTTAGGTGAAATAATCCCTGGGCTCCACCTGGACTCTCTACCTGGCTTTCTCGCCAAGCTGTGGTCTGGGATAGGGACCCATCATGAGGCTCTGCTCTCGCCACTGCCTGGAGAGAGGCCTGTTTCCTGGCCCCTGGGCTGAGCTCCAGACCCGGTGGGAGCGGGAATACCAGGGGACGGGCAAGGCCAGTGCCAGAAACAGGTTTACAGGGTGTGTCTTCGCAGCTCAGAGGCTGAGGAAGGCCTGCAACTTGGGGAACTTGGGCGCCTAGACCTTGTCTCCTGGGGCACTGTGGCTGGCTCTTGAATGTGACGTGGGGCCTCCTTAGTCTGATGGAATGACTCAGTTCTACCACCGCACTTCTGCAGGCTTGCCCACGGGAGCTTGGGGGTGGGTTTTGTGCGTGGGATGTTGTGCGTATGTGAATGTCGTTCATGCTGTGTGTGGGTGGGTGGGTGGGGGGTATATCCATACCTGCAGGAGGCCTGGAAGGAGGTTGGATTAGGCACACAGTCAAGGTGAAGGTGAGGTGAACGCAATGAGCAACATCCGTGGCGATCGTGACTGGAAACTCAGAGGCCAAGCACCATGCTAGCATTTTAATATGGACAATGCACCCGGCCACTGAGGTGGTAGCTGTCTCTTGATGGAGCCTCTTGATGGAGGACCTAGAAACTCAGAGCAGTGGAGCTACGAGGTCAAGGTGATACAGGGACAGCAGGACCGGCCCCTTAGCGAAGTCTACTGGATGCTGAGGGCAGCACCCTCTGATGATGGTGGACTGCCCAGGCTCAGCTGAGCGTGTCTCAGTGGTCAGCGTAGAACCCCAGGGTAGCCGGCCATCCGGCGTGGTGACTGCGGCTGCGCCTTCCTGCAAGGCTGACTCCTGAGCTTGTCCCCGCTGAGGGCCGTCTTGGCAGCGCCCCATCTGGGATAGTTCAGCCTTCAGGTACCACAGTAATAAGATTATTTATTCCCGTATTTGATAAATACTTAGTATTTGCTATCCGTCTCATTGTGGGAGAGGTAACACAAAATCATTATTATATTTAATTCTCAAATTTATAAGGAAGTTCATGCTATTCCTTGATTGTTTTTTTTTAAATGCATTCCAGAGAAGTTAATAAATTTCCCTTCAATATTATGTTGCAGGGCTAGGCTTAAAATCCGTGGTTTTCTGTTTTCTCCCCACTACCCTACTTTTCTTCAGTGGTAGGCATAATAGTGCCAAATCAAAGGAAAAGAAGAAAATAATTCAGAAAAACAACAGCATCTTTCAAAGCCCGATTTATGTTTCATTCATAGAGTAACAGCCTCAGAAGAAGAAATAGCTGCAATAAATTAAATCTGACCATAGCTTCTAGAAACCAGGCACATTATAATGATATTAATGCACTAATAACACTAGAAAATAGGGGGACATTTTTGCATAAGATAAATAGCATCTTGAAGTCCTAGATGGAAATAAATATGCATTGTGTTCGATATTCAGAAGACAGATATAAGCGCGCTCCCCCGTGTTGAAAGGAGCAGATAATTAGAAGTTCTTCCTTGAAACGCAGTGATTTTTCCCTTTTGTCCCAGTGCCGCCGCAGCTGTGCCCACATCGCCGAGCGTCCCATCTGTCATTGCTCCTCCCAGCAGTTTGTGGGCAGGACCCTGCGTGCGCTTCTCTTGCATCCTGACAGAGGCGTGGCTGCCTTTCTGGGGCCCAGAGCTCGCCGGTGCCCCCACAGCCAGGTGTCTGTCTTCTGCTCTTTCGTCTGCATGGGTCTTCGCTGAGCTCTGCCCTGCGTGGCGGAACGCCCAGCCTAGCTAGCCTGCTGGTGGATAAATCCCCAGGAACCAATGCTGGGACGCACGCGCTCTTTCTCCCCAGACTGAAAGTGGAGGTAGGGGTTGCTACCGGGCACCGTGATGCTGGAGGGCTGATGACCAGAGATGCTGAAGATGTAAGAACGGTCAGAGGCGAAAGAAGGGAGATCCGAGGGCCCCCATGGAAGAGGCAAAGCACCTGACTCGTTACGAAGTTCAAGTTTTCCGCACCAGCTGGTGCTTTGGTCCAAGGGCGTCTCCCTTTTGCGGGGTGCCTCCTTTCCTGGGGGGTAATTCAGAGTTCGCAAAGCGGCGACAGGTGCGGGGCTGTCTCGGTAGGTGAGTGTGTAACGTTGCAGCCTTCCGCCTCAGGTGGTGGTTAGACAGAGACAGACACAGCAGGTGAAGACGGGAACCGGACAATGGAAACTGTTTGAATTTTGAAATGGCCAACCTTGCAGATGTTCGCAGTTACTGAATAATTTTCAACCAATGGGAACGATCCTAATGACAAACTCTGCTGTTATCTTTGTCCCAGTATACATTTTTTTAACTTTCCAAAAGCAACACATTGGTAGAAATTGCAAATACATGACATGTTTGGACATAATTCCCCAGGGAAAGTCCATTCTCTGGCGACTCGGATTCTAATGGGGAAAAAGAGAATTTGGCGCGTATGGTGGTCCCATTTCTCCAGTTCCCCACTGGAAGGTTCCTGTGCCTGAAATCCCTGTCTGACGCGCCTCCGTGTTCTCATGGTGCTTTGCACACGGAGGTGCTTAGCAAGTAGGGATAGGGTGATGGGTGCTTCCCGCCCCCTGGAAGGTCCAAACAAATGCCAAGGTGATGAGCGCGATCCACGAAGTATCCAAAGAGCCGCACGACTTCAGGAAAGATAAAACAGAAATAGTCCCTTTTTTTTTGGTCTACTCTTTGTTGTATTTTTCATTACCATTTATTCCCCGTACACTCCTCTCCCTCCCCAGCAATCACCACCCTGTTGTCCATGTCCGTGAGTCCTTTTTCCTCATTAAAAAACTTTGTTTTTGAAACGCAGAAATACGAGGTGACAGGATTTATCATCTCTGTTTTGTGTCAAAGCCATGTTGTGCATCCTGGAGTAACATTTGTAAAACGGACACCTTGGCTGCTAGCTGACTTAAATATCTGTACCTTGGATCAAGCCACAGGGAGGGGCTGACCCAGCAACCTCTCCTCCTGGTCAGCGTTCACCGGGGAGAGCTGACCCAGACGGGCATGTGTATTTATGCCTCATCGATTCGACTCTGAGACACGGTGGGGTTGTAACATTATATAAAGAAAAGACAAAAAACGTCTGCAGGTAGATTAGAGAGATGGAAAGTTTTGGGAAATAGAAAATTGTCCGCTAGGCAGTCAGAACATTTGGCCCTACTGCTTCGGGGAGCAGGGGGATTTTGCCCAGAGGGATGACGGAGTGTGTGCATCAGGACAGCGTCCGCTGTGGTCCACTGTGAGGGAGGAACGCCTGAGGGAAGCACTCTACCTCGTAGGGGCCGTTGGAGTCAGGTGCAGCATGTTTACGGGGCCCCATGAGCTTCAGAGGATGGCAGGAACCCCACTTGGTTTCAGCCGATATGCCGAGGGGTCCGTGGTGCAGCCCAGCCCTCAATCTGGTCCCCAGGCCCCACATTCTATCAGGACAGTGAGACTTGGCACAGAGAGTGGATGGGCAACTGTTTTCCAGGAGGGAAGGTGGCGAGGCCCACAGGACATTCCCAACTAGGGTGGCCAGTGAAAGGGGAGGCATGGTCCAGCATCGAAGGAGCACGTTCCAAGGTCTGATCAAAGCAGGGACGGATCTACTGAAAACCAAATCCCAGCTGGTTGATGTGATCCTATTAATAAAAACAAAACAGTGGCTTCTGTTGCAAGCTGGATCAGAAGACTACCATGAGGAAAGCTACAGAAACAGGATTCCTCTGCATAAAAGGTGGTAGCTGTTGGCAGAGTTTGGGACCAAGGATGGGGGCCAAGACGAACTCCTCTGCGAGATGCAGTTTAGGAGATGTGAGGAGGAAGAGGAGAGGTGGAGGATGGGGAAGAGGAATGGCCAGACTGAGGCCAGGGGGCCAGGGGACCATTGTCCTGAATTCAAAGGGGGGATATGTAAGAACGAGGAGAATAATTATCAACTTCAAATACTACATGAACGTCAGGGAAGATGAAAAACTGAGAGACAGCCAAGGTGTTTTGGAACTAGGACTTTGTAGATGATCTGAGTTTAAAGACCTGTATTCTATTGTTTCTGCCTTCCTCCTCTCCCCCAACAGCCCTGCACACACGTTCAGTCTTTCGTTGCACAGTGCCTTCCGTATTTCCAAACACAGTGCACGATCAATTTGCTTGTGATGCTACTCGGGTCGGTTCCCTCTGGAACACGGGAGCCCGTGGACGCCCTGGTTAGCCTTCCTTCCCCACGTTCAGCTGCCACCAGCCACTCGCGTGATGTTGTGGCAGTGCTGGTGGTGCCCATTTCAAGCAGTCGATCGGAAATCTCTTTCTGTGTGATAATTCACCTACTCACTTCATCCTCAGCTCCTCTAGCCTGGCTGGTGTCGGAAAATCCCGAGCTCAGGGATTCGCTCCGTTTCAAAAGTTACCGTGCAAGGTGTTTGCTAGTTCTGAGGTTCTTCAGGAAAGGAGCTGTGCGAGAAAGCTTGGAGACCGAGCAGAGGAAGGGAATGCACCTTGGGGAAAGGTTCCTGAGAGGTTGCAGGTGCTGAGATGAGGAACACCTGTGTGTGCGCAGGTACAGGTAAGCAAGGAGAGAAGGTGGGCCATTTTTGAGATGGAAGGGAACAAGGTATGCATGAGAGTGATGGTGTGTGTGTGTGTGTGTGTGTGTGTGTGTGTGTGTGTGTGTGTGTGTGTGTGTGTGTGTTGGGGGAGGCGAGAAGAAATGAACGTCTGATACAGAAATGCATAAATTACAACAAAAGCACCTCCTCCGGGTGGACCAACCGCCAAAGGACTCTCTCCCCGATCAGGCAAACTGCACAAATGCTGGGGGCCTGAGACTCAGCCCCAGGCTTCAGCCCCCGAGCGGCCCCTTGGCCATGGACCTGCGGGCACAGGCCGCCCACCTGTATGCAGAAGCCCTGCTCCATAGCCCTTTTTTATATTTGAGACGAACACTGTGGATCAGCTACTCAGAGTGAAGAAGAGAGTGATAGGAGGACATTAGAGGGGTTGTGTGTGGTTTAAACAGCCCCTGGGTCCAACAGGGAAAGGGACTTCGCTGGGGAGACGCACATGACAGGATGGCCACTTCCGAGTCCGGAAGGAAGGGGGTCTCGCGGCCACGTGTGAGTCTGTCTCCCTGCGGCCAGGCAGCTGAGAGAGAGGTCGGGCGAACAGCTGGTGATGAATCCACGCACGCGAAGGCATCCTCGAGGGGGGCCTGGTGGAGGAGGCAGGAGTGTTGGCAAGAGGGTGGTTCACAGGAGGAACTGTGAGAGGTACAGGCGGGTGCCACACAGGGAGGGCCGAGGGTTGGCTGCTGTGCGAACGTGGAAGGGTCCGGCTGAGACGCGGTGGACCCGGAGCAGACGCTGGAAGTAAGAGACCAGCGCGCTGGCCGTTCGGAGTTTGTGAACGAGAACGGCCTGGGCTTTGGGGTTCCAGGCGGGGGTCGAGTTAAGGGCCGTGACCACGGGCACCCGCTGTGTCCTGAGTCTGAGGACCACGGCAGGCCGCAGAGGCTCTCCGGGATCCACCCACGGTCACAGCACTCGGGTGGCCGATTGGCATGGACGCGATCACCTTCCATCGCGACTGCAGGAGGTGAAATAGAGAGGGGCCGAATGGGGGTGCGTGGGCGACGGGTGGGGGTCTGGACGCATGTCCTCGTGTTGTGGATCTCAGCGCGGGGGGAGGGGGTCCGAGGGAGAAGTGCAGGCGCATTCTCACACCTCCGAGGTGGTTTATAAGCTCCAAGAAAGGGAGCAAGTGCTGCTGCGGCTCCAGCAACCGGCTTACTCAGGGGAAGGGGGGGCCTGGGCAACCGAGGGGGCGGGGCGAGCCCTCCTGAGGGCCCGGGGCACAGCGCCTTCCCTGAGAGCCAAGTCCCCCGGGGCACGTTCGTCTTGGAGGGAATTCCACTTCTCCGCCTTCCCAGTGCATGAGGAGCCGAGGTGATTTCTATTTAAAACGCAGCTTTCTTCCCCTCGACTGAGAACATTCTCCCAGACTTCCAGGGCAGCACTTGCAGCCCTCCGGGTTTCCAGTTATTTCTAAGTGTGAGGTTGTTTCAAAGACGACGGTGTCCGCAGTACCAGGTGTCTGCCAGGAGCCGGGACATTCGGCTCAGGGCCTGGGGTTTACTCAGGGCTCACACACAGCACTGGGCCCAGCCGCCTGGGTCCTCCAGGTGCCGCGCTGGGGGCACGGGCGAATGGCTACCCTTCCTCGCTTCTGCTGCGTATGAAAAACACTAGTAACACCTGCATCGCCTATTTGTGGACTGTTTTAAAATCGATAAATAGAGCCAGGGCCCTTTAACTTATCGAAGTGCAGCGACCAGGAGGGAGACTGGTGCCAGTCAGTGACAGCAGCCCGGCAGCTGCATTTCCAGTTCCGGACAGGAGGCGATGAAACGAGGCACAGTAAGAAGACCATGCGTGGGGCTCACACCCAGAATTCCAGGGCTTCTCGTGGGAAATGAGAGAGGGGACGTGTAAGGAAAGGCGCCAGCTCTCTGGAAAGTAGCCCGTTGCAAAAGGGAAGGACTTAGGCTGAAACCGCTCTCACTTCCCCGATGAAATATTTAGAACGGCAAAAACTCTTTGAAAGATGCGCACCTTTCGCTCTATTTTTTTCTAAATCTAGCTGCAATTCAGACTAACCCACAGGATGTTTCTGTGCAGCCCGAAAGCTGGCGGAGAACAAAGAAGACACTGGAACGGCAAAGGAGCCCAGGCGAGGCTTCGCCGAGACGCTGCAGCGCCGAGCGGCGCCCTTCCGGCAGCTGGCACGGGCGGGCTCCAGCCGCTGACATCCGCGGCAAGAAATAATTTAGAGAACAAAAACCATTTTCTAGTGATAAAGCGGGTTCCAGAGGAAATGCACAGGGGTTCAAAAACTGAACCTGACAGCCTTTGCAACAGGAGGGGGAAGAGGGGGGCCCTGGAAACCCAGAATTTATTTATAAAAAAACCGTGTATTGATTCTTATGCTTAGACTTCCGCCACCTTCAAAGTGCTTTCCGGCCGATGTGAGACACCTACAGAGACGTTTTTCCCACTGCTCCAAACAGCGTTTGGACTCATCTATTTTGATGCCTTTTAATGCTTCCGCTGTTTTCTGTTTCACCTCTTCCATGTCGGCAAAATGTTTCCCCTTGAGGACTTTTCTTCATCTGGGGAAACTAAAAAAATGTTGCTCGGGGTGGAGGTGAGATTGGGTGAATAGGGAGGGTGAGACACGTTTCACGCCGTTTTTGGTTAAAAACCTTGGACCGTGCGGCCCAGTGTGGGCAGGTGCGCTCGTAAGTCGCCCATCATGGAATGGGCAAAACCGATCGAGAGAGACATCGAAAAACATTCCCCGAAGCCGGACGCAGCCTCTCACAACAGCGCCGCTGGTGCACGGACACAGATGGGTCCCCAGAGCACTCCCTAGTGGGGGAAGCCTGTCCCACAAGGGGCCTGCCCTCCAGAAGATGATTCTGGTCTTTTGGGGTCCCCCCTCATATACGCCTACCCCTCAGGTGTTTGCGGGCGGGAGACAGCGCTGCGTGCTGGTGATCCGGTTTTGGGGTGGGACGATGAGGCCCCTCTGGAGGGACTGTGCGGCAGGCTCGTCCGTGTCTGGGTGTCTGATTCCTGGCTCCTCCTGCGAACCGTATCTGCTCACCCCTTTGCAGCTGGCTCATCGTAAGTTCCAAGTCAGCTTCGGTTCCTAATTCTTGACTAATTCTGGCTGTATGTATTTTGCTGCCTTTTTCAAGCTAACTCAGTAACCATGGCCTGTTGTGCTTAGGGAGTAGCTCCCCTCTTTCTTCTTCCATGGTTGCCTGACAAAGGAGAGCTCAGAGCACGCCGTTTTGTAAATGGGGCAGGTGTTCCTCTCGCACGCACCGCCTTCCCCTCCGTCACACAGGGGGTTGCCTGTCAGTGTCCGCCCACCCCCGGAGCCCAGTGAGCTCCCTCTGCCTGCAATTTGTCCTTGTCACTCTGGCATTGCCTTGCCTCCGAAATCCGCAAAACCCGGGCTATTCCACAGTACGTGTGACTCACATTCCATTTACGAATTGGTACAACGAGGGCGACCAGCTCTGCGTGACCGACACACTGTTCCCTTGCATTGATCCTATTTTTCCAAGAAACATTTACCAAACATGTAAAAACATGATGCATGTTCGGCTAGAATAGCGTGTAGCGAGTGAGGAGAGGGTGCTGGGAACTATAATCGCAAAGCTGCGAAATCTATAGGTCGTGCCTTTTCAGGGAGAACTCAGGCACGCACGCAAAGCGCGCTGTTTGCTGCGGTGCTGGGACCGCACCGCCGAGTCACACCGCAGACGGCGCGTCCCGGAGCAGGCCGCCTTCAGCTTCACCCCATTCCGTGTGATCGGAAATACCAGTGATGCCCCTCCGGGGCCCGGAACGTGTGGTCTCCAGGACGGGGCATGGAGTGGAGGGAACCTTACAGAAGAGGCTTCAGAATTGGGGGGCTGCTGCACCCCCCCCAGGCACAGGAGCCGTGCAGACAGAGTGAATGGAGCAACGGGGCGAAGGAAGAGTTGAGTTCGTGGTCCAGCGAAGGCTGTGCTGTCCAACCTGGCAGCCACCGGTCACACCCGGTAACTGAACACCAAGACTGTGGCCGGTCCGAACTGGGGGGTGCCGCCGTTGTAAAATGTGTACTGGACAGCGAAGGCTTCGTACTAACCGAAACAAAAAGGAATGAAACATACGACATTAATATTTTACTGTTTTGGATATATTGGGGTACAGAAAGTTGTGACCAAACTTTATTTCATCTGTTTTCTTCTTGCTTTCCTTCAGTGGGTGACGGTAAGACTTACAATTACACCTGTGACTCCCACCGTACGTCCACTGGACGGAGCTGGACCAGAGCATGAAGTAATCTTCGGGAGAGAGAAGCCCGAGTCAGCACCTCAAGGGCGCTGAGCGCCTGACCGAGTGATTCACGTAATATTTGCCAGGTGGTGGGAGTTCATTGATTTCTGACGCGAGGAACAAAATGAAATACCAAGGGGAGATTAATTTAGTGACAGGGGCATATATCAATTTCCTGTTTCTAATTCGGGATAAAACATGGCTCCGAACCTTAATGATAATTCATTTTCGAGCTTTCCAGTTGGAACTGTGCCAAAAGGAGAAATGATTTGTGTCCCATGCTTATTTACTCATTTTCCGAGAGATCCTAGGTGGAGGAAGGCACCATATTTTCCGTAATAGAAACCTTGTTACCTGTCCCCGAATCACTTAGGCTGGCATCTTTTTGATAAATTTTACTGACGGTGGAGGAGGAAGGGGAATCTTACGGTCTCACCGCTCACAGGCTGGCTCTGCAGCCCTTCTCACTGCGCACAGTAGGCTCAGAGAAAATGTGTGAAGGAGAGTGTGCCCCAGTCGTAGTCTCCGGAATACGATTACCTCGTATTTTTAGCGCTTCCGAAATTTATGCCTGGGTTTCTCCATACTTTGAATTCCTAGATGCGGGTGTTCTTTCAAGTGAGATACCATATCCCCCCAAATTATTTTATCAAAGTAAATATCCAGCTGATAAATTAACACGTGAAGATTTGCTAAGTTTAATCTGATTGTCCTGTTTTCAATTTAAGTAAGTGGTTGAGTCATTTTAATCACTCTTTGCCATTTATTTCTCTGCTCTCATTAAAAAAAAATTATTTCCACATGGACCGTAGAATTCTGTGCCTGCAGAATCCACTCAATGGGAACAAAACCTAACTCTCATCATATCCCTTCCTTTTTTTCCAGATGATAATTAGAACAAACTTCCAGAACAAGTTCCAGAACCATACCGATGTGATTTTATCACAGTTTTGTTAAAATTGTAGCATTTTAAACCTTTACAGTTGTGGAAAGATCCCATTTTGAAACCTGATACTTGAATTCACTTAGTCTACCTTTACTTCCCGCAGTAATGCTGTGTAATTTTTTTCATATGATATACCTATTTTTTTGAATTATATTTGTATGCGCTTTGTATTTTTTCCAACCATTTGAAAGGATTTTTGTGTATGGAAATGCGTAGTGCTGTAATGAAGAACAGTTACGTTATATATGACTTCATTACTGAACTCTCATTATTTCTGAGAGCATTTTGTTTGTTCTTTTGGTGTGCGCCATAATTCTGTAAGTAATCATGATGGTTTATTCTTTTCAATATTATGTCTCTTATTCATGTTGACGTCTAAACAGATAGGCGCCCACAGCAACAGTAACCAACGGTGATGGGAAAACTCATTGAGGCATTTTCGAAGATTTGTGGATGGCACTCTAGTAATTATGATTTGTGCTGTTTTTATATGATTTTTCACTATCATCTTATAGTTGTATGAATTTATTACTAGTTTAGTAACAATATTGCAAGGAACAGACAGAATTTTATGAGAAGTCTTTCAGAATTAATTCAAAACTGTCATGCACTTTCTCTCCCTTTAATTTTTAGTGTGATGATTCATTCTTATGTTTCTGCTAATATTAAATTGTTCTTAAATTATTGTATTGTGATGATTCACAATCATTATTTAGTGTGATGATTCATTCTTATGTTTCTGCTAATATTAAATTGTTCTTAAATTATTGTATTGTGTTCACAATACATTGCTCTTTTAACATATAATGCTAAAATCGGTCTGTTCAAATTCTGGTCAGGATGTCTGCATACACATTCGAAGATACTGTGTTCTTTGAATTGCTTTGACTAGATCCGATGTCAGCCTTTTGTTGGATATTTAAGAGAGAATAGAAAATACTTAATTGTTACTTTTAATTCCCTTTCATGATTTGGAATGAGAATTTTCCATTCTTTATAAATTTGAGAGAACTTGTCTTTAACTTCACTATAGACTTAATGCCTTCTTGTCATGTTCGAGTACAATTTTTTATTAGTTAATTTTGCATTATATTGTCCATTAAAATATAATTTGATTTATTTTTAATTTTTAAAATTTTAAACAGTCATTAATTTCTTATTTTTCTCTATTTTAGTTTGTTTATTACGGCTGCATATTATTCTATTTTCATAATATATAATTTTCTTGTTTTTGTAGGTTTTTGAGCTAAAGTCGATATACAATGAACTGCATCTATGTGACATACGCAATTTTATGAATTTAGACATATGTATACACCTGTGATATCATCACCATAATGAAATAATAAACATACCTAACACCTGCAAAGGTTTCTGTGTGTGTGTGTGTGTGTGTGTGTGAGAGAGAGAGAGAGAGAGAGAGAGAGAGAAAAGAATACTTGACCCGGCTCTGCCCCCTTAACAAGTACCCCACACCACAGTGTAACTACACGTACTGGGTTTCTTGTACTGCAGGACTTTCTCATCCGGCACAGCTGTAACTTTATTCTCATGCAACACACCTGCCCATTTCCCGCTTGCCCGTAGCCTGGCAACAGCCACTGCAGCTTCTGTCTCTGCTGGTATGACAGTGTCAGACACCCCCTGTGAGTGGTGTCCCCGCCTGTCTGTCCTGTGGGGTTGATTCCTTCTCAGAGGAGAGAACCCCCCAGGACCACTGCTGTTTCCCCAAGGGGAAGGATTTCCTTATGGCAAATGAACCAGTACAAAGACTAAAAAGGCAACCTACGAAATGGGGGGAAAAAGCTCGCAAATAATATATCTGATGAAAAGTTAATCTCCAAAATATATAAGAAACTCATATGACTAAACAGCAAAATAATTAAATTAGAATGGGTCCATTTAAATATGCAAAGCACTTGAATAGACATTTCTCCAAATAAAAAAAGACAAACAAATGGCCTCCCCACAAAAACTTACTCAATATCACTAATGATCAAGAGAATGGAAATCAGAACCTCAATGGGATACCACTCGCGCATGCTAGAATGGCTGCTATTAAAAAAAGAATGTTGGCAAAGCTGCGAAGAAACTGGGGTCCTTGCACGCCATTGGTGGGAATGTAAAGTGGGGCAATTGCTGTGGGAGCTCCCCCAAAACTAAAAAAATTAGAACTAACACACGACGAAGTCCTGATGTTAAAGAGATATCTACACTCCATGCTCACTGCACCATTGTTCACAACAGCCAAGAAAAGAAACAGCCTAAATGTTTATCAGCAGCTGAATGGCCAAGGAAATTATACTGCATACATACAATGACTTCTTATCCATTAGCTTGTTTCGTTGTTTTATTCTTTCTTTCTTTGTGTCCTATTTGTTCTATCACCCCACGGATGGAGTCTGCCTGGACCCCATCTTCATTCATCTGCCTGCATCTGCGCTCCTGTTCCCACGATTGGTCATAGAAGCCAGGAGCACTGTTCTCAATGTTTGGGGGGCATGTCTATCGATGGTCAGTGGAGTTCTATCTGAGAACATTGCCCATGCTTGTGGCCATTTCCGTCGACTGATGATCTCCAGGGAACGAGGTGGGTTTATGTGAAATAATAACTCTGTTTCCACTGTTGGTCTTTCGAATTTGGGGTTTCACCAGGGTTTGCTTTCCGAATTCACCAGGAAAATAAAGGAGGGTGCGCCCACCTGTACACCTCAGAACATGTTGACGTTTAGCCTTCTCTTGCCTAGTTTCAGCCCTTGTGCAAGCTTTCTCCTGTTTTTGATTTTCTTTCATTTCAATTGTGTTGTGTTGGGGAGAGGAGAAAAGTAGGAAAAGTCATACCCAATTCACTCATCTTTTGCAGAACCAACTTACATTTGTAACCAATTTACAGTCGGGCTTCTGGCATCAACGGGCTTGTCTTGTGGTTACAGCCTCTGCTTCTCCGAGCCGAGGTGGCACAGTGTCACCGCGCCAGCCGCCCTGGAGCCCACGGTGAGTGCTCTCAGGATTCGACATGCATGTGGAGCCAGCTTGCGGAACCTGGTCCTGCAGTCTTGGATCAGTAGCCAGCGGTTTTGTCTCAGGCAGGGCTGGTGTTTTTTTATTGTTTGCATCGAAAATATATAAAACATGGCAATCAAAGTGTCCATCATTTGATGTACAATAGAAAGGTATTCTAAAGAAAAAGAAGGGAAGAATCATTGGAGACATGGAAGGAAGCAGAGGTGAAGCTAAGCCAGAAGCTGTCGGAGTTCTTCATGGCCTCCTGGTTGCCAGTGTTCCGAGATGCACATTTTTCTTCTAATAAATCCATTAATTTTGCCAGTATGAAGCTGACTTGGGTTAAGCAAGAGTCCAAACATATGCACCATATGAGATCTCCCCCTACTTAATATCAGATTTCCCTGTGATCTGCCCTCCAAGACCCTCCTCCCTTCAGTCTGGTAGCTCAGATACCTGCTCTCCCTGCTCTGGAACTTTCTGGCAACGGAAGGATCCGTGAAACTATTAACGCAGTGAAACACCATAACTCACGGTGAAATATCACTCGAAGGCCTAAGACGTTGTGATCATTCATAAAGTAATTACATCCATAAAAAGTCAATACCTCCCTGAAGGCTGTGGCAAGCGCACCGAGATTTATGTGTTTTCCACATTCCGTGAGTAAAGTTAACCCACCTGCAGCACCTAACGAGTCCAGACGGACCAAGGGACGGGATGAGGTTTCACAAACACTCCACGTTCTATTAGCCTTTCGGCTAGCCATCTGTAAAAGATTCATATACAATAAATGGAACCGCCTCCAACAGTAGAATGGGGCTCACCGCTTGTGGGGGGCAGTGTGCCTTAGGACACTCAGGAAGGCGTGAAGGAAGATTTTTGACTCCCGGACTGCAAATTTCTGTCTGCGAGGGGGACGCTCAAGCCTGCACTTCCTGAATTTGTCTGATCCTCTACCCCACCACCTAACAAGAGGGATGTTGTCTGGGCAATTGTTTTATTTAATTCTTAGGCCACATTGTTTCTTCCTTTGTCATCTACCATTCCTAAATATTTTGGGATTGCAGACTTCTTGTAATTCACTTAAATAAATGTCAAGTTAAAACCGTTGTCAGCCGCCACGCCCTGACTTGGAAGTTGGAAAACTTACGTTTACCACAGAGAACTGTCAAGAGGATTGACCGAGTTTATTAAGTAAATACAGTTGTCAAATTCCGTGGGTCTGCTTCTTTCTCCTTTCATTGGCGGGGCGGCCTTCCTCAGCCACTGGGAAGTCAATCCCAGGCCCATTTTCATTGTTGGTCGTGTGGACCCCAAGCTGCCGTGGCCCAGGTGACACTTCTGACAGTTCCTGAAGAGGAACACGCGTTGGCACAATGCCTTTCGCTTCAGTTGCAGGGCAAAGAGTAGGTTTCTGGTGAGAACCAGTACAGATCGGACTCGTCAGCAACACCTTACTCCAGTTAACACTGGTGGAGGGTTGGCTTGACTCTTCTGAAATGTTTTCACATTTTGTCTCGGGGACTTGGGGGAACTTAAGGGTGAGGTTAGCGTCTTACTTAAATGGGCGCTTTGCTTAAAGCTCAGTTGTGGAGAGGAGAGAGTTTGTGCTTTGGGGCTCCACACGATTTCGTTCAACTGCAGGTGTCCCTTGTCACGAGGACTTCTCTCCAGGAGCCACGCACACTTTTTCCCTTTCCTCTGGTCTCAGTTGATCACAGAGGTTTAGATGGTAATCACTGAAGACTCCTTCCGAGGTGGCTCTACACTTGGAAAACGTACCACTGCACTGGAGAAGCCTAGTTACCCCCCGAAGAGCCTCGAACCCGTTCTGCAAACACCTTCTCCGCGAGGCTCCCTGATCCCTTCTCAACTCCCAAGTGAGGAAGGAAGGCAGGGGAGATGACATCAACCCTCCCGGTGAGGCTGGCAGTTGCGGGGGGGGGGGGCCCTTCCTGTGGCCTGGCTTTACAACGGCTGCCGCTATTACCCTGGTCAGGGGAAGGACACCCCACCTGGGCTGTGCCTTGTTTACTGAATGACAATTGGTGGCCTAGCAAAGGGTCCCCAGGGTCAGGCCTTTAAAACACCACTTTGAACATTGCATTAGTACGATGATTATTGATCCCCCGCTTAATGTTTATATAACATGGGCCAAGCCTTCTGCCCTTTACGGGGCGTGCAGCTTGGCACTGCTACCTGTTGTTCTGTCTAAATAAAGACCTCTTTTCTAAATAGAAATGCGACTGGATTTTAACCTAAAGGTCAATCTCATTGTTGAGGCAGAATTACAAATGAGGCCATCTTAGAACAGAAAATAATCAACTATTAATTATTTAAAGTGCTTAACGATGCATGAAATGTGCTACTTTTCCAAGTGCACTTCTAGTTAAATATGCACAGATGATAAAAGCCCTGGTATCTAAATCAGCAATTAATTTCAAATCAAATGATATTTGAAATTCAGCACTTCACACTTCCAGTTTCTAAAACCTAAAGATTTAGAGGAGTAGATGCCTCGCCTTCACATTTTATTTATAGTCACAAATTTCAATAAAATGCACCTGTTTATTTTCGAAAAGAAACAGCGTATTCTTGCAAAAGCTTTAGAAATCCAAAGTAAATTTAAGTCAATATCATTTGAAAGCAACTGAATTAGATTTTGGAATGTTATGTTCAAATTTCTTCAGTAACAAGATTAGAATAAATGCTAGTAAAATATGAAAAACGATGAGGTCACTGTGTCTAAATATTGTACCCGATGTAGGTTAAAAAAGTAGACATTCAAAAAACACAATTAACCTTTGAAAAGAAAAAAAAGTCACATCCACATTAGGGAATGGGCTAACCTAACTAATGAAAATTTATAGCACTGTGATGTTTGCAAAGAAAAATTCTCTCTCATTTGAAATGTCAGAATAATCTCAGATCTCCTGTTAAGCAATTTGTTAAATTCTAAATGGGAATAAATATTACACTCAATAATTGAAAAAGCTCAAGTAGCATGAGATTGTTGAAGTGCATTTTCAAAATGTTTCTCTTTTAATTTCCAACATCTGTTTGTTTGCTGATTAAATTATTTATTCATCCTTTTAATCGCTCCTTCAGCAAATTGAATCTCTTCAAGGTTCAGAGGCGTTGAACTAGACTCCATGACGTTAACAATAAGTAGATGAGATCTCTGTCCTCGAGGCCCTCCCAGTCTTGAGAGTAACACCCATAAGAAATGATTGAAATGACATGATAATTGAATCAGTAGATCATGTAGCACTGACTGTTCATTTCCTCCCTCTGCCAGTTACCCATCCTTTGGTTAACCCAAGCCCACTTTTATTCTGGCACCAAATAAAGGCAATGTTTTCCCAGCCCCACGTGTTATAGGTGTGGCTGTGGAGCAGGTGATGCTGGGCACAGGTAAGGGCCAAGGTGTAGGAATTCTGGAAAACCGTTGTGGAGGAGTCAGAGTATGTCCTTCCCTCGGAGTGGAACGCAGTCGTGATGGCTGGGCCCTCCCCGCTGTCCCGGAGTGGGAAGTAACCTTGAAGACAAGCGTCATGTTCTGGGCTGAGGGAGTGGAAATAAGGAAGGGGTCTGAGACAGACCACCTCTGTAACCCATTTTGTGAACTGGAGACATACACTCCCATTTTACAGTCAGGTGTCACGTTAAGAACTGAACCTAGCCTGGGGGTTCACTTATCATAAGCTGGTATTTTATAACCGACCACACGATTCGCTCAATGTGATTCTAGTGCGCAGGAGACTTCATGGAAAAGAAAATGGTCTCCTCTTACCTTCTGTGTCAAAGACAACAAAGAGATGCAGGCAATAACAGCAAGACAAACAAACAAACAGACCAAAACCCATAACACCGGGTCAGATACATGCTTTTAAGAAATCCCTGTGGTGGTCCCAAGCCGAGAGCGACAATCCAGAGGAAGACATTGGATAAGGTTTCACCGTGGAGTCGTGACTGCAGAATTTTGATGAAAGGGTATTTTGGAGAGCGCCCCCGGTGGGGATGAATCCAGGCAGAGTGGGGGAGGGGAGTGGCACATTTTCCAGGCAGTGTCATTGTTACTTCCTGCTTGCCGGAGAGGGCACTGGGGGCTTTGCTGTGGGCTGGGAGAGAGGCAGGAGTGGGAACAGCCAGGTGTCGAGGGCTGTGTCCTGGGAGGTGCTGTTCTGTCCGTCACCCGTAGACTCGTGTTGCCAGAAGTTCACATACATGCATGGAAAAGTTGGCATAGAAGTTAAGTTAGAAGATGATTATTCAGATTTCCAGAATTAAATATGCTTTAAAATACCCTGAAGCATTTATTTTCCATGAAATGTTGAGAATCTTTTCAATTGTTCCACAAAATAATAACAGACTTTTTTTTTGGTGTGTAATCCGTGCGAGGCACTGCCAAGCCCTTTGTACTGGTCGGTTCATTCAATCCTAAAAACCATGCTGTAGGCAGCAGGCTTGGTGCTGGTATGTACCCCATTTCACAGATGAGGAAACTGAGGCTCAGGAAAGATAGGTACCTTGGCCAAGAACACGTGGCTAGGAAGTGGAAGTGCCAGAATTTGGATCTTCAGCACCATGAAAATTGGTCAAACTCCGTGAATTAGAGTCTCCCCTTTAGATTAGGTCACAGGGAGAAGAGCCTACATTTATACAGCACTTGAGATTTTAGAAGACCTAGGTCATACTTGTTTTCATTACCACCCTGTGACTTCACTTTTTCTACTACTTTTCCGCAAAGAGACTGAGACACACACGGGTTGGGCCTCCAGCCCCAGGTTTCCGAGTGCCTCCTTTCCACCCTCAGCACCTGTGCAGTCAGCTCAGCGGTCAGGCTGCTTCGTTGCTAGGTCTGAGGCTTCGGCTGCTGGTCCAGTTCTATCAAGAACTAGTCCCTTCCCGGAACGGCCATGTTATGTATTAAGGAATCACAACTCCCAGGCATGGCCTCAAAACAGGAGCCTCGAGCGGTCCTCCCCACAGAAGGCAACCTCCGGCGGCATGGTGTCCTGCTCTGCTGGGCCCCACAGAAGGGTTTCCAGCCAGGTCCTTCCTTCCCGGGCTCTGCCCAAGGCCACTCTGCTCCTGGTAACCCTTTGGAATTCTTTGTGAGTTGGAAAGACTCGGGGGTCTGACCATCTGTTACATCAAGAGGCATCTGTGCTTGCAGAATAACTATTGCCTATCTCCAGTCTTTCTACTTGAAAATAGCTGACTTTGGAGGTGCAAGTAGAGATTTTCCGCTGCATTATTAAACCACTCTGGGAAGAAAAATTCATTCATCATTTATCAGTTAGAGGCGAATCACTTAATATTTAATACTATTTAAATGGAAGTATTTAAGCACAGTCCCCCACACCCCCATACGTTTACGTTGGTGCTGGAGTCGTTCCCAAGTAGGTGACTAGTTTTCTTACACGCTGGAGTCTGCGTGGGCTTCTGAGGACTGGCAGCTGCTCATCGAAACGGGCAGTGTCGACTGGCACTGGGACTCTCCCACGAGGCGTTCGTTCTGTGGAAAGAGGACTCAGGCCCAGGAGGGTGGGGGGCGGGACGGGGGGTGGGAACTGTGGGGTTTCAGAGCGAAGCGGCGGGGCTTCTCCGTATCTGTCACCTCCCAGCTTCTTAGAAGAGCAAATAAATGGGGCTTGGAGCTGCCATCGGAGCCCTCGTCTCTGGGGATGGTTGGAGGATGGTTGTTTTTTGTTTATTCCGCAGATACTATGGGGTGCCGACAATCTGTCAAGAACCACCCTGGGCACTGAGAATACAGGGGTGCACAAGCCCAGTGAGCCTCCATCTCATCCCGGAAGGCATGAAGACATCATCTCAGACTAGACCAGTAATGGGAGGGAAGAGACGTCCAGGATGTGATGGATGGTGACTTGTGGCAGGAAGGAGCTGGGGACAGCCGGGGTTCCTCAGAGAATGAGGCTGAGGGGAGGGGCACGTGCTTTCTCTTTAAGAAGGAGGCCCATCCCCTGCACATGGGCATGGACAGGGAGGAGAAGGCGGGGAGCACACAGATATGTACCCAGGGGTGTATGTCCAGTTTCTGTAAGGCAAGCCAACTCTCTCTCTCTCTCTCTCTCTCTCTCTCTCTCTCTCACACACACACACACACACACACACACACACACACACACACACAGCACAGCCCAGGAGACCCTTCTGAATTGTGAGCCGCTGCCTGGGCTTCCTCTGGGGACAGGGCCATCGTTAACTCGGAAAGCCACGCTCTCTGTGAGTTAGGAGTTCAAGTTCTGACCTGACGGCAGACCCAGCTAGGGCTCGCTGGAGAAGTAAACCACACATGGTCCTTGCCTCTCTTAGCTTTACCAACTGCATCAGATGTTCGTCCTGGTGGGTTGGTCCTGGGGGGTTTCTCCAAGGCCCCTTCCCCCACAATGGGTCGTGAGTTCCCTCTGACAATAGCCTATCCCCTTGAAAGAGTCCCACATGTTACACATCCTAAAAAACCTGCTTCAGACACGTGGCTGGACTTTCTAAACAATGCGAATGAAATACAGTGTTCGTTGCATTCACGACCTTTTCCCCACTTCTAAACGGCGTGTGTCTGCCGGAGAGGAGCTGATCGTACTGGCTGCCCTGCGCAGAATGTAACTGGCAGCCGACCTCGCACTCGGGTTTATTAAGCTGATTATCATGGCAATTTGAGGCTAACTATTAGCATGTGTTTAGGCAAAACTGCTCTGTTTCACAATGTTAAGCAAAAGAAATGGATCCGTAATTGCAAAGTAAGCTCTAGCTTAAGAAATTCTTTATTTTAATAAAATATATCTACGGCTACACACAGACAAGATATTTTTTAGAAAATAGGTAAAACAGCATTGTACAGATTCTTACTGCCAATTTAATCAATTATTTTAAGCATATGCTGTCTCCGTACTCTTCAAGCAGTTAGTTCGTGTTTATTTTGCTTCTGTGACAGAGAGAAAGCATTCAAGGCCATCAGGGCATGGGTTCCAAGGTCAAGGAAAAAGCGAAAGAGTTGCAACAGCAATATTCTCTGGCCTCTGCGGGCACAGCGTGGGCAAACCCCGTGGGCCCCTGTCGCCTGTGAGTGGTGCTGTGGGGGCCCGGGGAGCCGGGAATCCACGTGCTTTGCTCAGTAACCAGCGGGAGCCCCACTTGAAGCAGGCCCTTGAGTGCCATGGTATCAACACAGAGCTTTCGGGTTCCTGTTCCTATAGACAGGTTTAAGCTGTGACTAGGAAGCATTCTAGAACACGTGTGGCGTTTGGAATTAGATGGGGGGGGTTGATCCTAGCACTTGAACATTTGACCATTTTGCCATTTTATACAGTTCACGGAACCAAAATGTCCTCCTCTATGAAATAGAGACGCTGTATTCCCCCTCGAGAGGGGCAGGACTGGAACCTCGGAGGGAACGAAAATGCTCTTCCGGGCTTGCTCGGTGCCACGGCGGTCCCGGGAAGCCTGCCGATCGGAAAGGAGCCAGCGGGGGGGGGGGGGCGGGGGGGACAGTGGGCTGGACTCACCGTCATGAACGTGCGGAAGCCAACGCTGCTGCTTTGAGCAACTTTCGCTCCTGTAACAACCAAGCACGCAGAATAGAACCAGAGGCATTGAGATTGAGAACAAACTGGCAGTGACCAGAGGGGAACTGGGAGGGGATGACGGGGGAAAGGAGGAAGGGTTTGCAGAACAATCTCTGCCCCGGATGCCCATCTCTGCCCATCCTACCGGTAGGGTTGGATGTTTCTTCTTTAACTTCTTGGTTGTTGGACTTTCCTGCAGTTTGATTTTCTGAAAGTTCTGGTTGTTTTTTTTTTTTTTTAATTTGTTGTTGTCCTTCTTTTGGTTGTGGGAGGAGGCCAAGTGTATCTACATATGCCCCCATCTTGGTGAGTCAGCTCGTTGAGTCTGTGTCTATTTTGTGTCTTTGTTTGTTTTGTTTGTTAGATTCTGCATATAAGTGAAATCATGTGGCATTTATCTTTTTCTGACTGGCTTATTTCATTTAGCATAATACTGTCCAGGTCCATCCATGTTGTTGCAAAAGGTAAAATTTCCTTCCCTTTTTCAAGGCTGAGTAGCATTCCATTTTGTAAATGTACCACAGCTTTTTTATCCACTCATCTACTAACGGGCACTTGGGCTGTTTCCAAGTCTTGGCGATCGTAAATAACATTGCAATGAACGTAAGGGTGCACATATTCTTTCAAATTAGTGTTTCAGGTTTCTTCGGCTATATTCCAGGAAGTGGAATCACTGGGTTGTAAGGCAGTTCCATTTAATTTTTTTTGAAGTATCTCCATACTCCTTTCCACAGAAAGTGTGTGGAAAGTGTTCCATGAGGCTGAGTTCCCGCCAGCAGTGCGCCAGGGTCCCCTTTTCTCCACACCCTCCCCCACACTTGTTGTTTGCTGACTTTTTGACAATAGCCATTCTGACAGGTGTGGGTGATATCTCACTGCAGTTTTAATTTGCAATTCTCTGATGATCAGTGACCGTGAGCATCCTTTCCTGTGTCTGTTGGCCATCTGTGTGCCCTCTTTGGAGAAGTGTCTATTCAGGTCCTTTGCCCATTTTTTACATTGGATTTTTCTTGTTGTCAAGTTTTATACATTTTTTATGAATTTTATACATTGACTTCTTACTAGATGCGTCCCTGGCAACGATGTTCTCCCATTCAGTGGGTTGTGATTTCATTTTGTTGATGGCTTCCTTTGCTTTGCAAAAACATTTTAGTTTGATGTAGTTCTATTGGCTTATCTTTACTTTGTTTTCTTTGTGTGAGGAGATATATCAGAAAAAATATTGCTAAGAGAAATACCCAAAATTTTACTGCTTATGTTCTTTTCTAGGACTTTTTATGGTTTTTGAGCCTAAGCTTTAATTCTTCAGTCCATTCTGAGTTTACTCTTGCGTGTGGTGTAAGAAGATGGTCTAGTTTCAGTTTTCGTATGTATCCGCCCAATGTTTTCAATGCCGTTTACTGAATAGCCCGCCCTGCCCCCAAATATCCCATTTGAATACCCGAGGCCCTGGCAGAACAAATGCACGATGGACGGTACACCGCTTCGTTACCCAATGCGCACTCCAGGTTCTTTGAAATGTCCTGATTAAAAACTGCTGTGAGGTTTACATTCTACTTCATCATATATGCCTGTTTTAAATAGAAAATTATTCTTTAAGTTAGTTGTGAACTTAATGGCTCAACTTCCCTCCTGCCCCCGCGTTTGGGGAAAATTTTTTCACAGAGGTTTTTCCTGTTGCTTTTCAGGTCCCCCCCCCCCCGCTCACGCCACCAGCCACACAGCCGTACGCCCTTGGGTTCATATTTTCAAGCTTGAGAAGCACTTTGTGAGATGATTTCCTCTTTTTCTCCCATCTCTAAATTCTGCTTCGTTCATGAATGAAGAAGACATTAAAATAAAATCCATTGGAAGATTAATGCATTAGTGGAAAGGCATAATTAAAAGGTGTAATTAATCTGGAAAAGAAGGTGGCTAGGGAGGAATTAGCATCAACAAATTACATTCTCTCAGATGGTCCAAGTGAGGGGTATTTTTATAGCAAGTCTGATTACAATGGGTATGACCTGAAGAAATAAAAGAGTACGGCAGGTTTGTGTTTTGCCAATAAACCCTGGGTCAACGGATAATCTTTAAGGAAATGTACAAGCCAGCTTATAGCTAATTTCAACATAAAGTGAATAAAAGCGACCTAGCAAGGTACATATTTTGAAACGAATTCCGTGTCTTATTTATGACTACAGCAAAGTTAGCAGTTGGAGGAGACGGATGCATTTGTCAGGAGCCTCCAAACCTGTCACCTCTGCCGATTTCCTCTTTCCCAAACAAGGAATTTAGGGAACAGACCAAGTCCTGGAGGTCTGCTAATGGAAGAGATGGGCGTGACGTGGTCCATGGATGGTCTTCTGGTTTGGGAGGTGGCCCAGGAGCCCCTCGGTTACAGTGCCAAGCTATGACGGAGAACAAGGGCACAGTGTCCCCCCAGCCTTGGTTGTTTCACCTGGGGAGACACGTGGATGTTCAGGAAAGAAAGACTACAGGTTGCAATTTGAAGGAGTTTTTTTAGGAGGTAATCACATACGGAACCATTTTTATGGGCAAAATGCCTTCCAATGAAAGGGAACAGAATTTGCAAATATGTAAAACAACATTAGAAAACATGTCAGCGTTGGTACAGGCTAACTGTTTAGATACACCTGGTATGAGGCACCTGTGAACAAGATAAAAATGTGGCCAGAAAGAGGCAGAAAATGGCTAAAGCACACGGATGCTTGCAGACCCACTAATTCTTGGATAGTATCCTTAAGTAAATAATGAAGAGAAGTTGAATGACTTAGAAAACGGAAGTAATGTTTATCGTTAGAAAGATCACTCAGGAAATACAGGGTTCTTTTTTGGGAAGGGAGAGAGGAGTTCAGGGTTCAGAGGCCAATTAGGAGACATTTTTGGTGTCTTCACAAGATACCGCTAGGAGCAGGATGAAACAGCTGTGATAATAGCGCTCACCACCTCTGCTACTGTCCCCCTTGTTACCCGGGCGGTTTCCAGGGGTCTTCTGCTTCCCAAACCCGCCAGCAGGGCCTGACCGGTCTCCAGGGTTTATGTCAGGGATGGATGTTCCATCTCCCCTCGGCTGTGGCCCGCCATTGCTTTGCCTGTCCCATTAGATCGAGCCCCAAGCGCAGGCAGCTTCCAGGAACCAGGCAGCCGTAGTTCCCCCAATGACTGAATGAATAAATCACTGTGAACCAACTAGGGTAAATCTGGACTTCTCTCTTGTTCTGCAAGTCCTGTCAGAAAATCATCTTTGAAGACCGAGAGGACTTGTTGAGAAACCCTAAGAAGGAGTAACAATACCTCATGTCCTGTCTGTCACTTCCCAAAGAGTCACAGACTTTTATCACAGGTTTGTAAAAGACCCATACTGCAGAGGTAAGTTTTTCAGTGCCTAAGTGACCCCCACCCTTGTCAACAGGAAGCCAGTGCGGTCTTATGCGCAGGTGACTCAGGTGCCTGGTTCTTGCTGGGACACTGTGTGTCCCAAGACAGTGGCCGAGAATCAGGCAGAGTGTGGGTGTGGAAACAGGAGTGATTTAATTGTAGAGAGGCAGACTCATCCCAGCTTAATTAGTTCAAATCCACTTTCCACTTTTAGTGTTTAAGATCTTACTGACCTTGCTTGGAGGAGTAAGGTCCTTTGCAGCTTCTTTGAAGGAGGAGCTTAGTTTCTTGAGCACAAAGAACACATTTTTTTGAGTAGCCTATTTTGCTCTTGAGCCTACGACTTCCCTGGATTTTCCTCCAAGAAAGAGAAGTTAGGACGTGCTGGGTAAGATGTTGAGGCTGTTCAGTCGTGAGGAAGCGTGTGCAGTGGGGGAGGTTTAAAGAAAGGATGAGCTGAGAGCGGGTGTGTTCTAAGTCAGCATCGGCGAGTTTGGTCCGTAAGTTGAAGAAAGTACAGCGGACATCGACTGTGTGCGTGACGGCACTGCAGCGGTAAGCTTATTCAAACGTGGGCCACTGCGGATGGTAGCAAACGCCTTATTTTCAGGTGGGGGAGAAAGTCATGCTCTCCCCAGGTGCTGAAGTACAAAAATGTATTTAAAATCCCCTTGAACCCTATGGGATTCCTCTTTATGTTCACAAGGAGCGTGGCCTGAACTGGTCTTTGACTCCAGTTCTCCCTCTGAAAACATCTGTTCCGCGATTCTGATGTATTCAAACCAGAGGCTGACCGTTTTCTTTGCAGAACAGGAAAGCCTGCCGGTAATGGATCAGCGGAGCAGCATGCATCCACCTTCATCATTTAATGAATCCTTCGGAAAAAAAAGAGGCCACTAAACTCAATCAGTCTCCCAGAGCATAATTTGGTATTGCCTTTTAACTTAACAAAACTATTTTTAAAGTTTCTTTTAAAAATCGTTGCAGGTTGTGTTTTCCAACAGTCAAAATATCAGCCATTTACAATGTCCCCTGTTCTTCAGCAGGGCAACTTTAAAACAGCTACAATTAATGTAATCATCCTGAAAGGACAAGGAGCATGGAGACCTCCACCGGCCAAGTCAAGCCTCAATCTAGATTTTAAGCCCCAAGTAATTAACACGGGGAATTGGGGCTCTCACAGGTCTCTAACTGCAGCTGTGCCTGCGTCAGCAGCCTCCGGCTGCTCGAGAGAGAGCTGTGGCGAGTATGGACGTTCTGTGCATCAGGAAGTGCTCAAGTGCAAGAGCACAATGCCTCCCTCATCCCCGGCACCGTGAACCAGGGTTAGCAATGGCGGCCGCTTTGTTTCATTGTAAGAAATGGCGTGTCAGGTACCTTTAAATGTGATTTGTGGAAATACTTGTGTAGGGGAAGACTTAGTGTAATGGTGGCATTTTTCCAAGATGGGCATCCTAACTTTTACTACTCTGTGTACTGTAAGAAGTGAAAAACATTACAACATGAATAGATGACTTGAAATTGACCAAGTGCTAGAAATTTTGTGGAATCGTTTTGAGGTGGGGTAAGACGAAGCTATGCTAGTAAGGAACACACACATGTACGCATTATCTATCTATCTATCTATCTACCTATCTATCTATCATCTATCCATCCATCGATCCATCTATATCACAGCCACACAAGACACATCAGTGTGAAACATACTTCCCTCTCCCCTCTTCCACTGGCTTTTTAGAAAGGTCATTCTCTTAAGTGCCCTGGCCATGGGGACCAGTCCTCTTCCATCTTTTCCTCCCCGATTCAACAGTTCATCTCCTGTTAGCTAAGCATACCTTTTTAGTTGGGCGGGGTGGTGATAGCCCTTCTATTCTACAGTGATTTTGGGTCCTTCGTGTTTTATCTGTACACGGATTTTCACTGTAGAAAATCTACTCGCAGTGTTTGCATTATTGTGTCTCAGGTTGATGGGATGAAACGGATGGTACTCAAGAGTCACAAATAAAAGAACTAAAATGATAATTATCAAAAATGAAGGAGGGGAGGGCAAGGTTTAAAGCAGCTGAACGCCGATCCTTTGCAATAGCATTAGTAGGTATTTTATGAAACCGATAGACAGAATATGAGTTCAAGCATAACAGGAAGCTAGAGAGCACTAACGGCCCTCCGTCCCTGGTGCTGGGGGCTGGGGCCCGGGGGGAGGGACAGGTGGGGCGCCCACTGCTTTTCCTGATGAGCGCTTGGGCGCGGTGTTGCACTGTACCGGTTGCGTGCATTTTTTCCTGTATAACTTAACCAAGGGCGGATTTAACGAGAAGGTGGAGAGGCAATTTCATAGAGAACTGTGTTTACATCTCTGACGTATTTCAAACTCCTTTTCTCCTCCATCACTCATGCACGTTTCAAAAATTAAATTCGCTGGGGTTACGTTGGTTGATACAAGGCTATAGGTTGCACATGCACGTTTCTATGATGGACGCATCACCCGCACTGTGCATCGTGTGCCCACCACTGAACGTCAAACCGTTCCCGTCATTTCACATTTACCCCCTTTCCCCTTTTCTCTCCCCGCCCCCTTCCCTCTGGTAACAGCCGTGCTGCTGTCTGTGTCTGTGAGCTTCTGCTTGTTGGTCTTGTGTACTTTTGGTGCTGGCCCCCAAGGACCCACATGTCAGTGGCATCCCTAAGAGAACCAGGAGAGAGGGAAGTAAATACATGCCTTTGGGTTTTTGCTGCATCAAAGATGCTGGCAATAGCTCGGTTACACATGGAAGCCACCGAAAACCACATTAATCTATCATTCCAAACCACACTCCCAATTTCTCCAGGCACTTTCCCTGTAGTCAAGTTTTAAAAATGCCCATTTACTCCAGGGTCACAAGAGGTATTGAGAAGTAAAGAGAAGGATGTCAGAGTGGAGGGGGGCAGGGGTCTCAACCTAGCGCACCTATTTTACTATTGCAAATTTAATGAACACATATGGGCAAGTGAACAAGTTGCTGGGATCCGCCCCAGGGAGCCTGGACGGGGCCCCGCCAGTGAGACCCCCTGAAGTTTCAGTTTCATTTGCTTCCTGGAGACTCTGCCTCTGGATACCAGTGCAAGACTGTGTGTTCATGCGGGAAATGAAATAAGAAAAGAATCTGATTCAAACAGATTTCTACATCTGGGAAAGGGAAAGAAAACTTTTTGAAGAATAGGCCTACATAAGTTACCATGTACAACTCCATTTGGGCTCCTGGCTTTCTTATATACATCGAAATTGCTTCAGATATTATTCCCCGATGTTCTGAATTATGTTCCCAAACTTGGATTTTTATGCTTTAGGCAACCAAAATTCACGTCAATTTATTGTGGGCCTTGTCAGCCAACATCGTAGCTTAAGTGATATTCTCCATCCTCGTTCGGCAGATTGTGCAATTCCATACAAACTTCACTTCAGTGCCTTTGAAAATGTGCCATAGAAACGAGAAGACATGTCCTAGGAACATCAGTGCTGGGGCTGGTAGGGGCTTCCCTGGCACCAGGGAGGCCCGAGCCTGCGGGGATCCTGCCAGCTGCCGGCAGAGCCATCCAGGGACTGATTGATTACCTGCCCTCGGGATGGGAGTTCCAGGCACATCAGAAGCAGATCCAATCTTCTGTGAAATTGCACCTACAATCTTTCATTTATTGTATAATTGCCCAACTCTGGTTAAGAAATTTAATAAAGGCACAGCGTTACTGCAGGTACAGTTGGTATTGCAGTCCTTCATGCTACATCAATTGGTTAAACACTGCACTAAGGTAATTTCTCTAAATAGCTGCCTGCCTTTGAGCATGTCACCGAATCTCTGTGGCCTTTAATTCCTGATCTCCGAAATAAAGAACTAAGGTTAAAAAGATCTTAAGGCCTCAACCCCATTTCTGACATCCTGGTTCTGACATTTGGCCAAACCCTTACAGTTGAAGAATATTCCCTTACATAAAGCGTAGCTCCTTCTTTCCATTGCAGTCAAAGAAGACTAAAAAAGAAGATGGGTTTTGTTTTCCCATCCTGAGTAACTATTTGCTTCTGTGAGCTTATTTCCCCATTTATTAAATACTATGTAATGCACATGTAATCCACATGCCCCCAAGGACAGTAAAACAAAGTTGTGGCATCATGTGCCGGACACGACGCCCTGCAGCTTTGTTTAATCGTTAGCTACCATCGTCATCCTCGCATCCGTTAGCTGAAGAATCACATCCCTTTGTTCTCTGCCGCGAATGCAGCTGCAGATCTTCCCGCGTCAGCAGCAGGGGACAAAGAGGCGGAGCGGCGGCGGGGCAGCTGGAAGTGCGAACGTCTTCGCACACGTCGCTCTCATCATCCTCGAGAACGCAAATAAAGATAAACGAAAACCACTTCCTCTCGGGCCCAAGGAGCTAACTCGTCTGTGGCAATGAACGTCCATTCTCTCTGACAATTAGTTTCCCTCTGAAATATGGTAATTCTTCCAAGTTGCACCACGAGAGGGAATATGACACGCTCCGCGCTGAGCCGAGGAAATCTACGAGGCTGCCGGAGACATTAATCTCGTCCGCTCCGCACCTGACTTCCCAGCGTCAGAACACTGCAGCGAAGCTCCGCGCTAAATCTCAAGCAATTTAGCTCGGCAAAGTGGATTAGGGGGAGCCAATGCCAGGCTCTACCTTATAACTTTCTCTCCATAAAAAGCATATTCAGATGTACGGTCTGGGGCCTGGACTAGAATCTGACCTGCTCTGCTTTTTCAGGTTGGACAGTATGAGATGGGAATGCAGGGTAAGAAAAACAGGTGCCTGGGGCCTGGACTCTCACCTCCAAAACACGCAAACCTTCAATGCGCACATAAAGTCAGTACCTTTCCTCAAAAGAGAGAGCTGCTAAGAGGCTCATGAAAATCAGTTGTATGGAAAGCGGGAGGATTGTTATGCACGTCTGCTCAGCTCTGCAAAAACTGCCTTTGATCTTTCGCCAAGGACACAGAGCTGACAGAGACACTGTTTTGTAGAACGCTGTGGCCCTGTGTTAGACCTGTCCGGAGCGTGGGTGGGCTCGCCGTGGACGGTTCTAATAGAATGTTTTACTCGTTACAGCTGATGAGCTGCTCTTCCCTCACCCTCGTCAGCGAGCTCGCAGCCTACAGGACTGTACTGGGTCTGCACTGTCGGCTCTGAACACATGTGCCCTGGAACCTCAGAATGTGATCTTCTTTGAACACAGAGTCTTCGCAGATGTAATTCAGTGAGTCAGGATGAGGTTGCACTGGGTGGGGTGGACCCCAAATCCTATGACTGGCGTCCTGAGCAGAAGGCCGTGCAAAAACACGGAGATGCCATAGTGTGGCGAAAGGACTAGAGATTGGCATGGTGTCAAAGAAGGGGCCAGGAGGCCCAAGGAGGGACCAATGTTGTCCTGTGGATGCTGCATGTGTTAGGGGGACCCAGAGCTCAGTGTGGGGTCTGTTGTCATCAGGCACAGATTCACAGTAGGATGTGATGGCATCGGGCTCCAGGATGAAGTGACAGAAGCCGCACTGTAGCATTCAACAGGCTAAGAGGGAATGATGACGCAGGGAGCAGCAACCAGGGGGCCCTCGGTGGAGGCTGACGGGTCAGTGAGGAGGAGGAGGGCCCAAAAGGTTGTCGTTCCCCTTATGCCATAAACAAAACTGGAGTTTCGGTGAGTGGCCAGGGAGAGAGCTGGCGGTAAACTGTAGTCTTCATTTTCATATTGAAGTCGATTTACAGACACATACCTACTCGTTCAACAGGCAGATCTCCTTAGGGGAAGACTCTGCACCCCTTCACCAGTAACAGTGGTAAGCATCCCCTAACAGGCAGCAAGGAGAACTTCAACCGCTTGCCAGGCTAACTGGGCACTAGGAGACAAGGTCACATACAAACCATCACCAATACCAGATACTACCCATGTCGTCACGGTCCTCGAATTAAATTGCAATCCAAAGGAATCCAGGCGTTAGCTGGACATCCAGCCCAAGTCCACGTTGCAGTGACTCCAGGTGTCCATAGACCTGGTTACGTACAACCTCTCCCCGAGTATGATGAGGATAGATACTCCCAGTGGCTGACACAGCCTTCTCGTTGGTCTCTGAGCCATGGAGTAAAAGTCATTGGGATAGAAAGGCCCCCTCCCCCCCAAAAAAAGAATGTTCTGAAACATCCTCACATCCCTCAGAGTATGATAACAAATCAGAATAAACATGATATCCAAGGAGGAATTCTAGGGAGTGAGAATGTGGATCAGCTCGTGAAGGTCAGTACCAAACCGCGTACCTTTCGGTCTCATGTCACCACCCTTCAGGGAGCATTCGCTGGGCTGAGACACTCCACAGTGCTGCAGACAGAGACGCCACAGGGCTGGGGGACAGGTGGAAGGGTCACATAAGCAGATATCTTGGTGTCACAGGGTGGAAAATATAAAATTACAGAGGAGTTTTTCTTTTTTTTAAGGGAGAGAGGTACTTGAGCAAATTGTGCTCAAATTAAACCACTTTTTAATCTGCAAGACAATTACAGAATTATAACATATAAATATAAGGTTAAACTGGTTTGTGTTAAGATTCATACACAGTTATACTTAAATACCTACTAGAAATATGTCTATGTATAATTATGATACATAAATAGTTATGATACATAATTATAATAAATGATAATATAAAAAAGAGAATGTGTGGAAACATCCTTTTCCTCCAAGAAGAAGTAACACTAATTTTAGCACATGCCTGTAACAGTATAGATATACAGATTGAAAGGAAAAATATTTCCGTCTTACCGAACAAAACGCATGATAGAAAAGACGAAGAGAATAATAACTTATGAAACTGCAACGGAAATTCCGCCATGGATACTCAGGGGCACGTTCAGAGAGGCTGCCACGTCTTCGCACACTCACCGCGCTTGGCTGTGGAGTGAGGGTTTCAAGCAGAAAGTAGGATGACTCTGGTCAAAGTTGGAGAACACTTCTACCACTTGGGGCAGAGAAACAGAAAATGAATGCATTTTTATTATTTGAAACTGGAAGTAAATGGAGGAGATATTTCAGACTTTAAAATAACTGTTTATTCCTGTGTCAACTTCCCATTTACTTTTTGAGCCTGTATTTTAAACATTTTTATTTTTCCTCTATCCTAGAAATGAAAGTGTCTGAAAAGGAAAAGCCAGAGGTACCTTGTCTGTAGTGGCATCTTAGGTTTCTAAATTGAGTATTATCAGTACTTAATTATCTCTAAACACAGTGAGAAAAGAGGAAATGTTGAATTATCAGATTATTTATTTGAATAGTTTTATCTTTTGTCACGGTGCTTAACAATTTTTTTAGGGCTAGAAAAGTGTCTCATTCAACATTTATAGATAAAACAATGGAAGCTCAGAAGGTAAACAGTCGCTCAAGGTCCCCGTGGTTTTTCATGGTGATCAGATCCGACCATGTTTTCTCGGTTCTTCAGTGCGATGCTTCCCCTTCTCCATCGCACGTCTATGTGGGGCTTCTTTCATACTTCCAGTTTAGTATCTAACAGCTCTTAATTCCTAATAAATAATCTAAATAGTGAATGTTAGTATAGGCCTTTTATTTTATTTTTTAAAAGATTTTGTAGGGCAGGGGAGAAAATAGGGACAACTATAATTCCACAATAATAAAAGAAAGGAAAAAATAAAGAGTAAAAGAACAAAAAAAGATTTTCTTTATTTACTTTTAGAGAGAGGGAAGGGAGGGAGAAAGAGAGGGAGAGAAATGTTAACACGAGAAACATTGATTAGTTGCCTCTTGTATGCGCCTCAACTGGGGACCAAACTCACAACCCAGGCATGTGCCCTGACAGGGAATCGAACTGGCAACCTTTCGCTTTGCCTGACCATGCCCAACCCACTTAGCCGCACCGGTCAGGGCAGGATAGGTCTTTTAAAAGAAGCTATGGGTATAAGGACGAAACACTGCTAATCGGTATATTGACCGAGTTACTCATTACTGAGTACCTGCTGTGTTTCAGGCAGAGTGTTAAGAATTGGGGAACACAGGTAGAAAATGCTTGTCATCTAAGAAGTACAGGTGGAAATGGGGGCGAGACAGGGAAGAAGATACAAACGGTGATCAGGACTCACTGGGCGTGTGTCCTCTAGGGAATGGATGGGCGGCGGACCCGGAGCCAGCAGGCTCGATGCTGTTCAGGGCACTTGTGCCGCATTTGCTGTCAGCCTGTGAGTGTGTCGCATTCAGCCTCTCACAGTAGCCCGTGTTCGCTACGAGGAGGGCAAAGCTGAACAACTGCCCTGCGGTTTCGCTCTCTTCCTTATGTCATCCGCTGATGTCGAAAAGCTATCTCACATTTTCTAAGACAAAAGGCATAATTAAGATGACACCTTTTAATTTGTACTCTTACTCTGTTCACAGAAAAGCAGTTTCTTAAAAGGTCATGCGCTGATGTTTATATGCAAATGGCCACTGGCCCTATAAAATCTGATTTTCAGTGATTTATATTTATACTTCATAATCACAGCATTCTTTTCAACTCTGCTTGTGTGGTATGTTTCACGATGAATGTATCAGTATTATCTCTGCAGTCCTGAATCCTGTTTACTATTTGTGTTTACAAAATTATTGGGACATATAAAAATTTAGTTGCCATTTTCATCATTAAATTTACATTTTAGTGAACCACTTTCTTTCAGCTAATCAATTTTTGAATTAAATATCTCACATAACACAACCAAGAAGAACATGACATAAAGTTGACGACTATGCACAACTGGAAATGACACGAAATTACATGAGCCAAAGTACAACAGAATTAAAGTACGTACGGTCAGAGATAGGCCACCCGACAGGTTCAGAAGCCACATTGAACACGCAAGCCTGTGCGTCCCTTATAATTCTTAATGAGAATGTAACCAGTCTTACCTTCCCAATGGCTGAGGTGAGTGTGTAGGGGGTGTGCGAGAGATGGGGATATTGCGTTCCTGCCTCTTTCTAGAGAAAGGACCAGCCAGCCTGGAAATCACCCAGGTCTGCGGGCCATGGTTGGGGGCCCTCTCCTTGGTCCTTCCACAGACAAGAAGTCCACCTTCTTCCACAGTGAATTCCCCTCGGAAACCATTCCTTGCCAGTGGCCCTTGGTAGGTCTAGCCCAACCCATCCAAGCACTCTCTTCCCAAGGGAAGGGTCCTTTCCTGCCTGGAGCTCCTGGGTCCCTTTGCAAAGTCACCCATTTGCTCTTCGTAGTCCAGCATTGACAAATGCCACTGGGAAAGGCCACTCAAGTGGTACAGGGTACCACTTGACCTTGAGCTTCCAAAATGGTGAGCACATTAAAGAGAGCCTTGGTCTAGGAAAGACAGGAAAGACAATCTACTTCTTAACTTGTTTTCTGCTTTCGATACAAGCTTGGTCTCAATGGTCACTTCCTTGCAGTTGTGTAGATAAAGATGTTGTTTTCACCCACCCACACACACACACACACACACACACACACAATCACAGCCTTGATCACTTAGGACACGAGATGAAGTGGCAGGCTTGATTTTAGTTTTGAAGACGAGCTATTCATCGGCTTTGACAAAATGAAAGGAGGAGCAGACGATGGAATGAAGGCAACCTCTGGTCGCTGAGCAGCGCTGAAGGTCAAGCAAAGCCGATGGTGGCCATGAGCTTTGACCGGTGCCTCTCATCACGGCAAGGAGCTGCAGAGCACACCTGAAATTCGAGTAAGTCCTGCCTTGCCTCGTGGTGAAGTGGGTGTGAAGATGGTTAAAAATGTCATTTCTAAAGGACATTTGGAGAACAATAATGGTGTTACTGTGATGCAACCTCAGTGCAATTATCCAAGGGAAATTAGAAATAGTAAGCTATAATTTTTTTCAGCCTTTGCACTTGCTAGTATACTTTAGGATAGCTCAAATATGCATGCATTTATGTCTGGGGGTTAACAACTAGAATTTAATTATCATAATACATTCCCTTTGACATCAGAAATGCGTAATGGTCAGGGGGTCACCGCAGTTTCTTTGTGAAATGAAAATATTTGGGGATGACATGGAAAATAGTCTCAGGGTACCGCCTAAGGAGAGCAGTAAAAGCCGGCGCCAGACCTCCCAGATTTGTGCAGGCATTTTATTAACTGTCAATAGCGCGCTATCTGTGCCCCCTGGCTCTCAGCTCTGACCTTTGGCCCCGTGAGCCAGGCCAGACTTGGAGCCTCCCTTTAACTTCCCACGGCCTCGCGCGGCCGTGGGAAGTCACTCTCTGTTCTCTTCCCTCTTGTCCCCCAACACCCACAGACCCCCACGGCTGACCCGAGACAGCGCCCTCCTCCAGCACAGCAGGGTGTGGGTTCTGGGGTGCAATCTAACTGGGCATCGAGGAATTTGAACTGGGAGATGGAGGAAGCAGGAGAGTTTTACGCAGCAAAGAGGGGGAAGGGCATCTTCAGTAGCTGAGGGTCAGGAGGCAGCCCTGACTAGGAGCTGTTTGGACATCAGGCTCGCTGGGTCCCTTGGGTGCTCTACAAACGCAGGCACACGGCGGGGATTGCCTTCATTTTGAACAGCTGTTCCCGCGCACCTCCTCTCCTGCCTGCTCTTCTTCGTCCGCCTCCACTTCCTTCTGGTAAAGAAGACGGTTCCTTCAGGTGCCGCTGTGTGCACTGACCCCAGCTGACAGGTTGCCGAATAGTTGGACAGAAAGACATGTTTTAAATGCCTCCCCTAAAATGCAGTTTGCATTGTGAATTTTTTTTAAAGATAGAGGAATCGATACGAATTTGATGTATACTAACAAAACGTTTGGGGTCTTGAACTTCTTTTCATGGCTTAACAAGTCTTTGGGGATAATGTTAAAAGGTCAAATGCTTTTCGATAGAATAGGTAAGATTCCAGGATTAGAGGAATAAGTCTTTCACTAGTCAAAGAGCAGAGTTTACACCTCCGGCTGCCAGTTTTGTCTGATCTGTGGCCATCTGGTCAATTACAATTTCACTATAATCATTTTTAGGTTTTAATGAGCTCTTTTAAAATCGTTTAAAAGTTTTTTCAATTACAATAGACATACAATATTACATCAGTTTCAGGTGTGCAGCTCAACAATAAGGCATTATATAACTTACTCGGTGATCATCCTGATAAATCTCGTACCCACCTGACACTTCCCTAACTTTAGTTTTCATCAGTGCTTCTTCGCTGCACTGTACCCACGCCTTTCTCCTGCGAAGCCCTCTGATATTATCCAGGTAAATGCCTGTTCGAATTCCTTACAGCAGTTACGGTTGGGCTCAGCGGTGTAGTAGCTGACTGGACCTTGCAGGGTCACAATCGTAAAACGAAGAGATGCAGGTAAAAATCTAAGCAAATGGATGGCACGGATACGTCACGATCTCGGGGTTCCAGGTGATCTAAGTCAGACAAGTGGTCTCCACCCGTGCCTGTGTGCTATCCAGAAATAATGCGCTGGGGGAAGAACACAAAAAACATCCGGTTTAAGGAGAGGACATTGAGTAAGGTTACTCTTAACCAGAACTGTGTCTTTTTTGGACTTCCTATCTTTTTGTTTTCGTGTAGACTGGTGAATGCCACCGAAAGACTTCAGGCTTATCCATGACTATAATTAGATGGAGTCTCATTTGTGTTGGTCACTGAATTACCCGTTTAAGGGAACATACTTTGAAAACATTGTATTTGGGGTATATGTACACACACAATGGAAAAAAGGGGGTTGCGGAGAACGGGAAAATTCAGAAACGTTTGCCCGAAATGATTGCTTCCTGGATGTGGACTCCCTTGGTTCCGTGTAAGTGACAGACAGCAGTGACACGGGCCGAACTCCACACGGTGCCGCTCCGAAGGCTGCCCGCAGTGTCTCCGGACAGCTCCTGTGGTCATCGTCAGCTTGACGCGGTCTAGCAGCGGGAGCAGGGAACCGAGGCCAGACTGCTCGGTCCGCCGTAAGAGGAATGAGAAAGACAGCTTTACATGCACTTGTATCTGAGATCAGTGTGATCGTATTGTCTCCAGGAGAGCCCACCCGCAGGTCCGCTGCCCTCGGGGTGCCCTGTTGCCCGGGGGGAGCATTCTGAAACTATGGAGCAGAACTGAGCTCTGATGTCGACGGAATTCACCCGCTTGTAGCTTTACTTAGCTTTCTCTGTTCATTTATTTATTTATTTTCGATGTCTTGGTTTTCCATTTTCTTCTCTGGCGACTCACTTGGTAGACAAATACACAGCGTTCTGTAGTTTGCGTCAATTTATCTTGCACGCCCGCATCTTTCCTTTACACAGAAGCACTTACTTAACTTTGGGGGTTATAAAGCTTACCTGACACGGTTTACATCCTTAATATGAATCCAATGTCTTCACAAGTGCTCCCAAGATTGCATTTCCAATATAGAAGGAAAGATGATTCAAAGGACTACACGCACGTCCCAAGTAACTACAAATTACGTTCTTCTTTCTCAGGAACTACTTGCACGGATTAAGTTCACGGTGCAATACTCTGTCTGGCACAATCTATCTCGCATAACAACATTTCTGCAGCAGGCGATTCAAATGGCTTTTGCATAAGCAGCATCCCATCTCGCTCAATGCCTGCTTTCCAGCGAGGACTTATCAGCACTGCGTTGGGAATAAATAAAGCATGCTGTTAGGAAGAGTCTCTGCAAGGAGGCTTATGCTTATGCTAATTTATTTAAATGTATACATTAAGACAGTGAATCTGGAGATTTAAAGGGTCTTTGAAAGTTCTATATGTAAGGCTCTCCTTGTATTTAAGAGCCAGCTACTGCTGATGTACATTTTCTTTGTTGACGTCTTCCGTTTCTGAGAAAGTATTTATCACTTCATGGCAATTATAATCTCCCCTGCATCATCCGACTTTGTGTTGAGCGCATTAGCGTGTGAAAACAAAGCGAAATGCCCATTGAGTTTAGAGTCTGAGCTTTGTTTGTGCAGGAAGTTTTAGGGTGAAACTCGAGGTTACCGCATTCGGGCACTATGGATTATTTTGCTGGTTCTTTGTGTTTTAGGTTGAAAGCTAGGAAATTGAGTCAAGCATGCCGGTGGTGCATGATTGGCCACTACTTTGTGACTGTGCCACCGAGACTTGCAGGGGCTATTACTCTTTATAAAGCAAACAGGCGCAGAGTGCGGACTGCCGGGGGGTTGGGGGGAGTGTGGAAGGCTGTGCAGTGTAGGGGGCCCAGCTCACCACCTTGCAGAATTGGGAACTGGTGTGCAAGGCAACCCTGTGCCATTGCCTCGCCTCAGCTGAATGTCAGAACGAGCTTTTAAATCCACCGAGAGTCTAAAATGCTTTGACAACTCCCAGCAGCCAGAAGACAACCCAGGAAAGGCCAGAAGAGACGCTGCCTTGACACAATCCGAAGCCATCAAGCCAATCTGACACCTCCCAAAGTTTAAGCTGACATGTAAATAAATGCGTATGACGTACTTATCACAAAACCACCTGCACATGTTCAGAAAAGCTTTGCGCAGGCGTGGGAGAAGCGTACGTATGCAGCTCGCGTGCTGCATCCGCTTTCCCGGGGCACGAGGAGGTGTTGTAATTAAGAAAACGACAGGACCAGTTTTGCCTTTTCCTTGGCTGGCTCCGTGGCTGGGAGAAGGAGGACTGGAAGCGAAGGAACAAGTTCAAGCGTTATTGTCTAGCCCAGGTCTTGCAGGCTTCGTGCTCGGCCTGGCGCAGGGAGACATACTGTTTGCCGTTTATCTCAGCAACCTGGAGGCCACTGTCACTAACCTCTGCAGAACCGAGTATTTTCTCCCCAATGCATCACGAGGCACAGCCTGCACTCTACCTGTGTGTGTATCTATTGTATCTGTATCTGTATCTGCATCTCCATCTCCATCTACCCGTACAGGTACATCTATATCTGGCGTCGGCATCTCTTCCGTGGACTCCCTCAGGACCGCTCAGCGCTGTGTGAGCGCAGACGAGATAGTGCTCCTCAACAGGTTCTCCTTTTTTCTAAATTCATTTCCATAGTCTTTGTAAACTTTGCTGTTCCTGAGAATTCATTACATTCTTTAAAAATATTACAGTGTCTGTTTTTAATTAAAATTGGTTCATCAGGTGCCCAGCATGGATGTAAAAGTAATAGGGTCATTTTTCATCCTGGACTTTCTTAAATGTGTGCTTGGTTTTTGCCCTTAATTGTCCACCAGGGCTTATTGCATTCGGCTTATTATTTGTTTGTATTTCATTTCCTTTTTCATCCCAAATTGCTACCAGGCGCACAGGGCAGATGGGAGAATTTTCTTCCTATGCAATTTAAGTCATAACATTTTGATGAAAAAGCTTTCAAAGGATTGATAATGGTCCTTCTAGTCTATAAGAAACATTCCAATACTCTGGAAGTGTCGTAACAATGTTTATTTATTTCCTTTACCTGGGAGAAATACTTCTTTAACATCAGTGAGAAAAAGTGTCCGTGAATAACGGCTCCAACAAGTCAAGACTCTTCAACAAACCGCCCTTGACTCAGAGCCTGATTAAAATACGCAGCAAGGCTCGTGGAGCTGTGGGGACACCAGGAAAGGTGACTGTAATAATCTCAGCTTCCCTCCACGCACCGGGCCGCTCCACTCGGTGGGTACCTGTCGGGCACCAGTGTGTGCTGTCGGGCACCAGGCTTTCTCTTACGTATTTTTGTTGATCGTTGTGTGTCTCCAAGACAGAGAACTGGGCCGTCAGCGTTCCCCAATCTCCAGATCTCCATCAGGGCCCCTGGGCTCCGTGTTTGCGTGCGGAAGTCTCAACATCGGACAGAGCGATGTTGGTATGTTTGGGTGCTCAGCGTTCTTTCTGCACAGGACTTCTGCCCGAGGAGTCCGTTTCAGAACTCCTTGTCTATCAGTAAGTGACCTAGTCCCTAATTTGACAGAGGAGACAGCATCCTGGGACCCCCGCTGGCCAAGGCTCTGCCTGCCTCTCCCTGGTCTCAGGTACCCCACTCCCCCTCCTGCTCCAAGGTCACGCCACCACACGCTTCCTCCTTTTCCTCGCAGGATGGTTCTGTCTGTGGGTCCTTCTGTCTTCTGCGTGCTCGGCCTCTGCTCTCTGCCTCCTGCTGCCAGACCAGCCTGGGGAAGACACGCCTGCCTGAGCAGCTTCCGGTGTTCTGAGAATTCTGGAACCTACTCTGTGAGAGACGGAGGAAGGGAGGCAATGCTCCATGAGGCTCGGAAGCTGGGCAGGTTGAGCCTGGGTCTCGAGATTTGCTCCGTGGTCCCAGCCTGTGCGTGTGTAAGGCACTCGGGGGATGCTGGTGAAGTGCGAAGCGTGTGACAAGCTGGGCACATGGAGGAGTGGAGCCGGTGACTGCACTGACCCCCAGACTCTGCTGGGCCTTTCTGGAGAGGTCCCAGAAACTCTTTCTTGCTCCAGAATACCCAGGACTCACCCACCCGCATTGGTTTATCTCAGTTCCTGCTTTAAACAATGACTTTGGGCACTTCGGAGGCCAGAGGCTTTGAGACATAGGATGGAAAAGAAGGGTGAGTTGGGTTCTTGTGCCTGGGCATCTGGCACCGCCCCCAGTGCGTCGGGGCCTGAGCTGAAACCCCATCCAGTATGCAGACCGAAGCGGCAGAGTCTGTGGGTGTTGCTAAAGGCCCGAGCCAGGAAGAGAGTCAGGAAGCATCCCTGGGGAAGTTCGGATCTCCATCGAGAACTCCAGTCCGGGAGTCACGAAACAGCCCCGATCATTTCCTGGGTGCGCCAGTCTCGAGGGCTTCTGCATCTTGCAGAGCTAACCTTTGAAAAATGGGAGGAAAAATCAGTGAAAATCTACTTACTGGAATTCGATGAACATAATTAAATTAGGCTTCCATTCTTTAGAATTCAGCTTAGGGCGGTGGGTATAAAAGGAAAAACAAGGGTTTTATAAGAAAAAGGGCTTGAAAGCTCAAAGACTCATGAATCACTTCCAGCTCGTAGGATGATACTTCTAATGTGCACCATGACTCATTCTCAGAGATCATTAGTAGCGTGTCAGGAGAGAGCGCTGTTTGTACGGAGGACCGGACTTTTTACATACTAATTTTTGTATTTGGTAAAGCATGTTGGAATTAGAGTATCCGCACACTTCTGATTGGGTAATAAAGACCTCTGTCACTCCTCCCGTGGCTCGTTCCTGCGCGAAGGGGACGCAGAAGGCGGCGGAAGGGCCGCCCGAACCCTGTCAAACTGTGCTCTCCCTCCGCCACGTCCTTGGTTCCTCCCGACGTCGGCACTCGCCCTCGGCCGGCGATTGCCATGTCCCTCTTTGCGGTATTCTGAGTGCAGTTCTTCTTCTTTTTCTTGAAAAGAAGTCTTGGCTCTTGGAGGTGTTCTCTCATTTCTTTCTTCGGTGTTTCTATGCCGAGATATCTTTCATCTTATTTATATTCTTTCGGTTCTTGGGCATTCTTGGTGAAGTTAAAATGCTTACTGAAGAATTGGAAAATAAAGAAAAAAAAGCTTGCCCTGTCTTGGATCTCTCTTAGGATGAACTCTGTACAATTCTTAGAGAATAATCGCTTCAGTTTAAAAAGAAACTCTTCATGGGGGAAATAAAACCCCAAAACCAAAAAAACTTCAGGAAAAGTTCCAGCCAGCCAAGTAGGACTGTCACTAATGAGCATCCTCTCTAAAATCTGCAGGTGTCAGAGGCTGTCAGGGAAGTGGAACCGTCTCCCGGCGGCTGCTCACTGGAGGGGTGCCTCCTTCTAATTTGGGGAGCATGCTGTTGGGGCAGCGTTGGCTACAAGACAGGCCTCGGGCTTTTTTGGAGAGCATCTTGGCATTTCACATGCTCACGTCTCCCTGATCTGCTCAGCTCCAAAATCGCTCCTTATCCTACACCTTCCACGTTTTCTCCACAGTCGCCCACTGGTGGCTCTGCAGGGCCCAGCAAGGGCCTCCGACATGGGACCCCCACTGTGTCCCTTCGGTGAGCTTTGCCTTGAGGAGACCGGTGGTGCTGGAACAAGGGAGTCTAGACTCTACCCGTCCTGAGGTCGCTGGTCCGCGTAGCTTTGATGGGCTAGGCAATACCTCAGGGTCCCAGTTTCCTACATGCACGCCTGCGCAGTTACTAAAGCGTGGTCACCTGAAAGCATGGATCCTCAGAGGATTTGTTGCCTGTCTGTGAAAACAGCTGTAAATACAGACACTGAGTGTGTGTAGAAACTGAGCAACTCTTTGGTACCCTCCATTCAAACACGCGGTTATTCTGTTTACAGAAAGATCAACCGACAGTTTACTACCACGATGCACGAGGGACCCAGGCCAGGCCAGCTGGGGACTGTGCTGAGGGCCCAACTGGGCAGAAAGAAGGTGCCAGCCAGGGTGAGTTTCACCTGGCGCTCAGGGTCCCTTCCAGCTCGTTCAGGCCGTTGGTAGAGTTTGGTTCCTTTCGAGTGGGAGTCTGAGGTTAACAAGTAAACATAAACAAGTAAATAAAATAGAAAGCAAACAGGCCCCTCACAAGACTGAGTTTGAGAACCAGGGACCTAAAGGTTTCTCAGATTCCTTATATCTCTAAAATTATACAAAACTAAGAGTCCTCTTACTTGTCTGACAGTTTTATTTTAATAGTATTTCTATTTGACCCTTCTTGCTCCCCTGCCCCCAAGAAGAGGTCTCGAAATGAGGTGCTTTGCCTCTTCCATCTAAGCTCATCCGTGGATGGATTTTGGCTTGGGTCCCAGAGCCTGGTGCCCGGGGGCTGCGGTCCCTGGAAATAGAAGTCTGTGGATTTGAACGACCTGGAAATGCAAGGTTTGAGATGAAAGCACTTGTGTCCAAATTACACACTTGATGTTCAACATAAAGGTGATTGCAATCAATTAATGGAAAAATCCAAGGGCGCACCACATTGGAGAAGGGAACCGTTCGATGCTTCCCACCTTATTGGGGATGATGAATACGCCCGACCGGAAAGAAGCCTCATGTTCTCCTTGGAGAATGACTTCTCAAAAATAGAACAACAACAACAAAACTTGGCGCCTCTTAAGAGATTTTCGAAAATGAGCCACACACGATTCTTCAAAACGGGTCATGGGTCAAACTGAAGCTCTTTCCCTTGCAGTTATGTCATGGCCACGGTCAGTGCGGCAGAGGGTCACATTGCCGGGAGGGAGCACATGACCAGCAGTGTACCCGGGGCCGGGACTCAGACGCCTGTCTGCAAAAGTTCCTGGACCTTATGCCATCCCCTGAACCGTTGCTGCAGGGAAAATCCCTGACCTAACATCGGATTCCATTATCCGCCTGTATTATAATCTTATTTACTTCATAAACATGATTATAATCCTAATAACCACAGCAGTGCTCGGGGAAGAAAAACAGGTCATTCAAGGGCTACACGAAACACTAACCCATGGATGAAATGAGCATAATCCTTTACATTGTTTTCGGTGTTTCCGTAATGTTAGGGATGTAATGTGTGCCCCTCCCGTTCAGCTAACCAAGTTCTGCGACAGGTGAAAAGCCAGAAGAAAGTCACTGGACACAGGTGCCTATACGCCACCTTACCAGCAAATTGTGGAATAATGACTAGCACTATTGCTGTTCACCTTTCAAACATGCTCTCAATTTAAATATTTTATCCAGCTGGTTTATGATGTTTTCCCCAACCCTTATGGAGACTTTAAAAACCACAGGGAGGTTCAAAGGCCAGGATGATGAGTGGTGGGACTGCCCAGGTATGGCAGTGCGCCCCGCCAGCTCGCGCCCCGGCCAGTGAGTGGGCAGAGGAGGGAGGGACGTGTGCCAAGGTCGAGGAAGCACGAGCCAGCCCCTTCAGGGAACCCTCCAGGGAGCAGAGAGTTACAGTGAGGAAGCGATGGAAGGCAAGTCCAGTTCTTGTGTTTCTCCCTGTGTTTTGCTGGTTAGCAACACAGAGGCCAAGTCTAGGAACTTCACCGACGTCGCCCTCCTGGCAAATTCACGGTCTTGAGGAATAGAAACCTGCACCAAGGAGAGAGTCTGGACTCTATTTTTTTTTCCAGGAGAATAACTATCATGGATGCTGATGTGGACTAGGAAGCTCAGTCCTCACCATTACGATTGTCTTTCTTGAGTTCATGTTGTCTAAATTACTAGTGCAGTAAAATTCTGTGGGAACTGGGGACCCCACAGCTGGTCTTTAACCAGGGATTTTTGGGAACAAAATCTTTAAAAGATTCAAAGTCCAAACAAAACAAACAGAAAAATTGACCTATCAGTTAAGGTCTGGCTACAACCGGCCATTGTAACTATCCATTAGGGTCATGTCCAGGAGCAGGTGTTCAAGTGCGTGTCTGAGTGTGTCAGCTATTGTTCTCTGTTTCAAAGGCAGTCCCGAACAGTCCCAGGGGCCTGAGCGTGGTGCTCCATCCGTTTAGCTGATCAAAGGCCACCAGAAAAACGGCACCAGCTTTACTAACAACTCAGCGGACTTGGACCTGCAGTTGGTGCTGCTTGGCCTGAACTGGCCCTGTGCGCCTGGCCATCCACAGACTATCAGGCCGCTGTCCAAATGGACCGGTTTGATCATGTGGGCCCCTGCATCGGTGATACCCCAGAACTGGGGAAACTGTGTTTCTGAAATGATCCCATATTGAGTGTTGTTTGTGAACATACCAACACATGTCTGGGGAAGTGTAAAGAAGAGCACTTTCTTTCCAAATAAGCAAAATCTCCAAATGGGGAAAGAAAGAGCTTTAGTCCATTATCATTCCATGAATTAAGAAAGGATGGCATCAAATTTAAGCCTAAATTGAGAAGCCAAGTTCTAAGACATATGTTTATTTACAAACTTGAGCACTCCGTTGGCATGAACAATAATTCTAATGTAACCGTGGCCCTTTTATGGCCTTCAGAGTTATACAAACTTACACTCTTCAAAGTTATACTCCGTGTTATTAGGAACAGCATAAGGCATTGAGAAGGAGAAAAATTGAGGGAGAACAAGACAGGAAAGTCGGGGTGCCCTCCATGTGCTAAGGCGATCTCACACCAACAGGGGCTCTCAGGAGGCCTTTCTAGAAGACGGTGGTTACGACAGACTCGGTTCGGTTTCGAGCGCGGCTGTTATTCTGAGAGCAGGCGTGCCCACGTGCTGTCACCAGGTTTTGGGTTCCTGCCTTGCACACGAGTTCTCCGAAGTGGGCGCGGATCGTTACCGGTAATGAGCATCGTCACCTCACCTCTCCGCACAAACCTCACCTCACCATCTGCCGTGGAAGATGCTCAGCCCTTCAGTCAGGCTTATTTTTCTTAAATTGAATTCGTTGGGGCGACACTGGCTAATAACATCATATGAGTTTCAGGCATGTGATTCTGTGATACATCATCTGGATGTTGTACTTGTGCGCTCACCGCCCAAAGTCAAGTTTCCTTCCAACACTATTTATCCCTCCTTTACCCTCTTTGACCTCTTCCAACCACCTTCCCTCTGGTCATCACCGTGCTGTTGTCTGTGTTTATGAGGTTTTTTTTCATAGTCCCTTCACCTTCTTTCACCCGGCCCCCCAACCCCTCCCCTCTGACAGCGGCCAGTCTCTTCTCTGTATCTGTGAGTCTGTCTCTGTTCTGCGTGTTAGTTTATTTTGTCCATTTGATTCCATGTAAGTGAAATCGTATGGTACTGTCTTTTTATGACTGACTTAATCCACATAGCGTCCATCCATGCTGTCACAAAAGATAAGGTGTCCTTTTTTATGGCTGAGTCATATTCCATTGTATTCAGTCACGTGGACAAAGTGGGACAGGGCCAGAGGAGGAAAGGAGCAGAGGTCACGTCCGTGAGCAGGGATGGGTACTGAGGGGGCATGCTGCCCTAAGAACATGCCAAGTGCCCACCGTACGGCGTGCTGGAGCATCGGGGAGCAGCCACGGGGTGGCTCTGCCTGGGTGGGTGCTGCGATGCCAGAGGCACAGAGAAGGGCGGGAGCCAAGTTCGGAAGGCACCTGAGAGGCGAAAAGGTCACTTGGAAGCAAGACTCGCAATCGTAGGGAGCAGGTGAGTGGGGGGATGTTTAATGCGAGCACAGTTGGATTTTATAGCTATTCGCAGATGCAAACTTTCTCACTGGAGGTTCAGAGCTTTGAGTAGACCTTCCAGGTGCTCCAAGTTACTAAAAAACCAAATGGGAAGGAGAAAGGAGAAACCAGCCGCCGTGACGGGCAGACCCAGCCCCTCAGTCCCCCCGAGGAACTGGTGATTCAGACGTCACACAAGCAGCACGTAGCTCCTGCCCACCGAGGTCGCCCAGAGAGGTGGAATCTAGTCCTTGGTTGGCAAAAACAAAAAAAGAGCATGCCCCTGTCCCATGTGGCCGTAAACACTGCCCAGCAGGGCCGTGAGGGGCCCCACGCAAGAAAGGGAGGAGCAGGAAACACGATGGTCAATTTGACAGGAGACGGGGGGGCGGGGCTGCCAAGTGCAGGTGGCGGACTGTGTGGCCAAATCAGAGATGCTGTCTGAGGGGGGAGTGGAGTGGCAATCCGCTGTCAACAAGCAGGGAGCCTGCGGGGAGGTCTGCGGGGAGGGGGTCGAAAGGGTGTGGGGGCTGTGGCTTCAGGGCAGAGCTTGGGAGGCAGGGCGGGGTCTAGGCCCCAAGCCAGGCAGGGGGCCAGCCCTGCTCTGCTGCCCGCATCCCTATGATGCATCCCGGTGATGCAGGGCTGGGCCCAGAACTGCCTCTTCTTCAGCTCCCTGATTCTGCGTGCAGATGGAAGGAGGCCCAGGTGGAGGGTCTCCTGAGGGTGAAAGGAGTGAATGGATGGACAGTCTTGTAGCGTATCAGCTGGCACATTGCCACCAATCCCCACAGGCCGTGACCCTTTCTGGACCGGGAAGGCCCCTGAAATCCAACGGCCCCCATGTCTGGGCCTCGGTCCTCTCCAACCTGTGCGATGACGATGCCCCTTCTGTTCGAGCCTCGCTGCTTTGCCCCTTGTTTTCACCTCCTGTGTTTCACCTGCCCCCTCCCACTGGGTGGTCCCCTGGTCCAAGAGTCGGGCATGCTCACTGAAGGGTGGAGGCGTGATGGCTCCGGAGGGCAGGGGCGAGGTCCGGAATGGCCCGCGTCGACCCGACCAGCCCGATTTAACCGCGCACGGAACCTCCACCAAGCGCACCGCGTGGGGGCCCTTCTGTGCTTGTCGTTCTTCCGGGGACAGAACTCGGGCTGCAGGCGCCCCAGCGAACTGATGACCGCCGTGCCTGAGACTCTTCCCGCTCTTCGTTCAAGGACACAGTGACGGGAGGCGGCGGGCCGACATCCCCCCCGCGCCCGCGCCCGGTGCGGACTCCAGGTTTTTCTCTTCCCCAGCTAGTGGTCTGGTCGCTCGTCCTGCCACCCCCAGTGGCGGCCGTGACCTCATCAGATCTTTATTTTTTCCATTTAATCAAATAGAATGGAGAGTCTCAGATGCTGAAGTCACGCGTTGTGCAGGGCAGAGCAGAAAAGCTTCTGTTCCGCCTCCTTCCGCGCACTCTAATTGTGCCGCCTGATGCCGCGCGAGCGTCTCCTTGGTGACGGCTAACTTACAGAGCCGTTCTGTGAGCCTCCGGTCTGCTTTTCCAGGCCCGTGAACCGTGACTTGGTAACCGTCCAGCCTGCATAATTAAAACCATCACCGGTGTAGGGGAAAAGCGTGACACGACAGGCCACCGGGGCGACCCAGATGCGGGGCCTGCGTGGGGCCGGCGAGTAAGTAACAGGATATCACCGATGGATGCGGCTCGGCAAGTCTCCCTCCCTCACAAATGCCCCTCCTCCTGGGATCATGAACCTCCATTGAGGGTGGCTTTGGAAACTGTATAGGCAAGGAGGCATTTGCACATATGTGGTTTGGTTCTTACTGCTAACCACAGGGGTGGGCACACACCTATTATTACCCCTGTTTCTAGATGAGAAACAGCCTCCAGGAAATGCAAGGCCTACCTGCTGTGAGGTGGGTGTGGGGCTGCAGCCATCCTGCAGCTCAGGCTTTTGATCTGTGAGCTTGCCTAGCAAATTGGGGTGATGGAAAGGAAAAGAAACGAATATTTCTCCACTCTTCGTTCCCACTGAGCATTCCTGACTTGACCTCTCTGGGCGCCCAAGGGTCTGGTTGAGTGGCCAGACGGCTCGGGGAGCTTCAAACAGCGAGCCGTGGGCTGGATGGAGAAAAACAGAGTTCGGGGAGAAGGCAGCCACCCCAACCCTGGAGAAAAATCCCTCCGCTCAGAGTCTGGCTTTAAAGTAAGAATTAAGTCCTCATTCCCAAAGAGTTATTTTGTATTTTAAGAATGCTAAAATAGAAGAATTAGACTGAATGAGATGAATGGCTTTGACAAGTATATTGATTAAGGCTGTCTAGGGTGGTTTTATTGACAAAGGATTCTGAATAATGGCGTGAAAAGTTCTGAAATTCCTCTTATGTTTTCTGAAGCTCCTCATTGTGCTCAGCTTTGGCACCCGAAGCCAACATTTCTTGGCTCAATTAATTTACACGTGTACAGACCCAACCGTCCTCAGTGCATTCGGTATTCCGTCTGTCACTGTCTGGAGCGCCCTTGGAAGAAACATCCGTTCGAAGAATTGCAAACTCATAGTAGCTGAAAACATTCCCCGTGGACTCTAGAATCCTTCCTAAGGAAACTCGAGAGAGACAATTTTCATGAATTTGTACACGAGAAAGAGCCTCTCAATTTAAACAACGTATTAGTTACTCTTTAGCGGAAAATAATAAACATAAAACTTAAGTAACTCGGGGATGGATTCGTCGTCTGTTGATGATTAAGAACTGTGCCGATGTCAGATCGTCGTAAGTGAGCCCTGCCGAGCCCTCTATCAATTACACACCCTCGCCTGAGCCTACTGCTGCTATTTCCTACTCAGCACACCCGAGAGGGCACGTCGGCGTCATCTCAGTGATTGCCTCAGGATTCGGCAGGCTCCCCCACACCACAGGGCCGACAAGCAGGCACCTTCTCCCCTTGGATGGTCTGCAGAGCAGGCGCGGCGGCGGAGCAGCTGAGCTGCGCATGGTGAGGTGGGACGGGGTGTCGGACGGTGCCCGGGAATGAGTGAGGGCAAGAGGACAGGTGTCCCGCAGCCAGGGCGACGGAGCATGGGCCCCCCCCCCCCGCACCGCAACCCCGCTGCGCTGCAGGGGCCGCAGCGGACGCTGCTGCCTTGGGGAAGGTGCCCAGGAAACACAGAAGGAGAAATGTCTGCACCTGTCCCTTCCTCCTACCCTCTACCCCCCTGCTCCCCGCCCCCCGCAGTGGCCGCCATGGGCCGAAGCTCCCTGGGGGAGCTGGGGGAGCGGGAGGCGGATTCAGAGCCCGGAGGAGGAGAAAGTGAGGGAAGGGACTGGGGGTTTACTCCTGACCGGAGACCTGGGTAAGCTGAGCTATCACCGCTTCGCAGACGAAGAACCCCAGGGTCAGGGAGGCCAAAGCCAGCCAGCAGAAGACGGAAGACTCGCCCGGGCCAGTAGGATTCTCCCCTTCCTACACCTGTCTCTCTTTTTGCCTGAGCGCCACCTGGAAACTACGTGTCCTGTGGTCGTGTTCACTGCCGGTGATGGCACCTCGGGGATGCCAGGGCCCAGGCTCTGCCCCTCGGAGACGTGATCAGACTGTGTCTTGCATCTTGCCTATTCCTTGCCATTTCTCAAACGAAGAAAGAAACATACAATTTCACCTGTCACTGTCCATCACCGTTTATCTCCCCTATAACCTCCTCCTCCCCCCCGTCCCTCCACCACCCCCACCTCCCTCCACTGCACCCTGCCCCCCACAGTCATCCCGCTGGTGTCCATGTCTGTGATAGACGGAGACTAGACGAGGGGCAGTGAATAAACCGTGCATTGTACGGAGGATGCGTTGTGGACTGTGCACCTGAAATCTGTATAATTGTGTTAACCAGTGTCACTACTGAATTGGCCCCAGCAAATTCAGTAAAAAGGAAAAACAATCTCCTGTCCTTTGAAAATCTACTTCAACTTTATTTCCTTCAAACTACTGTAGCATCTCTCTCCGGCATTTCATCCAAATGTTCTGTCCTTCCGTTTGACTCACCTTACTTAATTATCCATGGATGTGTAAGTGAGTTTGTCCAGGTTCTGTTTTGGCTTCCTTTTCAAACAGCACTTTCTGGATGATTTTAATTATTCTCACAACACCATCAAAACCACTTAGCTCATGAATATTAAACTATATTACTGGAGAAAACCTCTCTTCTGAATTCTAGATCTGACTTTTGAGTGGTCTCATGTGAATAATAGCAGGTGTCTTGAATTCATCAGGTCTGTATTAGAGTTTCTCAACCTCAGCACTGTTGCCATTTTGGACCGTGTAAATGTGGTGTATTGTAGGGTGTAGGTTCATGGTGGGAGCACTGTAGGTTCTGTGTCCATGATAAGAGCGCCGAACGGTCTGAGTTCATGGTAGGAGCGCCATCAAGGGTGAGTTCGTGGTGCACCGCAGGGTGCAAATGCCTGGTAGGTGCCTTGCAGTATAAAGGATTCACTGTAGGCACTCTGGGGCCAAGGGACTCCAGTGACACTCTTTCGTCACCCTAAGTTATGACAATGAGAACGGTCTCCAGACTTTCATGTCCCCTGAAGGGCAAAACTGCTTCTCATGAAGAACAATTGCCTAATACTGAATTCATCTTTTCTCTCTACATCTACAGCATTTTCAATGATTAATGCATCTGTTCATGGCAATACCGAGGATTCAGCATCCCCAGGATTCAAAATTATACCACGATGCATCATCTCTGTATTCCTTGTATTTTATTCCTAACCCCTTGCCAAATTGCTTACTAATACCTGCACATCTTTGAAGCCTATTCCGCACACCTCTCAAATCAAGTCCATTCGGTGTAGGTCACATCCTCATATGTTTTCACTGGACGATTGCGGCAGCACCACAATCCAGATGCCACCCACGCCAGCAGTTTTGAACCCACGCCATCTGTGTTCTACACTGTCCTCACTGCTTAGTCCCCAGAACCTGCGTCTGACGACACAGTCTGCGATGATCTCCTCCGGTGTCAACAGCAGCGGCGCCGCCTCAGCTAGCATTCAGTGCCAACGCCCATCACGTGTTTCAAACACGTGATGTCTTCTCAGGTCCTGTTCTGGATACTTGGAATCCAACAGTGAACCAAATTGACAGAACACTCTTACCCCATGGTCCTAGTAGGGAAGAGAAAGAGCGCAAATGCATAAATAAATACCCTGCAGGAAATACCAGAAAGGTAGTGTGTGCTCCGGAAAAATCAAGACTAGGAGGGAGGGTAGGGGGTGCGGGCACAGGCATTTCAACACGGTGGTGGTGGGTATGCCACGGGGGACGGGACATGTGGGCGAAGACGAAAAGACGGCCTTTGCGGGTCCCTGGGAACTTGAGCCGCACTAGATTCTGCCTAATTGGGGGCCGATGTCTTACTTCGGTAATGGCACACAACGCTGCATTCGGCTGGCAGGCTTGCGTTTTTTTCTTTCTTTCTGAAGTGACTTCCATCTGAAAAACATTTCTCCTCTAATGGGAACAAAAGTAGCTTGAGGGAAAAGAGCTATAACTGTATTTCTTTACTAACTTTTCTGACATCAGCTTAGACTCTTCAAAATATTGATTTTAACCTTCTAATGTCACTGTATCCTTGGGAACAAATACTAGAGGAGTTGACATTATTTGGAGACATGAAGTTATTAATGGCTTTATGACATTGTCTCCAGTGTATTAATTATTTAGAAGGCAACAAGGTGTTATAGGTGGTGATAATGTCTAATGCCGATAATAAAATTATAAAACTGTGGGTCTGATTTATGCAGGATTAAAACTTCCGGAAGGTTATTTATGGTTTTAAATTTACTGCCTGCATTTTTTCTCAGTGCAACTAGAGCTGCAATTAGCAGTACGTGTTTTTGCAGCTGGAAATACTGAGCTTGAATTCTGTCCCTGCCAGGACTGGATGTTCGCACCTGGACGGGATCCATCCGCTGTCAGCACTTTAGAACGGGAGGGCCGATGGGAACGTGTTAAATACGAAGGCAACGCACCGACGAATGCCTGGCGCACGGGAAGGCGAACTATTAGAAACAAGGGCACTTTGAGATACAAAGGCCTGCTTCAGAAACGAACTCCTGAACCACTTTACAGAGTAAAGAATTGCACGCAGGCACTCCGTGTTTAGAATTGGGATTCCGTTGTTCCTCCTCCTCCTCGCAGGCGAGGCGGGGCCGGTGCCTGCGCTTCGCCCCTCTAAGGCTGCTCCTGAGGACCAGGCCCAAGGCGATCTCCACTGTGTCTTCGGAGGCGACTTCCTTGGCTGCAGCCTGGGCTATGCACCTCTCATCACGTAGACAGATTCCCTCTCCACAGTCGCAAACCACGAGAGCATCTCAGCAAACAGCAGAGCCCGGGGGGAGGGTCACAGAGGCGGGGGGTAGGCCCCTTTCCCTCTCCAGTGTGCGGCGGGCTTGCCCACTCCGCGCTGCCCTTAGGGTGCGTGTCTTCCCAGAGGGGCTTGTAGAGAGAACGCTTGTGTTGTCAGAAGGGGTTTTCCACTCCTAGAAACCAGGACTCAAGGAGACGTGGTTTTTTTTTCTTTTTCTTTTCAGAGCACTCCCCTCCGTGAAGGAGAGTTTCACAACACACTCTGCCGGAGGCTGGGTGCCCACTTTCATTCATGTGGCCATACGTTACTTTTCAATATTTATTGAAGAGATTTTGTTCTTCATTGAGTATTCAATATTTATTGAATATTGAAAATATTCAATATTTACTTTTCACTATTTATTGAAGAGATTTCTTTCTTCATTGAGTGTTCTTGGTTCACTTGCTTTGACTCCCTTCTCTTTATCTTTCATACGTTCACAGGAGGATTTTAGTGTGCGCTTCACCACGAGGCTTTTCGGAAACATCGTACGGATGTAACAGTCCACTTTAAGCTGATAGCAACTTGCTCACATACAAAAATGCAGCCTTTTACTCCTCCTCCACTTTACGTCTTTGATGTCACCATTTATTATGAATTGTGGAGTAGTAATGTACAATTTAGTATCTATTAAGAGATTATTATACCTATAGTCGTTTTAATACTTTGTCCTTCAGTCTTTATTCTGGAGTTCAGTGATTAGCAGACCACCATACAGTACTAAATTATTCTGAATTTAACTGTATGTACTTACGATCAGTGTGTTGGATGCTCTTATGTTAATTAGTGTCCTTCGTTCCAGCCTGGAGAACTTTCAGCATTTCTGTAGAGTGAGTTTAGTGTCTAACTAACTCCCTCTTCTGTGAATCTCTCATTCATTTCTGGTGGGCAAATTTGTCAGGTAAAGTATTCGTGGTGGGCAGGTTTTTCCTTTCCGCACGCTCGGATATATCTGCTTATTCTCTTTAGGCCTGAAAGATTTCAGAGAAATTTGCTAATGGACTTATGAACATTCCCTTATATGGAAGCAGTTTTTTCTCTCTCTCTTGCTGCTTTTAAAATTCTCTCTTTGTCTTTTATTTTTATTATAATGTGATTTGGAAAAGATTATTTTGGGCTGCAAATTTTGGGGAACCTAAGAGTTTGAATGTTTAAATCTCTCCCCAGATTGAAATGATTGAAAACCTCTTAGACATCTTTTTTTTTTTTTTTTTTTAAATAAGCATTCTGTCTTCTTCCTCTCCCTCCTCTGGGTTTTCGGTACTTTTACATTGTTTCTTTTGGTGGTATCTCACAGCTGACAAGACTCTCTTCACTTTTCTATTGTTTGTTTCTTTGTTCCCCTCTGGCCGGATAAGCACGCACGACCCCTCATCACAGACGATCTCTTCTGCCCCATCACGCATGTGGTTGATGCTCTCTGTTGCATTTTAAAAAACACTTTATTCATGATATTCTTCAGGTACAGAATGTCTGTTTGGTTATTTTTTATAATTTACCTATCTGTTTAATTGATTATTTTGTTTATGTATTATTTTCCTCATTGAATAGAGCTTCCTTAAGTCAAGTTTTCTTGGACAAATTTTAGACTTCTATTTCTTTGGGGTCAGTTACTGAAAAACATCATTGTGTTCCTTTGGTCATATCATGTTTCCTTAATTATTTGTCTTCTTTAAAGTCTTAGGTTGCTGTCTTCACACTTGAAGCAGTCACCTCCTCCAGTATTTACTGACTTGATCCAAATCAACAAAACAAGCAAACAAGCAAAATATAACCAAAGACATTGAAATGGAGAACAGGCTGACAGTCGCCAGAGAGGAGAGGGGAGGGAACTTCAGGGGAAAAGGGGAAGGGTTTAGAGCAACAAGTATAAAGGACACATGGACAAAAACCAGGGAGGGTGGAAATGGGAGGGAGGTGGGGAGGGCTGGGGCGGTGGGCTGGGATGGGAGTAAAAGACAGAAAACTGTACAAGATCAACAATTAAAATAAAGAAAAAAAAAAGAACTATCTTTTATCAGCCCTGTTGGGGATTCGGAGGCTTTCTCAGACCTTTACGCATACGCATGCCCCACACTTCTTGTCGTGCCCTGAGCAGGATTTCCTGAGATTGTCTGCCTTTTCTTGATCCTACGAAGCCAGGCCAGGTGCTGGAGGCCTTCTGTTTGCTTTTCCTAGGGGACACTGAGGCTCACATTTGTGCCTTTCCTCCCAACCCAGCAGAGTCAGGCTGGCTTCCTGTGCACGCTCACTAGCTATCTGCAAAGCTCACTCTCGTTACCCTCAGAGGTGTGCACAGTGGGGGTACGGTGTGTGGGCCAGTGAGGTGGGTGGAGCGCTGGAGGCACCTGTAGCCAGTTGAGGGAATCCGCAAGGGAAGCATCCCTGAGGGCTCATGGGCAGACTTCCTGATGGTGTCTGCGGTGCAGTGAGTGAGATGTGCACACACCTTTTTGCTGCTCTTCAAAAGCCCTGGCTAGAATTTGTGACATGGACCTGCAGGACCTCCAGGGACATCCAAGAGCAAACCTACCGTGGGTCCAGATGGTAGCAAGCCAGGAACTGTTGGTGACCTACTGTGTCAAAGCCTAACTCAGCATTTTGATTAATTGCTTTCACCTGGTGAAATCCTAGGGCACCCTTTTAGGGAGTGGAGATCATAAGAGTGAAAGTGTCCTTCCTATTAGAACAAGAAATCATGCCTGTGGTGGCGAGTAAGGCCATGGGAGTGCCAGGTGGCTTAGATCATGTACGCTAGTGGCCTTGGGAAGCAGATTCCTTTATTAGTTAAGATAATGATCTAATTAGAGTTTGGGCAGAGACATTGGTGATGTCTAATCAATTTCTCTAGGACGTGGAAGATTGGCCATTGATTTTAAGAGAACAAGTCATTGGTCACAGAATTTACATCCACCTTGACAGGTCTCGACGGACCAAGTGTCAATCAGAGGCATGTTCAAGATCTTAGTTATTTATTTTTTTTGCTAAGAATGTTTAGGTGGTAACTGTGGAAGGAAGGCAATTCAGACTCAGGAGAGAGTCGAGCCGTGGCTGCAGAAACGCATCCGATGGGGCCCCTGTCTTGTTATAATCAAGGTTACTGGAGTCTTGATTGCTCCAGTCTCAAAAAAACTTTATGCCTGTGAGGGGGAAAAAAAAAGAGCAATAATAATGATCAGAACACTTCCCTGAGGGAATTCCCTGTAGATCAACACAGAGACGGATCTGGGACTTCTGTGTCAGGCCATGTGATTTCCTAGTTGCGGAAACATGTTTGATGTGTGTACAGCACGTGATGAGCTGACAGCCACCTGTGGTGCGTCATGAATTCCACGTCGACAGGTTTACTCCTCATTCTGTAAGGAAAAGCTATTTTGCAAGGTCTTTAATAAAGCTGAGAGAAGGCAAAAACAGGAAAAATTACAGCAGTGATACTTATCCACAGCGCACTCGCTGACTCCCACAAGAATGGGTCTCTCCTTTCCCCGATCTCTGATCACGTCAACAGCCAAGCTCTCCTGTAAGCGGTGGGTTCGCAGGGACCCAAAGGTGCTCACCAAATGTTCGTTTACGAAAAACAGTTGAGGAAGGTCAATGTGGTGTTCTAATGGAGAGGGGCTTTTTAGAGGCATGGGGAAGACATTCAACGGGATAATGCCCAGGGATGTGGGTGCAGCGTGAGCGGTGTGATTGATTTCCTATTGCTGCCTCGTCAGGTGTCTATTCACATCGTGCTTAAAACAGCCCCGTTTGAGGATCCTACAGCCCCAGCTGCCAGATGCTGCAGTGGTTCCCAGCAAGCTCCAATCAGGGCATCTGCATGCCAGCACGACGCTGGAGTCTCCGGGGAAGAATCTCTTTCCCTGCCCTATTTTATCTTCTAAAGACTGCCTGCTTTCTTTGGCTGGTGACAACTTCCTCCTCACTCACAGACAGCAGGGCGATACCTTCAGATCCCTGTCTGACTCCAATCCTCTTATCTCCACCTAATGAACAGAATGAACTAACAACCAGAATAGTGAGAGACTCGTAGACAGAGAGCGGGCTGACAGCTGTCGGTGGGTGGAGCCTGGTGAGGAGCGGTGAGTGGAATGACCCCCCTAAAAAATAAAGAAAAATCTCATAGACCCACACAGCAGTGTGATGAATGCCAGGGTGAGGGGGCGGAAAGAGGTGGAGGAAGGTCTAGATGGTGGCGGGCAGAGACTAGACTGGGGTGGCAGACACAAAATACGGTGGGCAGATCGTGTGTTATGGAATCGGGCAGCTGAAACCTGTATAATTTTGTTAACCAATGTCCCCCCAATAAATTCAAATAAAAAAAGAACCCTTTTGATTACATTGGACTCGCCTGGATAATTCAGGCTTATTTCCCATCTCAAGTTCTTTATTTAATAATGTCTGCACGGCCCTTTTGCCCAGTGAGGTGAAATATGCTCAGGGTCCAGGGATATCGGGGGTGTCCAAGGATGCCTTTGGGGTGAGCAGCATTGTTCTCCCTACTAACATGGTTAAAAAAAAAAAGAGCAAATAAATACCAGGCAGGCAAAGGCCTGGACACAATCACCCCCTGTCTCTCATTGTGTCTCATTCCCTTGCTGCTCTGTCAAGGCTGACTTAATTTGTTTGGAATTTTGTAATTTCTTTTCATTTGTTCGGCGCTCAACCCAGAAAAGTAATGCAAAATGGACTCAGCCTCCTTCAGTGGCCAGAGAAAAACATTATGCTAACCTAAGATGAAGTTTGACAAGTGACGCATTATTCAGAAAACCACTGGGCACTGAAATTGCATATTATGCAAATATATTCAATACCTAACCGTTGTTGAAGAAGTTTTTATAGGTGATTATGAGAGGCTGCAGACTGGCCTTTCTACCAGGGTTTAATGTTTTCGGTGGATGCTCATGAATAGGGATATTTTACCTAAGAATAAAATCGTTCACTTCCACTTGAAATACTCATTAGCAAACTTTTTAAAAATGGTTGCATTGTCTGAAGCCTGATTAGTCCTGTTGGACTTTGATTAATGTTGCTCATTACTTTGATTAAGCTTGAGCTTTGTGAAGACTACTCCATTGCCTAATAATGTGAAACATTTCACATTGGAAGAGAGTCAGGCAGACAAATGATAGTATTTTAACCAATTGACTGGATGGCGCTCTCACGACTCTCACGGAAGGTCTAGGCACAGTGGATAATGTCACCTCTTTAATAGTTTACGATTAACTCTGGACAGCAAATAGGTTTTGTATTTGCTGAGAAGACCCTGTGGCTAGCCCATTCCCACAGGAGATGTGCCGTTGATGAGAATTATGGTGTTACATTTTCCTGCTTGAAAGAATTACATCTAGGATGATTAACAATGGAGCAGCAAGTTCAAATCTCCGCTCTCCCAGTCATCTTAATGCTGCAAGCCTAACGAGAAACATCATCTCCTTGTTAGCCAGGGGAGGTGAACCAGGCAGAACTAAGGCATGCTGTGCACTCTTAATTGGACTATTAATCTGATGGATGAAGACTATCACTTAAAATTTTATGGGATAGAGCAGCGTGACATACACCCCCCTCCGTATTGTGTAAGCAAATGAATAAAGACAGCTCAAACCCATAAAACCTCATACACAGGTTGTAGTTGATGAAAACTTTAATTGTGTCTTTTCGTGGAGAGGGGTCAAAACTGTATAATTTATGTACTCATTTATTCATGAAAATAATAAGCAGTCTAATTAGCAACCCAGGGTAGAGAAATAGAACTACAAGACATTTATATCATTTTGAACCAATTTTATCATATTTATGTTGGGTTAATTTTCAACATTTTTGTGAATTATTTGTGAAAATTTCAAACTATGCACAGTCTTTAAAGAAGAATAAAAGTCTTTAAAGAATAAAATTCTTTAGGTTGGAGGTTAAAAGGAAATTTCTGCTTTTTCTTTCTTTATTTGCCTGAAAAGTATCAGTCACATCATAATCTCCAGTAGCCATAGGCTGATACCTAATGTTCACTAGGAATCTGAGACATTTTGCTTTGAAAACCAGAGAGTGCACAGGCTGGCATATAGTGGCCATTAAACAAAGAGCCCCAACCCATTCCCGAGACGTCTAGGGAAACTGTGTGTTGTTAAAATGAAAGAACAAATCAGGACCCAAGAAAGGTGTATTTCATCATAACAATTTTATCGAAGGCAAAATTATGCGAAAACAACTACTAAATGTCAAACCTCCAGGACTATGCGCACTTTCTAATGTCACATTCCCTTGTAGGACAATAGTTTAGAGCATTTTGAATTAACAAGGCTTATATGAAATGGCGATTGTGTTTTAAAATCACAGAAAAACAGAACATATTTTTATCTGACTTGCACGGCATTTTAAACGATCCCATATCTTAGCTGGGTACTTCGGATACTCTATAACTTCTTTATCCGCATCACAAATAGAATTCAAACCAACACCGATAGCAGCTCTGCCATACACTTATGGAGCTCAGACCACGAAGGTGGGAACAAAGTTAATGTTGTACGCAATGGAATAATTTCTTCAACATCCTAAAGAGCACTAAAAGCTTTCTGTGCACTTGGCACCTAAAATATTGATGTTTTAAAAGCTGATTGTATACATTCATCAAAACAATGGTAATCCACAGAATGGCCAGAAACCGAGCCTGGTCTTTCCGCTCCATCAGATAGCCTGGGTGGTCAGGGCTTCACTTGGATGAGTCCATGATGCAATTTGCTTAGGAAGGTAAAATTGCTAAAAAACAACCAGGGAAACTGAAGGTTAGGGATTTACATAATTTGTTCAAGTTGTACAGCCTCTACTCGTAAGAATTGCACTTAAAACAATGTTTTAATTTATTATGTACCCACAGGATATACCTTATGAATCTGGTAAGTTTATTTCCATATTTAAAAGTTCCCGTATAAGAAATTTTGATCAGAAAGAAAATGTGATGTTTACCGAGACTTTGAATTCAAAATCTAGCCCAGGTCTTACCTGTTTTGGATTATTGTACGCACATTACCATTTTTCATAACATATGATGATTAATTTGTTTCGGAATCTTTTAGCTTGATGGTTCTCATTTGTTATTAAAACTATTCAGAGAATCTCTCTGAAATAACTTTTTGTTATTCTAAATATAAACATATGACAAATCTGTGATTGGGGTTTACTTAACAAACTTCATTCACCAACTAATGAAGAGCCTATTAGATGTCTCACTAGGCAGGAAGAACGAGAATCCCTTCAAAGACGAAGGCTGCAGTGACCATGGCCAAGGCTGTTGGTCCAGCATGCGGTGAGACACACTCAGCAATGACATGACGTGAATGACCAGCAGGGCCATTTTCCTATGAGCAGCAGAAAAAATCTCCAGCTGGATCAGCAACACAGAAATTATAGGATGGTAAATTCACAGATTTCACTTATTGCTGAAAAAATTGGGAAGGTCAGGATTTCAGGTAACCAGGATTTTTCTTCCGTGGAATGAATCAGGTCAAACCATGTATGTATGTATGTATTTAACTTTTAGTCCGTGCTTGTGTAGGGCAAGCCAACTTGATTGGTAGTCCTACCAACACTGAATATAGTAGAGAAGAAATACTAAAAAGCATCTCAAGTGAAGCTACTAGAAAAAGATTTAGCAGATGCCAAGTCACGAGAAAGCCCTTAAATGTTCAATACGAGTTCTGTCATTTTCTGTCTCTCTGTCTCTGTATTCTGAAGAATCAGAAGAAGAGGAAAGTCTGATACAATGGTTTCTACTTTTTCCAATTTGTAATTTTTTGAATCACTTACTCATTCTTTCATTGTTAAATACATTTATTAAGCCAAAAATGCTTCCATGGTGGAGAGATCACAGATAATCAAAATTAACCTAAGAGTCCGAGTCTCTGCCGTAATGAAGCCTACAGTCTTGTGGGAGAGACAGTAAACCAACAACAAAAAAATAGGTAGTGATCAATAATAAGGTAAGTAAAACATTTAAGAGACAAGAGTGGAGAGAATGCGCTATGCTAATATGGTTACCAAGGAAGCCTCAGAAGAGAAGGTGCTTCAAGGTGAGACAAGTGCGGTGAAGGGTGTACCCCAGAAGCAAAAGACTGGAACATATTTTAAACAAAAAAATAAAAGCGAGAGGTTCTGAAATGAGAAAGGACCCTGGGTTGGTGAAATTGAATTTCTAGGAAATGGGGTTGGAAAGGCAGCCAGGGACATTTAAGGACTTTGGAGTCGATGATAAAAAACTTTGGATTGTTTTTATAAGGTGGAAAGAAAATTAGCTTCTGAGAGGAAAATAGCATTTGTGCCGTGAATAGAAGGCTGAGTGTGAATTTGTTCTGTGGGCACAAGGAAAGGCATTGCAGTCCGAGAGCACAGCACGAGAGGCCTGTGAACCCGGAGGGAGCCCTTGAACACCGGCCGCAGTACGGGGTCTGCTGAGGTCCGGCAGACCAGCGGGAAGGCCGCGCTGATTTGTGGGCATGCTTCTGCGGGCACGGGGGAGCCGTCGGTGGTGTTTGGAAGGGAATGGCACGGTGGGTGGATGTGAGGAAAAGATGAAGGGGGACAGAGCCCTTAGGAAAGAACTGTTTAAGGAGAAAGCCCCAGGACATTCTACCCCTCTTCGAGTCTCACTAAAAAGAAGGAGCTTATGAATTAAGTCTGGGAAGCATAGTTTTGAACAGCTTCTGAAAGTTCAGAATGAACATCAAAAAGTTACTCAGTTAACTGTGTTTGACGCAGAGATTTCCAACTGGTTTTGATCAGAGCATCTACCCTCCTTTTTGGCGTGGGGCCTTTTCCTACACACAGAAAGAGCGTTACTGCAATATTGCCAACGAGCATACTAGACCCTAAGGTGAGAGAGAGGTTGATCGGCATAGAAAATTAAATGAGTGTGGTCACGCAAAGGTAGGATGCAGTGCCTTGTTACAAGGTCTATGGTGAACAAGACTCTTACAGTAAATGAGAATAACATTAATCAAGCAATAGATCTCAGTCACATATTCCTTTTACTATTTTGGTTGGTGAATATTGGTTTGAACGTGCTAATGACAGAGGGAACCCCTATGGATGGCTAGGATCCGCAAGTAATTCAGGTCTTAAGTGGATGACAAACAGTAGAATTTGTGTAAACTGTCAAAGAATATGAACTGCACAAGGCACAGGACCTGAGTTTAATATTCATCCTCAGAGGCTAGTTGTTTGTCAAGCTGCTTTGGGGTTGCAGGGTGGCCTTTCAGAATTCGGGGATAAATCAAACAAGCAGGCGGAACAATGCAAGTTGCACTTTACAGGAAAATAACACACTCATTCTGGTTTGCGTGTACATGAATTGTACGACATCAGATACAATATGATGCTGTAGAAGCTTGACATGGGAGAAGATTGCTCTCTTATACACATGTGTATACATGTGTGTCTGCAACTGGACTTGCGGTTTTATAAATCGTCAGACTCAGATAACTCACTGGCCTGGAGACTCTCCTTTATTTGGTTCCACCACATCACTTCCTCTTCTTTTGTCTCATGAATTCTAGACCCTCGTTTCTGTTATTTTCCACAAATTCATTCCTCTCTGCAGTTTTTTCTCGTCTGAAAACTTCCCATGAGCCATCTCTTCAACCATGTCTCGATCAGCCACTTCTGGTCCTTGCTTCGTGGTTTCCCGCAAGGCTGAGTCCGGACCAGCGCCACTGTCTGTCTTCCCGGGTCCCAAAGCGGCCGGACGTTGTCTGGGAAGGCCTTTCCACCTACTACTGCCTGGAACTGCTGATAAAGCCCACTGGTTCTCTTTAAACCATTACTCTGCTGATTGTGTACTGGGACATTTTTGGAGCAAAACACAAATGAAGGGAGACCATGTTTTTATTTGTTCAAAAACCACTACTGTGTGAAAAAACATGTGCATCTCGCTTTGGGTTAGATACATGAGCAGGTGGGTACGCTCTTTGCCTTCAGGGAGCATACCGTTTCGGGAGGATTCATAGGAAAGAGTAAACAAGAGAAAATGGTATTGATGGTGATGTGCCCGTAAGTCAAACAAACGGGACACAAGAGGGAGGAGGGAACAGGAACCCCTCGGAAGGAGACTCTCCCAGAAGAGACTCGACATTGGCTCCAAGAGCAGAAGGTTGGTGAAAACAGCCACCAGGCGAAGGGACCACCGGACGGGAAAGCACGTAGACTAGCGTCAGATGCATTTGAGAGGACTCAGTCTAACTGAGAATGGTTTATAAAGAAGTAAGAGGGAAGAGGTTGCCAAGGATAAGTCCCGGGGCTTTTGTTCTTCTGCGTGCGTGTAGGCAACCAAGTAAATCCTGTGATAGTCTCTGAGGGAAGGAAACCCAAAGGAAGTGGTGGCTAACGTGGGGAAATCAGGAGTTCGATTTCGGACAGTTGGAGAAATAACAGATTCGAGACCACTTAGGGACTTGGACTCCTGGGTCCGGAGTACAGAAGACATACCGGGGTGAAAATGTGATGTTGGTAGCTGTTGGCTTAGATGACACAGCGCCCAAAAGAAGGGGAGAAAGGCGCAGCCTCAGGCGGAGCCGCGTGACGCTTGTTTCCTTCATCTCTTTCCGGAGGAGCAATTATCGTCCTGTTGGAAATCTATTTATTTCTAGCTGATCGCCCCTAAATCAAATCAGACCAACGATCAATGAGCATTACCAGGGTGCCTGCTGTGGGCCGAGCACATCAAATATTTGTGTTGTTAAAGGAAAGTCTGAACATTTGGAAGGTTAAGACAATTACTTATTCATAGAAAATGCCGAATCTTTTGCTCTCCGAATTAGCAAATTAAAGCTCTTGAGGACGTTTTCTAGGCTTATCTCTGTGTCCTGCATTAGTGGCCGGCCTCTCGTAACCTTCTTTAGGGATTATTTAGAATTCTCCATCTGCATTTCAGAGCTTCTCGTTCCCACCAGTAGAACAGATTTCTGGTAAGCTCTATTTTTGGTTTATTTGCTTGTTTATTTTGCTGTCTCACAAAGTGTATTGTAGAATTTAGAGTTTTTACACTGTAGAAGACATAGAGAATGATTTCAAGCGCAGTCATAATAAACACATAAGCGAGCATTTTGCGAAAAGAAAATTTAGAGGCAAATAGGGTTTAGTATTCTTGATTGACACCAAAATTACTTTGTCCACATCACACCCCGGAATGACCACTGATGGCAGAAAATCCCAGAAGCCGAGAGTCCCGATGGTTCCTGCCTGTGTTCTCACTGCAGTGGAGACCTTGGGCCTCAGTTGGTGTGAGATTTCTAAGTCCATGCTCCGAAGTTCTACAAAGCCCTCCGACCCCACGTTAGTGCCCGCCAAGGACTCTTTCCAAGGAACGTTGGAGGACTGAATGGATTTTCACGTCTGGTTTTCAGTGCGCCATCGTCATTCTCTAAACTGAATTCTTGAGGTTTGCTGAAATGTAAAACTCAACTCAAAAATTTATTGCTTTGTCTACTTAATATGGCAATTTGAATAATACCAGAAGAAAATGGAAGCGCAATTATATGCCTGTTCTAAATTCAGAACTAGTCAGATGTGCTATTTTTACATGTATTGTTAGCTCGGGGCTCAGCTAAAATTTAGTATTCAAGTATAATCTCCTAAACACAAAACGCAGCCATCTGAACAAGAGAAAGCCGTATCTATGGCTTGCAAAAAAGATTTGAATTCGAACAGTAGGAAAAGGTGGAGAGTAGACATTACATTTTAAAGTGACTCCCATTAAATTTTATCCTAGAAATAAAGTCCAATATGTGAAAAATAATAAGAGGTATGAAGAAGCACTTAACAGGAAGGCGATCCTTCTATCAGCCTTAATACGAACACGCACCTCCTTTCTCTGAACCTTTTTATTCTCATTGTTCAGAAACACTTCTTGTCGTAATCAACCCCTGCAAGACAGAAAATAAAACAATCGCAGTTCTTCTCAGTTTTTTTAAAAACTGAGTGAAGCTTTTAAAAAAACTGAGTGAAGCTTTTAGAAAAACTTCACCACAGTGAAGCTGAATTTTTTTGACAGTTACCTGTAAAAAGATGAAGGAGGAATGTCCAAACTATGGGTACTAACAAAGTCTATCCACAAGAGCAAGTATTCATGAAAGTTCCTGCTGATTTATGTCGGGTTGAAGTATCAAACAAGCCAGCCAGAACAGTGTCCTCCGGAAACAAACCCGGCGCTCTGGATTCGGACATCAGTGAGAATCTACCCGCAACACTCCGGATAAGGCGTGTTTCATAGCGGCTCAGTGTCTAGACAGATGAGAATGTACACATCTGCGTTATAGTTTATATACCTGGCAAGGCACCTAGAGAGGCCTTATGCATATGCCTGTAGTGGGGGCAACGGAAATACCACGACCTCGTTTTTCTTTTCACGTGCCCGAGACTCAGGGAAAATGAATGCCTTACCCAGTGTCTCATGGTTAGTGACTAGGGTGGGATTCTTTTATGTCTGATACTCCAAAAATGTTTTCATTTTCTTTGTTTAAAGTCACCGTTTCTATTTGAAACTTTATGTAAAATATCAGCACATGATATTTTTTAAATGGCCGAATGTTTTAGTGAGTAATGACAATTATTTCAGTTTTTCATTACTTTAAGTGGCAAAAGGGTTCTCCCGGTTTTACATGTTACTTTATCCGTGTTCCACATTGTCAGGACTATGGGTGTTACCTTAAAGGCAACTGAGTAAAAATATTCCTTTCATCAGAAAGAAATGCCTCACCACCAGGAGATTGTCACACACAGTCCCTGTCTACTGAAGATCGTTAACACTTACATGGGGCTACTAAATATGCAAAGTATGGAATGCCAATTATGGGCAACTGATGATTCTTTTTACCCAGTTTGCCCTGATAGAGTTGAGATGATGGGTCCTAAAATTAACGCCCTAAGAGTGCTCTCGAATAAGGATGGAGCTACAGTGAGAGATCTGAGGAATGTTTTCTCCTGGTCTAGGTAGCCTGAGCCAGCAGCCGAGCAAGAATGTACTCACAACACTCTGTACAAGGTGTGCTTTACACCTGTCAACATCTAGACCGAGAGCAGCATCCAGGCTTCTCCATGAGACATCCTGGCAGGCCCCGCCCACAGGAAGGGCTTGCTTTTCGTCTTCCTTTCCCGAATCCTCGCAGGGCTTCTGTTTGGAGAACTTACCGGGTCTTTCTTTCTGCAGGTCTTTTGCCTGGAACGAAGGATATGCCTTCTGGAATTGAGCCTATGTGCACGGATTCAACTCAGAGGATTGTGGCTTAAAAAATAGTTATCACCATTGTTGCAGATCACGTCAAAACTGTTGCTTTCTACGGAATTGCCTGTTTGATTTAATGTAGTTCTTTAAGCTCGTAAAAGGAGTAAATAAAACCAGTACGAAAGGATAACTTATTCCTTTCACATTTCTATCCGTGGCTTACTTTCACCATTATGTATTGTTTTAAGTATCTAGGTGTATTTTCGACAGTTTTAAATTTCCTATATTGGTCTTTGAGAACAGAGTTGAGGGTCCACTCCAATATTTGAAGTGAAGATAGCCAACCCGTCTAGACACATTCTTGAATGAAATCGCATTATTGACTGTGGTGTTATTGTTGCCTGCGAGGGTGACTGCTTATTCACACAATTTTAGTCTAAAGATTTCTGTAAAACCAGGGAGAATCGTAATTCCCCAGCCCAGGGAAGATTCGCACCGCCGTGAATGCGGGCGTATCTGTGCGCCTGTGCATGTCTGTGCACCTCTGTGTGTGTCTTTCTATTTTCGGAGCCAGGCAGGATAATTTCCATTGCCCTAGATACGGCTTGTTCTGGTGTTGCAGCCAAGGGCAAGGTCAGATGCTTGCTTTAAGGATCGACACTCTTTGCTGTGACAGTAGATCTGATAATTGTCTGATAAACACTAAAAGCAAATAGCTGTCAGCTGTCAGGGGTTCCGCGGTCATACTCCGCAGCGCCCCGTCGTGCAGAAAGATTGTATCGCTGACGTTGTGGAAGCCAGTACGGGAGGGGGCAGGCCCGAGTGCGCGGCACGCAGACAGCGACGAGACGACTCCAACTGCAGCCCTGAGCTCACGGGACTTCACTTTAAAAGTGTCTTTCCGCCCTGGCTGGTGTAGCTTAGTGGATTGAGTGCGGGTCTGCGAACCGAAGGATCGCGGTTCGATTCCCAGTCAGGGCACAGGCCTGGGTTGCCAGGCCAGTTCCCGGCAGGGGACATGCAAGAGGCAACCGCACATTGATGTTTCTCTCCCTCTCTCCTTCCCTTCCTCTCTAAAGATAAATAAATAAAATCTAAAAGGAAAAAAAAGTACTTAAAAAAAAAGTGCTTTTCCAATCAGAGAGGCTCTCGGAACCAACATTTATGAAGAGGCAACTTTTATGTCCATTTCACTTTAAAGTGATTCTCACCCTCCATTCTCATAATTTTCTTCCAATTGTATCCGTTTGTTGGAAACCCAGACTGGTTTCACTGTCTGAAATCCCGATGTATGGATTGCTATGCATTTTAAACTCAATACGCCCAAAAGTTCAAATTCTTCATTACTGATGAGTGCAAGTGTTTTAATACAAAAATAACTTCAGTCTCCTTGTCATCATGATTCCAAACGATAAACTAGAAGCCTGTCATTTCAAGCCATCTGCAGCTCTGGGTAAATATCACTTTCGGAACATGGTCTGCAGCCGTTCGTGATGCTTTGTGCAAAACCATTCACTGGTCTTTTATTGTTTCTACCCCAAAATTTGGATAAAATAACGATCTCTCCTCCAATGAACTCTCCTGCCAAATGCTGTGAATGTTGGAAGATACAAGGAAAAGTTTACCGTTCATTATTTTGGCAGCATTCCATCTACCAGTTGCTGAATAAAGGCTAACAAAGTAATGAGCCAGGCAGAGTAGTTGGAGACCGTCCGTTTCGGCATGATTTTGGACGTAGCTGTGAGAGCAGGGACTCGCACTGGCAGCTTTTCAATGACATTTACATGGAGACTCATTCACTGCCCAGTTTTCCAGGGAGTCAAAGCAAGAGGCAGTCCTCTCCTTGACCTGGACGGTGGGATCACGTGGGTGTAGTCATCAGCCCTCGGGGGCTCCCCCGCCCCTCAGCACGTGGGAAACACCGATGCCTTTGATTGTGATAGAAACGGCTTCACGAGAAGGGCCGACAGGGTTCAGGTTCAGCAGTGGTCTCATTACTGTGAGGGATCATGCTTATTAACCTTTCCGGGAAACATTTCATAAATTTGTAAAATGAGGCTATTGGACACCCAGAATTCGAAGTGGCCGTTCAAATTCTGCAGCTCTCAATGAATTAAATCAAAATAAAGTAAACACAAGTGTGAGTTTCACTGGGATGAAAAACAAAAAAACCCAAGCTCTTACGAATGGGATAAGGCCACTTTGGTTGGCAAGCTTAAGTGAATCCTGGTCTTTGTTGTAGAATATGGAGGAAGTCAAGACCTCATCATTCCAGAGCTCAGAAACAGAGAGAGAGAGAAAGAAAAAGATGAATCGAGGATAAAGAGAACACAGGCATGGGGGAAGGATGAACTCTTCTAAAAGGATTGGGTAACTGACACGTTGGCAGAGACTAGAAGCAATAATAGAGCTAATTGCTCTGTTACGGGAAAGGAAATGGTGGGAAAGGAAAGAGAGGTTCGCAGAAAAACGGCAGCGCCTTTCTGGATTGCAGCGTGAACGCCACACGCCCTCGTCCCCGGCCCATCGGCCGCACCCCTTCGCTGCCACCGTTTTTATGTTTCCGGAACCCGCGGCCACCCCCTCGGCCGGCTTGCCCATTCTCCTTCTTCGATGACACGAGCCTTGGACAAGCCCCAGCCTCCACCCGCCCGGCCCTCGGGCTCCGGGCTCCCGGCTCCCGCCCCCGATGCAGCGCCGCCGGCCTGTCCCGGCTTCCGTCCCACAACCCCGGGCTGCCTCACTGCTGCCCCGATGGGATGGGGACGCTGTCTTCCTCTCCCCTGTGCGTCAGCACGGACCCCTGCTCTCCGGGGTCACCTCCCAAGGCCACAGCGACTGTGAGACCCTCAGTGCCCGCCCTGGCTGACTCGGTCCCTGGGTCCTCGGTGCCCTGGGTGCCTCGTGCCTCCCCCCTGCTGAGCGGGCCGGGTACTGCAGCCCTGTCTCTGCCGGACCCTGGCGAGGGCCGGCGAGAGCTCCCGCATCATTTTCTTACGTTTCGAGACACCACGTTTTGAAAAACGCCAAGAGATACGTAATTTAAAGACTGTCGTGTGTGCAACACGATTCAATATGTGTGTGTATGTATGTATATCGCGCATGTACACACATGTGTAAATACTCATTTCCTCAATACCGGGTTATACAAAAAAGGCCAATCCGTGCTGTCTTCTGTTTACTCTGTGAAAAATGTGTGTAAAATATCGGTGTACCCAATGAATATTAGCGCTGTTTAGGGAATACGTAATGGGAAAAAAAAAATGTCAGTCTCTGTTCTACCCTATATTCTAAATTTTCATCTTAAATGGAGCTCAATTCAAGCTTAGCCTTCCAGAGGAGGGCCTTTCTGAGTCACGCTGCAGCGATACGCCGTTAGAGGTTTTCTAGAATTGCTCAAAAATCAGTGCGGCAAAACTGGTTTCAGTGCGTTTTTCCAAAAATGCCGGCTGGGTGGTTTCCTGGTAGATCTCCGTGGGAGACGAGTTGAGCGTTTGGGGCAGAGCCGTTCCCTGCCCCTCGTGGCCCGAGGGGGCCTCTGCTGTCGGGGTGGGAACTGCGGTGTTGGGTCCTCCTAGTGGCTGCAGGGGAAGGGAAGGTGGGCCCCAGTTTGTAGTCAATTATGCCAGCGCCGTTAAGCCTTTGAAACGCAGTATATTATTTTCCCCTTTATCATGAATCTAGATGTATCGCACATAAGGCTTGTGTAAATTTTCAAACTCATTTTTAACATTTATTTGTAATGATTTTTAGGGAACGGTCAAATTTTTCACTACTGAAAGGGTTACACTTCAGGGATAGGAACCCCACGGCCAAGCTGCTTTGCTCAACTTCCCTGAACACGGTTTAAGGAGGAGGGTGTTACGTGTAAGGTGCTCCGGGCGCAACCAGCAGGCCGGACAACTGCTCTCGGGCGATGCTGGCGGCAGGCGCTGGGCGATCCAGACGGAGGCAGGGGAGGTCTCGGTTCTGGGACCCGGGGAAGGAGAAGAAGAACGTGGCCGGGGAAGGAGCTCCTGGAGCAGGGGTTGTGCGATGACCCCTCCAAGGCAGGCAGGGGTCCGAAAAGATGGGGACAGGCCGCGGTGGCACACGGTCCCCGGGTAGCGCACAGGTGGCCCGCAGAACATGCCGGGGCACTGTGGCGCTCCTTGCATTACACAGACACAGCGTCCAGGCCTGGGGACGGAAAGTCAATACTTGGGCGAGTCTGCCGAGGTGCTACGCTGGACGAAGTTGATGGGAAAGGCTATCCCTCTCTCTCTGTGACACCTGGGGGTCCTGTTCTCATCTGGGCCAGGTCCTCACAGCATCACACCGTGCTGCTCCACGTCACACACTCTCCTGGTAGCTCATGGCCAGCTGGCCCCCCGGAGGTTTTCACCTGCATGGCCCTTCACTGCCGGGACCTCGGCGCCGACCCACGGGACTGGCGTCCGGAGCCTGTCCGCAGGTCTCAGAGGCAGATCCAGAGACAGAGGCAGCACGTGGGGTGAGAGCCCCGGGAGGTCTGCGTGAGCCCGAACCCTGGCCTGCACCCTCTTCACCTTGAACTAAAAGCCTGTCTGAACCTGCTGCGAGGAGGCTGCATGCGCCCACCTGAACTTGGGGTGTTCGCAGGTCTAAGCTGCCCCAGACAGCCTGGGTTCCTCGGTGAGAGGTGGGCGGAAGGCCCGCTGTGAGGAGTTGGGGCAAACAGACTAAAATGAGATACAGAGGACTTCGATGAGTCACAAAGACGCTCATGCATATTTATCCAATCACGCTGTTGAAATTCCCTCCCCGAGAAATGATGCAAAGAAGGGAAGGAGCATGCTTGCGCAACGGTGTGCGCCAGAGAACGTTGTGCGTTAACTTGGACGCGGAGAAAAGTACCCGGAATGGACCCCCAGGGGCAAGTCCTCCTGCCTTTCTCAGGTTGGGGGAGGACTTGGAGCCGAGGGCCATGGAGCGCGACCTGTTGGGAATTTCCCTCAGCGGAAAGGCCCCGAGTGCAGCCTTCCCCGTGGTGCTGGGGGAGCCCTGGAAGGTGTGTCTCCCGCACCTGAAGGTCGGTGCCAACCAAAAGCTTCACAGACTGTGGGGAGCCTGAGGGTGTGTCTGGGGCTTGGCGGACAGACAGGTGCCAGAAAAGTCTCCAGGGGCAAAGGGATGGAAGCCGCCCATGGTGCCGGCATGCCTGAATGTGGGCAGAAACCACCCACCTATCAGCGGTCTTCCCAGGTGTGCAGGGGACCCAGAGCTGCCAGGCAAGACACAGGGCTTCCTGGAAGTCCGTTTCTCATTTTCAGTGCGCTATTTGGGGCATGCTTATGCTAAAAAATGATTCTTTTATCTTAAACCATATTTAACCGGATATCATCTATTTTTATTTGCTCAGTATCACTAAAGGCAGGGACCCATGGTGGAGGGGTTTTGCTGTGCTCAATTCGAAAGGGGGGTTGTGCCGAAGAAGAATTCTTACCAGGGGCCAGGCAACATGAGTGGCCCGGAGCCTGGGGGGTCACAGTTCAGAAGAAAGGCACTCCTGAGACTGAAAACGTGCAGCCAGAGGCATGCACCAGCAGACCCCCAGGGATGCTGGGGGGGCCCCTTCGTGATAAAGGGCTTTCAACATCCTCCATGCCCATGTGACAACTTAACCTGGGAAGCTAGACCCGTGCGGGCCCTTCTTCTCCCTCCCAGTTTGTATCATGGATGATCCAGAATGTTCTGATGGGTGGGGAGCAAGCCTCAGCGCAAGCGAGTGGTGCTGTTTCCTTCCTCCATGTTCCCTGTTGAACCTGACCCGCAGAGGGGAGGTGGGAAGCGAAGACCCGAGGGCGGTTTGTCCGAGCGAGCGGAGGAAGCAGCTTCCCCCCAGGCACTGCAGGAAATGACGCACCCTGCATTACTGCCTGGAGGCGCACGGGAGGGCCCAGCTGGCTGGGGCTCTGCACCCTCACCGTGACTCCGCCCTGTCCGGTTCCCTTTTATTTTATGTCCGTCATGCTAATAGTGTGTACTGGCGTCTGGTGGCGGTTCCAACCTGACTTGTCCTGGCGAGCAGGTTCCCTGGTGAGAAGAGACGGGGAACATCTTTTCGTGTGCTTGTTTGCCTTCCGTGTGTCTCACTTGGGGAGGTGCGTGTTCAGATCCTTTGCCAGTTTTGTCATAGAGTTTTGAGAGTTCTTTACATTTTCTGGATACACGGCCTTTTTCAGATGATTTGCAAGTATTTTTTCCTAATCTATGTCTTTGCATTTATCATTCCATGCTTGAAACCATTTCTTGGAGAACAAAGGTTTTTAGTTTTGGTGAAGTCCAATTGATTAGTTTCTTTTTCTCTTATGATCATGCTTTTACTATCTAAGAACTGTTTTTTTAAATTGAATTCCTTGAGGTGACATTGGTTAATAAAATTAAACAGGTTTCAGGGACAGCTTGGAAAGACCTGGAGAGTATTATGGTAAGTGAAATAAGCCAGCCAGAGAAAGACAAATACTATATGATTTCACATATATGTGGAATCTAATGAACAAAGTAAGCTAACAAACAATAGAAATAGACCCACAGACACATGGAAGAGATTGACAGCTGTCAGAGGAGACAGTACGGTGATTACCAGAGGAAGGGGTTGGGGAGGTAGGAGAAGGTAAAGGGAAGATGAATGGTGACGGAAGGAAACTTGACTTAGGGCAGCATCTGAGAACTTTTAATTCATTCACAACCACTAACACCTTCTCGCATGTTTTTTTTCCTGCAACATGTATGGTTTTACGTTTCCCATTCAGCCCTGTGATGCATTTTCAATGGTTTTACATGACATGTGAGGTGTGGGTTCATTTGAATTTTTTTGCATGGTATTTGTTTCAGCGCCATTTGTTGAAGAAAGGCTGTGTTTTCTCAACCTTTGTCAAATTTCTATTGACAACATATGTGAGCCTATTTCAGAGAACATATTTTGTATGAGTTCTATTCTTTTAAAAACTTAAGGTTAGCTTTATGAATCTTTATATGGTCTGCCTTTCTCATGGTCCACATGCATTTGAAAGAATTGCAGGTCTTCTGTATCTTTGCTCATTTTCTATTTACTTATTCCGTTGGTTATGAAGAGAATATATTTCTTTGTATTAGTGTTTTACTAGTTTCTGTAGTGATTATAATATGTTAACCTTTCTTGAAGACTCAAACCTAATATTTTACCACTTCAAATAAAATGTAAAAGCCTTAGAACTGCAGAAAAATAGTAACGGGAGTTTTGTAGTTCCAGATATTTCTTAGGGGAAGATGAAAGAATGGGAAAGGCAGCCTCCCTCTTCATTTCTTTCTTCTTTCCTTCCTACTTTCCTTCCTCCCTTATTCTGGTGAACTCTATACAAATTCGTGTTTGAATGCTGGATGTTTTAAATACCAGAAGAGAAGGTTTTGTTGACAATATTACTTCTTGGAGTAAATACAGTAAGTACTATGTGTTCATATAAACAAGGGTTGGAGCAGACTAATGGTTACCTAACTAAATACCTGTTATTGTTATAAGAATTCTAGCACAAAGACAGTGAAACTCAGCTAATATGATGTAAATTATTTTACATTTATGTTTAATAAATGAGGTAATGGAAATAAAGCTCACTTCTGTATACACATTTGGAAGTACAAATTCTGGAGTGGTGCTGTTTGGAAACTCAGAAAGAATGACGTGCAAAATGTATGACGTTTGAAACAAAGTGGGTGGGTTTTATGAAATGACCTGAAGATTGACGGAGGTTCAAAATGCAAAAGCCCTGAAAATCTTCTTTATTGAATTATAGAGGATTTAGTGAAATAATTGATGAGACATTTAATTTACCTCCTCCTAATGGTCAAAATAATAAAAGTAAAAGCTTACAACATGATTGGTTTTATGCCTATTTCAAATAACACACCTGGTGGTAGAGTTAGGGATATAACCAGCAATGAAAACCAGCCATTTTTATGACACATGCAACGAGTCCTTATGTGTCAGTTAAAAAAAGATCAATGAAATGATATTGTCAATGCAGTCAATCTTTTATTTTTTAATCAGCTCTCAACAAAATAAAAAAAGTCGATGAAGATGTTGAGTAACAAATAACACAATCGAAGAAGACAATTCTAGACTTCCTGACTTCCTGACAAAAATAACAGACTGAGAGTGTGGTAGGAGGCCGGGAAGAGATGGCAGGAAGGCTGCCATTGCCCCAGGGGGTTCACTTTTTCCATACGTTTAATCTCTAGTTCCTGGGGTGAAGCGTGGGGGACCGCACACATACACGCCAGCCTTTGCTAATCCATGAACATCTACTAAGGAGCTGGGCTTCACCGCCTTTATAAAATTACCCATCATGTCAATGCAGGGCACTTCTTCACTGACTGTGTCGGCTTTCTGGAAAGCAGTATCATGTCTACAAGCAACTGGCTTATGTTAAGATTCCTGCTTTCTTGACAGAAATGGTCTCAGTCCACAGAACTCGGAGATAAACTTCAAGTTCACCATGGGAATGGCCTTTGTGGATTGGCAGTTTCTAGCACATCTTGCTAGAATGCCAGCTCATTGGAAAAATCCAAGTTTATAAGGCAACATTCTATGAATCAAGTAATTCTGGTAACTACAAAATTGAAACTAAGAGGTTAAAGATATTGGTTTTAATGGAATTGATTCATTTCATTGTCAGAACAAACTGGTTAATAGCTTTCTGAACTGTTATGTTTTCAACTTTTTGAAGAAATCATTGAAATATTTAATATAAATATCATAATAAACATTTTCCTGAAAAATTAAAGCAAAACTGAATATAAAAACATTTTCCTCCCATCATTTTGCAGACTTTGTCAAAGAATTCCACCCTGCAGCAATGATTCTGGAGTTATTTAGCTGACTTATTGACATCAATCTCTACTGAGGTTCACTTCTACAATTTTGGTTAGGATTTTTCTTTTCTACTAGAAAATATGGTTACATACCTGTATTTTACAGGCATAAGTACTCAGAATATGGACTTTCCACTGGTGCTTGATATCGAAATATTTTACCAAGCTTGAATCTTTCTCCTTACATCCAAGTGTCCTTTTTTGTTGATCAATAAAAGCTATTTTATCTTGTAATTAAGGAACTTATTTTTAGACATGCAGTTTTGTTATTCAATTAACTTATTACAACTTATGTTGTGTTGGTTTATATTATATTTGGTTTCAAATTTTTATTTTTAAAGATTTTACCTATTTTTAGAGAGGGGAAGGGAGGGAGAAAGAAAGGGAGAGAAATACCAATGTGTGGTTGCCTCTCACATGGTCCCAACTGGGGACCTGGTCCGCCACCCAGGCACGTGCCCTGACTGGGAATGGAACCAGCGACCCTTTGCTTCACAGTCCAGTGCTCAGTCCATTGAGCCACACCAACCAGAGCATGGTTTCATTTTTTATATTTAAACGTAATGTTGCAGTTTTGGCAAGATATTTTAATTGTTCATGTTGATTTTCCCTACGTTAGCTTGTAAGTTTAACAAATACTGGTAACTTTTGTATGGGACTATGAGAAAAATAAAAGGCAAACACTTTTGGAACAAGCAAATCCATAAGGCAGTACTAATATTACCAAATATTTTAACTTACATAACGTTCTTTAGTTAAAACAGTATACTACTGGCATACCCATAGACAAGTAGATAGAATAGAAAATCCAAAATTAGGCCCAAGCGCATAGGAGAATTTAGCACACGATACACGTGGCAGCTCGAATCACGCCAGTGCGGTGTTGGCAAAGGGACAGTCACAGGGGTCAGCGAGAAAACATGGGGTCCAGGAATCAGCCTCCACGGGAACGGCTCGCCGCTCTTCGCCGGACTTGCGGAAGCGGTTCAGTGGGTAAAGGCTCGTCTTTTCAACACACGATTTTGAACTCTCAGTGTTTAAAACTGTAAATGTTCTAGAATAAAACATTGCAGGTGAGTGTTTAAGCATAATCATTGATAAACTGGGTTTCATCAAAATTAAACTTATACGAACCGTAAAAAAAATTAAACTTCTTTTCTCTGGAAGTCATTGTTAAGAGAACAAAAGAAAAAAACTGTAGATAGGGAGAAAATACTTGCAAATGACACATCTGAGTAAGGACTTATATCCAGAATGTATTAGAATCTGTTCTTGATTCTTCAATAAATGTATTCTTTAATTTGATCATCTACATCTACTAAGGAGAAAAAGGCGACATTGTCACCCAGATGAGGGATTCTCTTTGCGTGTCTTTTCTTTCTCCGGGTTCCAGGTCGCCCTGTGGACTTCATCCTTCTCCTTCAGGACAACTGGGGACCTAGGGGGCAACTCAGCTTTAACGTGTGATCTTAAAATGAATCGGAACTGGTAAGAACATGAAAACAAAGGAATCACCCGATGATCAGCTCAGAATCGATTTCTGGTAGTTTTCCAAAGAAAAATATTAGAGTGCAATGTTTTTTTCTTCTTAACATTTGACAGGCAACCTAATTGTCCTCAGTTTTTCATAATTGTTCATTTTTATGAATCATCCTCAAATCTATAGAAACTTGTCATGAACTCTTCTTTTTGTTTTTACCTATTGTGTTAAATATAATGAATGACTTGAAAAGAGACATTCACACTTCCTATTCCTATTATCTGTTGGCTATTGTTGGGAAAAATGGAAAGTATAGCTTGCGTATAATGATTAAAAAGTACTGTGCTTGGCAAGGCAGAACCTCTGTGATTCTACAGGGAGAAAAAGCTCAAATTAGACGTGAAGGAACACACGGAGGAATGTTCGGAGTGACAAAGTAGAGTGTGGGAGGATGAATGACCCACGAATACAGCCATTGTAATGTTTAAAACCACCTAAAAATCCTCTTCCGAGAAAAATCACCAGTCTCCGTGACAGCAAGGACGTCTCGGGGGTTATGCCAACCTACTGTAATTCAATGTTGAGATGCCCTTTTTCTCATGCATGAGCTGAGGTAAGGTAAATGTTACTGTTTCACAGAAGATCGATGACAGAGACAAATAATTCACATCCACGAGAAAGACATCTGCTCATTAGTTCTAGTTCTTTTTGACATCTAAGAGTTTAATTTATTTGATGGAGCCTTGCTTCATAATATATGAATTATAAGAAAATGGTTTTATATTCATTTATTCTGATTTACTGTGAAAAGTTCTTGGTAATTTTGTTCTAATTTAATTTTCAAGATGCCCTATTCGCTCTCAAAAGTGACCTATTTTGGACAGTAAATTATATCATTACCCTAGTTATGAACTCATCCTCGTTTAACCTCCTGGGTATTTTAACCAGGACCCTTTAGTTGCTGTCTTTGGACTTCAAGCACACAAACAATCCATCTCATCTCCCTGGACATAGCCCTTCCTAGTTACTAGGAGAAGGGGAGAGCTTCTTACTCCAAGAGTCAGTCTCGACTGTAATTAAGAGCCTGGCATTTCAAGGGAAAATGTCAGAGCTTAAGACCACACTTTGTCTTAATCTGCTATATAACCTTGGCCAAATTATTCATACCTATAGATCTCATTTACCTGATCTTTAAAAAGGAGTACTAGTAACTGCCTCATGGGTGCACCAGGAAGATTAAATGAGTTAACATATGTAAATCACTTAGAAATGATTGCTGCTGCACAGTAGGCAGAATATTTAGGTGGTGTTACCGTAAATGAAGTCCCCTTGTCCAGCTGCACCGCGTTGGGAGCGACTTCGGGGCCTCTTCGCTCCACCTCCTCACGAAGGATGACCGCCGACTGTCGCGGGTTTCCAGGAGAGCCTGTACTGGCCCCCTGCTGTGTCTCCTCTCCTACGTTCTGCACCCCACTTCCTCCCAGAGTCCCAGTTCCTTCTTCCTCGATTATCTATGCATTTTTGTGTATATCCAAACGACTGCTGTGTTCTTACAGTTTTTCCAATAGTAACTGAACGGGCTCGCGCGCTGTTCTTAAAGGTCAAAGTTGTTGTCTTGAAAGAACGTAATACAACGTGACGAAACTCATAGAAATGAAACACCTTCACATCTCTAAGTTCATCACGTGGTTTACAGATGCCTAGTACCATATTTGAATTTCACACAATTTCCTGTTCACAAAGAAACAGAAATTAGACTAATATGTGCAGTACACATGTACAGATTTAGCCTAAATGGGGGGAAAAAAAAGACAATTCTAAGAGTCGAAAGTTAAAAAGATTCACTGGTCTCAGAAGCAACAATTTTTCCTGCATGAGAATATTCAGCCGTATGGTGAGGACCGGCCATCTTGTCACGCGTGTGTGGGGTGCAGGTCACGGGGGCCAGTCGATAGAGTTGACGAAAATCCATTTTAAGCCCCTCTTGCGGTGAGCTTCTTAAATTTGAAATGCAAGTAAATGCATTTCAGAAAAGTTTTTTGCTAAGGTAATTTGTGGTTAAGCCTCTTGCAGAGGGGAAAAACCATCATTTCAATGGAAAGCGTATCTACTTTCAAAATCAGCTTTCTAAATTCAGCTTTTGGTTGGAGTTTGAGCTGCATGTGCTCACGTTAAGCTTAACAATTACCTTGGTCTGCTCCTGGGAACTCCTGAGGGGCGTGGCGGTCAAGGGCGCAGTTCTGCTTGGATTTGTATGTGATCACTTTCTCTTCTCTCTGTGCCCACACAGCTCGGCAGGAATTGCTAGTTATTAATGCGCTGGAGAGTAGACTGGGTGATTACTTTGCAATTGGCGCGGCCCAAGGCGGAGGTGAAGAAGTCACGTCATTTCACGCGTTGTGTGATCGGGGGCTCCCATCGTGAAAGATGGGGGGGGTCTGCTCGGTCTGTGCAGGAGGCTCCTGTTGGCCACGAGCATCACCCCGGCCCGACCCTGTGATAACTGCGCAGGTCGGCCCGTTCTCTCTGCAGGAACAGCCCGGTCCACGCTAGGCAGCCTGGGAGTCTCTGCCAGCGGACCCCAGCGACCGCGGCACTGTCCTTGGACTGACGCGTTTCTCCTAGGCTCTCCTCCCCTCCGCATGCTCCATGCGTGTGGCAAGGGGTGAAAAAAACACCATCAAATCGGATAAACTCAACAGCAGAGTTTCTTTAAGGAAAACTCTCCAGTATCCGTCATACTTTTTGAGAGAGGACAAGAGACTTTTCTAAGAAGAGAAAGAACTACAGTAAGTTATGGATTTGTTCCTGACCCCCCGGGGCGGCCTCACTGGGCCAGGAAGACAGGAGGAAAGAGGTAATTAAAATACCATCAGGCAGAGGTGCTTACCGGACCGCCCAGGTGAGACGGGGGGCTTCGCAGAAGGCAGAGGGTGAGCGTCCGACTGGTGCAGGTCTGGGGTGGAGCTCAAGGGCTCTGGTGGGCCTTCTAACAACATACAGAGAAAGTTGAGTGACCTTGGCCTGAAGGGCTAAGTACCATCAATCATCATTTTTGAAAACAGTCACCAGTTATAATCACAAGTTAGTAAGCCACGGCTGTGCAGCTCAGATCTCTTCTTTGAAGCCGAGTCCCATAAATTAAACTGTAATTAAACGTCCCTCCTTGGACGTTCCATAAGTGCCTTACTTTTACCACGGCCGAATTGGTGCTCACTCCATCCCCAAACTTCCTTCCTTCCTCATCGCTGGCGAATCCATCAGGACCTTTCAGCCAAGCAGGGATCCAGGGCATCCTTTTGTATTCCCTCTTTTTAAAGGTTTCCTTCCTACAACTACGGGACCGTCAGGTTCTGAGCTTGCAGTCCTGCCTCTCCTCCCTCTCGGCGCCACGCCGCTGCCACGTTTTCGGGCCTGTGGCCTTGTCCGCCTCCACTGCTCGCCCTCAGAAGATCTCCGTCTAAACGTGGAAGTGACTGCATTCTTCCGGTCCTTTTCCTCTTATTGCGTTTTGGGTTATACACAGGGACACTGTCCATGTTAGAAAAAAAAGACATCCTGTTCCCCTTCTGATCATACCGCTTCCTACTCCTTGTAAGTGATGTCCTGCCCGACCCCATCGGACAGCTTCTGGTCTTCTGTGCGGGTGCAAACAGGCCGTGCTCTTTCCACCTCTGCTCCGCTGGGGTGCCCTTCCCCTCACCTTCGCCATGCGCTTCTCACCCTCCAGCCTCTGTGAACGCCTCTCCAGATTTTTCGGCTTCAGTCAATCTCTCTCCCCACATCCCACAGCCCTTCTGTGGTTGGGGTATCCCAACCATCCAGCATCGCTTTGGCCTGTCTGTCTGTTCTTCGGAAGACTGTGTGAAAGGAGGGGCTAGGTATGCTTATTCATATGTTGAGCCCTAGTTCTGGCACAGAACTTAGTATGTAATAGATCTTTAATATGGAACTAGAAGATTAAAATGTTAAGTGGATTATTATCATTAAGCCGCTTTGAGTAGAGATCATGGGTTTCTGCCTTCGTTTTTGAGTGTGGAGTAGCATCTGCAACCTCGTGGGAGTCCCCTCCCTCTCCTGAGCTTTGGGTGGGAGCCCGGCGATGTGCAAGCACAGCCTCCAAGCATCCTCACGTTCTTCCCCAGCTGCAGAGCCCAACGAGCGCCCCCTCCCCCGCGGGCAGGGCATGCGGGCTTCGCGTTTGCAGTTTAGGCACTGGGGGCCCAGGAGGAGAGACTCGTTAATGTCAAGGGGCCACACGTGTGTTCGTCCGTGGGCTGGTGGGCATGTTGCTTTTAGACACATTCTTTGTGGGACTACTTCTTGGGAAGGAGATGCCAGTTCCCAGGAGACGTAAGATCAGCAGATGTGGCCCGGGGAGAACTGCAGCTGATGAGAAGGAGACGCTCAGATGAAGCGGTGACATTCTCGAAGCATTCCCAGGGCCCGCAGGCGGGAATGTGGCTCACCGCGGTCTGGAGCCCGTGCTACTGTGCCAACGTGTAGTCGTGTAGGTGAGACCATCCGGGTCAAGCATCACAGAAGACACAGAACATGTATTTCAAAGAACTTTTATCATTTGTGTGTTTGAGGCTAGATGACACAATTATAATCCATTTTTTTAAAAAAAATAAGCACCTTCTATGTTAGATACCTGATCACAGCTATCAATAGAACATCACATCAGAAAACACCGGCGTTCAGCGCCTGTCACCTATTCACGTACCTTCCCTGGTCAAGTGGCGCCAGCTCGGAGGAGGAGCATTTGCACGATTGTCTGCTGTCTCTGACATGACCCTTTAATCACACAACGGTTATTTAACTTCTCACAGTGAGTCCCCTCACCGGGGCTGGCTGAGGATTACGCTCATGAGTGGTATGTGTATGTGAGTAGTCTAAACCCGTTCCTGGATTATAGCTGGAAGTCAATACATGGATTTCTTGCTTTTGCTCTTCCAATTTTTCTTGTATTCCTTCGGATATGTCATTGGGTGCCTTCCTAGGAGCCACAGGCTGGGGTAGGTTGGGACACTTAATGACACCTTGCTGTCCTCTGTCGTTGCAAGAGCTCACCGTCTGACCATCACGGGAAGAGTGGGCGGACGTGCCACCAGGCGCAGGCCACAGCCACACCTGTGCCGGTGGGGGCCCTCGGGGGGCAGGCTGAAGGCCTGCGTGGGCCAGGTGGTGCCGCCACACCGATATTATTTTTTTTAAAGAAAAAAGTCTTCATCACGCTGTTGCCTGTTTCCATAGCTCCGGCTCTTTCTTTCCGCTGCATCGTGTTCCATCGTGTGAATTACCACGTTGTGTTGGTCCATTCTTCTAATTATGGGCACGTAGGCTGCTTCCAACACGTCGCTACTGTGAACAGCGCTGCTGTGAACATGGGGGTGCATGAGAGGAAGAGGGGACGGTGGGAAGAAGGGGGAGGGATCAGAGAACATGTACGAATGACCCGTGGACATGGACAACGGTGTGCGGATGGACTGTGGGAATTGGGGGTGCTGGACAGAGGAGGACAAAGTGGAAAATTGGGACAGCTGTAATAGAATAAGTAAGAATTAAAAAAGGAATACAAATAAATAAATAAATAAATAGTCTACTGGGGGGAAATATTTAATCTCTGGAGAAGAAAGGAATGGTACCACAACAGAGGGGCTCTTTGGGATAAGGTCTCGGTCCGAGTGTGCGTGAAGACCACAAGCGTTCAGTGCAGGCCAGTCCTGACACCAAACCAGGAAGGGGAGGGAGAGACGGCTCAGGCAACCACAGTGGCCTGCACCCCAGGCCGAGGGGGAGAACCCGCAAATGCAGAACATCTTATCTAAGGAACCATTTTGGTAAAAATTCTTCCCTAACATATTTTGTGTATTTATTCATTCAACTTAAAATTTATACATCTTATTTAGTGATTGTTTTCATTTAAAATTATGCATGCATACAATGGCAATTATATAATTTATAGAAATAAAGCACAAGGGCACTTTAAACAATAGTGAAATGAACAATATTTCAATATACTTTAAATCTATTATACTTCCTAATTGTGTAAAACCCTTGATATCTCTTAATGTTATATTATTACATCCTAGCAAAGCATGATTGAATATACCTTATTATAAATTAGTATCTTTCTTTAACACTTTGTGAGACAGCAAATTGAAGGTTTGATTCTAAGTTTGCTTTATCCCCTTGATTAAAATTAGTGGCTGTCATACCTGAAGAAGAAACCTTTGACGTGCAGCTATAAATAGAAGGCACGCAAGGCAGAACCTGTGCCCTTGCAAAGTCCGACTGTCAGATGCGGATTACTTGCTTTTGTATTTCAACATCTCTGAAATGGTAATATACTTTTCTCCTTATTATTTCTTTACTAAATCAAATGCATTTTTAGACATTTTAATCTCATTCACTGATTATCAAACTTTGAATGAACTTTAACTAGTGAATAATTTTTATTTTGATGCTACTTCATTGCAAACTATTCAAAATAGTTTGTCTTTTAAACATTTTAACATAGGATATAAATATGCTTTTTTTAGTTAGGAGAATTTTGAACAAGTTAGAAAATTTGTTTTCCAAGTTAGTTGTGGATGTCATTTCACATGTCATTTAAAAAAACAAAATCACATACAATAAAAACATTCGCAAATAACAATTCGTTTCTTTCATTTTATATAATGTAAAGGTACAGATTAAAATGGATTTTTTTTAATTAAAAAATACTTACTATATATCAGGTGCCTGATTGGATGCCTATGAGGGCAGGAAAAAGTGAACTCATTTGAAAAAATAGGGTTTCATCAAAGAGAAATGAACTGATCTTTACGTTCCAGAGCTCTCCAACGCATTGTCATGAAGAAACCTTTGAACTTTCGCACGGTTGAAATAAAAGTATCTGAACGACCGTTTTCCATCCCGTTCCATTTAACATAAAAGCAGCAATGCATTCAGAAGCCTTGACTTTGTTAAGGTAACGTTTTGCACCACGTCATGCTCACCCCGTGCTTCCAGCTCTCCTCCAAAGTGCTTTGCCAGCTCTGGCTCAGCCTAACTGGCTGTTTACTGAAACACACTCAGGTCTTCTAGAAGCTTGTTAGTTGTATTTATATGACTCAGTTCTAGGCAATGAGTCTGAGTAGAAGTGACCAACTGGCTGCCAGGCCTGGCCTAGGAAGACCTTTTAGTCCCAATACTCTTCTTCCTTCTGTCCCAAGTACAGCAAACTTGGAATCCATGGGTTGAAAATGGCAGAGCGGAAAAATGATGGAGCCCCTGAGGAACCAAGGGAAGGACCACCACTTGACCAGGAGGATCCTCGTTGAACTGTAAGGGAGTGAGAAACTTGCTCTGTGTGGTATCATTTGAGATACACAACATAACATCCCCTTCCCCTCCATCCTCCAAATGATGTCTGTATCTCAGCCTTTGGAAGCTGTGACTAGGTTTGGTTATGTGACAATGGGGATGACAGTTTGCACACGGAACGAGGAAGGCTCATGAGATGACCTAGGGAGGTGGAGATCATCCTGGACTGTCCAGCTGGGCTCAATCACAGGAGACTTTACAGTGGGCGAGGCAGACGAGGTGAGCGTGTCGGTGACCCACTGGGAGAGATGCAGCCGTGGAGATGGAAGGCTGCATCAAGCTAAATAATGTAGGTGACCTTAAAAGCTGGGAAAAAAGAAACCAGACCCTCCCTGGAGCCTTCCGGGGGAACATAGCCCTGTGGGCACCTTGGTTTTCATCCACTGTGACCCCGTTTGGACTTTTAATCTCCAGAGCTATAATGTACCAAGTTTGTGATGCTTAAAACAAGTCTGTGAAAGTCTGTTAGAAGTCTAGTGGGACCCATTCATCTTACATCTACTCAGTTTCTGTGTACACCATTGAATTTGGGGGTTCACTTAATACCTCAGCTAAATTAGAAAATGATACTTTTTAGTTTGAAACATTGTCTTAGCAAATGGGCAGTGAGGTCAAATGTTATCCCAAGTTAGAACCCTGGACTCCCTTCTGCAGGGGAGGCATCTGGTTCAACCATTGCCTTCACAACATGACAGGTAGACCAGATGCCTGATAACCCTGCAACTTTCAGTGAAGTGGTCAGAAAGATCCCGATTGTTAGTGGGTATTGGCAAATATCAGGTGGCCTCAGCAAGAAATTATTTAATAAAACATAAGTTCAGACTAAAATGTGGTGGCTTGACAAGCTGCAATCAAAGGAGATAAAGAGTTCACAGATCAAGGAGCTGTAGGTTGGAAGTCTGACTGCTTCTGGAAGCGTGTTGGTAAGATAGACCAAGAAGGTTTCAAGAGCCAAAAAACAAAATTTTGGTTTAAAAAACTGAACTCAAGGGGTATGGTTTTCAAGTCTATTTTTAGATGGCCTTGAGGTAGAAACAGTTAAGCTGGAATGGAGGGAAGAACAGAGAGAGAAGTGGGGGCGGGGAGAGAGAGAGAGGAAGAGAGAGAGAGAGAACGTTGTGAGAGCGGCCCACTGAAACGAGCGTCCGCCATGGGAGACGGGGAGGAAGTGGCCAGGGGGTGTAAGGCGACAACAGAAAGATAAAACCTCGTATGCGAAAATGGGCAAAGGGCTTGAATAAACGTTTCTTCAGAGAAGTTACATAAATGGCCCACAAGCATAAGAAAAGTTGCTGAACATCACTTGCCACAGGGAAATGCAAATAAAACCACTTTGAGAACCACCTCACTGCCACGAACTGGGTCGTCCTCACTCAAACCCACGTCCAACAGCTCAGAAAACAGCATGCATCGGTGAGAACACGGGCAGCCAGGACCTGGGTCCCAGGCATAGTGCTCGCGGGAATATAGAAGAGTTCGATCGCCGTGGAAAACAGTTTGGAATTTTTGTCAAAAATTAAACATGGAACAATCGTGTGACCCAACAATTCTACATCTGAGTAGATACCCCAAAGAACTGAAGCCAGATACTCCAGTGAATTCTTGCACGTGAGTATTCATTGCGGTGCCATTCACCGTAGCCCAGGGGTGGGACAGCCCAAGTGCCCATCAGAAAATTACTGGGCAAACGCACTGTGGTACGCCCGTGCAACGGGATGCCACTCAGCCTAAACTGTGCTGCCACCTGCTGCAGCGTAGATGGGCCCGGCCAACACTGCTCAGTGAGGGGAGCCTGGCGCAAAAGGTCGCGTCTTGTATGATTTTCAAATGTGAACTGTATACAGCAGGAGAATTCCCAGAAACAGAGCAGATTAGCAGTTTCCTGGAACTGGGGAGTGGGAGGCACGGGAGTGACTACTTAATCGATACGGGGTGTTATTTTGGGATGATGAAATATTTTGGGACTGGGGGTGACAGTTGTGCTAAATTGTGCATTGTAAGTGCCATGAACGGTTGAGGGTCCATGAGATCGTGGGTATTATACTAACCCTAAGAGCAAACATCCTGTGAAGGGGAGGGTGGGCGATGAACATAATTCTGGCTTGTTGAATTTATGTTGATAGGAAAGGGATGAAAGATGAAGGAAGTTTGGAAAAGTTTGCAATAATCAGTGTGGAGGGAATGGCGTCATGCTATCGGACTGTTTCCCAGTGGTTCATGAAGCGTTCATTCTACCAGCTGCGTTCATTCTACTGTGGGTCCCAGCGTGCTCTGGGACTGGGGATGTGGTCTCCAACGAAGCTGGCCCTGCCCACCTTTCCAACACAGACTTTCTATGTTCATGGTGAAGACAGTAGGCTCAAAACCACTAAAAAGTGAACTGGCTACGGAGTCAAAAGAAACACATAGACTAGCCCGCCAAATTTCTCCAGGACATGTAATGAGAAAGCATCTAGCACACTGATCAATAGAGTCCAGAAGGTAGGACCAGCTATGCAATTTGCTGGACCCCATGCAAAAAGAAATTGTCAGAACCCATGCGCAAAACCTGTTAGGATTTCAAGACAGTAACTACATAGTATGAGGCAAGTCCGAGCCCATCTGAGAGCGGAGTCCTGTGGGATGGCAATGATTGTGTGATGATTAAGCCAACGAGCTGCATTTCAGGGAAGATTCGGGTTTGGGGCTGGCTTTTGATTCGTTTGGTCATCCATCCGTCCACTTACATGTCCGAAGCAAGACCAGGAGGGAAAGGAGTGGCTAAGGCTCTATCCTTGTGGAACTTACACTGTATGTAAAAGCAAATGATAAAAACATATACATCACAGGTCAGGAGGTGATGAGACCTATTAAAAATTAAGTAGTGGAGGGGATAGTGAGTGGGAACACGGGTTTATTTTGGAAATCGTCTTCAAAGAAATTCTCTCCGCAGGCGAGACTTGAGTGGAGTCATGGAAGAAGGGAGGGGTCAAGCCGGGTATGCGTCTGTGGGAAGAGGCTTGCAGGGGGAGGGACGGGCTGGTGTGTCCTTTTCTGAGCGATGTAGCAACGACGAAGAGAGGATGTGGTCGAGCTGGAGAAGGGCAAGCAGGCATGGTGGAGTGGAGGCTGGGGCCGGGGCGGAAAGTCCCAGCCCTCTAACCAGGCCTTGTTCTTTCCGGCAACCAACCCACAGAGAGCGCAGCGGCCTTACCAGGTCTGGAGTCAGGAACCCAGGACACTCATCTTCAATTCCCTCTCCTTCGTCTCTGTAGGAGACCATTCTGCATGGCGTGGGCCCAGCTCCCACTCAGAGAGTGACAGGACCCACGCCCAAGGATAGGTTCTCCCATGGGGAATCAGGCCTGCATTGTACCTAGGCCGCTTTGAGACTTGCTTTTCCTAAAACCCCCTCACCCTGAATTGAGGCAGCAAATGCTTACTGCAAGTTCCTAAAGTCTGTGCTAAACCTCCCTAGTATGGAGTGTAACCGGCTCAACCACTTTTCCCTTTGCATTTGCAAATACTCTTCTTCTGTGATGTGATTAGCAGCATCCTCTCCTTTGTTTTCTGTAAAAGGTAACCACCTAATGGGAACCTGTGCACAGTAAATGCGTACCATCATGTAATGTGCCGAAAAAAGCAATAAAGGCCCGTCAAGGTAAGGTTGGGGCACTCTCCCCTTGAGAGAGGGGCCGAGGCGCTCCGAGGCTTTTTCCCCTCTTGAGACAGAAGCCACGCCATCCCTTTTCCTCCACAGGACTCGGTAGTCCTTGTGAATTTGTCTCATGTCTCATCCACAATGTGACGGACTCCACGAGCCGGGGTCCACATCACGTGGCCCCTTCTCCCTTCCCTTCCCTCCACGGTTCCACCCTCCCGTTCTTCTCCTTTCCCTCCGATTTTCCATCCTTGGTCCCCGGCCTCTCCTTTCCATCCTCACTATCATTGCCCAGGGGTCACGTTCCTTTTCAGGTCCACTGTAGCCGCCACGCCCTGCCTGAGCAGGTCTGTGTGCAGGGGGCTGGAGTCGGCTCAGGCTCTTGCTTCTCTGCACAAAATCTTTAGCATTCCAGTCGTCGGCTTCAGACTCATCTCTGCATGTTAAGTATGGCTTGAACTTTTCCCCCTCCTTCAAACTGTTGTTTCTTCCAAATGCTCATAAGCACTTCTCACCACTTTCAGGATATTTTGATTTGCCAGCTGTTTCTTCCTGGCACTCAGCTCTGGCGCCAGCCATCTGCTTGCCAAGTGGAGGCAGGGAACATAAAAATACGCTCTTCCTCCAGCAGCATGCATGCTTTGACCTCTGGTTCTCACCTGGCCCTCAGACTTGGTCACCACGCAGTGCGGAGCATGTATTTGCATGGACTCTTCAAAACGGCAAAACCTAGTGGCAGGCAATTAATTCCCACATTAGAGAAATACAAATGCCAAACAAGCCAGCCTCTACAGCAATGCCAGGAAGCAGGAAAGAACTGAAGATATTAGCTGCCTGACAAGAACTGAGAGCGAGACGCTCTCCTCTGGACTCGGGGTGCGGCACGAATTCCGTCCGTCTCTGGGGTTCTACTGTGGGGTGTGTGGGGTAGGGTAAGGGGAGGAGATTTCTAAGTTCTTTCAGGCCTCAGACAGCTGCGAAGGAAGAACCATGCCCCTCGAAGGTCTAGACTTACACCTTAAATTCGTCTGTGATTTGACCTTTCTTATTATCACTTATTCCCTCTTTAAGAACAGCAATGCTCAGGGCAAACTCTTAAATGAGAATTCGGGAGAAAATATTTATACAATAATTGGCCAGTGATGTACAAGACTGTGTCAGGTCTGTGGGTTCTGGGAAGGCAAGTTTTCTCAACATAGAGTGTTCTGAGGAGACGTCCAATGTTCGAACACACTCAGGTGTACTTGGCGCAGTCATGGAGCTTATCCCTCCATTTTCACGAGGAATCTCTGGGGAGCATCGAGCCCCCTCTCCCACTGATGTTCACAGACACGTTGATCTGAGGGGTCTTCAGTCCTTCAGCTCTGCTGCAAGGTGCATCCTGGGGGTGGCCCCAGACTTGGCCTCCTGCCCTGGTGTGCACCTGGGCAAAGCCCTGTGCTCTAGAAGGCCCAGGTCTGGCTCTAGAAGACTCATGGTTTATCTTAGGGCTCATTCGTGGTATTGTAAACTCTATGGGTTTGGACAAAAGCATGTTGACACGTCCCATCATCATAATACCACACAGAGCAGTTTCACTGCCCTAAACATCCTCGGTGCTGTGCCTGTTCCTCTCCCTCACCCCACTGCTGGCCGCCACCGATCTTTTCACCGGCTCGGTTTTGCCTTCTCCAGAAGGTTGTAGAGCTGGAATTGCGCAGTATGTAGCCTTGGCAGACTGGCTTCTTTCACTTAGTAAGATGCATTTCAGGCTCCTCCCTGTCTTTTCATGCTTTGATAGCTCATTTCCTTTTGGCGCTGAGTAGTGTTCCCACTGTCTGGATGGACCGCAGCTCATTCATCCATTCACCTACAGAAGGACGTCTTGGTTGCTTCCAGGTTTCCACGATGATGAATACAGCTCCTGTAAACATTACGTGCAGGTTCTTGCGTGGACATAAGTTTTCAGTTCCTCTGGGTAAATGCCAAGGAACACGACTGCCGGATCATGCTGCAAGAACATGTTTAGTTTTGCAAGAAACTGCCAAACCATTTTCCGAAGTGGCTGTATCATTTTTGTATGCCCACCAACAACGAACGCTCCCCCTCCTTGCAGATGCTGGGTGCTGTTTGAGTTCTAGATTTCGGTCCTTCCCAGAGATGTGTGGAGGTCTTATTGCTGTTGTGATTTGTACTCCCTGATGACGTATGTCGTGGAGCACCTTTTCACGTGCCTACTTGCCATCTGAGTCTCTTCTTTGTCATCCTCAGAGGGGAAGCGTTTGTTTGTCTCCGAGTAGAAGTTAATATTCATCTGATTTTAATGAAGTCCAGTTTATCAACTATTTCTTTCATAGGTCATGTCTTGCATTCAGGCCTGCGGTGTGTTTTGAGTTAGTTTTTGTGAAGCGTGTAAGGTCAATGTCTAGGTTTACTTTCTGCGCCGCTGCGTTGCTGGGCTCCGTTGTTAAGATCAGGTGATCGTGCTGATGCGGGGCTATTTCTGGGCCCTGGAGGTCGGGTACTGCCAGCCCTCCCACTCGTCCTTCACTGTTGTGTCGTCCGCTCAGTTTCTTCTTTTTCTTTTTATCTTCAGATTATTTCCTTTCGAAAATAAATACAAAATTGTCCCTGTATTTGTATAGCAATCCATTTCCATAGAGATTTACAATGAATTTTTTGCAATACGATCATTCTTGAAAAGCTCGACTAAGACAGATAAATTGGTATCGAACTCTTGTATATTCATTCCTTTTATTATATTTTATTATATTTTAAAATAAACATGCAAAAAAAGAAATAGCTGAAAATGAAGTTCTGGGGAAAATATGCATTTAATGGTGATCAGGGTGGGGGTGAAATTTAGAGTAGTAAGACAAATAGCTCGCACTTATAACCCCTGCCAACGAATCCTGGCATACACGGACCGCCTCTGTAGGTATTAGTGCCTGATAGAAACGTGGTCTGCATTAGAAAGGAGGAACCAGTGGCCTCTTAGAGTGAAAAGACTCTGTTAATCCAGCTCCCACGTCACTCCTTTTGCATGGTAGGAGGGCCAAGCATTTTTCATAAACAGAATGTATCATTTCTACACTACGGGAGACATTTCTTTATGTAACTCAGACACTGAGCTGTTTCCTAAAGGCTGGGTATCATTTGGGGGTTCTTCAGAGCCCATAGGGAGAGGCTTGACCAAGCCCCAGAATGAATACGACCAGCTGGGGACTAAGGGTCCCCAAGGGACTGGTGTCCGCGGTGGTGGTCTCTAGCGCTGCCAAGTGAGCCGAGCAGATATTCACATACTTTACGCTCACAGACTCCAAATCGATTGTTTCCCCAGCCCACAATGGCTAGAGTGGGCAACCCAGCTCAGCTGTCTGAGTCCCTGCTGCCCTCCTTCCTCTCTGCACAAACCTGGGTTGTCGTAAATGAATTTCAGGAAAAGAAGCTGCCACCCCAACCTCTCTTTCTAGAGGGTTGCAGGGAAGATTACAACTGAGTATCAAAATGAAAGCCTGTGTGTGAAAAGCGGACAGACTTTCCCCGGGGCAGATTTCCCGGGGGTGTTCAGGAGAGCTCAGGCTTCCCAGAAGGGCGACCCAGCATGTGAGTCCTTCCTCAGGGGACACGAGAGAGCCAGATGCCTTCATCTTCATCCTTAATGAGAGAAATGTTATGGCTGATTTTCTGGATTCCTGGAACATCCTAGAATATCAGCACTGGATACATAGTTAAGGGGTGTATCATGGTATCAGCTCAAGCCCTCCAAGAAAATTGTGCGCTCCTTGCAGAAGACCTACATCTGTTCAAGGACTCTGTTTGACAAACAAGCCTGGGATATAATTAAATTCAGAAAACACTCATCTCCTTTCCCCTTATTCTTCTTTGAACCATTAGAAGAAAGCTAGATTCATGACTGTAAAAATATAAATGCAAAAGAAGTTTCTACCCCGATCTTCTCTACGCCTATTATGAACTGATTTTATTTATTTCATTGCAATGGAATTACTTCTGTTCCAGCTTAACTGTGCACTACAAGAGTTGAAATAATTGCTTTGTCATCAGTAATTCATTTTCATTCTTGGGTACTTAAAGTTGAAGCCAAAACAGAACAGTTACCCACACTGAAATCATGCTTTATAAGAAGATTAATTCCACAATTTCTGAACTCTACCAGGCAAAATCATACACTGCTTAATTCCTGCAGAACTTGAATGCCATTTAAGAGGAAAAGAGAAAAATAAATCGAGAGCATTACCCTTGATTTCAAAGACATCTGAAACTGCTGAGTGGGTTGCATTCTTCACACCAGCCGAGGCAGGTAGCTGCCTGGAGGTGCTGGTGCAGAGAAGGCAGGCAGGACCCTGCCTCAGACCCCACAAACCTGAAGGTTCTCACAGTCCCTTTCCAGAGCCAACCCTACCCCCTGGCCAGGGAAACACATCCAGGTGAATTCCTCTTCTCCAAAAGATAGTCTGGGACTGGGGATACGGCTTTATTTCCAGCAAGAAAAAATGTTTATCTAAATCACTGTAGATTATTATTGCTTATCACTCTTGACTCATTTTCTTCTTATCGAACCAAAATCTTCGTAATCTTTGAGGAAATTGCATACCGACAATCACTTCTGTAACAGCCCACCTGCTGCCTGCCACGCTATAACCCCACGGCAAAAACAGCACCATCTTAACCCCTGCCAGCTGTCAGGTTACCGAGCGTGATTATTTAGGGGGTTGAAACTCTAATGTCTCAAACGTGACAGTTGAAACCATGTCATTTTATTCTTCACGAAAATGAGCTGTCAAACATTAACATGTTTACTATGAGGATAATAGGTCCATCACTAGGTGAGCGTAAGGCCCTATTCATTCGCCTGCTACGTGCCTGTGACCTGCGCTGGAAATCAGCGTTGAGACATCCGGACAGCTCGAGGCCACAATGGCCTGGACCGCAGCGGGGTGGCAGGGAGCTGCGCTGCATCACGACTTTCCAGGGCAAGGCCCTCCTTTTCAAGACGCTTCATTCAAGCCTTCCCCGTCTCACCTGCAGGTCTGTGGGGGAGGGCAGGTGCTGGGGGTCTAGGTCGGCCCAGGTGGGAAGAACGATGTTTGGAAGGACAGGCGCGTCGGCGGTGCAGAGCCCCACTGACCGTGTCTGCCTTCGTTGTCGTTGCTGGACCCCCTGCAGCCCCCAGGCAGGCTTTTCTCCACCTCCATCTACCCCGCCCCTGGGACGTCACCACTGGGCACGAGTCCCCGCCACCATCCCGACCCCAGGGTCTGGGGCAAAGGGAGTGGGCACAAGGCATGTTCGCCTTCACTTACAGTCAGCACCTGGTGTGCCAGCTTCAATCGGCTTTCCCGTTTCCTGAGCAAGGAAGACGTCTGTCCCACATTTGAACCGGTGACCGATTTAAGTGGAGCAGGCTCTCATTTACCCAGGGAGCGAAGGTTCTGGATGTCAGCTCCCTGCTTACAAGTTTAAACACAAGAGCAATGTGTTCTCCTAACCATTTAACGAGAAAGTTGTGAGCAGAGCTGTATTTATCACGCAACATTACCATTTTCATTTTAAAATTTTGTTAAGGCACGTCGGCACTCATTGGGGAACGTGGAAGTCATTTGTAGAGGGTGAATTTAAAGGAGATAATGCAGTTTTTAAAGCACTGCGCAAACTTTAAACTGTTGCATGATGTAAAGTGCTGTGATTACGAAGTGAGCATCCAGGCACCTCATCTTCCCCGCAGCGGCAGTACACCTTTGCAATTCTAAGGGAACTCACTCTAACTCACCTGTAACGCGGGAAATCCCACGAGTGCTCAGAGCTGAATGGGGGGAGAAGCCGCTCCGCTCACGTAATTATATTCTTCCCTTTTGGTCTCTTTCTGGTCTTCCTCTCCCGTTTAATCTCCCCTTTAATGTATCACTTCATGCATTTATTAATTTTTCTGGCAGGCATGCTATAAGCACCTACGTTCCCGGTCACGTGACCCAAGGGAACTGCTCCGCTTTGGTCGGATGCTCTTTGGGAACAGCCGGGCAAGCATTACAGGGGGTGTTTCATTTTGGGAATCCAGGCATCACTGCCACCCCCTGTTCAAGACTTCCACACTCCGGAGGCGCCCCGGTGCGCTTTCACCTTGCCGTCCACACCCCTCTGGGTTGGGACCTGACGCTTCCAGCCCCGGGATCGGAACTTCCATCACAGTGCATCTGGCCGTGCGCCGGCATTCTCCAGTTACACGAGTTCTTACTTCATCACGGGGGCGGGGAGGTTAATTTACAGTGCCATGTCTCTATGAATTGCTGGGAGGGTGTGGCCATCTTTTAGTTTTGAGCACTTAAAGAAAGTTAGGTACATGTTTCATTTCAGATAGTTGATTTACGTAAAAAGTAACACGATATCCTAATGCTACTTTTGTTAATGAAACCAACTAAGGAGGAACGCATATTTAACCGAGGGAGAACAGGTAGAAAACAGAGATTGCACCCCGAGCAAAAAGACTCTAGGCACAAGACGATCACGATGGAAGACAATGCAGAGCGGGGCGGGACGTTTAGGAAATGAGACCGTGGGAGCACGGACTCGGCTGGAGAGCGGGGCATCAGATCCCATTGGCTGGAATACACGAGTCTTGTCTTGGAGGAGCTACACAGGGAAGCAAGCTGTCAGTGCTGAGAATCACAGTTGACAGTAAGACAACTGACAAAGTGACGAAAGACAAAAGAGGGAGGGAGAAGTAAAGAGTACAAAATCCTCGTACTTAAAAATAAAGAAGTTAAAAGGTGTTACGTGTGAATGGTTATCCCAGATATGTAACATTTTGCACTGTTATCAAAAGTCAAGTGAACAGTAAGTTGCGAGCAGTCTCTCCCCTTCCGGTCCCCTGTACTCAGTAAAAGGGCAGATAGCGCGTAAGCCCGTGATGAGGGGACAGCCACCCGACTGGGCGTCCGGCCCTCTGACGGCTCTGCTCGCACCCAGGGGCTGCGAATTTATTTAGAGAAAGGCCTGGCCTTGGGTTTCCGAAGTCCCCGTTTGCTTTTCCTAGGCCATTTTTGAAAATACCCGCTGAGAACGGAGCCAGTGAGGTTGGTGACCTCCACCTTGAGCACCTTGCGAGCGCCTGGCGCTGGCTTCCCCGCTCTCGTCTCCTCCTGGGACCTGAGAGACAGGAGCGCCCATCCCCAGGCTCTCCCGGAGCCCTGTCCTCTCCCTCCTTGCCCCCATTTCTAAGATCTGTGAGTAACAGTTCTTCCGACTTTACTCTTTCATGTGAGTGCATTGAAACTGTGCCTTCATTCAAAAGACCTGCTGGGTTCTCACTTCCCCAAAGTGGGAGCTCGCATACCGAGAGAGCCACCTGCCACCCCACGTGGGTGGTTTACGCCTCCTGCTGCAGCCGTTCATAATATGCATACTCTTCACTTAACACACCAGCTATGGGAGGCCCTCCAAAAGCCTTACAACCAAAACAAAATAGACAAGCGTAAGGAAGCGTAAAGGCATGAGTTAAATGGAAAGGTGGACGCCGAATTCATCACAGTAGAGATCCGTTACGCGAAGTGCATTTTCAGAATAGCCTCATCCATTAAATGCGGCACCATTTCTTCAGCTCTGGCATCCGCGCTTTCTCCAATGGACCCAAACCCTGCTGAACGGTGCTGCGTGGCCAGCTGACCTTGGTGGCCTTCACTCCTGCGTCGATGGTCCTCTACGCAGAGAAGGGCAGCAGGTGCAGGGCTCCGACCAGGGCTGTGGAACTGCCTGAGCTCTGTGTTCTTGCCGGCATTGAGCGATTGGGAAGGCCACCGAGTTGTAATAGACCCAATCAAGTGATTTTCATTGTTACTGTTGGAAATCTGCTTTTATTCAGATACAATGGTGCTATTGTCCAGTTAGACGTGAAGCGTTGCTGGGCAGGAAAGATGCAGAAGGGCTGAAGGTCTACGTGAAATCGGTTTGCGAGCCCAGTACCTTTTTATTATAATTTTCCCCAATAGTCTGACAAAGAGGACTGTTACCAACGCGTCAGTGGCACTAGCTTGCCCGCTCCTGTTCTGGGACCTTCGAAACTGCAGATGAAACAATGATGTTGCTACAGTCTCCGCACCGTCTCCAAGCCCCTGCCACCGTTATCGCTCACGGCCTTCTCAGAAAGATGCACCCGCCAAGAAAACGTGTTGCTGTTTGACCCAAGAGTCGACACTTTAATACGTCCAACCTCAGGATTAAACATGGTACTTAGAATGCAACATTTACAGCCTCGGGCGCTCCTGGGGGTGGGGATTTGACTGTCGGACGGGCAACAGTGATGAAGGCAAGAGCAAGCACGGAAGGTGCGTCGGGGGACAGTCGCGTCCACGGCGCTATGAACAAGGCAGCCACAGCCTCCCACGTTCAGCGCCCCACGGTGTGTTAACTATTTCTATAAAGGAATTACATTTTATATCTCCACCATCTGTGCCCCATTTTAAAAAATAAAACTCTGGCCTCGTCAGCGTCACCTGGAGTCTGTTGAGAAAGACTTTGTGATGCTAAGCCACACAAACCCCCAAGGCATGACATTGGTGCAGTTACCCGTACAGCCAAGAGTCAGAAAGGCGTGCTTGCAAGGTCTTGTCACGGGGGAATGATGAGGGGCATCATCTGTCACCAGCGGTGGCGGCCATCACCTTAGGGAGCAAGAAAATACCAACAGGACTGGGTGCTTTGGAATAGCACGGTCTTTCCCTTAGAACTGCCTATGACTTCATGGCTTCTTTGAGCAATAGTAATGCCTCTCTTCCTCTCAAGCTTAGGAAGGTATGCCCTGTGCCCCTGTGCTCACCAGTCTGTGCTCGGTCAGCTTTGCAAAGGTGGGTTAGCCGGGACCAACATGGCCGGCAAGTTTGAGCTTAGAAGCATCCCTATTGCCCTCAGAGTAAAATAGTCTTCAATACTGATGGCCCCTCCAACAAAATGTCTATTCTAGATAAAATACCAGCATAGGAAGTGAAATTACAATTTCCAGTGGGGAAGGATATTGGAACAAGAACAATTTTAGAAAGAACCATAGTCCAGGAGCCTGAGAAGGAGACATCTGAGGAGTAGAGAGTCAGGATGTCTTCTGAGATCCAATTTAAACCACAAGCATTGTGCCTGAAGACCACAGTGGAAGGTGTTTAAATACTGCAGACATGGTTTCTTAACCTGGAAAAGCTGACCACTAAAGGGGTGCCAACTAAAGGAGAGAGACTTGTGCATCAAATACGCTGTGGTCCCTGTCCTAAAGGAAGGATAAGAAGCAGAATCAAAAAGAGGGCAAGACAGTTCATGATGAAAACGTCAGAGGTTGAGCTGGCGTAGAAAGAGGAAGGAATCCGAGATTTTTCAGAGAGGTAGAGGGTGAGAATGAGGGCAAGAAGAAGGAATTAGAGAAGAGTTATTATAATAATGGAAAAGGGAGGAATTTCACAGGGATTGGGTGGGGGGGATATGTTTGAATCATCTCCTTTTATTTCATGATTCTTTAAACCTAGGGCTGTTAGTTTTAGATATTTAGATTTTAGGTTCTTTAAACCTAGGGCTGTTAGTTTTAGATTTAGCATTTTTCATAAATTTTAACTAGACTAGATTTTTATTATATGCCATTTGGGATACTGGCATTAAATGTATACGCTTACAATAATTATTTCCTTGATGAAATTTAATTTAGTGTGGAAAATTAAATATTTGACAATATCAACACCAGCAGGCTAAGTAAAATGAATCTGTCAGGGAACTACATGCCGGCGCTGTGTACGCGATAGCAGTTTTGACCTCTATCAGTTTAGGATCAGTGGTTTAGTAATAACCCCTTTTGTAAAGATAGCATTAAATATGTAAACAGTGCAAATATACATAAAATTCCAATGGCTCAGGTGGCTTTGTTTGAACATTAGCTTTCTGGAAGAGAGATTCCATGCACATCTTCTTATTTCTTTATCTGTGGAAGGTTAGACCCTTGGACCAAACTGGGAGTCCATTTACTGAGAAAATAGCAGTGAGAACAAAGGAGCCAGATCCCACTCGGCCGTCAGTAACTGGCAAACACGGCTCTCAACGCAGTTTTAACCGTCTGTCTAGGCGATGATGTCTTTAGCTGGGCCTCAGAGAGGATGCCTTTTCAGGCTGGCGCGTAACCTGCGTCCATGGGATAGTCTGCTGAGAGCGACCCACCGAAATTCACCTCCAGCCCCTTGGCCAGTCATCTTACTCACGAACCAACTGGCTTTGGAGAGCCAAGACTGACATCTGGATTTTAAAGGGCAAAGGCACAGAGCAGACATTTATTCAGCTCTGCAAGCTGACGCCACCTTTGAGATGCCAGAGCGGCAAAAGCACTGGGCTCTTCAGCTCCTGGTGGTTCTTGGCAGAGCCATTCCCATGCAGTGGTGTGACCGAGGTCTCTGTTTTCTTGCTCCTAGAGGGCCCCAGGTCCCTGCCTGGGGGCTTCCCTTGCACCGTGGCTGCCAGCCTCCTCCCCAGCCCAGCAGGACAGCGTCGTTTCTAAGGTGTCACTTGGCGAGGTCAGACCCAACCAGAGTCACCTCCCTTTTCAGTCACCCAAAGCCAGCTGATCAGCACCCCAACCACGGGCATGACAGCTCATCACTTGCACTCGCTCTGCCCACCACAGAGGTGACTCTATGCGGTGTGGATACCAGGAGATCGGGGCTGCGGGGGTTACCCTAGAACCCTGCCTGCTGCAGGCTGATTCTTCTAAGGTCTTTCTACACCTCTGAGTTCTTAAATGCTGCGAAGAGTTTAATGGAGCAAAACATCAGGTCACCTTAAAGCAGAACTGTTCACTTTATGTTTTTCAACAATGGCAGAATGATGCCATTTTGATGTGGACCCGGGGAGCCTTGGACGCGTCTGCCTGGTTGTTACCTTATTAAGTGGTGCTACATTCTTCCCCCCGAGCCAGAGCTGGCTAGTGGCATCAGAAGCACACTTGGCTCCCTGGTCACCTTCCTACCCAACCACTAAATTAGTGTCACAGGCTGGAGAACTGAGCCACCCTGGCGCATTCTTCCTTCAATACCTACTGTCTACGCTTCAGGGGATTTCGTGAAGAAGATTCACAAGTCTTCCCAACAAGCTGTTGAACCCAGAGGAGAAATCTGGTGTGTTGCCATAGCAACTCCACCTCCTAGTCACAGTACATCAGTAAGAGGGGAGGAGCACACTAAGTTCGAGGGGTGCAGGTGATTCTGCAGAGGACTCCTTGTTTGGGAAGCAGGATTCTTCACTCGTGGGTCTCTACAGATAAAATATATTGGGAAATTATACTATGTTTAATAACAGCCACAGAAAGTGCCGCTAGCAGTAAATCATGCTAATAATAGAGACTGAGTCATCGTGACATATCATATGAGATAGATTTATGGGGTTCTCATTTATCAGTTTCGGTGTTCTTAATGAGTTCGGAGACAAGGTCATCGGCTGATGAACAAAAGGCAAGTGTTGGATGTGGGGAACATAATGAAGGTTTTAAAAGGCTGTAAAAGAGACAAAGCGAATTTTATCAGGAGTTGTTAAGTGAACTGCAGAATAACATTAAGGTCACAATATTCCATTAAGAACGTCGTCAACATTCAATTAACGTTCAATTAAGCACATCTAGTGACAGAGACTGTATCTTCAAAGCTGACTTTGTTTCTTTACTGTTCAGCCCTGGTTTAATCAGATAAAACACCAACTTCCGTTTCCTTCCATATCAGAAATCCATTTTACATTATGTGACCACTTTCTTGAATACTTAAAAATGACAGGAAATGAACTTCATTCTTACACGATCAATTTTACGATTAAACTGTTCTTACAGTTTAACAATTTTATAAACTGAATCAAAATGTTTACTTGCTGTTTTTATCTGTTTCTTCTGAATCCACTCCCTTGGACTCTGTCATCCGTTCTTTATCTAAAACATTTCAGCCCTCCCCTGGCTGTCTTCGTCCATGGGTCCTTCCTACACGCTCCTTGACCTGACCCTAAGCAGAGCCTCTTGCTCATGACCTACCGCATCGCACCACCTCTGGGCAGCGGGCGGAGACCCTGCGGTTGGGGACATGTGCTTTGACTTTGGAAAGACAGGTGGCTCTGCTCCGTGGGTCTCTGATGCGGAAGGAGGAGGCATGGGACGTGTTGCCGTAACTATCTAAACGGGCTTATTATTCCGCTCCTCGTTTTGCGCAGCTTGTTTAACGGTCACGACATTCTTACTTGACACAAGATGCCCAAAGTAGTTTTAAACTTAGTTTTAAAGACAATTTCAGTGCAGAAAGAGGAAAAAGGGGTTTTTGTAGTAAGTTTTAGAAGCAAAAAGAAGTAGGAATGATGGCTTCGGGCAGCTTTCTCTTCAATACTCACCTGTGTATTTTAAAATTGCATCAATTGCAGAGTGAACTGAGCTCTCAAATAGAAAATAATTTCATCGACTAATATCTGGAAGTGCCTTTTTATGTTGTATATACTTGGGATAGTGAACACAGCCTAAGAAAGAGACAGCGTATAACGTATAGAGGAAGCACTCTGTGTAAACAACAGGTATATAAATCAGACAAAAAGCTCCAAGTCTGGACATAAATTGTTTACAGTAATCTTGCTATAAACCCAACAAAAGGGAAACAGTCTAAATTTATAGTACATTTAAGTTAATATTGTTGTACAGGGTCATTTTACCGAGAGTTACTGCTTCAAGGTACAGTGTTAGTCTATACTATTTATTCATAATTTACCTGCAAGAAATACAAAGCCTCTGGTGTGTTCTCAAGATCGAGAAGATGTGTAACACAAGGAGATGCAATTGCAGAGAGTTGTAAAAGAAAGCTATTTGCGACCTGAAGTTGCGATTTAGAACATAGGTCACACTTACAGACCTTTTTACCTTGCGGGTTCGGCTGAATGGACCGGAATTAATTGTACAGAACTGAAGGGAACGGGACGTTGAGGTAGTTCCCTGGGGGAAAAAAGTAACCGAGAGCAATGTGCATTGAACCTAAATAATAAAAGCTCCTATTCCTTGTCTATGGAAAAGTATTTTAAAGTAGACTATCCACTTTAATCAATTCAGAGCCTAAAGAAGAGGTTTAGAAATGTTATTCTCTTCTTTCTTTTCTTCACTGACCCAAATCAAGATTCCGTCCCTTTAACGCGGCCTTTCAGGTCTACTGCGAATGGGCCCCGACGACTTTCCAATGCGGTTCCCGCTATTCGCTCCCTGTGCCCCTCCACGCAGCCCCTCTGAAGGGCAACCCCACTCAGCTTCCCGACACCCTCTGTGTCCGGCTTCTCGGCAGTTGAGGAAAGTTCAGAAGAACAATGACACCCAACGTAAGACAAGAAAGCTTCACATTTCGCCTTCGTTTTGTTGTTATTGTTGTTCCGACTGAACAAAACCCAACCACGTGAAGCATTTCAGAAGCTGTTAGACAGGCTCTGATAGGCTCTGTTTGACATCATTTTAGGCTTAAACACATACGGTCTCTCTCCCTCTCCTCTACACACACACACACGCACACACACACACACACACACCCCACATTAGATATTAAACAGAAATATCTACAGCTTCATTATTAGGCCATTAGCTCTGTAAATTTCACATATAAAATTAAATCCCAGGCAACCATTAAAGAGAATAGTGAAGCAACCCATATAAATAATTTTATGGAGTAAGTTTACTTAAATGATAAAAGTATCTCTGGTTACGGATTCCATGATACTTTATTTTAGAGGTTTTAAATGTTCTCTGTTCTTCATATAGTGTAATATAAAAGCTATAATTCACAGTGAATATTAAAATATACCATTCTTTACATGTATTTACAACATCCAACATACAAATAGAAATAGACTAAATATACATAATCATAATAAAGTTTTGTTAATTTCTCCCCCCCCCCGATTTTGTTATCTTTTTGGTTGGGAACCATTTCTTCATTCTTTGGCATGTACCTCTTTCTCGCCAGGCACACACTTCATGTGGCTTCAATGAACTGCACCCAGGGCTGCTCCCCAAGGTGGGGTCACGGATCCAACCTGAAGAATCGTGGCCACGGGGCCTGCTCAGCTGTAAGCACGTGACCCAAGCTACGTGGATCAGACCTCCTTCTCGGACGTCCCGAGAGACCTCAATTTTGTGCGGCAGGTGTGTGTCTGAGACTTCGGCAGTCCTCGCTCTCACCACGAGGAGTGAGCCCCCTCCGAGGATGAGGCCGCTCAGTGTCCAGAAGCAGAGAATGGGAAGGAGGAGCACCAGCCTCGCTTCGCACCAGGGCGTGAGCTGCAGCTAGGACCAGTCCTGGCCGCCATCCTGGTGAGGCGAGCGAACGGATTAGCTTTCTCTCCAGTTGATCGGAGCTGAGGTTGTATCGTTCGCTGCTCCAAGTCTTTGCCCATCTCTTCTGTTTACATGTTTAAATTGCACACTGGTTTAGGTATATCTCATTACCTTTTAGGTCCAACCTGCGATGACATTACCGATCCAGTGGCAACAACTATCAATAATAAATGAGGATAGGTATGCTTTTAATTATGTCATTATATATATATATATATATATATATATATATATATATATGTTTAAATTTATAAATAGTTTGCTCCCTTTTGTCTAAATTTGTTGAAGTTTTTCTTGAGTTCATTCTTTGTCTCCTTTTTATGAAAACACTGATTTGAAGGATTCATTCATCTCTCAAGCTGCTGAAATATTTCAAGTAATTTTTTAGAAAGGATGCGTGGGTGTCATACTTCCTTAGTCCCTGCTTGTCTGAGTTCCTTTGTCCCCACACATAAATGATGACTTGTCTGAGGATAAAATATTTGCCTCGCAATGTAAAATCCTTTGAAGCAGGTAGATACAGGATTTGTGGAAGTCTGAAGCCAAGCATTTTCCTTCTGTGGAAACTTAATTTTTTAGGACTCATAACTTTTTTCTTAATTACATGATTGTCCCACCTCTATTAAAGAAATTGAATTTGTAATTTAAATGAACCTAATTTTTTTAAACATATCTGACTTCAACAGTGAATTCTATTAAATCTTTAAATAGAAATAATCTCAGTCTTGTACTCGTTCTTTCAGACGATCTGAGATAAAATATCATCTCTTCACACTTTTATAACCCATCGTAAGTAACATTAATATGAAAAATTGACAAGCACTGTATGTGATTCTGGTCATAATGAAGCATCTTTTACCAAACCAACCACTCTGCCTTCAAAAGTTATGCACCTGCAAATATTACATGAAACAAGTCTTTACAGATATTAAATAATGTGATCCCTGAGAAATGGGAAATGGGCAAGATAGCAAGGTGGGGTTTTGCCTGGACGTCATTTCCAGGTGGAAACCCGGGAAGCCTAAACAGTGCACAACGCTCCTGCCCAGCTGAGGAGGTAGAGGAGAGGATTCTGGGAGCCCAGGTGGCCGACCTTGCCCCGCGGGCAGAGGAGGGTGGGGCTGCCCAGAGTTGCATAGAGTTGCCCTACAGTCTTTGGCCTTACACTTAGTTGCCCATGAAAAGAGATGTTTTGGGAGCTGGGAGACACCAGCCACTGGGGATGTGCAAGGTAAACACAGGTACTGAAAGCGTGACGCTCCCGAGAGATCGCGGTGAAGGTTCGACACTCAGACAAGCTGGGTGTTACACTGAGTAATTCCAAGTCAGGCCCGTTTAGACCTCCTTGGCCAAAGCTTGAAAACATGTCTCAGAAACATGGGGTGAAAAAGTATCAGCAGCTTTTGAAGCCATAAAACTAAGATCCAGATTCTTAAAAACACGGTACCCCAAACTTGAGGCCAGTGCACTATATAACCAGAAAAAAGAATACAAATAGGCCCATAAACTGTTTTATACATTAATAATCATTTTTCTTACTCTCTGTAATGCAGGGAATACATTTATAATGTGATTTAATGTCCTTCTTTATTGGTGTAATCATGTCTGTCATTTCAAAGTCTCTTTCTATTGATTGACTCATATTACCCTTGTCCTTTGCCTATTTGATAATTGTGGGTGAAAACCTATATCGTGTAATAAGTTCAGCAATGGAAGACATTAAAAGTCACAAAATAATTTTTAAGGATGAAAAATAAATAATCTGAAATACAATATAAAAGGGGTAAGATTAACAACAACCTATGAAAGACTGAAGAAGAAAGGCTCGAAAAATTATAGACAAACCCAAATACAATACAGCAAAAATAAGCACGGAGAGAAATGCAGTCGGAACACGTGGCCAGAACATCCGCTGTCCGAGGGAAGTATTAAGCAACCCAAACAGGTGAAATCCTCTTGTCTGATGGCTTCAGAATATGTTACAGTTTTCTAGGTTATCCATCCTGGTATCATTGCTAGCAGTGTACTGACTCTTAGGCAGAAGTGTAATCAGAGGCTATTTTTTTTTTTAGATTGTAAGTTGGGCTTAATCATGTTTGCTCTACCATGACTACAAATGTGTTCAGTAATCTCTGTGTTACTTATTTATTCCAAAAGTATAGTGAGGGCAATAATGTATTCTATTTGTTTATCTGCACATTGAAAGTTTGAAATAAAGGTATGGTGTGATTTGCAGAAATGTCTAAAGCAAGCTACGAGGCTGAGAAATAGAAAGAAATCTATAGTAAAGGATAATAAGGTGAAAACTATCATAGGGTCTTAAATAATTGCTATCGATGGAAGAGCAAATAAAATATGTTCTCAGGAGGAGAACAAAACATTTTCTCCGCCGAGGAACACAGAGATTTGAAGGGAAGTTACTCCCTCGAGTCCTCCTGAAAGAGGCAAACTGTGATATACTAGACAACACCCGAAACAGCATCCCCCAAATAAATACACATTCTACGGGGATGCAGGACTCGTATGTGCCCCTCTACTGAAGATGAGGGGGGCACAGCGCCAAACCAAAATTCTGCAGGACATCAAGGAACCAAAAACTCTCCCCAAGACAAGCTCATCCCAAACATTGCAGGTAGGTATTCCTCTTACTAGATTTTTGGGTAAGATATAGAATAGAGACAGGAATTGAGGTTGAATGGACCGTACACCATTCAAAAACTCGGAGGATATTCGTTTCGAACATCCCAGTTACCATGAGGAGGAGTATATATTCCATACACATATGCCTCACAGATCAAGACTCAGGACCCGAACTCAGGGTATTGTAGTGTGCAGATTGAGAACAATGGCCCATGTGAAACAAAGCACCCCAAAGAGTTCTGAAGCCTTAACCTGGGATCATCCCAAGTCTGCATCTTTAGGGACTGCTGGGTACAAGTCGGTGAAGAACCCAGACTTCCCCGCTCCTGCGGAACTGAGTCTCGGAGGCCCTAGGGGAAAGCTCACACACTTCACACGGATGTGGTGGAAACCGCAGGCCATCGCGAGTCTGAACACTTTTACTGAGTCAGCAAATCGACGTGTTCTCATTGGTCTTCTTATTCGTCTTCCAATAGCGCACCACGCATTAGATTCTCCTTTGTGATTCAGTTGTACTTTCTTTCTAACTCTTTATTTCCTGTGTCTGATCACCGCTCTACAGGGAAGGGGAGCTTTGAAGACAGAACAAAGTGTGTTATGTTTAAAGTACCTGAACACATGTGTGACGGAAACCGCTTCCCTGCACGAGGGAGGGACCGTGGCTTCCCTGACTCTTGTGCATCCGCTGGAATGAGCCCTTTGCTGGGGTTAGAAGGATCCGAGTCACCAACACCCATCACATTCTTCTGATGATCAAGTGACTGTTGGCAGAGACGGAAGGATAAAGTGATCGGACGCAGACGAGCTGATAACTTTTACTTTGGGGAGTTGTTACTCTCCGTTGAGAAACTAGAGCCAGCACATAGGAGAACTTGAGTGAGTTTTGGTAAGGTGACGCGTTCATGCTTCAGGCCGAGGGTGCAGATCACCGCAGGGAGGCGTCTCAGTCTTTCTGCTGGAGCACGACTGCCAACCCCAGGGCAGCGAGATTAAAATCAGGTGCAACACCTCACATTGGCTCTGTCTGGTAATTCCTCTCCTACCCCGAGGTGACGTGTAAGATAACGAAGCATTATCTTACACTAGCGAGGGCCTGTTAATGAAAGCATTATCCTTTAAAGCTGCCAAGTTCACTTTACATGTTACAATGTATTCAACTTGTACTGAGAGGGAATCTGATCATTAATGCAGTTCAGTCGTGGATTTGATGAAAAATGTCATCTGGAAGGAACAAGTAGACTCACATGCTTCCCATGGTGCCCGCACACTTGAAGTGACAGCCTCCTGTGTGATTTCAGAAAAGGCGAGTGTTCGGTGACGACAAATCAATATTTCACACGAAATTGAACTAATCTATAGGTAGCCGAGATACACATTTCTATCAGGCAGCACTCTGACAAAAGGCTTCACCCAGCTCACAGCATTGTAGAAGTTCAGCATTTTCCAAGCCTAACCGCATCGCACACTGCAGTTAGGCTTGGAAAATCCCCGCACCTTTTGGCGCCCCATTGCACTCCCTGTTGCTGGGGAAACCAGTCACAGCTGACCCACAGTGGCAGCAGCAGCATTGGCGGCAGCGCAGAGGAATGGCGTGAGTGCCAGAGAGGTCGCTGTTTGCGCCTGTGCGGCTAATGCTGAGGGAGTGTCCACACGCCCTGTAGGAAGACGGGCTGTAAGGATGCTCATTGCTGAGAGCAAAATGAGGGTCGTCTCAGGCTGGGGACACTGGGAGGCATGATGTTATATTTTTAGTATAATTTTATTTTTTAATATAGTTTATTGATGATGCTATGACAGTTGTCCCATTTACCCCCCTTTATGCCCCTCCACCCTGCATACCCCCTCCCACCTGCATCCGCCCTCCGTAGTTCATGTCCGTGCGTCATGCATATAAGTTCTTTGGCTTCTACATTTCCTATACTGTTCTTAACCTTCTCCCGTCTATTTTGTAGCTACCTTTTATGCTTCTTATTCCCTGTACCTTTTCCCCATTCTCCCCTCCGCCTCCCCACTGATAACCCTCCATGTGATCTCCGTTTCTGTGATTCTGTTCTTGTTCTAGTCATTTGCTCAGTTTGTTTCTGTTTTTGTTTAGGTTCAGTTGTTAATAGTTGTGAGCTTGTTGTCATTTTACTGTTCATAGTTTTGATCATCTTTTTCTTAGATAAGTCCTTTTGACATTTCATACAATAAGGGCTTGATGATGATGAACTCCTTTTACTTGACCTTATCTGGGAAGCACTTTATCTGCCCTTCAATTCTAAATGATAGCACTGCTGGATAGAGTAATCTTGGGTATAGGTCTTTGCCTTTCATGACTTGGAATACTTCTTTCCAGCCCCTTCTTGCCTGGAAGGTTTCTTTTGAGAAATCAGCTGATAGTCTTATGGGCACTCCTTTGTAGGTAACTATCTCCTTTTCTCTTGCTGCTTTTAAGGTTTTCTCCTCTTTAATCTTGGGTACTGTAATTATGATGTGCCTTGGTGTGTTCTTCCTTGGGTCCAATGCCTTTGGGACTCTCTGAGCTTTCTGGACTTTCTGGAAGTCTATTTCCTTTGCCAGATTGGGGAAGTTCTCCTTCATTATGTTTTCAAATAAGTTTTCAATTTCTTGCTCTTCCTCTTCTCCTTCTGGAACCCCGATAATTCAGATGTTGGAACATTTAAAGTTGTTCTAGAGGTTCCTAAGCCTCTCTTCACTTTTTTGAATTCTTGTTTCTTCAATCTGTTGCAGTTGACTGTTCATTTCTTCCTTCTGGTCCAAACAATTGGCTTGAGTCCTGGTTTTCTTCCCATCACTGTTGGTTCCCTGTGCATTTTACTTCATTTCACTTTTCATAGCCATCACTTTTTCCTCTATTTTGTTACTGTACTCAACCAATTCTGTGAGCATCCTGATTACCAGTGTTTTGAACTGTGCATCTGATAGGTTGGCTATCTCTTCATTGCTTAGTTGTATTTTTTCTGGAGCTTTGATCTGTTCTTTCCTTTGGACCATTTTTTTTTTTTTTTTTTTTTTTTTTTGTCTTAGCGTGCCTCTTACATAGAAAGGGGTGGAGCCTCAGGTATTCACCAGGGTGGGGCAACCCACATTGCTGCATTGTGCTGCTGTCTGTGGGGGAGGGGTCCAAAAGGGAACAAGTCCTCTTGCTCAGCTCTCTGCCACTTTCGGTCACTTCCCCCACTTCCCCCAAGCAAACTGGGCCCTTCTGGTGCCGATTCCCAGGTGGGTGGGTTTGTGTACATTCTAGGACCCTGTGAGTCTCTCCAACGAACTCTCCTGTGAGGCTGGGAGTTTCTCCTGCTGCCTCCACCCCCACGGGTTCTTTCAGTCAGAGGCTTTGAGGCTTTATTTCCCGACATTGGACTCTGGGCTGTGCGGTCTGTTTCGCTCCCCAGTTGTTCCTCCTGGTTTATCTGCACACGAATGTGGGACCGCCTGCTCTGCCAGCTGCCACCTTGCCTGCCTCAGTCCTCCAGCCACTGCCTTGTTGCGAGTCCTCTCTCCCCTGGCTGCTTGTCTGTGCCCCTCCTACCGGTCTGGATGAATGTTTCTTCTTTAACTCCTTGGTTGTCAGACTTCTGTGCAGTTTGATTTTCTGGCACTTTTTTTTTGTTTTGTTTTCAAAGTTATTGTTGTCCTTCTTTTGGTTGTGTGAGGAGGCACAGTATGTCTACCTGTGCCTCCATCTTGGCCAGAAGTGTATTTTTGAGTATTTTAGGACAGGTTGACAAAAAGAATGTTGGTATGAATATTGGAATAGGAGATAATAGACCTACATTGGAGGACAATAGGGCCACATATAATTATATATTTATTTATTTTTGTTCCTTTCCACTTAACATCCTTTTTCTTCTGCAAGAAAACACTCTTTGAGCCCGATCTGTGGGTAGCAAACATTTTCATATTGTGTTTGTCTGAAAATGTCTTCTTCTAGCTTGAATTCTAGATGGCTAGTTAATTTGTTTTAACCACTAATATCTCCTGGGCTTGCTTGTTTAAAGTTGGGATGACAGTCTTTTTTCTATCCTCTCCTAGAGGTAGTTGGTTCTCTTTCTCTCCTCCTCTCTCATCTGTACTTTCCACATGTCTTCCATGTGGATTTACTCTTGTTTCCCTGATGTAAGCTTGTCATATTGGACTTCTGGAAGCTGTGACTCAGTATATTCTGTTATTTCCCGAAACTTCTCAATCATTTCATAGCTCTCTGCTCTGGGTCTCTCAGTACCTGTATTTTGTTCCTTCTCTCAACAACCTCTGTATTTCCTTTGGTCCATAATGCTTTTAATATCAGTTACTTGGTTTCAGTTCTATATTTTTGATTCGGATCATTGTTTAGATTTTTCCCCAACTTTATTGAGGAATAATTGGCAAATCTAGTGGTTTATATTTACAATGTACATGTGATGATTTTATATCCACATACATTATGGATGGTAACTGAGATGAAGAAAACGAACACGTTCATTCCGTCACATGGTTAGCTCATTTGCATGTGTAGTGGGAATGCGTGAGAGCTACTCCCGACAACTTTCCGGGACATAATGCTCTGTTATCAGCTGCATTCCCAGGCTGTGCGGTGTGTCCTTACACTAGTCTTGTAACAAAGTTTTTACCCTTGATCTACTTTTCCCTATTGCCCCCTCCCCAGTCCCTGGCGACCACCATTCTATTCTGTGTTTTTTTTTTAATTAGCTGGTTTTTTAAAAGAATTTTATTTATTTATTTTGAGGGAGGAGAAGGGAGGCAGAAAGAGAGGGAGAGAACCATCAATCTGTGGTTGCCTCTTGCACACCCCCTACTGGGGACCTGGCCTGCAACCCAGGCCTGTGCCCTGACTGGGAATGGAACTGGTGACCGTTTTGTTCACAGGCCGGCACTCGGTCCACTGAGCAACCCCAGCCAGGGCTGTTATTTTAAAAAATATTTCATAGATTTTACATGTAAGTGATATCATACAGTGTTTGTTATTCTCTGGCTGATTTTCACTTAGAATAATGCCCTCTAGGTTCATCCATGTTGTTGCAAATGGCAGGATTCACTTCCTGTTTGTGGATTAACAATATCCCATTGTATCTGTGTACTTTGTCTTTTCATACACTGAAGGCCCTTCAGGATGTTGCTATATCTTGGCTATTGTGAATGATGCTGCAACAAACATGTGAGTACAGGTATTTCTGCGAGATGATGATTTTTTTTTTTTTTGTGGATGTGTGCCCGAGAGTGTGTTCTCTTTCACTAGCTTCGAGTGTTCAAGATGATGACCTCGCAGTATGGTCAGCTCGCCACCACTTTCAGAAATGTATCTTTTTTTTTTATCAATTCTCCTCCCAATACCAGTTACTGATCTAATGACTTTATCTTCTACTCACAATCATTTCTCCTCCGTGTAGAACTGTACATTTATCAGACATTTCTACAAGCCTGAAGGCTTGTGTGGCCTTGCTGTACTTGGTCTTTGCTTTCCCCCCTTGCTATACAATCAGATGATACTGAAAACCTCAAAGCCCATCTGAATTTCAACGACGATCACTGATTTATCTGTTTGATGGCTCCATGAAAGTGTTGGTTCTTCCTTGGGGAGTAAATAATAATTAGTAATTGTGTTTTATGGTTTGCCCCCCCCCCCCGCCAGTAATCTATACCTTTAGAAAAACATTATCAGTTAGTTTTGTTGTAGAAGTTGTCTAGATCCTCCTCCTTCTTCTTCTCCTCCTCCTCCTCCTCCTCCTCCTTCTTCTCCTTCTCCTTCTTCTTCTTCTCCTTCTTCTCCTTCTTCTCCTTCTTCTCCTTCTCTCCTCCTCCTCCTCCTCCTCCTCCTCCTCCTCCTCCTCCTCCTCCTCCTCCTCCTCCTCCTCCTCCTCCTCCTCCTTCTTCTTCTTCTTCTTCTTCTCTTCTTCTTCTTCTTCTTCTTCTTCTTCTTCTTCTTCTTCTTCCTCCTCCTCCTCCTCTTCTTCTCCTCCTCCTTCGCTGACCTACTTCATATATCAGTTCAGGGGAAGGACGGCACAGATCCAGCCCTGGGCTGGCGTTATCACCTTCCCTGCAGGATTGAGCATCGGGATTCACACCTGTGCGTGATAACTCCCACACCCGGCGCTCCTGCGGATCCGCTCCTGGTGTTCTACCGCGCGTCTTGGTTTCATCCGTGTGCTCTTGTCTCCAGATGCATCTGGTGAGTTTTCACTGTGTGCAGAGCCCTGTCTTGTCGAAACCATTCATGGAGATAACGTGAGGTCTCAGATGTTACTTTTCGGAGCAGAGTATTCCCACTTGCCTCTGCTTGGGGACTCAGTACGAACCAATCGGAGGTTAACTCAACAACGTTCGTTTTGTTTAAAATAATTTAAAACTGAGCTATTATACCCCTGTGACAATGTATTTACTTCCAATAATCTTTCTCTATGGTACGATTCTTTCAGGTCACAACTCCAGATGAGGACTATTCATCAGGATCCCCTCTATGAAGGCCTGGACTCCAATCCCCAATCTCAGGTCCCATGTAGTTATTCAAATTGCTAAAAATAAAAAAATAAAATCAAAGGGCTCAAACTTCTCAGCCCTCTCCTTCAGCTTCAGCCTTCGAGCCAAGTGCAAAGATGCTCTAGTTGAAGAACTATCTCAAGTCATTCTCTTAATTTATGAGCTCTTTCACATCCAAACAATCCCTGCAATCATATTTATTTATTTAGGTATGTTTCCTTTTAAAATATTTTGCACATTTTCCCTTAGTTTCTCTCAGTGGAAGAGTTGCTTTGTTTTATTTAGTCTGTTAATATCATCAAGGCAAACATCCCCAAAAGGGCCTCTCACTACATTTGTAACTTTCAAAGCACCATATCATCTCTAAAGATGAAAGAGAAAGGGATGCTGTTGCCATGGAAGTCATGTTTCTTTTTAATCTGGAACAGATGAGTAAACATACGCTTCCCCTAAAAACCGAGGTGACGGAGTTCAATCTTCTAAGAGTGTCCACGGTGAGAACCCCCCTCTCCCAAGGCGTCGTTCCCTTCTGAGGCAGGGGCGGGGCGTGGGCGAATGGATATCCAAGATCTCAGAGGATATCTCATTTATAACGACTAATGATCCCAAGAAATAGTGCAACACTAAATGGCAAGGAAAAGAAGCCGTGGATGCCCTGAGGCAATAAATCCGAAGAGCCGCTATCACCAGACAATTCTGCAAGATAGGTGCGTTTGTTTCTAACAACGTAAAAGGTTTTCATTAATTATCTCTGGGTGGTGGGGTTATTGCAGTTTAGGCTTTCTGGTCTCTGAAAGTTTTTACACAGGGCCAATTTTATTTTACAATAACAATTTGGCATCTTATAAATTATCTTATAATTTTAAAAATATTGCTCGTCTGAAAAGAGCAAAGATGAAATCTCTTCCTTTTTCTAATGCGTGGTATGAAGCCCCCCTGCTTATAAACTTCTTTACACTTCTCCAATTTTAATGAAGGAGAACTAATAACGAAACAAGGCTTTTTTACAAGTGTGAGCTACAGGTGTTCAGGAAGGCCTTTCAGGTGAGCGGCCACCTGGGGATGAACGCCACGCACAGCGCCGAGCTGCGGCTGACGAGTTGCTCGGCGACTGGGTTGGTAGGGTTTTACTGAAGAGCGGACTTAGGAGATGGTCACGTTTATTATGGCTATCGATCGATCGCTTGACTCGATTAACCTAATGTTGACCTAACTACCCATTAGTTCTCAAGAAACGCTGTTCACAAATAAATGACAATGTAATGTACAGACCATGCCTTATAGAATCTACACTAGAAACCTATATAATCTTATGAACAATGACACTGAAATAGATTTTAATAAAGAAATTGAAGAAATTAGCTGTTCTCAGAATCTTGGGGTTCCAGGTTCATTCGCTTTAAGGGTTAGTACTGGGCAGTAGTGTTAAAAGACTGACACAACCGTGCTGTCACAACTTCAGCATCGTCCTTGTCCCCTTGCCGCCTTTTCAGTTAGTCATGCGTCTCTTCTACCAGGAGACTAAACGTGGCCATTTGCTGTGGGCTCTGGGAACTTCGAGCTTAGGTACATGTTGTAAGCAACAGAATCTTCTTGGATTTCTTACCAAGCAGCTTACTGCTTTTCTTTTGATTTCATGTAAATGGAAGCTATACGTTTCGGATACAGGCATTCATTACCAGTTGACCCACAGCACAAGAGATGCTATGGTTATTTAGGCTGAAATAAAATTGTAGAAAACAGTAGCTCGGAAAGGAAGGGAGAACTTGAGAAAGGGTAAATATGTGACTAAATGAAAAACATTGGTCTCCTCTTTAAATTTTAGAATGTCACAAATAATGGAGTTCATAATAAAGGGCCTAACACAAATACAATGTTTTCACAGTTTACAGAGAATGGTGCAATACTAACTTTAAGTAAATAAGAAAGTGGAGAAGTATATGGCAATCTCTGAAGTTCCAGCATAAAGTTATAATACATACATATATATACACACACACACGTGTGTGTGTGTGTGTGTGTGTGTGTGTAAGACCCATGCATAGTGAGAGACATGCAGCTTCTACAGGACGGCAACTTCCACAGGCTTTAAGAGAACGCTCGTTGAATCTGCCCCGAGGGCCTAGGTCCTAGAATTTTACTTGTGGATAGATGTCCTACAAGATACATTCATGTGCTTCAGACGTAAGTGCAGAGCACCATGGCAGTGAAAAAGTAGGAAACGAGGAAGCACAAAAGCCTGCCAGAAATAGTACCGATGAACACACATGGCGTGTTCGCATAATTAAAGAACGTAGAGAAATGTCCGTGAAGAGACCAAGCGCATACACAAATATGAACGACTCTTGCAGTCATAACTGAGTGAAAAAATGAGGGAGAAAAGAATACACGGATTATGATGCAAGTCACTGTAGAATGCAAAGACAAGAAGTCAAATACTGCTCTTAAGGGAAGTGCATGTCATCAATACATTGTTTTTACAAGAAAACCATAGTTCAGGCGGGCACTTGCCCATGCCGAGGTGGAGGCTGTGATTGGGTGTTAGAGGTGGTTTAACAAGTGCTTATTTTATAGTTATTCCTAATTTAGTATGAATATGTTTTATTTACTTTTCTACCTGCACAGTATATTTTACCCTAGACCATGTCAGATGACACACTGGTGACCGCAAGTCACCTGGCTCTGGGGGGGTCACGTGCCTTTCATTCGGCTCAGGACCATGGCCTAAATGTCATTGCTAGCACGCTCAAATTCCTAGCTCAAATTCTAGGGTTCACAGGAATTCCAGGGTTTTCTGGGTTCACAGGACAGCCAACTTATATTAGCACTGAAACCAGGTCATTTCCCCGCACCCCCTCCCCTGCTGCACAAGCGTCTTTCTGTGTGGGCAAATCAAGCCTCAAAATATCATATGGTTTTAGTTAGAGAAATGTCGCAAAAATAACCATTCATCTATTTCCATTTCTTCCCAAAATGTGGTTTTCAACGCTGACATTACTCCTTTCCATCACAAGCTAAGGAGCGTACCCCCTTCCCCACTGTGACAGTGGGAGTGAGAAAGACAGAGGAGAGAACCCCGCAGATCTCTGGCCTTTGGGGGCCATTCATGGGGCACCAATACGTAGTAGAAGGTATTTTTCAGATTGCATTGAAAAAATGTAATATTGCCGTATAAATAGTAATAGTGATAAGCACACAATATTACGATAATAAGATCTGGCATTTACTCAAATCTCACGACGTGCCCCTTGCCATATCCAAGTTAACACACTCGCGTGGGCCCCCTGTTTTAGATCTGCCGTGTGAGAAGTTGGAGAAGACCAGCAATTTGGTTCCCCCCCATCATGCAGCGAGCAGAAGTCCATTCGATGCAGCACGTGAAGGCAGGCGTGGGGCTCGGCTGAACGCGACTCGGGGGGCGCTCAGCACATCCCACAGCAAGCCTCACGCCGGAGTGCACCTGCCCGTTCACAGATGCAGCTGAAGTGTGTGTGTGCACACGAGTGAGGAATGTAGGGCACACTTCATGCACACCATTTTAAAAATGCTAAACCAAAATATTTGCAACTTCGGTGAGGATTGATATAAGGAATGGTTTCTTTACTTCAGTTTTTGTCGTGGTCATGTGATACTCTTGGCATTGGTTCATTTTGATTGTTTGAGAAACTTATGTTGACTTTATGTGAATTTAGAAATGGCTTTATATCAATATAATGATACTTTTCAGTTATTTATGAAATATCAATTTATTCTTATTATGTTTTAGAAAGGTGTTTGATCTCATAGACACATAACTCAGTTTCTACTGCAGGGGATTTAGAGCAACCTGAAGAAGAGAAGCAAGATTTTGTCTTCTTTTTCTCCTTTCTCTCCTCACAAACCGCAGTGATGTGTGTGTAAATAAGTAAATGTGTAATTAATTCAAGCGCAGTTTCACTGGAGCATAAGTTTCAGGCTGATGCGAGGGGGTGGTTAAGGAAGAGAGCATGACTGACCGCCTCCTTATCAGCGTGTGTCAAATACAATGGGACCCCATTCGACAGTTGTCACTTCCTAGAGTGACTTCCTCTGCTCTTCGGATTAAATGCTTCTAAATGTGTCAACATTTACAAGGACAAAATAATATATTTTTGTTACTAAAAGTGTATGTTCTTACTGAGTTTACCTGGTGACATGTTATCAGTCATTTCTTAGTAAATAATTCTAATGTCTTTCCCTTTTTATAATGCCTTCTACATCAAATATACAAGTATCCAGTTATCTTTTTTCCTAGAGAAATAATGAGTATAGCAAATCTAATTTTCACATTTTTACCACATGTTAATTAAATGCTTAAATTAACATTTTTCTAATGAAATTAGCTTTAGTTGGTATTTTGTTTTGACGTCTGATGCTTACATTTCTTGATATAAAAACATGATATTTTAAAAAGTATATTTAAAAGTTCTTTGTCACACACTGTTTTGGCAATGTTGCTCCATCTTATTCCTGGGGTGTGAGTCAAACATACACTGTTCCGCACACCCCACAGAGCAGACAGGCATTGTGCGTCCCTGGGGCCCTGTGAGCCGGGACCGACGGCGACAGGAAGGCGACCTGTGCCAACGCCCCGCCCCGGTCAGCCCCCGCGTCCAGTTGCATGTGGCCTTCCAGTCTGCTTCCGCCAGGCCACGTCTATTTAGGGCTTTAATTACTTTGGCAGACACAATGTACATCATTTTAGTTTGCATCATATCATTATTTCTCTCTGGACAAGCTTGTTGTTAAAAATAAAGGGCAAGGAGATAATGTCAACAGTTACATAAGAATCTTTCTTCCTCTCCTCTCCTCTCCTCCCCTCCCCTCTCCTCCTCCCTCCTCTCCTCTCCTCTCCTCTCCTCTCCTCTCCTCTCCTCTCCTCTCCTCTCCTCTCCTCTCCTCTCCTTTCCCTTCCCTCTCTCTTTCCTTCCCTCTCCCCCTCCCTCCCTCCCTTCTTTCCTTGAATTACCTCTTTTTTAAAACCCTAGTTGTTTAATGACGGCTCACTGAGTATTTTCATGAACAATGCCTATGTGAGGGGAATTTAAAGAAAACAAAATGACTACTTGGCAAGTACCTTTGATGCTTATATGTGGTTGTTTCAGTGCAAATATAATTAAAAATACAGACCTCTCAACGCTCTTGTTTTGCTGGATTAATGCAGTTAGTGCACCAAGCTGTGGACTAGAGGGTGCGCTTTGGAACTAAACAGGCTGGACTTTCTCTACCGGCTCAATCACTTAGCAGCCGAGCGAAACCACAATGCAGCACCGGTCCGCACACCGCAGAGCAGCTAAAATCGAAAGGACTGCAGATACTTGTGTTGATGAGGAATTCCTGCATACCGGTGGTGGGAGGACAAATTGTAATCACTTTAGACAGTAGTAAACCACTGCCTATAAACAGTAAACATATGTGTACTCTACAGCCCAGACACGTATCCAAACAAAATTCATGCATATATTCACCCAGACATGCACAAAATCATTTGTAGCCACATTATTTGTAATAGTACAAAGCAAGGAAATAAGTATTCACCAACCAAAGAATGACTAAACAAATTAGTTATTCATGCGACTGAGTACTTAAGATGCAATGGTATTTTAGTCATTAGCTCCCATACGTGAGTGAAATCATAGAGTATTTGGCATTCTCTGACTAGCTTACATTACTTAGCGTGATGCTTTCCAGGCCCGCCCACGCTGTCACAAAAGGTAAGATTTCCTTCTTTTTATGGCTGAGTAATAGTCCACTCATCTACTGATGTGCTCTTGGGCTGCTTCCAAATTTTGAGTGAAAAAGTTTTAGTGACTAAGCAAAAAAAATTAAAAAGACTCATAGACACAGACAACCTGTGGTGTGGGGATTGCTGGAGGGAAAGGGGGCGGGGGAAGTAGGAGGGAAAAGGAGGATAAATGGTGATGGAAGGGGGCTCGCCCTGGGGTGGTGAACACGCAGTGCAACACACAGATCATGTATCATAGAGCCACACGCTTGAAACATGTGTAACTTTATTATTAAATGGTGTCACCCCAATAAATTCAATAAAAAATTTTTTAAAGAGAACGCTGGCAGACATAGCCACACAAAAAAAGCGATGGTATTGAATTAAATTCGTAACAGCCACATGCAACAAAATGTTGAGTAAGAAAAGACAGATGCTATAAACTTTATGATTCTGTTTCAATAATTATCAGCTGGAAACAAAGCTAGCTTGTTGTGTTAAAGGTGGGTGGGATGTGGGCTGCCTCCGGGTAAGAAAGGAAGAGTGATTATAAAGGGATGTGAGGTGGCTCCTGGAGATATTAAGTGTCTTGCTGTGGTTGCAACCGGTAATCATCCACCTGAATGTAACCGTTAAATAAATAGTGTCGCCTCGATGACATTCCTCAACCTTCGGTCTCTGGAGTCGCACTGTCTGGGGCGAGCTGCCACTCTGCATTCCAGGGGCACAGCCCTCCTGGGACCCCTTTGCCCTCTTCTCGGAACTGGGTTAGCCACTCCCTGGATCCCGCATTGTCCCGCCCTCGATGTCCCGTCGCATTTTGTCAGCACACATGCCCTACCTTCTTCGGAGACGGTGCTCGGGAAAACCAGCCTTTCGTGACTTTAGATATCCGAGGACATCTCGCCATCATACTCTCCGACAGCTTGGCTAGAGGTGTCATTCTAGGTCAAATATTATGTTTCGTTCGAATTTTCAAGGAGGAATTGCATCGTCTGTGTCCAATGTTGCACTTAGATCTGCCCAGCGAGAGGTTACAATCGCCGTGCGTGTGTGTCTGGAGGCCTGTAGAATCTTCTTTTGGTTATAATTGCTCTGGAATTTCCTAATGACGCTCTTTGCGGTGGATCTGTTTCAATGCACAAGTGCATAGGGACATTTTAAATTGCTAATAGGAACTCCTTGAATTCTTTCATTGATGATATCCTCATCTAGTTCCCTTTTGCTGCTGTTGCAGAATTCTTCTTACTCCAAGGTTGAACCTCCTGGGCACTTATTTTATTATATTTTTTTGTCTTTTTTTTCCCTCACTCGACTTCCTTGGAGACAGAGAGGAACTCCTTTGTTGAGCTTTTTATTTCTGCTCTCATGTTCCTAATTTGCAAGGCCTCTTTAATGTTCTCTGCACGCCCCAGTCTCTGTTCTGTGGGGGCAGTGTCCCTTGTATTTAAGGAGATGTTAACGATGGAGTTTAAGCGTTTCTCTCTCCGCCGTGAAGACCTCAATTTCATTTTTCTCTGTCTCTTTCTTCTACATCACCCCTTTTCCTCCAGTGTCCAGAAATCTTGGGCTGGATGCTCGTAATTGAACTCGGAGAATGAAAAATCCTTGTCGACTCAGCTGGTGCATGTTGGGCTTGCTGTGTTTGAGCTTCACTGTGCGATAGCAAAGATGGGCTGTTTGTTGGGGAACTCTCGTTCCTCTGTATTGTGTCTGCCCTTCGGCTCGTTAGAAAACTCAGAGGAAAACGACAACGACAACAACGCTCTGACTCACATGTAAAGACTGACCACCAGCTGGCCCAGCAGAGTGGAAGAGGAGGTGCGTTGGGTCTCTTTTTTGGGAGGAGAGAATAAATACTGATTTCACTTATTTTATATTATTTTAATAACTTTTTATTTATTGATAGTTTTCCAGGTGCAGTTACCTCCATTTTTCTCCCTGCACCCCCCCCCCAACCATCCCCACCTCCCACCCTCAGTTCTACCCGCTTTGGTTTGTCCGTGGGCCCTTGATATGTGTTCCTTGACAACCCTTCCCCTTCTTTCCCCTGTCATCCTCCTACCCCCTCCCCTCTGGTTACTGTCAGTCTGTTCTTTATTTCAGTGTCCCTGTTTATATTTTGCTTGCTTGTTTGTTTTGTTGATGAGGTTCCGCTTAGAGCATTCACTCCAGGAAAATGTCTATGATCCCTCTATTTTTGTTGTAGTACCGACACTCTCAGCTGAGTCAGCTTTTCTCCAGCCCAGAGACCGTGTGTTCTTTTGAGGAATAAAATAAATCCAAGTTAGCTAGGGTCATTAGTTACTTAGACAGAAGAAGCTGGAGGAGGATACGGGCATGTAAAATCTTTGCAAGCCGCCTGACCCACTCCGAATTACTTTCACCTCTCCACCCATCAATTCCAATGCGAGCGTTACTGCGACCCCCCGGCCTTGCAGGACGCTACACCGAGAATCTGTGCTCACAGGTTTCCCCACCGGAAATTTGGAAAACAGCCTACCTGGGTTAATGTAGCAGGCAGAGACTCTGAAGCACAGAACAAAAAAGAGCCATGTATCTCATGGAATCTGGGGGATTTAAAGGGAGCCTAATGAAGAGGCTAAAGAGGTATGCAAAATACAGAAAAAAAAATAGTGCGGTATCCCAGGGCTATCAGGAAGGGGTCCTAGGAAGGCCTACCAGGACCTGTAATGACACAGATGGGCGCAGAGGCTGTCTGGCAGTAGTCGTGACCTTGACAGAGATGAGTGAAATGTGGGGAGAAGACCAGGGGAGTCAACAGCTCAGCCTCCGTCTCCTCCCCCATCTCCTGCTGGACCTCCTGTGGCTTATCCTGATGAGAAACCGGAACACGAGAGGGTACCCGTGACAGGATCCTCATGTTAGCGTTCTGGGCAAAGAACAGAGAGCAAGGATGGTGTGTGACTTTGGTTGGGACTATGGAGGATTTCCAGGGAGACCCCCCCAGCCCCCGGTTTTACTTCCAGCAGCCTGACGTCTTTGCATTGGCCGAATCGTCTTGGGCGTTGAGTCATCCTCCCCACTAACAATCTAAATTCTAGCCGCTACCTGTGCACTTACGTACGTCGCCAGGGGATAAAATGGAGGAGCAGTTATGTGTCCCAAGACTTACTTGCTGAAAACCACCGTTTAGATGGCACACGTCGTCCCCCACCACCTCTGCAGCCCCTGGCCGGACAGGGCTCTTTATCTGCCTTCCTCCCGGCACCTTCTTCGATGCGCACATGACACCGTGGCCCACCGGTCAGGGCTCCGAGGCACCTCCAGCCACCTCCTGGGCCGCAGGGATGGTTCTTCGCTGAACTGTTTGCTCGGCAGCAACCCAGTTTCCGCTCTGCAGCCTAGTTCAGTCCCTCTGGACAGGGCAGGGGCTCCCTTCCCTGGTGGTGCCATTATTGGTTTCCAGAACCTGATGACCGGGGGACGGACTCAGTGTCCACTTCACCAAAACTGTGCCTGCATTTCTGTTTGTAAGCGTCTGATGTCCGGGCATCAGTAAGTCCATGCCCAAGGTCACAAGGTTACAAGGTTACAGGGACAGATTTCGTATATCTACGTCAAGTGTGTCTTTAGCACATTAAATACATGTATAGTCATCCACACAGGACCGTTTCCACAGCTGGGCCAGTGGGCAGGCATCAGGCACACACTGCGACTGCCCAGGAAACCCAGCTTCCACGGTCAGCCAGAGCCATGTGGAGGGAGAGGCTGAGGGTGGCCGAGACCCCACTCATCGGCACTAATTTCCCTTTGGCCACGCCCTCTTGTTTTCGTGGAGGGAGGTGCGGGGTGCCCTTCTGGGTTTCTGCCCTTAGAAAGGGCACCCTGAGACGCCCCGGGACGCCAGCCCTCCAGAACTTCACCTGCGTGGCTGAACCGAACTTGAGCAGGCTCATCCGCGGCACACTCCTGTCCTGCTCTGTCAGGCTCGGCGCTGGCGTTTACCCCTCCCACGCGTCCTTTGTCATTGCGAAAGCGGTGGTGTCAGTCATCTCTCATCCTAGGGATGCAGCATGCATTGCTTTGGGTTTGCAAATGGGGCAGGGGGATGGGCAGCTCTCTGGGGACATCACTCAGCTCTTCCTACAGCTTAGGACCTGGGGGATTTCTTCCCACTCTGTGTCTGGAAATTCAGGCTGGCGCTCCCTGCACCGTGTGACAGGCCTTGGGCTGGAGCTCCTTCTTCGTCTCCCCTGGTATGTGTCGGGCCCCAGGGGTCAGAGCCCCGCTCAGAGACAGCCCCTGCTGTCCCTCCAAATGCCCGCGTGCCTCCCGTTCGTGGGCCATGCCGACCGTGCTTCCCTCCGGAGATGCCTCTCGGGGAAGAAGATTCGAACCGGGTCCCGCGCCGCTGCACCCCAGCCCGCTGTGGTCCGTTCTCTCCTGCCCGTCTGCCCCATGTCACCGTGTGTGCAGCCCAGGTGGCTCCCGTAACGGGCCCCTTGCACTAGCCGTGCGTCGGGTGGCCAGCTACTAAGTCTCCACTAGTTCGGGTGACTGTGCCGGAGAAGGGGAATGGAAGCCTCGTCTTATTTTAGCCACGTGGACGAGGAGAACTGGCCTGAAAGTAGCCCCGCGGAGAGAACAAACCGAAAGTGCAGCCCGGGGCCAGGCGGAGAGGTAACGCATCTCTTTACGCACCGTCCGCCTGTCTGTTCCCATCACAGAGCCCCAGGGACCCGTTGCACCTGCGACAGAAAGTTCTTCCGTGATAACATGTGTCGAGGAAAGCAAAGACACCCGTGAGCAGCCCGCAGAGGGAAGAATGCATTTCCGTATTTTGTCATTGTCCCTCAGCCCACCAGTAATCCCTCAGAACAAGTGCGTCTCATTCGTCTTCGTGATTCTGTGACGTTGGACACGGGGGCTTGCAGAGCATGGCTCAGGACACGCATGTTTAATTCAGGACATGCATGTTTAATTCAGGACATGCTTGAGTGACCGCACTTTTAGAGAGTGTATAGTCACTTGTATGTCACCCCTTCAGGTATCCATCCACAAGGAATCTGTCATGCAGCAGTGGGATCCAAGTGAGACTGTTTGGAATGGATAATCAAAATAAGGAAATACATTTTATTTGTTTGTTTGTTTGTTTATTTATTTTCAGAGAGAGAGGAGGAGGGACAAAGAGAGGGAGAGAAGTTTAATGTGTAGTTGCCTCTCATGCACCCTCTACTGGGGGCCTGGCCCGTGACCCAAGCTTGTGCCCTGACTGGGAATCAAACCGGCGACCCTTTGGTTCGCAGGCTGCCACTCATTCCACTGAGCCGCACCAGCCAGGGTAGAAAATACATTTGTAAAACTGAGTAGTTACCTAAATCACATAAAATATATAACCCACACTAAATGTGGTCATTTTTTGGATGGATTTCAACAAGCCTGTTTAGTCTTTAGTAATATACGCTGAGTGATATAATAGCGCAACACCTGCAAACACGTAAATGTGTAATTCACGGTCCAGACTTCGAAGGGGACAGGCGGTCGTCACGGCTCATGGTTATGCGGGAACTGCCCAAGCAGGAATTTGTACGTATCAAGAGGTGAGTGTGTGCTGAAAAATGCCTCTTACACGTGCGGACATGCAGAGGGCACGCTTGTTTCAGGAACAATTTTATCTTTAGCAATTATGTAAATACTCAGTTGCATTTTTCTCAATGACCGTATTCTTCGTGACACAAAGTAAGTTGAAATAGAAGAAAATTAAAGCACTGATGTTGGGGTGAGAAGTGTGGTTTCCATCCAATCGGCACGCGTTTCCAAAGATGTAAGACATTTCCCGAGGTAAACGTGGGAAACGCGTAGAATGAAGTGTTTATGCTTCTGTAGATCGTGAAGTGCAAGATTAAAACTCTACAACGGCGGTTGTGACTTTAGAAATGCAGCATGAGAATTACGACTAAAAGGCACGTAATATTAGGGATTTATGGTATAATTTACACCTTTGGGCATGTGGAATACATTAATAGTATAGATGTCTATTACTTTATTTTGCACATTTAATTAATTTTTCACATTGGCATCCTGTCTCTGTATCTACGTATGAGTTATAGATAGATAAATAATAGGTAGATAGATGATGAAGCTGATGTTGGTATAAAGTCTGTACAAAAACTAGAGCAATCTCTGCCAGAAATCTCCGCCTAAGAACACTGTTCCCAAACACTATGCAGAAAATGTTGAACATCGCAAGCACTATGTAAAGTGTTCAAACAGTAGTTCTCTCCAAGAGAAAACAGAGACTGAGTGTGTGACCAGCAGACATGGCAGCCCGCAGGTGGCGGGCCGCAGCACGCCCTCCTGGGGCACGCGCTCATTCCTGGGTGGAGGCGTTCACCACACCTCCGTGGCCTGCGGGGCGGGCCCCAGCGCCCCAGGACTGCTGAGGGGTGAGCGTGGCTCCCCGGCTGCCCATCTGTGCGCTTTTGGACGAAGGCAACCAAAGAAGCCGAGCAGGGGGTGGTGGACACGTCTGTCCACAACGCACGCCAAGCTTCTTACCCCCTCAGACACCTGCTGGTCACACATCCACCTGTAAGAGGCGGTGCTACTGACCCCTCCTCATCGGCCAGGGAAGGGAGCCCCGCCCTGGTCGGTGACTGTTCTGCAGTTGCCCAAGTGGTTTGTTTGTGCAACAGCGGGTGCCCTGCTGTGTCCCCGACACTGAAACCTCCTGCACGGAGAGGACAATAACCCCCTTCGTGTTCATCTTCGGCTTTTGAAATCTATGCTTTTAAGAAGCCTTCTGCACAAAAACACCCACTTTGCAATTTTGGGAGACTGAAAAAAAAAAATCCCACGAGTTGGAGAGTTGGGTCCAAATCAGGAAAGTACTCCTGAGAGCTGGTGAATATTTTTATGGCTTCTAAGGACTCTGTGCATGTTGCCTTTGAGAGAACAGAGTCTTAAGGGCCCTTGAGCAGGCTGACAGAGTTGATTAAAAATCGCGCCTTTAAACATCGGTGTAATGTAGTCCCAACTAAATGGAAACATCAGCTTCGTCGAGGGCTGGAGCTTCCGAATCGGCTAAGATGGATGGAAGTGAATTACGGCTGTGGTCCAATGGCATATGTTTTGGCACCTGTGAGAAATGAGGCTCCATCCCAACCAGAGCCTCGCGCATCACTTTTAACAACATGTGAGGATTTAAAGTGTGCGGATTTGTGCTAGATCTCAGAATTACCGTGTGCCCGTGATGTCTGTTGGGAGGCGTGCACCTATAGGCAGATAAGAACATCAAAAGCAGGCATTTTTATTAAGGGCAAGAATCACGCAAAGCATCTCGAAGCTCAAGTCCCCGGAAGTGCTGTGATGGTTATTAACGGACGTGGTGTGTGCGGCAGGGACCACGAGGGAGGAAGCTGGAAACACCACAGCCGTCGTTCCCACCTCACTCGGTGCCAGGCGCTGGGCCGGCTCGTCTCTATTTTATTTATTTTTAAACTAATTAATTCACTTACTTAGTGTTATTCCGAAGGAAGCAAGTCAGGAAGTAGGAATCGTGAACTTTGGTTTTCAGTAAAGGAGCAGATACTCCAAGGGTGAAGTCACGCTCTTCCTAACGACGCAGCGACTTTCGATAAAACAAGGTCTGCGTCTCGTGGAAGGAAGGTTGCAGGGACTGTGACGTCCTCCTAGCGAACCGCCTGCCGAATACCTTGGGTCCAGGTGAAAACGAACAAAACTGCTCACGTGTCCGCTTACTCAGGTTCTGTGTTCTAGAGCATAATATAAACTAACAAAAGGTAACAACAATAAACGCATTTAAAAAACGTCAGAAAAACAAGAGATATGTTTTTAACTACACATAAAGTTAGTGTCTGACACGCTCCATGCATATGTGTGTATGTATACACACAAATAAATTACACATACGCGTGTGGAAGGAAGGCTTGTTCACTGGGCTCCGTGGTGTGTTAACGGGACAGGAACACACGTCCTGTCGTGCAGACACAGACAAGAGGAAGCTGACAGGCGGAGAAGCCACCGAGCGTCCTCAGTCCCGTCACCTCTCTACACCCCGAGTTTAAGGTCAGGCGGGTGGTCAGCGTGCACGTTGGCCAGCCCCCCCCCCCGAGAAGACCCACGCCGTCTGTGCTCTTCATTAGTGTCGGGTGCCGTGACCGTGCGATCGGAAGAGCATCCGCCCAGGCAGGGCCTTGTTGGAAGGGGGCCTCTCACACCCGGTGGCTAGATTTGCACGTTCTCTGGCGTTACCTGACATCTGCGGGGCCAGCTTTCGGCTCACCTGCCACAGCCTGGGGTGGCCGAGTCTCCAGGACCCTCTCTCTGCATGCATCTTGCAGCTCATAGGAGGACCTCTGGCAGGGCTTTCAATCCAACGGGGGGCCCTTTCCCTGGCCTCGACCCCGGGCGGCCAGGCAGGTAACGTGCCCTCAGGGAACCGAGGGCCCTAATGCGGACAGAAGCCCGCTCTTCTAGAGACCGCGGGAAAGGGTGTTTTTTAGAGCATGAGTTAGCGCCCTGGGGGGCCTGGCTGTCCTGCCACGGCTCACTTACTTTGGTTTCTCATGGGCTGTGGCGCCGAAGCACAATTTGTCACACTCACTGTGATCACCAAAGTGCTTCACAAATATCCGTTGGGATTTCGGTCCTTTCAATGACTTGCTGGAGGGCAAAGCAATGTTCTTGCTTCCATTTGACAAAATGTTTAAAAATATTGGAGATGACTATCCCCCTGGAAGGAAGATTGTTACCTGATGTTCTAAGAACACGGTACACATTCGAAACAGAAAATGATTCCAAGTGACAACATTGTCTTTTCCCAGATTGCAAAGAGAGATAGCCTGCTATGACATACGCAGATAGGATGCAAAATTACATTTTATTTGGCCACATTTACAATGCTGACCCCGAGACATAGGTGCCCAGACCCGTGGTTGTTTGTATATTTAGTGCAGTGACCAGCCCCTGCGTGAAGGTATAGCACTCTAAATCTGCTCGCCGTGTCCTTGAAGATGGGCTTTATTTTTAATTTGCTCTTTATTTTCTAACAACGGAATATGTACTTGTGTTCTGGGAAAATACCACCATGATTCAGATTTTTACTTTTTCGTCATTCTATTTCTTTTCTTGTAGCACTAAATACAATTAATTCATGAGTAGTAATTGCGGCTGGGTTCCAAAATAAAGAACTAATGTGTGCTGGGATTAAAGTTTCTATGTTTTAATCAAGGCTAAAAGTTATTATCGTGATGCTTCCAGAATGTGCTCTGAGCATCCGAGCAAACGCCTGAGGCAGGGTGTGAAGAGAGGCCAGGCCAGGCCTCCATGACCATGAGTGTGCAACAGCTATTAGGAGCGTCTTTGGAATACCGACCATCCAGCAGCCAGGGCGGCTGAACGGTGTCCGCTTGTCTGGCCATCCACTCAGTATGCATGTTTGGAAAGGCAGCTGTGGGATCGATGAACAGACCTATCAGTGTTGGTCTCTCATAAATTAGATTAGTACCCAGTAGAAAAATGTACAATTTTAAGTGATTTTGTATAACATAGAACGCATCAAGTTCTAAAAGAGCATTTATTAACTCACACTGGTATTTTTATTATTGCCTTTAAAATAATTTGAATTTTGCATGAGGATTTGCATGAGATTTTGTAGATTTCACTTTTCTTTGCAAATTTTACCGTTATGTTGACTAATCAGCAAAACGCTCAGTCTAGTTATCCATGCCTCTTCAACCCACTTTCCTTTCAACAGCAGAAAGGCTACCAAAAGTTTAGTTCAAGTAAGAGCAATTTTGCTCTTGGAGTGAAACAGTCAAATTCAGTATTTCGCTCTAAGAATGTGTTCATATTATTCGTCTGTAGTAGTTATACAGTGATTTTAAGAAATTTTAATACAGTCATGTTTCCTTATCCTAACTTGCCTCATCCATCTTTATCCTAATTTTCCTTGTCCTAATTTTTCATGTTATCAAATTTAAAGAGAGGTAAGATTCTTGGTTATGGCAATTCTTCAGGTCCTCCTAAGTTTTATTATCGTACAAGCTACTACTCGAACGTCACACCCGAACACCTGCAGCACACGGAGATGACTTGCGATTCCGCATGGAACATGCCAGCTCGTGTTTTCAGTTACAGACGCATATCTTTATCAGGAAAACAGGCATGCGGTCAAGGAAACTTGCATTTCATCTTTTCCGCTGTTGAATTCTGTAACGGAAGCAAGCCCTTTTAAACCTCGCTCCCAGGCGGCTGCCGCTTCTATGAACTTCTCGTTCCCAACGGGAGTCGTCACGCCGGTGACGGAAGCAGGCCCGCTCACTTCCCGGGAAGCGTTCTGCTTCGTATTTGCAAGTCGCCGGACGTGGCGTTTCTATGTCATCAGGCCCCGCGCTTCTGAGAACCACTCGAATGTGAGAACCACCAGTCGAAGGCTTGGGCTCTCGGTGAGCATGCGGGGACGGAGACGGCTGCACTGGGTCGGAAAGCTGAGCTGGACGGACCTTGGCAATAGACTAACAGTCGCGTCCCTTTATGTCCAAGAGGTAGAAAGCCTCACTTGTTTGCATTAGTCAGGAAAGGAAGAGACAGCGCGTGAGCCGAAGGCTGGCTTCTAGCTCCACGAGGGGAAGCCATCGGGGAGACTGGCAGCGCGGACTGCAGGTCGCAGCCTCAAGCTCGTTTGCGTGTGCGTAGAGTGGGCTGGGTCTGTTAGACACTCTCAGAACTCGGACCTCTCAGGTCGCAAGGCCGTACTGCTGACACACTCAGTTTGTCAAAAGGCCCCTGCTGAGGTCGTCGGGTGGGGAGACGGGGACGGACACTTGGAGTGGAGGAGGCGCGCCCACACAAGCAAAAGCACACATTCAGGCCCACCCAAACCCGTGTTCCGAGATGCACGTGCAGTCTGAGCCCAGAGGCAGGGAAGCTGGGATGAGGGCTGTTCCCGTCAGAGACGGACAAAGCCAGGCGTTCGTTACAGTGTTAAGACGGATTTTAGTCAGGAGCGACTATCTTGACACAGAAGAGAGTCCAGCATGAACTCGAGTTTGACTTGCAGGGAGGTGAGTGGGCTTTTTAAAGGGGGGTGGGGGTGGGAGGTCAGGGAGTGAGGTGAGCGGGGCTGAGAAGAATCGGAAGGTGGAAAATTACACAAGGAGGCGAGGAGAGCTGGTCGGGGTGACACCCACCTGGGTGTGCGAGCTGGCGCTCGTTGAATGAGGCGCCCACCCTCCCGCAGAGACGGGGCCACGGGGCCCCCATCTTCCGGTCTTGGCTGGAGCAAAGGGTAGAGTCCTTCGGCAGCCCTGAGTGGTGTCTGGCAGGCACTTTCCGGAGGAACTAGGTCGCCCTGGAGACGCCGCGTTGAGCTGTTAGTGATGATGTTGGTGTGGCGTTGAGTCCGTGCCGGCCAAGGTCAGCCTGGCTGGGAAGGCAGCGCGGGGGGGGGGGGGGGCTGGCTTGGGTTTGGTTAAGAACAGAATCCTTACCACCTTCCTTCTTACAATAAGTAAAACATTGAGCAACTGGGGACTATCCACTTTCCTTGGACTTTTCAGAAAACCGATGTCCCGGAATAAACAACTAGCCTGAAAGTCAGGGAGACGGCGTTCCGGAGAGAAAAGCAGGCCAAGGGCAACTGCTCACTTGGACGCAGGTCATCCAGCACCGTGTAAGCTGACAGGAGGATTCGGCTGGGCGGTTTCCACCAGCTGCTGAATGTGGGGTGTGAGCAGCACGAGAGTGCGAAGCTCCTACTGGTCTCAGATGTTGGGGAGGGAGGGTGGTACCCTCTCGGGGGCAGCGTCACATCCGGAGCAGAGCCGACGCACTCGCGCGGCCCACAGCTGGAGACCAGGCCGACAGCACCTGCCTCCGGCCGAGGCTCAGTCGGAACACCGGAGAACGTTCCCTGTCCCGCCCCCGCAGCCCCACGCACAAGCATTCGCACGTGGGAGGGCAGCAAGAGACCGATTCCGTCCGCAGAGGACCCGCATCCCGGCCTGGAGGTCTGCTTCCCACGGGGGAGCCCCTCCGGCAAGCGCGCTCCGAGCAGGATGCCCCCCCCCCAGGAATCGGGGCTCTCCGGTGCCTGAGGGGGACCACGGCAGCAGCAGCGGGCTTGCAGCGCAGCCCGACTCCGAAGCAGATGGACGCAAACGCCCGGCAGCGAAGCCCCCACAGGAGGGAGTGCGTGCTCACCTGGGGGCACCACAGGATCAGCCTGAGCTCTGAGCAATGTGTCTTTCAACCCCAAATTACAACACCTACGAAGAGGCCAGAGACAGCAGTCAGGAGAGAAAAACGGGCATCGGGACCGGACTGAGAGGGGAAACGCCGCAACTATCAAACGAAGGAAGGTCCTTACGGAAAACATCAACAGCACGGAAGACTGAGCCGCTGGTTTCAGCGGAAAAACGGAAACCACGAGAAAACATGAGATGGGGACTCTGGAAAGAGACCCACGGTACTGTTCCAATGGTCTCAGCAGCGGGACCACCACAGCCATCTGGAAAGAACATGCAGCTACCTCGATTCACAGAGGACATGGCTATCTATTGCATAAAACTCCGAAGCGCCTACAAAAAACCCTCTAAGGGTCAACGCGGGCTCAGCGAGGTCACGAGGGAGAAGACGGATGCACCAAGAGCCGTCACGGCACAATCCGTCAGCACGGGCAGGCGGGACCATGCTCTTTCCAGGAGCACCAAAAAGTGAAGCATGAGAGGGAATTGCCTCCTCTGTCCTCAGTGAGGGGAAGGAGGTTCTCGTAGGCTTTCCTGGTCGCCGTCTGATTCAGGCGTGCCTAAACGGAAGGGGTTTTTTGTTTCTTTGTCCTTGTTTTCATTCCGTTCTGCACTATGTCCTTCCCACACGCGACCGGGAGGGCAATAGAAGGGGTGTTGGATGCATGCAGACCCCTTTCAGCTCCAAGGCGGCAAGGGTTTGAACGGTCACACCAGCGAACAGGCAGACTTTCAGGAAGTGACAGAATTGTAGCGGGACGCTTCTTTATTGTCATGAGATACAGTTGGCGCTGTGTACGTGGAAAGTGTGCAAGACGCTGACCTTAGGTACTTGCATATTGCAACATGGTTGCTTCTGTTCGCTAACGCGTCGTAGTATCACATAATTACAATTTCTTTCTCGGAATGAGGACATTTAAGATCTACTCTCCGAGCAACTTTTAAGTACATACTGTGGTATCATTAACCGTAGCCACGATGCTGTGCGTCCGATCTCCAGAACTTACCGGTCTTGCAGCTGGAAGCTGGCGCCCTTGGACCGATACCTCCCCAAGGCTCCCCCGGCCCCCCTCCCCAGTCCCTGGCCCCCACTATTCTCTCTGTTTCTGCGTGTTGGCCTGCTTGGATTCCGCCTGTGAGATCACACCGTATTTGTCTTCTTTGTCCGACTCATCGAGTTCAGAACAACGCCCCCGAGGTCCACCCACATTATCACCAAGTCCAGGCCTCCTTCCGGGACGGCTGCGTGATAGGGCCGCTGTCCACAGATGCGTCATAGTCACTTCATACCTTTGTCTGTTGGCAGACCCTCGGGGCGCGTCTTGGACGCTGTGACTGAGGCTGCAGTGAGGCCGTGAGCAGGGGGCTGCAGGTGGCTCTTCAATGCCCATTTCGGTGGTTTTGCGTGGATACCCAGAAGTGGGGTTTCTGGACATCGGGCCGTTCTGTTCTCTTTTCATTGTTTTTTTTTTTTTTTGTTTTTTTTTTTTGAGGAGCCTTCCTACCATTTTCTGTAGTGGCCAAACCGATTTGTATCGCCATCAGCAGTGCGTGAGAGTCCCCTGCTGTGCACACTCACCGACGCGTACCTCCGGCTTCTCGAGGGCAGCCAGCCTCAGGCGGGAGAGGTGCGGACGCGCTGCGGTTCTGGCGCAGAGCCCTGGGGGCTCACGGCGTCGAAGATCTCCCCGCGTCCCTGTTGGCCGTGTGCACGTCTCTTTGGGGGAAGCGTCTATTCAGACCCTCTGGCAAACTTGAAATTGGGTGTTCTTTAGTTGTATGAATTATGCACATGTATTTGGATATTAACCCCTCATCAGATATGCGATTTGCAAACATTTTTTTCCCATTCAGTAGGTTGCTTTTGAGTTTCGTTGATGGTTCCCTTTGCTTTGCAAAGCTTTCAGTTCGATAAAGTGTCCAGTTCTTCACTGTCTGCCGCTCTCCAGGCCTACTTGGCCAATCCTTTTGCTCCGCGTGGGTAATTCCCCTTAATATTTCATTGGGTGCGGAATGTGGAGTCCTGGACTTCAACCTGCGGTGAGATCGCTCAGTGTCCCCAAAGTTTAGTTTCTTTTAATTAAAGGTATCAATGTTAAATTAAAGTGTGCTGTAAGGAATTAATATGAAATCATATCCACGGAAAAACCCAATAAATGTTAGCGTTCTTCTGCACGTACAGGCAAAAGTCCCTAAAGATCCCTGAACTGTAATATTTGCCAAGCTTCAGAAATGTTTCCCATGTTGTGAATTTAAACTTTTCTTACACATTTTACATGATCTTGTTTTAATTCTTATGTGTATATGCCACATAATTTGTACATTTAAATTTGTATTTATAAATTTTATTGCAGCACATTTTTACATAGCTATTTTGTTTTTTCTTGTGTATTTGCCCCCTAACTTCAATGGAATTTGCACTCTTGTCTTCCATTGCACAAGCTGTTACTCATTATTAGACAATATTAAAACAATATCATTAAATATTAATATTTAATATTATCTTGTTAAAATATGCTGGACAAATCGATGCTGATACACTTGGATACATGTGCATGTACTTGGAAGAGAATTTTGATTGTGGAAGAAGATGGAAGTGATTAAAAAGCCATGGACTACAACTCAACGACGCCCACGTAAAAGCCATCACGGACGTTTTCACTAGGCGCTTGAAAACCTGCATGCCAGTGTGTGCGAACTTCAACTCCTCAGGTTCGTGGAAACAACTAGTCTCCCTTCTCTCTCTCTCTCTGACACACACACACACACACACACACACACACACACACACAGGAAATTTTGTCGGGCTGCGTGTAAGGCTGTGGATGTGGCCCAACACAAAATTGCAAATTTACTCAAAACATTATGAGATTATTTTGTGGTCACACATCACAATGTAGTTAATGTGCTGCCCAAGACAATTCTTCCAGTGCGGTGCAGAGATACCAAAGACTGGACACCCCTACAAATGTAAGGCTCTTTTGTTCTCTGTCCGCTGCATCATTTCCATCGAAACATCTTCAGTTTTGCTGGCTCCTTCCTCCGTTGTCACCATTTGGCTGTTGTGCCCAGTCAGCCAGGAGGTCAGGGTGTCTGATATTCCTTCCCCCGCCCCCTTCTCATCCTTTCCCTCCTTCGGTTTATTGCTCAGCTCTAAAGTTTCTGTTTGGTTCAACTTCTATCTTTTTATTCAACTTTAATTTTTTTCTGAGGCCTTTTCCCCCATTTGTTTCAAAACTATTTGTAATTATTGCTATTACTTGTTTGAGCATTTTATAATAGCTGCTTTTAGTTTTTATCAGATAATTCTAATTAATATACATCACATTGATTTGATATCTCTTGAGTATCTATCTTTCCCTCTCTATGTTGAGACAACTCTTTTTCTTCATATAGTGGATAATTTTGAATTACATCTTGGATCCTTTAATACTATGTTATAAATCTCATTGAAAGCCTGTGGAGAATTTTATTTTCCCAGCAGGTAGTCAACTTAATTAGGTCCAGGTCGCTAGTTCCAACCTGTATCCTGTGGCCTGTGGTCTCAACGTCATTTCCATTTTCCGATTCTTCACAAGGACTGTTGCATTGGTCCCACCTGCGGGCCATTCCGCGTGCAGTCTGGGCCTTGGGTGACACTTCAACGTCAGGACTCAAACCCTCTGGAACGCTGAAGAGGACAGAATCTGTACACAGGTGGCTTGCCGGCCAGCCAGGATTCACGGGCAATGTTACAGGCCTGTTTTCCTGGGTCCTTCCTTCTCCGTTGCTTCCCCAGGACTTCCCAGTGCCCACTGGTCCCCCGTTCAGCTCTCTCCCCAGAGGGCTGGTGCTTTGCTGACCCCCTGCTGCTCGTGGTTGCCACCGTGTCTGCACTGAAGGACACAGCGCGAAGAGCAGTAACGGCGCTTTCCCAGCTTGTTGGGACCGCGGAGTCTCCGGTTTTAGAGGAAAGCGCAGCTCCGCTAGAATTTGAGCTCTGTGGGCTCCCAAGGCTGCCGCCACCACAGGAATGTTTGGGGGCCGTGCCCCGAGGGAAGAAGAAAGGTAAACCCTTGGTCTTTCAGATGGTAGTTTTAATTGCGGTCTTTTCCGTCAATCAACCTGCTGCTACTTGCTTTCGAATCCTGAAACATCTGGCCCGTGCATTTCGTTCAGGGTTTATCGCTGCATTTAATGGTGGACACGGCGTGTCTATTCCAATGTACCGTGAACTGAAACTCTTATTACTCACCCTAACATATTGATGAGTATTAAAGAATGGTTATGGTGTTATTATCAGATTTTAGAACTGGTTGTAATATCTCATGCATCTTGATATTGTGAAAAATAAATATTTAGTGTTTTTTCAAAGTGAAATCTCTGTTTACAGTGTCTAACACCTCCCGGCCAGGTTGGTGTGGCGGAGGTCCACCCTGCTCCTGCTGGGCAGCTGTGCTCCCACGGGTAGCATTTCGGTCAGGAGAAAAAATAAAGATGCTAGTCTCCTAAATTTACAGGTTTTAATGTTAGTTTGTCTTCGGAATATTTCCTTGTGTCTTTTTCGGTTGATGGAAGAATTGGAAGCATGAATATTCAAGAGTTAAATTTGCCTAGTAGAGCCCTGCTTTGGAGCAAGGGCTTTACCCAGGGAACACTTTAATTATTAGTGACTTTCATTTAATTACCTTTGGCCGTCACACGCAGTTCTCGTACGCAACGGGGGGAATCGAACCATGATTCAGAGACCACACTGGACCACTTGCTGGTTGCCGTCTGCAAGCTTTGTCTTTGCCTCTCAGAGCCTCGATGAGGAGTCTTGGGTCTTGACTGTAAAGTGGACCTTCCATCATTCTTCTTAAAAAGTGACACTTTTCTGAACCACTTGACATCCTAGCATCTTTCATTTCTTCCCACTGTTACCATCCATTGCCTATACCTCTCCTTTTCTTTCCCAAGCAGAGGCGCTGTGAGCCTTCACGTGACTAAGAGCAGACCCCCCTTCCCTTAGGTGCGCAGCTCCCGGCCAGACGCAGCACAGACCGCAGAACCTCGCTTCCCCATCAGCTTCCGCCCCTCTCCCCACCCCACACCCGACTGTGACCATCAGCGAAGATGGCAGAACCACGCTTCCTCTTGTCTGTCCATCTTGAACATTGGCATTTGTAAAGTTTCTTCTGTGGACATGTTGCTTTTATCATAAAACTCCATTTGTAGGTCATTGTTATGACCCACGGATCTTTAGTTATCCCATACATGCTAAGTGTCTTAAATCTCCTGTTTCAGCCCTAGCTTTTCCTTCTCATCCAGAGTCTTATTTCTTCTGTACAACTTTCCTGCTCATCCCAAATTTTCCTCCGAATAGACGTGCTCTAAAAAGAAAAGAACAGTTAATTGCTGCTTCTGATGAAAAAACAGTGACAACAAATATTTTCTTGTTCATTTTGTAGCTCTGAAGCCACCATCTACCAATACTCGGAATGATTTTATTTGCTTTCTCCCAGTTGTTTAACCCACTGCATTGAGGTCTAATAGACACACAAAAATATGTGCATATTAATGAATACAACTTGATGAGTTTGGGGGGTGATTCGCACCCGTGAGTCTGTCCCCGCAATCAATGCCATAGAGAGATCCATTCCCTCCAAACATTTCCTCCTGGCTTCTCTAGTTATTATTTTTTGTCACAAGAACATTCAACGTAAGATCCACTTTCTCAGTGAAGATTTTAGCGCCCGATCAGGTGTTGGTGACTCTAGGCACGGTGCAGTACGGTACCTCTCCGGGGCTCACGGGTCACAGGCTGCACAGTTCCGGTTATACAAGCTGAATTTCCTTCATTTCATTAGGCACAAGGAATACGGAAGAGACAGAAACGATCATTAGGATAAATAATCATTTCTTCAGAAAAATCTTAGCCAGCACAGTTGCATCTTACCACCGTTAAATCCCACATGTGGTGACCAGTTCCATTCTAAGAAGGGAGTAAAATCACAACTAAACAGAGCTCGCAGAGTATGCTGCAACATCCCTTAAGGATTCATATCAAATTTCTGTGACTTTGAAATGTCCGTTTGTGCCATTTTTCTTACTATTATTTTTTAATTTAGAGGATATCTGCTTGCTTGAAAACCTCTTATTGCCCATTTCTGTATGGAATAAATATAAAGTATTTTAAAACTCAGCAAGACACCCCATTATTTTAGCGTTTAAAGTCACAAGCATGCTAGCATAAAATGAAATGATTTTATGCAGAAGCAGAACCTCCAAGAGTTTGACTCAAATATCGCACATTACCGAAAGCAGGTCCTGAAGAGCTTGCGGTGTGGGACCCCTGGAGTGGTCTTCCCGGCTTCGTTTCTCCCTTATTAAATGGGTATTCCAGTGCCCGTGGGAAGTGTGTAACAGACACCGTTTACGCATTACCTTCCTGTAAGATGAGTGCTTTTGTGCAGTCCGTCTGCGATGCTCAAAGTGCGCTCGCGTTTGGTTCAACGAGCATCATCCCTTTTTTATCATCGAATAAACAGATGCTCAGAGCTGGTTCCAAGCCCATCTACTCGTAATTAGTGAGAAGGAGACAGCAGCTATGTTATCCTTCTCCAAGCACGGTGACCTCTCTAGTTTATCAATTTGCATGCCCAGTTATGGCATTTATTATAACAGGATTGGAATTGAAATTAAATTATTGGACATCTGGTCAATAAAAAGACTTCGCTTATGTTAGTGTCGTAAATAACCTACTATTTTAAAAAGTGAGATAGAAGTGCAAACACTTCTAGTGGTGATTTAGAACGTGCATTCGATGTGAAATTAGTTTCGGCAGACCCCAGTCGTGGGCCGCCTCAGGACGGTGTCAGGCAAAGCACCTGGAGCCACCACCACCGAAGCCGCTGGTGGAGAAGTGACGGACAGTGGGTCTTTAAAATGCAAAGTAGACACAAGCGAAGGAACGCTATATTTAACACGCGAAACCGATTCTGAAGTCTCCATAGCAACTACTAAAATGTTAAGCATAAATTATGTGATTAGAGTTATCAAAGATGGCTTTCTTTCGGTGTAAGCAATTTCTAACCAGATGATGAGACAATGTTCCCCCTAGAACATCTTACAGAGTCCACCTCTGGAAAATAATGAGAACAGCTTTAATCCATAATAGGCAAATCTGATTAATAATTTTGGGAAGGGAACCCTTCGCTCTAATATAAGTGGAATCTGAGACTAATCTGTATTTCCACGAACACGTGCTAGGATGAGCCTTGGCCACTGCAGACCACGGGGACCATGCACAGCTGGGGGAGCCCTGGCCGGTGCCTCAGCCGCTTGGAGCGTTGTCCCACATGCCGAAAGGTCGTGGGTTCGATCCCCGGTCAGGCCGTGCACAGGATACAATTGACCCATGTTTCTCTGACACGCGAGTGGTTCTCTCTCTCTCCCCCTCTGTCCCTCTAAAATCAATAAACATGTTTTCTGATGAGATTTAAAAAAAGAAAAGTTGGGGGAAAGCCTTTCATTATACTCTACCACTTCAACAACAAAAAAACATGCTTCAACTCATTGTTCACATTATTTCGTGTGATGTAAGTGCATGTGTGTGTCTGTGTTAAATACATTTTCTTGAACAAGTGCGTGCTGTGCTTTGGTTTCAATGTCAAAAGAGATTATATTGTTAATAGTAAAATCATAGGTTTCTTGTGGATTTCTGGAGCACTGCTCTGTGCATTTCCTATACCTTTGGGTTGACTTATTACACATATATTCCACATTTGTAAACTCTTAATACACAGTTCCATGCAATTCTATTCAGCCACATGGCGAGTCACAACTGAAACTCTTTCAGGTGTCTTTTTCGTATTTCTGCTGTTTTTGGTGATTGAGCTCTGTGAGATCTAGGTGGATCAGAGAGGTTGACCCAGGCAGTCTATAAAAAGCTATCAATGTTAATTAAATTAGACATCAAAGAATATTAAATTTGGGTCTAAAAATCACCACGTGAAAGTGAGGCGGACAGAGAGGACAGAGCAGGTTTGCTCTCGTGGAATGTGCGTGTTCCATGTGTCAAGCGCACGGTCCGAGGCCCCAAACAAATCAGGAAACGTTCACGGATAATCATTTGATACAAGGACAGAATAAAATATCGATGTGGCGACTTACAAAAAAGAATGAAAAGAAGCCTGAATATGTCTAGACAATAAAGAATTTCCTTTCTTCCCTCGTTTCTCATAGCATACCTCTGAAGGAAGATCAATAACCTTGAGCAGGTCCGATTAGCTATTTATTTTTTTTACCAATTTTCTTTTTCACAACCCTACTAAATCCCCTTATTAATATTTATGTTTAAAAAAAACTAGCTCAATTAGCCTTCTGCATTTTTGGCAAGGGGGTTTATCTTTAACTTCCAGGAAAAAGCAACTCTTTAGAAAGCTGTCCTGCAAGGTCTCATCGTCAAACGCCCCTTCTCTATTGTTCGTGTCCATTACTTGCGTTCTCACCATGATCTCTGGACTTTAAGCTGGAGCGCCGTTCTCTGTGCCCAGTGCCCAACCTCTTCCTTTGCGTGGTTTTAGTAGCTCTGCCCACGCCTTCCTTCTCGTTTCTGGAGGGTACCTAGCCCCTGCCTTCCATGTTACAGGGGTGCTAATTTTGCTTCTCTTTCATCTACTGATTTTTAACTTCTCAAGTTTTTAAACTTTGCGCTCATTCATTTTTAAAAATGTTACAGTGCGCCCTACCATCTGTACTTGAGTTCCCTAATCCCCCTTTGTAAATGACTCAAAGTATTTCTTGACATTGTATTTCTTATAGCGAGATGTTAGAAGCAGATGGCAGGAAGGAGTTGGTATCTTTCCTTATCTATATTAAGGCTTCTTATATTCTGAGTATTGAGATTTTGAGGCAGTGGCTTGTAACCCTGGCAGGCTGCTCTAAACCTCTTCCTACCGATGAAGGTGTTTGTCTGAACGTTGCTCTCTGTAGAGTCACATGTTGCCCATCTCTCTTTTGTTTCTAGTGCTGTTGCCAATGTTTAGCTTTGAACAAGAGTAGGAAATAAATTTTACTTGTGCGTGTCTGACTGTCAGCCTGAAAGTTTCTAATGGTTTCAGAATCATTTTTTTCTCTTTTCTTTTCTTTTCTTTTCTTTTCTTTTCTTTTCTTTTCTTTTCTTTTCTTTTCTTTTCCTTTCCTTTCCTTTTCTTTCTCTTTCTCTTTCTCCTTTCCTTTCCTTTCCTTTCCTTTCCTTTCCTTTCTCTTCTGTTTTTTGATATTCAGTGGTCAAAATAGGATAAAAATAAAAATGAGTAATTGTATTTGAGTCCTCACCACTGACCAGCCTCTCTTCTTAGAACTTTAGATAAATAAACTCCTAATGGCCCAATAAAATCGGTGCAATCGCTATCCAAGTAGAAGACACGAGGCGTGTGACTAGGGCAGAGAGGCTGCGGCTGACCGACCCGAGGCGTGCAGCTGGCACTGGCAGGACCAGGGTCCCCACCCCGGAATGCTGGCTCCAAAGCCCATCAAGGTGCCTGCCCCATTTCAGGTGCCTGTGTGTCACCGGCTTCGATCATCTCAGCTTGTAACGAGGCCCGGTGGTGCGGCACCTGCTCGATGGTCGCTCGTGTTCGAGCCCTCCCTGCAGTGATGGCCCAGCTCTAACTCTGTCTCAGGTCTCACTGCTCACCGTCCGCAGGGAAGCTGTGTGTCTCTGTGCACCTGGAGGCCAGGCGACAAATGCCACAGGGTGTTTTCACTAGTGTTTAGGGTTTGTCCTCGAATAAAGGTTTATTCTTTCCTGTGTGTCCTTAGGATCATCTCCAGAGACGCTGAGCCAATGTTAATTTTTATTTTTATTGAATTTAAAGATAGAAACCAAAGCACAGAAAAAATACACACATATATGGAAGTAGTGAAATATATAGATATATAAATAGCCCAGATTTCAAACACTGAAAAAGTTATTAAGTAATTTATTGTACGTGCCTAGAATGGAAATATTTTATAACATACAAATAATGCCTTCAAAGAAATTAAACACCATAAAAATTCTTACATTATCCTGAACAAGAAAAACATAACAAGTCAGACAGGAAAAAGAACTCCTGGACATGGATGACAGAGTGGTGATTCCTGGGGGGAGGGGGCTGTATGTGGGACAAATGATAATGGGAAAAATGCAAGAAAGGTTACGTTTTTGAAAAACTAGATCCGACTTCATACACAGAAAAATAAAATGGTATAACCTGCCCCACTGTCAGCAAGAAAAAGAAGAAAAATTAAGCAAAATACAATTTTGGAAAGCAGTACTGCAAAATTTTCATTGAGAGGAGAGAATATGAATAATCTCTTCTTGTATTTTTAGAGCTTTTGCATGTTTTAGAGCAAACTTGACCAAGAGCCCGTGAGTGTCAGGGCACAGCATCCGGACCCTCCTAAAATGGGCCGTGATGTCAAGTGTCAAGGACCTTGTGATGAGGAAGCGGACACTTCTCAACTCCCTTGACACAGACGTGCACCCACACTTGCACACCATCCCTACCCCTGTGACAGTGCGTGGAGGTTGTTCACAATTGTTGCTGTACTCCAGAGTCGCAGGTGGAGGTCTTCGCCAAAGCACCCCCCGGGTTCCCTCCTGGGTGCGTGCTCTGGGAGTCCAGCGGCTCTGGAGCTGCGCGGAGCTGCGTGCGTGGTGCAGATGTTTCAGCGAGCCCAGCAGAGCAGCCCTCCTCCCTGAGAAACCACAGCGTCTTTGCAAAGGTGGGTGCTGGTCACTACAAACGCTCCGGTTGGTTGGCCAGCGTCAGAGAAGGACCCAGCTGAAATCAAACACAAGGTGAGCCTGTGGACCGGATGATGGTCAATGACACTTCTAATGCTGAGGTCTCAGAAACGAGACAAAACGAGTCTGGAGAGTTACGATTTCAAAATCCATTTAAGTGTAATTTCAATGATAGTGCTGTTAGGCAATATAAACCCCAGAGGCTACTTCGGAAGTATTTTTCTTCAGAAACACACATTTTCACTTTGAGAAATAAGGGAGGCAGAAAAAGTCAACGCTTAGCTTAAGATTCCACAGCAACATTCTTACAGCATTTCTTCTAAATCTTCTCACTAATGATTTTCCAGTTCTCTGCCAGAATCCTATATCTTGGAAGCCTTGGATTTATTCATCAGTTTTGTGAAGCAGCGCTGTGGAGTGAAACTCTGAATCTCGTTAATGCACTAAATTTCAAAAGAGTGCACCTCTATCGTTGGTAGAAGGTTTACGGCGTTTGGGATTCGAAAAGTCACAGCGCCATCCTCGAGATTTGCTGCCGGCACAGCAGCACCTGGCTCTTCCTGGAGATGGTCCCCCCCCCGCCCCCGGCAGAGCCCCCTGAGGGGAGGGGGGTCGGGGCGGCAAGGCCGGCTCTCTTCGTCTTCACCCAGCGACCCTTGAAAACCAGGGAATGCTCCCAGTTACTTGTCTCCCTGCTCTTTTGTCCGAACACACGGCCATGCCGTAGACGTATATGCTGTTGTTATTTTTTTACATCGTGATCACGAATCACTTTTAGGACGCTGCCTGGAGACCAGGAATGGTAGTATTTATATTCTTTCCTGAAGTAAAAGTGACGTTTGCCTCTTCTCTGTTCGATTGTATGCACGGCGGGCCCAAGGAGGCTCAGCTGCCAAGGGACGAGTGTTTCTACCGGGAGACACAACAGCGACTCTTGCGTTGGTGGAAATCCGGCCCTTCCGTGGGGTCCCGGGGGGAGCATTCCAAGGACACGCGTGGGACATCGTGGTGGGCCAAGAGGGCGTGTTCGTGGGGAAGGCCGCCCCTGGGTTTCCGCCGTCTCGTCTCCCTGCGCCCCATCATGGAAAAAGCCCATCCAGGTCCTCGGCAAGGCCAAAGCAAGAGCCCGTGACCAGAGTCTCTGCTTCGTATCACAGTTCAGTCCCTTCGGGGCCCACACCATCTGCTGCAGGCCCCGGCAGCTGCTGGACCCGGATGGCCACCTATTCCTGGGTGAGAGAGAACGCATGTGAACGCATGGGGTCCGTACGTTGACATGTGGGTGAGGGAGGGAGAGAGAGAGAACAAGCTTCTTTGTTCCTCTGGGATTACATTAGCTGGGGTTTGGAACGGATCAGGTGCTGCTTCAACGGAAGAAATCCACTTCGCAGGCTTTCGTGGGGTTTTGGTAGGTTTACACCCCCTAGTTTGACTGACAGGCTGCTGTGGCCAAGCACTTCCCCGGGCACCATCCCAGCAATCGGCACTGGAGGGGGAGGCAGGAATGTTGATCCCCGGGGAGAGCTGTGCTATGATGTGGTCCCTGGGGGTGTGAAACTGCCTTTCCTGGCGAAGCACACAGACTCCTGCTCCCCAGTTTGGTAAACTCACCATCAGATCCTCTTCGCTCGCTTTCCTCTGTACATAATTAGCTAACTACCTACAGTAACAACTCCAGTGCGTTGGTTGCTAGGGCCCCCCGCTACTCTGAACTGCGCACGCATCTGCGCTGACGGGCAGCGAAGGGAAATGCCGCCCTTGCTGGGGTGACTGATGCCGACCGGTGAGGGGAAAGGGGCCGACCCTCCGGCCAGGTGAGGGAGGGTGCACCTCGACTCCTGGAAACCTCCCAGGTGTCTCTTAGGCTTATTATGCTCTGTGATTGAAGTCCACGCAAAACTGCAGGGAACCAGGGCAAGCGGGACGGCTAATGGGCTAGAACCGTTGGGAACGGAGTTAGAGGCACCGACCAGGCGAAGAACCATGGCCAGCTTAGATGCTTGCTGAGCGCAAAAGGCAGACGGAAGGGGTCCTGGAAGGAGGTAGTTATAAACACCAGCCGTGACCACGTGACCAGTTACAAAAATGAGGACTGTAATTGTCGCCAGGAGCTCCTCCTTAATTTTTCACGTATAAATATTTGTGTGTAGATGTATATACACAGATAAAATATCTTTGGTTTTTTCCTCTTGTCCTCTCGTGTAATATAAGATGCATTGATTTTATAATATCATACTCAGAATCATTAACTCTACATACTAGTATTTCAGTTACAAATATCAAGAAGAGGAATGAACATCAAGCGTGAACTCTGCATCCCATCCTGGCCAAAGGGGGGCTGTGCTTTCAGTCACACGCTGTGCGGTTGTATCATCTCAGGCAGAGGTGTGGCTTTGTTCTGGTTTTTACTTGGAGATTCAGCGTGGGGTAAGGAGTTAGGCGTGAGTGCCGCATTAATAAGGGGTGGGCTTGTGATTGTTCATTTTATTTGTCAAATGAGGTGGTGCTTTTGGATGAGATTAACACTTAAATTGGTAAATTCTAAATTAACAGATTTATCTTCACCATGTGGGTGGGCCTCATCCAACCAGTTGAAAGTCTTAAGAGAATGAAAAGATCAGACTACTTCAGCAAGAGGGGATTTTTCAGCAGATGGTCTTTGGACTTGAGCTTCACCATCACTTCTCAGAAGAGGAAAATCTATTTTACATCAATAAGTGAGTAAAGAGGAAATGCTAACTGTAAATAGAGTCTTAAATAGTATATCCCTCACTCAATTAATAAACCTGTAGCTTAGATATCATAGGGCCCATTTCTGCCTGGGTTATCTTTCTTATGTCTTTGGCAGTATTTGGACATGAGGCCAATATTAAGACAGTGCCTTGAAAAATTTGCATTTGTTTTACTTCAATATAAAAAATGTAAAAATAAGGATTTTTTCCTAATTAGCTGTCTAAAAAGAATTGAGCAGTAAAGAATGTTTTCTTATTTTTGTAGTAGTTATTACTGAACTGTGTTAGAGATCAAGCCAATCTAAATTCATTAAATCAATGGCTCTTCATAGAATCTGGAAGGAATTTAATATTACATCTTTAATCCTACATTTTTAAAAATAGGGTCTTTTAATTATTATAAACATTTGGAAGGCAGGTGTGTGCTCGATGCTAATTACATATAAGGTATTTATGATGTCTTATAGTTTATCAAGATTACTTCAGGGAGTTTTAGTAAAAGACCGCAAAAGAAAACTTAATTAGTCGCTTTCAAAATAGTGGCATTTTTACAAGATGATGACGCTAGGAAAAAATTCTTGAGAAAAATGGTACACAGGAAACTTTAAAAGTGAACGGGATTTCAGGAAGCTATGGAGCACAAAAGGTTGCTGCCTTTTACACGTTGCGGATTTCCGCACCAGGAGCACAGTCTATTAGAGATGCAAGTTGAACAGAGCACCCAATCTCATAGAATAAAAGCAATTTGCTTTATCTGACTAACCGAGATGTAAATAATTTTAATGATCAGTCTTGTAGAAAATAAAAAATACTCATCAAAGGTAGGAGGCGAACAGGAGTGCAATGTTAATTTGGTTAACATTCCTGAACACTTATTGACTTTTATTTATTGTTTTAATCTTATTTTATTTTTCATCACCATTTATCCTGCCTACACCCTCTTCAACCTCCACCTACTCGCCTCGCCCCTGCAATCACCATGATGAGTTTTCGCTCTCTCTTTTTTGAAATCGTAGCTCATGAATGGCCAAAGTTCAAGATCTCAGATACCCTTGGCACAGTACTCAGTATCTACAGTCTACAATTAACAAGCCCGATTCTGTTGAATCAAATAGACTGTCATGTATGCAGGTAGACTTGCGAGGCTGGAATGAGTACTGTCACTCTAGTCCCTGCAGGCAAAGCCCTTTGAGGGAAATAAGACCCTCACCTGTACCCCGAAGCAGAGAACGGCGGTCCATGTCTGGGGCAGCTGGGGCAGATGAGAGAATATCACGGCTCTCCTGAAGTGACCGCATCACGGTGACTTGGTGACCGGAATTCCACCAGAAAACAACAATCTTAACCTGGAACATTTCCAGCTGGTTGAACTTCGGCTCACTCCCGCCAGAGGGGACACAGAGCCCTGGCGTGTTGGCAAGATGAAATTTCACACATTCTTTGAGCGAGTTTGATAAGAGGCAGGTCAGCTGGTATTTGCGTGCCTAGGGGCTGACCAGGAAATGAAGACAAGGGGTAAAATTCGGGGGGCTGCGCAAAATTAATTTTCTCCCAATTTTCATACTTTGCCTTGGGCTAAAGGTGATAAAATCATTACATGGAAATTACAACCATCTGTAAGCAAGATGGGGAGCTGAAGAGAATTTAGGAGCAAAAATAGAGAATAATGTATTCTAGAGCTTGTCTCAGATCATGCCTACTTTTGACAAAGATACATATTGTGTTTTATGTACTTAGTTATATTTCCTAACATTTTATTTTAAGATATTTTCATTAATCCTGTCATAGAATTTACTCCAATTTATAAATCCTGCTGCACTCAGGGATATTCTCTGGAGAGAAGTTTAATAATTTATAGTAATGTCTATTAGAAAGCATTTGTAATGCTTTTTAAGTAAAAACAAAGATCTCAGTTCGTTATTCAAGGATTCTGGAAATGTAAAAATGTACAACTTGAGCTTCTGGGTTAAAAATAAAAAAAAAAAACATGGAGATTATGTTGCTTTGTGAAGAAAAAACTGCTTGGTTGTTTATTAATTCTGCTGATATTCTGTTTTATTGCATAAATAGTTGGCATATTTTGGTTAATGCCATGGTAAATGCCAGAGTAGTGCTATCTATTACTGGACAGGTTGGATCTGTGCTGAACACTTCCATCTGAACCAAGATGTTAAGAAGATGGTCTAATTTAAAAACTGCCGTATTATTGGCATGAAGACAGAAGAACAATAAAATACTTTGAACAAGGTCTGGAACAGGATTTAAGACTTAAACATGTTCACTATCGTTAACAAAATGAAGGACAAATATCACATGGTTATCTCAGTAGACACAGAAGGAGAATTTGACAAAATTGAAGATTCATTTCTGATAAAAAAAAAAAAAAAAACCCTCAGCAAAAAGGGTTTCGAGGGAAGGAACCTCAACGTGACAAAGGACACGCATGTGAGGCGTGCAGCTAACGTCATGCTCTGCGGTGGAAGCTCGAAGCTTTTCCTCCAAGTCCAGGGCGGGGCAGGAGCGTCGCTGCCTTCACCCAACACGGTGCTGAAACCCTGGCAAGAGCATTCAGACGAAACAAGAAAATCCGATTGAAAAGGAAGCAAAACTGTCACCACTTGCAGATAACTTGATGTTACATAGAGAAAACCCTAAAGACTCCACGAGAATACTGTTACAAGTAATAAATCCAGTAAAGTATCAGGATACAGAATCAATATACAAAAATATCAGTCATGTTTCTATATATGCATAACCAACTAGCAGAATGAGAAATAAAAAAAAATCTCATTTATAATTGTGTCAAAATTAAAATACCTAGGAGTAAATTTAATCAATGAGGTAGAAGACTGTTACCCTGAAAACTGTAAGATGTTGACAAAAATGAGATGAAGCAGACACAAAAATAGACAGACATGCAGTACCCACGGCCCAGAAGAATTAATATTGTTAAAATGCCCACATCATCCAAAACTATCTATCAGTTCAATGAAATTCCTATCAAAATTCTAGCGGATTTTTTTACAGAAATAAAATAAGCAATCCTAAAATTTATACAGAACTGCCAAAGACTTCAAAGAGCCAAATCAATCTTGAGAAAGAAGAACAAAGCTGGGAGTATCAAACTTTTTTTAAAATTTCAAACTATATTACAAAGCTATAGCAATCAAAACAGGGTGATATTGGCATGAAAACAAACACGGACATCAATGGAATGGAATAGAGGCCCCAGAAATAAACTTATAGGTATATGGTCAACTAGTTTACAACAACAGAGCCAGGGATCGACAAAGAAGAAAGGACTGTCTCTTTAACAGACAGCGTTGAGAGAATTGGGCAGCCTCATTCAAAAGAATGAAACTGCACCACCATCCTACACAACACACGCAATTCAAATTAAAATGTTTAAAGACTTAAATGCAAGTCCTGAAACCATAAAACTCCGAGATGAAAACCTAGGAGTAAATTCTGTGACATTGGTCTTGACTATGGTTTTTTTTTTTTTTTTTTTTTTGGATTTGACCCAAAAAACAAGGCAACAAAACAATGATAAACAAGTCAGACTACACCAAACTAAAAAGCTTCAGTACACCATAGGAAACCATCGACAAAATAAAAAGAGAACTTACAGAATGGGAGTAAATATTTGGAAATCATATATGTGATGAGGGGTTATGACCTAAAGTATATAAAGAATTTACGACTCAATGGAAGTAAAACAATTGACTGAAAAATGGGCAGAGGAGTTGAATAGACGTTTCTCCAAAGAAGGCACACACAGGGTCAGCAGACCCAGGAAAACACGTTCAGCCTCGTTAACCAGCAGGGAAACGCAAATCAGGGCCACAGTGATCTACCCCCCACACCTGTCAGAAAGGTGGTAAGGGTGCTGGGAAAAAGAAACCGTTTTCGTTGTTCGTGAGACTCTAAATCGGTGTGGCTGCTATGGAAAACAATATGGAGGTTCCTCAAAGACTTAGAAATAGAACTGCCGTATGATCCAGCAATTCTGTTTCTGGATATTTCTTCTAAGAAAACACAACCACTGTTTTGCAGAGATCTCTGCTCTTGCATGTCCACTGCATGACTATTAACAGCAGCCAGGTCACGGGAACAGCCTTCACGCGCCTCAGCGAGTGAACGGTTTGTGTGTACATTATTTAGCCAGAAAACAAAACCCCGTCACTTGTGAAAATCTGAATAGCCTTTGAGGGCATTAGGCTCAGTGAACTGAATCACACAAAGACAAATACCAGCGATCTCACTTTTATGTCGAATCCAACAACCAGACGAACAAACAGAGAAACTCACAGGCACAGAGAACAGGTTGGTGGTTGCAGGTGAGGGTAGGGAGTGGGTAAAGTGGCTGAAAGCTGTCAGGCGGGTCAAACTTCTCGTGATAGGTCAGTCCCAGGAATGCGTGTACAGCGTGGCGACCTGGTTACCCAAACTGTATTATCCATTTGAAAGTTGCCAAGGGGTTAGACCTTAAAGTTTCTCACGCGAAGAAAAAAAAAAGTGTCACTCTGTGGTGATGCAGGGTAACTAAACTTACTGTGGTAATTATTTCACAATATGTGCGTACGTAGATCAGTCATTACATTGTGCATGTTAAGTTTATACAATGTTCTATGTCAAATATATCTTAATAAAAAGAGAAATGGAAAGTACCGTGGGGTAAATATCTGTGATGATCCAATAAATAAAAGCGCATCGACTCACGGGCAGGGAGAGATACGTTTTTCTACATGACGTTCTGAGGAAACTTGTATGACACTTCACACGAAACATGTTGAGCACCCTGAAAGGCAGTGTCATCTAAAGCAGTTTTTTAAAGATGTTTTCTCATGGGCCTATCTTTTTTCATCTTACTTGTATTTGCAGATAAGAATTATTACGGCAAAAGAGAATACAAGCAAAGGGACAAGGCACCAGCTTCTGAGACCTCCCCCCACTGCTCCCTGGGGGTCAAACAGACTTCACCCTTCCCTCCAGCAACAGACGCTGTATGTGGCTTGTCCTCTACCAGGGAAGCTCATTAGAGACTCCGTGCCCAAGATTTGTCCCCCGGATGGCACCCGTAGTCTCCCTCTGCCCGACAAGTCCCCACTGTCCAGCTTCCAGAAGAAAGGCAAGCTTTCAGCATGCGCTATATTTGTGTGTCAACAACTCAGGTGCAGCGAGCTACTCCTTCCATGTAGGGAACATTCGGACCCGTGTGGGACAGGTATACAGTTCCAGTTCCCCAGTGTCAGCCGGGGGTCCTGCTTGCAAGTCTGACTTTATACGGATTAAGTTCCCAAGCTGCTATCTGCTCGGATTCCGCTCAGATAGCGCGCTAGTGACCGGTTACACCATGGCCGGTGTGGTGGGGGGGCATCGAGGTTTGGCCAATGAAAGGCTTCCGTTTCTTTGGGGTGCGTGCAAATACAGAAAACACTGAGAATCTGCAAAACAATCTTTGCATTACTCACTCAACACTTACTTTTCCATGACATTTTTAGTTCCAACCTGTTTCCATTTTTCTGTTTTTATCAGTATTTTATCAGCAGCGATTAACAGATGCTGTTTTACACCAGACATTTGAACTGTCATGAATGTGAAGCCAACTGTGTTCTCGTTTATAAACTTTGGAGGGTTATCATGTTTTCAAAGTTGGAAAACAGGTGTCTGCTCAATCATACTTTAAAAATAAGATACATTCAGATAAATCAGATCAATGTAATTCATATGTTAAAGGTCCCCATGCAATGAGTTCTGGGACTTGGAGCTCCTGGGACCATGTGGTCCGTAGCAGGTCAGCTGCCGAGGGAGATATGCTAGAGAGGTGGCCACTCACTGAGCCCAGAGTGGGCGTTAACCAATCCCATCACCGCGCTGGAAGTCACGGACCACGATCGCTCGCTCATTCAGAGACTCTCGAGTTCACACAGATAAGGTGTTTAGCAAACAGGCTCTCCCTGCCTAGTGCCGCCTGCGGGGGTCATTTGGTCTCCACCCTAGACGTGCAGCTCCGGGACGGACGTCCGCACACTCACGCCCACAGCCTAGAGGAGGGAAGCGCCTGTGACTTCTTGGGCAGAGCCGCCCAGGGACCGGATGAAATGGAGAACTACTGCAACCTCTCCTTCGTTTTAACCCATTCGGAACACATTCACACCCCCACCCAGCTCGGGCTCCAGCTGAGCGGCTGTCACAGGCCAGCGGGAAGCCAGGAAGGTCTGTGGACGGCAGCGGACGATGCAGGTGTTTCACAGAAGGTGGGAGTCGCTGATGATTTGGCGAGAAGCTGCGTTAGCCAAGGTCATTGGTGGCAACGGAGAGTTAAGCTCTAAGCTGAAGTTCTGAGCACCGAGCCCACTGCTCCACAGCCCGCCCCGAATCTCCTTTGTCACCCCCCCGGGACTGTAGCCTCATCGCAAGAGTCCCTGCTTTGAAAGATATGCCTCCGCACAACACTAATTCCTTGCTGGGGTTTTTATTACCCTTGGCTCAGTGCTGGTCCCAAAGTATTATAAGAGAATATATTGATGCAACAGGAGCTCCATGGCTATCAAAAAGGGTTTGGATGACAGATGTTCACTGGAAAGTATGAAGGCACATACAGTTCTCCCAGGCAGGAAGATGAGAAAGACCAGCTTACGCTTCTTCAAAGCTCAGATGCCTCCCTAAATTATGAAGATGCACTGTACTGCATTAAAGAAAATTAAGTTCAGAGCAAGGTGGTTTCTTTTTCTTTAATGTTACAGTTCAGTGGTAACCCATGCCTATCAAAGATTAATTAGGAAAGGAGAAAGTCTCTCCAATATCCCAGCTTAGAGACCTTCACTTTGTCCAATTGGTGATGTTTTATGCAAAACAATATTTTTATATTCTGTTCTCTTTTAGATGAGCTACTGTTTGATAGTAAACGTCAAGGCCATATAAATTAGGGCCCTCTTACTCTCTCCGTAAGCCAGGGTAACCATCCTGAGCATAAGGCTAGACTGGAAATCATGCTGATGTAATTTATATTAGCGGCATAGATCTTGCTAACTTCCTGCCAAGAAGTTTTGCCCAGCATTGCAATGAACACAGTTACCACATGCTCACTGTTTTACGACAAAGATGTTTTAATTTTCAGTGCTTCCCTCTGCTCATACCTGTCACCCCTTATGTGTCATTAAAACCTGCAAGAGGCAGAACGCAACACTGCCCATGCTCCTACTTAAGACACTTCAGCCAGTAAGGCCCGCATCGTAAATCCAAGGGAGCGTCTATGGTTGGTGAGCAGGCTTGTGTCTCCGCAAGCAACGTCTCCCTGAAGAACGGGCTCACGGCACAGCCGGTCAGCAGTCAGGCTCAGAAATGAGGCTGCACAGGTGCCAAGCCGTGCTCCTCACGCACTGGTCTGGGCAGGTCACGTGACTGTCCTGGTACTCGCTTCTTTGAGGGAAAACCAGCGAGAAAATGGTACTTGTCTCATATTGCTGCTGTGAGAATTAAATGAGTTAGTGACTTGAAAATGTGGAAAACCGTGCTTTGCATGAAGCATGCACTCAATCAATATCGAGTTCTGTAAAACCCGTTTGCCGTGAAATTGCGAAGTCTCGGGGGGCGAGGAACGTTCGCATTTTGTCCTCTGCTGTTCACCGGAGCAGAGTGTCTGCTTATGTTCAGTGAGCGGCTGAATGAATGAATGAATGAGATACCGACGTAGTTTCATTGTTGATGGAGGCTGACATTTTTACATATGAAACCTTTGTTCTACACAATTTTAGGATTCAGTTATGCAGTGTTCATGAATCCTGTCTTCACAAACAAGCGGTTGTACACCCTGATCAATATAATCTTAACCCTGTGTAACCAGCATAACCCTAATACTCATTAAATACGGCTTTATTATGTTATCTCCAGATGTATATAAGAACAGAATTCATTAACAGTTTCGTATAGTAACACACAAATGAATAACATCCCATGTAAAATCATATGAAACAATACATTCACCCAATGGATATTCTTGAACATGAGGGAACATCTCCATGTGTTAATGAAAAAGTTAGAAAATAAAGGTGCTGTCAGGGAAGGGGTCCTTCCACATGGAAAGTTTGTTTCCTGGGGACAGAAACCAAATAAAACTCTGCTGACACCCCACCCAAATCTTAAAAACATAGAGTGATCAAGAAGTTAGGTCAAGGAAGAAGGGGTGTAGTTGCTTCCAGGGCAGGAGGGTGGGTTTTGCTCCTTGGCTGTCATGTTATTATTTAAGGAATCCCGAAGTTCTTGAAAGTGCAGTCATGAAGCACTCGCTTAGATTTGGCTGCAACCACAAATGCTGGGTAGTGGGTGCCACAGAGACTCTGGACCCTAAGATAACGAGGACACCCCATTTCTAATATTCATGACCTGGTAAAGAAATGCAAAGAAAAATTCTCCCCAGAGCATATCTTTCCTAAGACTTAGAGAATCTTCACCTTGAATGCATGGCACATGTTGACTGTGTGTGTGTGTGTGTGTGTGTGTGTGTGTCTTTAAGTTCCAGTATAGTTGACATAAAATATTAGTTTCAGTTGTACAGCACAGCGACTAATTAGATGCCTATATACTTGAGAAAGTGAGAACCACAACACTAGTAACCTTCCATCACCATAAAATGTTAGGATGATGTTACTGACTACATTCCCCATACTGTACAGTACATCCATGTGACGTATTTTATAACTAAAAATCTGTACCTCTTAAAGCCCTCCATCTTTTTTGGCCCATACCCCACTCCCTTCCCCTCTGGCAACGATCGGTTTTTTTCTTTATATTGATGTGTCCGTTTCTGGTTTGTTTTGTTTTTTAGACTCCAAATATAAGTGAATCGTATGGTAATTTTTCTTTTTTTGTCTGAGTTATTTTACTTGGCATAATATGCTCTAGGTCCATCCCTGTTGTCACAAATGGCAACATTCCACTCATATTTATGGCTGAGTATTATTTCATTGTATATACGTATGACCTATTTTTTATCTATTCATCTATCAGTGGACACTTAGGTTGTTTACACGTCTTGGAGATTGTAAATAATGCTGCAATAAACATAGGGGGCCAGATATCTTTTCAAATTAGTATTTTCAATTTCTTCAGATAAATACCCAGAAGTGGAAGTGCCGGGCAAGGAAATATATCATTTATATTCTCATTCTATTAGACTTGGCACTTGGGAAGTGGCAAATATATCTTTCATGTGAAAACTGTAATGGCAAAGATTTTCCATCATGAAACAAAGGGGAAGTTGACATTGTTATTTCTTTTGGGGAGACCAGCGCCATCTATCCATCTGGATCCAACAAACGTTACGATACAAAGACGAAAGTCACGGAAGCCGCAGACCTGTTTCTGGGCCGTGACAGACACTCAGTCACACAGAACGGAGGCTGGTGTCACTGCAGCACAGGAAGCAGAACTCTCTGTCTTTGCTGCCTATCAACAAGCAAAAAGAAAGGTAGGCAGCTTTTGCAGAACCACCTTTAAAGCCGACCTAAGTGTCTACGGTTCTATCGAATCATATTTAATGACAAATCCTCTACAAGTTGGTTGCATACTATACAAATTTTGTTCGAAAATGACAATAAAACTATGTGATAACTGGGACCCCACGTATAATCAGCTTTAGAAAAGTGTTCATATTGAAAATAAAGCCTTTAATGGAGAAGACGCAGCAATTCACCTCAGCAACAGCAAAGGGAGAGCTTGGGTGCCCCAGGAGCCCCGTGGAAGGCCTCGAACAGCAGGCAGGACCCTCTGAGGAAATGCCAACGTTGAATCCAATCACGTGTATTCTGTCGTCGGTGAGGATGAGGTCGAGTGGCTCTCTAATTTCGGAGAACCTCAATTTGGGGGAACATTCAAAAGCAGAGCACACTGATAATCTACTTGACAGATTTTGTTCCATGACAGGATCTGTGAAGAAAGGTTCTCTGCAAGGAGGCCGGTTGAAAACACCCGTGAAAGCATTTGGGCTGAGATGTTTACACATTTTAATATGAAAATATTTGAATTGTGAGTGTCTCCTCTTGGCACATTTTCCCCTGAGCTTACCAGTTGGCTCACATCTGGAAGAAGAGCAATTTTTTCCTGTAGGCTACAAAGGAAAGTCGATGAAGCTGTCACCATTTTCAAATTTATTTACCATAAATCATGATTCTGAAGAGGATTACAGGTAATTTTCTAGGAACAGATTAAACACACAGAGAGCATATTTTTCACCTGACAGTCCCGGGGGAATGTATCCACGAGCTGGTGCTGGAGAGCTGTTTGGCTAACACCTGGACATCAGGCGTGCTCGCCGAACTGGTCGTGCACATTCAGCTCTGATGCTGGCTCCACGCAAAAACCCACGGTGTGGGTGAGAATGTTCAATGGGATGTGCAGACAGGAGACAGTGGCACTAGGAAGTGAATCGGGAAGCAATCCATGACACCTGTTGACATGTTTACGTAACTTACGCGGAGCACAGGTGTGTGGAGCAAAGGCAGGCGAAGGAGAAGCAGGAGGAGCCTCATCCCGTGTGAGTGAGGCCCTCGGTGTCCCTGCAGCCTTACGGGCTCTGCTCCCTGGTGACGCCTCTCCGGACCAAAGTCTGGGAGACCTGGACAAAACCCAGACCTTCTCCCCGGGGTCGGCAGAGAGCCGCGGTGGCCAGGCTCACTCACCCTACCTTCCTCTCTCCTTCCACCTGCTGAGCTGCTTCTCATCAGCGATTCTGGTGCTGGAGCTGCGGCTGCAGCAGGGGCAGCCGCCCGAGCGGCGGACGTGGGACGGCACCTGGGTGCCAGCGTTCGGAGCGGGAGCTCTCCCCCCGCGGAGCTTCACAGACAACAAGATCAAGTGCGAGGCTCCTTCGTAGCCACCGGGACCCGGGGGCGAGAGAAGGAAGAGAGATCCGGAGAAATGAGCTCGTTTATTTCAGGGGCCAAGTTAACCTGGAAGAGACTAAGATTTAATTGGCAAAGGACTAAATTCGCTTGAAAAACCTGAGTCATTTTCTCTATTGAGAAGTTATCTGAGCTCACGAGAAAACTGAACTCATAAAATTACACTCTATATTCTGCATATTGAGGTCCTGAAAATAAATGCCAATTCAACTCTACGCTTTTGTAAATAAATATACCAAAATAATGAAGACATCTAACGGCAGTGGGACTTCAGGTGAATTCTGTTTTTTTGTTTGCTACATTTACTGTGTACAACTTACTACAATGTAAATTCGCAAAATTTGGAGCTATCGAAAAAGTCACTGCTATTCTTAAAAATAAAAACGGAGAAACACCGTGGTCCAGTGCGGTGTCTCAGGCCCGCTGACAGTGGCCACATGGCCAATGTCACGGGAAGAGAGAGCTTCTGCCGCAGAATCACCGAGAGGTTATTGATCCATCTCTGCTGATCCTTTTCGTCGCTTGCCTCCCTGTTTTCTGGCTTCTTCTCTGCTGCTCATCTTTCAGTTGGGTGGCCTGCTGGATGGAGAGTCCTACAGGGCACGTCCGAGTGAAGGTCTCAGTCACGCGCAGGACTTGGGTGGCAGATGCCAGCGGCAGCAGCCCAGCACACAGGAAGAGGTGAAACTAGGCATCACCGGAAGCGAAGAGAGGGCCACAGTGGGCGTGCCTGTCCGATGGTCTGCGGGCCACTTAAAAGCTGTTCCAGCGCTTGCTTGGTTTGCCCTTGCATCTTCTTCATGAGAAGTGATTGCGTTACCTGTCTATTAATTAGCGCTCTTTCGATAGTTATGCTTTGTAAGCTTCAGTGACGCCAGTCTCCAACTCCTTCTGTGTGACTGAGTGTCTGTCACCGCCCACAGACACGTCAGTGGCTTCGGTGACTTTCGTCTTTGTATCGTAACGTTTGTTGGATCCAGATGGATAGATGGCGTTGGCCCCCTCAAAAGAAATAACAATGTCAGCTTCCCCCTCGTTTTATGATGGAAAATCTTTGCCATCATAGTTTTCATGTGAAAGATATATTTGCCACTTCCCAAGTGCCAAGTCTAATAGAATGAGAACATAAATGATATATTTCTTTGTAGCCATCCACCCTTTAAGTTTATGACATGATGTGACATACCTATTCGTCTTGATAAAGTAAGCACTTTTCCCGGCGTCTTGAATTTTTGATGTTTGACAGTGCCGAAAATAGTCTGGTTTGTTCTGAATTGTACAAATCTGTACGGCATGTATCATGTCAGCCCTCACTTGCAGTTAATTGCTACCCGTGACACACCTACATCCAATATTTCACTATAATAGCAAGATCCATCAAATCATTATATTTTAAGTGAAAATAAAAATAAACTTTCAAGGATAACCAAAAGAAAGTGATGCAATCTCGTGGAGCCCCAAATGGCATCTATAGCTCCCTTTAATGCAAGCTGTATAGTTTAAATAAACACCGTGCTTCTGTGTAACACATCCAAGTCTACGGAAAACTTAGGCCACAGGTCATACTTCAACAACGCACAGGACATGGGGAACACGTTCGAGTCGGAAGACTCGGCCCACAGAGGGTCACGGTCCTTCAGCCCAGGCCTCGGATGGTGCAGGCTGCCGGCTGCAAGTGGCGGGAACTCGGCCCCAGCTTCTCGCACAGACACGGCCTCCCATGAATGGGTTCCGACCCATTTCGATTATTCCTTGGCACCCAGCCAGGGCCGACTTCCCGCGGGAACTCCGCAGACCCTCAGCACGCCCAGAAACTCCCCACACTGCGCAGTGCGCTTCGGTTGTGTTTGGTCATTTCCACCCCTTTCTTGTCCAACTGCTCGGTCACGCGGTGGCCGCAGGGGCTCCGCACAGCGCTGGCTGCGCATCGCCGGCCGCGTGGCTGAAACAGCGGCCTAGCTCGCACCCTGCCTGCCGTCCGTCCTTTAGGAAACCTGGGTGAAGCTAGTCTGTACATACCCTCTGGTTCCGCCCTAAATCCAGGGCTAGGAATTTCAAATCAGTGACGCCCACGAGGGCCCTCCTTCCTGGCAGTAACCTGGGGCCAGAGCTTCGTTTACACTCCTAGGGCAAATTCGCACTGAGTTCTAAATATGCACGCACTGCAGCGGGCCCGAAGACCTGGCCCTGGGGCGCTGGGCTTTCCAGGCGCTCCCCTTTGATGCGCGCTTTTTCCTGTCACTCTTGCAGCTTCCGGAATGTTGCTTTTCGCAGGCTCTCTGCGGGCTCTCTGCAGGGTTTAAAAAGTGTCTGCTAGGGCTGCACAGGAGCGGAAGAGCTGAGAGAGTGCAGTCTGCAAGGAGACTTCCCAAATACAGGCTTCAGGTCATGGGGAAGGAAGACTGTGGCTTGTCTCAGCATTGTTATTTTAACTTGTTGTTGTTTTTTAAACGAAGGCATGAAGTGAGTTTAGCAAATCATGTGCTCCTATCCGACTAACAGAGAAGAGTATCTACATTCTGCCTTTCTGGAACATGCTTTAATTAGACTGTAATTTAAGTATTTAAATGGCAGATTCTAGCATTTCACTTGCTGCATAAAGGAGAGAAGGAATATGAGGGTTCGAGATGTATCCACAAGTCGTTTACAAACGATATGAATACTTTGAACTAAGGATCCTCGGTGTTTTGCTCACACTAAGAGAAAGACTAGCTGAGGAAACGCAGCCAGAGGCAGCCGCTGTGGAGGCTGAGCGGCGCTGTTAGAGTGAACCCTGAAGGCTCATTGAGGCCCCGCTGGCTGAGCTCGGGCATTCGAGTGCACTTTTCGGAAGCCAACTTGAAAACAAAAATGATTAGAACTGTGATAATAACATACTAAATTTGGGGATTAAGGTCTCACAAATGGCCACTTCCAGACACTTAGCTCTGATTTACAGCAATTTTTTATGGCTAGTGTATTTTTTTCATTTCATTTAAACTCTATTAAATTTTCAGTCATTTCCTGGGTTTCCAGATAGACAGCTGTACCTCTCAATCTATTTCCCAATTGTTTGTGTAATAGTCATACATCCTATGTTCATTTCATATGGTTTTCATTGGCTATATATTTCAGAATCATTTAAAGTAATAAAGATTTAAAAATTAGTGGTGCTAAATTTTAAAAGTAGTATCTCAAGGACTTTGCCAGAAAATAAAATAATAATTGAAGCTATATAGCCCTTGTTATAAAAAGGAATTATCCTTGTGTTTCACCTTTGAAAGTTTTTGTTTATTGCTTTTTAATCAGGGGGTGTATTACATCTAATTGCATTGAATAACTTCTCAGATAATAAAATCTGTCTGTTAGGTTTTTTTATTATAGAAATAGATCCCCAAATATGTTAGCCTCGCATTCTTGGCCTAAATCATACTTGGTCTTAGTAGATTATCTTTAATATGTCATCAGATTTAATTTTCTTATATTTTAATTTAGTTTTTTTCAAAGTAATCTTAATTGGTATTGGTTCATCATTTCCTATTTTTGCACTTTCTTGATTAGGGTTTAAAATAAGCATTGCTATGCTATCAATCATTGCTTCTGGTATAATAAAAGCCAAAATCAAAGCGCCAAATTAATTTTTCTCCAAATTACATGTCTTGAATTCCTCCAATATTCAGCAAGGTTAGCACTGGGAACACTGGAAACCAGAGAGCAGAGGGCACTGGGACAGCGATGCACCTGGGAAGGTGCGTTTGCTAGACAGAAAATGCTGGGAGAAGAGAGAGACCGCCCGTCTGGGGCCAGCAGCGGGTCAGTGTGCACCGCATCACCAAGAAGCCTCGGGGACACAGGCGGCTCCTCCATGCTGGGCCCGGAGAAGAGGGAAAGGCCTGGCTGCGGGGACACAGGAGTGTCTCAGGCCCACGTCACGTCTGCGGGAAACCGCCTCGTCCGGACAGACTTTTTCCAGGGGCCGAGTGCACATTGCCCACAGGGGATCCCGGGAGCAAACACGGTGTGAGTGAAAAACAAAACTCTGTTGTAGAGATTCAGGTGAGAGCACTATCTTTGAATGCAAATTTTAGAGGCATAGGAAGAAAGGTTTACAAGATGGTCATGCTTGATAAAATGCAAGAAGACCTTGGGAAATGGGAGCATGAAGCTGTGAGAGAAGAGGGTAGGATGACAACGGGAGATAGATGCAGTCATCCCTTCGGAGAGAGATCTGGTTAAAGACCCGTCACAGCGGCACCGTGACGTCGTCCTGGCCTTGGGGAGGCCGCATCTGCACTAGGAAGGGCCGAGCCGGAAATGCTGGGGGCGGCCAAGGCGGGCGGAAGATGCTGGCCGGAGGTAAGCAGCAAAGGACTGCTGAGGATGGGCAGGGTTAGGGTTAGAAGTGCGGTGCAGGGCGGGGTGTGGGAGGGAAGACGTTCGGGGTGCGCAGGTGCGGGTCTGTTCCGACGGGACTGTTGACTTCCTGGGGTCGTGCTCAGTTTGTGAACAGGTGCCAGGCTGTGCACTCAGGATTTGTGTGCTTTAGATGGATTGCATTTTGGTAAAACGTTATTAAGAAGTTAAAGGAAAAAAAGTCTGCTTATTGGGATCCAAAAGCAAAATTTCAAAGATATAAATGAGAAAGACATTCCCAGCTGAGAAAAACCAGAACGACAACAAAAGGAAAACCACCTATTTCTCCCTCTTCTCCAGTGGCATGCAGATAAAGGTGACTTATGATGTAGACAAAGATGCTAATGGCCACCCGGATCCGAAGAGTGAGGAGAGTTTTTTCCAGCACAAAATGCATCTTACGTCAATAAAATCCCTTAATGTGACAGCATATAAGATTTTAGGATATATACTAAGTATACACCTTGAAAAATGCTTTAAAAATATCTTACCTGCCTTGGAAAAAAGTCAGCAGAGAAATACGGTGACCACATTTTACAACAGATTAGAAAGCATGTCTTAAAATGATTTAATTTTGAACTGCATTAGCAGTCGTTACTAATGCTCTACAAGTGAATGCATTTGAGAATTGGAAAAAGGGTGCTATTAGCATGATTCAAAATATTAAACCAGCTAGCAGAAGAGAGATGCACATCTCTACTTTCTTTTTTTATCACAGATATTGCAGTAAATACAGTTTTATATTTATTTTCAGCAAATGGTTTACTCATAATTTATTGAAATGTTTTTATTTCAATAAATATAAATGTTAGAATATAACATTTATATAAATATAAAATGTTAGAATATAAAGTTCTAACATTTTCCATTTTATAAAATTGTTTTATATTTTGTTTTTCCCCTTTTTAGGCTGACAGTGGGAGTATTTTCACCCTTGTTAGTAATTAATTTATTCTTTTAAAAATAATTAAGACCAGCTTGGAACAGAACGTTCAAACATTACAGAAAAGAGCACAATTACCTCTTCCTCATGTCCCTTGCATTTATTTTTCCTCTTTCAAAGTTATTGGTTTATTTCTTCTGTGTAGCAGAATGACTATAGATGCAGATATTAATGAATATTTATAGATGCAAATAACGACTATTTAAATACAAATATTAATGTGTTATATAGTAATAGTTACCAAATATGGTATTCTATGATTTCTGGGAAAATAAAGTTGATAAAAAGTATCTAATGTGGTTATTGTTAACCTTAAATTCTTTGAGACTATTCAATAATGTCATCGTAGTTTTTCTACTTGATTGCCATAGTAAATTATATAATTTGTTGGTTCAGGCCTACTATTGGCTATACCAGGAACAGAAGGTTATGTGTGTATTTGCACGTGAGAGCAACCACAGGGTCTGACCACTTCTGTGCACTCATGTCTTTATTGCATGTTTGGTCACACGTCTTTGGAGAGACTAACAAGCCCTCTAGGGTAACAACACTGCGAGTGATCCACAGAACCGTGGTAGGCGTTGCTGACGCTCACCCTTAGGTGCTGCTTCTTTCTCTCCTACGTGTGCTAGAGGGCAAGTGACCCAGCCCTGTGGCATGAGGTGGGGGCGTGTCACCGTTTCCGGCTAAGCAACGTGGAGGCTAGGGTGGGAATACCAGCTAAGCAGAGAGAGTGAACTCTGTGTCCCCATCCCAGCCTCTTCTGCTAGCGAGGTTATGGAGAAGGCCTCGGGCTGAAATAGGAGGGAGTAACAAGGCTGCTGCACGGGAGAATCCACAGACTCACCGTGCACTCGGCACGCGCAAGGAGGAACGAACGGGCGCTGTGTTACCGCCCCGACTGCTTGGCAGCCCTGGTGCCGGGCAGTGACCCAGTCCCTCCTGACTGTCGTGAGACAGTCACTCTCCCAGGTTCCAGGGACTCGATGGGTTCAGACTGTTGTATACTACACTTCCACAGGCCTATCTTTTATATTTAAAAGAATTCTACATATGACACCCCATAAACTGTCCATATCTTGCCTATACGTGTGTACCCACATCTTTGAAATCATTTTGCAAGAGTACTTAAGACAATTTTTTTGTTCTATTCAATGCTGCCTATTATCGCATTTTGATATCTTTAGGCTATAGGATGGGTATTATGGCATTTCCAATCTTTCCGTTGTAAACAGTGACTAAAAATATTTTTTACACATACTATCTTGACTTTTATTTGTAGGGTATATGATCAGAGGTGAAATGACTGGTGGTTAAATAATGTGACATTTAGAATTTTGGTCTCAAGAAACAGGCCCTAATCTTCTTTCTTCATGTTGATGTGCCTATTGGTATATTTAGGTGTTTTTCATTAAAATTCCGAAAATTTTCCTTAGCCTTAGTCATTACTTTTATCATCTAATTGCCTTTTGTAGGTTATGTTCCCAGTTATACTCCCAGATGAAAGATGTAAATTGACCGCTTGTCCCGCAAGCAGCAGAGTGTCCTCAGACTTCCCGACATTTGCCACTGTTGTAGGTGACAAAGGATGTTAAAAACCTTGAATGTGCCCTGGCTGGTGTAGCTCAGTGGATTGAGCGCGGGCCTGCGAACCGAAGGATCGTGGTTCGATTCCCAGTCAGGGCACATGCCTGGGTTGCCAGGCCAGTTCCCGTCAGGGGACATACAAGAGGCAACCGCACATTGATGTTTCTCTCCCTCTCTCCTTCCCTTCCCCTCTGAAGATAAATAAATAAAATCTAAAAGGAAAAAAAAACAAAAAAACAAAAAAAAAACCTTGAATGTGCCTCGCAGTTAAAATGGCCGAAGCTGAGGAATGTCTAAGCGTCAGTTTCAGTTCCCATTCTGTGGACTGTGTGCTTACTCTTTGTTCCCACTTTCTAACAGGTTGTTTTTCTCTCGTAAAGTTAGTTGTGTGTGGGGATCGGGACCCGAGGTTTCTGGGATGCAGTCTGACAGGGCCAGTGCTGTGAGCCCAAGGCCTTCTACTTTAAATGCTGGCCAACAGTCATTACAACACCCTTTACTGAATAAAATGCTACTTCTCCAGGTTGGCACTCCTATAGCAATACTATACTAAGCATAACTTTTCAATCGCTGTATATATATTTGCTGGACTTACTCGCTCATTATTTCTCCTTCAGAATTTTTGTGAGTATTCTCTATGACACTTTGACCAGCTTATCTTCCCATTCTGTGGGTTGGTTTAGATGTCTTGAATTCATTTTATTGGTTGAATGCATACTTTGAGTTATTATGTCTTTGGGTTAACATGGTTCATAAAAGCCTTCATATACAAGAATACAATTATTACATAATATTAAGTTTGCATGCTATCTTTTGGATTCCATATATAAACATTTAATAATTTACACTGTCAAGTTCTATATATCAAATAAAGCATATCTTGTAATTATAATTTAAATTACTAAATATTTACCTCCAGTTACTTTTGCATGGTTGTAGTTTTTACACTGATTTTCTCACTGCTTGAAGGTTTTTCTGGATATTTCCCAATATTAGATTTCAAATATTTGGATGCTTTTTGGAACACAGATAGTGTTCATTAGAAGCTCAGTATTTTCTGCATGTACTTGATACTAGGCTCATTCTTTCTTTAGTTTGACCATAAAGTGATGTAACTTATTCACTGAGTTTATATTATACAAACAGGTGAAAGAACCGAAGGAGAGACTCAGTTATTTTAAACTTGACAAGTCCTTCAGTAGAAAAGAACATGTAAAGAAAATATATTAAGAAATCATAGTTTATAATAAAATCCACTGAGGAAAACAGGAGAGCACTTCCCTTTTTCTTCATGAAATATACAATTTGGTATCATGAGACATTTATAAAGTGGGAGAACTGAGATTATTTAGCAAGTAAAAATGAATAATTGAAAGGTAAAATGACAGCCTAAAATGCATTTTGTTATAAAAATCATTAGCTGCGTCAAACTAGCTGCATAAAACTTAGAGATGCAAACTGTAGGTCTTGTGTCCGACATGCCATTAATTCACATTTCTTCTCTGTAAATGAACATGCATTTCCATTAATTAATATGCTCTTCATCAATCTGACTTGCAACTTTGGGCAAAATCTAACAATTCCATCTTGTTCATGGTAGAGACACAGAACCGGAGCGGACCCTGCCGGGAGCAGGGTCACATGCTGTCAGGCAGCTCGGGGGCTGCAGGGGGAGCCCAGGGGCCCCCCAGAGCCCCCTCCACTCACTGGTGGGGACGCCTGGGCCTTCCACTCGTCCGCATGTCCGTGACGCCGTGACTCTTCATCTTCGGAAGCACACAGTAAAATTAATTCACCCAAATTCTGCTGATTCACTCCCTAGTGAAATGCTGAAAACTGTATAAGTAGGTATTTTATTTAAAAAATCCAAAACCTGAATCATTTAAAACACCTGGAAATGGTCTTAACAGCAAACAGCAAATACAGAAATATCTGTTTTAAAATTTATAAAAATTGGCCAAGAAAGATGTGAGTCTGTGGTATGTGAACCAAGGTTGCTCCCTTTCTCACCCCTCCAAACTCAAGAGGGGCAGATTCCCCTCCACTCTGCTGCACCCCAGGGCACGGGACTCCCCCTCTGCCTCCCCGCTGGATGTCTGCTGCACAGGAAGAAAAGAACGTCAGTCTTTCTCATCCTGCCCTCACTTTCCTGTGACTGAGGCTACGGTCTGTGAAGTGTGATTGAGAGATGGGCGTCCCTTCTGCCCATCACCGCTCCTGGGATGACCTTGGGTGCAGAAGGTCGAAGATGCTGACCACCCGTCCCCTGGCTCAAAGACAGTCATTGTTATGCAGGGAAAGATGAGTCACAGGAACTTGGGGCTGCCTGACACTCCTCTACCAAGTTATCAGCTCCTAGAGCAAGGCGCCACTCAGAAACAAGCTTGCCAGGGTCCCCGCTCCCAGCTGCAGTGCCCTGGCTCTGAGATTCACCTGTGGAGAGAAACCGGCCACAGAGCCCACAGCTTGAAGTCTATTCCCAGAGGAACTGCTTTATCTGAAACAGAGCAAGGAGGGCATCAAACCTAAAAGTCTTCCAAAGAAGGCTGGGGGTGGCGGTAAAAGGCTACTGGGAGGAAGCAGTGGCCGTAAGTCATATCTTATGGCTATGGACCCCAGAAATTGTATCTACCCTGAGAAACGGGGTTACCCAACCCAAACCCCAAGATCAGGAGCAAGACAAAGATGTCTGCTCCTGGCACCTCCATTAAACGCAGATTCTGTAAAGGACAATTAGACAAAAAGATGCCCTAACCCCCTGCAGGAGAACCGAGGTACTGCACCGAGGTGGGATTCCCGGTGGGGCCCAGGGCTGGACACTCGGAGGAAGCCTTGTCTAGAAGGACCAGCGGCAAACAGGACCACCACCCCAAGCCCCCAGCGATACGAGGCCCGAGAAAGAGGAACGGGGTGAGATGAAACTAAACGAATACAAAAAGAAATACATTGGAGAAATGCTGTGCTTAAGGTATAGTCAACTTTCTAGAAAGTCAAAGAGGGAATGAGGATTTCCGATAAACCTGTCATGGCTGAAGGGGAGTTACATTAAATGCTCATCATGTCCAATATAAAACTTCAAAAATTATAATAATAGCTAAGAAAATAAGTGCTTGGAAAATTTTTGAAATGCCATACCTGTGCCTGGAATTTGAAGATAGTCAAAAACAAATTCAAGCCAGAAATTAAAAGACGATAAAAGACTTTAAGTTAATACAATAACCTTTGGATGAAGTTCCACCTGAAAAGTTAATTTAATGTGGGTTAAATGTGAATTTCGACATTAAAAAGGACTGTAGTTCAAAGACCATTGATAACAACGAAACTAAATAACAGTGTCTTTAGGAAGAAGTGTTCAGTGAAGTGTCACAGAGGCCAACAATATCCCCGATAGTCATTAACTCAATTAATTATATGATGAAAGGAATAAGTTTAAATAAATGCAGTTTTCTGTTGATAGGGAATGAAGGATGTCGGCAACATGAGTAAAGATGTGAAATTCAAACTGACCTAAAGAAATGAGGAGTTTCAGCACATTATACATAAAAAATATAATTGCTTTCATGATGGACAAAATTAGGGAAAGAGCATAGCTTAATACTCTATGAATTTGAAAAATCAGTGCAATTATTTGACATATGTTTGTATATCAAGCTAAAAGGAAAAGGCATGCAATTAAATTTGTTATCCAATGGCAAAATTGAATGAACTTGGCCTACAGAGAGGGTCCCAGGAGAAGATGTATGTCAGGTGATGCATACGCCTGTACTTACACATTAACGTACCCTGTAGGTCTGTAATCAAGGAGGTCGGCAAAGTGCTGACTCGTACCGGCTTGTATAAAATCCACTGAGTGCAGATGGAGGTGGAGACCGGGGCAGGCGCTCTGGTCCTGCCGGCGTGTGCGTGTAGGCACCGGTACTGGCCCAGCACCCTGTGCCGGGGGCCTGGTCGGACGGTTCCTCGGCTCCCCTCGCCAGGTGACCGCTGTGAGCAGGCGTCACGGCACCTTCCCTGTGCTTTCCACCACGTGGGTCAGAAGACGGAGTCTCATGAATAACGCTAATCGTTAGAGTAATAACGAGGGGCTGGTCATTCTGTTACACTAAGAGTCACAGAAAAGTTCTTTACTTGTTTCCCGCTTATCCGTGTTAGCATGATTCCCATTTTACTGTTGCTCACTTAAATCTGCAGGTTCGAACTCATGTCTTTCTCATCCTAAAGCCACCTTTTCCATGACTCAGCAGTCCCTTCACGTACAGCACCACGGCCAGTGGCACCCGGAGCCAGGAAGTACAGTGAATTCCATTTGGACACTACATCACCGATCGAGATTCTAAATTGAATCAGGGACATCCCACTCTGCTCTTTAACAGACAAACTGTACAGGAAGTGTGACCTGCACTTCACAGAGACACACCGACAGCCTCCGATGAGCTGCGGGTTTGGGACAGAGCTGGGCCCACGGGAGTGCTGTGGCCACATTCCAGTTAAATCAGGACGAAATCACCGCGCTTCCTTGGTGAGCTTCATGGATGGCTTTTCAGGAGGAAAATGACCGACAGTCCAGGGAAGCACAGAAAGTGAAATAACACTCTGGACGCAGTGCGGACAGGCAAAGCAGGAAACGGGTCTCTCCGGGACCCGATAGTTTTTGCCCGGATTGCTGTCCACCTCATGCTTTGTTTACGTGGGTACACGAAGCGTGCTGCTTTTCTCGGAAGTGCGGTGGTTTCGTGGGACTAGGACATGCCACTCGTGGATCCGGTCACCCTTTTAAACTGGATTTCCCTGTCCATTGGAATGTTTTGGCCCAGTCTGCAGAGGAAGGTGGCGCTGTCCTGGTGGTAGTGCCCTGACATGCTCAGGGGACACAGCGAGAGAGTCTTTGCACAGACCCGAAGGGAGAGAGGTCGGCTGCAGCGCAGGACCCAGCCTGCAGGGCCCTGAGCTGAACTCCTCCTTGATGACGCGTGGACCCGGCCTCAGAGGAGGTCTCCGTGCACCCTGAGGGTGTTCAGGAGAACACCCGAGCAGTTCAGCCGCCCCTTGGCATCCATGACAGAGGCGGAGCCAGGCAGTGTTCCGAGAGATCCTGGTGCAGGACGGTGGTGGGGAGAAGGCAGTGTCGAGCGTCTCCTGTCGGTGGTAAAGTCTCTGCCCTCGGTGCACGTTGCACATGGTGTCCCGACACGGATTCCGCGAAACACCTCGGATACCGTGTACCCCGAGTGAGAGGCAGTCTGAGGACGGTGGGCGAATTGTCTCCCTGCGCCTTGCTCTCACTCCCCCGATTTGGGAGAACAGAGTGAAGGTGAGCACGAGTCACGATATGATGAACCGGGAGAGAGGTTTTATCCTTAATATGTAATTTAATGCTTTGTTAGGATCCAAAAATATAATTTAGCTGATGAGAACTAGAATTCAAAATGCATTACAAAAACAAATCATAAATCACAGAATACCGAGAGAGGAGAATTGATTAATCAATCTGTTGTTGAAAATAACAAACAAACTCCCTCAGAAAGCATCTCTGGAGTTCCAACGGGGGGGAAATGGTGATTCGTGCCTCACGCTCGCCCGCTCAGGGGTACGAAAGAATGGAAGTGTCGGCCTTCTTGACAAGTGAAGAAACTTGAGCAGATGGTGGAAGCAAAATGCAAAAACCCTCCGAAAGGGCAGATTTCCCCATCTTCCGGTCCGCCTAACAGCTGGGCACGCAGCGGGAGGAGCCCTTCCCAGTGGAACGAGGAAAGGCGAGGTTCGCGGAGCCCAGGGCTCGTGTGTTTGGAGCCCAGAGTGTAAGTGAGGGGAACGCACCAGGCAGGACCCCCTTTCCTCCAGGTGAGGGCTCATCGGGCACCTTGTGTCCCTTGTTTGATGTGCTTGTCATTGTGACTTTTTCTCATGGTAAATGCTACATGAGTCATGTCGAATCTCTTGGTTACGTCTTTTTAAATTTGATCACGACACTGAGAAAAGAGCAAGAGTCACGTGTTAACAATGCGTGACATCTTTCAGAAGAAGATGTTGCAAGCCTGACCGTCGACATCGGGCTGGTTCTGTCAGGGCTTCGGGGCTGAAGTGCACTGACCCGAGGAGCTTGGCTCTTTCTCCGGAAGCAGCTGTTTCCTAGCACACTGTGCATGTTTAAGAAAAACAAGGCGAGTCAGGACTTGAGCAATATTGGGAAAAATAACTCACTCACCCAATCTGTCGTTGAAAAAAGTGCCACTGCATTACGGGCATCAACAACCGAGCGGTCGTCTGGTGCGCCTCGCTGTGTTGGTGCTGGGCAGGGGTTGGTGACTCACGGCCTCCTGCCAGGACCCGTGTTCGGTGATGGAGGGTGGGTTTCAGGCCACAGTCCCGAAATCCTCTCTAACCCAGGCAGGAAGTGGCACCCTCGTTCTGAAGACGAGGCTGCACAGGAAGTCGGTTTATCGGGAACGCGCCCAGACCTGCGGCATGCCATGACCGCGGTGGACAATGAAGGACCGAGGTGCCGGGCCTCGAGGACACGGGGAAACACGGCATGGATGGATGCCTCCGATGTCCACGGCACACACCTCAGCCCGGCTGACGGCCTCCTCCCGACCCGGGGAGGCTGAGCCACAAGCCAGGTCGTTAGTGACAACGACTTCTGTGGCTTGGCCGTGCGTCCCTCCCGGTTAGACTTCTGCACGGTCCAAGACTCATGGCCCGACGTGGCATTCCGCAGCAGCAGGCATTCCACTGAGCTGTGGGGCGGTGGGAAGAGAAGAACGTCGGGTTCCACGCCGCAGCCTGACGGTTCGTTGGGCCTGGAACGCACCCGGTGGGTCTCCGCCAGGAGGCAGTGTGCTCACTCAGCAGGCACCTGGAACTGGGTCCGGGAGAGCCGCCGCGTTAAAATTCAAAGGCTTCTCCAGGGGCTCGGCCCTTCGGCAACCCTGTTCACCGTTACTGCTCTCGGTGGCCCTCCGGAGCAGCTGGCCCTGGAGCCCCACGGGCGGGCGAGTGGCGGGGAGGGAGGTCAGTGCATTCCCTGCGGTCACTCCCAGGGCTCCGAGGTCCCTGTGGGACACCCTGGGCCCTCGGCACACCAATTCCCCCACCTCTGGCATCCAATTCCCACCCAGCTCAAAGCCACCAAACCTGCAGCCACACGCACACACACGTGTGTGCGCACACGCCTGCACACAGAGCCCTGCCTGGTCCCTGCAGCCTCCGTTGCTGATTGTGATTTACAGACCATATTACAGCCTTTGCCCAATCCACTCACGGAACATAAATATTTCTTAACCTCCCGGTTCCAACAGATAGCGTTTCATTTTATCATCTCACATCCAAGCTTTCCCCGAGGCATCGGCACAGAGTTTGGCGGTTTCATCGAGAGGAAACAAAAGCCGGTAACGCTGGACCTCGGATTTGAACCGCTGTTACCCCCTTAACTGGGGGAACAATTTTCTTGACTTCATTTACCTCCAGTTAGTGCTCAGTACTGAACCCGAGTGGGACTCTCTGTAGTCATAAAATTTCTTAATATCTTCGGGGAAGTCAAGTGGTATAAAAATACTTCAGTGGCTGGCTCTTCAGCCTCTGATTTAACTTGCACTTAAATTTAGCTTCTTAAGTATCTTCTTAAGGGAGAGTAGTTCAGCAGGAGCCAAATAAAACTGAAGTGCCTATTCTCATTGAATGGTAGGAACATCTCGTCTCCATTTCCTTTCCTAAAGCCTTCTTTCCTTTTCTCGTGAGTCTCAACAATTGTTTTAATCCGGGTCCCAAAGGCGATCAGACCGCACGCGCCCAGGGGCCAGGTTCTCCCCGATGGAGCATCTGCTGGGCGTCTCATCACCAGGTATACAGGAGAAGGGAGGGCCGTTTGCGAACGCGTGTTCCATGCCCAGCTTAGGGTCAGGCGATGTGTCAGGGTGAGTAATGGACTGTCTTCCAAGGGTCCGTGCAATCTGCCAGGGCGGCGCGAGTATCCGCAGCAGCGGAGCTAGCGTGTATCAGCTGGACACCGGCTTAAGTGCTGTGCTCATTTTAACTTATTTAATCAGCACCGCCAGCGTAGGAAGCAGACACACGATCATCTTCTTCCACAGATGCGGGAAGCCAAACATAAGGGGTTAGGCCCCTGAGCTCAGGTAGCCAGGTTAGTGAGAGGTTCTGATTCCAGAACCCAGGCTCTTGGCCACCGTGGTAGACTGCCTCTCCGAGGACATCTGACGTCCATGCAGAAGTGGCAGCCGCACTGACAGCGGGGTTGCAAGGGAGGGACGTGTCTGCGTTCCTTGGCCAGAGCACGGTGGCCACTGTGCAGCTGGGAAGGCATCAGGGTTAATATTCTCCACTAAGTCCTTCTTTCCTAAACGTTTCCCAGTAGCCAACGGAGAGCCGTCCCCGAGAGATTTGCACTCTTCCTCCTCTCCAAGCCTTTGCTACCGGAGATCACACGTAGTTCCCTCACCTCCACCTGCACGCCCCCTCGGCTTCCAGCGGGCCCGCCTCCTCTTCCCGCCTCCTCTTCCTTCCTGCGTCTCTTCCAGCCCCTTCGCAGGTGAGCACTGCTTCCTCTTCCCCACTTGCAGCCAATCTTCCTAACTCACATCAATTTGCCCTGAACAAATGGATATTTTGACATAAGATAGGTTTGTGTAAAGGGCACTAAAATCAGGGAGGCAACATTTAAGTTTAATCATCTATTTAATGGAACATTTCCCTGGGGTCACGGGAACTTTCTGAGACATTAAAAACTGTTTAACTGTTTAAGGACCATTAATCTGGACGGCAACACATGCTGGATTTCAGGGGCAGACCAAGTGAAGTGAGAAGGGGTACTTACAATAGTTTCTTGCAGAGAATACAATGAGAGAAAAACAAAGAATCATGTAGTCCTAATAACTAGAAAAAAAAAAACAAGGAAAAATAGTTGGTCTCTAGGGATTGGCAAAATGCGTACAAGTGGAAAAAGCAGATCATTTGCAGACCTTGGCTGAAACCTGACAAGATATTTGAAAAGATTTAATAACTTTTTGACCAGAAATTTGGCAAAATTGGAAGGTGAAAATTCAGAGTCTTACAGGGATTTTCAAGGCCTCCTCCGCAAAGCTAAAATAAAACTATGTGTCCAGAGGGGAAAAAGCAAAGCAGAGATGAGGTGGTTGGACAGGTAAGCCAACCTATGAGGTCGCGCAAGCTACAGCCTGCTTCTTCGGGGAACTGAGAGGGACCGTCTCCTCTTAGCATCTCTGCGGAACCGGAAGCTCAGCGCCAGAGGAAGTGCAAAGCCCAGCTGTCATTCATGGCCAGCCTCGTTTCCTAAGGACGAAGAGCAATGTGAGATGGGAGTCTTAAATTTATTTTAAAGATTCTATTTGTTTATTTTTAGAGAGAACGAGAAGGAGGAAAACACTGATGCAACAGAGAAACATGGATGGGTTGCCTCTTGGCCCTGATCGAGGACCAAACCCACAACCTGGGCACGTGTCCTGATCCGGACTCGAACTCGTGACCTTTCGCTTTGTGGGACGAGGCCCAACCAGCTAGGCCACACTGATCGGGGCAGAAAGTGAGTTTTTTAAAAGTACAAACTGCTGCTTTGGCTCCCATGTCACTTGCCCAGGGCACGTACGAATCTTAACTGTCCTCCCCACAAATATTTATAAGAAAAAGCCTGAATTGCCTGGGTGGATAAATTTAACTTATTACTCATCTCATGGCTAAAATTTTAAAAGAAAGGCTAGGAAATCTCTTTTTGTATCTCTTTGTCTGCTTATGTGTGTTGTGTGGTGTGTCCTACCTCTGAATGGTATTGCTAATTCGTAAAAGACGTCTATTTAATTGGCGTAAACAAGTAAGTACTTACACAAAAATTCTCAAAAGTATAATAAGAACTAACCCAGATGCTTTCCCAGACCTTGCCATGTGGGAAAATACTTGATGCTAAAGCTGGTTACAGTTGGTTTTGTGAAAGAGGAATGTCTTTAGAGTTATTAGCGTCTGTGTTATTCGAGGCCATTACAGGAGATCCAGCATTAGATGTCTCAGATAAAGTATCTGCTTTCTCGAGGTCTGTGTTTAAAGCAGGCGAGGCTTTAAATGCTTATCATTGCTGGAGGCACCGCAGCCCCAGAGGGAACTTGGCAAAAGCAGGTGCTGCCTTTGAAGTGGATGCCCTGGCAATCCAAAGCTTAGTGGCAGCCACTTACATGACAAAGCAGAAGCCATAGAATTAATTACCTTGGTCTTTGGCTACTTTTTTTTTTTTTAAATCATCAGACTCTGCATCTTTTTCCGTGAGAGGACGGCCACCATGGAAACTGGGCTAGACTGTGATGCTGTGTCAGTCAGCTCCGACTGCCCAAACCAAATAACGTACGTAGCCTGGTGGCTCAACAGACGTTTTGTCGCTGTTTCGGAGGCTGTCTGTCCAACGTCGTGTATATCCATATATACGATGTACACACACACAGAGACACACGGTTTTCTAAGTTGAACTTTACAGTGACCTCAAGTAGGTAAAACGCCCCTGCTAAACTGATAAAAAAAAGCAAAAGGTCAGCGGGGTCACCCAGCGAGCACAGGGCGGAGCTTGATTTTTTGTCCTGGTAAGGCCTGTGACATACAGGTCTAGCTGTAATTAACTGCGTAAGTAATTACTCGCTTCACTGACAAAAACTTCTTGTGAACAAGGATAATACCTCATTAATTTGCATTGTTTTCCTTTTAAAGTGCCGGGAATATAGTTGTCCTGAAATAAAATGCATGCTTACTCTTCAGCTACACAGATGTTCCGAAAGTTGCGGGTTAAGTCAAAATTTTGCAATTTCATCTAATTTTCTCTAATTAATAAAGGGTTTTGCTACTGTTGACAAAAAGAGGTGAATTTCAGCACTTCCTCGTTGGATGAGTGTCTTCTGTAAGCATAAATGCTGAGATCAGGGTATCATCTTTTTAATTTCATTTTACTCGAAGGAGAGGCACCGGCTTCTTTATATTATATTTGTGATGATCTTTAGCTACATGGCTTCAAACTCTACAGAATCTATAAATACTTAGGGTGCCTTTCCAGAAGACATCCAATCGTCTCTAATCAAACCTGGTACAGATTCAAATGTTAAGTAGATGTTATTTCCGATGACTGTACCTGAAGGTTTTTCCTGCTCGCCACAAATATAACAAAGTCAAACTTAATTGATTTATTTGAAGTTCAAAGATATCCTCATCTCTAACGTTTCAAGAAGTTCATTAGCTTGTCAGCCTCTTCCGCAGGAAGACTGTGGTACTTTTCCTTCATTTGCATAATAGCTACACAGCATGCGTCTCGGCACAGAAATGGTGGCGGATACCACTGATGATGTCCATGTGCTCTTTGAGACAAGTCCTCTCGTGGGCCAAACAAAACCCTCTGTTTTGCATTTCCTGGAATTAAATCTTCACTACTCTTGGTGCAACAACGCTTGGGCTTTGAGTCGTGACCTCCCGGGGGATCCGCGGTGATGAGGACCGAGGCCCGTTTCTTACACCGGGCCCCGGGCCGTTCTTTCGTTCGTACCTCCTGTCTCGGCAAACTGGTCGTCAGTTTTGCAACTCCAAGCCCAGCCCAGAAAGGAAGACCTTCACGGGAGCAGATGTGCATGCCCATTACCTCCTCGTCTCTTCTACCCGCGGATCTGCCCCACGACAACCCATGTTCCGTAATAACAGACGACACGCTGGTATCGAAGACAGAGGGCAGAGCTATGTCCACAAACGTGAATGTCAATCCCAGTCCGGGGATTTCTGTCCTCCGGGCTCAAGTGTGGTTTTCTGGGCTACTTTGTTGCACTCAGTCCTCACTGGAAAGCTATCGCTCAGACCAAGGACTTTCTGAGTTCCTGCGAGCAGGGGCATCACTTAGAGTCACGGGTTTTCAGATACTTTCATCTTCGAAACGTTAGCAAATACAAGACAGCACAGATCATGGAAAGCAAATGTGTAGCTAATGTAATACACGGGTCATACACATATCACAGTGATCTACATTGAAACTCATATGACCCTATTAACCCATGTCATCCCAATGAGTTTAATAAATTAAAAACAATTAGAGAACTTTAAAACTTGGGGGGAAAGCATCTACAGAAGATAGAAAAGAATCCTTAAAAATCCGTCTTCGCCTTCCCAGTACTTGACCCACAGGAAATTATTTCGGAGAGATACGAACTCGCAGCACACACGTTCTCTCTCTCACACACACAAGTGCACATCTTTGTAAATGAACTTTTGGAAGCTGTCTCCTAACACGTTTTCTTCCTACAGTGTTACTCTTCTGAATCATCTGAAACTTCTGCATGAGGAAACTAGCTTAACTCTATTGAATGTCATTTCGTTTCCAGAAATTACTTGAGCACTGATGAAGGGACAGATTTTAAAATCTGTCGGCACACGTACGTGTTACGTTTCTGAGAGCAAAGGAAGCACGGAGCTTGTCATCCTGAATACAGACCGTACCTGAGGGGCAAAAAGAGAGAAGGGTGTGGCTTCCCTACCAGGAGGCACCTCAGAGCTCATCCCCTGCCTCTGCCACAAGGAGCCTGATTCGATTCACAGCCATTCTTTTGGGTGGTTCCTTTTTCAAATGTCCTGAAAATCATCAACTGATAATTAGTTCTCAGGGCTGGATGGAGATTTAGGAATTTTCCGCCCCAGGGAATGATTTTCAGCCATTCAGGAGTCATCAGGAGATAGGCACGGTGTGGGAAGGTGTTGTCACACAGCAGGACACTGGAGTGCGATTGGGAGCCGAGACTGAAAGAAAGAAAGGACACCTGGACGGTCAAGCTGCGCTGGGATCCCCTGTGGGAGCCCAGTCTGGGCGAGCAGCGGGCAGAGCCAGCCTCCCAGGGAACCCAGGGGCACGTGGGGGGCTCGAAATTTTGCCAAAGGCAAGGCCTTTCTGAGGTCCCCCCAGGAGAGCAGGGTTGGGCCTCACGGTGACACTTCTTATTTATTGTTTCTTTCTGTTCCTCTGGATGAATATGGGGTTTCTGTTGCAAGTGGTATTGATCCTTTCGAGCACCATAAATTCCCCCCAAGAAAAGAAACAAATCAGAGCCAATAAACTTTACTTTCTCCTTATCATCTAAAAAATAAAAAAATCTATGTATTTCAGAAACAGGACAGCAGTGTACCTTACTCTAAGGGACTGGGGAATTTATTTTTGTTTCTGTTCCAAAACGTATCTTAGCTCTTACATCCAAATGCTAATTAGAACCTAAGGATTCCGAACAGGTCCCTGCATACACTTTCTATATTAAATTTTATATTACGGGATAAATGTGTTTTCTTAAGGGATGAGATTGCAAATCCAAATGTCTTTTCAAAAAATATGTGAGAACTTTATTTCAACAGTAAGACTTGGTATTTGCCTGGATATTAAACAGCACGGATTATTTGAAAGCACACACTTAGTACTGAAAGACTACGCATGTTCACTTATACCAAGTCTGGGATTTTAGCAAATGTTCTCACTACTGCTAATGAAAATGCATTGAAATGAAACTTGTAAAAAAGTAAGTAAATAAATTACTACACTGAGCTGTTATGGCTTCCTCAGATCCATTTGTGAACACTATTACTAGGGTTTTGGAAAAGGCCAAATTTTAGCACTCATTAACACAAATGCGCTATTAATGCAGCTTTCTGGCCCGAGTCTGGAGAACACCATGAAAGTGATAAGGCCCAGAGAAGGGGCCTGGGCCCCGGCTCAGTGAGCCGGCTCAGGGCCTCTCTCAGGTGGTCGGCGAAGCCACATGATCTGATGATGTGCTGGGAATACAAGGGCAGGGAGAAGATAGGATACGAATTAAAACCATGAGTGGATGTTTGCAGAACCCAGGTTAAGCATCTCGTGTACGTAGGTTCGTGCAATTATCACGTACTAGTGAGACGGAGCCCCATTTAACCACTGTGGAGGAATGAGTTTTAAAGCTTATGGGTTGCCTTTCATTTGTTAATTTATTATGATATGCTCATATTCACCTAGATGAATGAGGATTATTGCATTTATAAACTTCAGTAATTAACCCTGAGAAATTGTAGCATGGCTACCAGTATATTTACTACTAAAGAAGTCATAGTATTTCTTTCTCCCATATTTTTTGTTGTTTGTTTAACCTCAGATTTCAGATTCTTTTAGTCACAAAACAGGCCTTTTATGTTTACAAGGTTATGTCTGAGTTGGAAAATTTTCTCTGCAAGTTTCCCCCCCATATTGCCATGTTTATGCCCTGCACCCCCCAACCCGCTATTCAATCCTGGCTGCATCAGTCGGACAGACAGCCAGCCAGACAGCCCACTGACACCTGACCTGACATCTGGGCAGAAACCAAGCGGCAGAGAGCTGAGGTGGGCTAAGGTGGAGGCATCTGCTTCCTCCTTCCTATAGCCCGATTTGCATGTTACACACTTTTGTCACCAAACACCATGGTACTAAGAAATATAGTTTTCCTATTATGTGCTAAGCTGATACTAACTAGGGTCATACACTATGCCTAGTACCTATACTACGTAGCAGGCCCAGCAAAATGATGGGTGCAGAAGTGATTCCCAGGTATCTGTGCAGTAACTAAGTAACGAGGAAGTCTTCCCTGTTGTAAGGACGCCCTCCTGGAAGCTCGCTGTTTGTATGTCTGAGGACATTTGGGTCATTCAGTGTGATCCCTTAGGCTTCATCGGCTCCCTAATAATTAATTTGGAGTTTAGATAAATGTTGAATCGCCACAAATATCTGAAAATGGGCGCATCATTTACAAGGCAATTACTTTTCACTTTGGTTACTATTCTAGTAAAATACAACTAAATCAAAGAATTTCATGATTGACCATATACAAAAACTGCACAGAGAGAATAGAGAGGTTCAATTATTACTTTGATACAATAAAAGCCTACAGCATTTCTTATTTTATGTTTAAAATAGTTAAATTCCCCTTGATCACAATCAGGATCGTCTCGACCTTGTAATAGATATTTCTGAAATAACCCTTTACATAATTAGAACAAGAGTCATATAAGACATATGGAGATACAGATAGTAGAATAATTTTAAACCCTTTTGAAGAAACGTCCGCTGCTTCTAAACCAGGTCTGGCACAATTAACTTCGCTCTGTAAGGAGAAGAGTCCAGCCATCAGAACCCGGACTTCAGACGTCTCCCAGATGTGCACCTGCTGTGGGGGCCTCAGGTCCTGTCTCCTCTCCGGGGGGCGCCCAGTCACGTACCCACCGAAAGCCTCGCCCCGTGGAAGGGGCCTGGCCCTCTGCCAGACTGGGTGGTGGGGTCGGCCCCTGCGTAGATTAGGCGATCAGTCCTGCTTCCCCGCTTCTCCACAAAGCCCCTCCCCCCCGCCCCGAGGTGTGTGGGCAAGCGGCCTTCCTTTGGCCCAAATAATAGCATAAGGATCTATTTTTAGTGCAGAGATGCGGTGAATGAGAGAATGTCTCCGTGCTCTCCCCAGCTGGGGGAGAATTTTCCCATTGGTGCGCTAGGACGTTGCTGTCCCCACCTGCAGGGAGGTGCGTGCACCTCGCTCTGCTGGAGCCTCAGGGAGACAGGCCCCTGCGGGGCTCCACACACACACACACACACACACACACACACACACACGCTGGGGACCCCTGTCTGCTATAGTCCACGTCGTCATGGGATCCCACCTGCTGCAGTGGGCCTGTGACCATAGGCAAAATGGGTTTCAAAAGAAAAAGATCTGGACAACGAAACCAACCTCAGTGAGACCTCCTGCCAGGCCGGCAGGTTCTGCGAGTCAGGATGGAGAGGGCGCAGGCCTGGGGAGAGTAACCAAACGCGCCTTCCCAGCTGGTCAGCGTCCCAGGAGGGCAACGATCACGGTCGCTACCTGCCCCTCCAGCAGGAGCCTCCGGCCCTAATGACTGGGGAGCATGCACTCCGCAGGAAGAGACGTACTCAGCGTCTCGCATCGGCTATTACATTCTCCAGTTTGGCAAAAGCGCATTTCGCGTCTGTTCACAACCTTTCAGCCAGAACTGGTCCCAGGGCCCCAGCCCGCCGGGGCCCAGCGTTCAGAACGCCCGCGGAGCGTAGACCGGAGACTACGGCTGGGGGCGGAGAGGCAGTGGCGACGGCCTGGAGACCCGGACCCGGACGGTCACAGAGGAATGTCCCGGAACGCCTGCGCCCACCCACGCCTTCGGTACCTGTTTCTGCAGTGGCTGACGTCACCTCCGAGTGGAACCTGTGCGCCCTGAGCCGAGTCGGCGCTTCTTTTTTATCCCCTAAACGATTTTTCGAAGTTTATTTTTCTTCTTCCAAGTATATCCAGTGCCTGGCCATCTATAAATACTTACTAAATTGATTAACATTTGGCGCATACTTCGTGCCTGTTAATGAGGGGATTTACATTAGTGCGTCTCTTGGAAATTTTTTAACACAAAAGTACCAAATTAATTTAAACACATTTCAGTATATATGTCCCCTTAGATATCTATAATGAACACAATTATATTATAACATTTAATTAAAAATGAAGATTCATGTCATATAACATAGGGATTTAAGGAATAGATTTGATAGCCAAGTAGTTTATTATTTTTTAATCTTAATTTTCCCATTAATTGTAGTAAAACATTTAATCTTTCTGGCTCTTAAATTCCCATAACTGTGTACCGTTGGCAATAATATATATAGGTTATGTCTTTAGTTAAAGTATATGTCATATAAAGCCTCTAGGCTAATATCTACTTTATTGTGAATAAATGGTAGCTGTGATTACTGTAACTGCCATTTTTATTGTCACTATTTTGCATTGTTATAAATCAGGATGAACCTCAAATTCTTCTTGCCAGTAGATGGACACAATTTTTATTTAAATTAAAAATTATTATTCATATAAAATTCTGTAAAATTTCATTAATGTATTAAAGTCATAAAATATTTTTCTTTTCAAATTTCATGAGAATAAAATTTCAAACCCTAATTAATGTAATGATAGGTGAGAAGTTTGGCCAAGTTAAATGTATAAAAATAGACACATTCCAATGATAAGCGCAAAAATAGAGAACATTATCAGCAACTCATAGAACAGATAAAATTTAAATCTCTTAACACACCCAAAACTCTTACAATCAGTTGTAGTCATACTTAACTAAACACACAACGAGGACAAACGATGTAATCAGACACCTCCCAGGTCTCACAGATACAGAAGAGCAAGTATCTTCTGCAAATGCAAAGTTCCTCTTTCCTCAGAAACTACATGTTATGACCGTGGCGAGGTACCGCTTTTCCACTAGCCCACTGGTCTCCGGCCCCTGAATGCAGTTCTGACAAAGTCGGCTTGGCAACCCCACCCTCAGGACCTCTGAGCTCAGAGAGGATGTTTGTCTCTGGCCGCCTGCACAAACGGGTTTCTATTTTCTCCATGACAAAACGCTGTATATGCCGCCTTTTTAAAGACAGTCTTCGGGGAGGAGTAATTGGAATCTCAAATGCAAACTGCATGAATATTTAACGTGGAAGTATTTTCTGAAGTGTGACCAGAGGCTGTAGCTCTCTGGGATAAAAAATGTCGTCTCTCTACAGAAATAAAAATAAGTACGGCTTAAAATCTAAAATACAGAGTACCAAGAAAACAGCAAAAAGTGTTCATTAAAATGTTCATAAATTCTGCAAAACTGACAAAGTGAAAGAAAAACAGTATGACAATAAATGCAAATGGACCGACCTCTCCAAATGAAAAGCAGCTAAAGATGATTTTTAAGAAACATGGCTAAAACAAGCAGAGAGTTCTTGATCTGTAGCACCTTGTGTAGTCCGGATGTCAGCCAGCCAGAACCAGAATCACTCAGAACCAATCAGCGAGGCCATCCTGATGCGAGCAGGCTGCTGGCAGCCCTGTCTAGAACAGGACACGGAACCGGAGGGTCACATAGAACCGTGGGCAGAGTGACACCAGTCTGGCAAGAAACACAGGGATGCGTTGCTTTAGAAAATGACAGCTGGAGTTTGCACAGAACCGGTCATTTACATGCTCAAAATAGATAAAAAATGATAGAGAGATCGATCCATCTCAGTCCCGGTGACAGTTCCCAGTCTGAATGTCTTCCGAGAGCCACACCCACCCCTAGACCTTTTAGAGAAATAAAACAAATCAGACTCTGTATTTTCCAAAAAAGTAGATGAATGTATAACTTTTACATCCTACATTTCTGTGTTAAATTGCTGTCCACTTATTTCAAGAAAAAAATTCTGGATATTGTTCCGAAATGCTTTCTCAGTTCAATATTCATTCAATATTTTTAAGCCTATCATTTGTGGTTAGTATTTTACATTATTTCAAGATTTTCGTCTGAGTTTTATGTCCCCTCAATGCAAATTTAATTATTCTTGGTATGTGCTAGATTCTAATATTTCTTCTCTTGTTATTTCAGAATGTCTTAAAAGTCTTATGCATTTATTTTATTAATGAATGCCAGAGTATTTTTGTCAGGTGTTATAATGTATCTCATCAGGCTTTTAATGACAAGTGCACTCAGTCTAAAACTGAACTTGGAAGGACGGGGCGTATTTTTGCGCATTCTTTGGAGGTACTAGGAGATAATCATGGATGTTCACGCTGGCAACAGACCGTGAAGAATTTCCTTACTGTTCTTTAACGTCCGAGTCTGTGGTAAGGTGTAAATACAAATTCTGCTTTAACACAACATGGGAAGGGCTTTTTGTTGTTTCTTTATTTGTCTTAAATCATGTGTTTTAAACAAACAAAAAAATAGCATGTAGGGCATATAGAATGCACCTTAGGGTTGAGTGAAAATAAGGAAAAGGCTTACTTCACAGAATCTTGTGAAAATGTGTGGTTTTAAATAAATAGCTAGTTGGAGGTTCTGAAAGCCTCAGTATACTTGAATTAAAATGTCTCAATTCACTGTGAGACGGATGAGACGAAGTGCGGCGAACAGGTAGAAGGAGGAGTCAGTGATCTTGCAGAGAGAGATCTAGAAACGACTCAGGTGAGAGAAGGGAGAGAACTCTCAAAGAACCGTCTTAGGTCTCTTTATGAATGTTAGTTTCCATGTCTTCTAATTTCTCTGTTTCCTCATGTCTTTCATCTTACTACTTCTTTAAAATAAATTGTTCCTTAAAAGTACTAAAACTACTTTTCTTCTTCAGAAACATGACTATTTGACTTACCTCGAAATTGTTTAGGTTTACCTCCTGAAGCTGATAGGCAGTGAAGCCATCAGTATCACTATCTCGTATGTCACTCTTATATTTACTATCGCATTCTTGGTTCCTTGCTTTAGAAAGACGCGTGTTTCCATTTCAGTCCCAGACCTTCTCAGGAGAGTCATGCAGTTGAAGACCCCTCCAGTCACGGGAGGTGACAACATTCCGTGTCTCTGCACAAGGCGACCGCCCCGCGTACGTGCTGGCGGTGTGGAGGGGAACGCCAGAGCCGGAAAGCAGTCACTTTTCCAGGTCGTTGCTTCTTGCAGCGCGAAGTCGTTGTGCCTGATAATGCTGGGCAGCGTTCCAGAAGATGGGCGGAGGGATTAACAAGAAAACCCGTCACCCTTACAAAGCGTACATTCCACCGGTGGGACAGAAAACGAACAAGCGGACGGATGGAAGCGCCGCCCAGTTCCGCACTGATTCACGACATTAAAGCAGCGTAAGATCAAGGATCCCAGATCACTGTGACCGGGCATGGGACGTGCTGGTCCCACTGCCCGCCTTTGATGTGCTCGAGATTGTCAAGCTCATGTGAACGTCCAGATTAGCAGCGGAGCCAGCTTGAAGAAATTGGACACCACCAAAGACAACGACCATCCTGCCTTCCGGGGCAAACCTCCCACTAGAGAGGCCAGAGCACAGAAGTCTCCGGAACCTACCCTCAGCGCTGAGCTCAGGTGATGCCGACCAATGTAACAAGACAGAAATCGACACACGGAGCTGGGCTGAGCGCTAGCTCGGCGTTGACCGTGTGTCTCTACCTCCAAATGTCTGTGTATTTGGACGACCGCCCTCCTACAGCTCGTGGCTGACACGTGCTGTCCACGGGAACCTTGGCCGGTCCTTTCACTTCTCAGAAACTGGTCACAAAGAAGAGCTGAAGGGAGGGACTCCCTGGACCTCGCAGAAGGTGCAGAGCTGTGTCCATGTCTTCGGGGCAAAAGTGAGAGGCTGTGAAATGAAGGTGCCAACCGCCGCATGCGCTCAGTGGCTTAACTGGGGTTATTTTTATTTTCCTTTTACATGGGCATCAACCTCCTTTTGTCATTTTAGCCTTCGGCCACTAAGCTGTCCCAACAGCCTGCATTGTTATTCTAACAATCAGGATAAATATTTTTAGAAATGGCCATTAGAAGCAGATGATTTAACAGCCAAAATGCTACTTTCAACCTTCATCAAGATCAGCAAACCCTGCCATATATAAAGACAAACTGGTCCACTTATGTTTTCCTTCTATGAATGAAATGTAGGGATCTGAAAATCCTACCATTTTAACGTTAAAAAAAAAAACGACAAGCTTCACTGCCATCAGTAAATCAAGAGCAGCAAATTGCTTTTCCTAAAGCGGTTTGAGATGGACTGACCTCACCCAGCCTGTGTCCTTGGGCCTGGTGGCAGCTGTGTGTCAGAAGGCCAGCTAACAGCAGCGGTCCAGGCCACAGCTCCCGGACCAGGGTCCCGCCTGCGTGAAGCCGGTAAGTTCTCATGGGGCTCGGACTCACGGCAGCGGCCCCTGGGGCTCTGTTCCGACTAACTGACCTTCTCGCCGGTGATTCAGCATCATTCCCTACTCTCTCAGTGTGGCTGAAGTTTTAACGCAATAGGTGCTTTCCAATGGGCTTGTGATGGTTGAATCTCTGTGAGCAGGAAGACAGCCCTGAAATTAATATAGATTAAAATGGTTTTAATCGATGCTCTGAGGATGGGGATGATTGAATAGGAATTGTAAATATCCTTTGCTGTGGTCTATTTAGACAAAGCTATGGGAAGTTCCATCTACCTTTTGTTTTCCCAAATTATTTCATCTGTAATTCCTACTTTTTTTTTTAAAAAAAAAAGGTATTTCACAGACTTTCATGTTTTGAGTTTTTGTCCCAAGCCCTTGGTGCCATGTATGACATCACCGCCGGCAAACGGTCATTGAGTCTGCTCAGTAGGCGAGCCGCTTAACGGCGTGTTTTATGCATAAAGTTTCTAATGCTAAGTGGGTTAAAGTTTGGAGCCTGAGGTGGAATTCGTCTTTTCATTTAACTTTTTTTATTGTTGTTCAAGTACAGCTGTCTCCACTTCCCCGTCACTGTTCCTCCCACTCCTCCCCACTTGTGTGTGCTCACGGGTGGCTTCCAGTTAAAATTTTTTAACTGTAGAGTGGATTTTTCCCCTACCACTTGGCTTTGATTTAACTAATATCTTAACAGGGATGGGAGTGGAGCGGGCGGGTGCTGGGAGCGCTCTCTCTCTCTCTCCCTCTCTCTCTCTCTCTCTTTCTCTCTCTCTATCTCTCTCTCAGGGGCCAAGTCCTCGGCCAGCGGGGAGGAGGCGTTTCCTGAGAAAGGTTGAACAAGTTGTTTCTGTAATGCCTCCGGGAGCCCCGCGGGCAGGCTGTAGCTGCATTGATGTACAGTGAAGGAGACCAGTTCCCCCCATTTCCATATGGAAATTCGCCAGGTGCTGGCAGAACAGAATCTCGGGGAATGCTGTGCCCTCTTTTCCCCCAGGAGGTTTTTTATTTCCTCGGGAGCACCGAGAAATCAACCTTGGCTGCATATTCTAAAACCCACACATCAGTCACTGGCTGGGAGCAGGCAGACTCTAACTTTGGATGTCTGAAGGATGAAAAATTATCAAAGACGGGGCAAGAATGAAAGAATTTGAAAAGAAGTTGAGTGGCTCAGATGTTACACCGCGGTACAGTCTGAGAAATAACATTGCGAGCCTTGAAGGTCTTCGGCGGTTCTGCATTTTGAAGGTGACAATCGTTTGTGAAATTATGAAGCTATTGTCAACATGGAGACTTTTTCCACAGCCACACTCATAACGCTTGGGATGATGTGTGTTGTATTTGCCATAATTCTATTTTTGCATGAGCGTTCTTATTCTTCCCGTTCCATGTCTGTAAGAACTGGGCCCTGAGGTGGCCTTCGCTTCTCTGTGGCTGCTCTGTGGCAGTGGGCGGGCGGGGCCTGGCTGGCCCGGCGCACAGGTCCATGTTCAAAGAGGCTTCTTCTCTCTCTGCAATCACACGCTACCCTTCTTGTCTCACCGGGTAGGGCCTCGTCCACCTCTTGGTGCTAAGTTTCCTCCATTTGCTCAGGGCTCGGCTGTGGACTCTGAAGCAGCAGATCCTGGTGTCAGGTCCACAGATTTGTATGAAGCTCTTAACCAACCAAAACTAACTGAAGAACAACAGAACGTTTGCGGGGAAGAATGACTTAAAACATGGAATCGTTTGTTAAGATTTCCCCACCAAGGTCGATTCCAGACTGCAGTAGTTTACTGGACAATTCTAGAAAACACTCAAGGTATAAATCATTTAAAATCCCCCAAGTTTTCTTGGGTTTGAGAGAAGAGAAAAGATTTCCTCATTCTTTTTGCGAAGCCGTATGATATTGATAATAAAATTCACACGGATATAAGAAAGAGAACAGCAATCTGGTCACAGGAACAAACACGGAGGAGAAAATTCTAATTAAAATATCATCAATCAAATTTCAAGTATATTAAAAATATACTACATCCAGATCAAGTTAGATTGATCCCAGGATTGCCGACTGGTTTCTTATTTGAAAGCCAATTGCTGTTAATGTATCATATTAGCAGATGTGGTGATATGAGTAAGGTAGAAGAAATATTCAGTAAAATGCAACATTTCTTAATGATAAAAGCACAGTTAACTAGGAAGGGAGGACATGTTTTAAATTTCATAGAGTGTCTCACTTCGCAAATAACACTGAGGTAAGCCAAGTAGCGAACAGGTTTGTAAAAATTAAAACAGTCCCTTATTTCTATTGGAGTGTCCCGGGCAAGCCTCCTCCTCGAAAGGTTGGAGCCCAGAGTCACTAACGTTGAGTTATATCAGCCTCTGGCATGCCCGGCATTCCCATTAGAGCCTCAAGCCCCTCGACTTGAGATTAATCACATCTGATGCTTGGTCGAGTTTCTCAATTAGTGGTCACTCCTGGCCAAACCCTTCTCTTGGATTTCTAGGGTGATGTCATTCCTTTGTATTTAAATGAGGAGAAATTGGCATTTTTTCCTCCTTATTTTAAATAGGAAGCTGATTTATGGCTACTCGGGAGTTAAAATCACTTGTGAAAGCGGTGCTGTCCGTGTCAGTGGCTCTGAAATATCACAGTCCCTTTAGTTCTGAGACGCACGGATGCCTGCTCTCACCCCAGGCAAAGCAAATGCAACTGGTCTTGGACGTGCAAAGACCTGAGGAATCTGGAAAGCTACGAGATTCCAACACACAGTGAAGTCTGAGCATCAGTGCCCCTCATCATCTGCTTCGTGGAAATAGCAGGTTTTCAAATAAACAAACAGTTATCCATTCCCGATGTCTGGTTATTATAGGTTGGCATTAAAACAGTGAACTAAGCAGCCATGGAATGAAATCACACAGTCATTCCTGAACACGGTATCATTCTGTCCTCGCCACTTTTCAGCGTGTTCCCTTTCCGTCCAAGGGGACAGACCCAAATACTCCTTAACTAGGACTTCAAATTTGTGGTTTCTGAGTCACTGTCAGCTAGAAGATATAATATCTATGAATGATTTAATTGATAAGTGACCCTTGACATTGTCCAGAATCTGTCTACGCAGTTCGAGGAAGCAGTCTCTTATTTTTGCAAATGTCACGGATGCCATCAAACCTGGGGACACACACTGTAAAACCCAAGAGTACAAAATTCACTGTACTGTCTGCAGAAGGCCAAATAAAAAATACCTCAATTTTGAACAAAAAATAGTTGTCAGATTTATCAAATTTCCATTTTGTGCTAATTTTAATGATAATAAAATTGCAAATTCTATGTAGCTTTACCCCCGTCAGTCTTTCCATGATGCCAACGCTCCCTAAACTTTGAATGTCTGTTTTTTTGGTTGTCATAGACTCATTAATTATATGAATGAATTGAAAAAGTGAGCTAAATATAAAATAATAATATTGTTCAGCAGAGAACCAGAGAGCTCACCTCCGAGGCAGCAGCTCTGTTATTCTGTAGAAGTACTTTCTCAAAACGAAACACCCTAATTCACAACTAAGTCGATCAAAAAGGGCATTATGGAAGATTTTTCTAAATCGTTTTTTTACTTCTTAGTTTATATTTTGAAATTATTGCAGGTTTACTTGGAGTTATAAGAAATAATACAGAGATTCCACATAACTCGCACCTAGTTTATTTTGAATGGAACATCTTGCATATTTTAATATAATGTCACAGCCAGGAAATTGATGATCTATACACTCCACCTGCCGTGTTTAGGTTTCCCAAGCACTCGCGGGTGTGCAATTTTATGAAGCACGTATGTCCCTCTGACCAGCAGCACAGTCAAGGTCCGGACTGTTTCTGACACCGAAAGGGGGTCCCGTGTCTCTCTCTCCCAGGCAATCTCCGTCATCACCTCTCCTTCCCTACCTCCTGGCGACAGGTGATACGTTCTCTGTGCCTACACTTCCGACATTATAAGAATGTTACACAAATGAAATCACACAGGAGCGTGTTTGAGGTTGTATTTTTCCACTCAATACAATTCCCTTGAGATACAGCTAAATTTCTGTGTCTAGCAATGCTCTTTCATCGCCGCACACACTTCCATGGTGTGGATGCCCCATGGAGCGTTCATCTGGAGTGGGGAGTGGGGGTTGTTTCCAACTTGGGGCTACTCAGAATAAAGGCGCCGTGAACACTGTGCCCAGGGTTTTGCATGTGTGCGCGCGCGCGCGAGTGTGTGCGCGCGCACATTTTCATTTAGCAGGGCAAAGGTCCAAAGGGGAGGTTTCCTGGTTGCACATTTACTTTGGAAGACACTGTGCCACTTCGCACACCCAGCACCAACTGACGAGGGCTCCAATCTCTCGACCTGCTTGCCATCATTTGGGTGTTTTCACCGAAATGTTTTCTATGTAAGCCATTTTTATTAGGTATGTTGTGACAGCTTGCTGTGGATTTAATTTGGAATCCCCTAATAGCTAATGATTATGAAACACACTCCATTTGCTAATTCGCCATCTGTATATCTCTTTGGTGCATTGTCTCCTCATGCTTTTTTAATTTATGTTTTTGCAAAATTTGTAAATGGATTTTCTTTTTTTTGTTTGTTTATTTTCCTATTGTTGAGACTATAGGTATTTATTAAGATTTCACTTAATTATAATCATTTCTAAAGTTCACTGGGCCAAGTGTTTTATTAAGTTGTTTTTAAATATCTGATGTACAAATTAAGCAAACATTGTGTTTGTCAGACTTCACTATCAGCCTTTTCCTCCAAATTTCCATGCAGTTGACTGCAAGTAAAGGTCTAGATATATAGCGCGTATCAATTTCAAGACACAGAGAAGCCTTTATAAGAGTATAATATGGCCTTGCAGTACAGGTTAATATTAGGTAGCAAAATTTCTCCAAATTTGTTCTTCTTTTTTTTTTTAAATATTTTTTTTCCTTTTAGATTTTATTTATTTATCTTTAGAGGGGAAGGGAAGGAGAGAGGGAGAGAAACATCAATGTGCGGTTGCCTCTTGCATGTCCCCTGACGGGAACTGGCCTGCAACCCAGGCATGTGCCCTGACTGGGAATCGAACCGCGATCCTTTGGTTCGCAGGCCCGCGCTCAATCCACTGAGCTACACCAGCCAGGAAGTTCTTCTTTTTCAACATCACTCTTGCTACTTGGGATCTTTTATGGTGCCATATACATTTTTTGAATCTTTGTTCTTGTTCTGTGAAATACCCCATTGGTACTCTCATGGGAATTGCGCAGACTCTAAAGATTGCTTTGGGTCATATGGACACTTCAATGGTGAAAAAAATCAGAGCACAGTCATCATGGGGACCATGTCCTACAGGTTGTCGGGGAAGCTGCTAATGTCATGCAGCTGTTAGACTGGAAGCTCTTGGTGGAAGCTGTATACTTTTGAAACGTGGCTGCTTTTGAAGAATTCTCCAACTTTTTTTAGTTATAAACCTCCAGACGAAAGGGCAGTATAGGTGTTGAAGGTTATCGTTTTTGTGCTGTTTTGTTTGGGAGGCAGGAACGGAGGAAGCTACATCATTTGACTGCTGTAAAATTGGTCAGAGGAAACTCCCACGGCTGTGTTCAGAGTGGTTCCAGGATGTGAGCCTCCATACGAGGACTGAAGGAAAGAAAGACAGCAGACCCCTGACGGTAACCAGGCTGAGGGTGTTACTAGAGCTCCTCACAGTGCCTGGCCATGTCTGTCTGAAGTGGGTGGAACGGGAACTCTGGGAGGCGTGCACTTTACAGGACGACCTGTCGCGAGTTCACACGCTGGCCGTCACCGTGGGCTGGAGCGCGGTCCTCCCAAGGCCGTGAGAGCCAGAAGTCACACTCTCGGTCAGCAAAGCTCCGGGGTGCCAGGCCACTTTATCGTCCTGCTGGTCTGCGCTTTAACAGGGCATTGCTTCGCTTTGCTTTCTCCTGACTGAGGGTGACCGGGTCATAGAAACAATCAAGTTTCTTTACAAAGTTCTCTATTACCAGGGCCCACTAAGAGCGGCTGTATCAAGGCCAGCATTTGGAATTCCTCAGGAAAACAAAAGAGAAAAATTGTGTGTTTGTTCGTTTGCTTTGTTTCTTTTTTTCTAATGTCAGAACTGTGCCGCCTCTCTACCACGGAAAGGTTTCCATCTGCTCTCAGGATAAACCATCGACCGTCGGGTCCTGTAGAAAGAGGTCCTACGGAGGTGTGCAGCCCGGGGACCGAGATTCGGGTTCTTACTGGCTGCCCCACCTTTGCAGGTACTTCCGAGTTATGCCAGTGACACAGAAGAATAGCTCCATGGACGCTTTGGGGTTAATCTCACTCGTTCAAGGAACAAAATTAGTTCCAATAACTCTTGGCTGGATTTAAAAGATGATGTTTACAACTACTTTAATATTCTATTTATTTTTATGTAATTTTACTATTTATTTATTTATGTATTTATTGGAAGTGAAGAAGCTCTTATTCCTCTGATGCTAAGACTATAGATTTCTTTCAGTTGCTATCTTTCTTTTTTTAATTTTTATTTTAATTGTTGATCTTGTACAGTTTTGTCTTTTACTCCCATCCCAGCCCACCGCCCCAGCCCTCCCCACTTCCCTCCCATTTCCACCCCCCCATAGTTTTTGTCCACGAGTCCTTTATACTTGTTCCTGTAAACCCTTCCCCTTTTCCCCTGAAATTGGGAACAGGCTGACAGTCACCAGAGGGGAGAGGGGAGGGAATGTAATTTTACTATGTTAAATTACTTTTTTATATTCTTTTCAAAACATCTTTGATTTGCTCCAAAAATCAGACTTCTTGAGGTATTCTGGGATCCGGGGTCTTATTAGAAGTTGCTTACTTATAGAATTATAAGGAAAAAAAAAAACCCACACACTTCCTTATGCCTCCTTGTTATCCCTGTTTGAATGGACTTTTTAAATAGTCACTACCTTCAAAGATATTAGAATATTTTGGACAGTTCTTTGAAATGTTGACAGTTTTTAATTTGTGTCCTGCTGGAGCTCCAAACCGTTGTTCCTGTAGCGTTTCGGAATCACGGGCTCCTCCGCAGGCATGCCTGCTGTCCGTGTTCGTCGGCCGTCTTTTCTCAGCAGTCTGTGGGGAAAGAGACGGGTTCTGCTGCGTAAACCGATTCTACCCTGGCGTGGGCTCCTGTTCCAGGGATGAGTGGAAATCTGTTAAGCCATATCTCGCCCAAGTGTTTCCGATTTCAGTCTTAAGATCTGACCAGTCAACAGACAAGATTAAATCTGGGGTTTGTAGGTGATGTCTTATGAACCTGCTCAAGGCTTAGTCAACTCTCAGTCAGAGGAGAGAGTCTCGGGGTCTCCAGGTGGAGCGAGAAGAATAGCAGAACTTAGGACATTAGCCCACTGGAGAGAAATATCCAGAAAACATAACACTAAAGTTCTATAAGAGCCAAACGTGCATGCTGGAAAATGTAAAATTTCGGTAAGCGACAGGATTGAATAGCATAAGGGGCATGGTGCTGGAAAGGCGTCCTAAACCCAGATCAGCAGGGACCTCTGCTTCTTCGTCTGCTGCTCCAATAAGCCTGGACAAGGTAAGTGGGATTTTGCTCTTAGATCTGAAACAACAACAAAACAAAACAAAACAAAACTGAAGTAAGAAACTCATATATCCATATTATTTTAAAGTTGAGTCAGAGCCAAGGTTTTGTCCAGATGGATCTTGTAGAAGTAAGTGTAAAAACATACATACTGAGGGAGGGCAGTGTGGGAAGATGTCGAAGACCTGAATTTTAAATCCCAAGGTACCATTCACATTTAGGTTCCAAGGGGAGATCCAGTCACCAAGAACTGGCGATTATAGGAAAATTGGAAAGCCTTTGCCTATAATAGCCGTTGAGAAAAACAAACAAACAAACAAACAAACAAAACTCTTAATGGCTTATTAATAAGCAGCCTGAAATATTTTGGTGACTTATAATTTGTCAGGTTGGAGGTGCGGAACTCTTTGGGATTGTCCTAATGCAGGATTTATAGAGCAGATTACCACCAACCTGGTGACTTACGAACAACAAAGTCCGAGACCAGGGTGCCAGCGTGGCTGGGTGACGGGCCTTCTGAGTGGCGGATTTCTCGTTATGGCCTCAGTCCTCACACGCAGCAGGGGCCGGGGTTCTGCGCAATCTCTTCAGTTCGAGCACTAACCCCATTCATGAGGGCTCCATTCCGAGGACTTAATCACTTTGCAAGGGCCCCCTCTATTCATACCGTCTCACTACAATTCAGGATTTAAACATATGAATTTTGTGGAGACACAAATGTTCAGACTATAGCAAGGATTAATTATGATGCTGTAATATATTTATTCAGATAAAATGGTACATGTTTAACTATATGTGTGTATGTATGTATACTGAGAGAGATTAACATTAAACCTTAGAAATAATTTTATCTTTAGAATATAGCAAACAAATTTTTCCAGATTTCTCCTGGAGAGTTTCGAGGTGAAGGAGGGGCCTGGACTGTGGCTTCTTAGAGAAAGAGGAACCTCACTTATCACCCTTAAGTGGAAACCTGCACCGACCTCCTTTCTCAGTTTCCCCTTTAGATTTTTAGCTAGCATTAGACAATTGTCTCTCAATGTCCTTTTGTTTATTTTATTTACAGGTGTCTTTCCTAAGCATTTCCCTTCCCCGTTGCTTAGTGACTCGGGGGCGGGGGGGGTCTAGCACGGGCTCTGCAAGGTCCTCAGAATTTTGCGAGGCTTTTATTTTGTTTTATTTTATTTTGTTTTATTTTTGTTTTTGTTCTAAATTTCTATGGAGATGTTCTGTGAGGATTTTGACAACATCGCCTTTTAAAAATATTACAGTCTTTTTTGTGTACTTAGTCCCTTATTTTCGGTATAAGGTCATTCACAAAAAGTGAATAAAGAGGCCGAGTTCACATTTCTTCATAATCTTTTCTTAATTGTTACATAAAGGTTGAAGATCTTATCCCTAAAGACTCTCAGGAACTTTTAGTAATAGGCTAGTGTTCAATATATTTTCCTGAGGAAGATTGTGAAAACAGCTTGCAAAGTACGTTGTCCAGCAGCTGTAGCTTTTCCAAATGCCGCTGAGTTTCTCATCACCCTCCTGCTCCACATTTCTTGTCCATTTTTTCCACATCCGATGGTCCTGCTGACATCTGAAACCATCCATAGGTCTCCGATCGTCTTCGATTACGTGCTCCCAAGGCCATTCCGAATTTCTCTGTAAATATTTGTTTTTCTTATTTAGGCTCTGAACGTCTTTGGTGTAAGCTGTCAGCTCAGAGCGAGACCAGGGCTGAGAACACCCACAGGGACTCAGTATGTTAGAAAGGAGATTTAAATGTAAGAACCTATTAAGCTTTGCAGGTTCCTGGCTGAGCCAGAAGAGAAAGTAGATGAAGAAAAGTGATGGAAATAGAAAAACTGACAAGCATAAGATGGAGGTAGGAAAATAGTTGACCGATGGCCACCAAGTTCATGTAATCTTTTGGAGTAATCTAAAAAAATAGCTTTACATGTTTTACATTTTTATTTCCCCTTGCTAAAATGTTTTAGAATGAAGCAATTTGTGTATCTGAATTTTATTTAGAAGCTTCTTTATTCCACTGAAAGTGCAGACCGAGGAGTGGAATTTTATTCCGGTTTTGTTTTCAAGAGCCTCTCTAAAAAGAGTTTTGTGGACCAGTTTCCAGTGTGGGGGCGCTGTTCACCCCACACTAAAGAACAATCCTCGCGCGCCAGCAAGGGGTCCAGGAGTTCAGCTGAAGTCTGACAGTACCAGAGAGAGCATCTGATCCCAAGCCTTGAAGGGATTCAGCCCCACAAGACTGCTGATTCTCCTTCACCTTCCCGCACTTCAGGCAGCAGTCACAAGCCCAAGTTATTGCCCATTTTTCTGATCAACTGGCTACAGACTGGAGAGCCCAGCAATGCCCTCCAATGCAGCATTGCCAGCCGCAAGCCCAGGTTGCCCGCTGTGCTCCTGAACAGCGGGCTGCAGGTCAGAGACTCCCCACACACCTTCTCTGGGATCATTTAATTTGCTCGAGTGGGTAACAGAACTCAGAGGAACATTTCGCTTCCCAGATCACCGGTTTATACGACTCAGGAACAGCCAGATAAAACACACGGACAGGGCAAGGTAAGGGGGAGGACATGGAGCTTCTGTGTGATTTCTTCCCAAACCTCCGGGTGTTCACCAACCCACAAGCTCTCCCAACCCACCCTTCTTGGTTTTATGGAGGCTTCACTACATCGGCACCATCGATCGGTCACTGGGCCTCGACAACTGATTCCACCGCTAACTTCTTTCCCCTTCCTGGTGGTCAAGGGGTGGGGGGGACTAAAATGCCCCACCCACTGGTCACATGGCTGGCTCCCCTGGCAACCAGCCCTCCCCCTTGGGTTCTTTCCAAAAGTCACTCATTAAATAAGGGCACTTTCCACTCCCAAAATTTAGGAAATTCCAAGGCTTTTGGGAGTTGTGAGCCAGGAACTGTGGACGAAGACCAAATGTGTGTGAGAGATAGACTTTGGGTGTCTGAATGACTAAACAGACACATCTTATAAATCACAACATCACACTCTCACATAAACAAGGGCAATTCTACCAGCAGTAGAGATTCTACCCGTCCATGTTTCTTCCCCCGCCTCTCCCCCCCTTTTCCTCCCTCTCCCGTCCCCTCCTCCCTCTCTACAATCGGTAAAACATATCCCTGGGTGAGGATTTTAAAAAGGAAACAGGAGCAGCCCCCTGCTCTTTCGTACACAATGACGTAGCAGAACAGAGAACGGCCCGCCCAGTCAAGTGGGGTGACAGTAAAAAAACGCGAGTCTGAGGTACTTGGTAGTTACACCGTTTGCGACACCCTCAAAGGTCCTCAGCATCCCCGGAGGCATAAAGCTGCTGATGTCAGCAGCGATGACAGGTCACTAATGATGACTGATTTACATCCAGTAAATCAGTATGATTTCTTGTCAGCGGCACTGGACAACAACGCCTTCAAAATTCTTAGGGAAAAGGATTTTTAATATAGAAACTCAAATGAGCAATGAGAGATAATACATGCATTTTTGTATTCAGATTCTTAGAATACTGCTTTTTAAATAAATTTGTTTGCATGTGTATGCATGGTGACAGGAGCTCTCTCAGATCGCTCAACATCCGTATAACCCGTGCGTTAGCTGAGGTCACTCAGCTCTTTGCCATCTGAGTTCGGTGGCCCTGTCCCCCGCTCTTCCGGGACCTAACCGATCGCCCGGGGCTCCCTGACCCCTCCATCTCTGTTTCAGGGGGGCCTCTCACTCTCACTCCCGCTGTGTTTCAGCTGGGTGTCGTTTCTCTTTTTTACGCAGAGAAATTGAGCTTTTCACTTTGTACTTGCGTTGTGTCTGTCTTTGTCTATCAAAAGACTCTTTAATGTTCCTGCTAAAACAAAGGGCTTTGGGTGCCGGGCCTCACTTCTGAGCGATAAGAGAGAGACGCCAGGGCTTTGAAACGGGCGGCTTTCATCCTCCCTCCTCTCCGAGTCTCTGGGGGTGATGGAAACGCTGCCCCCGTGGGAGGAGGGGCAGTTTCGGGACGCACGGAATGATGTCACCCACCAGCACCCCTAGAAAACAAAAGAAGCGTCAGCTTCTCTTTTACAAACAGTGTTGTCCATTGGCTTATCGATCACCTAACGCATGAGCAATGCCTACACATCAGTTTCTGCATGCAAATGCACCAGGTTTTCACCGAGTTGCAGCTCCTCCATGTTTGGGTAAATCCATCTGAGAAGCTGGTTTTGAAGTCCACTATAGTGTGAGGCTGTGGGGGTTTCTCAGAGAGAATCCATTCCAGGGAAAGACACAATCAGACAGGCAGGCAAGGTCAAGTAGCAAATCTCAGCCTTAGCAGAGAAGGGCGAATACCCACTTAGCGCGTACTGACCGGTCACCACGGCCTTGTGCGGCAGAGACGGCCCTGGGTCTGGACGTTTCCTCTGGCTCACTGCCTCCTGCGTTCAGTTCTGAACTGTGGGGGGCGGGTGGGTATGTTAAAGGGAGCAGATCGGGCCCAAGATGCAGTCGCTGATGCTGATCTCACATCAGTAAACCAAAATTCCACTAAGTTTCCAGGCTTGCTTCACCCAGAAGAGAGACACCGGAGTCAACCAACCACCTCCCGGCCGCTCAGCGCAAGGGAGCTGACCCGGTGCCAAGGCCTCCCCCGGTGCCGGTGCCGGGGGAAGGAAGGGAGCCCTGCTCCAGCCCTGGAGCGCGCGCCCCGGGCGACGGCGGCCGTGCCCTGGTCTGCGGGGTCGCTCCCCTTTCAGGACTCTTCGGAACTCCTCTCTGCCGGCCACATTCGATGCTGCCCGAGTCACGAATCGCTGAACAAAGCCAGTAAGATCTTTCAAGTTTCATCAGTTAGTTTTTTTAAAACATGCGAGGAGGCAGGCAGCGTAGACCTCGGAGGGTAGGACCGAAGCGTGCGCCATGAACAGCGCCTGTTCCGATGCTTCTCACGAGCAGGGCAGGTGTCCTCACATCCCGGGGCCTGGCCCAGGAGGGGCCGTGGGAGGGGGCGAGGGAGGCGGAGGTGTCTCCGGAAAGAAGCGTGTTCCCCGCGTTCGGTCCCGCAGGCCCCTGCCAGCAGCGAGGAAGCAGTTGTCCAGCATTTCGCCCTCACCCGATCCCACATTGTTGCCTTCTGATACCAAACGCAGCGTTTCGGACATAATTTTAGAACAGCGCTATATTGTGGAAGAAACCCATGCTACTGTATTCGTTAGAACTACAGTGGCGTTTCACAAAGTGAGAGTTGACGTTCACTAAGATGACTAAACATTCTGGACGGAAAGTAAATACTTCTGACATCAAGATTAAACAATTTAATGTGGGAAGACAAATATGAATAGAACGCCTAACATTTGATAAATCATACCCAGGATATAAGATTCAATTCTATTTTTCTTTTTAAAAGATATATCCGTCAAAAGATCGTTACCCCTATATAGCTAAACACGCTCCTGGAAAAAAAATTTAGGTGTTCCATTTTCCAGAATGCAAACTTTACATCAAATAAATAAATTCATTGTGTACCTTACACATGATGAAACACAATAATGTCGATAACAGCGATGAGACACCACAGGCCCGGAACTACTCTAAGTTTCGAAGGTAAATTTACTCCCAGGATTTCTGTATTACTTTGATTAGGCACGGGTGCTACCCTCCCCCCCCCATTTGCACGAGTGGACCCTGGGGGGCGGAGCGCAGGGCGTGTGGCTCCTGAGTCCAAGCCCCCGAGCTCTGAGTCATGGGTGGGCTTAAAACCAGAGCACACAGGCCTCCCGCACACGGAAGGGACAGATGTGCGGGACGGGGTTCGATCGATCCGGGAGCCACGGATGACGTCGGCCGGTGAGCGCTGCGCCCTTACAGAACCAAGTGTCGGGGCAGAATGGGGGTGAGGCGGCTCGCCTGCGTGATGGGTTCCCATCCTGCCCTGGACTCGGCGGGGGAAGGGAGGGAATGCGGCAGGGGCCGAAGAGCTCCCTCTGTCTCCTCCGTGCAGCGTGCAGCCAGGCGTCGGTGGCACCAGGGACAGGGACGTTCAGACCAAGAGGAAGGTGCTTTCTTCCTCTTGAACCGGGGGTGTTCTGTGACTAAGATAGGAACTAGGGACTGCTTCTCCTGAAGATCTTTCAACGGATGTATTTCATTTGAAATTGTAAATATCTCAATTATGTGTTCTGAGCAGCTAATCTAGCATCTCAAATAAAAACTAAACTAAACTAAACTACTAAAAATCGTATTTTCATCCAGTTATTGGCATACCTTTGGGAGGCAATAGTTCTACCCCTTTTATATAAGAGGAGGATTGAATAAAATTACTTTTTACCTTTCTGCACACAAATAAATAAAAAGTATGCTAAAACTTCTATGATAGCCACAAGAAATTGTAGGAGCAGCTTTTCTTAGGAAAAGCAGAAGTTTTTTTTTTGAATTAAGTAATAATGACTTTCAAATAACTTTATTAAACAGTTTATTTTTTCAGGGATTCAGATATACTCTGTTTAAAATTATAATATAGTATTTCAAGATAATTTGGCTATTAATACTCAAGGTCAAAAAATAGCAGAACTGCAGAGAAGGAAGATTCACTGTATCTGTCAAAAAATACAAAATTTACCGTGGAAAATTACTTATCGCTAATTGCTTCGAAACGCCGAAACGTTAAGCATATGTTCAGCAGGGCTTGTGCATCAAAACTCCGCACACACTCTGTCCCCGAGCATCGTTAGCGGACGACTCTGGGGTGATGAGGTGGGTGTGCTGACCGACAGTGACTTCCAGGAGCTGTCTGGGCAGGAGAAGGCCCGGGTCGGGAGGGCTAATCGACGGGAAACGGACACACCCGGACCGAAGTTCAAAGGGCAGGTGGATTCACCTTCAACACTCGCCGACCCTACAGCTCTCTCTGGCTGTGCACCGCCGGCGAAGGGGTCAACGGCGTCTGGTTTCCGGAAATGCCTGTCACGGCCAAGTTCACTGGGAGAACTGACAGGGAGGGTGAATCGCAGTGATACATGGAGCGAGGAACTGAAGAAACCGGGTACGCTTCCTCCCCTCACGACTCCGAACTCGCTAACCAGTGGAGCGGACCTTCTCTCATGCAGCTGGTTTCGGGGCGTCCTCCCCGCCTTTCCAACAGGAGGGTTAAATCCCAATAAAAGTGAGGGCGGAACTCTGAATGTTAGTTGTGGTTCTGCCCTTCGGTGGCTGACTGATTTTGTACGACTTGCCTACACTTTAAAACAGTGCAACACTGATCTATAGATTGAAAACACATCATGTGTGAAGTTCACTGCAGGCTTGGGGTCCTCCAGTCAGGTTGAGCTCTGGGAGGCTGGAGGCCACTTAACTTACAGGGGCTCGTTTTCCGAGGTCGAAGGCAGCGTCTGCGCAGATGCGGCCAGGCAAGCAGAAATGATCTTAGGCATTTCGGACGGAGGGTATTTACTGCAGGGAATGCCGACGCAGGTGTTCCAGGGCGACAGGGAGCTGGACTATGGTACTTGGACCTTTAAGGACGGCACGTTTTTACAATGAAAGCCAACGAAGCCCAGCGTAACAAAACACACGAAGAAAAACCAGACTTGGCAGCTGCTGGAAACTCCTGCCCAGAAATGAGAACACCAAAGAGAGGTGCCTGCCGCCCTGTCCCTCCGGGCGTCCCTCCGGGCTCCCCCCCTGCAGGTTCTTCAGGAAGCTGACTGCCGGGAGAGTGTGGGATTTGGGGTTTGCAGAACCCAGTCCGGCCTCGTAGGAGGCAGGGTAAGGAAGGTGGGGTTCTCGCTGAGAACGGCCAGGCACACCTCCCCGGGGTCGGGGGGAGGACGCGACTCCTTCTCCAACGAGTCCGCCTAAGGATGACCGTTCGGAACATGGGGCCTCTGGATTCTGTGTTGCCTTGTGTGAAAACAGGGCGCCGAATACGACAAGGTCACTAATGAAGGGCACGGAAGACCCTGACATCCAGCGGTCCACAGGGTGTGTCACGCACTGCGATGGTCTCGGCTACTGGGGGTATTTCTGTCCCCATAGGCCTCACTCGATCAAATGCAGGTGCGATGTGAATTATCTTTTACTGAAAGGGATAGAGAGAGAGTGGCCGGTCAGACCACGTGAACCGTGTAAGACCCATGTTCCTGGCTATGCAGGCCGTGGTTTGCCCGGGCAGCTGACAGAAGAGCATCATCTGCGGAAAGATTGTGGAGTTCTCATCAAAAAGTTTTTTAAAGGGATGAAGTCAAGTCATTGGTAACAGGCTAAGGGACTAGCTCATGACACACGAAGACTGTGCCTGACTGATTAATGGGAAGGAAGAAGACCTTTCTATTCTTAATGGGGAGCTGATAAACAGCCCCGGGGACTTATCCAGGGATCACAGCACCGTGCCTCGTCCGCCAGCCGGCGGCCTTGTGCTGTGGCCTATGCCGATGAGCTGACTTCATCCCTTTTGTTCTAAAGGCCTTTGCTCTCTCCAGAGTGTGTTACCCAAATACCTGCTTTCCTAGTTTTCTTTTTCTTTTGGCTCATGGACTTTGACACAAATGGTCGCACGATGTTTGTTGCATTTGAAAGCATTTTGGGGGGGTATGAGACAGCATCTTGTGCAGCAGTGAAATGCATGAAACCAAGCGAATTTTAAATACAGGGGACAGCGGCAGGCTGTGCGTGCCCGGCCTCCCAGCTGGCCCAGGCGGCCCCCTCCCTCGGTCTTCCCTGGAGCCTGAGGGCGAAGAGGAACCAGCCCGGCGGGGGGGCTGTTTCACGGAGAGGATGGGGTGTTCCTGTTCTCAGAATGCTGTTCCATTTCCTTCTTCACGTTGAATGTTTGGAATTCTTCTGTACGAAAGATTTCTACCCATCGACTTATTGTGTTTACTTATTCACTCACTGATTGCACTCCACGTAGACTCATGGTACCTATTCTTGTTCTCTGTATTATAATCCCGAACTATCATTGTTATTAAAATTAATTTTACATATTTATGATTGTTCTTACTGTGTAAGTTCTAAGATGTATTAAAAGCAGGCCTTTATTTCTCCTAAGAAACCACCCTATGTAGAAGCAGCTCTGAAGGGGAATGAGAAGAGAGAAGGAAGAAATGGGGCAGGGAATCCATGGCAAGTTCTGGAAGTTCACATCTGTAGTTCACGGTTTTTGCCAGCTTGTCACAAAACTGCTGGACAGCTTCTGACAGCTCCTAAAACACAGAATGTTTAACGCAGCTTCATTGTGATCACCACTCTCTTGTAGCTGCATCAGAAACCAGGAAGCCCACGGGACCCCCTTGTCTTCCTTAGAAAACAACACCTCGAACTAGATCGTTTGTTAGACGGTTGATACCCTTCCAGTGACAGGAGATGTGAGATTAGAGATCTCGATGGTAAAATTAAGGACCGACAATGATATTGTTGGTACTATATAAGTTGTATTAATGAACACAACATAAAATACCGCAGAAGAAAGCTAGGAAGTTACAAATGAAAACCAAAATTGTTCCTGAGAAAGACAAAATTTTAAATAAAAATGAAATTTGAAAACAGGGCGAGGGGCACAACGGGTCTGAGAAAATTACGAGACGGATGCTCGAAGGGTTTTGACTCCTCCTCCTCCCATTCACGGGTCAGCGGGCTGGGAGGCTGGGGCAGGGCGAGGGCTTCGGTGACGCTTGGGGGAAGGTCGGAAGTGTGAGTGGGTCACCAGATCACGTCAGTTTGAGACAGTTAGGAATGTCCTGCTGACACTGAAGAAGCAAGCTGGGAGGCCACCTTCCATTCGCAAACCCTGTTCTGCCAGTTTCAGAACTCGCCAGTGGCGCAGACCTGCTCCAAGGTGCGCCTTCTGCGGCCCCGTCCCATGCCTACCGGTGGTGACTCAGCTCCGTGACGGAGCAAAGGAGCAAAGGAGCGGCCGCTCGGCCACAGCCGCCCGTGACGAGACCCACTGCGCTCCTGCCTGGGTCTGTTCCCGAAATTTCCAGTGTTCGGAACCTGCCTCAGGCGCCAATCAGATCTTACCGAATTCAATTAGATTTCAGGCAGTCTCTGATTACTTGATTACATTGATCTCAAGGTGTTCATTTCGAAAGAGGCGCTTGTCAAAGATGTAACTTAATTGGAAAGGTACATTTGGAGATATTGTTGAATGGCATAGCTATTTATATAAACTGCAGATGTATAAATTCCTAGCCTGTGTCGTTCAGGGCATTCCAGGCAGTATCTTGAAAAGGCAGAGACAAGGATGTCCTAAAACTGCAATGAAGTCTTGTTGTTTTCTTGCTTTTTAAATGACATTTATAAAAATATCTTTATTTCCCTAGTTGCTGTGACCTGAAAATGGCCGAGTTACGGAACTGACAGACCGGCCCACCGTGGACATGGGCGGAGTGAGTAATGACGGAGCGTTGCCGAAGGTAAGCTTTCTGGGAAGCCCCGTGGAGGACAACAGCGGAATCTTGTCAGAGTCCGAGACATAGCTGACCCCTGGGCCTCGGACCTGCTGACAATGAGAAGAGCTGAGAGTGGCTGCTGGGTAGGTTTGCCCCAGCCAGACACCGGACCCTGGGGACGTGTCTCACACACAGACGCACACGGAAACACACGCACAGGTACCCAACTCTCCCTGCCAGGTAAACTCTCTGCAATGCAGGTAACACTATGAAGAAAATCAGAATGTCTCCGCAAAATATCTCTCTGACATACAGATTTGAACTGAAGGGAATTAAGGATCAGAAAATGAAAAAAAGGGGGGGATACCTGTCTTCTGTCTATTTGCCTCCCGGCAGAACACAAGTTTTCAGACGGGTTCCTCCTCCTCTCCACCAGCAAGAAGTGAATCGCCTGAGATGGTTTGAGACCCCTATCACCTGCAGAGGGCGACAGAGAAACCTAAATAATAAACTAGCCCAACTTTACAATTATTGAATAGTTTCCTATATATTTGCCTTCGCACTATTTGCTGCCCCTACAAAATCGAGGTCGTTTTCCTTTGGTTTGCCACTTCTCTAAAAATGTGTTGTTCTTTGTTAAGAATGTTATGTAAGCCTGAATCCTAAGCCACCTATTGGACTTGCTCATTCCTGACTTTTCCCAGGTGCAAGTGAGATCTTCCTGTCAATAAACTTCCGTTTATTTTTCTCTGCCTAATATGTCTCCCGATGTAGGGCCCCAGCTGAGAACCTAAGGTGAGCAACCAAATGCTGTCGTCTCCACTACAAACCCACACAGCAACTTTCCTTCGACGGGATGTTCGAGGGTGTTTTATACAGTTTGACCGTTTTGCCCCCACGCCCCATCCACCTTGAGGGCACTGCGGGGAGCTGGGCACTCAAGCACTCAGCTCTTCACTTCCATAAGCATCCCTACATGTGTTTAGGGGCAAACGAATAACATTTTTGTCAGAGTCCAGGTGTTTGTTTTGGTTTTGTTCCTTCCCCCCCAAAGCTAAGAGTCTTATTTTTAAAAGTTCCTCTCTTTCCATGGGGGGAAAATAGATTATTCTGCCATGTGAGCCCACGGTGAGTTAGCACATCTTTTATTATCCTACACAACCTAAACATCAACGGTTGGAAAATTAAATTCAAACTTTTTCAATATACAAAAATTAAGCAAAGAGAGCACTGAGTTGCTTCTTCTACATGACCAGTGTTGAGATGTTCCGAAATTTGTCCCTGGCCTAGAGCAGAAAGTCATGCAGGCGCACACGGACGCATCACGTTGCAGACAATGAAAGCACCAGCAGTACGGCAGGTGTCCTGGGGAGCTCTGGTAGTTGAAAGGATGCGGTTATAGTTTTTCCAAAGAATTGATTGTAGAGAAAGAGCATAATCAGAGAGAGGTTGATGAGTCGTGGGAAAGCGAGAGCCAGGCATCGTGACCGATAAGGAAGTTGAAGAAAGACAGACGTACTGAAAGAAACAAGACCTTTTGTGAAGGGATTTAGCAAAGAAAACGCAACTCGTAGACACAGACAACAGCACGGCGATGACCAGGCAGGAAGGGGGTGGGGGGCAGAAGAAGGTGAAGGGGGGATAAACGGTGAGGGAAGGAGACTTGACTTGGGGTGGTGACCACACAGTATGACGATATGCAGATGATGTGTCATAGAATTGCGCACTTGGAACCTATATAATTTTATTAACTGATGTTACTCCAATAAATTCAAGACAAGTTAATATAAATACATAAAAGAGGAAAAATTGAAAATAAAGTTTTACAAGCAAGAGACAGTGTTAGAGTCAGCAAAATTAATTGTCCTAAACAAATGGAATAAAACAACATAATTTGTGTCAATAAGAATAAGCAGTTTATGTTACTTTTAAGTTCACACTGATTATTTAGGCCAGCTGGCCCTTTTTGAACAGCTGGGTTAAGGGGAGTGCTAGCTTAGATAATTAAAGTGTGTAGGAGAAAAAAAAAACTTCTTCTTCTTCCCTTTTAAGCTTTTGGCTGAGAATCCTATAACAAAAGACAGTCTAAAAAGAAAGAAAATTAAACCGAAGCTTATTAACATGTGTACCTCCTGTGCACTCGGGAGATGCAGACCTCGGGAAGGAAGACACTGAATGAGACAGCTTAGAATTCAGGCTTATACTCGACAGCAACTTCAACAACAAATAATAAAAATCCATGAGTATATATGCTCGGAAAATGTTTAAAACAATATAAACATTGACATTGTTTATAAAGTAAAAATCCTTGTACTCTGTAATGTTCATTCTTAATAGTTTAATGTTTACCTTTTCTACCTTTGAATTTATAAGCATGTATAGTGTATATTTGCATATTAAAAACTTAAGTAGACTCATACTCTGCTTTTTATTACTACTCACTAATATATCTTGGATGTAGTTCAACTGTTGAACAAGTAAAATCCTTAATTTTTTTGCATTTCAGATTTAAAAAATAAAAAAATAAAAAACCAGGCCCTGGCTGGTGTAGCTCAGTGGATTGAGCGCGGGCCTGCGAACCAGAGGATCGCGGTTCGATTCCCAGTCAGGGCACATGCCTGGGTTGCAGGCCAGCTTCCAGCAGGGGACACACAAGAGGCAACCGCACATTGATATTTCTCTCCCTCTCCCTCTCTTCTACCCTTCCCCTCTAAAGATAAATAAATAAATAAATCTTTAAAAAAAATAAATAAAAAACCAATAGATCTGTAAGAAACGACAGGACAAAAGAAAAAGCAGTTTTAAAGCTTCCAAAGGTGGTAACGTACAGAAAACGAAATCTATATGAAACTAATGGTAGAGAAAGGCTAGTGGGTGAAGGCGGTTGTTTAGATTCCTTTGGTCCTGACGTTGTCTCCAGGGGTTACCATCTCTCCCTCCTGGAAGAAAGGGGAGACCCCTTTGAAAATCTCTGTGTTGCTTTAAGGCAAATAGGGGAGGGCAGGATGCCGTCCTTGTCTGCTGCTTCTCAATTGCCTTCAACTTCCAATAATCTTTATGCAGACGAGGCATATTTTGGGTGGCATGTTCTGCCACCCTTCAATTACCTGGAAATTCAGCCTCCAAAGTAACTTCAGAATATTAATGCAAACCCGCTCACAGTGAGAAATTTATTACAATAGTATAAATCCTTTCATATTTAGGTGGAAAACAAGTGGGAGTAGGAAGATACATCATGAATGCAGCCTTTGCTGATATTTTTGTCACTGATTGAGTTATTCCAAAATGTAACTTCATAAATACTGAACTCAGAATATAAGTGAGTGAACTGATTTTAAATTTAGATGACTTAAACAGTTCGATCCTTGGCACGCTTTAATCCTAGTGAACGTGAAACCCGCACGTGGTTAGAGACAGGGACTTCGAACCGCTGGAACACTCACTGAGTGTGCAGGAATGGGCGTGAGCAGAGGGCTGATACCCAGTCTACACCACCCGAGGGGCCGGAGCCTGCGGAAGCGGTACGGAAGCGTGAACCGCAGGGTAGCTCTCCCGTGAAGACGGAGAAGCGCCGTAGCGCGTGCTACATGGGCTCTGGTCCAGAAAGTACAGTTTAGAGGAAGGGGAAGCTTCTTCCATGGTTGGGGAGGGGGTTACTAGGCTCAAAGTAATTTACCACTTCCGAATTTTTTTAAAAATTAATTCCCCAAATTAGAAAAATATTTTGGGCAAGCCCCCTGACCATTTTATTGGTGGTTTATACAACTATCTATGAAGGCAAAGTACCTTCAAACACCATTTCATTTAGAAGGAATGCTTCACCAAACAACTGTGGAGCTGCCATGAGTTCAGAATCACCCGCTAAAGAGGAGAGTGCGGCGTGCAGGAAGGAAGAGCATGTCCAAGTGCGCTGTCCACGGAAAGTCTTCGGAGGCTATTAAAGTATCAGTCAACGTCACAGTGCCTCTTCCGCACTGACCTGCAGGGCGTTTTATTATCTGTATTCACGAGTGGTAACTGCAGATGGTACTTTTTGTTGGCAGGTACAAGAGAGCAAATTACATTGTAGGAAATAAAGTCAAGATCTTACACCGAAATAAACACCAGTGCACCCGTTAATAAATACCCAAAGTCAGGGGGAAAGTTTAATGTCACTACCATAAAATGTTAAGCCTGGGCAGACACAGATCCCGAATGAGAGTTAAAAACTGGGTGAAATGTCAGTGCAAGTCTGGCTTGGTTGCTACACAATAAGTGCGATCCCTGGGCCATTTATCTGGGCCAGATTGTACACCCTTAGCACTCACGCCACACACATACATTCCATGGGTAAAGAGAGATGTTACGATCAATCCTTGCATCATAATGAGAACTTGTCTGGGTAAAGGATTATTAGAATGTATTAGAATGTAGGGTAAGAGGGTGGCCAGCACTGGGATGTCAGGGATTCGGGATATAAGAACACTCAGGTTCACAAGTCATGTTTCAAAAATAACAAACCCAGGAACGGAGGCTAAACTACTGCCATTTTGGATACGTGAGCATCAGACTCTTCTGCCTCATGACACAGGACATTGACTCCTGTGACCTGAAAAACGGCACCTAGCACTAACACAGACACTCCTCCAAGGTTTTTTAAAAAAGAAGGTTTTATCCTCTTACACAATCCTCTGCGCCCCGGTTACCTGGGCAGCAGGGGCCCCATCCCCCTGCCATGGCAGCAGCCAGCACTGGATGCTCCCTTTCATCTGCAGTCTGGCAGGGCCCTGGCCTGACACTCTGGGTTTTGCTGTGACCCATCAGAACTGCCACAGCCTAGAGATGAGCAGACACGTGCACAGTTATTCAGGGATCACCATGAATTGCGGTTTCCTTGCTAATGCACTGAGTCATACAAATGAAAACACAAAACGACTCACTTGAAAAAAAAAATAAGCCATTTGCCAAAACGAGGGCCAGGGAATTCCATTTGTGGGAGCAAACATTTTGAACAGAGTTCTTATTTATCTCTTATATCCCTTTCTAGGTGACACTCCAGGCATCAGGTGGCGAATTCCAATACTGTCCAGCATTCCTGAGTAAGAAGGTCTTTGAGCTTCTTGAGCAACCGCTAAGCCAAGGCTGTGTGCTGCCCGAAATACAAATTCTGATGTGTGTCTGCTCTGCCCCGTCAAGCTGATAGCAACAGGGTTGAATTATGTAAGGCCAGAATAAGAGTGGGTGAAAATTTCTACACCAAGAAGAGGAAGGCTAAAAACCAGTCTTCTGGCTTGTGATAACCAAGGCTGGGTCTTTTAGGGAAAGACAAGTTTTGACAGTTGGAGAAACCGAGGACAGCTCCAGACTTTCAGAGACAGGATCAAAATTAGACCGAGAAGAGGAACAGCAGGTCTTCAGCAGTGGCTCTGAGAACTAGAGATATTTTTGGTTCCCTAGCATGAGAGTCGATGTAACTCTTAATCTTGACTTTACATGGGAATAGCTAGAGAAGCTTTGAGAAAAATGGGACGTCAACATGATTAATCAGACAGCTGTTACAAAAAAATCCCCAAGTAGTTCTGCTGCGTAGGTAGGCTGAAGACCTGTCGATCCAAAGAGACAAAAGTATTTAGCAAACCACCACTTGGATGGGAACGTCAGTTCTGTGGCCAAGTTTCCTTGGGTCACACAAGTTTATTCAAACAACCCACTGCTCTTTGGCGGTGATGTTGATTTAATTACTAAAGTTGCTCTGTTACTACAGTACCTATCCCAGCCAAGTGATCCTGTATGATTCAAGACTCTTGTCCCTTTAAAATATTTCCAGATGAACAAAAGCTGAGGGACTTCGCTTCCATTAAACATGCCATGCCAAAAAATGCTAAAGTGAGTCTTGCAGAGTGAACTTAAGTAACGCTAGACATGTGGGGTACACACACTTGAAGTCATATGAAGAAATAAAGATATCACTAAGGGAAAGTACATGGGCGATGGTAAAAGTTAGTATTAGTGAACAACACTTTGTAGCTCAACCTTTGTTTTCTACATAATTCACCATAACAATGCTTTGAAAAGAGTTATTACTTTATGTTTTGGGGGACACAGTAAACAATGTATTTTTGTGGCATCAGCAACTGAAAGGTGTTGAGTTGAATGCATAAAGGAGAAGATTTTTATAGGTTATGAAGTTAAGTTGGTATAAATTCATGTCAGTGTCAGAACTCTAGGATGTTAAATGTAGCCGTAGAAACCACAAAGAAAGTAGCCATAGAAAATAACCCCAAAGAAAGGAGGAAGAAATTTAAAATTTTTTAGACACGAAATAAACCCTAAACATGAAAGAAAGGCATAATTGAGAAAATGAGGGACCAAAAAGCTATGAGACAAATAAAAACAAAGTAACAAAATAACAGTTCCACCTTACCTGTAATCACATTGCATATAAATGAATTAAACTGCAATAAAAAAACCGGATTGGCAGAGTGGACAAAAACGCATGACTCAGCTATACACAGTCTATAGGAAATTCACCGTAGATCCAAAGACAGACACAGCTCGGAGGTGCAGAGGTGGCCACCGTGTTCAACATGAGTCACCAGAAGGGAGCTGGAGTGACGATTTTAATATCAGATAAAATAGACTTTCAATAAAAAGTTTACAAAACACAAAGGAAAATATTACATACTAATAAAAGCTTTGTTTTGCTTTTGTTTTAGGTGTGGTTCTTAATAGCTGTGTTTGCTGTCTTTTCACTGTCCTATTTTTGATCTTCTTTTTCTTAGATAAGTCCCTTTAACATTTCATATAATAAGAGCTTGGTGATGATGAACTCCTTGAACTTGACCTTATCTGAGAAGCGCTTTATCTGTCCTTCCATTCTAAATGACAGCTTTGCTGGATAGAGCAATTTTGGATGTAGGTCCCTGCTTTTCAAGATTTCAAATATTTCTTTCCAGACCCTTAAAGCAAACTAAGCAAACAGCTAGAACAGGAACAGAACCACAGAAATGGAGATTATATGGAGGGTTAACAATAGGGGCGTGGGAGGAGGAGAGAGGGGGAAAGGTACAGAGAACAAGTAGCATAGATGGTGGGTAGAAAATAGACAGGGGAAGGGCAAGAATAGTGTGGGAAATGTAGAAGCTAAAGAACTTAGGACACAGGGACATGAACTAAAGGGGGGAATGTGGGTGGGAGAGGGTGTGTAGGGTGGAGGGGAATGATGGGGGAGAAATGGGACAACTGTAATAGCATAATCAATAAAATATATTAAAAAAATAAAAGCTTCGATGGAACAAGAAACTATAGCAATCAAAACATTAACACCTCTAGCAACAGGCTATCCAAATTCATAAAGCAAAAATGGGCCTAATTGTCAAAGCGAGCAATGAATAGTTCTACAATAGCAGTTGGAAACTTTGATGCCTCGTCTTCAATAATGAACAGATGACGGGCAGACGATAAGGAAATAGAGAACTTGACAACCACAGTCCCACCTGCAGGTCTGACAAGCACGTGGGGAAAACGCCATCCAACCGCAACAGCAAGTGCCTTCTCCTCGACTGCGCATGGGGCATTGTCCAGGGCAGACCACGTGTTAGGTCAGAAATTAAGTCTTTGTTTTTGGAGTCGATGTAATCCAAGTGTTCATCAACAGATGAATGGATGAGCAAAGTGCAGCGCAAACGTGTATGGAACCAAACTAAAAGGGAGTCACTTACGTCAAGAACAAAACGGAAACTCTCAATACAGGCACATAAAAAAAAACTCCATACAGACAAAAACCACCTTCACCCAACCTTCCAGGAATAAATAGCCCTTCTCAGAAGTCAGCAGATGAAACTACCCAGTGCTCAGTGTAAATCTGTGTGTGATATCTCTGGACTCCCTCGTTTCCGTGACTCAGCCACCCTGATCCAAGTAAGAAAAGCCAGTACGTGACCGATCAGCTGGAAAAGCCTAATGGCTTCCACATTTGTCCATAAACACCCCTTAGTCTGTGGCTCTGAACTCATCCCTCTAGTAGCCTTGAGTTTCCCTATCTGCAGACCGAGAGCCTGGCAATGAACTCATTTCCTGCCGTATTTTATTCAACATGCCGAGTTCAGCTGTGGTCACACATAATGGGCGGTTATTAAGACTGACGAAGGGAAGAAATTTTGACGTAGGCTGCAGCACAGGTGAATTCCAATAGCGTAACGGAAGTACGGCAGTCACAAAAGCCAAATGCTGCGTCATCGCCCTGGGAGGAGGCCCTCCGGGTAGTCCGCAGGAGAGGCAGAAAGGAGACCGGCGTTTGCCGGGGACCGGAGGCAGCGGGGCCGGAGGCGCTGCGGTTTCATGGAGACGGAGTTGCAGTCTCGTAAGACGGAATGAGTCCTGGAAATGGATGGCGGTGAGGATCGCACATTATAAATGCATTTGGTACCACTGAACTCTACACTTCAAAGGGTAAATTTTATGTTTGTGTATTTCACCACAATAAAACAAATGGAAAAAAGCATTATAGTTTTTTTCTGAGTAGCACACTATTCCACTTGATGACTTTCAAAATTACAAAGACAAAATGAAACCACAAAATGAGCCGTTTGAGAAGAAAAAAAATAAACTCACCAAGAAACAGGAAGGAGAAATGTGCGAATGTGCCTCCCCACTGGGGCACCGCTGTATCTAGACGCTGCAGCAAAAACGTTCTTTGGGTTTCTTTACTTCAGGAAATATCTTTGGAAAGACCAGCACTACCAAGTAATTTAGCTCCATCGAAAGGACTCTAGTACAGAACGGCAGCTGGCTAGCAGCCTTTCCGAAAACCTCTTCCAAATGCCAAATAAAACAGGCCATACAGAAGAAAAATTTGGAAAAGAAAATGCTCAAAAATAGCTTGCCAGTCATCCTAATGGCAGAGCACTGGCCCTAAGGTCGCTTTTAGGCAGATGGCGAGGAACTGGGCAACCAACTCTCTGCTCTGCCCCCAGTGGGGCTGGGCTTCGTCTTGTAAACCGTGGCCAGTCCCCGAACAGCGATGGCTCCCTGCTGGGACACGCACCCCGGAGTTCTGTGCTCCCCCATCTCCCTCTGGCCATCTCGCCCCCGTCATTCCCTTTCCACAATGTTGTTATGTCCCCAGCTCTTTATAAAAGTCCAGTGTTTACTTGCATTTTTAAAAAGATTTTATTTATTCATTTTTAGAGAGAGGGGAAAGGAGAAAGAGGGAGAGAAACATCAATGTGTGGTTGCCTCTTACACGGCCCCCACTGGGGACCTGGCCCGCAACCCAGGCATGTGCCCTGACTGGGAATCGAACCAGCGACCCTTGGGTTCGCAGGCTGGCACTCAGTCCACTGAGCCACACCAGCCGAGGTTTTATTTGCATTTCTTATTAGCATATCTTACTGTGGCTACTGCCTCTACCCACCATACCCTGAACTCTTTCTCTAATACTATTCATATTACTCCCAGGACCATATTTAATCCTACAGATCGATTTCCTCCTGAGAGAGCTCTTGGCCGCCGGGAGAATGTATGGGTTGTTCCGGTCAGTGACGATCGGGGGGACCCTGGCACCACCTCTTAGAGCAGTTAGTTTAGAAAGCTGGCAGTTCCACAGTCCGTCTTCGCCCCTCGGAGATGTCAGTCTCCTCCCCCGCAGAGCTCTCTCCTCCGGGACCCAGGGGGCGTCTCTCTGAAGTGCAGATGTGAATGTGGACAGACGGCTTCACCCCCAGCCCCGGGAGAGGGTATGAACCGCCCAGCCTACCCTCGGTGGTGGCCTTGCTCTGACTGCGCCATGGCATCTTGTCATAAAGAGGTGAGAAGTGTGCTTCTCCTCCTTGTGAGTGCCAATCAAAAAATCCGCTCTGCCCTCACTGCATTTCCTTCAGCACAGCCCAGCACTTGAAAACTCTCCTGCCTTTGTTTTGGAAGAGCTGACCTCAGGTTATAGTGGTTATTGCCCGACTGCAATAGTTATTATTGGATAAAAATCTCTCTTTATCACCTTCAAACGGTGTTTGGCTTCTGTTTTCTCTGACAGTGGAAATTTTTATTTGAGTTACTGCCTCAATATTTGTCCCAGGACTCTCTCCAAAGAGCTGATTGAATTCCTTTAGAGAAACATCCTCCAATATTTTGCCTAAGCAATAAAAACCTGCCTTCGGTCCATTCTGCTTCGGATGTGGAGGGCCCGGGGCCAGGGGTGCCCGCTCCGAGGACAGCACTGGATTTCAGATCTCAGTTCATAGTCCAGTGTCTCATGCTTCCACACACTTTCCAACATTTCTACCTTCAGTCCTCTGTCCCTTCGAGGCACCAGTCCCCCTTGTCACGCACGGGCAGGCTCTGTGAGCACAGAACACAGAGCGCGAGCCTGAATGTGAGCTGTGGACCGTGGGTGGGTATGACGGGTCGGTGACCTGGCTGTGTGAGGTGAGCCAGCGGGAGGGAAGGCGGCCATCCTGCCGGGCTGTGAGCGGGAAGGGCGCTCCCAGGTACGCGCGGAGCACGGCCGGTCTCTGGATGCCCAGTTTCCGGAACAACTTTTGCGCCCACCCCATCTCCTGAGTCCCGTGGGGATCTCCACTGTAAAGAAATGACTGTTTGTTGCCTTTCTGGGAACCTTCTGAAAGAGCCCCCAGGAGACTCGGAGAGGACTTTGCTGCAGCCTGGGCGTTGCAGAGCCCGCCCAGCCCCGAGTCCAGGGGAGACTGACCGCAGGACAGGTCCCCTCGGGGGTGTCACTAATAGCTCAGGGGTCTGTGGGTAGCTGGCAGCCACATGGGCAGCTGTGCCGACCCCAACCTGCAGGCAAGGGAAGGCATGGAGCAGAGCCCTCCAGGCCGCCAGCACAGTGGCCCCCGAGCCTGAGGACCACTGTCCGTGACTCTCAGGAAGGAGCAACCTCAGTGGGCGCCTGCACAAGGTGGAGAGTACCCGGAGTTAAGCGCAGGACACGCAGAGCCCTAAGATGTGTGGTGTTTTTCTTCCCGATACTTTTTTGTCTGTTTGCTTCAGGCCGAGAAAGACTGCTTACGGCCCTGAAACCAAGAGGGCCAGGCGGCCGTGGGACTCGGCGCGGGCTCGCGCGGAGGGGCACTGGGGTAACGCAGAGACCCTCTGTGTCCCGGGGAGCACGCGCCGCTGTTCCGTACCTGTCTGCGCTCCTGGAATCTGTGCGTGCATCTCACCTTCTCGATAAAACTCTCCATATCACGTTTCTTTCTGTTCCTGACAAAATAACTGCAAAATCCATTTCGAAGAGTAAATATATGAGTGACGTCATGAACAGACTGATCAGGAGGAAGAGCGTGTCAGGGTCCGAAGACAGGGTTACGGCTCCCTAAGGCCCCGATCCGGACTGCTTCCCGGAGGGCGAGGACCCGGAGACTGAGCGCGCACCTCGGCGGGGGTGCGCGCCCGAAGGCGGGGTCCTTCCGACTCTCCTCGCCTAGTCCCTCCCCTCTCTCTGCACATATATAAACGTGAACACACACAAACACAAACCAAAGAACAAATAGGAATAACAGAAAGGCAAAACTCATGCTGTCATTTTATTTAGCCGTGTACAGGAGATATGTGATGATGTTAAATTATATGTTTTAAAACAACAGTGATTGAAATATATTTACTACTTCAGAAAAGGCTCATGATAGCCATTAAGATACAAAATATTTTAAATTTCTAACAAACAAACAAAAAGCACAAAAATCCCAATTCAAATGAAGAAAGGATAGAAGTAACAATTCACAAAAGCCAACAACATAAAAAAGACATGAATAACAATATTTTAGTGTCGCTGAGCGTACCGGGATATGGACATGTATAAATATTTCTGGCAGAAAGGGTTATAAACTGTCAAAATCTTTAAGCTGTACATTTTCTCTGATTCAGCCATCCCACTTTTGGAATCCAGTCCCATATCAGTGGCTTAGCAAACACAAAGATTTACCTGTATGGGGCATTATGATTTTACGGTGACTTTTTTTTTTTTTAAATAAAAACAACCTAATTGTAAAAAAAAAAAAAAAAAAAAAAAAAACCCTCACTATGACTAATTAAGCTACAATGTAGCACAATTACTGTGAATTCCTTAGAAGTGTTTAAAATATTAAGTTGAAATACCTTCTCTTGGGAAAAGCACAGCAACGTTATTTCCTTTGTTGTCTGCCCCTTGTTTCGAGATTATTTACAGCGAACATTCAGTATTCACCGAAAACTTTGAACCGCCTGACGCCTGTGGCGTAGCTGTCCAAACTTACTTTTCCCTCGAGGGCACAGATTTCAGAGTTAATATGTTGAGTTGTGGCAAACCGTGAACTTAAAAATCCAACACATGCAAATTTTTGGATGCTTGCATGTTAACAGGGAATTTAAAATGATTCTTTGTCTGAGTTACGTGAAGATCTACTGAATAATTAAATTCACAGCCATCGGTCCTCAGGTTGGCTCTCTGCTTTTACTCTTGTTGCGATAATTTCCAAAACGGCTTTGTCAACCGGAAAGGCAGGGACTCTTGTCTTTACTTCGCATTGAACACTTAGCAGACGCTAGAGAAGGTTATTACCTTAGAGTCACACGGAGACATTGGTACTTTTTATGCGTTCTGTTTTCAAAAGTTTACCTGCTCGATGTCGGCCACTCGATCGCAGTGCAGTTGAGGAGGATGGTGGCAGCGTGCCGGTGAAAAGTATAAAACGGTTCACCTAATGGCCTGACCATCGCCCCCGTTGGCTGCCTGCAAATATTACCCACACGGCAGCGTTTGAATCTTCTCCGCAAGCACAGTAAAGTATGAAGACACTAGTTTTTAGCCTAAAGTATCACAGAAATATATCCAGTGGAAAAAATTATCTAATTCCACTGCGTGTCTCATTTTTCGTTACACGGGATGTTTACTTGCTTGTAGTGTAGTTTATTTCTCTCCTTAAACTGACACTGTATGGTCTGTGCAAACCTTTTTTGGCTAATGGGTAAAATAATTATAATTATCTTATGTATTTGAGTACTGCATTTTATAAATACACAGCATGCACGCAAATATTCATTGCATTACGTGTAATTTATATGATGAACTATAAACACAAACCTATTAACACATGAACATAGATTACAATCATCATATACAACTTGACTTCTATCTTCTCAAGAGTCCTAACGACTCATTCGGACCCTCACTCTACAAAGGCCGTTCTTAATGACTGTTCAAAACATGCTGTAAGAGAGAGAGCAAGAGCTGTCTGTTTACCGAGAGGACCGGGCGCAGGGCCAGCCACCCAGAAGCAAGCCCCCGGGTGGGCGGACAGCCACGGTCCGGACCCCGCAGTCCCCTGGAGCACTGTGGGTTTCCGTCTGTGACCTAGCTGCGGGAAATCTTTGTAGTCCCTGTTTTCCGTGTTGCTGTTCTTCTGCAGTAACTCATGGCACTGCCGCTGCAACAGATTAGCGCACACTGAGTGCTTTAGAACGGCAGCAGCTTCCTCACTTGCGGTCCTAGTGATCAGAGGTCTGGCAGGGCGAGCACCGGATAAAGGTGACCACGTAGGAAGGTTCCTTCCAGGGGATGCAGCGCAGAGCGTGTTTTGCCGCCTTTTGCAGCGCGCAGTGGCTGCACCCCTGACCTGCACCCCTGACCGGGGCCCTCTCTCCAGTCTGCAAAGCCAGCAGCGGCGGGCCAGGTGCTTCTCAGGCTGCCGTATCTGCGGTTGTCTTCTGAGTCTCCGTTTCCTCTTACAGACCCGCTATGTCACGGTGGGGCTGCCTGGACCCTGAGGGATCTTGTCTTATCTGAAGATCAGATGATTCGGAATCTTAATTCTACCGGCAACCTTAAGTCCCCCTTGGCCTGTTCTCTGACACATCCCACCGAGTGAGCATTAGAATGGAGACCTCTTTGGGAAGACAATTGTGCGGCACGTGACATATCGTAAATTATTTCTGTAACGTCTTTAGGATGAAAATGTTGACTTTTATTGATAGAAATATCAGACGACCAGGCATACGCAAGTATGTAAACATACAAAATATTGTGAGATGTTGCGGGAATTTGACTAGCAATAAAGGGTCTTCATTGACAACACATGCCTCTTGGAAATGGGGAAAGTGTTATAAGGAAGAAGTGAAAGGACATGTTGAGATAAAACTGGCCGAGGAAAAAGATGACGCTGAGAGTGAAGAGGTGTGACTGTTAGAGCCGGCGCAGCTTCTCTAGGGCGTGAGCGTTTCAGTGGATGGATTCCTTCTACTTTTTAATTTTAACAGCGTTAATCGTGACATGAATAACTATACACTTTACAGGTGAGTAAATGGAGGCTGTGAGATAAAATAGTTTGCTCCAAATCACATCGCTAAAAAGGGGCGTTGAAGAAGGACTCCGCCTCGACCCCCGGATTTCGCAGGCTGGGCCTGGCTCCTGCCAACCAGCCTCGCCGCGGCAGAAACTCTGCCGTCCTCCTGCCTCCGTCCGACGCGCTCCGGGTCCTTCAGAAAGATGAGGCGAATCTAGGCCACGCTGAGTTCAAAACACCCTTCAACCTACTCTCCAAGACACCGGAAAACAACGAACAAGCATTTCTGGGGACCACACCCAGCCCTCTCGAATTAAAGGCTTCAGAACTGCTCTTCCCAGCGCTCAGTGAGAAACAGGGGACATCGGGCAGCTAGGGGCACGGCCACCCAGGTGGGAGGTCTGGTTGGGAGAGCCTGTCCCTCTCGAGCTGTTCTGGTCACTGGCGTCGCCTCCTCATGGGTGAGCCCGGAGCTGCTCCACTCTTGTGTTGGAAGGAGGACCCTGCCTCCCCGTGGGGGCCCTTCCACGAGACCCTTTAAACATAAAGCAGCTTCGGTGACAGGTTAGCACGCTGGCCGATGCTCAGAAGGCCCGGCTGGCACGGCGCTCCCAGGCAGCATCCAGGCCATCGCCTCCAGATGCCGCACCAGACAAGCCATCCTTCCCACCTTTAGAGCCTTCTGGATGTCCCCGCACACGGCTGGTCTTCAGGCCTTGGTGACGGGCTTCCTCTTCCACATCACCTGTTGGTAAAGTGCCCTGTATGCAGGCCTCACCCACAGACGTGGTGGGGATGAAAAGAGCAGCAGCGGGGCGGGGGTGGGGGGGCGCCCTGCGTGGTCGGTCCTGTCCGTCTCCTGCCCGCACGCTGGTGCGTGTGAAAGCCTCGAGTAGGAACAGATGCTCGCTCACGGGGAACTGCGCTTCTCCCAGAGAAGAAAATGCACCCGGAGAGTCCGTGCTCTGTGTAACTCCCCTCACAATTTCCACTCCGATTCTGCCGCTGCCCTGCAGGGCTGGGGAGGAAGGTTCTCTCTAATTCACAGAAGCAAGTTTAGAACTCTGTAAACACGATCTTCTTCCTTACATTCATTACCACTATTCCAGTTCAATTCAAGGGGCCCTTATTTACACAGTGACACCCACGTGTAGAATATTCCTGACTCCCGGCGTCACCCAGCGAGGCTAAGACTGCGTTTCCCTCTGTGCCCCGGCCAAGGCGGCTTCGCATGCCGGGAACGCTGGCCACTTTTCTACACTTTGGAAATTTGCTCTCAGCCTGTTCCAATGGGCATGCATAAATCATGCAGGCTGAGGCGCTCAAGCTATCAAATGCTTCTAGAGCCCTACCGCTGCCGGGCCAGGCAGCTGGAGGATCCAAGAGGGGTCCGAGTCGTGGCTGTAGACCAAGTGCCTTAAGAAGAAGGCTGGGCATTTCCGGAGAAAGCCCCTGTGAGTTTTCCCATTTCTGCCACCGGAGAACCGCTCAGTGGTCCTCGTCTGACAGCCTGCCCTTACCTGGAACACCGTGCGTTGGCACAGCAGAGCAGTGAGAGGGAAGGTGTCACAGGGCTCTTCTCGCCTAAGCCTTCTGACATCAAGCAGAGCTGTGGAGGTGGGGGTGGAGGTGGAGGGGAAGGATCGCTGAGAGTCTCCATGCTAACGCAGCAGACACTCCAAAACGCCATGGACTGACTTGTCTGAGCTTGCTGTCACCAGGGTCCTGGGCATCCTCCGCGTGTCCTCCCCTATTCTCCGTTCTCACCCCGTCCTACAACTCCGCCTGTTCCCCCACCATAGTCTAAGGTGCCAGCAATTTCTGTTGCCTGAAACTTCCATTTCAGCCCTGATTTTACTTCTTGGATGTACCAGTGCAAAACAGCTTCTGTAATTTGAGGCCCCCAAGACAGTTTGTCCCAGTTCCCGAGGTCTCTTCCCCACTTCTCTCAACGCCCACAAGTACAGCTTATCCAGATCTTTTCTCAAGGACGCTGTCTTCGTCTCCATGGGCGTCTCCTTCCCTGAGCAAGCTAGAAACACCGGCCTGTTGGGTGCAAGTCATTTCCCCAGACCGTGCCATTGTCTCAGTGCAGGACCCTGTGTGGAGCCCAGCTGCATGTAAGGTGGAAGGCAGAGAGCCCAGAGTTACTCCCTGGAAAGAGCAGGGGGCAGCGGGGCTGGGAAGGGGAGAGCCCAGGTGACCCTCACTGCCACACCCAGGGCGATCCGGGGGCCAAGGGGGTGCTGCTGCAGAGAAACTGAAGACGTTCGTGGGAGTACAAGAGGGTGGGTGAGGATTCGGAGGAATGGGGGGCACACGAGAAAATGACAGACTGAAACAAGCCTTGGGTTTTTATTTGTAAGTGTAACGAGATTGTTCAAATGAGCGTTCTCGTCTCTTGTGGTCTGTGTCTGTCTCTGATCCTCTACTTCTTGCCTTTTACTCTGTGTCTGTCTGTCCTTTTCTTCCTATTTCTGCACTTGGGTCTTTCGAATCATCTTTTTTTTTTTTTAAAATTTAACCATCTGTCTTGTTAACTCTTACACATACCTAGCCAAGCGATCTAATGAATATTGTTTCTGTTTCATTTTGATCTACTTATTCGCTAATCCAAAGATAATACAAGAACCTGATTTTGAATTATCAATTGTAGTTTAACCTTTGCACAAATGAAAGAAGAGTCTCTTTAATGTAAGCCTGATCTCCAATCCAATAACTGAAAAGCAATGTCATGCTTAAATTGACTCTCCCTAATCCTCCAAATGAGGCAGAGAGATTAGACGGGACAGGAATTAATAGATCATGGATGTGGAGTGAGTAAAATGTTCTTACTTTAATTCATACCTCAGCTCTGATGGATTCTGACAGCATTTGGCAGCTTAGGAGTGGAGAAGTACAAAGGATAGAAACATGTCTGATAATAGCTTTGAGGTTTAACATCACAGAGATAGACGAAAGGGGAAAAAACTACTATATTGAATTATAATGTATAGACCAGAGAAAAGCAAAGAGTAATGTTTTTAAAAATACTGATTGGGATATTCTGCTGCTTTCAGCCCAGAACGTAATAACAAATAAGATATATATGGCAAACCACACTCTTCTTAACAAATATTTCAGATGGTACCAAGAAAAAAGAAGGAAACTTCAGAAAAAACAGTCTTGATATTTAACGATGATACATAGATTTCACACCCAACAGCACTTCCTCTTTCAACAAGGCTGTCTCCACATTCTACTGGTGGGCACCAAGGTGGTATTCCTGCTTCTGCAGTTGCTTAAGATATCGCAGAAAAGTGTGGTATTACGTGAATTTCAACAGGAGTTACGGTTAAATGTTAAATGATTTTCAGTACCTATTTTTATTATTAGGAGACTATAGTTTATGGTATCATCTATGTATGTGGCATTTTAGTAAACATTCAAATTAAATATAATCAGAAATAAATCATGATGCTAACTTGTCATTCAAATATCTGGGGCATGTGGGTTTGTTGGTTTAGTCTGAAGTCAGCTGTTTCTGAGGAGAATGAGATTGTTAACCTTGACCTTATTTTGTCAGTGAGACTTCAAGCACTTCCATGAGTTATACCATCATATAAAAGAAGAAGAAAAAAGAAAGAAAGAAAGAAAGAAAGAAAGAAAGAAAGAAAGAAGGAAAGAAAGAAATGGAGCATGCATTTGGAACCAGCTGAATGTGGACTCAAAACCTCAGTGTGCAAAATGATTCCAGGCAGAGCTGGTGAGCTGACTCCCTCTGGGCTTCAATATCATCATAACAAATTCAATAGAGTAAAACCCTTGGAGATTTAAACTTGAATTCTATATGTTAAAGTTTATTTACCAGGCAACACGATTTAAAAAAAAAGATCTTTGAATGGCTCTAATCTGCAAACTGTTCTGCAAGCAGAGTAATTCGAGACAGTATTTTCCTCTTCTTTTCCAGGACATGACAAAAGGAACAAGGTGGACGGGTGGGGCGAGCAAGTGAGAGATTTCGCAGTCACCATTGTCAGCAAAAGCAGTGGCAATGTAGTTCACAGACTGTAAACATATTCGCTGACCACCAAATCCCACTGAGATTGTGCAGACCTACAAGGAAGCGTCCAGCGGAGAAGATGTAGGCGTTAAGACGGCAGATGCCAGGAAGGGCCGGCAGCACCGGTGAGGACGAACACGGCAGAGATCAGGCGGCACCCTGAAGGAGCAGGCGCGATAGATTCACCGTGGAGGGTGAGCAGCCTGGGGTGAAAGGTGCGGGCTGGATGACACATGGTTGGCATGCCACCTCAGACCCCCTCAGATGTCCCCTCAGCCCCACTCGGAGTATTCTGCAACCAAGGGGGGCCGTTACCAACACTGTTTGCTAGTGGGACAACTCGGTTACCTCCGTCTGCCTGGTTCTGCTCCTCAGCGCCTGAGAGCTTGCCTTAGGAACCCGCCCATTCCTTCCCCAGGACCACCGGGAAATGGGGGTGCTACACCTTGAGGAGCGCCCTTCAAGGATTTCCTCATGCGTCCACTTTTTTAATGTGCCTCCCTGGTGGCAATGAGTGGACAAGCCCACCTTGTCCAGCCACAGGTGTTTTCCCGGTGGCCTTTCTCTGGAGAGCGGAGAAGTGTGGTCTACCAGAACTACTAAGAAAACTAGCAGTTGTCTATCGCAACTGCTTCGAAATATTATTATCTTTTAGGACAGTAACAAGGATGTTAGAAATTTAACATAAAGAAATAAAGGCATGATTAGAAAACTGTGAACAGAAATGTTCTTTCAAAATGATGTAAAGCAGCAGAATCTGACTTTTGGAAAGCTCGATGGAATGAAATGGAGACACTTAATTACTGTTTCGAAGAACGCTCGCTATCATTTGCACAGACACCCTACCTTGCTGAAAGAGAGACTGTGAACCATGGTGGCTGTGTGTGGGGACACTGAGTCAGGCTTCTGGGGCAGGATCCCACCTCCAGCACTCGCCAATTTTTGGAAGTGACTTCATCTCTCTTCGGTAAAATAAGGATGATACAAGTTGACGAGTTAACCTCGAAGTTCTGAGAAATAAACAAAAGTTTGTTTTAGTTTAAATGGGTTCCATACAACCTTTCGGGAAAACTTAACCTACAGAAAATCAATTCATTGTGTATCTGACATTTTAATCTAACTGATGTCTACTATAGCCTGACTATGTACGTGCCCCTAAAATTCATATGTGGAAATCTCAGGGCGACGGTGTTTGCAGCCAGGGATTTGGGGAGCTGACTAGGTTGTGAGGGTGGGGCCCTTGTGAATGGGAGCAGGGCCGTAATAAGGAAGGTCCCAGAGGGCCCCCTTGTCCCCTCCACCCTGTGAGCGCACGAGGAGAAGACTCTGTCTGGGGAACAAGAGGGGGGCCCTCAGTGGATGACGTGAAGTCACAGCAGCCTGAAGGGACAAAGGCAGTGCCATCTGTGTTCTCTGGTGGGCCTGACTTAGAACACGTCTGTTCCGGGGATTTGCCACTAGCCTTCCAGGAAGAATTTCTTAGAGCTATTTTTAAAAAATATAATCTTTTATATTTTTCCGGATCTATGAAAATTTTAAAAATCACTGCTTTCGTCCGATCGAGAGTTTTGGCGTCTCACTATTAAGCATCAATCTGTATCTTAGAATTGTTCGAGGCGGACGGGAGGTACTTAATCAATATTTGCAGAGTGAACGGAAGCGAGCGGACGGCTCCGAGCGCTGCCAGGTGGACCTCGCCGCCGCCCTTGTTCTCCAAGAGAGCAAGCTCTCGCGTGACAACGAGCAGGGACCACGGGCCTGGCGCGGGCTGATGAGGCTCGCTTTGGAGCCTGCGGGGGAGGGAGGGGGCTCTTGCGACTCCCCTCCTCCCTCACGCACAGGTCTGGGGTGAACACCCTTCCTGTTTGTGTGCAGTCGTTGCATTGTTCGGTCAGTGCGCGACCTCACGCGATTTTAGTTGCACCAGGACCAGGGGAACCCCCCACACCACTTCTGGCTGGTTGTGGCAATTTCTTGAGCTTGTTCACGGACCTCGAAGAGATGATGTCCTAGCTCATCCGCAGAACCAGACCCTGCAGGGCTCTTTCACTGCAGGTGAGTAGAATCTCACATGAAGGTGCAAAGCTTAGTGCCGGACGCACATAACATTCGGAATCAGACACAACACAGTTTAAATCCCGGCTCTGTTATTTAATAGCTGGGTATCTGAAAACAATTACGCAACTTTTTCTGTAAATTAAAAGTGATAGTTTTACATAGCTTCCAAGATTCTTATAAAGATGAAACATAATGTACATAAAGAAGTAATAAGTGGTTATTATACATGTGAAAACACATACTCATTGAAAAGTAGGATGCGTTCATGTCTTCACGTGATAAAGGCAATTGCAACAAAAGTGTAATGGAGTTGTGGGGGTTGTATCATTGTCTGTGTGTGTAGATCACGTATAGCAAGGTCATGCACTCATACACATATGAACTGAACAGAAAAATTCCCGCTCCCCCCCCCTACACACACGGAGGCACAAGGCCATTTGCTGCGCACGTGCCTCTCAGTTCTCCTGTGGCGGTGACGTCTGTCCAGGGCCTACGCCACCCGCCCCGGCTGCCACCAGCTGAGTTCCATCTTTCTCTTCTGCTCTGTTTCCTGCGACAAGTACAAACTCCGTCTCAACAGGGGTTTGTCAGACTTTAGATACATTTCCAAACTCAGGATAATTGGCAACGTGGTGCAATAAATTCCCATACACCCTTTGATGAAATTTGCCAGTCACTTACGTTTTTCACAATTTGTCTTCTCAAGCTCTCTCTCTCTCTCTCTGAAGCATTTTAGAGTGATTTGGAGAGTAGATACCTTCTTCTCTGAACTTCAGTGTACACTTACCAAGAACAAGAACAAAGATGTTCTCTTGTCGACTCCTACAAATCGCTGCTTCTAAACAGCCACCAGGAAGCCACTTGCTTCAAAAACACTTGAGAGGGGTCTGCTGAGCTGGTTGAAGCCGCACATTCCTGCCCGCCTTAGCCCAGCCCTCAGTGAGGGTCTCCAGGGGAGGGTCCAGGAACCCGAGCGCAGTTTCAGTCTGGGACGGACGCACTGGGCTTCTAGCCCGAAAAGTTCAGAATGACTCTTCTTACAGCTTCATATGGCAACAATTAAATGTCTGTGATCGCCAATATAGTAGAATCCTTAAAAGTTAATCCATGCAAAAGAATTTGAATTATTAACTCTTTCTGATTCTTGTATTTTCACGAGTCATTCTCTTCCAGCCTGGGATACAAGAGGCACTTTTGTCAACAGCTGTCATTTCTGTCATGGAGTTTGCGACCCGGCGTCACCACCACCGTCTGGGAGCGTGGAAAGCGTTAATAGGCTGTGATATGCCAGGTTCCTCTACGTCTGCTGAGACAGAAGAAGGAAAAATGGCTCTGGTCTGCCATAGACGGCATTCAGGAGGATTTAGCACCCATTCCAGGGTGCTAGAATTAGATTGTTTTCCAAATAAAAGCGCCATCTGTGAGAGCTGTCTGCCGCCGACCGAGGGCCGGGTTCACCGATTCGTTCCAGGAAAGTTTTGCTCCGATGTGCTAGCACGCTTTACAGAGGGAGATTTCTCCACCCCTCTCATTTTCCTTCATTTCTTTAGGCAATCAGGGTTTCCTCGGGCACACTCAAATGGAGAGTTTTAGAAATGGAAGGACCAGGACATGTACTGGCCACATGGCCCCAGGAACCCGGGGTTGGCCAGTGTGGGCCAGGCCCTCGCACGGCCGGCGCTCGGCAAATGTTTGCAGGGTCACGGTGATGGATTCGCGGTGTATGGACTTCTCACCGGATTTATGTTTGCTCCGACGTTATTTACGACAAAAGAGAATTTCCGCCACAGGCTTTTTTAATAGTGGCTTTAAATCTTCCAGGCCTAAAAGGAGAGCGTTTTATTTCCGGACATATTCTATATTTCACATTGCTTTGCATACACAGGTAGGCCTGTCTTTCATTTCCAATGTTTGAAGATTTTGGTGTGAAAGTTAATAGACATTAGTTACTTCACTTCTTTTGAAAACTCAAAAGCTTCTACTTTGGGATTCGACACCACTTTAAACTTCTTCATGTCTCCAGAGTTTTTGTTTTTTGAAGCGTGTTTTTGCCGAGTCCAGGCAACAAGCCCAGCATCAGCACTCAGTACACTTGTTTTTGCTCACGGAGTCCGACCTTGGACCACCGCTCTCTCAGCCCAGTTCTGAACTTGATTGTCCGTATTTTGGGGGGAACGAATGAACAGTTGACAGATTCTGGGTGCACGTTTGTTACTTTACGAATGTGTGTCAAACCCGTTTGTGTTCTGCGTAGTTCAGGATCAACGTTTTTGTCGGGGAAGAGGAAATGTGGGTCACGCATTCTTAAAAAGACGTTGTAAACCACGGAATTTAAAGGCGATGCCGTTGGTTTGTGCGTAAGGCGTGTGGCGTGGTGGTGGCTCGTCCTCGTGCGTTCGCACTGCAAACGTGGCGGTGACCAGTCTTGGGTGAGAAGCAGCTATGCAGCCGCATTCCTGAAGGCCAGCTTGCGTCACGAGTCAGAACTGGGCCATGTCACCTTCAAGCTCGTGGGAACAGAGTTGTGCTCCAGTGGCGAATGGCAGACACTCCTGGTCGGACTTCGCCAGGATGCCACTCGTCGGGGTGAGGGAAGGCACATAGCGAAACGGTGAAGGGGGCCTGCGGGGCCACACCCACACCACCTGTACCTGTCCACGCTCTGCCGCAGTCCTCCCAAGCACTTCACCTCTGAGAGAGGTGCAGAGTCCTGGGTTTCTTTCTTAAATGTTTGCTCATCCAAAGAGAAGAAAACAAGCTGAAAGATGAGGCTTAATTGGGGCATTTGAGCCAATTAGGTGCCAAAGTGCACCGGAAAGTTTGGGGCACAGACATTCTCTGCATAATGTCCTGTGGGAATGACAGCAGTTGTGACTCGGTTTAGGGAGTGTCTTGCCACTCTCCCCTCCACGCAGCCCTGGTCTGCGCAGGCTGCCGTGGAGAGAGGCCACGGGCTGGGTGCTTTGAACCAGAGAAAGGGGTTCCTCCCAGCAGAGTCCCTGCTCAACGTCCAAGGGGGCTGGGTGTCCGGTCAGAGCCCTCCTCCTGGTGCGCAGAGATGGCCGGTTTGTCCTCACTTGCCCTTCACGCTCGCGTGGAGAGAGCGTCCTCTCGTGTCTCTTTTCGTAAGGACGCTAATCTTATCAGATCAGGGCCCGATCTTGTGGCCTCATTTAACCTCAGTTAAGTTCTTAGAGGTCCCATCTCTCCGAGTGCAGCCACTTTAGGACTTACGGCCTTAGCATATGAATGTGGGGGGCGGTGCATTCCATTCATTACAAGAAACCAATTTTGTGTTTTCTTGAATTGGGAGCTTTCAAGGATTTTAAAGCAGCGACGGGAACCACATTTTCTGTGTTATAGACCAATAGTCTGATTAAATCTGAGAACATCAACACCAGCAATCTGTTCTTACGGATGTAAGAAAGCACCTACCATGTCAGACGATCACAGCTGTCCGGAAACCAGCCAAGGACACTCCGCCGCCCAGGGTGGACAGACTCCCAGTTAATCATCGCCAAGGGTATTCACGTTGCAGCCAGGGGCCTTGCTACGTGTCAAGAACTATCCAGCAATTCAAAGCTGAAAATACTAATGGGAAAACTAAAACCCAATCAATGATTTGCTTAAATGACCTAATTAGTCAACGGTTGACCAGCTGATGTTAGAAATAAATTTGTCTATTGTAAATTCCCAGTATCCTGCCCCCTGCTGGAATCACTGAAAAACGAGTGATGATAGGAACCGGGCTGTTTCACGAGAAACAGGAGAAACAGCCCGGCCTTAGCGCAAGAAACATTGTCATGTGTTTGCTGAAGTCAAGACAAAGCTCTTCGAAGCAGTTCACTAACACTGGGGTGGGGGAGAGCGGGGGGGGGGGGAAGTGGAGACAACGGTGCTTGGCCAACAATAATAAATAAAAAAATAAATAAACAACAACAAAAAACCCTGCTAACACTGTGAGAACGTAGAGGTGGTTTGTTCGAACTGTGCAGATTTGGGTAAAAAGATTGGAGTTCTGATGATTCTCTTTCGTTACTGTGCAAATAGCTGTACAACACAGGAGCAGCGCTTAGCCTGGTACACGCTGCTCTGCGAACCACTAAAGTAGGAACACGTTTTATCTGTTGGTTTACATAACCTGTCGCTAACAGCAGGAACTGTCTTTTCAGGTTCAGCAGCGAAACCTGCCTCGACGGCCAGGCTTTGAGGGGGCCAGGTGGGCACGAGAGGGCAAGCCTCGGACTCCGGACTCACTTCAGAGGCGCGGCCAGAGTCTGCAGGCTTCGCCCCTGCACCAGACTTAAATGTATGCACAGTCCTTACACCGACTGCGTTAACTTGAAATAACGCGTAAACTTAACTCCTGCGGAAATACTAATGTCATTTCTGGAAGACGAAGCAGATAAAGAATTGCTCAGAAGCACACGTGATGCTCATTGAAGATTCTAAGAAACTGGGATTCTGTTGCAGCTGCAGGGTCGGGGTGCGGGGCCCCAAGGGGAGGAGCTCGCTGCCTCTGAGTGAGTGGCAGACGCTTCCTGGGAGGTCGGGGCGCCTAGGATCTGCAGCGTGGGATGGTGGGGCCCTCCCGTCTCAGCCAGCGTTTTTGCCATCACGGTATCTACAGTGGTCACCCTCTGCAGTCGCCGGACAGTCTGGGGTAGCCGCAGCGTGGCCCATGCCTCCTCCCCGACCGCTGCTCTAGCCTCTCCTAGCCGTCTACGAGAACTCACAGCAGCCCTAACCGACGGCATCTCTGACGCTCCAACAGCAACCTGCCCACCTGTGGGGCCCGGAGAAGCAGCGGGTCGCCCAGGCTCCTGGTGTGGGCAGGGAACGGCGCCCAGCGGCTGCCGGGCGTCCCACTGGCCTTGGAGGGATGGGACTGCTCACGCTTTGTATCCGTTGCCAAGGTCTCACGAGTGGGGGGAAGGGATTGGGCTCGGACAGAGCAATGGCCACTGTCAACGCTATTGGACAGCAGGGCTTCTGGCAGTCTATACCTCAATCCCGGTCCTCGCCATCTTGCTCAGCGGGGTCCCCCAACCCCAACAAAGTGGGTGGACTCCCCACTGAAAGTGCTGCCAGCACAGCTGGGAAGCCCGTGGCCCCCGAAACCCAACAACTGCCCTCTCCAGCGTTCGGGCCTTTGAAGGCAGAACGGAGACTCGGCAGGTCTCTGCCTGGTCACCGAGGTGCCAGGGGACCCTCAGCGAGCCAGCGAATGTCTTTGAGTGCCAGTTTCCTCGCCTTCAAACACAGCCAATGAGAGCAAGCTGTCTTACAAACGCTCCCTGAGGGTTACACGAAGACATGCCCACAAGGCGCTTAATAGATGCATGCTTTTCGTGCAGCAGGAAAGAGAAGTGCCTCACAGGACACTAGTCCCGGGCACCTTCTCCAGAGGAGCCCTCACCACCACCGTCACCGTCGCCATGGTAACTCCTGGATTCTGTTGTGAACTGCCACAGCTGAAGAAGCTGTACTGACCTTGGCCACCAAAAGTAGCCCGAAGGCAAAGGCCTGAGTCATTGACTTCAAACGCTATAATACGTGTACTGCTTTAAACAAAAGCTGTGTTTGTCTGTGGAAGAGTTGGAGTGCGTATGAGTAATAGTTACATTCATCACCAAAGTCTATTTTGGGGGAGAGAGAAAATATCAAGTTGTATCTTCCAGATGAATGATGGTAATCAAAACTTAAATTCATATACTCTGAATTAAAGTCAGCTTTCTATAAAAAAAGTTATATTTGAAAGAAAGACTGTTAGATGATACTTTACAAAATATAATTTAGAAAATATACATAAATGGACATAACAAAAGTTATGTCTTAATAAAAAATAAAGTTATCATTGTTTCATGTTACTTAATAGCAATCTGTGTTCTATGCAGTCTCAACCGGAACGACTATGTGGCATTATGCTTGGAATTAGCGTTTATGATTAGAAACGCAGGAAGATCAGAAATGCTGTGTTGTGAGATCCCCAACAAAACAGTGAAATCCATTGCCAAGTACATGAATTATTAATGATTTTTGAATTATCATTGCCCTTAGGTTTCTCAAATTTGCTGAACATTCTCACATTTTGTCAATCCTTGACACTTCATTTGCAAAACGCGGCATTTCGGGTGAACTCAGCCCTCAGCACGTCCTCTGGGCCCCGCAGGTGAGGCGCTGATCCTGCCTTGCTCTCTCCCGACCGCGTGGACACTGGACGGTTCACCCACCGGGCCTCCAGGGACCAGGCCGGGCTCGCCAGCGCCGGGGGGGCCAACAGCCTGCGGAGGGAGCCACTGGCCACCGACGGGCCCCGCGCCACAGCTTCCTTCTCCGGCTTCTGCCGGAGCTGGCGTCACCCCGGGCGTCTTCCCTTCCGTTGTGCTGGGACGGTTTCCAGTTTTGTCGTGATGAAAGCAGCGACTTTCTTAAAACTGATGCAAGTTAGCTTCGCCGATACACTTTAACTTCTCCAGCACGATGTTTTCTCAAAGCTGCTGGTAGTTCGCTGTGTAATTATAGTTTTCGTAGTTAATTATTACTCCAATCAGGCCGCACGCCCCTCCTCAATATTTGGGGAGCAGTGGAGGCCTGCGGGGCGCATTTCTCAGCTCGCCCACTGGAGGTGGTCTCTCCACACACTGCACCGCCGGGAGCTTTGGGCCGCAACACCCCCATCCTCCGTATTCCCTCCCGGGTCCATCCACCTCTTCTCACTCAGTGGGGAATCTCTACTGCGAAGTTAACGAGGTAAATATTTCCAAAAATGAGGGAAGATACCTTATTTTGTCAAAATCTAGCTCACCCTTGAAATCAGAAAAATGCTCTAGGCAGCATGGTAAGAAGCTGAATAAGCGAAGACAGCTGGACGCCAAAATGCAGTGTTCTGCTCGGCTGCCCCCAGCGCCCGGGGCAGGGCCGTCACAGATCGGTGTCCTTAAGGCCACAAACGCTGGGCTGGGATGAAACCCAGCAGCTGACTTGTGTCTCCATTTGTCCCAGGGCACCAAAGTCCCCGGAAGTGGCTGCATGCATTGGGCTGGCCAAAAAGTTTGTTCAGTTTTTTTCCCCATAAAATAAGACATTTTTCATTTTCACCAATAACTTTCTTGATTTGAATACTGTGAGTATATCGGCCATCTCCCATGTGGTATAATGTTGATTGCTCTCCATTAATGTCTCCATTCGATCACTATCAATTTCAGCTGATCCGCCCGACCCTGGAGCATCATGGTCCAGAGAGAAATGCACAGCAGGACGCCTCGTGCGTGACCTGACCCACCTTCGACACGTCCGAGCAGTCACAGCCCCTTCTCCGAGCGCTGCGCGCATCCTTTCCCCCTGCGTTTCAGTTGCGCTTTTGCCTTTCTTGAAATAATAAAGCATAATATGCCAAAATTGTGCGTATTTTCTTCTATCTTCAATATTAAAATGGCTGCACAAAAATTCACCAATGTCAGCAAGTTTTTAAAACAGGCATGGTGATATGACAGCTGTCACAATACAGTCTAACAAAATCGTTTCAAATTAAGCTAAAGACAACTGAACACTACTAGAGCCTTCGTATGGAAAGAAACAAAGGAGGTTTTGGGGCAACTCAGTAGTAATGTGAAAGTGAGTGATCTCCGAAGAGTCACTTCGTCCTACAGTCTAACCCAAAATCTGGATTTAGGTAAACCTACAGCTTTTGGCTCCTCTCGACCCAAACAAAAATGTTTCTTTAACAAAAATATTGGCTTTTAATTTTAAAGTATGGCAAAGTGTCTTTTACCTAAGAGTCACGGGAAAAAACACGCCCTCGATCCCGTCAGGAGGAATCCACTCCGGGCAGAAGCCCGTCACTCTGTCCTTGCACCTTGCCTCTCCGGAAGCTGAGATTTAAACGTTGTGTCCGGACATTGCATCTCAGAGATGACCTCTGTTTCTGCTGACTCTGTGCCTTAATTTATCTTCCGAAAAAGCGGGTCTAAACGGAAGAGCTTCCGCCTGGCTTTGCTGTAGAGATTCATCAACTTGGGGATGACAAGCCCGCTACGGGCACAGGGTGTCAACAAGCATTAGCATTCAGAGGACAACCCAGTGACAGGGGACGGCAAGGCGTCACGCCGAATGGCATTCTTTACATCCCCCACGTCCAAGGGAGGAGACCTTGCTTGGGCACCTGCCCCTTGCCTCCCCACGTCCCTCAGAACCTCGTGGTCTAGAGGGATCGTTGGGATGGTTATACTGTCGCCCTCCCAGCAGGGTCAGAACTGGCAGCCTCGTGAGTGTCCGTCCGTTTTTCCGTAGCTGGAGCTGTGATGGCTTCCTGGAGGTCACGGCACCCATTTTTAGCTAATGAAAGTCACGGTGATTTCGTTCACTGCTATTAATCGACGCTATTCAATGAATAGTACCAGATACCACACACCACACCAAGGTGTTTTTAAAAAATTATTCATTTTATTAGTATTTTTTATTGATTGATTTTGAGAGAGAGAGAGAAACGTCGATCTGTTGTTCCACGTATCGATGTGTTTGTTGTTTGCTGCTTGTATTGTATGCGCCCTGACTGGGGATCAAACCTGCCACCTTTGTGTATCAGGATGGTGCTCTGGCCCATGGAGCTACCAGCCAGGATCACACTGAGGCTTTTTTAACAAAAGTATTTTATGTTCCACGGGTTCCTTTTTTGACGTATATGCATATGGTATGACGCATCCGTGACAGTGATCCGAATTCCCCTTGCTGACACTGGCTGGGGCATTCGTGTTGTCGACCTCGGCTACGTGCGCAGAACCTTGCGCTACTCGCCTATCCCCACCCTGCTCCCATCCCAGCCTCCCAGCCGGCACCTCCCCTGAGGACGCCGAGAAGAGTCCCATCACAGGGCAGGCCCTGCTCCTCCGCCCACCCCTCCTTCCCCGCTGCCTGTCTTTGGCGCCCACAGGGGTGCCTCGGGCCCCCTGGGCTCCTCTCGCCTCAGCAAACATTTGTTCCCTCTGCCTCCCACCGGGAGGTGAGCTGTGAAATACTTCCTTTCTGCAGAAACCACGCAAGTCATGTTTCCTTTTATTTTACAGAACTCCTTTTCCAGTTGTATTTTCCACAAGTGTCGCCTGTCTTGAGGCCCTGCATGACCTTGGCAAGATTGAGAGTCGCAGAATCGTATCACTCACCAGGACCTGCGCGGGCGCAAGGCTGAACCCAACACAGCCACGCTCTCTCCCCCACTCCTGACAGATGGCCGAGGGCCCTCGCGCCCGCATCTCGGCGGTGACAGGGTCCTCAATAACTCAGGAGGCAGCAAATCTCCTTGCTGATAGCCCTGAGCGCATCCTATATTTAGCCCACGCACGCCTCCCTGGGCGGTTCCCGGGCAGTGACTCGGGACCCGGAGACTGAAAGCCCTGGGGCTCTGCTCCCCCTGCTGCAGAGGGACCGCGCTGCTGGGGGACCCGCACCCCTCACTGTCCTGCTGCTCCGCGCGGTGGCGGAGCGTGGCCCCCACGAGCGCCCGCCGGAACGTCCACAGACGCACAGGCCATCCATCAGGCGCTGCGCTCTCGGGCTTCGTTGGTTTTATTATTCATCGCTTACTGCCTTTCGCATCCTCCACTCACTTCACAGAGTTGTGTCCTCTGAAGCCTGGGGCTGATGAAAAGAAGCGAGAGCAGGTCTGCTGGTTCCTCACGTGGGGAGGGGGCGGGCAGGGTGCAGGTCTCACTTCGCCTCACGGACGACGTCATCTCCGTCTTCACGTGCACCAGGTGGCCCTTAACTCCTCAAGAGACTGTTTAAAATCACACGTGCGTACGTGTGCCCACTAACAAGTGGAATTTTAATATTTCCCATACAAGTAAAATGCTAAAAGTTATGCTCGATCGCAGTAGTGGCTAACCTTCCTTGTTAGTGGTTTATAACTATCGACCCAGGTAATCCACCTGAAAACCTGCTGGGAAAGAACCACCCTTCCCTTCCCTCTAGGGGCGAGGAAAACTGGTGGATGGAGAGAGAAGTGGCCGAGGCGAGGCTGGACCGCAGACTTCTGGGTTCCGACGACCCGTCGTCTTCCTGCCGGGCCTCCCGTGCGCAGCACACAGCTGGTGAGTTCTTCCTGCCAGGAGGAAGCGGGCTGGGCGTTCAGGACACGACAATTGAGCCGCTGGCCACTCCAGCGGATGCGCGTAACGTACAAGGCCGTTTGTGAGGTTTTTCTCAGAAAGCTTTTCACCTTGCCTGTCCAGTAGCAGCGGCTGCTGCTCTGTTTGGGCTGCATTTTTTGTAACTAACAGAGCCCCAAATACACGGTCCCTTTCCTTGAATGTTCCTTGGAGCTGCAAATCTCTGAAGATCGCTTGAAAGATGTTTACAAACAAAGAACTTGATGCAAATTTTAGTGATTAAAATGACAATGGCAGCTCTCAACGGAAGGGTGGGTTCATTAGGACATTTCTGGCTTTGGGTGGAGTGCTTGCAATCGAAGGCAGATGGTGAGGTTTTGGTGTTTAAGGCATTCTTCAGTTGCATAATACAAAGGTCAATTTTTTTTTTCTCCAAAAGTTGAAATTGCAGAAGGTCTTATCTGGGAGACGTCCTCTGAGAGGGGTGTTCCGCTGGCAGGCTCCGGGCTCCTAAAGACTGGGTGTGATGGGGTTCGTGCCCTTGCCTTGTCCTGGAGCACCCACGACGCCTTTCAGCGCCACTGCAGGGACACCCGGGGTGGGGACGGTTCAGGATCATCTTCCTCATATGGTCCCTGCGCACACGTACCGGGCAGCGAGCCTGGAAGCAAGGAGATAACGCAGAGCCACCGGATGCAAAACCCAGGTGTGTGTCTCGGTTTTCGTTGAGCTGAGTGTCCAAGGAGCAGCACTTCAGACCATTGAGTTTAATGTCCGCGACTTTATCAGGAGCCAGGAAGGGGCTTCCTCTTAAGTCAGTGTTAAATCTGAGCCGAGCGCACAGTCAGGGGGTGAAGTCTGAGCCGAGCGCACAGTCAGGCCATCCCAGCGCCTCACCGTGGTGTTCCAGAAGGGTCAGCTTCACTGCTGAGTGACCTTTGATCGGGACACACCCGTGTTTGCACACCGCTTCCCTCGCCCGCAGGCATCGGCCCGTGAAGGGGGTCGCCGCCTTCTTCTCCGTTCGAGAGGAATTTCAGAAGGTGCACGGGCAGATGGTACAGGAAAACGTCCACACTGTGGCTCCAAGTGACTCTATAAACACTTTCAAAATCGGCGGTGTTCTCCTAAGGCAATAAATACATTTAAATAAATAAATAAGACAAGCAGAAGGTGACTTGTGCTACATTGCTTGCTTGATGTTTTGGAAAATACAAAATTAAAATGATATAATGATATTCCTGGCTGTTACGTCTGTATCCACCATACAAAAGAGGCCTCTTTGATTTTAGTATTAAATACTATTCAAGCAGTTAGAGACTCTCAGACCTCCCCATGGGCACTGAACATGTTTGCTTAACTTCTGGGGGTGCTGCCTGGTGAAAGGTCTCAGGGAAAGTCTTCTCGGGGGGTCACAGGTCCAAGCCCCCCATTCCTTTTGCAAACAGCCGGTTTTCAATGTCAGAACAACATGAGTGGTGAAGGCCCAGACTCCCCAGCCCAACTCCAGACAACTCAGCCATACTCGGGGTACTTGGGGTACTCAGGGGTCCTTAGTCCTTGAGCTGCCGCAGGTGTGGCTTAAGTCACTGAGGGCTGCACCACAACTCAAAGGCTCCCTGCGCCCACACCGTCCATCTCTTTCAAGGTGTTGATCCCAATCACACTCCCCAACGAGCACCCAGCACGTGAATAGTCTCAGAGCTCACCGCCCAGGGCCCTCCCTCATGGCAGTTGGTGCCAGGTCCTGTCCAACGAAGGAGAGGTGAAAATGAAGTTTGGACCAGGACCAGGTGCTGACCAGGTGCCACCCAGGTGGCCATAAGGACTGGCAGGTGGGGCACCGCGAGGCCCTGGTGCGAGACCGCAGTGCAATTGCTGACCCTTCCACTGTTTATGAACTGCAGGGTCATACCACGGGTGAGGAGTGCGTTAGCTGGTGGGGCCTGGCATTTGAGGAACGCAGGGTAAATGGCAACAGGAAGGGCAATGGAATCACGTGGCTCTCGCTAAGCTCAGGAGTGATCGATTGGTAGTTAAACACTGGCTGTGGGGGCAGAAAGGCCTCACGAACTGCATATAAAGAGAAGCTGGAAGGCAGAGAAAGCCGGGGACATGGCCCAGGGCCTCACGGTGGGTGGAAGTAGCTGAGCTTCAGAGAAGTGGGTCCCCCAGCCAGGGCCGTTCTTTCTTGCCAAGGGCAGGACCCCGGGTTAAGAAGAATGGACAGGTAGAATGAGGACTTCTGGGTAGATGCCTCTTGAATCTCCAGATTTCCTCAGACCCTCTTACCTTGCAAAGTGACTTGTTTGTCTGCGTTAAGCAAATGCTTCGTAGTGAGGCCAGGCAACTGCCTGTTGATCGCTGACCTGTCTCTATCTTGCAAGGCAACATGCACGTCTCGTAGGTTCTACCCCCACCTCTTCCTCTGGCATCTAGGTGGATGTAGCTGGTAATCTTCTGGGCTCACTAGAGGACGAGAGGGACACTATGTTGCAAAGGAGCTGAGGGGCCAGCGTGCCAGCACTGGTAAGGTCTGGGAGGATACGGTAGGGGAGGAAAAATGATCTTTCCCTATCCTTCTAGGTCCTTGGCTGAGATGCTCCCGGAATAAAAACACAGATAAACAGAAAAGCCAGTTTCATTATGGGTGTCTGTATGGGCGCCCCCACAAAGATCAGGTAATCGAAGAAGCCACTCAAGCAGGAAACTTCTTTTATACATTTGACACAAACATTACACTTGTGAATAGTTAACAAGATGAAGGGGTTTGAACTAAGCGTCATTTTTTCCCCTTTTGCCAACTGGAAACATTTGCTCACTATGCAGCGTCATCAAGTTCCATGTCTGATAAGAGAAACCCGACTGAATGGCAGGAAAATGAGGCTGTTTCCTTCTTCTGCTTTCCTGCAAAGGTGTTTGCTTGGAAGCTGGGACTTGTTGTGAAAAGCCAGTAGATCAGGATGAGTCCAAGTGGGCGGACGTCACACCCAGAGGGAGGGGCAGCCACCGCCTCCCTGACGTGGGCAAAGGACCCTCTTCATTTCCCGAAGACGGCTTGTACCCAAGAACAGTGCTTACGAATAGGTTTGCTCCCCCCATACTTCCGTAACACGTTAAGAAGAAAGTTGTTTATCTGTGTGTATCTATTTTTTAGAAAAGCATTCCGTTTCATCACACGTGTAGCGTGCCTCACGTCCCAAGTGTGGAGCGAGCCCTGAGATCGAGGGGGAGCCGCGGTGAATGAGCAAGGACAGACGGTGGCGGGTGGGGGGCAGGGCGGCCGCCTCCAGCGTTCCTGCCCAGGGCGATGCCCCACCCCAGTTGTAGAAGCGACACGCTGCCTATACGTTGTAGAAATCTGAGTCTGTAGACATCCTTTTTGTTTCTCTGTGGGTGGAACACATGAATGTGTCTTACTGGCTTCTGATATGTTGGATGCAAAGAGCCGTGGCAGAACCTATTTGCGATTTCAACCTGAGAACGCAGGTCTTTTCCAAAGAAGAAAGGACGCTGGAGGGCCAGTTCGCAAACACTCTGCAGAAGATCTTCGCTTTGGATAAACCGGCACCTACACTCTCACGTAGGATACACGTAAGATGTTTGAATTTAGGAGAATTGCGTAACTTCCTGGAGGCTCTGACTTCGGGTCTGGAAACGGAGATGGTAATGTCTCACACATATTTCATAAGGACCGGGTTTTATAATTTATGTAAAAGACTTCACGCAGTGTCAGCGACATTAGAATCGCTCAGCGCGTGGGCACTATTATCATTTTTATTGCTAGCGCTGTGTTTGTCTTAGCGGTTTCGTACAAAGCCCGCATGACAATGTTCTTCCACAAACCCCAGCGTGGCTGACCACATGAAGGGCTCCACAGCAGTTTGTGTTTTTAGAGCAGGAATTCCTTTCCAAAGCAGGCAACGAAGTAAAGGTTATCCATGCGACTTACGAAAAATTATTTTTATACTTAAAAATCCTATTTAAACTCCTATCTGTATGCTAAGAAATGAACACTATCTGCTTGATCTACTAGTTCATTTTAAAATATTTACTTTATCTGAAAACTAAGCTCTTTTGTATATGCCTTATTATTCTAAAAGTAAAATAAATAACTAATAATTATAGGATGGCACATTCTTTATATATTATCAGAGTTACGAATAAAAATTGTATATATAATTGTATTTAGCATATATGTTACATATGGAAATCAACATAGAAATATTTTACAAACTGAGAAAGGTTAATATTTTCAGGATTTGGTATATTGTTATTTACCAAATATATATACAATTCTTTAAAGAGAAATTGACTATTGGACCAATTCTTAATGTTTACAGAAACAGTTGCCATAGATACCATGTCAGTTCCTAGAGCTGCTATAACAAACTGTCGCAAACTGGGTGGCTTAAAACAAACAAACACACACACAAACAAAGAACCCTGTGTTCTCTCTCAGTTTTAGAAGCTAGTAGTGCAGTCAAAGTGCGGGGGGGGGGCGCTGCTCCCCCTGGGGGCTCGAGAGGACAGGTGTGCCTTTCCTCCTGCTGCTCTGCGGGCTGTTGGCCTTCCCCAGCCTGTGGCTCCAGCTCTCTGCTGATCCTCGCACGGGTCTTCTCTGTGCGTCTGTCTGAGAGGAGTTCTTGTCCCTGGATTTTGGACCCACGGGTCTTCTCTGTGCGTCTGTCTGAGAGGAGTTCTTGTCCCTGGATTTTGGACCCGCGGGTCTTCTCTGTGCGTCTGTCTGAGAGGAGTTCTTGTCCCTGGATTTTGGACCCACGGGTCTTCTCTGTGTGTCTGTCTGAGAGGAGTTCTTGTCCCTGGATTTTGGACCCACTTAACCAATCCAGGGTGATTTCTCCTTTCAAGATCCTTAACTTAATTACATCTACAAAGACCTTTATTCCACATGAGGTACATTTTGTAAGTTCTAAGGATTGGGACGCAGGCATATTTGTTTGGGGCCATTATTCAACTTATTCCAGATGCCACTGGGTGTTACTGTGCCAGAGACTTTTAAAATCACCCAGTGTGTTATTTATTGCCCCCAGTAAGATTCCTGTGGTCAAGAAATGACTCATTCTGAAGGAAAGAAATAGTTTAACCCTACTTAAATGTAGACTGTATCAAAGTTATTGTCCCTAAATATGTTTCTTAAACAAAATATTTACACACTAATATTCTAAGGAATATATTTTCAGCAGTTCCAATTAACTTTCACATGCACAAGTAAAACATATATACCTTAAAACACATGTGCCAATACACACTAATCTTACCAGAGAATCTCTGGGAGATTTTTTAAAATAAATTCATCAGTAGGAAAGATTTATGACTATAGGTAGGTAAAATCCTTCAAATAATCAAAGCCCCCAATGATTACTGAAAATTGTAATGTGCTGGTGTGCTCCATCAGGTCTTTGATCGGCATTGAATCCTAGTGAGCAACTTCCTTAGCGAATGTGATCAGAAGAAACACTTCTACTGTGATGCAAAGGATAGGGTTCACTTCCCCCCTTAACTTTCATTTTGACCTTACGCATTCTTAACATAGTTGCTCCGTTTTCATCAAGGACCCTTCAGACTAGTCTGTCACAGACGCGTTAATGTAGGCGAAGAGACGCGGTGGCTTTCTGAGGTGGACACTGGTCAGGAGAGAGGGACTCGGGTGTTTTACGGCCTCAGCCAAGTCATCTGTTACCCATCAATGCTTCTGAGAGTCCACCTCCTCAAGCTCCTATGCTCTCAGTGTGTTTGAGTCTCTACAGTACAGGGTGATGCTGGCAGTTTTTCAAGGGCAGAGATAATGGGGAGTCTGCCCTTACCCACCTCTTCACAATAGGATTTTGTCTTCTTTTACCTGTGGTTTGTGTCCTCAGTGTGGAGCATAGCTAACAAGGTCATTAAAGATAATCAACCATTGAAAAAAATATAGCATTTGTATTATAGAAGAGATTTTTTAAAATGTTGTTTATTTGTTTTTAGGGAGAGGGGAAAGGAGGGATAAAGAGAGGGAGAGAAACATCTATGTGCGGTTGCCTCTCGCCCACCCCCAGATGGGGTCCTGGCTCGCAACCCAGGCTTGTGCCCTGACTGGGAATCGAAGCAGAGACACTGGTTCACAGGCTGACACCCAATCTACTGAGCCACACCAGCCAGGACTATAGGAGAGATTTTAAACAATATTTTCTGAGTGACTTCTACATAATTCAGTGCAGCCAGTACCGGTGGAATGGGGAATTGCAGAAATGAAGGGCCATTTGGTGGAATTGCACACAGCCCCACAATAGGCTGCCGAGACCCATAATTGTTCATTGTCCCTGTCCAGCAAGGGCTCAAGCTCAGGCCAAGGGACAATGGAATACATAGATAAATGCACATGACTGATACGGGGGTGCCACTTCACTTTCCCTATATCCCCTCCAAAACTTCGACTGATCAGCATGCCCAGATACACAGTAGCCTCATGGAAACCAACTGGCCATTTGGTTTGCCTATGCAAACACATCATGACTTTGCAGTCCACAGCCCAAATGACAAACTTTTCTGGGCCTAAGGCCAAAGGAGAAGTTATTATTCTGTTTCTGAATTTAGCACCTGGTACACATAAGCAGGTATGCTTTCAAAGACAGGCAGAATGGCCAGCGTGCACCCAAATTACAAAGTGGACAGCTACATAGAGGGGAAACAGAAGAAGCCACATACCTCCTCCAATAACTTGGGCTACTAGGCAATTCCTTGAAAATACGGCACTGTCAACTTAGAATAGCTTCTGTTTGCTGCCTGTTTTGTTGTTTGTTTTCTCTTTCCCTTTTTCTTTCCAGCGAATGGCTCTCTAACATGGCCCCAGTGAAAACATGAAGTAAATATGAGGGCACAGTGAATGAGAGATTTGCAAAGAGTTTCATTTTCCATTTACAAAATTCTTCAGAATACGCAGGCAATATGTAATGCCCAATGCCATTTAAGCAATGTCGTGTATCTTTATTTTTCAAAATCAAAGCAAATACGGCTCTGAGTGAGAAGACCATTTCCCTCCTTTTTTTCCGGAGCCACGGGGATGCTGCCTGTGAGCGTTGGGTGGGACACCGCACGGTGTCGCAGTCCGTCACTCCTCTGTGCCGTTCAGCTCTTCTCCCTGGATGCTGAGTGACGCCGCTGCCCTGGGTGGTCTCCTCCATCTGCCTTTTGCTGCCAGGGCCCAGTGGGGTCTCTTGCTCAGCCTGGGGGCGGGAAGTCGGCGGGATGGCAGATGCTGGGGTGAACAATGTAACCCCATTTGCTCCAGGCAACCACGAAGCCGCTCCACTGCCTAATGCCCCGAACTGTGGGCCAGGTCCAGGTCCCCGCCCTTGGACAACAGCGTCAGCCCCGCCCGCCAACCCTCCCGGGACCTCACCCCTCTGATTCACTCTGGTTTTCCTTGTCTTACTTCACTGGATCGATGGTTTGTGTGGACTTTGTTGTCCATTCAGATACGAGGACCTTGAATGTAGGGAAAGGTCACCTTTCACCAAGGCAGTAGCTCACTTCCCAACTCTGAAAAATAAAGGACGTACTTTTCGCAAAAAGAAAAAAAGATATCTGTGTGATTAGTCATACTTGCTGCATGAAATTTTCCATAGTTCCTCTTTAAAAATATGTCTAAATGAAAATAAAAATCTTATGTTCTAAAGGAGAAATATTTTCAAATGCATTATTTTTATTGCTGGTTAAAATAGTTGATGAATGGTTATTTAAAAATACACACATAATATACACTACACATTTCATGGCAGTCTGAAGTTGATATGTTCAGCCATAACAATGCAGGGTATAAGGTATTGAATAATGCAATATGCTAGAATTACTTCCATTTTCTGAATGATAAATTCAATTTAATTAAGTCTGACTTTGAATGCTGTGGACTTCAAATGAGTTTTTAAAAATATCTTCCAACCGCTCCTCCACCCCATGTAGTGTGTCATATTTTGAGTGCTTTGTTCTCAAAGGATATCAGATTTATTATCCAAGGCATTTGCAGAAAGAAGAAACTTTCTTCTTCACTAAATCACTCTAAGCAAAGATCATTTTCAAGCTAATGAAGTCTTCGTATTTTCCAAACAAGGCTTAGAGAAACACAGAGGGAAAGAACAGTAAATTCCCACGTGTGTAGAATGTTATTGAATGTAAATCGTATTCACTAGATATTCATAACGATAGCAATTGCATATGAATAGACACCCACCAGCTTAAAACCTCATTATTCAAAGGACTCATCATATCAGACCGAATTATAATTTCAAGGAATGCCAGACAGCTACTAATAGATTGTGTGGCTCAGAATGATGTGTTTTCAAGAATACTGGTAATTAAGAAAACAAAAAGTAGGTTATGTAGAGTCGTTGCATGACCTTAAAGCTAGCAACTTCCCCCAGGATCCTTTTCGTTGGGGTGGGATGAGATCACTGTTCTTCCAGGCTGCGTTCTCTGAGGAAGTTTAGGGGCAGGGTCACAAAGAAAGTTAACGGAAACATCCCTGGTGACTCGAGAGGCTCTCATCATGGCATGGTTCAGACTGAGTGATGCCTCATGAGACTCGTTAATTATAGAGAAAACTAAAAATGTGTAGCTCTCGAAGACCGCTTAATAGCACCTCTACAGTGTGCACGTCCAAAACCTCCAAATCTTTCACTGTACACAAGGCTGCAGGAGCACAGCCCAGTGCATTCTGGGTTAGAAGCCTCAAGGCCTGCGTTTCTTCTTCCGCCATTTCTGAGGATAATAGACTGAACTGGAGCAAGACGGAACAAGGGTGCCCTATATTCAGCCTACACTACGTGGCAAGTTCTGTTCTAACGTCATAAGTTAGGCTCTTCATGCACCTATTTTCCTAAATTCTGTCAACACCCCCATGACAGTGTTAATCTCACTGTTAGAAGAGGAGGCAAGCTCCGAAAGACTCAAATGTACCCCAAGGTGATCCAGCTCTCGAGGGAGGCAACCCGGTCTTCACTAGCTTCCACTCGTTGTCAGCAAACGGAGATGATAACACTGCCCTGAGAAGGTGTTAGACGATTCCACGAGGCTCTATGTGTGATAGCGCCTGGTAACCAGCAGGATGAATCAAATATTAGCTTGAATATAGTGAAGATCATATTCGTAAAATCAGAATACTCAAGGCTCCATCACTTCATTTATTAGACAGCTGATGGGAGAGATCACCATACAGTATATACAACAGTGCCGAGTTTGGGATTCGCCTGCGCCGGGGCTTGAACTCCCGCAGTCACGTTAGCTGAAGAGGCTGAGTCCTGGGCAGGTAACGAACGGTAACTCCATCCAGGGGCCAGCGAGAATGGACCTGTGAGATTCAAAACAACGAGTAAACTACAAATTAAAGCAGAAAGGTGTTCATAACAAGCAGCAAAATGGCTCTCAGCCCAGCAACATGGGATGAAAATGGACACATGGTCGTAACAAATATGAAGAAAGAGAAACTCGTCAGAGGGGTTGGTCAGCCCTGAAGGCACAGCTAGCAGAGAGTCGCCGAGACCGAAGTGGCTGTTGGAATTCAGGGTCTGATGGGGACGGTGAGATGCCAGAGGGTGGACACCGGCCTTGCAGGGCCGTCTCAGCGTGATGTGTGATGCAGTGACGTTAGTTATCACGTGTTTAGTTTGCTTTCAAGTCCACTCCGGTATCACCATGCCAAACAGTGACAAACACTTGGGCCTTGTGGTTTGGTTCCCCGGGTAGACATTCTGGGTCACTTCATCAGGTATTCCGATGGCAAATACCTGCGTTCCGTCTGCAAGCTCGGGATGGTGGTAGCTTCTTCATAAGGTCGTTTTAAGTATGTATGAAGAACGTTTGTTGAAGGCTTGGCTAAGCGTAGGAAAACAGAACAGCATTCGTAGTTCTTTCTCACACCAGCAACACCAACAGAAAAAATGTGCCCAGCAACTCTCGGTACATCCAGCAGACACCATGCATATTCTTAAAGAGAATGACCACACTGCAAGGAAATCCAAGTGGCTGGAGTTTGCAGATCCGGTCAGGAAGCACTAACGTCGATTCCAGTGAAATTTCCAAGGTGGACACAACGATCGTTTCCTTGTCTGCTCTCTTGCGTCCTGTACAGACGACCCTGTGTGTCAGAGTGTCGGGATGACGGAGATACCTGTACGTACGTTTGATGGTGACATAAACCAACTCCTCCACACACTGCTCCCTAACACTAGCTGTAAGCACGACAGAGCGTGTCTCCAGGGTGGTGGTCTGGACTGTATCTTTCATCAACCCCCCCGGCAGGCGGGCGAGAGCTGCTGAGTGCCTGGCGGGAAACAGGGGCTCCCGGGGGGGGAGGGGCGGCTACCTGGGGCTAGATACCTGCTCAGGTTGTGTTCCTGGTAGCTTTCTGACATGGAATCTAAATCATCGGCTTTCAGTGTTTTTTCTTTTAAACGCATTTTCCTAAAAGTAAATTTCCTTCTAAGCACAACTTTAAATGCATTTCACTAATACGGATACGTCTTCTTTTCGTTATTATTCAGCTCACATATTATATAATATCAATTATGACTTGCTAATTGACTCAGAAATGATTGAGAAGTATATGGACTATTTTGCGTACATTTGGAAACATTAGATTCCCTTTTTGATTTTGATCTCTATTCTAATTCCACAGTGGTCAGACATATACGGAGATTGATTTTAATGTTTTAAAATTTACTGGGGCTTGTTTTCTTACCCAGAATATATTTTCTCTAAATCTCAGGTACATCCAATAAGTATTCTAGTCTTCAAATATACAAGTCTATAAACCTCGTTTGTATCAAGTTTTCAAGTCATATAGTTTAAATCTTCTATTTCCTTACTATTATGCTAATATAATCAGCTATCATGATTGTGCAGGTGTCTATTTCTCCTTTAGTTCTATAGTCTTTTCATTTTATATTTTACTTTCTGTTTTAATTTATTACTTCCATTTTATATTGTTATTGTTACGTTTAAGTTGTGTTATTGTATCAGATGCATATAAAGTTAGAACTGTCATACCCTCCTCTTCAGTTAATAATTTAGTCATTAAATGTTCCTCTTCAACTCCAGGAATGCTTTTTTGCCTTAATATCCACTTTCAGATGGTGTGTCCACAGTATACCTTTCTATTCTTTTATTTTCAACATATCCACTTCCATTTATTTAGTAATATCTGTGTAAATGACATATATGTTTCTGTAAACACCCAGTTTCACAATCTTTGTCATTAATTTGAGTCTTAATTCTAAGTACATTTAACGCAAACATTAGTATAGTTGTGAATAAATCCACTATGTTTCTTTTTTAATATTATAGTATAATCTTTATTATTTTTCCTTTATTATTATTTAGAAGTTTACAACCATTTATTGGCACAAAACACCATGGTCCTACTATACCTATCAGGACTTCTGTGTTATAATCTATCCACAATTTCACAATAATTGTTTCGCCTGCAAAATTAAGAGCTGAAAGTATCACCAGTTATTGTGGCATTTTTTTCCCCTCAAAATAAGATTAAAAAACACTTCAACTGATAGAATTGCAACAGATCAGGTGAGTTAGAGCCGTTCTACCGGAGGTGCCATCTGCAATTCTCCACTATATTCGTCAATGAAGGATACATTCATCTCTTTCCTGCAAAGAATGCAGTTCATCTGTGCTAGTGGTCTGGTTGGCCCGAAAGCACAGAATCACGTTTGCTGTAACGCAGACACAGAGGCTGGAAGGCTGTGTGTACATAAGAGTTCGACAGCGCTGAGGAAGGAGTCAATGGGAAACGTTATGCGTCGGCTTCACGGACTTCCGAACCTTAAGGTCCGTGCAGAGAAGCAAGGTTTAGTAGTGTAACAAGGAACAGCGAAGTCCCAGGAACGTTCCATGTGCACCCTTAAAGGCTGGCCTCCCAAATGATTTCTGGCCTTCAGGAAAATGTGCTGGAATTTAAAGTGGGAACGTTCAAATAAGGAACCGAGTTCTCTGCAAGTGCACTTGACCTGTCTGACCATAGAGCAAAAGGGATTGACGTCAGTAGTTCTCCTGGTGTGTGTCGTTTGTAACGCCTTTGCCCTCACCCTGAGAATCACTCGGTGAGGAAAACATGCAGACGTGAAAAGTAAATCTTTGGGGTGAAAACATTTTCTCAGAATGTTCACAATGCTTTTAAAAAGCAACACACCGAGAGTGTTGAAATACTCAGATGCTCATGGGAAAGGACAAGTTTAAATCCCAACATCGAGAAATGTGTGGTTTGGGTGTGTCCTTGGTGGTCACACACACACCAAAACTAGCTAACGTTTCCTGCACAGTTAATCTGCATTTAGAACTGCGCTCAGTGTTTTATTTGATGTCCCTTACTTTTTCTGCAAAATAACCACAGAAAAGAGGAGCTCTCCTTAACCTCATCTGAAGAAAGCAAAACCAGAAACGGAACTCGAACAATTTGCCCGAGTCGGGCAGCAGGTAAGTTGCAACTGGAGTTTGGAGAGAGTCAGAAACGTAGGAAATGGTGGGCTGAGTTTGCCTTGCCTGCTCCCCGCTCCGCGTACTTGTTCCCATCATTCCGTCCTTCCTTCAGCACTGTCTCCCCTTTTGTGACTTTATCTGGCGGAACCATCTATGCCTTTGTGCTTAAAATATGTTCATCCACGCTTTATTACCCTTCGTAGCTGCTTACCCCGTCTGTGGTCAGTATTCCTGGTCTCACCCTCAGTCGCGCGCACGAGCTTAAAGAGTAAATAGCTGAGCCGTTCTTAGATGAATCCGCTGCTATTTCTTGTTATGAGTGATATCATTCGACTTACTTTTCCCAGTCTTGTTTCATTGTTTTTAATTTCCTCCTATTTTCATTTTTATGTTAGCGATGAGGGAGCCGCGCTTAGCAAGAACACCGTTATCTTTCAAAAACATAATTGGATCATTTTTGGCTATGGCCTGTGTTAATAATTAAATGTGCTTTTTCCCCAGAATATGCACGTACTAATCCAGGATGTTGCTCTAATTATAAATCGAGCCTTTCCATCTATTATCCGTCTCTCTCCCTGCGTATTCGGTCCGCCCCCTGGCTTTCCGGCTTTCAGTCTACACCGGCGGCCAGCACGCTGTGGGCGTGAGCTACACACCTGGCTTATTCAGGAACTCGCCACTGGCCGCCAGCTGCAGTGTCTCCGGTATCTGGGTGAATGGGAAGGAGTGTCCTTTCCCAAATCATTTTCACTCATTTACTGTCTCATGCTATGGACTAGAAGCAAAATAAACTCAACGTAACATTGCCGGAGAATACTCAAAGGAGATCCCATAAACTGTATTATAGAGGTCATGGTTTAAAAAAAAAAACACTCTGAGAAACAGAATCCCGATGGATTAGCAAGATTAGATAATAAATTGTTTTAAAGTAGAAAACGTACAATTATTCAATAAGAATCATCATGCATTTAATAGGCACTATTGGTCGGCCGAGAGAGTTTTGTTTGCAAAGATGCACAGAGCTTTCCGGAGGATCTGGCATTTGAATTGGATTTGAAAGGATAAATGCGCCCTCTCCAGGGACACTGGTCTGATGCTTCAACTTCTTGGAAGCATGCCATGTGCCATCCCCGCCTAGATAAATGTCTAACCAGACCTGCACAGTTTCAGTTACTTATTTATTTCTTATAAACCTATCGCCCTTTTAAATTAGATGAGTACATTGTTGTCCAAATGGATGCTTAAGCTTCTGAAGCAGGTCATTGCTCGCTGACTCCCCACTGTGGTACCCAGATGACGAAAGCCATCCTAACTCCGCCTCGTAAAAGTCACCCCACGTTAGTATTTTCTTCATCCCCTCCTTCTGCGGAGAAGTTGACATTTCTTTATAAGGCGGTTTAAGTTTTATCAAGCTCTGCCTACTGTGGCTTTTCCTTTGCTCTCTTACATTTCTCACGAGGAGCCTCGACCATCTGGTTCTAAGACAGGGTGCACTGCGGTACCTTCCTAGTGAATTAATAAACACTCATCTACCAGACAGTTTTGAATCTTGTGTTTGGCATCTCAAATGCACGTGCATATGAATCTCTGTTCTTAACACTAACATTTTGCAAGTACCTTCCTAGTGGGAACACGCCATCGGGAAAAACAATCTGTTTTGCTAATGCTTTCAGGTCTTCAGAGGGCAATTTCTGTGGTTGTATGCCTGGTTTGGTTCACCTCTTATCGTCGGGAAGTGGAGAGAAACCTGCTCCTATGTGTTGTTATAAATGCAGTCAAAGAAACATGGACAGCCAAACTGTTTTCTACTAACTTAAAAAAAAAAAAAAAAAGCTCAGTTAGAATGTTCCTGACTTGGATACCACCTCGGGTCCGTGAAGAATGCAGTTAAAATGGGACCGAGTTCTTTAAATAACAGAGTTAGCTTCTCCGCTGATTTTTTCCATTCTCTCATTGTATAATTCAATTATTGTAATTTAGTTTCTTCCCTAATTTCAGAACTTTCTTTTTTCCGAATGAAAATGTTAGAGGGCCAGGTTTGCGTGGGTAATTGCCGCTGATGGAGCAGGAGAGGCCGCCGGGCACCGCTCCTCCGGGCTGGGGAGTTTTACGGTAAATGTTTACGAGGAGCTCTGCCCCGGCCCGTGAACCGACAGGCTCCGTGGAGATTGGTAAAGAAAAGAAGCTGGGCTCAACGTATAATCATCTTCGTTAACTGCGGTAAGGAGAGAAAATAGTAAGTAACCTTGAGTTGTTCGTTGTTATTCCAAAGACTCTAAGGGAAGACTTGAGCACAGGGACTCTCCTAAAAAGATAAAATCCGCGGGCCGCAGAAAGGGAAGGCGGGCAGGAGCGCAGCGCCCCCTGCCGGTGACCGCAGAGCGCCGAGGCGGCGGCCCGTCCGGCCTGTGCGCAGCACGCACCTGCGCGTGCAGGAGCCCCGTTAGCTCCTCGGGCCTCTCTGCTGAGAGCGTCACGTTGCTCTATCCCGTTCTGTCCGCGTACCAACCTGAAGACACATGCATTATGATGAACTTCCTTTTGAAGACGGTGCGATGAGGAAGTAGATTTAGTTATTTCCCCCCCACCCAAATCGTACTGTTAATAAGAAGTCACATGCAAAACTGTACCCTTACCTGGAGTTCTCTCATTTCTTTCAACTGCACCAACAGATATAAAGGAATGCATTCCTGAGCGCACTTGCTGTGTCACTAATGAAAACAGCTTAAGTTAGCCATTTTGCTTTATTCATAACTTGGTCAGGGATCGTGTGAGAAGGGCTCGGCTGGGGCGTATTTGCTTGGGATCTCCTGGCCCTTCAGTGAAATGTGGACTGGGGACCGCGGTCATCTCAAAGCCCAGCTGGGCTGGACCAAGTCAGCCCTCCCAACCCCTGTGAAATGGTTCCGCCTCTGTGCCAAGACCGAGCTCAGGATTGCGAGTGGGATGCAAGGGTCTAGTGACGACTCTTTGACACAGGTCCCTCGGCTTCTCCCACGCGATCTAACTTCCTCCACAGCAAACATCTCCAGAGAAATAGGAGGAAGATACAAGGTATTTTATAAGCTCTCCTCAAAATTACATAACATTTCAGTCATCCTCAATTAATCCAAGCCGTCGCAAGCTCGCCCGTGTCATCAGGCTGAGATATAAATTGCACATCTTAATGGGAAGGATGTCAAAATACGTTTTTACTTTGCCAGAATGCAGAAGAGTGTGTTGACCTCATTAGCATCGATGCTTCGTCCAGTCACCAATAATTTGTTAAGGGCCTAGTACACTCAATGCAATGTTGAAATTATATCATTTTTCTTAATTCTTTAGGTTTACATGCAAATGTAGTGTACTCTGGAAGATTACGTACACATGACTTAAATTAAGGTTGTTTGGCATATATCTATTTATGCAGGGGTATATTTACCTCCATCCGAGTCTTCGTCTGTATGTATCGTCTCTACATTGTTTATCGAACCGATGGCAAACTGTGCCAGAGCTGGCTTTAGTTTCCATTCCTGGCCATCAGCCACCGAGCCAGCTACTAGGGCAGAACTAATGGTCAAACGTCATTAACATACATAGTCTTCACCTAGACATATCCAAATGATCTCTTTTCGCAGTACTTCACACTATGGCCAGAATCGACAATAATGTCTTCTCTTTGTCTTGATTGCGTTGAACATCCATGCATTTCAAAATGTTTTCTTTTGATGGAATTAGGAATGTTTTATAATTTGATGTCAACCTTCAGGAACTGTTTAACCAGAATGTGGAAACAGTTTCACCGTCTGCAGGCCTGCGCTTCTTTCCGGAGATCTGGGGGACAGCCTGTTCCCTTGTCTTTACTAGCTTCTACGGACTATCCGCCTTTCTCGGTGGACGGCCCCTTCCTCCACCTTCGAAGCCACTAATGACCTTTGAGTCTTTGTCACACGGTGTTACTGTGACACGGCTTCCATAGTTGCATCCCGTACTCTGTCCTCTGAGGCCCACCTCTTCCACTTTTCAAAACGCTTGTTTTACATGGGCCTGCCCGGGTTATCCGATCTAGGATGATGTCCGTTTAAGCCCGGCTGATTACCAAACTTCATTCCCCTTACCGTGTAACGTAAGATATGCACAAAGCCTGAAGATTCGGACAAACACCACAGGGGATGGGGGAAGACACTCAAATGCTTCCTCATTGAATTTTAGATTCGAAGTGAAACTGGGATGATAAAGCTCCAGAAACACTAATTTGTACCTTATTTATAAATAAGAATTTATTCTTAATCAAATTAAAACATGAACACTTTTTGTCACAAATACTATTAACATTATTCTATTTACCATGCCTCTGTTTTTGCTGGAATTTCTCATTTCTCTTTTGTTCTTTCTTGTAAGAATTCACTACAGATTCAACTATTCCAAACTCTCCTGCACCTAGTCCATAAAATCACTTTATTTCTAGAACCATCCTTCCCTTGGCTGTTCAGTCTCACAATATAAATAGTCTAGTGATTAGAAATATTAAGAATTGATTCAAGAAACAGATGCTAAAAAATTCAAGCTTTGATTGAGATGCATGAGATAATTACAAAAATTCTACCAAAGCTGGAAAATCTGGCATACTAAGAAGAGTTACATAAGGAACTCCATGTGTAAAAAAGAAGTAAAGTATTCATTCCTTGACAAGTGGCTTGCCCTTTGGGGTGGAGGGTGAGCGGTGAGTCACGTATTTGCGGAACGTGGAGGGACTAAAATGTGTCCGGACTGCCTAGTTGCAGAGAACCCTTCCCTTCTAGGGTCAACCAGAGCTCATTAGATTGTTCTCAAACGGTTATGCACATAAGCATTCAAATAGAACTGGGCATGGCCCAGTTTATCAAAGCTGAGTTAGCAAACCTTTGTTTAAAAAATTGGGGATTCGATAGCTTCGGTGCATGGTATTTCCTTCAGCTAAGTTAGTTCAGTCACCTTCGTCCGCTCGTCTCTTAATGTAAGTTCCAGAATACTATACAATAATTTAGGTACTTAATACAAAGTTTAAAAAAATATTTGCAAATTTCCCCCTTACGTTACTGTCGTTGCCCCAGAGATGCATATTGAAAGGCAACGTGCCAAAGGCAGTGAGAGATGACACAGCATGTGTCATGCTCCGAATGGAGGCAATGCGCGGTAACGCTCCGCCACGGAGGCATCCGTCTACCACTGTTCTGGTACGTGACCTAAGTCCACATCCTGTTGGAAAACAAGTGTCGGTTCAATTTTGAGAGGCGTTTCTGACTGTCACTTGCAGGGACAGATCAGGAACTCTACTGGAAGTTCCGTAAAAATAGATGAAAGAAACCCAAATGGATTTCTAAGCAATGAAAAGGAACACGGACAGCAGAAAGAGTCAGCCTGCCTGCCCGGAATGTTCTGCCGCCCGTGCCCGGGGAGCTGATGTTTAACCTTTAATCTCCTTCGTTTGCTTGAAGCAAAGAAATGCTCGGTTTTAATTCTCTATTTTTAAGTGCTCCCGGAAGCGCTTGTGGCCCACTTTCTTTTTGTCCTAAAATGCTGCCATTCTGCTCCAGGATACTCCTGCTACTGCCCAGTGCCCTTTGGCCAAGGGTGCGGAGCCACTTGCGGAAGACCTGCAGACGCCGCACCCGCACAGCGCGGGTCTCGGGAGCCAGGGAAGGACGAGGCGCCGGTTCGGACTCTGCGTCTCCTCCCGTCGTTCTTCCCCAGCTTGGCATTGTCTGGCTTCCATGCTAAGTTGATCCGAGTTAGGAATATTTTTCTACGTCATTGCAGGCTCACATTTATTTCCTCCCAGCAGCCAACTCCGCAGTCAGCCACAGTGAAGATGAAATTATCTTGTCAAGAACGGTAACATTAAATTACTCTAGGGAAGCATGCAGGTGCAAAACATGTTGTTTTTAATGCAAATTCTGGGATTCTAATCCAAACACAACCTCCTTGCGTAGCTACCCCACAGACTAAAATAAAACTGATGCATTCGAGATAGTGTGTGTGCATGTATTTAAATTCAGTGCCGTGAAAATGTTCCTTCTAGATAAGAATAGCGATGTGTCACTTTTTTTTAATGTTCTAGACCTTGATAATGTACACACTCATCACAATCAAGGGCACATTTAACGTTGGGAAAAATGTGTGTTTTAAATAAGAATATGATATCATTCCAATTGTGTTTAACAAGAAAAATATGACAAATGTTGCCATAAGAAAAATATTCAAAGTTCAGTAAGCTGTAGTCTTTGAATACCATTGATTTATTTTATAGAGTTTTTCTGCAATGTTTTCAAAAGATTCTTATTGTTTGTGAAGTCATAAAAAATCCAAAATATATGTGTAGCTCATATTCATGGTCTAAATGTCATTTCATTTAAAAAAATCTTACTGAGAACACCTCATGCTTCTCTTTCTCTAGATATAAGATTATTCAATATGAATTACATGAAACCAGCCCTTAGAAACTCAAGATTTAGGGAAAAAATCAGCACGCATCTCTCCAGGAGTCACACCACAATGTAAAACAACTGAGACTTTTGGTGAATTCGGCAAGTTTTAATTCTTGCGTCATCTGCTCTGAGTAGAGACGTTAGCCTGATGTTAAATGAGGAAATTTGAGATACGGGTGTTTTGCACCTTAAGGGGTAGTTGACACTCCCCTTGAGGGCGCGGTGAAGGTTAACCTAGGAGAAAAGCAGTTCAGCTTTCGGAACTCAGAAGGGGCAATTGGTGGGGGTGCCGGAGAACTGGGGCAGCGGGGTGTAAGGGCAGTAAAGGTCTGAACGGGCGTGTACGCGTGCGCGAGTTTGCCTGAGGGCTCATCTGCTTAACTGTGAGACAGCAGGAAAAATACGATCTTGAAACATCTCCTAAACTCCCAGAACGTAAAGGGTTTAGTTAGAAAAAGCAACTTATAAATATGATATAAAATGACCTACAACAAAAATAAAGATTAGAACATATCATTGTATCAGTATTTAAAAATATTTTTTCCATAAAATAACATGAAAAAAACTGAAACCAACGGGAATTAAAAGAATAAGAAAGACAGGATCGAGGGTCCTGGTAACTTTGGGGGCACAGGAAGACAGAGAAGTGTATTTCTTGTCTGCACTACGTGATTCTACGGGAATATTTTGTGTTGTCACGGTCCCAGCCTTGCCTTTGTACACTGAAAAGGTTAAAACTAATACCAAATAAATGGGAGTAAGTCATGTATATACCAGTAATAAGATTGCAGGATGAACAAGAAAGTGCTTTATTCCAGGTTTCTGCCCCAGAAGTCAATACGGAAAGATGGAAGAAGTCAAGGGAAATAAATTGAACCAATACGACTGAGTCATGCTGCTGACAAGGCCACTGAGATAATGAGTAAACAGAACAAAGACATGAGAAAATTACTTAGGATGAAGCACAAAGAGATAAAGACGTGGAAAGTATGAAAGGAAGCGAGGAGAAGGGAGGAAGAGACCGCGGAGTCCCACTATGTATCTGATAAGAGGTCAGAAGGAGAGGGTAGAGGGGCCGATATAACGGGGAGAAAAGGTAAAGTTTCCCAAAATTGATCAAATGCATCATCTTCAGGTTGAAGAATTACATTAAATCCCAGGGAAGGATAAATAAAATGTATCCTCTGAGGGAACTGGCAGAACATCAAAAAACAAAGAGAAAAGTCTTTTAAGTAAAGAGAAAGAAATGAGAGGGTGACTGTCATAATTTAAGAAAAAAATTAAGCAGATTTCTCAAGAGCAAGAAACAAAATAGAGGTTACGAGAATATCACCGAAGCATTGAGAGGAAAAAATTTAAAAAACAGTGAAGATTCTCTCTTCTACTGTTCCCGTTAACTTCTCTTTCATGTGTTTAAATAAATTGCAGGTAATTTTTAGGCAAACAACTAGGCAGAGATTTTTTTTCTCCAATGGATATTTTCTAAAAGAACTGATATGTGTACTTCAACAGTCAGGAGTTTGATCAAAGAAGGAAACAGGAAGTTCTAAGAAGCAGTAGTGGCCCTGGCTGGATAGCTCAGTGATTAGAGAGTCGTCTCAAAGGCCAAGTGTGCAGGTTCGATCCTGGCTCAGGGCACATATAAGACTCAACCGATGAATGCATAAATTAGTGTGACAACGAGTCAGTGTTTCTCCCTCTTTCTCTCTCTTAGATCAATAAATTAAAAAAAAAATTGAAGCAATAGTGAACAAAGAGATTAAAACATTTACAAAACATGCCACATCTTAATACTAAGAAGGTCTCAGGTGTTTGAAAATAGCTAATTTACTCACAAAGGACCAGAATTAAATATCTACATGCACCATATATATTGTATTATTATTTTCGAACATTTTTGTATGTTTTTGTATACACATTCACACACATTACTGGTTAAACAACAATAAAAACTGGAGGGAAGTATATAATTAACTTAGAGACTACAAAACTAAAATGTTCAATAAATATAGAAGGAGAACAATTAATGAATATGAATTAAAATGAAAATGTCACCTTTAAAACTTCACGGAACAAAAAAATCACAGAGTCCGACGATAACAAGCGTCGATGGTATAATGGCAAATGAAAACTCTCAGGCGCCCCGGTCGGGACTGTAAATGGACACTTGTACTTTATAGACAACCTGCCCAGGAATCTGCAGACGCACAGGGATTCCCCGTGAGACCCACCCGGCACGTGACAGTTCACACTTGTTAACGAGGATGGTGTGCAAGACCGTTCATTGCAGTGTAAACACAGCCCATGGTAAATACCCACATGTTGAATGAAAAAAATGAGGGTGCAATAGCATCACAATTACGTGCAGGTTCTTACTACCCCCGAATTTACTAATATTGTGTGCATGTGTGTGCGAGAAAGAGAGAGAGGTGAACGGTGTGGATGTGTGTTCAACCACAGCAGAGTAAGTACAAATGTGACCAAAGATGGTAGAGAAATCAGTTTGATGAGAGTACCAAGGAGAGTTCACCACGAGTACTGTAACGTAGTGTACATAATATTTTATAATACTCCTTAATAGAAGACATAAGAACTGCACATAGAAAAAAAGCTATTTGCTAAATATGTTCTCTATGTTGCATATGTTATAAAAAGAACTCTTACACCTCAACATTATGTTATTTTGACATTATTTTTATATCCCATTGTTAATTTTTTTCTTGTAATTTTGTCAAAAATATCTGAATATTTTTGTTCTGTGATCGTGTTTTCTGTAAACATTGGTGATGCCCTCTTTGGTCTTGTTTAGACATGAAGGGGATAATGTTTTACTTTAATCCTCTGATTAGATAGAACAGGATAAGTTCAGTTCCATCTCGTTATCACTCCTCCCCCGGGAATGTCCTGACCTGCCCGCTGAACACGGGTGAGAACCATTAACATAAAGGACACCAGCAGCCGCTGTGAAGAAGCGCTCTCCTCGGTGGTGTCACTGATGCGGTGCATCCCGGGAAATCTGCAAATGGAAATTCATACATTTTTCATGACATCAGTTGGTGAGTGAAGTGTGAGTAGTACCGGCAGCCACAGAAATAAAAACGAAGGTTGATGTTCACATGTGAATTTTTCTTGCTGAGTGTTCCTTTTAGGAATACTTATAACCTTACAACGTACTTACAAGGCTGAATACGTGACTGTGGATGGGAAGAAAATCAAGTCTCATTCTTTACAAAAGTCCAGTTCTTTCTTTTTTAATCAATTGTGCCTCTAACTACAAATATTAGTGTTTGGTGTCCCATTATTTCTACAACATACCTTTTTGATATTCAACCTTCTTTTATTCCAAATACAACGTCACGATTTATTTTTTCATATTAACCTTTTCGCATTCTTTGTTTCCTTCCTCCCATCCCCCCACCAATTTTCTCCTTTGCTCTGAATCTGGAAAAGGAAATTACTTTGAACGCTGGGGCCACTCCCTTTCCAAAAAAAATGAAAACTTGTCTAAATTTTCAGCTTTCTTCACGTAACCTGAGTCGCAGACCCTAACACAGACCAAAGAAGCCAATTATTCCAAACTTACCAACAGAGGCGTTCCCTTACACAAAAATGGATCAAAGTGAAAACAAATAGTGTGTAATTCTGGACGGCGAAGCACAAGGAGGAAAGGCCAATTTACCCATCGTTAAAGAGAGCGAACGCGTATGACAAACAAGGAAAGGTGAGTCATGGCTACCGACTTGCCCAACTCCAGCTCGGCCGAAAATAGACTGTACACGCAGGCTTCTGAAAGGATGAAGGATAAGATTCCAACCTACGTGCTTCACCGCATTCGGAAACTGTCGTACCGTCTGTGTTCTCCTCTTTACAGCGCAGTGAATCGTTACTCAAGATAAAAAGCCGAATGTAACTGAGAAGTGGAACACTTGGTGAGATGGCCCACCCCGCGCCCTGCGAGGGGAAAGTCAGCGGTGAACCAAACACGCAGAGAGTTTCTGCTTCTCAGAGGATTTCTGCCCGTGGCGGAAGGGCTTCCAGACCGACGCGGAACCAGGGGAAGCCCAGTCCTCCCAGTCCTCGCAGTCCTCCCAGTCCTCCCAGTCCTCGCAGTCCTCCCAGTCCAGAGATTTTTGGCTGCTTCATGAGACTTCCGGCTCTGTCGGAGTCAGCCGTGCCAGACAGGGGGTCTCCCCTGACCCTGGGACCCTCCGCTCTTCCCCTGGTGACTTAGCGACGTCTCTGGTGCAGGGGCCCCTGTCCTGGGCGCCAGATGTGGGGGGACTCCGCCCGCAGGGCCCCATCCCTCCGTCACGGATGAAAATATAAACGATCAAGACATTTTCTGCTTGGGGAGGAGAGGTGGAAAAACTCTCAGAGGAGGATAACCCAGAGCCCCTTCCTCACTAGGCTTGTATTGGGCTCAAATACACTGGAATACAGGTTTAACATGTCAAAGAAATCTGAGGGCTTAATCTGAGCCAGTGTTTGTCAGGAAAGGGGGTTGCCAAACTTTGGGAGACATACTCATTTCCTCCTCGGACCCTTATCATTTCAATGAGAGCACTCTTAGCAAAGCAGGTTTCACAGGACTTTAGGAATTCTTTCTTATGCCCAATCACCCAGGGAGCCGTCCTGGCCGGTACAGGGCTGCACCGCTTGCCCCCATAGTTTCAGGCTTTAAGCCTGATTAGGAAGCAGGAGACATCTCCCAGATGGAAATGAGGACTCGGGCTATGTCAGAATAGCCGGGGGTCGAGGGTCCATCACATCCTCTTTGCTGCAACCCCCCGAGTCCTTCCATGAGGCCTCCCAAGTGGTCGCGTCTGGCTTGGGTTGCCCCTCCCATGAGGAGTCTTACCCGTCATTGACTGCCAACCAAGCAATGGGGCCAGAGATGGATGAGGCAGAAGCAGTGCTCATGCCAGGGAGATAAGCTTTGTCTCCTTAGTAGCTCACGTCCTCGTGACAGAACAGACCCAGATGAAGTGGGTCCCTTGGGCTCTTACTCAGCCCACCATGGGGTGAGGGTTACAACTGAAACCAGGCTGAACGGTCCGCAACACTCTGGGTCTGCTTCCCCCGCACAGTCCGCTTCAGTCCCACCCGGGCAGAGGGGGCCTGCAAGCCCCTTGGTCTGCGTAGCTGCCAAAAACATCACACGTGGACTTTCCTTGCTGCTTTTCATTCCATTTATTTACTTACTTACTTACTTACTTACTAATTTATTTTTAATTTATGTTTTCATGCACTTTATTGGGTGACATTGGTTAATAAGACCACGTAGGTTTCAGGTAAGCTGATCAAACTTACTCTTGTCTCAAAACAATTCAGTGAGTACCCCTTTTCCCGAGCTTCCCATGTCATTTACGAAATGTTCCTGATTTAAAAATATATGTATATATTATTTCAGGCAAAAGTATTACTGACATTAAAAACCGGATTGGATTTTGGACTTCGGTTAGTGTGGACGGTCCATGGGCTGGACAGGGTTTCCCCGTGGACTCTCTCCCCACTGGCAGCTCCCGCCCTCGAGGGTTTGGGGTCCCCGCGTCAAGGAACCAGCAGGCAGCGTCTGCGGCTGCGTCTGCAGCGAGGTGCGTGCAGGAGGCGCAGCGGGGAGCCTGGAGCAGCGCACAGCCACCCCTTGGGAAAGGGCTGCAAGTGGGCAGGGCCGAGGGGAGGGAAGGATGCGCGTATCCAGGTGCGTTTTCACCTGTTCTCTCAGCTGAAAAACCAACGGCGGGGCTCTGGCAGGTCCTGGCCCCACCTGGTCATGAACCTGAGGAGGCTCAGCTGGTTTCGAAAGAGACCCAAGAGTCAGAGGCCATTCCAGACAAAAACAACGAAACAAAACAAGACATAACGTGAAGTAATGTGATCTTGTCTTTCACGAGACTGTGAAATGCTGAACTATCAGGACCGAGGAATTTGGTAGAGGAATCCAAAGCTTGACATAAATTTACGTTTATTGAATAAGCAATTTCCCATCTCAAAGCTTGTCCTGAGGAACAACGTCAAAATTATATCCAAGAGATACAACATCATTTATAATAGCACAATTTAGAAATTACATAGATATCTAATGACGCAAGACTGGCTACAAAAAAAAATATATATGCACCCGTACGTCAGCACCGAAATGCCACCGAAATGAACTTATCAACCAACTTTTACATCTACGTGACTCATCCTCTGCCGTGATGTCAAGTGACGACGCAGAAGCCAAATCTGTCTGTATCACGGGCTCGATTGTCCATATTAATGTGCAGAGAGAGAAAGAGAGGAGAAAAGACTCCAAAAGTCAGTGGCAGTTATCTTCGTTTTAAAAATCAGGTTTTATGTTTATTGTTCTTCTTTAAAATAGTTAACTGGGAGAGCTGGGGGCAGGGGGATCAAGCAAACAAGGTTAAAAAAGCAAGAACTTAGGACACAGACAGCAGTGCGGTGACTGCGGGGGGAGGGGATCGGGCGGAGGTGGCGGAGGGTGTGGTGGGTACAGGGTAGTGGAAAATGGAGAAAGAAATCAGACACTTCGTTGTATTTCTCCTAAATATGTCTTTTGAAAATTGATTTGTTGTAGCACTATCCTCACATAGTTTTTACACATTTTACGTCATTTTAGTTTATTAGTTTTACATCTCCCTTGTTTTATTGTTTTGTCCTTTACTTGCCAAGGTTTTGATCACTTATCTTATTTAAAATTATGTTTCTTAACTTGTTTTCAGAATTGAATGTTTGACCATAGACGTTTAGAACAAAGAAACAGAATGAAAAATGAATCTCAATATCTAGATTTAATTTCTAGAGGGAATTAAAATGGATACTAATAAATTAGAATAGAATCAATATGTATAATGTAAGAAATGTAAGAACTTTGAAATAATAGATATTCCGAAAGAAAATAACAGAAGATAATTAAATATATATTTGAAGAGAGCTTGGTAAAATTGAAGAGACTGGCTTTGAAACGTAAAAAGTATTGTAAGCAAATTTAATAAAAAAGTTTCTTGAATTCCTTTTAAATGCCAAGGGAAAAAAAGGACTCCAGAGAAAACATCTTCAGATAAACTCCCGTCAGGTTGTTCTGAGCTTCTCCTCCACCCGCTGTCAGAGTGATACGGATGGGCACTTGGAGTGACCGGAGTGGGGGATTTCACACAGGTTAGATTCCGTTTGCCCGAAAGTGACATGTAGACGCTGATCAGTGATCAAGCTCACAGGTGCCTGTGCAATGGTCCCCTTCTCGTTTGTTCTTTGATCTTTCCAGCCCACAAACGCTCAGGAAGCACGGGCTACCTGCGGGGCACTGCTTTACGAACTGAGAATATGAGCTGGGAGAAGATGCACAAGTACCTGCGGGGCACTGCTTTACGAACTGAGAATATGAGCTGGGAGAAGATGCACAAGACCTAGGACCTCTTGGTTCTTCCATTCTAGTAGGAAAAGAAATAACTTTAAGAGATGAAAATAGGGGTTTCACAATTTTAGAATTACTAGGGGCTTGCTGAATGCTTTTACTTTGTACCAGATGAAGAAAATTCAAGTCACTCTCGTGATACCCAAATAGCGCTGGGACCACCAGGAGAGGCTCTGGGTCTCGATTCCTGGTGTGTACTCGAGCTGCCGTCAGCAGTTGTGATGCTGGGCCAGCTGTTTCACCTCTCTGTGTGTCACCAACAATGGTAACTATCTCCTGAGCTTGTTTCAAAAACTCAGTCAGACAGTATTTGGAGAGCGCCTCTGTCTGTGGCAAGAACATATATGCTTAGTGATATCATTAACTAAGACTCTGCCATGTCACAGTTAAAATTGAATAATAATGACATGAAAAGTAGACAACAGCTTTCCAATAGTAACTAAAATAACAACAGCAATTAAGCAGCACTTTAATTTCCCTTCTGTTCTCTTCACATCTTGGTCCTGGTGGATGATCTAATCTATGAAGTGAGTCAGGGGTGTCCAACCCAGGGCCTGCAAGCCGCATGCAGCCCAGGATGGCCAGGGACACGGACCAACATGAAATCAAAACATTTACTTAAAACTTTAAAGAAGTTTTTTGCTCATCAGTGTTTGTTCGTGTTTGTGCATTTACTGCGTGGCGCAAGGCAGCTCTTCTGCCAGCGCGGCCCGGCCACGCCCGAAGGTTGGGCGCCCACCCCTGCAAGGCTGTGGGCCAATGCAGCTGCCGTCTAGTTAGCGCGGTCCAGGGCATCGCGTGCCTGTCAGTTCACTTACCCTGACACGATTCAATATTAATCCTACGCCACTTGCATGCTCTGAAGGAAATTAAACCAAGAGGGTTAAAAATACTATTCTCATACATCTTGGATCATTGCTGTTTTTATTTATCATAAACGTGAAGCTAGAAAATGCTGCGAAGTGCAAAGGCTCAGAAAAGGAGGACGGTCCAATGTGAACTACAAATGATAGAGTCTGACTCCACCCCCGAAACAGAATGAAGAGTTGGAGATCGCTCAGCAAGGCATCACCAAGCGTCAAAACTGGTTACACAGACGGTGAGGGGACCCGTCACGCAAAGGTGGAGGCATTGGAAGCTGCTTGATGACAGTTTCCATAACTCGTGTTTATAATCCCCCGAGTTCCAAAGGAAGTTTTGAACGTTGATGAATTATTTAACCGAGAAAGAATTCAAGGAGGTAGCTCTCTGTTTGTTCAGAAGTGAGGCATAGGAACCTGGGCACGAACATCTAGAAAATAAGATAACTCAGGGAACATCCCATGTGAATTTGGCTGAAACATGGTGGCAGCTTTGTTCTGGCGGGAAAGGTACCGGGTGCACAGAGCAGGGTCCGAGAAGAGAGCCGTCCAGGGAGACATCCGTGCAGGAGAGAATCTGGGGCACTAGGGCAGGGGTCACCGGGGGGGAGGGTAGCAAAAGGGGAGCTATCAAATGTCATGCTTAGGGACATGATGTCAGACATATCAGCTAAAACTCTGTCCCGTGTGAAACCTTGTGAATGTGGCTTAACATCCAAGGTCATGTGTACCTGACTGAGGGTACTAACACCATTTTATAGATTTGTGAGGAATACATAAGTTGGTGTACCGTGGCTGCAAGTGTGATGACTCCCAAATAGTCAGCTCTCACTGAGACGTAGTTGTCGTGATGTATACCACTCCCGCCACCACTGCTATTGTTATTACTACTACGGGATGAGTGTCACTTCAGCGGGTGTCGTGGTGGAAGTGCAGCGGCCAGCCTGCCTCCTTTACAGTGGCTGATGGACAGGCCCTATAGACCGGAGGTGCCATATTCAGTCCTGAGCATGGACGTTCCTGCAAACATTAAATAGAGGTGCCACACGTCAGTTCCCTCTAAGATGCCTCAATCTGAAAATCTGTGATCTGACATCCGTTATGCAAGGACTCACTGGAAACCTACCTGGAGGAGGGCTGGCTCTCCAAGGGCCATGGCAGCTGCCCGCCCGTGGTCTGAAATGTCGGTGCAGTGAACGGTCCTGTTTCTGAGGAGCTGGTGCTGGGTAAGCATCGGAACTCCCCCCGCCCCGCCATCTGGCTCTGGAGTGAAGTCTGCGCATGCCCCTGATCGCTTCCTAATAGCTCTGAGATGAAGCTCCGAGGATGGCTGCCCAGGGGCCCGCCCTGACTGCTGCTCACAGGGACAGCTGACTCAGCAGAGAGGCCGAAATGCATCGCTCCACACTTCTTTACAAAAAGAGTCTGTCGTCTCCACCTGCCGTTGCACTTACTTTCCCCCATGGTCACGACATTTCTGTCTTATTTATTTATTTATTTATTGGAATTTAAACTTTCCTTTTGTGAGAAACATAACCGTTCTACTTGAATATCGTAATTCTGGCACTTGAAAGAGGTGTAGACACATACGTTTCGTACAACGCATTGAGCAAGGGCTCCTGTGTTCTGTGTGAGTCACAAATGTCTTCCTGGGAAGCACAAGCATGTGGTTGCCTTTTCCCTAGGACACTGCATTAGATGCTGAAAAGATGGTGAGCAGGACAAGAGGGGGGTCTGCCTTCGTGGATCTCCCAGTCTCACAGAGGAGACAGAGGCAGCGGAGTAACTTTCGAGTTTATGTGTGTGTTAAATGGTAGATGGAAGTACATGAAATCACATGCAGAGAAAACTGATAGACTCTAGCAGCCTACAAAAACATGAAAATGGGATCGGAGCCAGGATGAAACAAGCCCATCAAAGATGCTGAGTAAAGACCCGTGCGGCTCCAACCGCAGAGGTCAAGGCTGAGCTGCAGCCAGGTAAGATGCATGTGGCTGGTCAGGTGTCAGAGGGTGCAGGGCCTTTACGGCCAAGATTAGAATGTTGGGCTTTATCATAATAGCAATGGAAATATTGAAGCAATTAAACAGTATCAGCTAACTCAAGGGTGAATTAATTTTTTTTTAAAATTTACTTATTTACAGCAACAAAGAATTAGGAGCAAGAGTGGAATTAAGAAGTATGGGGAGGCCACCACCGTAGATGAGGCACAAGAATTTAGACTCAGAAAATATGGAGCCATGAAGCTAATGTTTGTGTCCTCCCCAAATTCCTGTGCCGAAGCCCCACCCCTCAATATGATGGAATTGGGAGGCAGGGACTTTGGTGGTAATTATGTCGTGAGGACAGAACCCTTGTGAGTGGGATTTGTGCTCTTATGAAGGAGACCACGGAGAGGACTGGCCCCTCCTAGCACCTGAGAGAAGACTGAGAAGGTGGTTGTCTATGAACCAGGAAGCAGCCCCTGCCAGCTACGAATCTGCTGGTGCTTGATCTTGGACTTCCAACCTCCACAACGGTGAGAAGTACATTTCTGTTTTTTTCTGAGCCACTTAGTTCATGGTATTCCATTATGGCAGCCAGAACGAACAAAGAAAAATTAAATAGAGGAAACAGTTTAAGGGTAAATTAGTAGCTAAAATTGAAAGGATCTGGTCTCAGGATGGGGGTGAAACGGAATTTCAACGTTTCTTAGATTCCCAGGTGTTTTTTATTTTTATTTGAAGAGTGGCATCAAGATCAAGAGAAAGGATTTACTGAGAAATTCCACTTTAATCCTAATGCATTGTAATATTTGTGAAAAGTTGAAGTGAGCTTGTTGCATAGACCTGGTACACAAGCCAAGAGCTCAAATGGGTCGGTGATTTACACTGTTAGTCATTGGCGTATAATAGAAACTTTGGAGGCAAAATAAATTTTCTAAGGAGAATCAATAGAGTGAAAAAGCAATAGAATGGAGCTCAAGGAGCTCCAGTATTTAAAAGTGGTGGGGAATCAAACAGCTAGCAAAACATACCTCTATAGCAACCGATCGCAGTAGTGACCTTCAATGGCATGGTTTGTTGAACACGCTTTTGGAGGCTGCTTTCATCATTGCCTTGACTTGGAACTTAACGAGATTTATTTAAACAGCAGGTCTTCAGAGTAAAGTCAAACTGACACAAGGTACACCTGCAAAATTCTATGTTCTTAGAATATAGTATCATCTACAACCAACCTAGAAGCCTGAAAAACCTTGGCAATCATGGATAGACAAAGCCAACCACAGTCCAAGGCGATCTCCCCCCTTTCCAACTTAATTTAGTGTTTACTAAAATTCACTTTTATTTCTTATTACGTGCATATGCTAGGGGCTGAAACACAGACCTAAACATAGCTCGTTTCAGACTCCTAAGGAGCTAACAACCAGTAATCAATCATCTATCTTGCTTTTTTCTCTAGAAGAGATGTTACTCCTTCAGTGACAAAAAGGAAGCCAAAGGATATGAAAGAGCTTTGAATCGGCCTCGTATTTGACATTAAAGCAGAGTCCTTTTGTAGAACAATTGGATTCATAGGAGATCAAGGCCCGGAAAACCAGTCTGACTTCAGTGTCCAAAACGTTGACCAAGAAAATGAAGTAAGTTGTGGTATGCTATGTGATATCTCAGAAGAGATCCGTGGTCAAGCTTGGTGCTTATTTACTTAAAGAGAATGGGGAGAAAGAAGTATAAAATTTAATAAAAACTTGCTAAAATACACCCAACATTGCCGACTATAATTTCAACGCTCTAACTGCTTTCCGTAGAAATTACTTAAGGGGTACACACAAAATTTGTGTTAGTTTATCAACAGGCTACCACGTAACTGGCAATAACTTACTGCACAAGACTTCGTCTCCTAATGTTCTTGACTTTTCCCTCCAGTCAAGGAGTTTCCTTTCTCCATTCATACTCCTTATTTTATAACTCTGCCCCTTCGTTGCTAACGCCACGCACACATGCCTTCTATGCCACAGTTTTTCTTGGTTTTTCCCAGCTGGAAACATCACCTTCTGCCTCTGGGACTTTCCAACTCTTCACAAAGAATGCATCCGATGTGTGAGATGGTGCAAGTTCTCAGCGCACGCGGGCAGCCTGGAATGCAAGTGTGGTCACCTCGCCATCTGTTTTCAGAGCTGGTGAAGAGCTCCACGTCTTTCGTGGTAACCCGGGATCCGCTCAGCCACCCTCCGGGATCTGCTCCCCGCCAGCCTTGCAAATCGTCATCACTTGTATCTTTTTCAGCCACAGCTTACGTTCTTCTGAGGACGACTTCCTTGAAGTGCCCTCCACCACATTGAGTCACATGTCCCTGTTAAGTCATATCTCCGAGCATCAGCTTTGGAGCAGTAAACCTGCCTGGTCCTTAAACTCTTAGGTGACAACACAGAGAGGTAAGTCAAACCAGGGTCACCCCAGAATTCTCATTTTCCCTTTCTGTATGTGAGCCCTTGTGCAACTCATTTTATTAAACAAAACTGTTTTCCATAATTTACCAAGGCCTAAAATTAGACACCTAATTTCACCAGTGACTTATTTTCCGGTGCCTTCAACAAACTGTGAAATGAGGTGTAAAATTGGATACATCGTAATGTCCCTTGCACCTCTCAACATTCTAGGTTCTCAGCTATTTTCCATATTGCTGCGAGGACAAGAGTGTTCTGCTAGGAGGTGTCTGAAGTTTGGAGATCGGGGCGGAGTGAAGAGAAAAGAACAGTGTGACATTGAGAACTCTGATGGCAGATGTCACCAGTTTTAAATGTGACCAGGCGTGTGCACACACTTGTACGCCCAGTGCACCAGGAAGTAACCGAGTGTCAAGCAGAGGTGGTCTGCCCTTGACGTCTCTTTGGTCTCTTTGGGTACGTCAGGTCTCCCTTCCACCTGCCTGCGTGCAGGGATTCTGCGCACTCGTGGGTTTGTGGAGCAGAGCTTGCTGGTGCTCAGAGTTCCTAAACCACCCCGCTGAGTTTTGTAAGAGGAAACGGAAGTTCCAAATGAAAACATTTTCTCTGTGTCCTCAGTGTATCCCAGATACGTAAGGAAGAAAACAAAGCTTAAGGTAGGATTAAACAAAGCTGAATGTGTGCTGTTGGATTCACAGGGAAGGAAGGCTGGAATTTCTCAAGGCAATGAAAGCGTTTGCTCCAACAGCCTGAAGCGGTCCTTCTGGACTGTCCTCAGGCTGGGAACAGGGAGGGGATGTCTCTGTTTTCTGCTCAGAAGCTTCACCAAGTTCCCCACCGCACTCTCTTTGGTGAAGAAGCAGCGGCACCACCTTTCAGAAGAAGTGCTCCCGGAACCATCTAGTAAGAGTGGCCGGGAAGGCAGAAACCAATAAGCACGAAAATTCTGCCCATGTCAGTCTGCACCTGTTCCCCCCCGAGAACCCTGGGCCCTAAATTCCACCTACAATTGTCTCACAGTCACAGCGCAGAGAGCCGGGCTTTCCTCTTCTCCAGGTCTCTGGGGGCTCCACGGAAGCTCGGCTGGCAAGGAGGGCAGGGAGGAGGCAAACCCCAGGCCCTGCGGGGTCTCTGGGACCCTCCTCCGCCGAGAGTTGCTATAGAATGCTCCGAGAGCTGTAGGAGGAGCTTCTAGGATGGTCAAAAGGAATCCCACAGGACGCGGGCAGATCGCCACCAACACGCTGCATGTGTCCCCCGCCTGAGCGTTCGGTGCCTGCAACAGGCAGGGCGTGTTCGTAGAACAGGTCCGCCTGAGAAGAGGGTCGTTACCTGAAAAAGCAACACCACCAGTTCACGTAGAAAGAGCAGTCCAGGCCTCCGACTGTGCACCTTGCGGTGGAAGTGCCGTTCTGTGGAATAATCATTTTCTGCTTAGAAATAGAAGATTTCCCTTTACGGTCATAGGCACCCCGTACTTTCCGAAAACGGAGGCTCCCCCGTGCTGATGGAGACCATAGCATCCATGGCTGCCACGGCCGTCTGGTTCGGGCAAGGGCGTTTTCCCACGCAGAGAGTCGTGGATACGTGACATGTCCACGCAGTAGAGACAGTCAGTTGGGGCTACTGTTGACTCAGGTGCTTCCCACCTGCTCTGTGTGTCACCTTTGACCCTCAGTAACCTGATAAAGGCCTTGCTATTATCATCCAGTTTACTGCAATCTACCTTTACATGCTCTCCATGGACACCGGGGTGTAAAGGACAGAGTTCTTTAGTGGGAGCCGAAACCTGGGTGTCTCTCCCCCAGGGTGAGGGCAGGCAGGTGCTGAGCGCAGCCCCGCTCGGGGTGCGGGGAGCGGCTATCACCGGTCGCTCAGCTCTCCTTCCCGCGAGCAGGAAATCGGCCATTGCGGGCACCTCTGGGGACGCCAGACCAGAGCGTTTCGGCTTTATGGGTGTCAGCTCCAAGGGGCACAGGACCTAGAAGAGCGTCGCCTTGTACTCGGATGATCTTCGTGCGAGATCGCGGCTGCGGCTCAGGAAAAGGCATCCAGCCCTAGGCATCCGGCAGGTTATCTGCTTGGCAATCAAACGCATCTGTCTGAACTGTGTGAACCACTGAGGCTGAGATTCGCTTTTATTTTAACCTGATGGGGAGACTGGAGGTATTAGATAACTCCCATCCACCGCAATCTGGCAGTTATTACATACCAAGCAATCTAAGACTGGAGTTATTCACATTGGCTTTGGAGAGTTTAATAATGTTTATCATTCTCATTTTGTAGAAAATGAGGCCTAGAGAGGTTAAGTCATGTAGCCACTGCATGAAACTAATTAATACAAGGAGCAAAACCTAGACATTAGCTATAAACTCCAATATCTGCAATTTTAGTCACGGGGCTACATCTCTGTGGACATACAGCTGTATTTCACAAGAATGTGTACCAAAGAAAAAAGACATTTTTTTTTAGTGAAAGTAGCAAGTTACAAAGTTCTATGACACTCAGTAAAAAGAAATATTGAGATATTAGCTCTGTTCAGGGGATTGAATTTAATTTTAATTTTAATTTTAATTGTATTTAATTTTTCCTTCTTCGTATATTCTAAATATATTATAAGGAAATAAGACCTGTATTTCCTTTATCATTGGTGTATCAGACAAAACTTGCTTTAAACTTCAATGAGGGTTTTAATCTCAATTTAAAAAGCATGCTAAATTCAAGCCATAAAAATTACTTTTTGTTTTAGTTAGAAACTCACAACGTATGTGAGCAGATGAATAGTTTATCAAGTGGCTTCTTTTTTGGGATAAGTTTTGATTTATCACGGAAGAATTTCCATCTGACTATTTCTACTATGAGGAAAGCTACAGTTTTTAAAGGTAAAGGTTAAAATATTTTTCTGCTGAAGATGGCCAGCCGCCAGGCAGGTAGCTAACCAGTCTGTTCCAGTTCGGGCCTGCCTCCACGTCGGGGGTGGGGTGGGGACCGCAGACGGCCCTTGGCTCCCACGGAGTCTTTCTCGCCTGCTTTGGGGAGCCTTCGGGAGGGGCCCCCACTGTCTCTCTCATGAGAGCTCGGAGGGAGACTGTATCGAACAGCGTCATTGCCAAGTGATTTACAGTCACCCAGGTTAATTTCAAGGGCGTAAAGTTTATTTCCTCGAAGTTTTAATTTAATGTAACAGAAAACTACTTATGGCCATCACAAAGGAGAGCCGTTACTCCAGAACACGTGATTTGGCATTTCCACTTTCCAAGACACTGTCGATGGATAAAAACCGTTTGTTATGCACACAGAGTCACGTGAACTTAGGTAGGCTTTATGTGATGACATGCTAAGCCACTTCATTCGATGATTTGGCACATTGTGGTGTGGAAAGCTTAGACAGCGTTTCGTGATAGATGGCAGCATACTGAACCTCTCCTTGTCTCATAGAGTTCTAAAGTTTAAGACAACGCCGGCTTTGGTTCCAGCGCATGTACACTGCGCACACTGTTCAAACAACGCTTGGTGCGATTACCCTAGATTTACGATACACTCACGTTCTTGGCACTGCTTTTCCAGTTGTTTCGTTTGCAGTATATCTTTTTACATGTTCCTGACAACTTTTGTTTCACATAGAAAATATTCACCTTTGTGGCATGGGCATGTGTAATCAACACCCCAGACGGGCCGTGGAACAACTGCATCCCCAAAGAACCCTTCACGCCGCCCCTTTGAGTCCAGACCGCCAGTCTCCCAGCCCTGCTGACACTGGTCTGTTCTATTTCTACATTCTGGGGGGTTTCATTGTGTACTGTATGTGCTACAATGTCATTTTATGCTACCTAAAATTCTTTTTAATAATGGAAGAATAAAACAACCAAATCGATGGAAGTTCCCTCAGGAAAGCCTTGGACACACAAAAGCTTCGTACAAAGATCTATGGTGCGTGGCACAGGGAGCAGATACCAGGTGGGAGGCGGCTGGAGGAGAACCCGTCTTCCTGCGGTCGATCGGGTGCCTTCCCCGCCGTTCCCTCAGGACCTTCTTTCTAACTTCCTGTGCGATTGGTGTTAAAGGTTTCCTTTCATTTCTGATGTCAGTAATTAGAGTCTTCTAACTTTTTTCTCTTGGTCTGTTTCACTAAAGATTTGTCAATTTTGTTGTTCTTTCTCAAAACCCAAACTTTAGTTTAATGGAATATATATCATGTGTGTGTGTGCGTGTGTGCTTGCTGTGCTATTCTCTTTATGCTTATTCCACTCTACTCTTTTTTTTTAATATTTATTTATTTATTTATTTTTAGAGGGGAAGGGTAGGAGAGAGGGAGAAGGAGAGAAATATCAATGTACGGTTGCCTCTCATGTGTCCCCTGCTGGGAACTGGCCTGCAACCCAGGCATGTGCCCTGACTGGGAATCGAACCGCGATCCTCTGGTTCGCAGGCCCGCGCTCCATCCACTGAGCTACACCAGCCAGGGCCCACTCTACTCTTTATTACTTCTTTCTTTTTACCTCATTTGTGTGTATTGCGACACTTTCCATATCTCGGTGGGGGAGATTAGGTGAATTGTGAAGACCTCACTTGTTTTCTGAAATTTGTTTTAACGGCTACGAGTTTCCCTCTAAGCATCGCCGTCTATGCGTCCCATAAGCTCTGGCATGTTGTACCTTCATCTTTATTTATCTCACAGTGTTTTGTTTTGTTTTTTTATTTTCTGGTATAACTTCTTTGACCCATTTGTTTTTAGGGAAGGTAGTGTTACTTAGTCTTCAGATATTTGTGAATTCCGACATTTTCTTTGCTATTTACTGGTAATTTCACTCCATGGTGGGAGGGGATATACTGGGGGTGACAGACCTTCCGTGAGTGCACTGAGACACGTTTCGGGGCCCCGTGCGTGGCCAGCCTGGGGCGACCTTTGACGCGCATGTGGGAGAGGATATACTACGCTCCTGTGAGATGGCGGGTTTCATAGATTACTATGAGGGTTGCTTAGTTTACAATGTTATTCAAATTTTTATTTCCCCATTGATCTACTATTTGTCTATCCATTAGGGACATGGAGATTTTGAAAATGTTCTATTCTTCCTTTCAATCTGTCCGTTTTGGTTCATGTATTTTGGAGCTGTTTTCTTAGGTTAGGGTGTGTTTCTGTCTGTGTAATGGCTGACACCTTGGGCAGTGCAGATTGCTCCCCTCTCTCTTTAATAACATATTTATTTTAACATCCACTTTGTCTGCAGTTCCTGTAGCGATGCCACGTCTTTTTTGGTTACACCTGAAAAATGTTGTGATGTTTTCCTCTGCCTTTTATTGTTTCAGGTACAAAAGCTTACATAATTTAAATTAGTGTTTATCTCTAACTACATTCAACTTTATTTTTTTGACTTGACTTTAGAAATTTAATTATGATGTGCCCTGGCATAAATTCTTTGGGCTTATCCTATTTGGAATTCACTCAGGTCCTTGAATTTCTAAGTTTATGCCTTTCTTCCTCTTTGTGATAATTTGCAGCCATCATTTCTGTGAAGTTTTCTCAGTCCTACTCTCTCTTCATTTCCTTGGACTTTCATTATATAAATGTTAACTCCTTGATTATTATTCCAACATCCATTAAGATTTTATTTATTTTTTTTAGGGAGAGGGGAAGGGAGGGAGAGGGAGAGAAACATCGACGTGTGAGAGAAACATCCATCGGCTGCCTCTCACACACCCTCAACCAGGGACTTGGCCTGCTGCCCTGGCATGTGCCCTGACCAGGAATCGAACTGGTAGCCTTTCGGTTTTCGGGATGACACCCAACCCAGTAAACCACACCAGTCAGAGCAAAACTCTTCATTTTTAAAGTCTATTTTCTCTCTCCTGTTTTCATTGGGTAAATTCTGCTGCCTGTGTTCAAATTCATTGATTCTGTGTTTTGTCTTTTCCACTGTATTGCTGCAACCAACCAGGTTTGGTTTTTTTTTTTCCTGCAATGATTTTATTTATAAATTCTACACTTCCATTTGGTTCTTTCTTCCAATTATTATGTCTTTGCAGGTGTTTTCTATTTTTTCATTATTTCAAGAGATCGTTTAAGTTCTTACTGAACTATTTTTAATGGGCTATTTGAAACACTTGCCCAATGATTCCAACATCTGATTCATCTTGATGTTGTTGTCTGATGCTTATCTTATTTTATTTTATTAAGTTTGTGAATCTTTCAGTGTAATCATTTATGGTTGATTTTTCCCATTGTATCTTGACCATTTTATGTATAATAAGTCTCCAGATCCTATTTAAACTACATATTTAAATTTGTTCTCTGTGTGGCATAGCATTCAAAAAAATTTTTTTCCTAGGTTTTGCCTACATACTCTCATTAAAGCAGAACATAACTCATGCGGTTTCATTGCCAGCGGGTGGAATGAAAGTTTTCCTCCTTTCTCATCCACAATGACATGCTTAAAGGCAGTCACCTACTCGCGCTGCCTCATTGACTCCGAGTCGAGGTGTACCATGAGCTTCCTCTCGGCCGCGCCTGGGCCGGGCAGAGAGCGAGCCAAGGCGGACTCACCGCCTTGCTCGGGCTGGGTGAGGATGGCAGCTCGGCTTCTTGCTGGTACCTGATAAGAAAACGGACGGGGAGGAGGGGAACAGAACGCCAGCTGGCTGTGCCTCCCACCCTCTCTTTCTGCCTCGCTGATGCCACGTGGAGACAGAGGCTCAGCTCTTCAGCCGGTCTGAGCTGCGTCAGGACAGGGTGGGAAGCAGAGTGCTGGCCAGTCCCGCTGGAACCATTCTGCGCAGTCTCACCGTGACAGTGCGGAGGTGGAAGTTCACTTCCCTCCTGGGCCACACCGTCCCCACGGGTGAGGGCCAAATCAAATACTGACATTCAACCTGAGAGCTGTGATGCTCACACTTTTGCTTCCTCTGCCCGCTTCGACCCTGGGGCGGGAGGAAACAGAAGCCACAAAGAAGACGTTGGGGAGCCCTGGCTGGTGTAGCTCAGTGGATTGAAGCGCGGGCCTGCGAATCAAGGGATCGCGGTTCGATTCCCGGTCAGGGCACATGCCTGGGTTGCAGGCCGGATCCCAACGTGGGACACACGAGAGGCAACCATACAGTGATGTTTCTCTCCCTCTCTCCTACCCTTCCCCTCTAAAGATAAATAAATTAAAAAAAAGAAGAAGACCTTGGGGAAAGGAGAGAGCAGAAATCCTGGCCTCCTCCCGCTGCTCTGCCAGGGCGGATGAACTTTGTCGGAAGATGGGCTTACAGTCTTGTGCATCATGTGACAGGGGACAGTGTTTGTTAATGATTCAGAACATGCAAATAAGGCAAAAGACACCATTGTGAACTAGCAAAGTCGTCCAAAAATTAATGGGGATATAATAGGATGTTTTCAGAGGCAAGGAAATAACACTACCTGCACTGAACATGATTGGAAAGGATGACAGACAGAGAGAGAGAGAGGGATTGCATTATAACTGGGCAGTGAGTTTAGCGTGTTCAACATTTCGGTTAAAATTTGATGGAAATATTTGACTACATTAAGAGGCAAAGGCTGTGAAAGTAGACTTGTGAATAAAACACTTCAGTATGAAAAGAATATGAAAGATTAAAACATTAAGATAATTGCCTCTTTCAAGACACTAATTATGCCATTGAGACTTTTATAAAAATAAAAATAAATAAATAGAAAACCTATAAACCCTCGCGTTTAGTAAAATTAAAGAAAATTAGCTCAATTTCAATAATTTGCTTCTACAAAATTAAAAGGTCCAAATATTTCAAATTGGAGTTCTCAAAATATAATAGTCACTAGGTAACTGGGAGGTTTCAGAATATGAGTAGGCAGTCCTGGGTTAGAGGTCACCCCCATACAGCAAGACTCCGGGCTCCATCCCCGGTCAGGGCACATGCAAGGAGCAACCAACGAGTGCATCAGTAAGTGGAACAACGAGCCAATGTTTCTCTCTCTCTCTTCTCTCCCACCCTCTCTCTTTATAAAATTAATAAGAAAAGTATGAGGAAGCAAAACAGTGTTTTGGGTTTCATTTTCCGTCTTGAGCCTATCTTAACTTCAAGTCATGTATAAATATTTTAGTGTAACCTAAACAGTGACTACTCACTGAGAATTCTGTTCTAAAAACACGAGAGGCGGACTGAGCACTGAGAACGGCCACGGACGTGCCGATGAGACCTGTCAAAGCCACTCTTTGGCTCCTTGTCTCTCTCTTTGGTTCTTAAGTATAATGCATAGACTTCCAATTTTCCAAGAGTGTCCTTTAAAATTCCTTATAATTTCAATTTCCATAGAAATATATCTAAAACCATGATCACATAATTTATGAGGAGTATTTAGTGAAAAACAGGTATTATTTATTTTTAGCAGATCAAATTTATAAAATTCATGCAAAAAAATCTTAAAAGTTTCCAGTGATACTGGGACTTACTGTAGGTTAATGACTGATGAATTCTTTTGCTCTCATAAGTGGACAGAATGGAAATTTGAAAAACAATAATGTATATAAAGTCAATGAATGAAAATTATAAATTATTTTAAGTCAAAATCTAGTAATCTTAGAGTGGAGTAGTGTAAGTTCTTTGTATATTTTGGAGATTAAACTCTTGTCTGAGGTATCATTGGCAAATATGTTTTCCCATATAGTCGGTTCTCTTTTTATTTTAATACTGTTTTCTTTAGCTGTGCAGAAGCTTTTTGTTTTGATGAGATCCCATTTGTTTATTCTTTTCTTTATGTCCCTTGCTTTAGGGGACATATCAGTAAAAATGTTGCTGTGTGAAATACCTGAGATTTTCCTGCCTATGTTCTCCTCTAGGACTTTAATGGAGTCACAGCTTATATTTAAGTCATTTATCCACCTTGAATTTATTTTTGTGTATGGTGTAAGTTGGTGCTCAAGTTTAATTTTTTTGCACGTAGCTGTCCAGTTCTCACAACACCACTTGTTGAAGAGGCTATTTTTACTCCATTTTATGTTGCTGCCCCCTTTGTTGAATATTACAAATCCAATTAAAAAATGGGCAAAGGACTTGAACAGACACTTCTCCAAGGAGGACATACAGAGGATCCAGAGAGACATGAAAAGATGCTCAATATTGCTAGCTAGCAGAGAGATGCAAATTAAAACCACGATGAGATACCACTTCACACCACTCAGAATGGCCATCATAAACAAAGCAACAAACAGCAAGTGTTGGAGAGGTTGTGGAAAAAAGGGCACTGTTGCACTGTTGGTGGGATTGCAGACTGGTACAACCACCATAGAAAGCAGTATGGAATTTTCTAAGAAAATTAAAAATGGTTCCACCTTTTGGCCCAGCAATTCCACTGCTAGGATTATATCCTAAGAACCCTGAAACACCAGTCCAAAAGAACCTATGCACCCCAATGTTCATAGCAGCACAATTTACAATAGCCGAATGTTGGAAGCAACCTAGATGCCCATCAGTAAATGAATGGATCAAAAAACTGTGGTACATTTACACAACGGAATTCTATGTAGCAGAAAGAAAGAAGGAGCTCCTACCCTTTGCAACAGCATGGATGGAACTGGAGAGCATTATGCTAAGCGAAATAAGCCAGGCGGTGAAAGACAAATACCATACGATCTCACCTTTAACAGGAACCTAATCAACAAAACAAATGAATAAGCAAAATATAACCAAAGACACGGAAATTGAGAACAGGCTGACAGTCACCAGAAGGGAGAGGGGAGGGAATTTCAGGGGAAAAGGGGAAGGGTTTAGAGCAACAAGTATAAAGGACACATGGACAAAAACTAGGGGGCTTGGAAATGGGAGGGAGGTGGGGAGGGCTGGGGTGGTGGGCTGGGGGCGAGGAGTAAAAGACAGAAAACTGTACAAGATCAACAATTAAAATAAAAAAATCTAGCAATATAACCCATCTCTTGTACTGTATATGTATAAATTAGTGTATATAGTGTATTGACTCTGTGTCTAAACAGAATCGATCTATTGATCCATGTATCTAGTGCTAAAGTAACTGTAGCCTCTTCTAAAAATGCACTGCAGACTCCAAATTGGAGAAACTAAACAGGAAGGTGCGCTCAGTGTCTTTGCGGTCCTGTGCTGTATTCTGCTCCTACTGCACAGCAACGTGGAGCGAGCGTTTGTTCTCGCCACCCAGCAGGCTCGCGGGGCGTTTTTGTCACTTCCTCAAGATTGTTCCGAGATTGGATTTCAAAGTTGTGGGATAAAGAGGCATTTTGCAATAAATGTTTTAAAGTAATTCTCTAAGCCTATAAAGCCATACCTAAGCATTTCATTTTCCTTTCCAGTAAAGAGTAAAATAGACCCTTGAGAAAATCTTGGATTTGGCCTGGTTTTATAGAGAACTTCGTGGTAAACTCTGTAAACATTCTATTATAAATCATCACTGTTGCAAATGAAGTCTTTTGGTAAAACAGAGTGTGTTTCCATGCACGTATGTTGTCAAAACCTGGTAGATTTGGGCAGTAGTTAGAGCAGAAAAATCAGATTTTATGTGGGGCTATTGAAACTGGGGAGAAGAGACCTCACTGCAGAGGTCCCATAGCAAATACATACAGCGTGGGCAAGAGGGAATTTATAGCCAAGGAGAGGGTGGGGTTAGTAGATGGAAAATTGCCAAAAGGGAACATTAGGCAGGGGGGTGGGGGAGTTCTGGCTAAAGCAACCCAACAGGATCGTTGCTGAAGACACAGGACAGAGAAATCAGACATCATCTGGACTGGTGGAGGATGAGGAACCAATCAGACAATGGGAATGATCAGCTATCAAGGATGGGGGTTCTTGCTACACTCACCTAGCAGGGTTCTTGCTAAAATCAGACTGTGCAGTGGACGCACAGGTAAACCTAGAAGAAGGTTCAGGAGTCTAACTAAAGTCTGGTCGAGTAAAAAAATCTTTGTCAATGTGTACAGTTCAAAATATACACGAACACACATACACTCATCATTGCCTTTTTTGGAGGTAGCATTAATATTAAAACATTAAGAAAATACCATGCAAAATTTAAAAAACTCTATTATAAGTTCCTAGTAATCAGTGAAAATAACAGAGGGGGGAATCATCATTTTAATTATACAACTGATAAAATGGTTTGTGCGTCTCCATGAGAACTGAGTAGTTTCCAAAGAGAAGGAAAACCAGTTCTTTGCTTTCTCAGCAGCTGAGATAAACTTCACTTCCTCAGCAGCGTGACCCACCCGTGAAGTCTACTAAGCACACTGCCATTGGCCAAGGCACTCTTTCGACTTGCACAGGGGCCACCTGAGTGTTAGAGACAACTGCCTGCCTGGGAGGTGGTCCCCAGACAGCCCGGCGAAGGGGGACAATGGCCCCCCGGAGACAGTAGGGTCCCCGGTTGTTTGTAGGGAGGGACCCAGGGAGCTGTTTGCCCACGGGCTTCTGTAGCCACCGGCCTGATTCTGCTCCATCTTCCTGTGGTCAAGGCTGGTCCGGAGTCCTGCCTCGGGAGAGGCAAGAGACAGGCCGTGTTAAACGGGTTTCTGGAGCGTAGAAATGAAGAATACTCCATTAGCGGATTGGTGCACATCCCGAATCACTAAAAGGGAACCATTATTTTACTGCAAAATACATTGGGGAACTTAATTTGGAAACCTGAATTTAGAATGTGGTGTTTTTCTTGAGCCTGCTTTCCAAGAAAAAATGGAGTGTCTATATTCCATTTTTCCATGTCTTAAGTGGAACAGGAGATATTCCATGTCTCCTGTTCACTGTCCGGATGAATCTTGCGATCCATCGGCTCTTGTCGCCATCTTAGCTGCGAACCCAGAGGCCTGACGGGCGGACCAGGAGACCTCTCCCCAGGTGTGATGGGGGGTGTTCTGTGACTTCGCCCAGATCATAAATACTAGAAACTTTGAACCTCGTTTCTCATGTCTGTTGACTAAATAAATTGCTTTTGTCAATTACCTATTCATGATCTTTTCTCCAACTTTGTTAGGATGTCTTTCCTATGCTTGCCAACAATTCCATAGAATTAATTTTATTCATCCTTTATTAATTATACCTACAACCTCTATCTTTATAATACATATATTTTTATTTAATTTTTCTTGCTTTTCATAATGAAGAAGTTTATAGATCTCATGGGCTCAAATCTCTTTTTGCTGCAAGTTTTCCTTTAGTGACGTTTAGAACAAAAAGCTATGTCTCCTCCTGAGGCTACACAGATGTTTTATGTAAATATTCTCTTCCAGCACATTTATGTTTTTATATTAAATAGAACTCAGCCATATGGTTTATTTGGAGTGTCTTTATTGCTACCAATTGCCTGTTGACTAAACAGGCAGAAACAAAGAAAATGATCGATTTTATTTTTGCTATTGCTTTGGTTAAGTGTTCATTGCACTTCTTACGAAATCAATATTTTCTGTATTTCCGTGGTATCTTATTTAACGTGTAATGAATGGTTCATGAATGTTATACATTAATTGTGCTTATCCTATTAATCATGTGAAAGCAGTAATTTTGCATTTATTTGAGTGCTTACTTCGTGAATTCAACTTGGTTTCATATACTTCCACAGTCTCAGTGGGGAGACAATCTAGAATCAGATTTTATCGGTTTGGCTTGTATTTGGAAAGTGTCAAGTATCATTGAAAGGCCACTCAGAGGAGAGGCCATGCTCTTTGTGTAAGTAACGGAGTCATTCTGTGGTTCAATACCGAGGATGTTTTCTTGACACTTCCAGGAGAATGACTGAATTTCGTTAACCCATAGATTTTCAAATGAGCGTCAAATTCACAAAATACTTAAAGATATGAAATCCGCAGATTAACTTGGTACTTACAGGCTAATTAATTTGTGCAATCTCTGTTGTATTGCAGATTTAAGGATCCAAACACGAATGAACACAGGTGATGTGGCGAGTTCTCATGCTTCAGTTAGATTTTACAGCATTCATTAGCTATGGCCCTTCTTAATGATCGGAAGACACCTGTGAGGTCTTTACAGCATGAGCTCACTTTTCTGCAGAAAACAACTCTAATAACTCCGACATCTTCTGGTCAGTTCTGGACATGTTATCTGACTGAGTGCAGCTGGAGGTAGTTTGCCTGCCAGCTTGTTTTTTTTGCCTTGTCTGCATTACCTCATATTCCAATTTGTTCCTGGGTTACTTTCTAAGACACATTTTTCCCCTGCTCAATGAGGAAATTGGAACTCATTTTTATAACCAAATAAATAAAGCCTAATTACAAGGCAAAATAGCTCCAGTAAATGGCTGTTGCCTAATCAGGCAATGAATAGGTATTTATGGAGCAACTTTTACGGACTTAGAGCTGAGCCTGGGTTTCATAATGGTGACAAAGTGCTTGTATTCCATTGGGGAGAACGTTACTGTAACAGATTAATCACTCAGAAATAATAATAGTTTAAGAATATTAAACAAAAAGTGCTATTAGTAACTATAATAGAAATTAAATGATAGAGGGGATATTGCCTTCAGAAGGGAGGTTCGAGCCTTCCCAAGAGGGCAGAATTTGAGACAAAATTGATTGATTCATTCAAAGGAACGTGTAGACTGTAGAAAGATGATCTGTAATTTTAGAGCATGTATAGAAGAGATTTTACAGGGGTTTCTTCGAGAGAGTCATGATATTTAAATGACAAGGCTCAGGTGTTCCCAGGAAATTACTTTCCCCTTTATGTAGTACTTTGATAAAATAAAACAAAGACATAAATCACATTCTGACATAGGAATATGTATTACCAGAAATGGCAGGTACAGTTGTACTGACATAGATTAAATTATAGCTTCACTCTGATTTTCAAAAATAAAATACAGTTCTATGTGATCAAAAACCAGTCCACATAATTTGAGAGGTAACAGTGCTTGTCACGAGCAAAATAGCTACAGCATTTACAATGAAAATGTTCACAGTGTGTTTGGGAAATAGAGCTGATAAAGTATCTGCTCAAAGTCTCACTATGTGGAAGAAGCCACTAGCTCACGCCCACATGCTTGGCCACGTTGCCACAGATCAATGAAGATGATGACGCTCTGGCACGAGTTTCCTGCAACACCGATAAGAAACGAACAGTTCTGCTCGTTTTTACTTGAGATAGTGTCAGACCCCGCAGGGCGAGGGCTCGGTCCTGTGAGACCGCTCTCCTCCCAACACGTCGGACGTCAACTGCGAGTCCAAGCTGTCGCCTTCGCGTCTGACTGCGTCTAGATCAGCGGTTCCCCCAGCCCCTTCTCAGGTTTGAGTCATTTGCCAGAGTGGCCCCCGAAACTCAGGAAAACATTTACTAACTGGGTTAGCAGTTTCTTTGAAAGAATCTTATTTAGAAACAACCAGATGGAAGAGACGCGTAAGACAAACCATGCCGAGGGGGCCGAGTTCCCATCGGCCCCTGGGCTCGCCACTCTCCCCCCGGCCCCCACCTCCGACGACCGTCCTTTTGTTTCTTTTCATGGCCGTAGGCACGTCCAGGACATGGGCACGAGGGATTAAATCGCTGGTCACTGGTGACTGAAGTCACTCGCCAGCCGCTCTCCCCTCCCTGGAAGCCAGGAGATTGGGGTGAACAGGTCACCCTCTGATCGCATGTTTTGATTAGCCCCCATCCTTAGAAGCTTTCCAGAAGTCACATCCTTGGCTCGAACCCGGCTGTGATAGAAAGGGTCTTATGATGTAAGTAGCAAGGCATCCATTTCACCTTTACGGTTTTGGCGTCATTCATGAAATGAGGATGAAAACCCACCTATTATGATACGAGACAGCTCCATTGTTCTTATCAGGCAGGAACGCCCAAGGGTTTTGGCAGCCCACACATTCACATCACGTCTGGAATTCAACCCACCGTGAATGAAAACAGTCCTTTCCATTCACAGTTGAGAACGCGCACAGCGGAGCACTGACGGCACACGTGGTCTACACCCTTTTCTGTAAGGGGCTTGAGCATCCACGGGCTTTCATGATCCGTGAGCGGGTCCTAGAAACGAGTCCTCATGGGTGCGGAGGGCAGAGTGTGGTTGAATTCTGAGACGGTCAAAAGGTAGACTATGGACATCCTGGGCATGGCGGTGCCTTAATCCCCACATTGTTCATGAGCCAAGTACACCAAAAATCCTCTTAGTTACAGGAGAGGGCTAGGTATCTCACACGTGACTATTTCACGACTTTAAACTACGCATTTGTGGCTTTATAGGCAACCGTGTCTCCCACAATTTATGTGTTGAAATTCTAACCTCTGGTACGGCAAAATGTGACTGTATATGCAGGCTAGGTATCTGGATAGGTAATTAAATTAAAAGGAGGTCATAGGGTTAGGCTCTAATTAGGGGTGACTGGTGTCGTTATAAGAAGAGGTTAGGACACAGGACACACGTTAGAAGGATTACGTGTTAGAATGAGAACTGAAGGAGAAGTCAGCCAAGGGTTTACAGGGTTTACTTTCCCTGTAAACCAAGGGAAGAGTCCTCAGAAGCAATCAACCCTGTCAACATCTTGATCTTGAACTTCTAGTTTTAAAGACTGTGAGCCTTGTCGGTTGTTTAATCCATTAAGTCTGTGGTACATTGTTATAATGTCCTGGAAAACTAATATAGGAGCCCTTTTGAAATTTAAATTTGAATAAGAACTTGAATATGTGATCTTTACCAGTCAAAACCATGTCTAGTGTTTATGACCAGCCCTTGGCTAAAATCAAAATGCAAAATGTCTTAAAATATTTTTTCCCTGAGTATAATTCAGTGGATAAGAAAATGTATCCACTGGATACATCCTCTTGAAAGTACATACTATGTTTTTAACACTCATCCATAAAGACCCAGCATATTTATGTATATTATTTATGACAAGCTAAACTTAGCAATTTTATTTTACATTTGGTGTTCACTCACAGGCTATGCAGAGTTAGGGAAATAATATTCTAGTCGTTTTATGAGCATATGAGATTTTTTTTTTTTTTTGCCTAAGGGATTGAAATAGAAAAATGGAGGAAAATTCAAATTCAGACAGCATTTCTGTCATACGAGTTACAATTTCAGCTGAAGAAGGATGGGTACAGATTCACGTCATTACAATGAGATAAAAGGGCTACAACATGTGGAAATTGATCCGAGTTCCCTGAAGTGCATTGTCTACGTACCATCTTTCAGTTTCAATCTGTAAACTAAAAACACACATGCAAAGAAACACAACGTAAATTTCCAAAGAGTTGATGGCGTTTAGGCTAATACGGCACATGAAGGCATATTGACAATGTCCTGATGCTTAGAGTGACCTGCTAACTACTAACTACTAACTAGTGATCCGTTCACCTCTCCCCCAGCGCCGAGCAGTAAATTCCTACAGGTGCGTCTGAGAAGCCATGCCCTTTAGGCCTCGTCCTGAGACACCCCTGTGAGAGTCACAAGCGTGCGGAGACGGGCCTATCACTGACGGGGCGTTGGCCGTGTCTAAACACACTTCTGAATTCTTTAGTTCTCAAAAAATTTATGTGGCGTATGTTGGCTTTTCTTTGGAGATTCGGAGTGTTAGGGCTTCTTCTCACTAACGCAAGCAGACACGTGCAGAATCCGGCTTTCATGTCGCTGGAGAGACGGCATCAGAAATACTGAGTGCCGACGTGCTTTTCCTGGGCTCCTGTGTCAGCGGAGGTCGCCCCTGGAGACAGTCTGCTGTGCAGGGAAGGCGGGGCCAGGCGGGCAGGCCTCGCGTCGTCGCGCTTCCCCGTGCGGAACGGAGCTTGGCCCTCGCTGGTTTCTTTACGAATTGAACGCTCACTTGGTGCCTCTGCGTCTGCTCCTGGGGAAGGTGCTGTGATGATTGAAGTGACAACAGCGAGTTTAGAATATCGCATCCGTTTCATTGATGAGGCAGCAGCTGGGTTTGCGAGAACTGACGTCAGTTGGGAAAGAAGCTCTGTGGGTAAAGTGCTATCAGACCCCACCATGTGCTCCGAGAGGAGTTGTCCATGAAACAGAGTCGATCGACGAGGCAACCTTCATGTTGTGTTACCTGAAACGATGGCCACAGCCGCCCCAGCCTTCTGCAGCCACCACCCTGATCACTCAGCAGCCACCAACATCGAGGCCAAATTCTCCCCCAGCAAGATCATGACTCACTGAAGGCTCAGATAATGGTTAGCATTTTTTAGCAATGCCGTATTTTTTAAGGTGTGTGCCCTGTTTTTAGACATAATGCTATTGCACACTTACTGGGCTACAGCGTAATAGAAACATTACTTTTTTTGTGTAGCGGGAGATAAAAAATGTGCGATTTGCTTTATTGCAATATTCGCTGCATTGGGGTGCTCTAGAACAGCGATGCCGGAGATGTTCCTGTACACCAAAACCGTCCTACGTCGGTGGGAGGTGGTGAGAGGGTAATGACAACTAACTCGCAAGCATTCAACCCCTGAGCCCCCAGCCCTCCGTCAGATGCTTTACCTAGGTGGACCGAGATCCAGGCACCTGTGAGAACGCGGGTGTTCTGAGCTGCAGCTTTGGCCTCACAAATGGTCCACAAAGCAGCATTTGCAGACTCGTGAAGTAGAATGTCGGACACACAAGAGTCACCATTATACCTGCATGTTAGCTGCCAAGAGTGCTATTTTCTATGTCGTCTCTACAGAGCAGTTAAAGGTGCACCATACGCTATCTGGTATTGTCACCGTATGAAAGGCCACCTACGCGGTATCTCTGCACAAAAGTGCGGGAACGTGAGAAGCAAACCCAAGGTCGGGAGAAGGCGGGGCACACTGGAGGCTGCGCAGCTGACATGCTGTGGTGTCGTTGAGAGTTCTCACCACGGTGATCATTTAGGGCTGTCCGGGGCCTTGCTACTTGCTCTATGTACCTTAACTCATCGACTCTTAATTAATCCTCTATAATAATATTATAAACATGGTTTTACGGGAAAGAGAGCTGAGGCTTTCAGGAGTTCAATCTTCTCGCCCAGGTACGTTTATTCAAGGGGCTGGGCCAGAATGGATTCCAGGTCTGTCAGATTGCAGAGAGACACTCTTCCCTTGCGAAAGTAAAGGAAAAAAGAAAGAGATTAGTGCTTTGGAGCGCAAACAACACGAGAAGAAGCTGCAGGGGACTTGAAAATGAGGACCACCCTGTCTCTTATTTGCCTGAAAAAAATGCAAATTCAGTTAGCCAGGTGTTAATCGGGTTTTCAATATTTTGAAATGTGGGAGGTATGTGCGCACGCAACCATTATTAACATGAACTGTCCAAAGACTCGCTGCAGTTTCAAACCCTTTAAGTGCGCATGACAGGCAGGCTCTCCCACTGTCTGCGCTGCCTCCGAAACTGCCGTGTGGAATACCTGTAGGTGTTTCACAGCTTATTAAACCATAATTGTGGAACTGTAATCACAGCGGATGCACCACAAGGTCTGGGTTCTAGAAAACAACTTCCCTTTAAATCATAGAAGAAAAGCAAACTTCACGTACTTCCCCAGCAATGACACGATTCTATTAGAATGAAGGGCCGCCGGAGGTGCAAAACTCACTTTCCCAACAACCTGCAAATGATCACACTCCCCACCACCTACATTAAAGGCACTCATTGCAATCATCGCCGAGCAAGGAGGTGCGACCAGGGCACAGCGTGTTGAAAACACCCTAACTGGCAGTAGACGCTCTTCTTAATGTGTTAGTTTACAGGTTAGAACGATTACTTCTGACTAATAAGACAATTACGTCAATACTCACATTCCATGGCAACTTCTTGCCAAGTGGTGACAGCCTGCATCCTGATGGAGGTGTGTGTCTCGGAGCCGGCGGGTCATCTCTGTGGGCTGGCCAAAGCGACTACATCTAACCTGAGGCCTAAGGGATCCATCCTCCAGGTGGCTTTCATCTGGCCCAACAGCTGAGAAAGGAAAGGCACAAAACCCATCTCCGTAAGAGTCGGATTTGCCGGTGTCCCTCGCTGGCAGTGAACCTGTCTTCCGGCCCCAAAGACTCAACTCTCCCTCAGTGTCGGAATGAACCTTGTTCAGTACCTGCAGCGGGTGGGGTGTCGGGGGGGCGAAGGCAATGGCTCTTGGAGCGGTCGTTGACTGAGGCTTCCGTGAACGTGCAACTCTCTCATGGCTGAGTTTGGATCCTCTTCATAGACACAGAGTTTTAAAAATCACCTGACACTGAGCTGGAACCTGGCTCATTCCACATTTCCATAGACTGCTTCTTAGCAAGAGTAATATAATTGTTTCCTCTGGTACATGGGAGTATCTAAAACATATAGGTTAGGGATTTGGAATATGTCACCCCCAAGTATGGGAGTTTGGCATACTGATTTTTTAAAGAATTAAAAGTACCTGTGGAGCAGCCACGGCAAGAAGGGCCCTCCGAGTCTCCTTTGTCCCCTGAGGGCAGGACTCGGATCTCCTGTGTGAACGGTGCCTGACTGGGAGGACAGAAATCATCCTCAGCCCCGGAATCAGGCAGCTGAGGGCCGAGGAGACCCTATAAACAAACCCTATTCCTTCTTCACCATTTCACTGCCCTAGTCCAAACCCCCTTGCTTTTGTCATTTTTTTTCACAATTTTTTTGTTTCTCTGTCTAAAAGGGATAAACGTTTTCTTTTCTGGTTATTTGTTTGAAGGGCTCCTATATGTATGTACAAAATTAAATTTGGCTTTCAATTGTTAATACGTTTTTATTATGGGGAGGGCTCAGGTAAAACCCTAGAAGAAGAGAGGAAGAGATATTTTTCTCCCTTACAAAAGTAAATTTAAATATCTCATTTTTCTCATCGTCATTACCAGCAGCATCTCCAGTTACAGTACTTCACCTGCTTCTTCTATAAACCAAATAAACCACTCAAGGGGAATGTTCTGTGTGGATGGGTCTCTCACATCATTACGGTGTACAAATTCCAGCAAATACAGTTCACGTGGCAAAGCTGAAATTGTGGTAAGGCTAAAATTTAGAAGACACTCTAAATTACCATTTGGATAATTAGCTTAGTAATCATTTGAAGCACATGTTTGAATATAAAAAAACAGATTCGAAATCAGGAAATGCGCATTTACAGATTTACAATGTTAGGCAGTTTTTATTGTGTAAATCAAGGGTGTCAAATTCATTTTCACTGGGGGCCACATCAGCCTCACGGCTGCCTTCAAAGGGCCGAATGTAATGTTAGGACTGTATACAGTAACTGCTCCTTAACAGTTAAGCGAGAGGTTGGCACTGCCGCCCGGTAGAAACCAGGTGCTGGGCAGATAAAACCAGGTGGAGGGCCGGATTTGGCCCGTGGGCCTTGCGTTTGCCCCCTGTGGTATACATCATTTATTCTTCTAGAATTTCACGTTTCAAATCTTAAATTAGGAGTAATAATAGTAAGCAAATCAGAATTTTTCCAAAGATTGTATTTATTTATTTTTAGAGAGAAGGGGAAGGAGGGAGAGAAGGAGAGAATCATTAATGTGTGGCTGCCTCTCACCGGCCCCCTTCTGGGGACCCGGCCCGCAACTCAGGCACGTACCCTGAGTGGGGATCAATCAGTTACCCTTTGGTTCGCAGGCTGGCCCTCAGTCCACTGAGCCACACCTGTTAAGGGGCAAATGAGAATTTTTTTCCTGAACATACTTTGGATTAAGGAGGCACATACGAATAAAATTTTTAAGAACTGACAGATAACACTGGATGACAAGATTAAAGGAAGTTCAAAGAATTCATCAAAGGTAATAAGGGTTGTAAGTTTGGACCTAAGAATAGTTGTGTTCTTGACACATTTGAGTAAATCACTGTATTCTGGGATGACGATGACACCTTTGGTTAGTATTATTGGATTTGGAATAAATTTATAATAAAAAAGGAATCCTTCTAAGGAGCATCCTCTCTGAAATATGTGGAGTCTAAACATATCTTTATTTTTCGCAACTTCCTTTCTACTGAGTGGATTCTATCTTTCTCAACCTGCCCTGTTTTTCCACCATCTTCCTTTTACATTACGTATAGAAGCTCCATTAAACAGTGTTACCTTTTCCATCTGTGCCCCCACCTCTTCTGATTTGCTCCGTCTTCTCCCGCTACATTATTTCTTCTAAAGCAGCACATTGTAAGCAGGACACCAGCCTGTAAAATACGTTACCAGGGTTCTTGGCTAATGAGAGTCAGTGTTCCTGGGAAGTGCCTGGTCATCAGCAAAGGAAACCGAGCCTCTCACTGGCTCTCGACCTTGGGCAAGGACTCTGCGCCTCTGAACTTCGTGTTACCTTTCTCAAAGGGGAAATGAAACGGAGTCACTTCCGTTGAGGGGCTTTAGAATGGAGCCAGGAGACCATTAAGGAAATGGGTCTGATGCATGTCTTCACCAGACAGAACACGAACTTTTGAACTTAGGAGAAAATGCAAATTTGTTTCGGAGAGCTGCAAGAGCGCCTGCAACTCTTCACACAGACGGAATTTGTAGTTATCGATAACTTCAGCGATCCGTTAGGTTTGGCCCAGGTCAGCCTTCTGCCACCAGAACAGATCAAAATTCTTCGTGGATGGCAAAGCCCCATTCGCCTTTGGCCTTTTAAAAAGGTCTGACTTCCCTCCCAGGGAGGACACTGAGTTGCTATTAGAATCTGTGTGTCTGGATTTACAATTCCTTTAAGTCTCAAAAATACGTTTTTAGTTTGTTTGATTTTCACCTCCTGACAATTTTTTAGGTTAACACTTCCGGATGAGGATTAACAAAAGTCCGTTTTTAACGTGTTAGGACCTCTAGTGAATTATTGGAAGCAGAGACAAAAAGATGTACTAAATAATTGAATTCAGAAAGCGAAATAAAATAGGAAGTCAAGAATGAGTATAGTTTTTTCTTTAAAGAAAGTGATATATCCCAGAGTTTTCTATATTATATTTTAAGGCAATATGGATTTTTTCCTGTTAAATCCAGTTGAAAAGGAGCTTGTAAAATATTAGTAATTTTCCTTGAAGTATCTGAAAACCAAGGGACTTGCTAATGAGGTTTTAAAATGGTCACATTTAGGCCATAAAGGATTTAAAATTGATCATATATCAGGGCTTCAAAATGCGTATAGACTTAGAGGGTGTAAAATACATTCATTTATCTCCAGCAACAGTTGTAAAAATAATGCGGCAAAACATAGGACTTAAATGATTTGCCCCCTGGCATTTAAATTATGCTGATGAATACTATTAATCATCCTGTCTGCACAGAGTGAATGGCTGCGAAGGCCGAAGCAACAGGGGATTTTTGTCTCAGAGTTTGACATTACTCACGTCCACTTTTAAGTAATAAATCGGCGACCAAGGCACACAACAAGGTTTGGAAGTTGAACTCCTCTCGCGAACTCCTACCAAAGGCTGCATATGTTGTTTTTTTTATTGTGGTTCTGTATTGTAACCCTAGGGACGACGTGCGAATTCTGCCTTGCTGGAAACAGGGGGCGTGGTTGTCGCAGGTGCAGAGAAGCACGCCGTCCTTCTTCCGGGAGGCTTCCAGGGGCCCGCTGCAGTTCAAGGTCACGCTCTCCCGTTTGAGGGACGTGCCAGGGCAATACAAGCCCGTTAGCAGGCCACCCGGCTTCCTATCGCCTGCTTCCCCTCCCTTGTCCAAATGACCCTAGCAAAAACATCACTTTTGCGATGTGTCACCCCTAATTCCTCCGCCTGCTCCTTCACCCCGAGCACGCACATGGGATTCCCCCGGATGGCCTGAACTCCAGCAGCGCATCTGTCGCAGGGAACGCACATCACACGGAGAACACGCCCGGCTCAGCCCGGGAGGCATCGTGTTCACCCCGTTCCAGACCGTGTGCTGGGGGCTCAGTGAGGCAACGGAGGGCTCTCAAACCCTGCTTCTCAGGCGTCAGGCCCACAGCGAGGGCTCTGCCGGGGTGGGCGCAGGACCTGCCCTGCAGAATCCCCCCCGAAGGGCCGGTGGGGGCGCTGGGAGGGGACGCGCGCAACTAGAGCCAGAGCTGGCCAGTGGGGTCTAACGCAGCAGCTTGGAAATTCCCAAGACAAACGGTCTGAGATTTTTGGGGGGTGGGGCTTGAGGTAGTCCCTCTCTGCGCCCTTCCCCACGTGAACACGGCACCACAGCAGAGGTCAGGGTAGGCCGCAGGCCTGGATTCCACGGTGGAAATACCAGGGGGTCTCGGAAAGAGAGGATTTGGTCCCACCGAAAACGGGGCTTTCCTGTGATTGCTGCGTCTGTCCGGGGGCTCCTCATCAGTCCAGCCGAGCCCCTCGACCCCACCCTCCCGTCTGATGGCACGTTTCCATCCTCACCGTCACGCTCGCAGGCTGTGACACTGTAACGACAGGTCATCACAGACAAATGCTGTCCAAGAAAGAAATCCCTTGAAATAACTCGCGTGATAGATCAACTTAACTTACCGAGAAGTGAAACCTAAAAACAAAATTCTGTGCCTAAAACAGTGCTATAAACATTTAAACTTTAAATGTTGATTTTAATGAATATCCTTTTAAACCATAATATTTAAATAATTTATTTTGAAAAGCATGTGACGCGAAGGCAGAATGTTTACTTGTAAAAAATTAGTATTCGATTACAATTTAACCCATTCTTGTCCTAATTTTAGAAGACTATAAAGTGCTGCACTCATCAACAGTAACGATCCAGTGAGAGTAAAATCCGCAGGTGACCCGAAGACCCAGGCGCCGGAATACCGAGGTGTGGCTGCGCGCCCGCCCTCTCTCCACGCACCTCAGCGCTGATGATGGCATCGCGCCGGCTGGATTACAGATTGCTCGAGTGTCCGGACGGGAGAGCAGAGCTGTGCTGAGCGTATGCTGGGCGCGTTCGGCCAAGCTGGCCACGTGTGTGCGCAGGTGCGTGCGTGCGGACAGAGACGTGGACCACGTTCAGTTTGCGTGGCAGATCTCAGGACCGTGCTCCGCGGGACTGGAGGGGAGCTCAGGCACAAGCATGGTCCGTGACCTCTGAAGCTTAGAAAGTATGGAAGGAGGGGCACATTGTCAGAAAAATAACCTCACGTTCCCGTAGTCGATCAAAGCACATGGCCGTGGAAACTCCTCCAAGGCCCAAACCAGGATGCCGACTGGTGGCGCCAAGCCGCAGACTTCGGGGCAAACCCTCCCTGCCAGCCTCCGCCGCGCACGACCAGCCGAGCCCGCAGCCCTCCCATCTTCACTGCGTGCTTTCAAACACATCCGTTCACCTCGGTGGGCCTCACTCACGTCGACACACGGGCTTCTTCACTTAAGAAAGGCCACGAATACCGGCACGATGTCTGAGAAACAGATGCTCAGCGAAGACTACTTCCTGATAAAACATCGGGAGCCCCATTCAAAGAGATACAAATCTTAGGGAGCGTGCCCTGGGAGAATTCCACACACACTGCTCTTGGTGTCCCCAGCCCCCCACACAGCAGGGGGCCACTCGGCTAGAGGTGCCTGTAATAAGGTACAACCTGCAGTGCAGGTGCGGGGACGGGGGGGGGTAAGGGGTGTAAGGAGAGCGTTCACAGAGGTAGAACGAGTTAGCAGATGAATCTCAGAAAAGTATGTACAGTGTGGATATACACATATGTTGGGACATAATATATATATGATGTGATATAGAGGCTAGATGTATGTACACACATATGTATACATATACATTTACATGTTTGTGTCTATTTTAATCTATTATTAGATGAATATGTTAAGAAATGTAGCAACCTCAGTTTTCTCAAGAATAAACTAGGGTTGCTGGTGGCGCCTATTTTGTTGGGAATTTTTGTTGGGAAGATCGAATGAGCTAACCCGCAGAGCCCTCGTCCCCGGGTCGCGCTCGGAGGGAGCCTGCGGCCCTCCGCGCCTGTCGGAGGAGCCTCGCTGTCACCGCGCGGTGCGGGCGGTGTGCGGGGCCCTTCTCCTGTTTCACAGACCGTGCAGCCCCGCGTCCCCTCTGTGCTCGGAACACGAGTGATTCTGCTCCGACTTCATTATTAACTTGACAACACCGCAAACACAGAGGAGAACGAGGAGAAAAGGCTGCCACCTAAGGGCAGCCTCTGCTTCTTTCAGTGCCCCAGGGAGGCCTCGTGTCCTCCGGCTGTGCCCGGGGAAGCCCGCCCGTAGAGGTAGAGAGTCGACCTCTCTGAACCCAAACTGTGTTGGAGACCCGATCAGCGTGCGTGACAGCAGAGCGACGCGGATGCGGATGGTAGGGTGATCTGCTTGCGGAGTGTGCTCGAAACAGGATTTTGAAGCCCCGCCCTTCCTCTCCCGCTGGCGGGTGGGCCGCAGTCAGCCGTCGCCCCGCCCTTGAACTGGACTCAGCAGGCAGCTGAGAGCCAACGCGTCTGCGCGGGCGTCGTTTCGGGCTGCTCGGGGACAGCGCCCCCTGACGGCGGCTGCGGGCACGCCACGGGGTCGCACGTGTTTCCAGGTGCTCTGGGGCAGAGGCAGTGTGTGTTGCGGGGTTGGGCCTGTGGAGAAGCTTGCCCAGAACAGATGCCGCAAAGCTATGTCTTGGAGCAAACATTTTTTCTGTGTTATTGTTTCGTGTTGAAAAGAGTCCCCACACCTGGAGCGACTTAGAGACTGAAGATAAAACGTGGTCCCCTCATCTCACCCCTTGCCTCGGTGACCTCGGCAACGAGAGGCGAATGTTATAAGCAAAGGTTTAAACGCAACAGTGTTGTAAGGAGAGTAGACTTTGCTCTATGATTGATCCGTGTTTTAAGGCTGTGAAACATTCAGATTAAAAGATGGAGGGGGTTTAGAAATAATGAGAAGTTCTACTGACTCCTCAACTCTATTCTTTGGAAGGACCGTTTCGAACAGGTACCAACATCACAGCTCTGGCTGTTAAAATCCGAACCAGGAACCCCTCCCCGCTGGGAGGGGCTCCCGGCATTCCAAGCACAGAGATGGGGAGACGCAGAACCTCGCGGACAAAGAAACGGCACGAGCAGAAATGAGGGGCAGGGTGGGGGTGGCCTCTGCGCGCCCAGGACCGGAAAGAGGTAGACACGTAGAAATGAGATCCAAGGAAGGCGAGACGGAACCCTCTGTCCCGAGGGTGTTGTGAGTGCGGATACAAATGCTCTCACGCGAGCACTGACTGGGCAGAGAAGACGCAGCGGAGTCTGGTTTGCGAGACAGAAAGAAACAGGAACGAGGAAAGCGTGTCAGCCCATAGAGTTTAGGGTGTAACGAGTTCCCTTTGAAGTACTGTGTCAGGGATGCCCCATTCAAGTGTATATACGTTTTGGTTTAAATTAATTTTAATTCGGTGGTTTTGGGTATACATTCTTTATTTTCATCATCTAAATTTAAAGCACTATTTCAATATTTCTACAGCCTTCACAGAGATGCCCTGTGAAAACTGTAGTAACTCTGATACCCGGTGCTGGAAGATGTCATTCCATCCTTCCCACGTATTTGGATTGTAGAACAGGCAACACCATCACTGAGCACATGGTTATGTTGCTCATCCTATTCAAAACATATGTTTGATTGCCCTGGCTGGTGTGGCTCACTGGTTGAGTGGCTGGCCTGCGAATCAAAAGGTCGATTCCTAGTCAGGGCACATGCCTGGGTTGCGGGCCAGGTCCCCAGTAGGGGGCACATGAGAGGCAACCACACACTGATGTTTCTCTCCCTCTCTTTCTCCCTCCCCTCTCCTCTCTAAAAAATAGACAAAAATCATTTAACAAACATTAAAAGAAGGTTGTATCTATTTCAATGCCTAATAAAAGAAGATAACCTTTTTAAAACATGATTACTGAAACTAATTACCTAAATAAATTTATCATATGGTTAGTGAACAGAAACTGAACTAACTTAAAAGGGGTTTCACAAAGGAGAAGTTCTTTATCTGGTAGTAACTTACACCTGTCTTTAGAGAAAGCTCAGCATCCCTGATGCTGTTACCCACTGAAGTGATACTGGTGAGAAGCTCATCCAATGAGCTTAGCCAGGGGCAAGGACACCGTGCAGATCGGTTGGGGTGAACGGGGAGAATGCAGGCGCCCGGTGATTTTCGACGTGCCGTGGCGGTGGGCATCAGTCACTGATACTGTCCACTCTCCCTCGGTGTGTGTCAGAATGGGGGGGAAGATACGCTATTTTATTATTTAATGTTTATATATGTCAAAGGTGGCAATGAAATGGAATGCCTGCCCACCACTCTACCCTAGAGAAATATCGCCTGCCCTGTTGGTGCGTTAGGGAAAATCAGTAATTTATACCTATAGGACAGTAGGAAATTCATCTGAAATGGCACAAAAACCACCTCTAACGTGGTTATGCAGGTAAGTCAGGGAGTTACCTCAAAGTCAGGGGAATAAGTTAAAGAGGAATTGAAACTTATTCAGTGGTAACTTAATTCTCATTGAAAATGCCCACGCAGACCTCCTCACCTAGAGCCAGTTCCCAATGAAGGGCGATTTAATGGTATTTTTGGTGCAAAAGGAACCCCCTCTGATAAAATTTGAATCCATTTATTTATCTTAAGTAGAAATAAAAAAATTAAAGCCAGTATTAAATGTTTAATATGGCCTTTATGCAGAGTCCCTAAAATTCCCCCCAGTGCTCTATGAGACGCCGTGTTTAGAGAGTCTTAATCACGTAAAATAAGTCCATCATGCCTAAAATTGAACCGTTTGAAAATATTGTATAGAAATCTATATTAACAAATACAATTGCTAACAATATTCTTCAGAATCCAAAATATGTATAAAGTGAATGGGACACCACCAGAGTAAATGCCAAGACACTCCAAGAGAGTTATATTTTAAGCAGATGAGTCATTTGGAGAATTGCCCATTCGGGTACCTGTCTTTAGTACACTGAATTTTCCTTGATTTCTTCAGCTGGGTTCCTCAGAGCCGTAGCCTGTGTCCAGCCCACCCTCCCAAGCACAGTTGTCTGTTATGACCTGTACTTACCCCACCTGATTCTCACTCGAGGGACCTCTGGCCAAGAAGTGCCCTTCTTCACAGATTAGGGGCAGCTGCGGTTTGACTTCAGCCACAATCACGATTAAGCAAAGAGATATTCCACTTTGAGTAATTGTCACCGCAAAACAAATTTCCCATTTCATTTGCATAACTGTGAGGTCAGCTTCAAACAGAAAAGTCCTTATTCTTACTGAGACTTCAGATCTCTTTAAACCACTGTTTCTTCACCCATTTTTACGATGGCAGGACAATTTTCCCAACCCCTGACCTATACTTTTATAACATGAATAAAAAAGCTAAGGACATAAAAATGCAAGCAATGATTTTTATGTTATTATATTCAACAGAGAAAAAGTTCATTATCTCAAAGTGCTATACAAGTTTCTAAATTTTCTGAACTTTCCTTAAAGACCCCCCAAAACTCTCTGAGGGCTAACTTCTGCCAGCTGCCCCATCATACGTTTCAAATTCCTAGTTTAAGAACCGTTCTTGAGCATTTTCTTAAGTGTTTATTTCTTGGTCAGGATTTCGAGAAAAAGTAAGTGTCCTCTGCACACATTTTAAATGGAAGTTAAAACTACGGGTGGCTGTGGCTGCTGCTAACCTAAAAATAAAGGTCAAAGTGAGAGGCAACAAGTGTTTATTTCAGATTTTAGAGGGACCGCCATTGGCAAGCATGGATTGAGGCAGAAACCTCAGTCATGCTTTAGTTAGGGAGAAGGCAAGGGATGTTTTATGACAAAGGGAAGGGGGGGAACTACATAAGTAGAAGCAAGAAATGTTTATTGGTGTCAAAAATCAAGAAAGAAAATTCTACATGTGCGAATAATCTCAGTTATCCTTTCGCGGTACGTGGGGGTGTTAATTCTAAAGAACGTCTTTAACTTTCGGTCCGGTCGTCAGGGTCTCTGCTTCCCTGCGGGCTTCACAAAGGGTTGTTGGGAAGAAGAGCTGGTTCCGCCCGGTCCGAAGGGTGCTCTGCCCAGCTCAAGCGTCCTGGAGGCTTGCGGAGGGCAGCCTGCACGTGGGTTCTCAGGAGGGCTGCCCGGGCTCCAGTTTCAAATGGCTCTGCTTATGCCAACCTTTTACCCTGGAAATGACCTTATTGAAAAGTAAATACCTCTGTGCGGAAAGGCGTCTCCACGTGGTATTCCGATGCAGATTCAGCAAAGACCCCAGATCTGCAAGAGAGTCACAGAATTTGCCCAAGGACAGATTCTAGGAGGAAAATGTCTTACGCTCTTCTTTGAGGTCTCATGACACCGATAGGCTGCACACAATGACCAGTACTGGGCAAGACTTACCTAAAATGTCTATGGATTTCAGGGGAGCAATTGGATCAGAGCACGGAATATGGTAATTGGCATTTCTTCAAAACAGGACAGTTCGAGTCTGAATTCCCAGCGGCATGTTCCTGGTGCGCTGGGAGATAAGGATGGTGGTGAACGTTTAACGTCGATGAAAATTCTGAATTGGTTTTTCAGGTTCTCAAAATTTAGTGTATTTGAAATGATGTCTGAATATGTTCTTGTGGCTGTTTCCTTAAACTCCGCAACCTAATAATACTTTGGTTTTTCAGTCTTTCCTTAGAAAGTTCTAGAAACTCTGTAACATATCCCCTTCCCCATTCCCCTTATATTCCGCAGGTCTTATGGTTTTGATTTGACCATTAATTAAAAGAAATTTATTATTCCTTGAAGTGAATACCTGGTGGGCATGTGGAAAAATTTTACTTTTTTTTTTTGGTTGATTAACTTGCTCTTGCATTTCAAAATTTTTCTCCAGCTTTTTTCAGCTACAATTTGCAAATAAAAATTGTATATATCTAAGGAGTACAACCTGATATTTTAGTATCATTATGACATGCATTGTGAAGTGATTAATGAGGGAAATTAACATAGTCATCACTTCACATGGTTAACTTCTGTGTACGTGTGTGTGTGAGAACTAAAGACCTAGTCCCCTAGAAAAATTGAAGTGTGCAACACAGTACCGACTACAATCGCCGTGCTGTGCGTTTGATCTCTAGAAAAAATCAAGCTTTGCATCCTTTGACCAGCATTTCCTTATTTTCCCTACCTCCCAGCTCTTGGTAACCAGTATTGTGCTTTCTGCTTGTGAGTTCAAGTGTTTTAGATTTCACAGGAGAGTGAGATCATGCAGGATTTGTATGTCTGTGTATAGCTTATTTCACTAAGCCTAGTGTCTTTCATATATATGGGTATCATATATCTATATATATACACATATATAGATAAAACTTTCTTTACCCATTCATCTGTCAACACACACCGAGGTTACAAGCAGACATATTACGTAAATGTGTTTACGTTCTGTTTTTTTTCTTACTAGCTTACTACTTGGGTCCAGGGACCTTGTGTCTTTTTGCCACCACTGCAGCATCGCCTGAACAGAATTTCATCCATAAATAAACGATTGGATTTACAGCCCCTGTTATTACTTGAAGTCAATTCTCTCCATGCCTCTTGCAACGATGGAATGAATGATAAGAATGCGAGATCCAGGAGTGGGATTCTCAGACCAGGTATTACGTTGAATTAAAGAAGGAAGAACAGGGCTCGAGTCACGGAGTCTTCAATCCGACCTCACCCTTTGCTGCCAGGAGAAGGCGTTTATCTTCTCTGAGCCTCACAATCCTTATCTGTAGAGTGGAGATTCCACCTGCCTCGTAGGATTGCCTCGCAGATTCCTTCAAATTAGACAAAACGAGTAAGTCACCTTGTAGGGCTCAGCATGTCGCAAGACCTTGATGCATGGTCATTAGAATTTCACGGGACTTGAGGGGACGTGTCCCCAGTGGAGAACCCAGGGAGACGCCGCTTCTCTTGTACCGTTTGGGTATGTGGAGGGTTTGGCATGATTCGACAGTTGAAGAAGATTCTGCGTATCGACACCTCGCCCTTCCGTGGACAACTACGAAAGATCCGTTGCTGTCGTCGGGACTCATTCCCGAGCGCGTCACGGTCACACCCATCTTTTCCCGGCCGCTACCTGACTCCAAACCTCCCACGTTTGCTTCCCTTCTCGTCAGCGTTACATCGATCCTTTTTTTCCCTGTCCAGCGCAGTTTCTGAGTTGTGGTCTGTCAAGCGCCAGGTTCTTATCCTGGCCATGGAGTGTCTTGGTCTGAAATTTTCATCTCTGTTTACTTCCCTTACAGGTTGCTCTGAGTGTTCCAAGTTCAGCTGATCCTTCTTGAATCAGACAGGATTCACCTCGTGTTAGCACGAAAGAACTCTGAGGTCTTGGGCAAGGACTCGAGCGCAGTGGCTTTTTACTCCACTGAAGTATGATGTGACAAAATCGTATGTGTAGGCCATTTTTTTTTTCCAGCTGAGACACACGAAACACTGGCAAGAGGGGCCTAACATCGGCTAGAGCAGCCAATGGTCTCGCTGATCAGGCAGGAGGTGGCGGGCTGACCACAGCCTCCCTTTCTCACCGAACTGCCGGGGCCTTGGGGGCTCGGGCAGCTCTGAAGGCAGGACCTTGACATGTCCAGGAAGTACCATAGAGTCCAGCATTTTTGCACGTTGTGCTCCCTGTGTTACAATTCGGAAAAGATAAGTAGGCGCGGAGAACAGATCAAGTAATCTGCGGAATGGATGCACATTCCTTGTTATGCTACTTTGGAACCGCAGGCAGCAAGCACTTTCAGAACACGTTAAAAAAAAAAAAAGACCGCCCAGAAATACAACGGAGAAGGATTTCATTAAATTCCAGACGTGAAACAGTCGGAATCCAGAGGAGAGGGCATTTTCTGCAGTGAGTCTCGTAACAAGGGTCCTAACAGAAAGCCAGGGCGTTCGCATCGGGATACAGAGTAGCTTCCAGGCCGTGCAGTGGACGAGGCAAGAGGGAGGAGCAGAGGGCTGGTTGCCGGTTTGCTTCGACCACAGGCTGTGTTTCTCCGAGTTCTCCGCCCTGCTGTGGCCGTGGCGGAAGGTAACGCGGGAATCCGGACGTGTGCCGCAGGGCGTGGTGTTCGTGTGCCGGAACGGGCTTCTGCTGAGTTTGCATGACATGCACGGGTGTGAGTCGTGCATGGCTCTCATCCCGTTGTGGAAGTCTGGGGATGCCCGCCCACGTTATCCGTTTGTTGTCTGTGTGAAAGCCCCGATTCCTGAAATGCTGCAGGGGTTCCGACAGAGAAATTCTTGGGCGAAGAACGTGGTTGGTATTTGGAACCTGCGTTGGGTTTCGCTTTCTCTAAGGGCGACCTCATGCGCGATGTCTCCTAAAAGCCCGTGTTAATTTGGCGTGAGCACCCTACCTCAGTTCCCACATTGTTCTTCACCTGGTAAGTTCCCAGAGAAAATTGTTCAGATAGCATTCTAAAGAGGGTTTGTGAATTAAAACAGGAATTACGCTTTTTCTCTCTTTTGGGGCTAACCGAACGTGTAAGAGAGCCTCGTGGAACTGGGAGAGTTATGCGAGATTGGTAGGAGTTCAATCAACTTTATTTTATCACTGAAAGATGCACAGGAAACATAATTCGTTTAAATAGTTTTTATCTGCTACTTACCTTTTATGCTGCATCAATTTCAGTGTTGCATCTTAAGGACATTTGGTTTGGTTTCTCTTTGGAAATTGAACTCCAAATTATATTTTCCTATAATTACATATGCCCTGGTAAAACTCTGAGTACAAGATTATTTTATAGGAAATCAGGATAATACATTTATTTAAGGTTCAATTTTTTTAGTATAGTATTTTTCGAGATTTTTTTTTTGTACTTTTATCCAGTCTGGATAAGATTACATCAATAGCTTATAATGAAGGCAAATGATGTTATTCAATTAAGTAGTTTCAAATATTTTCTTACTTCAAGACATTTGAATTAGCATAATTTAATCTGAAATAGTGAATCATAATGGTAACAATTGCCCAGATTTATTTCAGAACAGGAACAACCCATGTAGTTGAATAAAATAAATCTTTCAAAGTCAGTTAATTATAGAAAAACACATGTAGAATTATATGCACACATGAAAAATTATGTAATTTTATTATTTTTATTGTTAACTTCGACTTTAGACACAACTTTTTTATATCTACACTAGGGACTAATCCTGCTTTCTTTTTCTTTATTGTATTTTTTACCGTTTTATAATAAAACAAACACACTTTAAAACTTTATTAAGGTACTGTTTCTTAACCTCAAACTTGTGTTTGATCCAGCAGTCATAAAAAGATATTGACAGATTTTCATCATATAGCCCGTTTGTCCAGGGGTTTGACAGATCACTTCAAAAGTTATCAGTTGTTTCCGAGAAAAGCAAATATGATTTAGTTTTAAAAGTTTAAAACCAATAAACACACAGCTAAAGTTGTGGTTCACAGCACTTTTCCCAGTAAAGGGAAGATTGATTTTACCCTACGAGGATGTAAAAGCAGAGTTGCTGGGAATTCGAGTATTATCAGCCAGATGTCGCTGCCACTGAGCTCTCTTTCCAGCTTCCTGGGGGGCTTGCGATCACAGCTGGCTTGCAGTAAACAAATGGCAGCAGCGCCTCTGACATCTGCAGGGGCGTCGAAGGAGGCCTCCTGGCCCTGGGTAGCTGGGGGACCGGACAGTGGGAGAGCCTTGGAGGGCACCCAGAGGCCCCGGCAGCAGGACAGCACACCAGCCCGGCTGCGGTCGGAGGATTCGGGTACGGGTTTCCTCTCCGTTGGAAGACCAGGGAAGTCCCCTAATATTTGCTTTTAACCACAAAGAGACACATTAATGACTTTCACCAGTTTAAAGAGTAAATTTAAGTAAAAAATGGAAAACAGCGGCAACCTACATCATTAGATGATTTTTAACCTAACTTTATAATATGACTGGATGGCTTTATTACTCAGCCTCCACACACTCTCACCCCAGTCTTTGGCATCAGCCGGGCCGAGTGATGGCGCATGTTCGTTCCATCTGATTCCCAGCTCTAGCTGCAAAAACGTCGGTGATTTACACCTCTCTTCGTTTCTCCCTTGCATCCTCTGTAACCTGGAGAAAGTAACAGTTCTTCCTTCACGCTGCTGTCACGTGGATCAAGCGAGTTAACATTTGTAAAGTGCTTGACAGAGTCTGGTGCAAACCAGGCTCTGCTAATTATTAGCCTGGTCGTCCACTCGTGGTTGGCAGCGGTTCGGAGAGATTTTGGTGCGCCGTTAGCTCTTCATGGGTTGCAGGGGTGCAGAAGTAGGTGGGCGAGGACGAGAGCACAGGAGTGATAAATGCGTGGACCAGTCACCATCTAACTGTCGGATGTGTCCACACTGAAAATCATCATTGACAGTCCTTTCAAGGGACAAGCCTGTTTCAGGCACAATAGAATTCATTTCTCCGGGTTGCCCTTAGCAACAATGCGAGCTCTCCCTTTGTTGGATCTCAAATAGATGGTTCAAAGGAAACTGAAAAATAAGTCTGAATAGAAGATGATCAGGGTTCACGGCATCATTAAAAAAAGGGCACCTGGGGAGTACGGCTATTACGACCGATGGGGAGGTCAAACAAATAGGGGGCGTTCGGAAAGAATTGTGTCGGCTCTCGCCCATAACATGGTATCATTGACCTCTGCCAGTGAATTCCATAATTATGTCTTGTTTTTGTAACACTGGAAGTCGATTTTGAGTTATCCGATAGGTTGTTTGGCTCCTGAGTTGCTGCCTCAATACAATCTTGGTGTTCACACACATTGATGGCTATTTTCCACACCTGTCCTGAGGATACAAGTTGGTTACACGTGTGTGTATCGGCCCATCCTTCTTTATTAGACTTAGTAACATGGTGTCCCTGAGAGGCAGATTCAGTGCACTGTCACGGAAAGGGAAATGGAGGAAGTCTGGTTTATACGCAGTTAATTCTTTGTCCACAGCATATGTGTGCGTGTATACCAGAGGCGAGTGTCCCCCCCCTCCAGTGACATCATACTTCCTGACCCGTCTAAGATTTGAGGCGTCGCCGTAGAACGGTGCTCCTTGTTCCTTCCTGTTGGTTTAGATGGCATAACCGAGACACGGTCTCTCCTTGATTCCTAAGAAACACTAGGGGATCCTTTGTGCAGCAATTCCCTGACACGGGGCCCCAGGTGGGATTCTCAGCTAAGCTGTACATTTCTAAGCTACGTAAGCTCCTACCCCCCACTTCTCTCTCCTGCTGCTCTCTCCCCAGTCTCACGGCGGCCACGGAATTCTAGTCACATGTGGAATGTGAGCTCGGTCAGGGCCCTCCCATGTTTCTGTTGCCTATGGGTCCGATGTTCTTGCTGTGTGCATGATGCCACGTAGCGTTGGCATCGCCCTCAGGTATGCACATACCTCCGATGTCCTGCTTCTTGCTGATTCATCCAGCTCAGATGTCTTGACTTGCACACAGAAATTTGACGCAGAGTATCGGGTTGAAAATTTAGCCCAAATTCCCTGAGTGAATAAATGTTCAAATATCCAGATGTCTGAGAGCCATATCCATGGACGGAGTCGGCTTCTCTCAGCAGAGTCAGGAGCCCCGCTTGTCCCTTTGGGATTGACGAGACAATTACTCTTCTGACCACTCCCGCTCTGCAGGAATTTGTTCTTGCATTCACAACAAAATGAGAAAAGTCAGGACATGGTAGTGCAATTTTCATAAGGCTAGATTGTAAATGGTAGTATTCGTGTGTATGTGGCATGTACTTGGAGGTGGGGCGGTGTGTGTGGAAGTGTCCTCACTAGAAAGTTCAGTGTTGACGCTTAAATGGATAGAAACCTCTGACTCTGGAAACCACTCTCGGCATCGCAGCGTGATCTCATCTTCCCCGGCGGGGCCTGGCTGCTTGTCCTTAGCCATTACCGCTTGCTTGGGCCTGTTCTCCAAGCATTTGATTTCTTTCCAATCAGGAGAAAATCTACTTTGCTCTAAGTTTGCACCTTCCACAGTCAGAAGAAATGGAGATTTTTTATTTTTCAATTAAGTGGCAAGTGGTTGGCTGAAGAGCGTCTGAAAATCAATCGGGGTGCAAGGCGCCCAGCCTGTTCTCTGCCGTGACTGCAATTCAGCTGCTGAGAATTCCAATTTGTGTCAGCTGGAAAGTTTGGGGGAACTAAGTACCTTTAAAGTTTATAGGTACAATGAAATTGGCACTTTGAAAAGGATCCCCCAACATTAAAGAAGAGGTGGCAACCCTTTCTCCCTTCTTTCTTTTGATCTGTTCTTTCTTTCGGGCCATATTTATTTGTCTTGGTGCGCGTGTTGCATAGTAATGGGTGGAGCCTTAGGTATTTGCCCAGCTGGGGCAACCCGCATGGCTGTGTTGCGATGTTGTGCGTGGGGGGGAGGGATCCAAGAATGAAGAACGCCGCTTGCTTGGCCCTCGGCCAGCTCTCGGTCACTTCCCCCACTAACCACAAGCAAACTGGGCCCTTCTGGTGCTGATTCCCAGGTGGGTGGGTTTGCGTACATTCTAGGACCCTGTGGGTCTCTCCAACATACTCTTTCGTGAGGCTGGGAGTTTCTCCTGCTGCTGCAACCCCCGCAGGTTTTTTCAGTCAGAGGTTTTGAGGCTGTGGGGTCATGCAGACCCCACAGGTGTGGATGACTGTTTCTTCTTTAACTCCTTGGCTGTCAGACTTCCATACAGTTCGATTTTCTGAGAGTTCTAGGTGTTTTTTGTTTTTAAATTTGTTGTTGTCCTTCTTTTGGTTGTGCAAGGAGGCATGGTGTATCTGCCTATGCCTCCATCTTGGCCAGAAGTCTCTGGCAGTGAGAATTTTTAATACACTTATGATAATAGTGTTTCTTAAATTTGGCAGTAAGGCACTGATGGCTTTCCATGTGTTTTATTTTTACTAAATCTTTAAAAAATCTGGTCAAATTTTAATGTTCCAAAAAGCTGTAAATACATATACACGTAAATCCATTTATCATTTTTATGAGAAATATTGCATTGTGATTGCACTTATTTATATGAAATTGTGACACCTAAATATGTGTTTGGAGTTAAATATTTATTGTCATAGACACACTAAAATGTTCCTTATTTATCATGAAAAGATTAATATAAATTCTCTATAAAATTTAATATTTCAGTTTTTGATTATAGGAGACATCTACAAAGGACTAAAAATTCAATTATATGAAATTTACAATAATTTGTAAAGAAAAGTCTATTAATGGGATCATTATTTTTGTGGAAGTTACCCTTACTAGGATACTACATTTCCCTTTTATTAAAATAAGATTTTTTGTATTATAGCTTTTTATTTTAAAATGGCCTCATTATACAAGTTAACGTTAGCTATTTTCAAATCAGTGGCAACAATATATTCAAATTAACATTTGAAATCAGTTTCCAGGTGTTTACTTTTGATGTGTGTGTGTGTGTGTGTGTGTGTGCATTTCGAGGAACTGCACCACCCATGGTTAGTTTGTTATGGTAATGTAATGACAGGAAAGTTAATCCAATATCCCTTTAATGTGGGCATTTTTACAACTCAGGAAGAGGCAAAAACCTACTACAGGTAGAAGAAGATGTAATAACAAGTAAAGAATGGAAACTAGAATAGGATCAAAAATTATTCATCGAAGAAGCCCGGAAAGAAGCGTTCAGAATAAATTACACATGCACTTTCTGTCTCACTGATCTGAACTATGTAACTATTTACATAATATGCAAATTCACATAGATTTTTATTGAAAGGTAGATTACTGTGAATAGTAGCGAAGGATGTGAAGATGTAATTTCTCAGTCCCTCAGTTCCTGTCGCTGTTCCTTGCACCTTCCCGAGAAAGAAAACAGAGTTGCAACAAAACGCGGTCGAAGATTAAAAAGTTTCCTTTTGTGAGAATGATGCTCTCCAATAGTGACGGTCTTAGAAAAACATGAAAAATGTTGGTTTTCACGTGACGTGCTTGTAAATGCTGAAGAGCCAAGAGAGTTTAACCCAGATCATGAATACACCCCATTGTGCACGTCAGCAGGCTCTGAAATTTGGTTTCCACATTGTTGGCGCAAAAATCACTTCACAATAAAGTTATATTGTCCCAATCATACTGTGATGAGTAGCCAAATATTGCATCTAGAAATAAAAATTCAGCTGGTGCCTCAGAAGTGAAATCACATGCATTTTTAGTACCTTAATTCATAATTAGTCTGTTTGAATTGCCATTAACTCTCTCAATCAAAATACTCTTTTGCCCCGTTGCACAGATCTCCCAATACAGAGCTGCATTGACATTTCTCTGCTGTTCTCTTTGATTTCAGCACAGAGGATTGGAGGATAAATCACTTTGGCTGCTTTCCCACAAAGTAATGAATGTTTCACCACATCAGCCCACAAGCTCCCCCCCCCATTTTCATTTCATTCCTGTATTTTTTTCTCTGTTTGTTCATTAAATACTGTCATGGGTCCTTCCGCCCCATCTCCTGAAGAGCTATATGACAAGTTCAAGTCAGAGCTCTTCTTCAGTGTTGGTCTACAACTTACTAATGTTTCGTTTGTTCAAAATAGGGGCTGTTGTTCATCAGAGTAACACTACTGTTAGCTTTTTTCAATGCTCTGCAGAACGAAGTAATCTTAGTCCTTTCAATACACCTCATACGAAAGGTGGAATTTGAAATCGCTTATTTGATGGGTTCTTGATCAATAGTCTATCCCCCTCCAGAACGTAAGGCCAGGGCAGAGAACATCAGTGAATAGTGTTCTTCCAGCGAATGAGAATGCATGTCCATCATTTACAGCAAGTGCCGCCAGACAGAGCTGCTCATTATAAAATTGGGGCCATATAGACCCCGGGAGCAAACAATTGGGCAGGTCACAGAGTCTTTCCCACAATCATCCCTACATGTCCGGCCTTCGCTGGAGTGGCCTGGGCTCACACTTCAGGCAGGACAGGAAGCAAAGTCAGTCTCCTAGTGCTACTCTGACTCCGTTGGCAGGTGTCAAAATGCTGTGGCCCATGGGGTAATCTTTTTGGAACGGGAATATCAAGGCTTACTCTAAGCCAGTGTTTGCTTGTATCATGTCCTAGTAACATTAACAGTACTGACCAGTGTTGTTTCAACATTAGAAGAATTGTGATAAGCATCTGCTTTCCTCTCCATTGGCAATGAAGTTCGTATTACACCCATTTTACTTATATGGCACCTGAAATAGAGAGAGATGCGGCACCTTTTGCGGTCTTGTTCGGGGGTGGAGCCGTGTGACTCCAGAGTCAATGACATTAAATAGATACGAACCTTTGCGGGCCAAACAACATAAAAAACATCAATCAACATATATTAGGAACACACAAGGAATTTACAGAACACATTGCATTGAGATATTAATATATTATTCTTTGTCTTTGACAAAATTGGCATGCAAATAAGCAGTGATCCAAAGTCGAGTAAGTAGAATTTATAATTGTAGAGTCAGGCTACAGCGTGAAAGTGTCTACATCCGTTTCTGGAAGTTCTTAGGTTGTCTTCATATTAACAACATTCTGGTAGGTTCCTTGCCTTATCACACAGTTCCGGTGTCTGCCATCACTGAATCCCTCAGTGCAGGCACTGCGCAATGACAAAGACAGCCTTGTTTTTCTACCCCAACCATCCGGAGCCTGCACGCTCCCAGAGTGAAATGCTGTAGCACACCCCTTGGCTCCCGTTGAACTGTTCCCGCAACGCAGTGTTTTCAGGTCCACGGGAGACCTTCCTCTACGCCCAGCATTCGTTTTGCCATGTAAAGCCACTGACGCCACACTGCTTGATTTATTACCAGCCCATCTCTCCGGGCGACACTGGGGGCCTCCTACCAGCCCAGGGGCCCGCAGACCATGCTCTTCATTTCCGTGTTGCTCCCCATTTCTGTCCCTCTCATCTTCTATTTGTCTCAATTTGAACTCAGCTCATGGCATAGGTGTCCTAAAAGGTCAAAGTCTACCGACAAAGAAGACTCAAAAAGCTTTCTGATTTAAGATCATTAGGAATCCTTGACTACAGAAAAATAAGCTTTTACATTTTACATAAACACACACACACCACAAACCAAAGGAGAGGCATTACAAGAATCAATCTCTTACAGAGCAATTATTGATCATTTTTACTTCATAAACCATTGGAAAAATATTTTCATGTCGAAATTTATCGTTGTGTATTGTAATTCAATAAGTTTTGTTGAGTGAATGCTATGTTAAATGTCTTAAATAAATTAGGCCATATAATAAATTTGTTTACTACATAAACAGCACTTTCAAGCGTTGCAAAAAAATTCTCTAGTGAATAATTTAGTTGATACGTTTTTTTGTTTGACTGTATTCTTGTTAATTTCCTATGCAGTGGGAATAAGGGCAGGGGATGAACTTGATAGGTCATAGGTTTCTCACTTATCGCAACATTCCTCCGTTCTTTGACAGAGAGGTGTCCGTTGGACAACGTGGCCTCTCTCTGAAACCTCTGTCCGCTGAAGGAATAAACCTGCAGCCTTGCCTCCAGCTGATAAATATCTACTAACATGCGGCCTTGCACAAAATATGAACTTACTCTGCATCCTAATAACACCTGAAAATGGCATTATCTAATTCACCTGGATTTGCAACAATCAGAATTTTTAAAATATTTTAGAAGATACTAACAGCTAAAATCAGGGTAAGAGAAGAGGGAAAATAAGTTCACGGAATATCTGACTTCAGAGGAAAGGATGAAATGTACTAACTCAAAATACAAATATTTTTGGATGATCACATAATCTCAATTTTCCTGTCTCATCCCACAGATATAGAAGCTAGAGTCTTACAAGTTCTGCTTAATGGGTTTCTAAGAACTTTCGCCTCTCTCAATGCCTGTAGGTCCATTTCTAGCCAACAAAATGTACAGGGAAGATTGCTAGGGACTCCTGGAGAGAAAACCATGCAATGAGAAAGCTCATCACACCCCCATTCCTCCCTCCCTATTTTGGAAATTCATTTTAGAAATCGATTTGGGGACTGTGGAATCTCCCTTGACACCCAGGAAACAACAAGCCTGGGGCGAATCCGACACACTGAGACGGACAGAGCTGAAAGATAGGAACCGCCAGAGTCTGGGCCCGTCGATATGTTTCCCAAACATCCGAGTTTCCTTTCTCTGGGCCACCAGTTACACAAACAGAAGGACTCTTCTGATGCAAGCGGGGCACCCTGCTCACGGGACAGATGCAGGAAACACAGCCAGGATGGGATGTGAGTCCACTCAACGCAGACAGCTGTGCGAAGTCCTTTGCCGGGCTGTCTTAGTTATGCCTCACACAAGCACGTGAGATAAAGACTTTGTCACCGGGATGCTGAGGTTTAGATAGGTCGCATCACAGCCAAGTCCACCCCCCAGGAAAACGGCATTTTGAGCTCTTGAGAGCAGGCAGTCCTGTGGAGAGGGAGAGGAACTTCTGAAAGGGAGACCATATCTAAGCATGTGATCGCTGACGTCTTTAAAATGAGGAAGTAAATATTTTAAAGTATCAGCAACACGGTCCACTTGACATCTTCAAGGAGGGTGCCTGTTGTCTTTGACAAGCGCCAGAAAACTGTGAAGGTCTCCGCTCGCTCTCTACTCAGTCTTCGGCTTCCCAGGCTGACTCCCCCAGGCAGGGGGCGCTGGCGGGCTCACCGCTCCCAGCGTGCGGTCCTCTGTGTGCCGGCCAAACCCACGGGGCACCGGGTGGGAATCTGGGAGTGGGACCTGTTGGGGATGGTGTTTGAACTTGATTCTGTTCGGACTTTGCTGACACCATTTTATTTGAACATGTCAAGCAGCATTCCTGAAGAATGTTGTTGAGACTGTAAATGTCTCCATTTTTCAAAAGGTGGCATGGATTGAATGTTTGAGGAAATAGTTCTAAAATTGCATTTTAGGATAATTTGATTATCCAACAACTGTTAGTTATGCAGAGGAACATCAAGGCGATGATATAGTAAGGTGTTTTAATAGACACTTTAACGGGAGGGAATTTGACATGTAGAAGAAGTACACAGAGAAAATTAAAACAAATATTGTTTCCAAATCCATTGATCAGCAATTATTTTTAGATCATTGTTTTCTGTTCTTTTCATTTTTTATTTCATGTGAGTTTTAGAAGCTATTCTTTAAATAGGTGAAGAAAGAGATTATGATCAGAAAAACCACATGAAAAATTACATCTACTTTCCATGGGAAAGGTGTAAAACTGGGAGAAAATTTAATTCAGTAACTAATTTTAGGCTTTGATGGAAGTCCTGATTGGTGCCAGGGTATATATAGAGTGAAGTGATTAATCTTCCCTTCAATTGTACCGAGAGAGGTAATTATTAACAGAGACGTGACAGCGAAAAAAAAGACAAAACATGAAATCCATTTGGTTAAAATATTTGTTCCTCAGAAACATTAGAGTGAATGCAGTTAGAGAAATACTGGTTTGTATTTCCCTTCTGAATACCGGCTAGAGAGTGCCACCGTCCCTCTGTTATCTTTGCTCTGACCCTTCCTGTAGACCCCGAGTCGTGAAAAGCAGAAATAGCTGAGACATTGTTTGCAGAAAGCAATGCCTCTGAAAATCATATAGAAACCCTTAGCTCTCCTACTTCATTCACCCAGATAACTACTTGACCAGTGTTCCTTCCGTAGCTTTGTGTTTGTTTGTTTCCATGAAATACAATATGTCTGGCAAATCTTGGAAAAGAAATAATTGTACTTTGAATCCTGCCTTTTTTTTTTTTTTTTTTTTTTTTTTTTTACTGTAAAGGTACAGCTCTCTGTGGACCACATTCTCAGCCTTCCACGGTCACCTGGGGAGCACGAGACGTCTTCTTCAGTTCTGAAGCACGAGAATGGTGTAGATGGTCTTAGGCACTAGCATCTGGCCACCACGGAGGAAGGAGGAAGGAAGGGGAATGTCTGGTAACGGGTGGGACCACACAATAGGGTCATCTATTCCGGTCGCTGGGCTGTGGTCTCCAGCTCCCACGGGAGTCCTGTGAAGGGCCACCGCCCATCCACGCAGTTCCTTGCTGCGCCCGCTGCGCCCACAGAGTCTTGCATAGCAAGCTCTGCCTTGCTTGTTCCTTACGCTGCAAAGCAACACGTTTCGCTTCACAAGCAGTGTGTCCCCAACCCCAGGACCCCCACAGACTGCTACCCGATGGCTGCAGCTCCCAGATGTCAAAAACACTCCCTTGAGAAGCTTTCTGGACTCTCGTCAATAGAATGAGTTTCCTCTGGGTGTGTCTTTTACACGAATGTTTTCAATTAGATGTTTCCTATCAGATTTCTATCTACCTGCCTACCTATCTATGCACCTGTCTATCTATCAGTCTATTATCTGTCTATCTTTCTTTCTATCTCAATATCTCCCTCACTATGTTTTATATATGTTTAAATATAGATGTTGTATATTATGTATACACATACAGTATAATTATATATATATATACATATATACATAAGACATATTGTACAATGTTCACAAGTGTATTCCCACTTTTCCTTTCTCATTTGAAACATTAAAAAGTGAGCTTTCTTTATGCCAGAGACATTACAGATAGTAAAGATTCAGCTTACAGAAATTAATTTTCATAACCATCAGTCAAATCTTGTTGCTTCATGTTCTCCTATTGACAGTTTACTGAGTTCGTGTGTTTACAGGTAGATTATTACAATGTGCAAATGGTTGTGGCTTTGACCTGCCGAGGCAGGGTTATTTTGGTGTTCTCGCAGCTCAATATACACATAGGAAAAAAAGCACTGGAGGAAAATACGGATCGATATCAGATATGTCTGGGTAGTATGTTGCAGATGCTGTGAATACCTTACCTCATGTATTTACTCACTCATTGAGCACCGACTATGCAACAATCACTGGATCCAAGGATGGTGAGAAAAAAACAGATGCACTCTTGATAGAGCTTAAAATCCACGGATGAACTCAATATTACTATTATTTTTAATCACTATTATTCTGTTCAGGTGTTTAAAATATGAGCTAGATCATAAGGCAGTGTTAGACAACTCAGAGTAAGGAATACCCGTTAACATAGAGAAAAATGACCTTCATCTGTCAAACATGCCAGTATCATTAATAGAAAGAAGGAAAGATGGAAGGAAACAAAGGATGGAAGGGAAAGAAGGAAGGGAGGAGTCTCTTCTTCAACATGACCTCTATTTGAATCAGAGAGCCATTGTCCTCAAACGAAGGAGGCGCTCTGTGGAGTAAGAAGAATGGGAACGCCCCCACGTGACTCCGGGGCTCAGAAGGGGGACCGCAGAAGAAACCTGTCCAAACGCCAGACAGATCTAAAAATGGAACGCACTGCATGGCAGGGAGCTCCCATCATACTACAAGCTGGGGCAGCGGCTCAGGTCTGGCCGGGAGGGAAAAGGTGGACAGCCATCGAGCATGGCAATGACCATGGAGTTTCAGGTGTGCTGGGTGATTCCCAACACAACAGCGTTAACGACTCAGCATTGCTCACGTCAAAACTGGTTAAAGAGAGCAGGTCTCGTGCTGAGTGTTCTTAGTCCCTACGCAAAATAAAAGACACAAAGAAACTTCGCCAAGTATTGGCTGTCTATTACCTTGACTGTGGGGATAGTATATGGGTGTTTGCATATGTCCAAACTCATCAAATTGTACACATTAAATATGTACATTTCTCTGTATATCAATTACACGTCGAGTTTAAAAAAGCAGTGCATAAGGTAGTGGCCCTGTGACAACTCCTTCAGTTCCTGAGACTGCACTTAGAAGTCACGGGTGGCAAGCTAACACATGTTGCACAAGAAGATCTAAGTTCTGAAATTCTACAGTCAGGAAAACTCTCACGTTCTCCATAGCAGACAGTTATAAATATTGAAACGAACATTGATCTATTTGCTCCTGATGGCATCACGAAGCAAAATCAATGTAATCTATCATGCGGGCAATCTGTTGGTCGTTAGAGCAGTAAACACACCAGGGTGGGCGCATCAGTCTCATTTAAATACGAGCAAGGTGGCTCCATCTCAGGAGAAACAGGCTGCTGAGCGATGGCACAGACTCACAGAGGCAAGGCCGACCCCTGCAGGGAGCTGTGGCCGTCAACCTCCAAAGCCGGCCTTCCTTGCTGTGACTTTCAAGAAGAGGTGGTCAAAACCATCCCACTGCATTTCGGTCTCGGCGGGTCCCAGAGGTACGACCAACAGCACGGCGCTTGAAAGAGCTGACCCACGCCCGTTTAGAGAGCACGGGGAAAACCGGCGACCAGAAATCCCGCTTCAAGAAAACACGAGTGTAAGCATTTTCATCTTCACACTCCGACCCTTGTAATCTCTCACCCTTTCAAAGTCAGTCTTGAGTGAATTGTCTAGTAGGTTTCCACAGGGTAAGTGCAGTCAAACAGGGGTAATTTTTCTTATTATCTGCCTCTTTTGTCTTCTCTCTTTTGATCTGTGCTCATGCCTTGAAATGAAATGAAGCAAAAAGAAAAAAACTAACAGGCAAAGCTTTCTCTTTCTTTCTTTCTTCCTTCCTTTCTCTTTCTTTCTTTCTTTCTTTCTTTCTTTCTTTCTTTCTTTCTTTCTTTCCTTCCTTCCTTCCTTTCCTTCCTTCCTTCCTTCCTTCCTTCCTTCCTTCCTTCCTTCCTTCCTTCCTTCCTTTCCTTCTTTCCTTCTTTCCTTCTTTCCTTCCTTCCTTCCTTCTTTCTCTTTCTTTCTTTCTTTCTTTCTTTCTTTCTTTCTTTCTTTCTTTCTTTCTTTCTTTCTTTCTTCCTTTCCTTTCCTTTCCTTTCCTTTCCTTTCCTTTCTTTTCTTTTCTTTTCTTTTCTTTTCTTTTCTTTTCTTTTCTTTTCTTTTCTTTTCTTTTCTTTTCTTTTCTTTTCTTTTCTTTCGTACTCTGAACTTATCTGCCCAGAAAATAGTTTCTCACTTTGGTTTTAGTTTAAAAAATATTCTTGAGTGCTCATTTTCACAAAATGTTTCATGGTGTAGGTAACTGTGCACACTTCTCATCTGGTTGCCTTCTCTGGCTCCCTCCTAGTTGCTAAAGTGACCCTATGACAGAGGAACTGTGACGGCGTCGCCCCGGTCAAATCCTGCCACGGACCCTGTTCTCCTTTGAGTAAAAGCAGGGCGCACACTGACCCGTGTCCAGCAGGATCCGGCGCCGTCATCTCTCAGTATAGCCGCCCACCCCTCCACCCTGTCATAACACGAGCCACGCCGACCACACCAACCTCCGGGCTTTCCTAGAACATCCTGCCTGACTTCCATGTTGGAGTCTTTGTGTGACAGCACCATCCTCCTCCGGACGCCTTGAGTGCTGGACGCCCGCAGGCTTCCTCTGGGAGCTCAAACGGCGCTGTCACAACGAGGCACAGCCACCTGGCCCAACCTCCCCCATCGTGCTGGTTTCCCTGTGCCGTTGCGCTCGCCGTACTTATCATTCTTCGTAACAGATGGATTTGTATGTTAATTGGCTATGGTCCACTCTCACTCCCTAGTAGAACAAGAGCATCATGAGGATAAAGGTCTTTGTTTTGTTATGAATGTTTCCCAAGCTCCTAACATGGTATCCGCACATAGTAGGTACTTCACATGTGTTAGCGAAATTAATAAATGTGTATTTATTAATAAATAAAGAACATTATTTAAGGACCTACAATGTTCATTTCATAGAGCAAAAAACTTGATATATAGCATTAAAAAAGTAAATGATATTTAGTCCATCTGTATAAAACTCTGTCCTCCTGAAAAGAAAACAACTAAATAATGATCCTTCCAAACGTTTAGCATTAAGTGTAATGCCTGTGGTGTTCTAAGGAAGGAAGAAGTAACTCAAGGAATAATTTTGGAGAAGATAACATTAGAATATGATTTTCAAAGTTTATTAAAATTGTTCATGTGTAAGAGTAGAAAGAAAATGAATCAGAATCTCATATTTGCTATATGATGTGCATACATATATCATGAAATCTCAGAGATAGAGCTTTGTATGCACAGGGGAAGTTAAATGCTTGGTTTTATTCACAGAGTATGTAAGAACAAAATTAGAGTAGAATAACATTGATGCTGTGCTATGGAATGGACAGGTTAACTAGGCAGATAATAGAAGTGGTGCAAAAGTATGAAGTGTTTCATCAAGAAAATAAAAGTGGTGCTATGTGCAAACCAGGGAGAAATCTCTATGGAGGCTCAGCTGTATAAATGTTTTGTCATGTTCAGAGAACAAAGATGTTATTATGATTGGCAACACAGGGTCAGGAAGAACGTGAGAAAATCAAAGCAATCTAAGTCAGCTCTTTGGAAAGTTATGCTTAATTGCACAAACAATAAGAATTCCACAAGATTTTTAAATAATTAGTAAGATTAACAAAGGTAAAGGGATAGACTAGATTCTGACTTCTAGTTCAAATCTCCAATCAAGAGCCATAAAAAATGATGGAAAGGATGCATTGCAAGTGTGCGTCTACACACCCACGCAGCTTGTGCAGGTCGCAAGCAGCAAGAATCCTAAGAGCAACGCGGTGTGAACACACCTGTGATGTAAAGACGCACATGTTACGTGAAGACGTCTGCGGACCCAGGAGAGCAGGAGCGGCTTGACGCTGGTTCCCAGGCAGCAGGCCCTCGCCGGCGGCTTGGCCCGAGCCTCCCCTGCCGTTCATTTCCCCTTTGGTAACAAAACAGCCACCTAGATTTTATTTCACCCCCGACGTGGCCAAAGCAGGACTGTAACAGGGCAGGGAGCAGCTTTCTCCTGCGGGACTCTGCTGCTTTAGGAGCAAAAACCTCACCTACGATTCCTCTAGCAGGCCTCCTAGTTGATCTTCAGGGCCGGAACTCGGTCTCTGCAGTGACCCACTGCCTCGGGGACCAAGACCCAGCGAGTGGCTGGGCCGGTGTTTTGTAATCACTGGCCCGAGGCAGCCTTTCAAACCGTTTTTCCTAACTGCTCTCACTGCGAAATTTTAACATGATCGATCAAATCGTTTTTCCCAAAACTACTGTACCCCCTAATATGCCCACTTTCCGAAGGTCCCTGTAGCCGTTAAATGTTTACAGATGTAAAGAAAATTTGTATTCTTGCATTGTTCCTGCTTCTTGGCACTTTTCACATGAGGGGTCCTCGTAGATGGGGTTCAGGCGTCTACCTGGAACTCTTTTTTCTCCTGTGTGCCTAGAGGACTAGAAAGTTCAGTTGCATATTCTAAGAGATTTGCTTTATCTCAAATCTGCAGACACTCATCAGCATATGCAGGAGCTTGAAAAATAATCACAGTCACAGGAAGTGGAGTGTTCCACATCGAACTGCCAAGTGGCTATTAGGAGGGAGGCTTGCAGGCTAATGGGGACGTCCAGGTTCCGGCTCCCGGAAGGCCGGCGAGCCGGCACCGGCCTGTACTGCTCACCACACGGACAGAGAGAGCTTCCAGCTTACATGGACACGCATGGACGTGTTTATATCTCCCAGAGGTTGCATGGGAAGTACAATACAAGCTTTACGTCAAAAAGACACGGAGTTGGTCGTGCAAACGCTGACATCGTTCTGCCCATCCTGAGTATTTCCCTCTCCCGCCCACTCCCGCACCGACCTCCGCGTTCTGCGGCTCATCGGTCTGGAGAAAACCCTCCTGAATTTCCGACCCGGGAGCGTGAGCTCCGATTGTGTCACCCGGCCCCGCACCGCCTTGTGCCGGGGGACGTTAGTTCCACGCATTCGCATTAGGAAGCTGAACGTGACCTCCTGGTGAAAGTACCCTAAGCAACAGTGTAGTAGGTTTGAGTTGCTGAGAATGAACCCCGTTTTCAGTTTGAGACAGCCCTCTGATAATGTCTCAATGCTAAGTGAGTAGATATCAAAATGAAGAATCGGTAACATCTAAGGGCTTATTGAGGTCAGCGTCTTCATCGGGTCACTGAGAAACCGGGGGTGGCCGCTGTCTCAAACAAGGACCCCAGAGGCGGTCGTTGTTAGTGCGCAGCGCCAGCCACACCCAGGGGGGCACGTTTTCCATTAAAATGCATGTATGTTTTTAAAGGTGCACCTAGGCAGGGTGGGTCAAAAGGAGGTTTACAGTTGTGAGTGTGTGAAACATAGAGTTGATTCCCGTATTATTATTGATTAATTATTGCGTTCTTCTCCACGGGAACAACTGTAAACCTACCTTTGCCCCGTCCTCTATACACAAGCATATTCGCATATTCATGTACATTTATACACACACAGAGTCCTATGTCACTTAATGTCGGGGATATGTTCAGAGAAATGCGTCGTTAAGCAACGTCGTCCCTGTGCAAACGTCACACGGCAGGCTCACCCGAGCTTGGACAGTCCAGCCTCCTGCTCCCGGCCGCGAACCTGTGCAGCCCCTTACTGAGCGGACGGGTCGCTGCGCGCAGCCGCAGTGCAGTGCGTTTGCGTGTGTGACCACGTGTAAACGTGGAAGAGGCGCAGGAAAAAACACAGTGTAAAAGATGAAAAGGGGCACACCTGCTCACGCCGAGTCAGTGAGCCAAGGAGTGCGGAGGCCTCGGGCACTGCTGCCGGGTACACCGAGGACTCGAGAAGCGCTCCCCGACACGTCCGCCCCTGCTTCCCTCCGGTGGGGATGGCGGGGGGGCGCAGACACGGAGCCTCCAGGCTGCCGGTGCCTCTCTGGGAGCAGGGAGGTGGGCTGGGCCCACCGGAAAGCTTGGGGAGGAACCGGCTGGGTGAGGCGTAGATCCGTGCAACGCTGGCTGTCACGAGGAGGTGAAAGGTGGCCTGGGGAAGAAAGAAATCAAGGTGGGAAGACAAAGGAACACAGGGACGGTGGCGGCCATGTGGTTTTGCTGTTGGAACAGGGGTCAGATTGAGGACTTCTGTGATACTCATTAGAAAAGAGGGCTTTGACCTAGAGAGGACCTGGAACTCACAACTCAGTATTTCGACTTTGGAAACGTGTTCCACTGACCCTATCTGTCACCAAGGGCTCTCTCCACCATCACACTGATGAGAAAAAGAAAACTTACTTACAGTTTGCAATCATCACAACTGAACGTATTCCCAAGGCACAGGGGCGGGCTGGCCCCACGCCCCGAAGAACCCGAGCTAGTGTGGCAACGGCGCCTGCGACCTGTGCAGGCGGCTCCTGCGGCCCCGAGTCCTCGTGCAGGGTCCCCGGTCCCCAGCAAAGGGTGCGCCGCCACATCCTCTGAAGACCACCAAGCGGGAGCTGGGGGTGGGGGCTGGGTGCGCTCTGCACCCGTGGCGCTGGGCAGGGGGGGCAGGTCCTCCGTGGCCCAGGCAGGTGCGTGGCCCACCATCCGGGCGCGATCTGTGTACTCGGAGCGCAGGAGCCGTGAGTGAGGGGGTCTGCTGCCGCCCCCGGGGTGGTGGTTCCCCTCGGGAGGAAAAATCTCCTGAATCACATCTTCTCTCATTTTTATTTCTGACCAAAAAAATGTGGCCCATGTTATGGGACCGCCATCATCGAAGCAGTATGTTGTGGACGGAAATGCCAGACCACGTACAGCTTCTGCGTAAGCCAGACAACCTTCCCCGTGTGATATTTAGAGGGATACAGAGACAGAGGGAGTGGGCCAGGGAACTTTGATTTGTTGAAGGGTGTGCTGGTTTGGATTTTCATGCTGCTGGCAGTCGAGCTCAAAAGAGAAACTCAGAAAAGAAAAAGCTACACTAAAGATATGTCCTGTTTCATTGGCACAGGGAACCGCAGGAGGTCAGCGGACAGATGAGGTCATTCCTGAGCACCAGATGAGTGCCGGGCAGCTGAGACTGAAGTCTTCATTATAGTTTCATTAGACACATGTTGTTAAGCACATTTAAAAATAATAATTCAAGGGAACTCCCTCAGCTTTATTAGGGCCATCACCGAAAACCCACAGGTAACATCAAACTTAATAGTGAAAAACGGAATGCTTCCCGAAGATCAGGAACAAGACAATTCTGTTCGTCCCCATGACTACAGCTCGCGTTCCGAGTGGTGCTGGAGGTCTGAACCAGGGCTGCTTGACCCGAATAAAAGATAAAAGGCGTCAATATTGGAAAGTCAGAAATAAAACTATGTTTATAAATTACATAACTTTATATACCAATGCCAGAGAATCCCTTAAATATTAAAATTAAAGTAGGTCAGTAGGGTTGCTCAGATCAAGTTTAACATACAAAAATCTACTTTCTTTATATTAGAAAAAATCTAAAAGTTAAATTAAGAAAAAATAAAGCACTATCAGAAATAATAAAATACTAAGGATTATATTTGACAAAAGAATTGTAATATTGTACACTGAAAACTAAAGACTATCCTTAAAAAATATTTAAAGACGCATGTAAATTTAAAGACTTTCCTGGGTCATATTTTAAAAAGTTAAAATGGTTACACTCCCCAAACTTATCTACAGATTCAGTACAATCCTTAGCAAAATGCCAAAGTCCCTTTGTTTCAAAAATGCAGAAGCTGATCCTCAAATTTATATGGACATACAAGGGACCAACAAAAGACAAAATAATCTTGAAAAAGAAGAACAAAGTTGGAGAACTCACACATTCCTGTTTTTAAACTTATTTGAAAACGCTGTAGTCAAGATGGCGTGGTACTGTCAAGAAATAGATGACTGAAGTAGAATTGAAGTCCGTAAAAATCTTTACATTTATGGCCAATTAATATTAGACGAGGTAGAAAGAAAACTCAATAGAAAAAGAATATTTTTCAAGAAATGTTGCTAGAACAATTATATATCTATGTGCAAAATAATGTAGCTAGACCTTTATATCCCCCTGTATCCAAAAGCCAACTCAAAATTGGATCACAGATCTAAATGTAAACATGAGACTCAGGAAAAAACAAAGATCTCTGTGGCCTTGGATTAGGCAACAGTTTCTTAGATTGGTACCAAAAGCACAAACAGGAAAATAAAAAATATATAAAGTAGATTTCATAAAAATTAAAAACTTTTGTGCTTCAAAGAATACTGGCAAGAAATTGAAAAGATAATCCATAATATGGGAGAAAGTGTTTGAAATTCATATGTCTAGTGAATAGTTTATATCTAGAATATATACATAGAAATATCCTAGAACTTAATAATGAAATGGCCAATGAACCAGTTAAAATGAGCCAGTATTTACAATAGATATTTCTCAAAAAAGTACAAGTGACCGATCAATAAGCACCTGAAAAGATGCTCAAAATGATTAGTTATTAGATAAATCAAATTAAATTCAGAAGCTACCACTTTATACACAGCTTAGTAAATATGCTCAAAATCACTGCACTGCACACTTTAAAAGGGTAAATTTCATGGGTTGTGAGCTATATCCCAATTAAACAATAAGTGAGCAAAAAGTAAGCGGACAAAGAGGCCTCAAGGACTTGGTACTCTTAGGGGCCTGCGGAAGTCCTCGTGCACTCGGAGTGGACGCTGCGCTCAGAGAGGGAGGAAAGACCGCATCGTGGCGGTGGCGCCGTTCTAAATGTGAAGTGGGAAACCAGATTGTTCTCAAAGGATGGTGAGCAGGAATAGCAACAACAATGATAGAAATAATTTTTTAAAGTGTGCAGTCAGCAATCTTAAATTTGCTTTTGAAAATATTCAGCAAGATTCTTCCGTGAGCACCGTTCAGCCCACGTGATTGATTTGAAGAAATTCCATCAGTTTCATCAACCCAACCTTCAAATCTGGAAGGAGTTGAAGAAGAGATAAATCTTCACTTTGTGGAATTACAGGAGAAGTAGACGGGAGCTTAATAACTTGGTAGCAACCTCACCAGCAGTCGTAATACATACTGGCTGAGCTAGCCAAAACATATCTCTCTTTTTCAAGAACTTTAGTGGAAACTGGAAGTCTATATATTATCACAGAAGCAATTCAACTGCAGGCAGCACCGAGAAATTATTGTTCCTATATTTAAAAGGAAGTAAAGAGATTCTACCTGGTAACATGGAGTCATATTTATAGCAGGGTCATGGGCATCATCAGCATCATGAAGTTTAGATGACATTTCTGATTTATTTGCATGCACCAAAATTTCACTTTTGATTGTGCTCTTTGTTGTCGGTCCCAGCTTCAAAAAAATTCTTATTTTAATAGTTTCCCATCCCACGTTTGGGCAGCATAGATGTTCAGTGCATCCGGACCCTCAACGATCAGTTTGCCTGCTCATCCTTTATCTCTGCTTCCTGCCGAGGTGTATTTCCTACGCTGTAAACTAATTAATTTCCGTACAGTACGAAATGCATCTTTATGAAGAGAATGGGATTCAGCATGCTCGTGTTCCCTTCAGTGACACTGTCTTTGTAATCTGACTAGAAATTTGAAGAGAATGACATCTCGGAGACTGTTTTACCAAAACGTCCTCAAGATCAAGGGAGGAGCATTGTTATAAATGACACTATTGTGATTTCACTGTTACCGAGCGAAAGAACTCCTCTTTGTTCACAGGTTGGGGTATTACCTTTGAGAAGATAATAAAAAAATCTTGTTTTTGGCACGTAGCCTGAGAGTGAATCAATTTTCAAAAAGATACCCCACAAACATTCACCTTTCGCGCAGTTCACAATCCAGTGTCAACTCCCTAGTCTTGTTTTGGGAGTAACTTCTTCAAGGGGTTTCACAATAAATAGAAACTCCCACATGGTTTTTTTTTTTTCCCACAAACAGCATGCTTTCTCACATTTGCTTTAGGGATAAACATAAACACCTTAACACAAAGATAGCATTGGACTTAAATTTTATGTTGATTCCAACTAGTCTATTTCACGCTGGACAGTTGCTTCGCTAAAGAGTAGCAGCTCACATTGAACTCTAATATGTTTCTCACCATCCAACTGGATGATTTTACTAATTAATGCACAGTTCAGTTTGCCTAAATTCATCAAGTTTACTGCTTTGACGATAGAAACTTCCCATCTACGTATAATGAAATCACTGCAGAAAAATTCAGCAGAAATAAAGTTTTCAGCTCACAATCCTTACAACAATAACTGCGAAATCTACCCTTCTCTGCATATGCTTCATGTGGCAAGTGACACAGGGACTGCAATTTGCTTATGAAGGTTCGTAGAACTTTTTGGATGATGAACTCGGTTGGTCTTCAATTGCACGATTCGGAACAGCTTTAACGGCAGCGAGCGATCACAGGCATGCGCAAACCGACTATCGTTCTGGAAAATTTAATTATCACCAAAAAGAAAACCTGCAGTGATAAATGGCAGCTTCCTCTTTCACTGTTAAAATTACTCACAATAATCTTCATCTCCTGGATAATCTGCTATAGAAAAAAATTGAAAGCAAAAGTGAGCCATTTTTAGCAATGTAAGATTTGATTTTACATCAATTCAAGCTATTGTGTTTCCTACTTGTGTAAGATCTAAAATCCATTTTAATACATTTAAAAAAACAGCAAGAGTAAAAAATTATTCTAAGAATATGGTCATATTTGGTCTTTGGTCATATTTGGTATGAACCAAACTTTTAGAAATGCATAAACAGAAAAATTTCATATTTGAGATACTAGAAAATATATTAAAATTTCACTTACAATATATTGTTATATACTGTTCTTATCATTATAAAATGAGCATTTATGTTAGTTCCTACTCTTCAAGAGCGTTTTTGAGTTAGCAGTATTTATTATACTTGAATGTTGTTTTATTTCACAGATTAGTGAAACAAAAATTAGAGTTTATGAAAATATTTTTCTATTTTCTTTATCAAGAGATGGGGTTCTAGTGCCTTTCTAGTTATCGCCGTAAAACTGATACTGAGACACTTCTCCTTATATCTTCTCCAATGCTTATAATTTTTTGTGTTCCTTTTCTAGGGCCACACTCCTTCTGGAATCACAGCACGGGAAAACGGCAAGCGCCGCATCTCGCCCCCATTTCTCCAGAGGACTTCTCGCTCCCCTTCCCACCGCAGTCCCGGCTCCTCCCTGTCCACGGGGACTCCAGAAGTCGAGCACTCAGTGCTTCTGCCCCTGCCGCAGCTCCGGTTCCAAGTCTTCCCTGAGGGTCCCCGTCCCTGTCCAACCAACAAATGACCCAAGATGGGCATTTTACCCAAGATGAATCCACGGGTTTCCTCCTGAAAAATGTGGAAATCAACCTGAAAGAAAGAAAAACGTTATTTTTTAGGAAGACACAGTCACCACGTATAAAATCCTAGCGTGGCTGGAGCTGTCTTCTCAGATTTAACACACGACCGTAACTTCCCCACCGGCAGTTTTAACCTGAGTTCTCTCACTGCCTCTCACCTGACTACTAAGTAGGGACCACATATATTTTAAGATTTTAAAACAAGCATTTAATGGGGCAAAATCTGCAGAGCTTACAATTAATCTTCTTAACGTGAAAAATTTACTAGGATTGTGTTTACAGTGTTTTGCAACCACCACCTCTATTTTGAAAACATTTTTGTTCCCCCAAAAGAAATTCCTGTACTCATAAGCAGTCACTCCTCAGCCTCTTCTTCCTCCAGCCCCTGGCAACCAAAATCTGCTTCCTGTAGATCTGGGAGAGTATTTTAAGAAAACAGTCTCAAGATCAAGGAAGCAGCATGGATGTGAATCACACTATTGGGATTTTAGCTTTACTGAGTGCAAAAACTCTTGGTTTGCAGGCTGGTGTATTGCCTTAGAAGAGATGATAAAAAACAAATGTCTTGTGTTTAGCATGTAGCTTCAGAGTAAGTCAATTTTCAACAAAATTCCCCATAAACATTCACCTTTTTGACAGTTTACAGTCCAGTGTCATACCATATTCTTGGTGGGGAGTAACTTCTTCAAGGGGCATTATAATCAATACACACACACACACATACATATATATACATATATATATATCTGTTCGGGACATTTCATATGAGTGGAATATAATATGTGATTCATGTGACCGACTCAATTTTTGTAATAAAGTTTTCAAGGTTCATTCATCATAAGATGAATGTATCAGAGCTTTACTGTTTTTTATGGCCAAATAATATTTCACTGTATGTGTACGCGCACACACACACGCACACACGTACAAGGAGGGGCAAAAGTAGATTTACAGTTGTGAGTATGCAAAACACAGAGTTTATTCTTGCGTTATTCATTATTGTACTATTCTCTCTACAATCAACTGCACACACACACACACACACACACACACTAAGTTGGCTTTTCTCTGTAAGAAAATGTAAGGACACAGCACTATTACTATTGTAATATTTTATATTGGTGGGTTTGGGCTGCTTTTTACAAGGTGTCGTAGACACATCCACAAAAGTATGAACTCTGCCAAGAGTATTCACCTTGCAAACAGAAGTCAAAAATACAGAATTAAGTGTCTTTAGAAATGGAAGCGACTCAATAACTGTAGGAACTCGTATAATATGTGATGATCGGAAGAAAGCTTCTGGGAAACGCAGACCGTAAGTGATTCGGGCCGCAGGTGAGGTAGAGGCTTTTTCCTGTGATGACCTGCAGTGCGGATCCAAGCACACACTTTCTCCCCAGTGTCCTGCGTGTGTGACACGGCAGATTATCCCCTTCGGTGGTGGGAAAGCAGCCGCAGGCACACGGTCTCGGCAGGGGAAAGCAAACGCATAAAGCAGCCATAAGAACTGTGAAAGGGGAAGGGATTACAGCAACAAGTATAAAAGACATGTGGACAAAAACTAGGGGGGGCGGAAATGGGAGGGAGGTGGGGAGGGCTGGGGTGGTGGGCTGGGATGGGAGTAAAGGACAGAAAACTGTACAAGAATAATTAAAATAAAGGGAAAAAAAGAACTATGAATTAAAAGAAACTAAGGTTATAGTTACCGGCACGTAGAATTGGCACAGAGGCGGAGAGAGAAAAATCCCACTGAGTTTTTCATAGCAAAGCGAACTTTGAAGGAAAGATATGCAGAGCCTCGTACGCAAGTCCTGTGACTTTTTGAGCCTCACCGTGATCTGAAAACAAGCTGAGAAGGTTTCGAAGCCCTCGAGGAGGGAGGAGGGTAAATGCGTCTATGACTTTGTCCACTGTGAACAACCCAAAAGGGGAACCAGCGCCCACACAGCGTAAGGGATTAGAGAGATTTTCAGAAGGGAAGAAACAGGACATGATCGACCCTCCAGGTAGGCGGCCCTCAAACACTTTTCCGGAGGAATGTCAGAATTTCTGCATACAGCCTCTCTCTCTCTCTCTCTCTCTCTCTCTCTCTCTCTTTTCTGTTGTCTATTGGGTCTCAAAGTGGTACACTAAGAGGCTGCATAAAACTTCTTTTTGTTATCTGGTTCTATTTTATTATTAACAGAGTACACATAGCTTGAAGAAGTTGCCTCCAAACATCCCTGAATTCCCCTGAACTTTGAGCTGGATGTAAAAATTGGGCTGCACCTTCTATCTGTGATGACTTTCCTGCACCTGGGGCCCATCACTGTGCAGACGCGGCGGCACTGGGAGGGTGCAGCCCAGTGAGGGTTTGGCTTGGGGAGCCCCACTCACCCCGAGGCATGAAGGAAACACACCAGCCTGGAGCTGCCCTGCGTGGACCTGTGTTCCAACAATGCAGACCCCCAGCTTCAGAACGACAAAATAACCAAGGGCTTGTCCTGGCCCATTTCCAAGGGAGTGCCACTTCATCTGGGGACTTCTGAAGGGTGGGAGTTGACTCGGAGAGCGCAAACGAGAGGTCCTTTTTAAGAGGCTGACGATTTAATTTTTAGCTGCATGCTTTTGGGACCTCCAGACACTACAGCTTGGGTTGTGTGAGGAGGGGTCTTGTGTAAGTGGGACGGGCGTGTCCAGGCGCATCCCTTATACCCTGCTGTCCATGGAGCAGGAAGTGGAAGAGCTTTTGGTCCTCCCAGTGAGGTTGACTCCGCCCTCGTCTTGATGCGTTGCCTTCCAGTCGTTGTCGCCGGGGAGACCCAGAGCAGTGCCGTCCACGGGACATGCTCAGTGCCTCATCAGCTCTGCCACTGCCTGCTGCGGGGCCAGTCCCGGCTTCTGCGAGCGGCTGTGTGGTGCACCTGGGGGCCTGCCACTGTCCGGGGGCGTGTCTAGCACAGGCCCTGCTGCGCGGAAGGGAGGCGTGATGGTGGGAGTGGTGGACCAGAGGACCCCTGCGTGTTCTCATCACTCTTGTCACGGCCGGAGGGGGCCCTGCCTTTTCCTTGACTTGCCCTAGACTTTAAACAGACGCAGTGAATTCACTCTCTGGAAAATCTGAGCTGGAAAGAGTAGTAGCACCCCGGCTGGTGTGGCTCGGTGGATTGAACACCAGCCTTGTGAACCAAAGGGCCGCAGGTTCAATTCCCAGTCAGGGCACATGCCCGGGTTGCGGGTCAGGTCCCCAGTAGGGGCCACGAGAGAGAGACGACCACACACTGATGTTTCTCTCCCTCTCTTTCTCCCTCCCTTCCCCTCTCTCTAAAAATAAATAAATGCAATCTAAAAAAAAAAGAGTAGTAGCCAAACTGCCCCAGCTAGTAATTCTCTTTCATTGCTGTGAGCATCCTGAAGGGGGTTCACAGAGCCCTGGAATGTTCCCTAGAAATCACCGATAGTTAGGTCAGGTTTGCCAATGCCCTCAGCAATCACCATTGCTTTTAAATTCGTTATTAGATAGATCATTTTAACTGAGAACTGGTAAGTAAGACTTTTTGGGTTTACTTTTTCACTCCGACTTTCCGTGGTGCTTTTCTCATGGACATCCTAATTTATTTATTCTTTTCAATTCAATAGACGTGGAACCCATGCTGCAGTTTTCACAGGAAATTAGAAAGTTCCGGAGCAGAAGAAAAATAAATGAAGAAAATAGCCAAGAAGATAGAAGATTGCGGAAGGTAAATGAGGAGGTGTGGCAGGATTATGAGAGGGTTGCTCTGTCATCAAAGGGCCGATGCCATGAGCGTGGAGACAAGCCAGCGGGCCGCCCTGTCCGTCCTGAGTGCTCTCCCAGACGTGGCCCCAGGTGCGGTGACCAGCACCCAAGGGTCCTTCTCAGTCCTGGGCAAATGGGTGAAACCCCCCAATGTTCCATGTGAAAACACTTTCTACACAGAGCTCCTCCTCTGTTCCTTCTAAGAAAATGAACACATTAAAGCTAATTCACGGAGTGCTTCGCTGGTTACAATTTCATTTGGAGACATCTATACAATCTACACAGCAACTAATACGATCCCTCTGGTGGATTCATACAGAATGCTCCGATAACAGGGAAGGCGCTACACAAAAGCATAATAAGCCTAGAAAAGCAATGAAGAAGACACAGCTTGTTCTTTGGTGACAATTCATACACATAAATGCAGACTGAAGTCAACGGTGAAACCATACAGCGCGAGGTTAAAAAAAGAAACAAAAAAGTGTTCTAAGGATAATATACTCCACGGATTGAGAAGGAAACAAACAGATAACAAAAACCAATAAATCCCTATGGTAAAAAAAACACCCACAATGTTTATCTGCATCTCCATGAATAATTTTGTCTCCTTGATTTAATGGCTTCCATTAATAACCCAGAAACAATTGCCAAGCAAAAGTCTCAGAGCGAAATCCGGGGAAGCACAGGTGGCCTGCGGAGCCTAACAGATTTGAGTAACTCATGTCATCGTCTCCCCAAATCCCAAACGAAGAATACTTTATGCAGTCTGTCAAGAAAAAACAGAGAGCTGTTTATGAAGCAGGTCTGTGCTGTGTTACAAATGATCCCAATTACCGCGAAGCAAGCTGAACATGATGTCTTCGGCTCCGGGCTCCCCGTGAATGTGGATGAGAAATCCATTCCAGAACAAAGCAGCATTCTGCCTCTCCTGGTACCATTGTTCTCTCTAACAACCCGGATCGATCAGTCACCTTGTTGTTGGAGACTAGCTTTGGCAATTAGCCTTTGCTAAAGCAGTATTTATATTGCAAACAACCATCAACAAATACAGTGAAAGGGCAAAAGCCTCTCCTGTCTCTGCCGTCACCTCCCCCTAAATCTCCAGGTGGGTATGCTGGCTCCTGAGGGACCTCTCTCCACAGGTACTTCATTGTTCTTTACAGAAAGGATAAATTTTCTGTAGGCAGGTTTGTGTAACGAGCTCAGAATGAATTGTTGTCATTAGTCATAGCCTCTATGTGAGACTCAAGTCTTGCTGAAGATATTTCAAGTTAAATTCCAAGAAAGGGTCTTTATTTGACTTAGTTATTTATGGAGAAGGAGAAGCAATTGACCTATGTGTCCTTGAGAGGGAATTGAACGGAGGGCACTTGACTCCCCTGGAATGATTCATTAATCTGGGAGTGATGCCGATGCTGGGCGAGAGCGCCTTCTGTCTCGGCCCCGGAAGTTGCTCAGAGTACAAGGAGGGGTTGTGAGGGAAGGGGTCTAAGGCTCTTCTCTCTTCCCCGAGCTCCTGCTGTTGATCAGGGCCCGCCCCTTTTGCTTCACTCAGTTCCGGTAGATTTCGGGGCACAGGGGCACAGGGGCATTCCACAGTCTGGAGCACTCCAGTCCTCTTTAAAACGTGGAGGAAAGTCAACTGTGTCAGAACCGTCTGCATCCTCAGCATAGCCACTGACGGAGCACCAATTCATTACCTTATTTGTTGGTTGCACCTTAGGTGAGCCATTTCATTTTATCTTCATCAATAATCCCATAGCTGGATCCTCGTACCGAGCAAGTTCTCCCAGTAGCTGAGTGGTCCTGGCGCGCCCACCCAGGCCCACGGGCACCCTGGAGCGCCACGTTGCTCTGCTTCCTGACCACAGCCTGGAGCGGAGGGACCCCTGAGCATTGACCACTTGTCCTCGTCCCTGAGCCACCTTGCAGGTTTTCCCCTCGTGCGTGGGACCACTGTTCGCTGCCTCTGAGTTGAGCGCAGTTTTTATTACTGTGTTCAAATTGTTACTGTTTTTCTCCAGTGAAGTTGGAAATAGAAAGGTTTGCTTATAAAATGGTACTTTGTATTCCACAGTGTTTTAATACTTACAAAGCATTTTTAACACACTTTGTGTTAGTGGAGCTGTTGTTGAGCTAAACAAATTAGACCCGAACAAAACAGGTTTTTTAAAAAGTTTAGATGAAATTAACATAACATAAAAATGACCATTTTATGTGGTTCTGTTCCTGTTCTAGCTGTTTGCTTAGTTTGCTTTTGTTTTAGGTGTGGTTCTTAATAGCTGTGAGCTTGCTGTCTTTTCATTGTCATATTTTTGATCTTCTTTTTCTTAGATAAGTCCCTTTAACATTTCATATAATAAGAGCAACAGGGGGTGGGGGGGAAGGTACAGAGAATGAGTAGCATAGATAGTGGGTAGAAAATAGACAGGGGCAGGGTAAGAATAGTGTGGGAAATGTAGAAGTTAAAGAACTTATGACACAAGGACATGAACTAAAGGGGGGAATGTGGGTGGGAGAGGGTGTGCAGGGTGGAGGGGAATGATGGGGGAGAAACGGGATAACTGTAATAGCATAATCAATAAAATATATTTAAAAAAATGACCATTTTAAAGTGAACAATTTTTTTTGCCATTGAGTACATTCACAACTTTTTTGCAACCACCAAGTCTATTTAGTTCCAAATCCTTTTTATCACCCAAAGGAAGCCCAGTAGGGAGCTATTCTCCACCCCCCCACCTTTTCTTCCAGCCCTGACAACCTGCCGTCTGCTTTCTGTTTCTGTGGGTTTAACCATTCTGGGTGCAAACCGCATCTCAGCGAATCGCAGGACAAGTAATGCGTCCAATAAGGGTTGACATTTAAAATATATCAGGAACTCATGCAAATTAATGCCAAACACCCAAACGAATGAAACAAAGCAATGCAATTAATAAATGGGCAGAGAACCTAAATAAACAGTTTTCCAAAGAGCGTAAATAGATGCCCAGAAGACAGGAAACTATATCCCCAGTGTCACTCATCATCAGAAAAACGCACATCAAAGGCACAAGGAGATCTTAGCTCACGCCTGCCAGAGCGGCTGTTATCAAAACCCCACACGCACATGAGCGCTGGTGGGACTGTGAACCGGTGCAGCCACTTTGGAAACCAGTAGGAGGATTCCTCAAAACACTAAAAACAGAGCTCCCACCTGACCTTGCAATTGCTCTTCTGGGCGTTTTTCAAAGGAAGCAGCAGCCACACACATTGGAACGGATACACGCACTCCTATGCTCATCGCAGCGTCATTTACAGTCGCCCAGGTACGGAGGCCGCCCAGGTGCCCGCCAGGAGCTAAAGAAGACGTGGTACCTCTGCCCAATGGAGTGTTAGCAATAAAAACACGAAATCTCACCATTCATGAACTGGGGATGAACCTTGATAAAATTAGTAAGACAAGGACAGATACTGTATGGTTTCACTTACCTGTGGAATATAATAAAACAAAACACCATATTAAACAAAACCAGGCAGAAACAGACTTTAGATATACGGAGCAAGCTGACAGTTGCCCAAGGGGAGGGGGATGGAGGGGTGGGGAAGAACAAGAGTCACTCCTGTTAGTCAAGGATGAATGCTGTTTTTCTTTAAATAATAACTTCCAATATAGTCTTGATACATTTTTATTGCTAAGGCTCATGAGGAAGTTGGATGCAGAGTACCGGAGGAACCAAGGAACCAAAGATGGACTTCAAAGTGTTTGCTCGGAATGACTGGGAAGATGAGTTTCGATCCGCAGAAACGGAAGCGTTAAAGAGGAACGGGTTATTCGGCAGCGGAGGGACCACCTGTGCGGTTCCGCATGTGTCCACCTGCACTGTCGGGCTGTCCCTTCTTCCCGTCCGCTCAGGTTGGCCGGACTCGGAGATGCTGCTGTCCAAGGAGGGAGGGTGGAGAGCACCAACACACGCCCCTCCTTATCCGCACCTCCCAGTATGGCTGAGGAACTTTGCCCAATGTGGCTGATCCGGGGTGGTTTGTACCATATAAAACAGCTTGTGTGTATTTGTCCAGGTTCCTTATATGCTGACGTTGTAATTTAACTCTCAAAGGACAAACTCGACTTTTCAGACTCCCAGGGCTCCTTGCTGTGTCTCTGTCTGCCACCTCTACCAATCTGGTTATTTCATGTAAAAGTGTGCAATATAACTCATACCCACTTGGGTTTCAACTGGACTTGAACTAGGACCTATTTTCTTAAACTTAGTTTCTATGCAGTATTCCAGAAGGAAATAGCATGCCTTCTCCTTCTGATAATTCACAACCTGTGCCTCTTTGCAGCTGACTGATTTGAACGTACCTAAATGCCAATGCATATTTTTGTTGATGCTAAAGAGAAAATTAGGAGGCCAAATCATCATTGGAATAATCTTGTAAAATTTTATGGTGACAGAAAGAAAAGCTGAAACTTTTAAAGTCATGTTTTAATCATATTGTATGAGCCAAAATACATAAAATTCTTATCAATATAGAATCTGGCTGCCTGTTATAGTTACATAGCCAAAATTTATATTTAAAAATACATATTCCACTAATGTCAGTCTAAAAATTAATTTTATATTTCCACACCTGTCAATTAATTCCAGTGAATAAGCAATCAGGCTGAAAATTTCATCAAATTAATTGGTTTGCCTTAATGTGTGTTTAAAAATTATGTTTATTCAAAACTGAAAATAAATATTTTAAATATCCTATGAGCCAAATAAACACTGATTTTTTTTATCTTCTCCCTTCCTAAAATATGTTGGTGATGAAGTATAAGCACAGCCTGTTTAAGGACAGAATATATATCTTTAATACTTTCTTTAATGCCGATGAACACAAATCAGGGAAATAATAAAAACGTCCTGATTAGGAGCTAATCTCTAATATTCATTACACTGCTTTGAAACTCAGTGACCAACCGAAACTCTATTTTCTGCAGACTTTGAGGACCATTTTACTCACCTGAGCACAGGTGTTTGTCAGGGCTGGGAGGGACAGGGCGGGACGGGGATCCCAAAAGCTGGGTGCCGAAGAACCCTGGAACAGCAGACCCCATGAGTGCGCATTGACTAGGGGATTTTTCTCTGCAGGACCGTTTTGAAAGATGACTTTAACAACCCGCCCTGCCATTCCAAATCGACCCCTGTGGTGGACTCAGCCGGGTTCGTTTGAGACTTTCCTTTTCTCAGATTCTTCCTTTCTCAGGAGAGCGTAAAGAACAGGTCATCTCCTCCCCATCTCAAGCCAGGGCTCAAAACCGTGCCTTGTCACTCGAGAATGCCTGCGGCGTGCCTCGGAGCTGTGACGGCACCCAGACCTGTCCTCAGAGGACCCCACTCAGGCCTGTGGTGTTGCAGATTATTACAACCGAGGCTCTCCGAGGTGTCACACGGTGAAGCCTAAACCATTCTCCAATCAGAACAAGAACACGAACCCAAAACAAGAGGCTTGCTTTGCAAGTCTCGACAACCTTCGAGATGGGAGACTTAAAATCTTGTATCAGCATTCAAGTTACATTTAAATAAACTTGATAAATCAGTTGTATTCATATTCACAGAACAAAAACTGTGTGAGAATAGGGATACTGTATAAGGAAAAAATTTCTCCTAGTGAGGTCAGTAATGAGAAACGACCATGTGATCGGATATCCTGATGGTTAATTTTGTGTGTCAACCTGATTGGGACAGAGGGTGCGCAGACATTGGGTTAAACATGATCCTGGGCATGTCTGTGAGGACGTTTCTGGGTGAGATTAACATCTGAATCAATAGACTGAATAAAGCAGATGGCCCTCCCCAGCATGGGAGGGCTCATGCAATCCATTGAAGTTCCGAGTGGAATGAAGGGCTGAGTAAGAAGTAATTATATCTCTTTGTCTGGCTGTCTTGGAGCTGGAACACTGGTCTTCTGCATGATCATATGAGCCAGTTCCTTATAATAAACATCTCTCTCTCTCCATACACACACACACACACACACAGACAGACATATATGTATATTCTTATACATATATGTATATATATAATTGTTCCTGTCTCTCTGTAGAACCCAGACTAATACAGACACTGATGGCAAATATTTCAGAATGAAATATTCATGCACCCTGCTAGAAAGATGGTTGATGAATGTATAATGTAGAAAATCACTCTTCAAAGCAAAGTATCAGAAAACTTATCCTAGAGGGAAATTTAGTTAAAATGAGAGGATTCTCAAGCAAAATCAAAAATGTATTCAGAATGCATCCATCCACCAAAATGGAAGAGGTTTGCTCATGTCCACAAGAAAATATACAAGGTGGAAGCACCATGGCTGTTTGGACAGAATCGGAGGGCAGCGCATTCGGAAGAAAATCACACCTCGCCGGTCATCCGAGTGGTCAGCACAGAAGCCGAATGAATACGATGTAGCGTGTGACTCATGCACATGGGAGTGGTCTTCCACCGGAGCTCAAGCCAGAAATCCTGAGCATGTCCTCATGTGGGAATTCCTTTAGAGGGAACCAGCTCTCCACGTGTGTGGCTGAATACTTTTTAGAGTCAACTTTACTGTTTAGAGAAGTCTGACTGTCATGAAACTGGTGGGGGGGGGTCACAGACTCTCCCCCCACACACGGCTTCCTTCACTGTGGACAGCGCCCCTGGAGCGGTGCGTCTGTTAACTGATGAACCTCCATTGACACGTTACTGTGACCCAAAGCCCACAGTTTACATTAGGGCTCCCTCTTTGTGTTCACGTTCTGCGAGTCTGATAAACTTACAATGCCATGTACACGCCATAACAGCATCTTACAGTGTAGTCTCCCAGCTGTGTTCCACCTCGGCACCCTCCCCGCCTCCCCTGGGGCCATCACTGACCTGTTCACTGTCTCCACGGTTTTGCTTTTTACAGAGTGTCATACAGTTGGAATCACATACTGGGCAGGCTTTTCAGATTGATTTCCTTTGTGGCTGCTCTCTTACTGAGCTTATTTTAATACAGCAGTACCATAATTCCAATTCTCTCCAGAGAAAGTAGAAAATTAACCCAGTCTTTACTCAGAGCGTAGAGAATCACAGGTTGATTTTTCAATATGATAGTTTACAAAAGTTTCTTTCAACTTCAAAATATTTTAATTTTTTTCAAAATTTCTTTTACATTAATTTATAGCCAATTCAAGTTTCCTTTTGTAGGAACTAATGCTAAATGCTTCTTGCACTGACAATACCTTAACATCTGTATTAAGTGGCCTAATATGAGGTGTATGTTATCTTCAATGATTTAAGTATTTCATGTAAGTTAGTAAGATATTTAAATATTTTCATATAGTTCAACAGACTAATTCTGAAATGTTTCTTCTTTTATTGAATTTTTGTTGTTTTAATAATTGACTTTCAATGTCAGAAGAGTACTCATCTATTTAATAGCTGTTTTTATGTGCTTCATAAACCTTTCAATATTAGATACAATTTCTTTAGCAACTGAATGAATAAATCTATAAATGTTCAAAAGTTCATTCCATATTATAAGAAGTCAAGACTCTAATTTCACATTTATCTCCTTTAAAAGCCCTAATACATATTTCAAAATCAGAGTCAAATGACGTATTACCAACGCTCACTCCCTTGATCTCAATTCCAGATGCGCCCGTGGCCATGCCAATTGCCTGTGGCAGAAGGAGACAGGGATAAAGAGGACGCTGATACCTCAACCCATTTGTGCTTAACTGTCAATCAAGAGCACCACAGACACGGATGGCTAGGAGAACGCAGCGCTTTGGAAGTACTGAGTTCCAGCTTGGAGGGAAGGCTGATGCTTCTGACAGAGAGAAAAGAAGGTTGGTGTGGTTGGAGTGAAAACTCGGATTTGGTGAGATAATTCTGGAGTGGTAATAGGGGTGAGACACTGCCGGACCTTAGAGGTCACAGCGTTATTTTAAGGGCATTGGAAATCCATTGACTTTGTAAATGTCACAGGGAGACAAAGCCAGATTTTTCTCAGAAAAAACCTCTAATGGTTGTTACTTGCTTGAAAGGGTGACAAAGCGAAAGCACGCAGACACCGAGGACAGCTGTGTGGGTGGGACAATGGGTTGAGAAGGGTTTGAGGATAAAGAACATCATGGAAATGGTGGAAAGAAGTTCTCAAAAGGACTCATGAGCATGGATAACAGTGCGGGGGCTGCTGGGGGGGCAGAAGGGGACTAAATGGTAATGGAAAAAATGGAATAAAGACTAAATAAAAACTGGAATATCAGTACTGGAAAACCAAGACAATTTAAAGGTAAAGAAGCTATGGGGAGGTGATTAAGTGAGGGAATGCTAGGGCAGTAATGGCACCAGCTCGCCAGCACACACGGGCACAGTGGGGTGTGTGGCTCTTTCACAGAGATCAGAACGCTGGAAGTTGCTGGAATTGAATCTGCACGTTTGGTTTTGGCTATATTAAACTTACGGTGCGTTTGAGACAGAAGAGATGTCAACACACGCTCTGAAGCTTCCACAATAAAGTTTTTATCGCCGTTTTCAATGCCAGAATCCCAAAAGCTTTATTAACCTACATTTAAGTGATATCTATGTATTGTTATAGTTTTCCCAAGTTAAGTTGAATTCCATTTTCTGAGTTCTGACATTAAAAATTCTAACTTTTTTCAGAGAATGCAGTGTCTTTTCATGTCTCTTTATTCTTATAATTTCTACTTATAATTTTTAATTTTTTACCACCTGACATTTAAGAGCACTTGGTGAAATTAGTCTCTATCTTATTGTTCAGATGAAATAAGAATAATCTTTAGATGCTAGTAATTACTTAAAGTTCTCAAAGCCATTAAAATATTTCCATTTTCTAAAATTATTTTTAGGTCTGACAGTGATGAAACCAAGTAGCGATATATCATTTAGGTGCAGTCCCTTAGTTTTGTTTTGCTACCTTAAAAGGAACGGGTATGGAATTAAATAAAATTGAGAAGGTTTTCTAATGTCATAACTAGTCAACAAACAGTTCTCGATTATCCATAAGTTGTTGAAGTTTCTCATGAGATAATACCCAGTCGATCGGGCTGCCTTAAACACAGCCCTCACATACCTGATCCCATAACACAGGCTCACGGACTTCCTCTTCCGATTCAGAGTGATGCGACGGTACCCCGCACTGTGAAGCTCCGTCAAACCACTTCACAGCCTCGGCCAATGCAGCGGTTGACCTTGAGCTTCTCCAGAGCGTTCTTTTTAAATTTTTACTGAATTTATTGGGGGGATATTGGTTAATGAATCTATACAGGTTTCAGGTGTGCGATCCTATAGTACGTGATCTGTGTATAGTATTGTGTGTTCAGCACCCAAGCCAAGTCTCCTTCCATCACCACTTATCCGTCCATTACCCTCTACTACCCCGCCCCCCAGAGCATTCTTTCGGCTCATTTTACCTGAAACATGAGAGGATTTGCATCGCAATCCCGAGGCCTGTTCCTGGGGGCGTGCCCATTACTAGCAGTGACTGGTGTGTGAGCCCCGATGAATCAGCACACATAACATCACACCGACTCCAGTGTTAAGAAATTCTTCGGCTCCTGCTCTGGGTGCTCGAGTTGGGCCTGAGTTGGCACTGTGGTACGAAGGGTGGAGGTGGCAGGGGTGGGGACTGAGGCTTCGGGGAAGCATCAGCCAGGAGAATCCGTGCTCCCCTCTCCAGAGCCTGCGGCCCATCACTGTTCCCTGACAGCCCCTCGCTCAGGCCGTCCAGCAGCTGTACCCTGTCTCAGACATGGGGCATCCATTTGCCTGTACGACTATAACAGTTTAATCCTCACTTTATGACAGATGGGGCTGTCAGTGAACTTGGATGGCAGCACATATGTACAGAACACACATGCAATCGTGATAAATGGCCAATGGTACTGGAACGTGTTGTAGGGGGAAAAAGTCCATCAATTTTAGAAAACATCAGACAAAACCTCACTTAGCAGATGGGCTTCTGTCCAGGGGATGCTACTCAGCTCTTGTATCACAATGATCATTAGAACTAACTTTACCCTCTCCCCTTTCCCCCACAAAAAAGTTAATCATATCCAAACACCCACATTCTTGAGCAAATATGACTTTGAAGATGGCTTATCTCACAACATATCCCCGTGAATTAAGACATTTGCGAAGTTCATGAAAAATAATAGGCTAGAGACTACAGAAAATTTGAGAAGTGTGTTTTTTGTTACATGAGTGCTGGAGTAAGCATAGATACTTGGTATCCATATTTTAGCTGCCCCGGATCCTTGGTTCTTTGCCCTGCTCTTCTATGACAGCATCTGCATGTTTGTCATCTGGACAGAGCTCTGGCAGAACACGGAAACGAACATGGATGGAGACCTCGAGATAACGATAAGAATCTTACTTTGCACTCGCTCATGGAATCTGGCTTATTTTACTTAAGTTTAAAGAAGATGCTAACCAGGCTCTTATTCCAGCAGAAACACATAAAAGAGGAATATATAGAGACACAGCTAGATCAGTGGATAGATAGATGACAGATTTCTCTGACACATTCTGCTAAATGACTCGATTTATTATATTATTTCATATGGCAATAACCTAATAAGAAAAAGTACATTTTATTAATACTTTTGAAAAACTAAAGCAATGACAATAGCCACACAATTACCATTTGAACTAGTTTTAAATGCAAAGGCTGCCCAGTTGAACTCGGGGTCTCATGGTGCTTCGCATGGCTGGGTGGAGATGAACAATGTGAGAAGCACTTTGCAGGGCATGCTGGGTGGGCAGCGCCCCGAGAATGAAGAGAACATGAGAAGTCCCTGGTGCTGCCATGGCCCAGTGACTCAGATCAGAATGTGAAAATGCAACCCTGTGCTTGGATGTGTGTCAAAATAAACTCCTTAGCCGCACGCAGCCCAGCCTCCGTAATGTTGGCACCTCAAATTCCCGTCAATGAGCCGTTGGAAGCCCAACAGTGCTGGGATGCTAAGAAGGAAATAAACACGGAAATTCACATGAGTATTGGGCGGCCAGTTGGAATTCCCACGGATTTAAGTCAAGTAACTGAACCTCTTTTTATTTCAAGCTCAAGGAGAGAGAAAACTAAGCTTGCACCTTCGTTTTATCTATATCTTGAGATTCTTCTCTACTGAATTAAAAATCTTATCTTATTAAATAGGACACAGATAAAGTGTTGGGCGAAGAAAGCTTCCCTTTCCTCAGCGGGAACCCCAGTAGCACAGAGGTTCCTTTTGCACACCTAGGAGTCCAGTTTTCGGTCACAGGTCCAGGCTGCACAAACACTCCTCCGTACAATCTTCTGGAAACGGAATTCCTTTCTACAGCTCCGTTCTCTCCTCTGGTGCCCATGCTGCCCCCGCCAACGTGTGTGAAGTGGGTGGTGAAGCACTCTGCGTTCCAGCCGCAGTGATGAAGAAGGAGAGAATGTTGGGGGGGTTGCGTCCTTCTCAACAAGCAATTGAGAAGCTGCGCGTAGCAGTTTTGCCCCCATTTCGTTCATGGAAACACAGACACGTGGCCGCACAGCCGCGCTCCCTGCCGGAGACCTTTGGAAATGCGTTTTCCCACGACGGCCAGGTGCGCGCTAACCTGCAGGAGAAGGGGCTGACTGGATCGCCACGGGGAGAGAGGTAGGTAGATGGACGAGTGGAGCGTGCTCACGGTCTCTGCCGCATCAGCTCCGCGTGCCCGACAAGTGCGAACCCTGCGGGGGGACAGGGGCGCTGGGAGGTTCAAACGCTCCCCTGCAGTCTTCTCATCGAAGAACCGAGCCGGCAGCCCCTGACTCGCCTCCGCCACAGTGATTTTTGTTGGTAGCATTATGGTGGCTCCCTGTTGTCCTCAATCATTTTGTGTAAGTGACGTTTGATCCAAGATAGACATAGAAGATGCTGAATATCTCAGCACAATTCTGGTCCCATTTTGTTTCGGTTTTATATTTAGAGAAGAGTAAACTAGATTAGGTTATAACGGAGTGGGCAGATTGACTTTGGCATTTAATCATGAGTTTATTTCAGTAGTTCTATCTTGAAAAGACAGGTAATACTCATGGAGTAAGTGCAAAAGCAAAGCAAGGCAAATCGAATTAGAAAGAAAGAACCTATTTTTATTTAATTTTTTCTTAAGAGTGTTTTTTAGTTCATTGCACAGTAACCACACTGGTCTAATGGAAGCCATAGTGAAAACAAGCTACAGCCAAATTTTAAATGTTTTTATAATCTTACAACCTTCTGGAAACAGAATTCTTTAATGAATGTAATATTTAACTTACACTTTCAAGTAAATTGGCAATTGACTACTGAAGTTCTCACTTTCCATTTACTTTTAAAAGCATTTAGAACCTATTTTCCTATAAATTCTTATTACATTCTAAAACATGGAGCCAACATTCATTATTCCTTTGATAGTATAAGCTGAAAAGGAAATAGTACATTTACAGTTATTGAAACATTAAGAACGATGGAAGTTACTTTCTTTTCATAAACTGATATTTCTTTTGGACTAAGAAGACTTCTGTAATTTTTTACATGTACAATACATTTTAGCTTCCATGCTTTTAAATCTGTTCAAAAAATTAAGATACTTTTAAATCCAATATTTTGGAAAACATCTATTTTTCGATAAGTGAAAATTGAGTATATCCAGAACCCTTCCCAAAATTGTACTTTAAAAAAATTGAGACTTCCAGCCAAGATGAAGGTGTAGGTAGACACACTGCACCTCCTCGCACAACCAAAAGAATGACAACAACAAATTTAAAAACAAAAAGTAATCAGAACTTCCAGAAAATCAAACTGTATGGAAGTCTGACCACCAAGGAATTAAGAAGAAACAATCATCCAGACGGGTAGAAAGGGCGGAGATGGGCAGCTGGGGCAGAGAGGACTCATGGCAAGGAGGAGGCTGGAGGACTGGGGCAGGCAAGGTGGCGGTGGGCGGAGCAGAAGGTTCCCCATTTGCGTGAAGATAAACCGGGAGGAACAACTGGGGAGCGAGACAGATCCCGCAACCCAGGGTTCCAGTGCCAGGAAATAAATCCTCAAGGCCTCTGACTGAAAAAGTCTGTGGGGGTTCAGGCAGCAGAAGAAACTCCCGGTTTCACAGGAAAGTTCCTTGGAGTTACCAGCAAGGTCCTAGAATGTACACAAACCTACCCACCCAGGAATCAGCACCAGAAGGTCCCATTTGCTTGTGGGTAGTGAGGGAAGTGACTGAAGGCCGACAGAGAACTGAGCAAGCAGCACTGTTCCCTCTCAGACCCCTCCCCCACAGACAGCACCATCATGCATTGCCCCGCCCTGGTGAATACCTAAGGCTCTGCCCCTTACCATGTAACGGGTGTAACAGATACACCAAGACAAAAGAAAATTGGCCCAAATGAAAGAACAGATCGAAGCTCCAGAAAAAAATACTAGTAAGTAATGAAGAAATAGCCAACCTATCAGATGCACAGTTCAAAACACTGCTAATCAGGATGCTCAAAGAATTGGCTGAGTATGGTCACAAAAGAGAGGAAAAAGTGAAGGCTATGTAAAGTGAAATAAAGGAAAATATACAGGGAACCAACAGTGATGGGAAGGAAACCAGGACTCAAATCAATGGTTTGGACCAGAAGGAAGAAATAAACATTCAACCAGAACAGAATGAAGAAACAAGATTTCAAAAAAATGAGGAGAGGCTTGGGAACCTCTGGGACAACTTTAAATGTTCCAACATCTGAATTATAGGGGTACCAGAAAGGGAAGAAGAAGAGCAAGAAATTGAAAACTTATTTAAAAACATAATGAAGGAGAACTTCCCCAATCTGGCAAAGGAAATAGACTCCCAGGAAGTCCAGGAAGCTCAGAGAGTCCCAAAGAAGTTGGACCCAAGGAAGCACACACCAAGGCACATCATAATTACATTAACCAAGATTAAAGAGGAGAGAATTTTAAAAGCAGCAATAGAAAAGGAGACAGTCACCTACAAAGGAGTTCCCATAGGACTATCAGCTGATTTATTAAACAAAACAAAACAAAACAACAACAACAAAAAAACAAAACCCTAACAGGCAAGAAGTATCCCAAGTCATAAAGGCAAGGACCTACATCCAAGATTACTCTACTCAGCAAAGTTATCATTTAGAATGGAAGGGCAGACAAGGTGCTTCCCAGATAAGGTAAAGTTAAAGGAGTTCATTATCACCAAGCCTTTATATGAAAGGTTAAAGGGACTTACCTAAGAAAAAGAAGATAAAAAATATGAACAGTGAAATGATGACAAACTCACAACTATCAACAACGAAACCTAAAAATAAAACAAAAACAAAAACAAATTAAGCAAACAACTAGAAAAGGAACAGAGTCACAGAACTGGAGATCGATCACCTGGAGGGTTATCAGTGGGGGAGTGGGGGGAAAGGGGAAAAGGTACAGGGAATAAGAAGCATAAATGGTAGGTAGAAAATAGACAGGGGGAGGTTAAGAATAGTACAGGAAATGGAGAAGCCAAAGAACTCACAAGTATGACCCATGGACATGAACTAAAGGGGGGGAAATGCATGTGGGGGGGCTGTGCAGGGTAGAGGGGAATTAAAAAGGGGAATGGGACAACTGTAATAGCATAATCAATAAAATATATGTAAAAAGGAAGAAAATTAAAATTATACTATCATGCTGTACTAAAACTTAAAATAGAAAAAAAACCCTTCGTGTTTTGTTCACACTGTTGTGTGTGCTCGTATGCATCTGCCTGTGAGGGAGTGTTTAAAGGGCTTTGCCATGCCTCCCTTTCAGCTAAGACCCTCGAGGGCTTTACTCGAAGCAGGAGTTCCCCGGTCCTTCCACGTCACAAGTGAGGGGCCGTCCCCACTGTGAGCCTTACCAGGGGGTCTGCGCCAGCTCTTCTCCAGGCCCTCAGCTGAGCATCACCGGAGTAACAAAAGCACTGCGGCAGAAGAAGCCGGGAGGAAGTATCTCGTGGGAAAGTGGTTCGAGGGGGCTGAGTGAAGGGGAGCATGTCCTTTTCACTCCCAGACTGCTGGGGTTTTCGTGTGTTCCACGTAATCGGTGTGTGACGGGGAGAAGCGTGAAGGGACGCTGCGGGGGTGGGAGGTGCGTGCGTGGGCACAGCTGCCTGCCGGCCAGTGACTGAGAAGAGGTTGCAATGACCTAATAGTACCAAATGTTATAGCTTTATAATATGATAAACAGTATAATGCATAATGACAGTATTTCATCATACCATGACTATTATAACATATGATCTACTACCATATAAATATATATATAAATTATAATTTCTAATACTTATCTATCATCTGTTCGGTTTACAACCACACATAATTTTGGCTCTTTAAAGGTTTCAGTAAACTTCTGGAACTAAGGACAGAAAGGTTGCTTTAGCAAGGTTTTTTTGAAATCTAAAAAGTGATTTCACTATCCTCTAACACATCTCAACTCCGATGAAACTCCTTGGGGAAACGCAATTACTGGAGTGACACAGATCGCTGGCGTTGCACGGTTGCACTTGGCTGGCCACAGAAACACGCCAAGCACAAAGAAACGGGTAAAATGAACATTTCACACAAATAAAAGCAATCTCAAAGACGAAGAGACAGCAGGAAACACTATAGAAAATTGCAGTTCTTTCATTAAGGCCGTCAGGTAAATTTTCACTGAGCGGTTTCTTTTTGTTTTGGATTTTGTGGTAGAATAAGTTTCATCTGTTCACTTGTTGGTTTTCTTCTTGGGTTTAAGATGGAACCTAACCAGTGACCTAATTTTGCATGAAGTCACGACGTTCGGAAATTACAAAGTATCGGAAGGCACCTCCACGTGGAGGAATGCGCCTCCACGTATTTATACATGGAGGTACAAATAATTCACAGGGGATGTGTTTTGTGCTACTCCGTGGGGAATGTAAACCTGACGCACATCAAGGTGAGCATCCTGATTATTGTAAAAACACTGAATGAGAAGTTTTTTGTTTCGTTTTGTTTTTCTGATGAAGCAACTTGAGTCCTGACCAAGGGCACAGTTGGTGCCTGGGTGTGTCCGGATGCACTGACCGAGGTCGCTCCGTTCCTCTTAGCTCCTGATCCATTAAACAAAGAGGCCTCGGGGGGTCGGTGCAGTTAGCGGGGGCCCGAGTCAGCCGGAACACCTGCGGACCTGGGTGGAGCGAGACAGCGGCTGCTGGACTGGTGAGCTACACAGGACGTGCTTCTGAGAGGTGGCGCGATCACCGAACACGGAGTTTTTCTTATGGAATTAACCATCTAAAACTGTATTTCTGAAAGGCCATCATATAACATTTTAATGCATTTTAGAAATTTATTTTTCTTAGCATCTCTCTTTGTGTGAATTGTGATACGTTTAAACAATTTTCATTGCAGGTTCCTCTGATCTTCTAGTTTTGAGAAACCCAAAGAATGATATACAATATAAATTATGTCCTTATTTCCTTCTTGGTTAGACTCTGCCATATAGTGCCACTCACATTTTCCTAAAAAATCGTTTTTTAGAAAATTATTCTAAGGGAACAGGTGTGACATTGAGTATTTTTAGGGCAATGAAACCGTTCTGTACGATGCAACAACGGCGGATAGACGTCACCGCACCTTCGTCAGAGCCCACGGGAGGTGCAGCCCCAGGAGTGAACCTTCATGCAGGTGTGGACTTCGGGGGGTAACGAGGTGGCCGTGGCGGTTCATTGACTGCGATGCACGGGGCACTCTGGTGCAGGAGGTGACGATGAAGGAGGTTGTGGATGTGGGGCATCAGGGGACATAGGGGTGCTCTCTGTAATTTTCACTCCGTTTTTCTGTGAAGCGGAAAGTGCTCCGAAAAGTAAAGTCTATTCAACACAGTTTTTAAAAAAGTTTCCCAATGCAAGTTTTGGAAGTCTACAACCATTGGCCCCAGGGACAAAACATGCAGATAACTCTCAAACACAGGCTGATTACGATCGGTTTGCAAGGATGGCCACAGCGACTCCTTTGTCCCTGTGGAGGAGCCCATTTGCAATGCGATTTAGCAGTTTCTCTCTTTGAGAAATGGAGTCCAGTTCTTCACCTTGAACTCCGGTCTCACGATTTGTTTTGACTCATAGAGGAGTGCAGAAGTGGCAGGATGGGACGGCTGACCCTTGGCCTCGGGAGGCCTTCGCTCTTCTGTCCCCACCTGGAGTGTGGTGTTGGGATGGGGGAGTCCGGTTGAGCCTCGTGAGGACAAGAGACTCTGTGGACACCGAGAGTCAGGTGACGGCAGCACCCACCTACAGATGCGTGAGGGATGTCCTTCGGGAACGCTTAGCTCACAGCCTCTTCCCAGGCAGCTTCTGCCACCTGGGGAACCCCAGGCGGACCAGCAAGGAATTGCTCAGATGAGGCCGGTGCCAACCACCGAACCAGGGTCAGGTAAAATAGCATATAAAATCGTTCCGTTTTAGACCCCTGAGTTGTTCATTTTTGTATCAGTATGTTTTGGTTACCCAGCCATAGCTAATGGGTACACTGATGAATCAGTCCATTTCTTATCAAGTTATGAATTAGAGTTCTCACAATTATCTATCAAAAACTTGCTTTTTTCATAATGGTTACACACTATTTAAAGGTCAGATTTTATGTTTATATAATTAACAATTTCTTAGAGAGTACTGTGTTAGATTAGTATATATTTATCTATGAAAATAATATATGTTGTTCCTTTCTTTCTTAATGTTCCTGACCTTTTCTACCTTTCATTTTTTAATTTTCTACCTAGATTAAAATTTAATTTTTTTAAATTGTGGATATCATTTGGTATTGTCTTCAAACCAGCATCTGATCTCAACATAAGTGACATCTTCTAATGACAAACTAAGAAAAATTCTGGACTAGAAGTCTCTCTCCTTTCTGAGCAGAATCAGCTTAGAACTATTTAAGTGACACATGATTTTTATTCAAAATAAAATGTTTGGTAACATATATTCCATTACTGATCATGGCATATATTCTATTCTATTTTTTTCTTAGTGTAGCCATTATCCTTTCTGCCCATTATAAACTATGTATAAATGTTCACTAATTTTTTTTCTCAGACTGCTACACCAGGTTGAAATTCTATACACATGTTAAAAGCGCACATAACACATAACCCACATATGAAATTATGGACTATCATTCACGTGAGTCTTTCTGTTTCCAAATTTAATCACTTCATGAATTAAATAAGATCTGTATGACTTGTGTCCAGATTAACTTACATTTTTAAAGTAAAATTCAATACTTATTGAAAAGTATATTAAACATCACATTTTAGGGCAAGTTTTTACATGTCAGTAACAGTTAAAATAAAATACGTTAGTAACAAATTTTTAAAAAATTGATTTACAGTTAATGTTAAATTGTATTTTTCCAAACTGTTTAGTTAAGAAAGAAAGTTTTCCGAAAGTTCAAAATCTTTTCAAAAATTTATTATAACAAATCTTGGATAAATGAAATAAATAATACAAATATATTATGTTTATAATTAGAAAAAATTATATGAAATATTAATTTTATTTACATGGGAATTTTATCTTTTTTTTAACTAATGTAAAACTGTTTTCCAAGTATTTAGGAAAATTTAATTGTTACAATTAGACTTAAAGGCTTTTAGAATATTTTTAATCATTTTTATGCTTTCAACTTCAGTTTCAAAAACTTGGTCATAAAGAGTTAGAACATGTGGTATTTCATAAAACTCTCAAATCCCTTTGACGCATTTTCTCTCATAAGTATAACTCAACCAGAACACAATTAAGAGGTTCAAACTCTCAAGTTCAACTACTGCCCCATAGAAATAAAGGACCACCTGTTTTGTAGGGTTTTTTCTAGCACTCGCATCTCCGACAAACTCTCATCACCTAAGGATACAAGGAAGCCTCCATCAGCACCCATACTGCACCCGTCACAAACAGTAGTTAGACCAATGTTTAAAAGTGAAAAAACATACACATAAAGTAGATGTACATTGGAAATTTTAAATCTATAAAATGTCAAACACAATGCATGTTTATAAGTGTGTCCATAAATTACAAAGTCTAATAATACCTTTGTTATAGTTCATATTTACCATAAAATGATAGCTTTGTACTATATCGATGGCATTGTTTTCTACGGAAAATAATTCAGAAATACGAGATACAGTATGCAGTTGAGTATAATAGTTTATGCTCTGAAGTGTGGTGATATTTCAAGGCATCAAGAATAAATTCCCTACCCCTTAAAGTAATAGCACATAAGCTGCTTTTGATAAGCAAGTAAAAGTGGATTCTAACATCCTTGTTCCTGAAGCACACCACTAATCTTAAAAATAGCTACAGTTATTAAAATTCAAATTAATCTTTGCTGGTAGAAATGGGAAATGAGATTTTGAAGAGGGAATGTCTAAAAGAAGCATAGAAATCACAGGACTCCAATGCAATACAAAGACACCACGAACGGTCACTCTGGAACGAGGCGATTGCTCGAACGCGCTTGCGCAGAAGAGCTTGTCTTTATGCCAGTTTTCCTTCCCGACTGCACCGACCTGTTTGTGTCCTGGCTCTTCACACGGCAGCCGGTGTGCAAGTTCCAGGCCTGGTGAAGGCCCGAGAACTCCTGCTTGGTGGAATGTGGGGAAACAGGAGGGACCTCTGCTGCCCAAGTTATCCCATTACAGGAGAGCGGAGGGGGTTGGGGGCGGGGGGCAATTTTACCCGAGTCTCAGAGCAACAGGGACTGGGAGACATCTGTCCCGAGACACGGCGCAGTACAAGAAAAAGGGTCCAACAGAGCTGCTCTTGCATTTGGGATGCGATTCGCTCTCTCCAGAACCTTAACCATTCGGTGCCTCAGTTTCTCCTTGATGCAGTGGCCGTCATAACATCAGTCCTGTCTGCTGTGTTTGGGTACACCTTCCTCCTCCCCAGCCTACAGACCAAGGATGCAGAACCTGCAAGTCATCACCCTGCTCGTTAGTTTGCTTACCCGTCAGCCCCTCTGGTCCGAGATGTAGGCTTCTTGCTTTTATTTTTTATTTTTTAAATATATTTTATTGATTGTGCTATTACAGTTGTCCCATTTCTCCCCCATCATTCCCCTCCACCCTGCACACCCCCTCCCACCCACATTCCCCCCTTTAGTTCATGTTCATGTGTCATAAGTTCTTCAGCTTCTACATTTCCCACACTGTTCTTGCCCTCCCCCCTTGTCTATTTTCTACCCACCATCTGGCTTCTTGCTTTCAGCTCGAAGGAAGAAGCGCTCCTTCTTTAGGTTCTGGTCCCAAGGTGTTCTTCCTAGGCTGTGAGCTTCCTTGGCCCTCCCACCCGCTCTCTGCCTGCCGCCAGTCAAATGGGGTGGTACGATCCGCAACCTGTTCTATGTGTTTCCTACGTTTTTTAGATTAAAATGAGTGGACTGCCTCTACCTGGTTCATTGCAGGCAGTCACCAACTATCAGAGGGAGAAGAGCGGCTGAGTCAGGCCTCCCTGGCCCGAAAGCTGGATTGCTGGCTGTTAGTTAGTGTGGGGACCACTGCTGGGCGGAGAGAGAGGCCCTGCCGTGCCGGGACCACCGGAATAGGGGGGGCCGTGCCTTCCGGCGCACTGGGGACCCTGGAGCCCGCCCAGCTGCTGTGGCGTCGTCCCTGTCACTGGCGGAATGCCAGACTGTTATCACTGGAAAATCATTTCGGAATTACGGCACATCACACGTATTGTTAAACACCTTCTTGATTGGCTGATGGAGACCTTGCCAGTGAAAATGGCCCCGGGAGAGTCTCCAAGATCTGATCAGGTTGAGCCACACAAAATATCAAACTCTCAGGACGTTAGCGAGTCATTTCCAGGTACACACATTCCTTCCTGACGCCTGCATTTAATGCTATAAATCTCCTCCTCGAAGCGTGGTTTTCATTGTGTTCCACCCATTTCGATAAGCTGTATTTTCTCTTTCATTGAGTTTAAGGTATTTTTATTTTCCTTCGTGACTTGTTCTTTGAACTGTATGTTATTTAGAAGTGTGTTCATTAATCCCCAGGTACTTTGAGGTTTTCCAGCTCTCTTTCTGTTATTGATTTCGAATTTAATTTTACTGTGTTCTGAAAGCAAGCCTGTATGATTTCTATGCTTTTAAACTTGTTAAGATGTAAATTTGAGAGTAAAATGAGGTTCTTTTAAAAATTTCAATGGGGCAACAATGTGACTTGGCCATTTTCCAGCTCATAAACTGTATATAGTTGAGCAATAGGAAAATCAACAACTACGTAAAAGTTATTCCCACAAGCTCGGGTTCATGGTCTCCTTCGAACCTGTTCACATGTCTTAGGTCACACATTAATTACTAGCCTTCGGGTACGGCAAAACAGGCTTGAAAAGCCTTGTACTGTAATGTAAACATATATCCACGCCTATCAAATTACATAGTGCAGGCTTACTTTCTAATAAGTTGCCATTTATTATCAGAAAGGTTCATTTCGCACTTTGTATGGCTCTTCATAATTGGAATCGTAATGCCTTTGTGCATTGCTAATCCATTTTCGGGTTTATGGATCTGCTCGATTCCAGTTAGGGTTCAGTGAGGAGCGCTCTTCTCATTTTTCGTCTCTGTTTAATGTCTGCACGCGAAGGGAGCAACGCGGCAAGCCAAGTGCCTTTCACAGTTCTGTCAAGATTTAGTGACTTAATTCGGTTCCCTGCTAAGCCACCACTCACGGCTAAACACTGAGGTAGGCTCCGACTGGGGCCTGTTTGCTGGGAGCTAAATATGTGCTGATTAGGAGAGGAGCAGCCTTGGGGCGTGCTACTGAATGAACCACATTATTATTTCTGTACAGACATCTGTACAGGGAGAAAGATCACGGTGTAACAAGTAAAAGACTCCGAAGAAGATAAATGGTGGAATTTATTAGAGAGCAATGGTCGGGAAGGACTGCAGACCCATGGAAGTAAGGCACAGATACAAAACGTTTTGATTGTCAGGTCACCAAAGGCAACCATCACATGCCCTGACTTTGACACACGATGTCGAATACTACACACAGTGGGTGTGGGCTTCCCTGCCTCACTCAGCGCATGCTGCTCTCTGTGTTAACGCTAAGCTAGGCATCGGGCCACAGCAAGGTGGGGTTATTGGAAAGGAAGCACCATATCCGACTTCTTTGCCAGCGAAGGAAAATGAAGTGGATGGCAATTGCATTCTACTCGGGCCAAGGCAAACCGTCCCAGTATTCTTACATCGGGGCTTTGCTCGTTAAAGGGATAGAGGGGTTGGGGGTAGAGTCAGGATTAGTAATAAGAAGGGAAATGGCTTTAAATTATGCCATAGGAGACATATTGAAGGGAATGGCAAGAATAGGAGAGTAGGTAGGAGTAGAAGATTAATAAGGACAACCATTTGGGCACAGGTGGGAAAAATGACTTACACTTTTTATCTGTGGCCTTGATGTCTCATCCAGAGCACACCAGAAAAAAAAAAGTAAGTAGATTTGACCTCAACGTAAGTTTTTTAATCAGTTAGCGTTGCCCAAGGGTGCGATGCCGAATTCTTCCTTATCAGAAGCAATCAGACAAGTTTGCTGATGAACAAATAAGACGTCGCAGTTACTTAGACAGTGTAGCCATCAGGTTCATCAAGAAACTCTCTCTCGTCGGCTTTCAAACGTAACGGGCGTCGAGCGGCATCTCACCCCATCTGTAACCGCCAGTCTAGACACAGAAGTGTGTTATCATTTCTCACGTAGTCTTGCAGTAGGTTTTTAAGTGACATCTTTGTCTCTCCTTCTATCCATCAGATTTACTTCCCCCCTAGTGGCCATAGGGGCCTTTTACAAATGTCACCTTTGTGACTCTGGACAGCTTAGACTGTTTCAGAAGAGGACCATCTCACACGGAAACACACCGGAATCCATCCTGGACTGTCCAGGCTCAGCATGATCCGCACCTCGTCCATTTTCTGAACGTGTCAGCTCTTAACCCCTCCCCAATCCAGTGACACTGCTTTTCTGGCTGTTCCCTAAACGCGTTATGCAAATGCCCACCTCAGGACCCTTGCGTTGACGGATCCCTGTGCCTCCCATGGTCTGAAAATCTTCACGGCCACTTCCCTCCTTTCCTTCAGTCTATAAAAATCACTTTCTCTGAAAGCCTTCGTTGACGCCTGACCAAAATGTGTCCCGTAGTATTTCCTGTTGCCCTCCCGCTCATGCCCATTCGCCAGTACTTACTAGATGCTGGATGTATGGACGGGTCCTTCCGTTGTCTGTGACCCCACCAGACTACTCACCACGGGCAGACACGCTGTCTATTTGGTTCATTTCTATCTCCCCAGTGCCTGGCACGAGGTACGTTCATGCGAGAGGCGAACGCTCTGTCTGATTCAGAACCAGATGCAGTCCTGGGAAATCGAATGGGCTGTAGAAAATTGTGGGCTCTAGAACGGTCATGGAAACAAATAGAGTTGTCCTTTTTAAAAAATCCCAACATATATACATGCGGAATGCTGTCAATAATTTTGGAAAAATACAGAATTTTAATTAAAAAGCTAAGAAAGCATTAAATGACATACACACACACAGGAAGGAACTTAACATTTATAAAGCAAGCCCAAACTGGTCCTGACCTAAATGCCGGGGCTCAGATACAGACTTTGGATATATAACAAAAGAGGACCTGAGAATGTTGTATCTGGGATTTCGTCACATGTGAAGGAAACAGAGCTACATTGAAAATACAGGGAACATGTCACTTTTGGGCACTGCAGACGAAAGTGGACAGGGTGCGGGAGGAGAGGGAGCAGGGAAAAGAGGTGGAAAGGTGGCCAAGGGGAAGGAGAGGAAAAGGGGAGGAATCCAGCTCTACATAAGATGAAAGAAAACTAAAAGCGAAATGTAAAAATGCAAGAGAGAAAACGGGTGTAAACTAATAAATATCGGACAACTCTCTGCGGCTCTCAACGCTCGTAACTTTTGAGAGCCCGGAAGGCCTCCCTTCTTTCCCTGAGCCTCACTCGGCTCCACGACTGCGCCGAATTCATCGAAGGGTTGATGTTTCATTTTCCAGCTCACCCCGAATGATCGCTCTTCATTCTGGGTAAAAACAAACAAACAAACAAACAAACAACGCATAGAAGAACACGAAAAATCCGTTGGGAAAATAATTTTCTGGCAAAATGTGATAGCTCAGTTAGATGTCGAAGCCAGAAAAGCTGTAACTCTGGGGGTTCCGTGGTTCCAGGGGAACATGCCGGCTGTCACAGTGGCCCCCGGGTCCCCCCAGAGGGGCCGCTTGGCTTATTTTCATTTTAATCCACTTTTATTTAGTTTACAAATTCTCTCCAGTAAGTAGATATTCCCGCTTTAGTTCAGTTTTTTTAAATGAGAACTCTTACCTTTTATAAAAGAATTAGGAGCCGCTGAAATTCAAACAACTGTGATTTTTAATGGAGTGTCATCATAGTTATCAGCTATCAAAAAGGAATAAAAACTACCCAAAGTAGAAACAGGTGGGAGTGAAACTGTTATTTTACTTAAGGAAGAGGTTTCTAAAAATTAAATATTTGAGTGAAAAGAGTGGAAAGAGCCTAGCTGCGTTTCGAGATCAACAGGCTGAGACGTCTTAGTCAGTTCGGGCGGTGCAGCAGAACTCCACAGACCGGGGGCGCTTACACAATAAACAAACGCTTGTTTCTCAGAGTTCTGGGCTCCGGAAGTCCAAGGTGAAGGAGCCCGCAGACCCCGTGTCTGGTGAGGGTTCTCTTCCTGCTTTGTCCATGGTTGTAGCCTCCTCCTCACCTCCTGTGACCAGGAGCAGGAGAGGAGCGTGCTGTCTCCCACCTGTCTCTTCTCGTAAGAGTATCTGTCCCACCACGAGGGTGCCCCCCCCCTCCCGCGCCGCAGAACCTGCCAACCTCCTAGAGGCCATGCCACCCGGTATTATTCCACGGGGGCTAGACTTTCCACGTGCGAATTTTACGGGGACGCAAACATAGGGGCCATGGCATTCCTCATGTGCCTCCCCCCAGATTCAGGTTCTTACGTGCAACGCTCATTCATCCCATCTGATGCTCTAACGACTTCTGAAACCCTCAACTAGTACCAGTGTACTGGGGAGAGGGTTTCGGGGTGCAGACCCGGGGGCGGCAGCATGGACACGTGGTCCACAGTGGACGTCGAAGGCCCTCTCTCCCTCCCCTTTCTAGGAGAGGTGAGCCTGGGCAAGTCCTCCGTGTCCACGTCTCGCTTAAATACCCTCCTTCTCACCGCCCGGCACCTCCTCTCTCGTGATGACGCCCAGACGCTGATTATGTTCTTTTATTACAATAACGATTTTCAGCGCCGGCTGCACGTTGAAACTCCCTGCGGTGCCTTTAAAACATTCAGCTTTGAAAGCACAGTTTCAAACCTTTTAATTATAGTTTGGTAGGATGGGACTTACTTGAACACTTTTTCCAGGCTGCACGAGAAATCGCCGTGTGCTGAGAAAGGCCAAGGGAACAGCGAGCCCAGCGTGGAATCTCGGTCTCTCGTCGCAGGGAGTGTGCCCCCGAGGGGGCCCGTGGGTTTTCGGTTTTGTCTTTTCAGCTTTACTGGGGCCTAATAGATAAATGCATATTAAGACAGTTTAAAATGTACAGCGTGACAATTTGCATGTCTCTGCGTTTTACAAAGAGCCCTCACTGGGAGCTAATTAACAAACGGAGCTCCTCATAGGTTGGCCCTCTGAGAACTCGGCGTTCCGCCCCGTTAGCGAGTTCGGCGCAGGCAGCACCGCGTTGTATCGGCCATGGTCACCGTGTTCCGTGCTGGACCCCTGGACCCCGTTCACCGCGTAGCCTAACTCGGACACCCTCTCACCAGCCAGCCTCTCCTTATTTCCCCCCCTCCCCCTCCGCTCCTGGCTGCCACGGTTACACTCTTCGCTTACGTCAGTTTGATTTTTTTATTTTAATGTCCACGCAGAAGTGATACCACGTGGTATCTGAATTTGTGCCCTCCCGGGGAGGCACCAAGGGCTTGCAGCAGACTGCAGAGGGGACGGAAGGGAACTGCCTGCTGGCTCTCTAAGTCTCTGGGGAGGGTCACAGCCAGCCCCAAGACACCTGTTTAAATGAGGAGCCTGCTCACCAGGCGGTGGATGAACCCCTTCCAGGGAGAGAAGCAGAGAGGAGTGGTTTTGCCTCCCCCCTCTGCCTGAGCCCTGGGAAGTAGCCACTGTGCGATCATGCTGAGACGCTGCTTCTGCGTTTGCCATTGAGCCTGTGGGTCTCCTACACACCAGCCCCACTGGCTTTCAGAGCCAGGGTTCTGGGGGGGCCACCCCTCCATGGAGTCGTAAATTTGGGGTTGCTAGATGCGCTTTCCCAACCCTTCACTCCCGAGGAAGGGGCTGCGAGTCGAGGGTTCGGCCTGCAGCTAAGGGGAGAGAGGAGCTCACAACTCTTCTGTGTCACCGTCCTGGTTGACTCTAACTAACTTTTATTTTCACGAAGCATTTGTTCTAACTTTCCAACACCGTATTCTCAGCAATCCTGTGTCAGTAATGGAGGTAGACTGGGCGTTTCGAGTGTGTGCAATGGAAAATGTGCATGTAACTCTTCTACAAAAGCTGAGGGGCTTGAAAGCTGTTTTGTATATAGTCACACATAACTCAGGAAGTGGTTACTGCGCCTTCCTCGGGCTCTCATTCTAGGAGTCAAAGCCACTTCGCACCAAATCATATGCTTCAAGGGCGCACCTGCATTTGTTGCTGGAGGACGAAGGACCAGCATCACAACACGGCAAACAACCTGGGCGTCCTCGGCGCGTGCCTTCTCCCGGGGCGAGACCAGGCCCTCGGTGCCCCTGTCTCATTTACCCTTCATACGGTTCCGTATTTTTCATACCAGGCAGCTAGTCGTATGTTTTTTAACTTGGGTGTTTGTCTCTACCTCACTTTAAAAATTTGTTTGTTAGTTTTGGCTTTATCTCCCCTCTAAGAGTAAAAAAACTAGCCCAATTCGGTTTAGAATCCTAATTACTTGAGAAGCATCCTATTGAAGAATGTGAAGAAGCTTACTTAGAATTCAGCATAGAAAACTCCCCTATTGGATAAGAAAAAAGGGAACTGATACGTTTTTAAGTGTTTTTTATTGGTGTTCAGTTACAGTTGTCCCCATCCCCCCATTTCTCTCCCCTGCCCTGCCCACCCCTGCCCCCCACACCCAGCCCTCCCCCGAGTTGTCTTTGGCCGTGGGTCCTTTACACATGCTCCTGGATGTTTTTACGTTTTTCTGATAGAAAGATGCCGTCTTTTTCTTTGTACTAGGAAACAGAAATTGACTTCGTAATCTTCAGGCCTGGATCGTATAATTCATTTTCCTCAAGTAACGTGTAATTGTTTGCCACACTGTTTAGTTTACAATTGCAAATACCCATCACGTTAAAACAAGACAGCTCCAAGTGGAATGCTTAGGACCGCGTTGAACACGTTTTCCTTGGGCAATGCTGCCTGCCCGGCCCCGCCCTGGGCTGCGGGGATGTGCAGCGGGGGTCAGTCCCCGTCCTCCCCGAGCTTGTGTGGCACCGGAGATGAGAATGAGCAGGACAATGAGCAAACCCAGACCCCCCTTCCAGGCTAGGAATCTGTGTAAAAAAAAAAATAGGGTCCTGGGATGCAGACAGTGTGGGGTCGTTTAGGAGGGTTTGTTTCGGGTTAAATGGCCACAAAGCTCTTCCCTGAGGGTGTGGATACTGAAGCAAGAGAGGAAGATGGGGCCAGCCTTCGGCAAGCTGATTCAAGTGCAACATAATGAGTCAGAAAGGACGGGGGAAAAACCAAACAAACGAACTGTGTTTGGAGTATCGTAAGGGAAGGAAAATGGATCCCTTTAAGTTTTAGAAGTGGGGAGAGGGTTACAAGGTATGAAATGTTGACTTTATTTTAAGGACAATGTGTAGCCATTGAGCGACTTTTTGTAAACGTCAAAATCAGGAGATGATCACGACTACAGTTTCTTTCACAACCCGCTGCTCCAGCTCTTGCGGGGGGTGGGGGTTGGGGGGCGGACTGCAGAGCAGGAATCGGCTGTTCATTCGTTGACTGCGATTGATGAAAAGGCTGCGGCAATCCTGTGCTCAGGATGAAATGTTTTGGACAATCCAATTAGAAGAGAGAGGGATGATGAAATAGTAATGATTTCTAGTATCAGTGCATCGTTGTGGGTCATTCAGTTTTATTTTTATTTTAGTCTTGTTTGTATGGTTAGGAATACCTCTTGAGTAAAGATAAAGTAATTTCTAGAGTAATGAAAAGCAAAATATGTTAAGATGTATGTTATAAGAAGATCCCTGAGATTCTATAGCATGCCTCAAATTTATAAACGTGTACAATGGATCTGTACTAAAGAAAATGTCTGTACCTACATCAGAGTAATTATAGGTGTCAATTATACCTATAACATATTTCCTTATATTTTTATGAAACATGTTATGTTAAACATAAAGCGATTTTTTTCTTTTAACTTGAATTACCACTAAAAAATAGAAGTCGTTACAAAGAGTTAAACTACTCAAAAAGGAAACATAATATCTAACTTTGGACTCAAACTATGTTATATCGGAGTTAATACATGCATGTTAATGAATAATGAGGTTTAACAGGTTTCTGATGTGTGTATTTGTTCTTTGGATACCCTGCTTGGTGAAGGACATATTTAAGTTTTGCTTATCTTCTGGTGAGAACGCCTGTCATTTCTAATAATTTGTAGAGGATTTTCTTCTGTATTCTGGATACACATGTGTACTGAAGACATTTTCTGTTATACCGAAGATGACTTTTCGTTTTCTAGATGTTACTGTCTTTACATCAGAAGTTTCAAACGGAAGTAATCCCTAATTTATCAAGTTTTACTCGGCAGTTGCCTCTCTTTGTCCTCTGTTCGTCAACACCACGCCTGCCCCTGGGTCCTGACGAGCCTTTCCTAACCTTTCAGCGGAGCTGCTGCCTGAGTGCCACTCTGGTCGAGCATTTTTCTAGTTACAAGTCCGAGGGCAGTAGATAGCTATACAAACTCTGCACATGATTGCAGGCGGCTGTTACCAAAAGCAGGGCCCCCTGCACTCCACCCTCCGATGGCGGTCTCCCTGTCGCCCCTGCCCCTGGGGCGTCTCTGAGACAAGGCCCCGTGTCCCCGTGCCCCCGGTTTGGGCGGTGGCGGCAGCGCTTACGCAGGGCAGCTGGATCCTGCGTGAGTCCGACGTGGCTCGAGGCTCGGACGTGGCAACGACAGCAGAAACAGCCCAGTCTCCGTGATTTACGCTCACGCAGGCTGATCTTTCACTCTTACCCAGTTCATCGAGTCCCCTCCGCTCCCGTTTGCTCGCACCAGCGCCCAGGCTGCGGAGCCGGCCAGCGCTCGGGGAGGCGCTTGTTATCACGGTCGCAGGAGAGACGGGACACTCCTCCACGGGCAATTAGGCGGCCGGGGCTGGCACCCAGACACCCACTCTCCTCGTATTTCTTGGCCGGAATCAGTCACGTTCCCCACAGACTCGAAGGAAGAGGAAGTGCCCTCTTAGTGTGAGCTGAGACAGTGAAGGATCGCCGACTTCGTGCATCGCCACCATAGAAAGGAGACACAGCACCACCCACCCCGGTGGGAAAACAAACAGAAACGCAAAGTAAGGGAAATACTCAGCGCGGCGCCTGGCAGGGGACGGGCGTTCCGTGAGCGTGAGACCTGCCGTAATGCCCGTAATGCCTCAGCTGCAGTATCAAAACGAAAATGAGTGTGTCTGCAATTTTCTTAGTGGATCTGAGGCAGCAGAAAGACTGGAGAAATTCTCAAAAGTAACAGAAACAATTTTTTTCTAGCCATTCTTCGAAGCATAAACACACAGAAAACATTCTATGGCCGAGAATCAATTCACTATCTAAAACAACTAGAGAAATATGCACTCTCCTACTTCTTTATTCTGAATTAACAACCTCCGTCTAAAAACCTGTGAGGTTTCTTTGTATGTATTAGGTCTCGGCAGAGATAATTAGTCTAATGTGGAAAAATCAATAACCCTGACGATGTAGCATTTTCAAGTTTATTTTTGTTAGAAAAACAGATGTGTGTCCAATCCACACAGTTGGAAACAGGGAGATGCCATTCTACGTCATGGGTACGAACTGTGCCTCGAACCCCCCTGCGCCCCCGATGCAGGTCCCGGTACCCTGTTCACGTCGCGGTGCAGGCTCTGGTGGGACCTCACGTCTGAACCAGCATCGCCCTTTCCTCCACCCACTGTGTTACACAGGCTTAAACACGCGAGCGGTTTGCTGGCTGAAATCCTTGTGAGGGGTAAAGGGGAGCAGATGCGCCACCCTGGGGCATGTAAACAAAGCTCGAGGGTCAGCCCGCTGCTCGGTTCTGAGAATGGGCCGGTTCCGTCCAGCTGAGGAGCGTTCTCCAGGCGAGGTCTGCGGTTAGCGGAGGCCCAGGCCCCGCAGCCGGGTCCGCACCGCCCCTGCTCCCATCTCACACTCCGCCCTTGGCTGGGGCAGCCTGGGGACCTGTGTCCTTCCTGGTGGGTTGGGAGGGCAGCACCGAGCTGATGTTCAAGTTCAAGCCCAGGTACCAGGGAAGCACATTCCCATGACTGCCAACCCCCCAGCCCCCTGCTAGGTCCAGGCACTTGGTCCCGGACCTCCCCTTCCTCGCAGGTCCCAGTTGGGCAGACGTGACTCTGTGTCTACATCTGACGACCTCACGCCTCTCACACGTGACCTGGAACTCCCCCCTCTACTCTACTCGCGTTTCGTTTTCTGCTTTAGGTTCGAGGGATCTCATTGGTCGCCTGGACTCTCGCCGTGGCCAGCGAACTCGGTCTTCATTTGCTGTCTCTGCAAACATGTGCGGACACCCCTGTCGGACTCGCCAAAGCCAGTCGGAGGCTTTTCGGGGAGCTTTCATTCCAGTCCTCAGCTGTGTGTCCCTGCTGAGTCCTGCTGATGCTTCTGCTGAATCGATTTTTTTCACTTGCAGGCTTCAGATTCCTGGCTTGCCCATCCGCTCTCCTCTGGGACAGGGCAACGCCATGCCAACTACGCTGAAGGCGGGCTGTTTCTGCTGCAAAGCCACTCTCGGCCCCGACCCCAGCGTTCCCCGTCTGACACACAGATCCACCCCCCTCAGACCCTCTCCTCAGCCCTCCGCATCTCTGACGGCGAGCAAACAAGACATCGCAACCCCTCAGTCTACCATTCAGTTTCCTTCGTATTTTATTCAGCCAGCTTTTTAATTTTTTTTTCAGTTTCATCTCTCCATTCATTCATCGACCCTACATTCTACTGCAGATCAGTCCCCCAGCCCTATGAAAGCAGGGAGGTACTATAAATAAGTGAACAAAAATGAGCAAGACACAATAGTGAGTAGCTGGGTGAAGCGTGTATCTGCACTTACAAAATTCAAGTTCATTTTTTAAAAAGGCTTTGCTTGTCAAACTGCACACATCTGTGAGCCAAATGCATCATCAAGCTCCTGTTCCCACCAAGACGGCCGGCTGGTGTCCGCTGCGATGCCCCAGATCCACAGTGAACAAACCAGAAGACCTGATAGAGAAAACAAATTCCAAAATCTGCGAACCTTTTTGAGAGCTGAGCAACTAAAGGTGGCCTTGAACTTGGGAATGAAAAAGGTGAGGCAAAGGCAGCTTGACACGGAGCTGAGAGAAGAACCGAATCAAGTCTGCCCCTGTCTTTCCCGGGTGTCACAGCGAGAAAGTCTTTGCCTGACCCTTCTTTGCAGACGTCCGTAGCAAAGCAACAGCTGAATGCCGGGGGTGCTGTGTCCTCGGAGCTTCTGAAAAGCTTGTGAGGATGGACAAAATGGTGATAAAAATAGATGGAATTCGACCTGTGCCGTCGGCCCCGCTCTCGCGGTTCTTGCTGGTTTATAATAAAAACACATTGATTGTACCCGATGCTGCTTCATCTTAAGAATATAAGGCACGTTCAAAGGGGACAACTTAGCCAAAGGAATTGCCTGCCACCTCGGTGGCAAAGTGAGCTGCGGATCTTCCCTTAAATTCACTGATTTAAAACAAGCTAGGTAGGGTGGTGAGCACACGATACAGTATAAGTTGGTGTATTATAGAATTGCGCACCTGAAGCTCTATAATACTTTTTTATTAACCAGTGTCGCCTCCATACATTCGATTAAAAGAACAAGGCCGGCTGGCCATTGGCCTTTGCCCCAAACACCCTGTCGGACAATGGGGTGGTCACCCCGGGCCAATACAGCCTGACCGACCGAAATAGCACTCCGGGTGTTGTTATTAGTCATTGAAGGGAGTCGGCTCCCTTGATAAATTATCCGAGTCGGCTGCTAAACATGTACATGTGTGTGTGTCTGTGCACGTGTGTGAGCGTGTCTGTGTGTGTGTTAAATGCCCATCCTCCATCCCAGAAAAGGAGACTTACAATTTGCTTACTTGATTTCTCTAAAATAGAAGTGTGTGGTGTCAGCCAAATGCTCGTCCCCTGTTTTTGGTAACTGAGGCACAGACGCTAACCTGGTGGAACTTTCTGGGGGGTCACATGGGTGGCGCTGGTAGTTTTATCCCCTGCGCATTCTGAAGAGTTTATGTTTAGAATCGTGCTCAGCTGTCGTTTCATAGTTGAGAACCGAATGTTCTTGGATTGGGTTACGAGCCTGATTATGAGATTATTTCTTTGCGTTTACTTTATGTCCCTCTAATCACCTCAATTTCTAAAAAGTTTGCTGTTTCTCCCTCCCTTCCCTTCCTCCCTCCCTCCCTTCCTATTTTCCTTCCTTCCATCCTTCCTTTCATCTTTCTTTCTGTTACGTTTCCTTCCTTTCCTCTTCAGGGCGTGAGCGCGGCAGGGCGTCATGTGACGTGGGGTCGGTTGGCGTGGCTTGAATCCTGGCTCCACACTCACTGGCGGGGTAAACGTTGTCATATTATATGATCACTCTGTGTCCACAATTAGTCATAAAGATAATAAAAGACGCTATCGAAGAGGGCTATTAAGAGAATTGCTCAGAAATCATGATACACGTTAAACAACTGGAACGGTGCCTAGTGTCTAGTAAATAGGCTGCTATCAATTTAACACGCGTGCCAAGTGTCAGATGTGTGATGCCGTGATGAAAAATTGTTGACGTGTGCACACGCAGGGCAGAATTAGTTCACAGTTTGGCAGACGGTGTGTGGAAATGGCCACAGTCTCCGCCACTCCCTCCATCCAGAATCTTAGACTTCAGAAACTCAGACAGTTTCCTCCCAGACTGACCCTGGGCTTAGCCTAGCCAGGTGAGCGGTCTGGCCGGAAAGACGAAAGCCAGCTGGATGCAAGTGACAGGTGCCAGTAACGAAGAAGAAATTTCTCTCTCTCTCTCTCTCTCTCTCTCACACACACACACACACACACGTGCGTACACATGCACACACACATTCTCTCTTTCCACCATGTGGGAACACAGGGAGAAGGCAAAGCGTCTGCCCTTCAAGAACAGGACTCATGTCTTTGCATGTAAAGGTACGTCGTGGAGTTCCAGCCCCCAGAACAGTGAGAAAATGAGTTTCCATGATGTCTGTCCCCTCAGTGTGGGGGATGGGTTATGGCGCCCTGAGCTTACAGATGTCAAGCTCAGTGGATGGGTTTGCTTCCGTTTCACACCGATCTAGGAGTCGGGAGGCAAAAAGCATGCCTCCGTTCATTTTCTTCCCTCTAGTTGTCAAATGACACATCTGTAGGAGGCTTTCTCAGGGCGCGTGTCACAGACACGGGGTGCCCCTGTGATGGCAGGCCCTAAAACAAACCAGGCCCCTTATCGTCTTTTTCTTTAAAAAATCACCACAATTTAGCAATTTCACATTTAAGAATTTATGCTAAGGAATTAAACAAAGATATAAATAAATACGTACAGCTGTTAGCTTTCACTGAAACATAAGTTATACTGCTCAAAATTTGCACAACGTAATATTAAGTGATGGGGATGGCTAAGGAAATGCAGATACCCCATCAAGCGGAGTGCCATATAGTCGTTAAAACAGCATTCGGGGAAGATGCCCCTGGCAGCCACCAGTGCCCATCATGTGTTGTCACGTCGGAAACAGTAAACACCATGCCATGCAATAACAACATGTACACACGTGCAACTTCACATGTATAGAAACGCAAGATATATAAATGTGGATGTATACATACACATACCATGCAGTAACAACATGTACATACATGTAACTTTACCTATATAGAAATGCAAGATATATATATAAATGTGAATGTATACATACACATAACATGCAATAACCACATGTACGTATACACAATGTTACCTATATAGAAACACAATATACATATATACATATGTATGAATATATACATATATATGAATACATACATTGTTTTTCTATGTGAGAGGATACCCCCCAAAACAGAATTTATTTATTAAAAGTTGTGTACTTATTCTTACATGTTTAAACCTCAGTCATCTTCAAAGGGCTCTTTTTAAAATTTGGTTCAGTTGCAGTTGTCCCTTCTGTACCCCATCACTCTCCCCCACCGTAAGCACCCCCACCTCCCACGATCAGTCCTCTCCCCCGACCCATCGCCCCTGTCCATTTACAGCGGCCCAGTGCTGGGAAGAGCCTGAGGGCCCATCAGTAAATGACTGGGTCAGAGCACTCTTCTCTCTGTGTAATCGACCTATCAAGACGTTTTTCCCCACTGCTCCAAAGCAGGTTTTGAACTCGTCAATTCGGATGCCTTTTAGAGCTTCTGCTGTTTTTTATTTTAACTCTTCCACATCAGCAAAATGTTTCCTTTGAGGACTTTTTTCATCTGGGGAAACAGAAAAAAAGTCACTCAGGGTGAGATCAGGCGAACAGGGAGGGTAGGGCATTGGGGTCATGCAATTTTTGGTCAAAAGCTGCGGAGTGCTCAGTGCTGTGGGGGCAGGTGTGCTCATAAAGTGCCCATCATGAAGCGGGCAAGCACATCAAAAGAATCTCCAAAAAAATTACTGAAGCCCAACACAGCCTCTCACAACAACGCCCGCTGGTGCACTGATACAGGTGGGTTCCTAGAACACCCCCCTAGTGGGGGAAGCCTGTGCTGTAGGACCCCACCCTCCAGAAAATAATCCTGGGTTTTTTCGTGTCCCCTCTTGTGTGTGTATATACTCACAATATCTTTATATGTGTATTATTTATCTATCTACTGGATATAAGATTACTGGTGTGCTTTTGTGTTTCTCTGTCTCTAAGGTGTCATTTAAAGGGTTATTACGTATTCGTTTTTAGAGAGAGGGCAAAGGAGGGAGAAAGAGAGGGGGAAAAACATTGATATGCAAGAGAAACATCGATGGGTTGCTTCCAGCGCCCCTACAACCAGGGACCTGGTTGGCCACCCAGGCATGTGTCCTAACTGAGAATTGAACCAGTGACCTTTCAGTTTATGGGACGATGCCCAATCCACTGGGCCACCCCAGTCACGGCCGGTTGTCATTTATAACATAATATTTTTGATAACTAAAAGGAAAAATCTTTCAAAAAATTAAAACTTTTTTTTTTAAAGATTTTATTTATTTATTTATTTTTAGAGAGGGGAAGAGAGGGAGAAAGAGAGGGAGAGAAACATCAATGTGTGGTTGCCTCTCACATGGCCCCCACTAGGGGCCTGGCCTGCAACCCAGGCATGTGCCCTGACTGGGAATCGAACCTGCGACCCTTTGGTTCGCAGCCCGCGCTCAATCCACTGAGCTACGCCAGCCAGGGCAAAAAATTAAAACTTTAATGATGCTAAATCGTAGTTGTGTTGCAACTGGAATCTATTATATTAGCAAAAACCAAACAAAATAATCGCAATTCAATGCTGACCATCTTATGGTGTGGTCAGCACAGACGGTCTTGGTGCTTTCTGAGAGCAATTTCTCAATAAGCAGCGAGATCAATACAAACTCATGTAGCTATTGTTTCTGGTAATAGCAAGCAATACATTTTAAAAAGCTTTTTTGAAAAAACATATTTAAAACATGTTATTAAAAATGGTCTATGAGCCCTGGCTGGTGTAGCTCAGTGGATTGAGCGCGGGCTGTGAACCAAAGGGTCACAGGTTCGATTCCCAGTCAGGGCACAGGCCTGGGTTGCAGGCCAGGCCCCTAGTGGAGGCCACGTGAGAGGCAACCACACATTGATGTTTCTCTCCCTCTCTTTCTCCCTCCTTTCCCCTCTCTAAAAATAAATAAATAAAATCTTTAAAAAAATGGTCTATGAAATGGCTTATGAAAACAACGAGTAATTAAAAACATTAACGCCCCCCCCCCCCACCGAAGCAAAGTAAAAAAGAGAAAGGAATGCTCCACTTCAAAACGCCTCCTAGTCGGACAGCGTTAGCACGGAGCTACTAAGTGCTGTCCTCAGATGAAATGTTTACTTGCGATGAGAAGGACGTAGGAGCGAACGGTAAACTACCCCTAGCTGGAGATTTGAGCTTCTTTGTAGTTTCATGTACATTTTGTAAATGTTGCTGGCTGTCACAAGTAACTCCATGTTCATCAACATGATCAGAACACGCGGTGAAATGAGAACTGTTTTTCAAGGTTGAGCATTGTAGAGCAAGGGCGTTGTAGTCTATCCCCATCGATGGAAAAGTGTTTCTTCTAATTTGTAATCCTGGGGCAAAAATACACTTTCACAACAGTTGCGTGCGTGTGTTTGAAGAAACGCAGAAGGCAGTGAACGAGGACTCGAGCAGAGACTCAGGGGAAGAGGGGCAGCCGGGCCTGCACGCCTCTGCGCTGTGACCGCCGGGGGCGCACAAGGCGCAGCCCGAATCCCTCCCGGCCTCCGGGTGTTGGCTTCTGTTCACGAACCAGATCGGACACTGATTTCCCCCTTTCTGAGCTGGCAGCAACCAGTCTCTTCCCACCTGATTCACGGTGCTTTTCTTTTCTTTCCTTTTTTTGAAGATTATTTTATACTTGACAATATCTAACTGCTGTGTCCGGAATATAAACGGGAGAAATGAGTGTTAGCTTAGCAGAGTGAAAGAAGCCAAGCTCCCCGCTGAACAGAAGGCACTTGTCCCAGGCCAGCGGAAGGGGCAGGCCGGCTGGTTCCCCACTGCTGTGGCTGTGGTGGCTTTCCCAGTCCCCCAAGGTCCTCCTCAAACAGCCTTGTTTGGTTGGACACCCAGTTTCCAGCTGAGGCCACACCCCGGCATGGAGCGGCGTTCAGCTGCGGCTTGTCCCCACGCACGCCTGTGGCAGCGGGCTCCCGACACTCGACAAGGTGGACAGAAGACAATGTGATCAGTGCGCCCTTAGGTGTCGGCTGGAAGCTGTGGCCCAGAGACCTCAAGTCAAGGGCTTGAAAGCCATTGGCTCGTAGCTCACCTTGCATACCGACATCCTCGGGTCTGGGATCCTGAGTCCATGTCACACCTGCATTATTTAACTAACTTCGGGGCGTGATCAGATTCTTGGGCTGGAATATAAAAGAGTAGCAAGTGTCAAGGGTGTCAGCGCATGATTTAACAAAACAGCTTTTTAAACCAGCATTTATCTAGGTGGAACAAATGCATTGGCAATAACATGGAGTATCTTTATTTATTTTTATTCCCTGTGTTAAAATAAAAAAAAAGTACCTCTAAGCCCACATAATTTCACTGATGAATGCTACCGAACTTTTAAGAAAAGGAACATTGGAGACAATACTTCCCAACACTGTCTATGAAACAGACTTTTCTCATGTCAACTAGAAAACAATACACAATACACTCAAAGTAAAGCAAAGCCTAGAGAACAACACTGCTCATCTACATGTATTCAAAACGGTTGAACAAAATTTTAGAAAATGAATCCAACAATATATTTTTTAAAAATACAGCATGGCAGTCGGATTTATTCCAGGATTATAATGCTGGCTTAACCTTATAAAGTTAATTAATGACCTAGTTAAAAGACTTTTTCAAAATCATAGGATTTCAAAATTTAATATAATGTTACAGTTATCAAGAAGTCAAAGCATTGGCATAAAATAGGGGGAGAAATCAATGCAAGGAAAATAAAGTACTAAAATACGTGTAACCTATGTATAAAACTGTCCGCAAAGGTGCAAAAGTAACTCATTAGAAAAATGATGAATTTTCAGTACGTGGTATGAAGGAGCTGGAGGTGTTTCCAATGGGTGCGAAGGAACATTTTGGGACGATGGTTATGTTCATTAGTTTGGATGTGGTGATGGTTTCATGGGTGGATATCTCGGTCAAAATTTATGGACTCAACACTTTAAATGTGTGCAGTTCCTTGTATGTCCATCCCACTTCAGTAAACAAACCCTTCTAAGTCTCTTCATTTTAGTATTATTATAACTTAGGCAAAACACTTGAATTCTAATTAGCAATTATTAATCATTTTGGTTTCAGGCACAGTCATACTATATACATTAAAACAATATGCTACTGTACAAAACAATATGTGGGATAAAACATTAAAACCATCCACTAAGTCTAACAAGACAGGCCCCATGTTCTCAGAGGTCAGTAGAAGAAGGTGCTAATGGGCCAATCGGGAGACACCCAGTCCCGTGAATACGACCCCACTGACCACCACAGTGCGGCCAAGGCCCTGCGGGAAGTGCCCGGTGCCCCATGACCTACCAGGACGCTGATTCAGGGGAAATGCTGTGAACAAGTGTCTTGGAAATGAAAAACTGCTTAACATTTCTTTGTGAGGAAAGGGAATTGATCATTCAAAAAAGAGCTAGAACACAAACAAAATGAGAAGCATTTCTTATTGTCTTTTGGAATTGTTTCTGTCTTAATTAAGCTAGCATTCCTTTGCTTTCGTCTCTTAACGCAACAACGGGGCGGGCACAACCCCCCCCCCCATCACTTTAGTTTGGTTAATGACGAGCGTGTGCATTTCCCTGATTTCTAAATGCCAGAGTAATTCTTTCCAATATCCTACTTTGTACCTCATCGGAGAAAATTAGGTTATAGCAGCGGTGTTGTGTAAGTCCACTAATCTTTTCTGTAGGTCAAACTCAATGAATTAAATGATCATTTTATCTCTTCTCAAAGAAAATGCAGTGCGAGGGTATAATTCCTTTAAAACCCGTGCCTCCTAAGATATTTATTTAATGAATACATTGTAGATCAGAACTCAGTGACAAGCAGGAAAGGGATAGATGAAGAATCAAGTTGAGTATTTTTACATCTGCTGGGCTGCGATCCAGAGTTGGAACTGCAGAGGAACACATTCTTATGCTAGCCCTGTGATTTGCTTCGTACATTCACTGGAAAAGGAGTTTTCTTCCTTCTGGCATAGGTGACTGATCTCTAAAAGGCTCTGTATATCAGGATAATTGTAATCTTAGAATCATAAAGCCTGTAAATAAATTTTTGCTCCACTAGTTATTACCCATGAAAAAAAACTTATTTAAATCTCTCTGAATCTCAGTTTCCTTATTTTAATGTGAGAAAAATACTATCTATTTTGTTTTAGGAGACTAATCAGATGTTTACGGGAGCTGTGCACTAAATAGTGGTGGAGACCTGTCACGAATGATGCAGCCAGGGCTCACAGTTATGCAAATGTTCCTGCCCCTGAGAGTACCCTCTCTTCTCCAGCTTGAATATCGTGGGTGAATGCCCAGCACCCCTGGCCACAGAGGGCACCGCTGACCACCAGTGGCCCACCCTGGGCGGCTCATTTTTTGGTGCGGTGACTGATCCAGAGAGTGAGCATGTAAACTGATGATAAACGAGGCCCTGTCCTCAGGTTTCCACTTAAGTGCGACAGAAATATAAGCCCCTCTCTCTCTCCTGCTCTCTCGCTCTCGATCTCGCTCTGAGCCTCCTTCGGTCAGCGGCCCCTTTCTTCGGTGTGCTTCGGAAGGACGGGATGCACCTGGTGTGCACAGAGATCAGGGCGGTCTCGTCTGGGGTGCTGCCGTCCGTCTCCGCAGCCCTGTTCCTAGGGAGCTCAAGGACTCGCTGGAGACCGACGAACCTGCATTGCCGCACGCGCCAGGTTAGCGAAGGGCAGACGTCAAGCGCTGAGTGAAACCAAGTGCGGAAGGCAGCGACGACAGGAGCGTCCCAGATCTTGAGTTCAACGCTGCAAACGTGCGGGTCCCATTTCGGTGGGTCCTCATTAGGCTTTCCTTTAATTCACAGAAGCATTTATCATTCCAACAGATTCTTCTCTTCACTGAAATTAACGTCATTTACTTCTTTCGGTCCAAAATTGTTTCCGACAACGACATGCTCTTTTCAATGCCTTCCAAACTCCCTTGCATGTAGTAAGTGCTCGTTCATCGTTCTAATAATTTCTTGCTCAATAGTTTAAATTACTTATGAGATTGTGACTATCCCGCAAGAACAGAATGGACCCCTACCCCAAATTGGGTTCGGACGTTGAGGTCAACAGTAGCGTGCACACACCAGGAGGCTGCCCTTGCAGGGACGGAAAGGTCAGGGCAGGGAGGCTCATGGGGGTTTACGGCTTGGCTGGGGGTGGGGCGAAGGGTTTTGTGTGCGTTCAGAGGGGAGCATGCGTGCTTCCACCTTCCCAGTGGTGTGGGAGGGAGGAGCACGCTCACGCTTTCCCAGACATTCTCCGAGGTCAGGCGGAAGGGGAGCAGGAAGAGGGGGCGCCCGAGAGCTGGCAGACGCCACACATCAGGTGCGGATCGGGGCTTTGCGCACAGTAGATCCTTTCCCTCGGCGATGCCACCCTCTGCGGGGGGTGCCTTGTTCATGTCGGATCGTAGGAGCCTGGGATTTGTCACAACCGGGGGCCGATGCTAACCGGGTTACCCAAACGAGGACATTTTTGCCATAACAGAATGCCTGTCCTCTCAATTACCAATCCGATGGGTTGAAAAGGATTGAGCTAATAGTCTCCATTTAAAATTCTTGCATAGAAACATGGGTATTTAAAGCAAATTGAATGTGTTCCATTTCTTCCAATATGTATTTATTAGCACTTGAGCGGGGTTTAAAGATGCCGGTGAAGGTTGAAAGCCGTTAGTTTAGACGCTAATTGCTATGCAGGAAGACCTGCCAGCAGTAAAGCTGGAAATATGGCCCCCTCGTCTTAACGCATGACTTTCAGCACCTACTCAGATCTCACACTTCTGTATATTTTTAAAATTTATGATATATGAACAAGTACATTAAATGCAATGATTGAAATACAAGGGGCACATTACTGAAACACAAAAGGATGTTCAGGCCCGGCTGTCGGCCCGGGGAAGGACATCACAGAGACATGACATTTAGTTGGCATTTAAAGAAAAAATAAGTTTCCTCTTGGGGCGCAGTGAACGTGATGGGGTGCGGCAGATAACAGAAAACACACAGTCAGGACGGCAGCTCCGGCTGGGCTGGCGCTCTCGGAGCTGGGGGAAGAGAGATTAGAGAGATATTAAAATGTCTGGATAAAGGAAAGCGATAAAATGTGGGCGAATATCGCAATAGTTTTTCAAATGAAGAAAAATTTAAGAAATTAAAAATGCAAATCTTTAAATTATACAAATACACAAAAATACATTTAAAGCAAGGGTGAATATTCAAGAAGCACGTAGTGAGGTGCACTGGGGGAAATACAATAAGACTATTAACCAACATACGAATTCATTAAGGGCCTACAATAATTAGATATAATTAACTTAAGTTTCTTTTCATTTCCCTGATTTTCCCCTCCAGTGCCAGGAAGCCTGGTAGCAAAAGAGAAAAAGACGGAAACACTCCTGTGGGCAGAAGCGGAGGCCACATCCACAGAAAATTCTGACACCGGAACCTCCGTGGTTATTAGACACGACTTGCACTCCTGAGAAAGCACAGATGCTCGGTGGCAGTGGGGACGCCGGGCGCGGGACAGGCACGGTGCATGCCTGCCAGATCCCGGTCGGGTCTCCTGGGTGCCCCGGGTGCGAAGGGCTGGCGTCTGAGGAAGGCGTAGACCCTGAGCTACCAGGAGCAGGGCATCTCCCGAAGCTCAGGACCCGGGGGTGTGCAGAGAAGCCCCGCAAACACACTCAGATCAAATATCTCTGTGCTTGTTCACTTGACACCCACTGAGGACTGGGCGTTGCTTGGCTGGAAGAACCCCTGGTCAAAAATTAATCTTGAAATTGAGAATCTTCCAGTGAAATGTATTTCATATTAAAAAGCAAGAAAGGCGTTTTGTATAAAAAGCCCCTTGTGGTCATAGCCGCCTTGTGGTTACCTGAACTTTAGAGATGAGGACACAGGACTTGCAGGAGGAGCTGAATGAAATGCCCAACGATGAGGCACTGACTACGCACCAGACGCTGTGGGAGGCAGACCCTGTTCTCCTTGGATGCAAAGTACTCACGACTGATTTCCCAGCAAGAACACTTCCCCCCCATGCAGTGGAAACGAAATATGCGTTAGATGCTGGTGTCTTGCCTAATATCGGACATTTGGAGGATATCCGATTGGAATCAAAAGTAAGTATCTGAATAGAATAAACTCAAGTACAAGTAGTATAGGACATGACAAATGATATATGTCCTGAGATTCCCAGAACTTGTAAGTAATTAAAAAAATTCAGGTGATCGAAGAAGATATAATGGAAAACATTACTTTAATAGATATTCTAAGGAATTATGAATAAGAACAACACATTGTAGAATGAGATTTTCTAGTATGTGGCATTTGAGAAGCAGATGTGACCTTGTGAAAGGTTTGTTTCCACCGATCCGGTGCAGACTGACACCTGCCCTGTGATGCCCGGGATGGGTCGCACGGCCGCCAGGCTCCCGGACGAAGTGGCGAAGTGACGGAGTGCGGGGCACGGCCGTTGGATCCCCTTCTGAGGAGTCATCCCTGGCTAAGCCTGCCAGCCTTGCTCCCAAAGCACGCATACGTCATTCCTAAACTCCAAACTTGCAAATGTATTGTTCACACTGGCGTAAAACGGGGTGACCTAAAGCAGAACCTTCTGGCGAGGGCTGCTCGAGCGCGCAGCTGACAGGCCCATTAGCGTTATTGTTAGCACGTGCGATTTTCAAAGTCCAGAACGTGGGTTCGAGGTTTTCCCTTCTCAGAGACGCTATGTTTCTACCAAAAGACGCAAAGAAGGAAGAGGTTTTGCTTAACTGAGAGGGTGCATTTGATTAAGAGAAACTTCTGTGCTGATGATTATGAATTAAGTTCTACCGGTGCATGTAGTATGTTATTCAACCTGCCAAAATCTTAGTTTTGGGTGAATTCAATCCTGAAAAAAAATAACTAAGGATGCCTAAAATTTGTAACAAATGTACAAGTGCAGATGCCCTAGATACAGATGTCTGTGTACATGCCATACACACTGATCTCTTGTTGATGTGCAACTAACTGGTGGGCACGGACCCAAAGGTGGGAACAGCACACAGTTTCCGGGGCGGCTCTCCGGACACGGCTTCTGTGGGTCCCCAGACTGCAATCAAGGTGCCAAGTGGGGCCACACTCTTGTCTGAGGCTCAGGCTCCTCCCAAGCTCGCAGGGATGTTGCCAGAATGCATTTTCTTGTATCTTAGAGACCACAGTGCGTTCCTCCAGGTGACCAGGAATTGCTGAGCTCAGGGAAGGAGCAAGTTCTTCTTGAAAAGACTCGTTTGATGAGGGCAGCTCCACCCAGGAAAGCTCCCTCCAGTTAACTCAAAATCAGCTGGTTGGCTACACCTTCAAAGTCCCCTCCCCTGAACTGTACAATGTCACGGAGCCCCGAGAGTAGTGTCACACCGCGGTCACAAAGCTTCCACAGGCCCAGGCTGAGGGGAATTACACAAGGGTGTACGTTACCAAGCTATTTTAATGTTCTGCACACCACAGTGTGTTTATAGAGAGAAATTCAGAAATCACAGCCACAGAGCTCATTTTAAAATAACATGGAAAACAGTGAATAAGAAACAAAACGTTTGAGTTGTTTCTCTTGCTGTCAACAGGAACAAGTTCAGAATTTGCAAAGCATTTTGTTATAATTTATAAAGCCAATATTACAACACTTCTAATTTTAAGAAATTTTTAAAAAGGGAAATGTATATTCCATAAATTTTCTTGGAGTTTCTTCTTTTCATTTTCTCCTTTGTCAGCTTTCCGATCCCTTTTGCTTCAAAATTGTTCCAGTGAAATGATAAAACTTCTGTAATCTGGGAAAAATGTATAGACTTAACTGAAAATAATTGTGTGTTATTGCATTCCCTAAAACAAAAATAGCTGAGAAAGGACAACTGTGTACATATAGCTTCATTTCCTTTTTTGGCATATGATACAATCAATTTCTTTTCAATTTGAGGGTCATTCTATGAGCTTGCTTCCTCTTTCTCTGCCCAGAAGGTGTCATGAAATAAATAATAACTATGGAAGGGCCAATTCACTATACATTTCTTTTTCTCTGTGCCACTAAACCAACTGCTGCCGCTATAATATCACCTCCGTTCATGCTCAGAAAGACAATGACACACCAGTTATTCTTCAAAGAGTCGGGGACTAGATGAAGAGAAAAGGAGGAAGCTGTGGTGAAAATTTACTTTTCTTTCTCTCAAGATAATGTGCTCTCCTATTTGTCTGAAGTCCTGTCTTTCCTTCCATTTTCCTGATGGTGTATTTAAACGGGAATCTTGATTTCTGTCAAGTTTTTTAGAAGATCTGTTGACTTATGTGAATCTCGCATTGAATTTTTGTTTCTACTGTAAAACAAGTGAGTTCTTTGCTCTGATTCAATCTGTAAAAATATTGCCACAACAATCTCGGTTATTAATTTACTCCCCAATGTGCCATCAGCATGTGTCATTGAAGAGCATTCTGTCAACCACTGAATAGGCGGACAGTAAGAAATCAGCGAGAATGGCCGGAAGCCTGTCAAGTCCGTTAGGAGCTCCATGCGGGGCGGATGGGCCTGGAAGTCTTCCCGAGCCACACTGATTTGTCTCAGAAGTTTGCTGTGACTCATGAGTAATGCTTTTGGAAATCATCTGGTCAGAAATCTTGTGGATTCCGGGGAAAACCAACTGGCTTGGAGCTCCTTGATTATCCTTGATATATGTGTATGTCTCATTTGAGAAGATATAAGTACCAACCGAAACCTCAAGAGAAAAGGAGCTACAAGAAGTCCATTTGCTTCAGTATATAATCCACTCCCAAAATTGGCACCTTTACGTGAGCATTAGTTAATTTTTCAGACTGTGGAGCACTTGCCTCGGAGTTGATAATGGTAGTCAGGGGTAAAGACAGATTTAAAAAATGAGGTAGAGAAAGGATACGAAGGTCCATTTTTAGCTGCCTATTTTTAGAAGCCTCATCAGCCTTGTCATTTCCCAGAGATATAGTACCCATCTTTCTAGTGTGGGCTGAAGAGGGGACAAGAGCTATTTCAGAAGGAAGTTCATAAGCTTGTCATAGGGCAGTAATTGTACGGCCACTAGCGATACAAGTACCTGCAGGCGTGAAGAATCCAGGGGGTTTCCAGATGGTGCCCACAGGCTGGCAGACTCCGAAGCTCACTCTGAGCCTGCGCACACAGAGGTGGCTTGTCCTTCTGCTGACATGACGTGAGGGATCTGGAAAGACGTCAGAGCTCAGCGGCTTGTGCTGAGTTGACTGTGGGCACTGAGCATGCCTCAGGCATTTCAGGTGGGGAAGCTACGGCATAGCCGGTTACTATGTTTTCCCAGAATTCCCTTTACAGGAGCTGTCACCAAAGCGAGTACGTCCAGGATGGCTAACGAGAGGCCTGCGATCCTGCCATGGCTCTGCGCCCACTTGTAGAGTTGCAAGGCGATCCTGTGGGGTGGGGTGGGGCCCCCATCATCAGGGAGGGGCAGCAAAGTGAGTGGATGTTAAGTATTACAATGGGGAGGATGAAGGAAGGGTTAGTTCAAAGTGCCTGTTCATAGGTGGTCGTCGCCACGTGGAGAAATGTGTGTCCTAGGAACTTGAAAAACAGCACAACCAGCACGGGGAACACAGAGAGGGCTAGGGGACTGAATGCTAGAGGGCTGGCTTCGTCTGATCCAGGTGGCAGCCGAGGCCATAACCTGGGGGCGTGCCCAATGTCTCTGGGTGTATCTCTCAGGACAAATAGCTGCCGGGCACATCAGAGAGACACGCGATTGTCTCAGAGTGCTCGCAGCAATCCCATTATTTTTAGGGCAGTGTAAATGAAAAGGTGCATCAAAATTTGGAAATCCAAGAGCAAGCGGTGTTGACAGAGCTAATTATAAAGTTTCAGAGGATGTTAATGCCTCAGAAATCCAGACAATGGGCTCAGGGGGCTACCTGGAGAAGGGTATGCAGAGGTTAGCCAGGGATGTAAAATTTGGAATCCCTTAACACAGTAGCAGCTGCCCCTAAAAATGTTTGCAGCTGTTTTTGTCTTGTTTCATTTGGGGAGGAGAAGGATAGAAAAATTTGACTCAAGCTATTTGGGGTGAGCTTTTGGATGTGCAGACATATCTCAAGTCCCAAGTAAGGACAGTGGCTTGCTCCCCCGTTCAAGTTTAGAGCTGGAGGCTTCATGGCCTGAGCGAGCTGATGTCCGAGAAGAATGAGGGCATCCTCAAGAGTACCAGCTCAGCTGCATCACAAAGTACAGAGTCATCCACAGGCCTCACTCACGAGTGCGGGCTGCGAATCAAGGCTACAGAACTGAGTCTGCTCTGAGGACTTGGCGGAATATGAAGGGAGACTCACAGTATTGCTGAGGTGCCCAAGTTCATGTTCATTGTGAGTTAGGGGGCAATGGAGTTGAAAAGAAAGGCGAGCAAAGGTAAACCAGGCTGAGTCAGTGGGAGTTGAGGTGAGCGTTTTGGTAGCTGAGTTTGGGACCACGGGGCGCTGAGGAGTAACAGCAGCCAATGGCCCTCAGGTCCTGTGTGAATTGGTAGATTTGTTTACCTTTAGAATCACACTTACCTTCTTTCTTCCCTGACAAGATTGGACTGTCACAGGGTGAAAAAGTAAAGAATAATACACCCCATCGTGAGAGGGAATCTGTTATAGGGTTAAAACCTCATTTTGCATTTTTGGAGACAGGGCGCCGGGACACTGAGGAAACGGTTTATTTTTCTCTGGGCAAAGCAGGGGGCTCTGCCCTCCATAGCAACCAGGATTCCCTTGCGAGCATAGCCCAGAGGCTAATTGGGACTTCTCTCAAAGACTCATCCTCTTCAGAGGAATTTAAATAAAGACAAGTTTCTGGTATAGAAAACAAAATGGGCTTGATCTAAGTGCAGAGAAATAAAAATCCCCTTATCATTGCAATTTGCAGCTGCATTAAATTTAAATAACACGTTTCTACCAAGAAAGGGTGCTGATGAGCAGAAGGAGACAAGCAAGCTACGGTGCATGTTAAAGGGGCCTAAGGACATCGGGGAGACTGGTATCTGGGGAATGAAGGAGGCGGTCCAGACACTACACCTGCCGGCATGGAATCGCAGGTGACAGGTAGAGAAAAACCCTCTGAACCGATGCTAGGGAAAAGTCACTCCACCGTCAGTTAAGGGACCCTTTTCTCGGTGCTCAATTTTAAGGTTGATGGTTGGCTCTGGGGTGCGGCTGAGGATCAGGCGGCCTCATGTACTAAGAGAATTGTCCGTCTGGAGGAGAGAGATGAACTTTCTGAGGGTGATTTTGTTTGTTTTTTTGCTTAAGTGCTGGACAGCTCTCCTTCGCTGATGAGAGTTCTTGTAGTATCTGCAGGACACTGAAGACAAACCCCTTCGTCTGAGAGGGCTTTTGTCTGCTCTCAGGGTCACGCTTTTCTTTTTCTGAAGACTCAAGTTGCAAAGCAAGAACGATCACTATTCCAGAAGGTTTATTCTGTGTGGACTACATGTTAGCCTTCAGTAGAGTATCTTTTCCTTTTCTTCTTTTTCTGTAAATTTTAGTTGTTTGATATGCAATATGCTTTTGTATGCAGGCAGTAAATAAACTTGTATCTTCCAAAAAAAAAAAAAAAAAAAGAATGATAGCTTTTAATCCTTTTTTTTCTTCTGCATTCCTGCAAACTATTTTCAAAGAATCACTGTTGTGCTCAGCTGCTGCCCAGGCCAATTGACCGTAGTATTCTGAATTTGCTTTTTAATATATGGGAGAAAATTTTCCATCAGAACAGAGATTGGACGTTGCCTGGGCTCTGGGGCTTCCGACTATAATGAAGTACGTCTCTGAAAAGTTTGTATAAACCATTCAACAAAGGCTTTTGGGTGTTTTTCCTCAGCACAAAATTTAACGTTTGACCAATTAATTTCAGGAGGAGAGCCTTCAGTATTGCTCCGAGAAGGCCCTGAGTATCAACTTCTAGCTGGGCAGCTGCTGGGCATCTCTAGGACCACTTGGAGAGGTTCTGTCCACCTGTTTCCCCAATGAAGGGGGCCTTCTCCAGAGAGCCACCTGGCCTGTCTGATAACCGCTATAAATCATGTGTTGGCAGTACGTCCCGAACAGCCAATCCAGATGCCACTCATCTTCCTAATTTCTCTCTGGACTTTGCAGGATCTTCAGAGAGTGGAAGTAAAGGATTTTATAATTCAAAATACCAGCTGCCATTAGAGACTATGAACTCTCTGCAGTGGGGACCCAGTATATGTCCACCAGGAACAGGACATGCGAGTGTCTGAGGCTGCCGCGCCTGTTTATCAAGCCCTGGAAAGGAGGAGTCAGAGGAGAGAGCAAACTGAGTCTTCCGGACTGCTTCTGCTGAATCCGCTTCCTGGCCTTCATCGTTTACGTAAATCAGCTGTGTGCCTCTCCCTTCAAGTGCAGGCCTTAGTGTCCTCTATAAGTCTTACAAAGAAAAAATAGTTTGTTTGACATATTTCTTATTTCATGAGATAGGCCAGTAATGCTATGAATTTTCCTCTTAGGATCGCTTTTGCTGTATATCACAAATTTGGGGTCGTTGTATTCTCGTTTTCATTTGTTTCCAGGGTGAGGGTGAGGGGAGGTGGAGGAGGGTGTAGGGGGCTTAAATAGTGATGCACAGAGATTCAACCTGGGGTGGGGAACACACAATACAGTGTACAGATCACGTGTTGTAGAATTGAGCACCTGAAACCTGTGTGAATTTGTTAACCAGTGTTACCCCAATAAATTCAAAAAAAGGGAGAAAAGGGAATAGTTAAAATAGGCGTCTGGGAGTTTATAGGGTTTTCTGTGGAAGTTTGAAGACTTTTGGAACTCAAAAGATTTGACTGGAGATCTGGGCTGTGTATGAAGTTGGAGCTGAGTTTTAAGGGGTGCAGTCGAGACTGGGGCCCAGGGAACAAAAATATATTCTGCAAAGTCAGAGCAGGGAGTTAGGACTAAAAGAGAAATTATGAAGGAAGAAAAGGGCAATTTACGTGAGATTTGGGTTTCAACTTTTGCTCTTCATCTGATTTAGATTTTTTTAAGTTTTATCAAGGACCCTCTAGGACACAGGTGGCAAACACAAGGCCCACAGGCCAAGTCCCGCCCTCCAACTTGTTTTATCCACCCGGCACCTTGTTTCTACCCGGCGGCACCACCGAGCTCCTTGTGCTTAGTTAAGGAGCAGTTACATTTATACGGTCCTAAAGGTACATTCGGCCCTTTGAAGGCAACCAGCTGATGTGGCCCCCGGTGAAGATGACTCTGACACCCTTGCTCTAAGGCTAGTCATCGTCCTGCCTTTTATGCTCTTTTCGATTTGACCCTCCCATAAATACCCGGAAGGCAGCTGACTACATCGAGAGCCCTCTAATTGTTTTTTAAAAAGAGATGCTTTTTCCAGTTTAAAATGGTATTTGCATTGAGGTTCTTGGATACCCTGAAACACAAATGGGGAGGAAACCCGGTTGAAATTTGCAGACAGATTTTGTTGTTAAGCTTATGCGTGAGCACAAAGGAGGGAGCAAGGAGGAAAGGCGGTTCTGACCTGCCTCTGCCTGGCTGCCCCCGTCAACTGGGGACAAAGAGGGCCAGGTGAAAAGACATTCTGGAAAACAGGCGGATTTGTGGAACTCCGCACTTCAGGGCTGGGAGGCGGCCTCTTTCTGTCAAGTTGCTTGGCGAGATGGTGGTGTGGCTCATCCCAGCACCCAAGGGTACCGCTGGGAGAACAGGACCGGCTCCTTCGGCATTCTTTGAAGAGAGGGGCGGGGTGGGCTTTCTTGAAGCCAGCTTCTCTGGCTTTCCTTCTGACCACCTGGTGGTAACTTGTCTTCGTGGCCACCCAGTATCTGCTCTTCCCCAGCCTAGTGTCCCTATATTTTTTCAAAAAAAGACCTCTTGTATGGCCATTAGCAAAGAGGGTCCCTGCTGCTATGTCGATTGTAATAGTTAACAGTGAGTCAGTCCAATCAACCTCTTTATGGAAATACCCTGAGGTGACTTCCCAGGCATCGAATCCATCCCAGGTTGCTCCAGGCGCCCTGGCCGGGGGCACAGATGATGCAGCCCCCAGGATCCAAAAGTACACTCCCCAAATCCAGAAAGCCGTGACCTTCACCGCACAGGCGGTAAGAGGGGTGGAGTAAGACTAAATCAATATGTAACTGGAGAGAGATGCTCAACTACTATTTATGCCTGCTGACCAGGTGGGATGAATGCAGGAAAAACGGAGGCATCACTTTGCAAAATGCAGTCTAAGCTCAGACAGGACTTGCCCCGATGAGCCGCCCGCCACAGACATTTTGGGGCCCGCTTTCCTCCCAGGCATCTGTTTTTAAGCCATACGTATGCCTAGTGGTAATCATTTTCTCTAACCCACCCAAGTCCGTTCACATTATCGACAGAACTCATGCTTTCTTCATTTCAGTGTGAGTTTCCAGATTCACAGTCATTGGCTTATTTAAAGTAACCTCTCTCCTTCTCACTTGTCAAATTCTATACATGCCCCAGGATGCTCTGAAAATAATACCGTCCCGTTATGCTTACTACCACATCTTAGTATCGTACGGACTTTTCTTTCATTTCAGTTTTATTTTTTGTTACCTTATTTTGTGGATTAGACCTAGAAAATCTAAGGTAGAATTATGTATACAGTCCATTAAAAAAAGACACTGATTTGTGATATTAAAAATGCGTTTGATCAAGTTAAATCTAATGATGAAAAACAAGTATGGTAACATTTCTATAATTTCACTGAAAAGAATTTTACTGGTATAGCAACTGAAAAATGCTCTGCTGAGATATGATTAGTTACAATTAATTGCATTAAGAAGGCAATATTGAAAATATAAAATGTTTTTACATTAGAAATTGAAAAAAATTGCACTTAATTAACCTATTGAATATTAAAATATCTCTGAGTACATAATACAATTGCTGATGTTCATATGTAACACGTGTTAGAAGATTCTCCAAGTCAATTTTCTGAGTGTTTAGAAGCAAAGATAATTCACACCATGTCTAAAATTACCTCCATGTTTACCAAACCACAATTTTTAGTTTGCACCTATTTTTCCCTCCCTCTGACAATAAGCCTTTGGAAGAGAGATAAGAAAACGTGAAGAACATTAAGGTGCGAGAGTTCAGAATTATTGCTATTTATTCATTTGAGTTTAGATCATTTCATTGTCCATCTTTCCTCTGTCTGTTCTCTTTTCAGGACTTTCCCCTCAACACTAATTAATGAGTTCCATGCCTCGCTGTTGGATTATTCGCAATGAAAGCCATCTGGTAACGTGTCATTCACCGTAAATGAAATTCTTAGCCTAGTCTTTCCCGTCGGCAGTTGCTTGCAGGGGACAAGCTGCTCCTAGGATAAATGAAAAACCACAGAATCGTTCTATTCATGGCACCCACATTTTCTCTCCCTTGCGGCTGCCATCTCGGGTGTAACAGTTGATAATTACTCGTGGAGAACAACTTCACTTCTCCCAACTGCAGGAGTCCAGTTTTATGATGAACAGCCACCTTCCTTCTGCTAATGACATGGCCATTTACCACACTTAGGCATTAGATGGATTTGCATTCCTAGAAAGTTAAGGAATTATGTTTCACTCTCTTTTGCTCTTGGAAATGACATGACTGGGTAGGGCAACACCTCTGAAGCTGCTTGACTCATTTCAGTTCTAAATAAAATTTGTATAAAGAAGGATTAAATAGTTTTAGTTACGAATCAGGTGTCCTTAATTTCATTGGCTCTTAATTTGCTTTGAAATAAAAATACAAATCAGATATAAGGTTTAATATCATAAGTATACAACTTAAAACGGTCGAATTATAATACCTGCATTGTAACGGTGGGTTTCTTCTCTGGTCCTATTCCTGCTCCCTAGAAGGAAGCATTTTTAAATATTTCTAACTATTTTCTTGGCTATGTTTGTCCATATTTCTACACAAGTCTTACAGAAATACTATTTTAATTTTTAATGTTTTATTGTCTTAGGGAAGCTAATGTTTTTTAAAGATTTATTTTTAAAAGATTTTATCTATTTATTTTTAGACAAGGGGGAGGGAGAGAGAAAGAGAGGGAGAGACACAGCAGTGTGTGGTTGCCTCTTGCACGCCCCCTACTGGGGACCTGGCCCAAAACCCAAGCACATGCCCTGATTAGGAATTGAACTGGCGACCCTTTGGTTCATTGGCCAGAGCTCAATCTACTGAGCCACACCAGCCAGGGATTAATTCTTTTATACACATACTCATCTACAACATAACAAGTACACAAACACATACATGTCTTAAACTCCTGATCATTTTTTCCTAGTATTCTATAGTCTTTCCCTTTTGCCCCTCTCAAATTCAAACTTATCAAGTCTTTTACCCAGCAATTTGAACAATCACATTTTCTTAGAATCTTAGATTTACTTAGATCCCCACATAATAGAGTATATTGTATCTAGATAAATACTGTTTTGCGGAATTTTTGTGGTCATTTTTATAACAACAAAGTTACATACCAAATATATTTTCTCATTTACTCACTAAGTTAAAAGGTATTAGTTCTATTTTGAACTCTAAACTGAATATTGGGTTTTGAATTTTAAAAATATAGATAATAAAAAAGGTGTATGATAGATATAAACATTTCTATAAAAAAAAACTAGTGCTTGTTTTAATGATTGCTTCAGGCATTTAGAAGGGTTAACCTATTATTTTGAATATTCCACTTTTCAGGAAACAAAACTGCATTGTTTAGCTCTTTATTATGACCAAAAATCTAGCTTGCACCAATTAAATGCTCATGCGAACTAAACACTCAAGTGTAGATCGGTACAGGTGGTCAGAAGGATATGATAGTTTTCTTTCTAAACATGATTCCAAACTTAGCTAGACGGGGAATAAGGTAAAATTTAAAATAAATTGTATTTATTATTGCTTTTTAAAGTTATTATCATTTATTTTTACTCAAAAGCCCAAGAAGATGAGAGTATGGGATTGCAATAGGATATCGCCATCCCGGTGAAGTCACACAAATAAAAGAGGCCCCTCGGTAGAATGAAAAACGACCCCCCAAGTCGCTGAGGCATAAAGAAGACAGCCGTGGGCGGGTGGTGATGGAGGGGGTGTCAGCGCGCGAGGCAAGACCAGCGCGAGCAGGGTGCTCTCGTGCCAGTGATAACGTTATTTACCGAGCAAATGCATTTAAGCCACTCTGGCAAAAAATATATGCAGATAAATTTATTGCTTCAGTCCTTAGTGGACACATTCCAAAGCCGGATTAATAGAAACAAGTAGAATTGTACATTTAAAAAGATGTTAGCTCCTCTTCTGTTCGGCCGTCGTTTTTCTTTCTTGCACATGGATGCGAGTGAAAGATAATAATGCTATAAAACCTGTTTTATGGCACAGAGAGATGACCGTGTGTCACCAACCATGTTTTATAGCACGTGTCAGCCAGAGCTATTGCTGGGCTGCCTTACTTTATGTTTCATGTGGAACATATTTCTAAATTAAATAAAAACTGCTGTTAACATAAAAACAATCTCCTAGCGTCAGGCAAATATGTTTGCTCTGAAAAGCAAAATCCGTGGTTCACGAGAGGGCAAGGTCATCTCTGGTGAAGGGTGTCGAGTATCGTCTCGTCTCCTCCTTCATAGGTAACCTGGGATTTGGGATGGCTAGAAAAGAATTCAATGCCTTGAAAACTATCCTTAGAAATTGGGAAATATTAAATCTCGAGTGACTTAAATGATCTACATGAAAAAATTAAGACAAAAGTATATATACATGACTCTGTATGTATGTATGTATGTATACATGTGTATGTATATATAAAAATGTCATTTTTAAAGCTGTGGGCCATGTCAGTAGATTTTATTTTTAGGCTTGATGGCTCAGCTATTTAATGTACAAGCATTATGGTTTTTTGAAAGGAGACTACTAATAGGACTTGTATGTCATCCATACTTCAATTTCAAGAATGACAGGTGTGCCCTGGAACTCGGCACGCAGTCTGTCAGGACCAGCTGCTCTGCACCTGGGTTGCTGTTTTACATCATGGGGCTCACCAACTTTCCTGGTCTATTTACTTCATCTTTTCATCCCTCCTCACCCTCATAAATGAGTCTGGTTCCAGCAGGAAAAAAGATGGTGTATTCAAAATGGGGGGTTAGAGACAATAATGAGATAGTTTACAAAGGTATAAAATGGTTGTGGAAAGATTGTAAGTGGAAGTCTGTACACCGGATTATTAACTGCTCTGGAACATTACCGATCCCAGGGTTGCAGGAAAAGACAGAGGGAGGAGAAAAAACGTGTGAGAATAAGTACTTCCATTCCCAACTTCTTTCTGGGGGAGGGCGCCGAAGCCAAACAGAAGAAAGAAATCCAGGAAGCTACCCATGTAGGCCTGCTTCCCAAGGCACAGAAAACAATTCAGCGGCCCGAGGTCCTGGCCACATCTCACGTGCGGACACCGCCGGTCACGCATCACCTTTCATAATGGTTCCTTCACCTTTGGTTCAACTACTAAGTGGCAAAATCTTTTCATTCTTCCTAGTTCATGTACTCTGAAATGGTAACATAATTTGTCTTTTCACGACAGGGCATAGCTCCTAAAGACTACCTGCTATTGAATAACAGGCCAATTTTTTCATTGTTCAATGATCTTTACAAAACTTGGCTGCCTGGAATGCAGCAGAAGGCCTATAACTCCCTGTAGAAATATCTGTGAGTGAGGACAGCAACTCAGGATCCATTGTTCAGAAACCAAACCATTCTGTTCTTCCATTTAAAATTTAAAAATGAGTTTGTTACCTGTGAAAGGAGAGGCACAACAAAGAGAAGCCTTTGAAATGGAAGGGCCAGATTTAAGAGAAGAAATAAAAAGTAGCCTTGGAGAAAGGGGGTGACCTATTTCTTCCCATTTAGGAAGACAGCCTTCAGTTTTAGAAAAGAAAATCTCCAGCTGTGACATGTGTCAAAAAATTGGGAGACTTTCTGAACGCCCAGCTTAAAATCCCTGTAAGTTATGAAATAAGTGGCAAAGGAAAGCTACATTTTTAGTATGTGTTGATCTCAAAACAGCTTTTGTTTAAAGACACATGGATGCAATGAACATATTATAAGAAATAATCAAGAATGAGCAGATATTATTTGCATTCTTAAAAACTCAACATGCACCGATAAGCTGAAAGCCAGAATTAAGGATTGCAGCAAATACTAGAGACACGCAAATACAGCTTTGTACGTACGTTCAGCACGAGGCACAAGATGAATGAGGACAGAGAAGAACGTGGTCGTGAGGGACAGTCCTGCAGAGATGACAAGGTCGTAGAAAAGTCAAAACTTTGGAAAACTTGGAAGACATGCCAGCTGACACCAATTAATTGCTATTGGTAATAAATGGACTATTAAAAAACTATAAAATATGCAGAGAAAAATGAATTGATTAACGATGTAGAATAAAATAGTTGTCAATTGTACGTCTTATAAAAATGTACTTATTGATATACTATTTGAGGGAACTGATTGATTTCCATTTGCTCTGTGGATAACATTGCTTTGACCTCCACTAGCAGGTGTCTTGCTCTGCAAGCATTTCTTTTGGGCACGTAAGTAGGGGTAGAATTATACAACTTTAAAATATAAACAAGCTTTTAAATTAATGTCCCCACCAGCAGGGTTTAAACTTTCTTCATGTCATCAACACTCAGTATTGTCAGATACTATGAAAGGTGTGTAATGGTAGTTCATTGCACCTTGGAAAATTTCACTTTGTATTCCCTGTTTATTATTAATTAGGTTAAATGACCGTGTGTGTTGAATGCTCTCTCTGTGCATCACCTGTTCATGTCTCTTGCCGATTTTTTCTGTTAGACTATCTGATGTTTTCTGTTAGGAGATCAGGAGCTAAATTTCCATTCTTTTCATGAGCCTTTTGTGGATTATATATATGTTATAAACACTCTTCCCACTTTGTGGTTCACTTTTTGACTCTTAACATAACACTTTAGTAAAAGGAATTATTAATTTTAGCAGATTCCAGTTTATCCACGGCTAGTGCGTTTGGGGACTTGTTTAAGAAAGCTTTTCCTATCCCAAGAATATAAAGATATGTTATATTTTCAAAAGTTTTATTATTTTTTTACCTTTACATCTTTACTGTACCTATAATTTCATTTTTAAATATAGAATGAAGGGAATTTGAGGCCTATTTCTTTTGTATGGTTGTCCAGTGGAGACCCCAGGTCACTGACTGAGAAGACTGCTGAGTCCACTCTGGTCCGCAAGGCTGCATTTTCTGCGCATCTCTTTCTGGGTCCTGTATGTGTTAAACTGTTCAATCAATCTGCATGTGTTCAGTCAGAAATACCTTGCTTCCTAATAGGTTTTGAGACTCAATATGAAGCCAACCATTGAATGTGCACCCCAAAAAGTAGGGCCGTCTTGCATGTGTTAGTTCATCCAAAAGTGTTATTTTTCAGTATTTGGTGATGTTCGTCTTGCCAGGATTAAAAATGACTTCCCTGCAGCCCTGGCTGGTGTAGCTCAGTGGATTGAGCACGGGCCTGCGAAGCAAAGGATCGCGGTTCGATTCCCAGTCAGGGCACATGCCTGGGTTGCAGGCCAGTTCCCAGCATGGGACACACAAGAGGCAACCGTACATTGATATTTCTCTCCCTCTCCCCCTCTCCTACCCTTCCCCTCTAAAGATAAATAAATAAAAATCTTTAAAAAAAATGACTTCCCTGCATAATAACTTCCTGTCTCACATGTCCAAACTACATTTCACTTTGTCCTCAGTTGTTATCAGGTTGAATCCCGAGGGCAGCTCTACTTTCCTCTCAGCATTTTAAAAGCATTGTCTTTCATCGGACGTCTCATCGATTTGAATTTTTGGTAAAGTAAACCCCCCCCAACCCTGTTCCTTCTCCTCCACGGTCAGTTGTTCTAGGGCTTTATCTTCTCCGTGACCATAACAGACCTTTAGTTTCAGAAGGACTTTTGTAAATACAGGTCATTTTTATTAATTAAGCTGGACACACCATGGGCTTTTTCACACTTAAACTCGGGAAAACATCCTTCTGTTGTTCACGAGGTGATCGCCCTCTTTCCCCCCTCTTCTCTGCTGCATGGACCTCGTTTGTGGACCTGAGACTCCTCGGATCTTGTCCTGATGGCTGTTAAACTTTTTCCTCTGTCATTTTGATATCCTTATTTTTCAAATCTAAGTTATTGGAGTTCTGCTTGGCTTTTATTATCAACGTGACTATACCTTGTTTGGCTTTTGGTCCCATGTAATCAAAAGTTTAACCTTCACTCTTTGCAAATATATATCACGGTAATATATATGTATGTATGTATATAACTTTCATGCATGTTGCAGAACATTCAGCAGCATCGTGAACATCTACCTGCTTAAAGACCAGTAGGAAAAACTGCCCCCAGATGTTACCAAATGTCTCAGCTTGGCTGAGACCCATTACAGATGGTTTATAAGCTAGTCCATTTAGGACACTAATAAAATATGCTTAAAATCTCACAGAAACTTTATGTATCTTTCTTCACCATGTCTTGGTCCACTTCTTGAGCCTCTTGGCTTTCCTCACATGCCAGCTGATGCTTAACTTTTGCTTCCTACTTATAACTTCGTGCTATATGGATTGCTAGAGTGAGCTGCCCAGGTGACTTCGGAAGTGGGACACTCCTGTCTGCAGATAAACCGTGCTTGGAGCATCGCAGAGATAACTCAGCTGAAGAACGTGTGTCTGTCTTGAACAGGGAGGCCTTTCTTTTACGGTCTTTACACTTTCGGGTCTGATGGAAAGCTGCCACCCTCTGAAGCTCTGCTTGGGTTCTCAAGGCCACTGCTCGTCACTCCCCCTGGCTGGTCACTCTCCTTCAACGCTCACAGATTCATCTGGAAGGAACCCAGACACTGGGAAGAGCCGATGGGGAAGAAGAAATGGATCGTTGTGCTGGGCTTCACTTGGGACTGCCTTCTCCTGTTTGTGCATTTGTTCCTCGTGAGCTTCAAGCCTTCCTGTGGGATCTGGGGTTCAGTTTTTCCAGTTCTTTTTCCTTTGCCAAACCAATTCTCTCTGTTCTGTGCTTGTGAAGACTCTCTCTGAGGTTCTGAGGATCTGTAAGCACCTTTTCCCTCTACTGTCTTTCTATTTGCAGTTTTTATTTTTTATGGGTGCCCACACACCCAACAGGTCTCATCGGTAGGTTGTTGGCAATACATCTATGCTAAGAAGAGGTGAGTATACGTAAGGGCGGTGGTGAAGCATGGCTCACTGGGGGTCTGGTGGGACCTGGGTCTAGCTGCCCCTTAGGCAAATGATTGTGTCATCCCTGAGATCACACAGATGGGACAGCAGAGACCTGAGGAAGGTCAAAGAGGTTACAGGGTTGACCTGGCCAACATCTGGCAAAGGGGGACTTGACGATTCCTCGGAGCCATTCCGAAGCTACACCTAAAAGCGCAGGGGGTACTGAGTTGGCTGCAGTTCCACTAGAACAATCCGCAGGCTTAGTACCCAAGATAACCAGGGAGACACTGCAGTCTCGTTAGCCAGAATCACGACTTATCTCACCCAAATCCAATTATTTCCCAAAGAAATGTAGGAGGTAAGGTTTACACTCCATTCTTCAGCTTCTGTTTACATCAGGGTTTGCATCCTTTCCTGCTAAACAGCTTTAGACTGACAAGTCACAGCTTGGGAGCATCGCTCTTATCCCTTGCACACTTTATTTACAAAGTGATTTGCATACAATTTACATAAATATGCATAATTAAGCTCCTTTGAGGGTCCAGAAATGGATTTCTTTAATCAGGATCTTTTTAATAGTGGTACCATGTAAACTCGTACCCTCTGTGAAATCACTTTTGAAAAGAAAAACACATAATTTTGGTAATTTTAAGCAATTAACTAAAATATAACCATCCTCATGCTGGGGCCAGGAACGTTCGAGGAAGGCCACGCGAATGTGCTGGGTGGAAGAGCTGCCTTCTCTCTCTCACTTCACCTTGGAGACACGCAGCCACAGGTGGATCGACCTGACCTCGCTCGCCTCGCCCGCAGAGTTGCCTTCCAGGCCCCTTCCCTACAGGACATCCGTCCTGTTTCTCTGGGCCTCGGTGACTCAGCACTGAGCGGAGCCAGACCTCGGGCCCGCGTGTTCCTTGACTCAGCAGGAAGAGCCCTGCTCTGAGCTTTGGGCCTCAATTGCCCCTGCTTATCATAAACATTCCGGAAACGAGTTCACCTAGGAACTCCTGCGTGTCCTCACCGGGGTCCAGCCCTGGGCGTTTGGTCTCCTGACTGAGTCTTTGCAGCCCCGGAGAAAAGCTTCTCCACTTCGCTGGCCTCGGGTCTTTGACATACAAGGTCACAAGAGCATCGGTCACCGAAGGCTGTGCATGGGCAAGTTCAGAGCAGCACTGTGTCTGCAAGCCCCAGATGGAAAGCGGTACAAATCCCCACCTCCTTAGAATAAATGCTTAATTCAGGGATGCTCGCAAAATGGAGCACCATTCATCAATCACGATAAGAAAATTCAGGAGCATGGAGGGATCCTAAACATGATACTGAACCAAACATGCCAGACAGAGCAGAGAGCGCGTCTGTGGTTCGCCAGGAGTGAGGGTGGCCTCGGCAACGGGGCCCAGGATCACGCCGGGGGTGCCCGGCTGCTGTCCGTGACTTTCTTTGTTTCGTTCTGGTGCTGGTTCCATGGGTGTGCTCAGTTTTCAAAAATGTATCAAGCTTTAAATGGGACTGTACATCTATCTATTCCAGTTCAATAAGACATTTTTCAAAAGAAACTGAAAGTTGAAAAGAATATATCATACATGCTTTAAAAAAATCACAAAAAAAACAAGAGAACTCAGTTGCATATGAAAATCTTGTTTGTATTAGACCAACACCAGACAAAAAGGCTTAAGACAAAGACATCATTATAGGATAAATACCATAAAAATATAAAAATAATATAAATATAAAACAATATACAAGTAACAAGTTAAACTGATAAATTTACAGTCAGACTGTGAGTTCTCAACATGGTTAAATTATTAAAAGCTCCAGATCATTAAACTTTAGTTAAAAAAGAGATACTTTGCATAATGATATTAACAAGTTTTGATTTATTACAATAATATAAATAGAACCCTGCACCCATGTGACATCTACACAATTTATCTTCTTCCTGGGCAATGTGCCAAGAGGCAAAAAAGCGGAATATGTGGTATTAATTACTCCTAAAATAATTAAATTAGAAGTTCAGTAAAGAAGGTGTAAATAAAAATATCCACATAGTAGAGAGAAAAACATACACATGCTTTTGGTAATGCATAACTGAAAACAGTTGCAGTGTAAATTGTCACGTGAAATGTAAAACGTAAAAACATACTGACGAATAACAACGACAATAACGGGGTAGGGCACGGAAGTGACGTGCACAGGAAGACAGCAGCGTTAAATACTGTCGAGGAGCTAGGGGAGGGGATGCTTGCGAGCTAAGCATAAATTTAAGGAGGTTAAAAAAACAACAGAATATACTTTCAAATAGCAGGTGATAGGAAAAATTGTATTGATTGATTACATAAAACACTAGTCATAAAAAGGGAATTGAAAAAACAAAGCAGCATTAAAACAAAGGTTACCAAAACAGACAAACATCTCCCAAGGGGGACGAGGGTGGGGAATGAGGACCCTCTGCTGGAGGCTAAAAGTAACTAAAGTGGATAAGTCCACCAGAGAGTGGGATCGCGAAAATAGATTATAAGGCAACAAATCTGACAGCTTTGTGAGAGTGGCAGGATTTCTGGGAAAAAATACAGCATCCTCGAAGACTTAAACTATTAAACACGCTGGACCAGTCGCTATGAATCCTTCCAGGAAGAAAACATGAGGAGCGAATGTTTCAGAGCTGGGTTCCACCAACTCCTAAGGAGCAGATAATATATTGTATAACCTCTTCCAAGAAAATTAAAAAGATGACAATTCAGTTTATGAGGACATCAAAAACACGATGGCCATTGACACAGGGAGACCTAGAAAAATGAAAGTTGCCGACTGACTAGTATTCACATCCGTGGATTTTTTGAAGTTCACAGTTAAACCCTAATAATGTTAATATTGACCTCTACAGCCATTGTTGAGCACATACTGTATGCTGGCGTGGTTCTAAGTGCTTTATGTAAAATGTCACTTCCCTATCACAGCAGCCAACAGGACAGGTGGGTCCTCATTTAGAGCTCAGAGGTCGGAGGACCCACACAGGGGCAGGACTGGCTCAAACTACAGCGGACAGAAGCGGGACGTGACCTGGCCGCCCTCCGTCCACACCACAGCCTCGGTGTAAGGCTTACTCCTTGCCTTTCTAAGCAACAGTAACAGATCTTGGAGACGAGGCAGAAGTTCTGATAGAAAGGAGACATTAGCCACAGTTTACCCAAAATACGGAACAGTAAAAATAAATAAATTCCATTTTTTTACCATGCTAATCTGTACTTGCTTGCTGGTTTATTTATTTCTCAACAATTTTGCTGTCTTCGTTGACATAGGGTTATGTTCATATTAATATATCATATTTTTCACCTGAGATCTGAATAGAAATCAATATAAAAAAGAGATCACACCAAAAGCCAAATGCAGTGATTATGAGGAGGAAATGGTTTGCTCATGGAAGCCCCACGTTCTGGGGTGGTCTACGTGTGTTTTTGAGCCCACTATTTGTGCGCTTGAATAGTAAAATCTGAAATGCCAAACAGTATTTTTAAGATCTTGTTATACATTCTGTTAAATTGCCTCATTTGTTGTTAAAGTCTCTTTAATTCTCTGAAGCAACTGCTTTTCAATCGAGAGCGGGAGAGTCATAGAGCGAGGCCGTGGAAGAACACGTCATTGTAATCATTCAGATACATTTGTTGTGTGAAAGGTGCATTTGTGTCATTTCACATTAAAACTATGCAAATACACGCCTCGGTTCTGATGACACTGTCAACCGTGTGTTGCCGTCAGGTCATTTGCAGGTGGGCACCTGGAAATAAATAGATATATTTTGAACCGTCAAAACAAGCATCTAGTTTCTGCAAAATGGAATTACTTTTGGAGAGTATTACAATGATACAGTCCTTTATTTTTCATTTTTAGACTTTTTATTTTATGACTATTTCTGCACGTATGTCTTAGAGTTACTACATTAAAATCCACTGAACACAGCAAACTGTTACGAGGAGTCCAGGCAGTGAAAAGTCTGATTTTCTACATTTTAAAGGAAATACATTTTACTTTCAAGCAGTACAATAGTAACACATTGCGATAGAGATACTTCATTTTTGTATTGATGAATATGAAGAAAACTTAAACGGTGAGAGCAGATAACATACCCTGATTTCTGTCACTCACCTACCTAGGAATTGGGAGGTGTTTTCATAGATGAAGCTAAAGGTTCACTTTCTACTATTTCTGAGCAAAATCATCTCCAAATTCTGCTGCAGTACTTATCCTGTAGTTGACGTCAGTGATGGGCAGGTGACACATGTTTTAATCCTCCCGCAGCTAGGAAAATAAAACGTCTTACAAAGTGAAATAGAAAGAGTTATAGCTCTAGATGATAATTCCATGATATTCTCCTAAAGGTGGACTGTAAAAAAGAACTCTGCTCACTTCCAGATAGCAGACGCACAGCACGCTCTTGTCTGAAGGTCATCCCTAGGACTCGTACTAAATTCTACACTCTGAAAGTACATCTCATAAATACCTACAAAATGGATTTATGTTACCTTACACTCTGCCATCACTGACCACCGGAATATATAAAAACACACAGTAATGATTTATGTGTCCTAAATCTCCTTGGCAGAAAAAAAAATAAAAGAACAGAAATCAGACAGAAAAGTCAGCCCATTTTCCTTAAACAAGCATGCTCAGTAGAGCAAGGAGGGGAAGAATTCCATTTGAAAATTACTCAGGTTAACGCCAATGGAAGACACCTCGGACCCGGGAACTTGTTTAACGTGCTACACATTTCTGTTCCCTGAATCCCAGCCGAGTGTGTCCTCTCTGTCTTCTAAAACCTGAACGCTCACTATCCGAGCAAAAGGAAGCATCCTCTTGATTACAGTCGTCCTTTGTCTGCTCATAATTAGAGAAAAACACAGCCATCATCGTTCAATAAACAAAACTTGATTGAGTACCGTCTAAATGCCAGGCATGGTTGACTAGGGAAGTTAAAAGTCCAGGGAAAAACCAACAATTAAGAAGGTGGGAAATGTAGAAGCTAAAGAACTTATGACACATGAACATGAACTAAAGAGGGGGAATGTGGGTGGGAGGGGGTGTGCAGGGTGGAGGGGAATGATGGGGGAGAAACGGGACAACTGTAATAGCATAATCAATAAAATATATTAAATTAAAAAAAAAAAGAAGGTGGTTACCATAAAGCGTGATGGTCACTTGACCAGCTTCTGTTCAAAGGACAGCATACAAGGCACTTGTTTAGGTATCGTCGAAGAAGGTTCTGGAAAGTTCTGAGAGAGCCATGTTTCTCTCTGTGATGGAAAGTTGTAAGTGTTGACTGGGCTAAGGGCTGCCCTGAGAGCTGGTAAAATGTCTCCGGGTGTGGCTCTGAGTGTGTTTCTGGAGACCTCCGCATTTGAGTCAGCAGTCCGAGTGATGAGCTGCCCTCAGTGATGCAGGTGGGTCGTACGCAGTCGCTGGGAGCCTGATCACCACCAGAGAACAGAAGAAGGACATGACCCTGTCCTGTGAACGAGCTGGGACAGCCCTCTTCTCCTGCCCTGGGGCAGCAGCATTCCGGGTTTTCCAGCCTTCAGCCTGGGGCTGACACGGGGGCCCGCACCATTGGCCCTGCGGTCTCAGACCTTCACGTTTGGACTGGAGCTACACACACGACCTTCCTGAGCCTCCAGGATGCAGACAGCTGATTGTGGGACTTCTCAGTCTCCATAATCATGTGAGCCAACCCCTCATAATAAATCCTTTTCTATACGTCTATTTGTGTTCTGTTGGAGAGCCATTCATGGATGGCTGCTAGCAAGAAAATAGGCCACGAACAGGTGGCTCAAGCAATACCAACAACTTAAGTGCCCATCAGTAGACAAATGAATACAAAACTGTGATACATTGACACAATGGGATACTACTCAACTGTAAAAAAGAAAAAAAGTAGGAAATCTTACCCTTTACAACAGCATGAATGGACCTGGTGAGTATTATGCCAAGTGAAGTAAGCCAGTCAAAGAGAGAAAAATACCATATGATCTTACTCATATGTGGAATCTAATGAAGAAATGAACTACCAAGCAAAATAGAGACGGACTCATAGAGAGAGAGCAGGATGAGAACTATCAGGGGGCCGAGTGGAAAGGATTGAGAAAAAAAGCAGAAACTCATGGACACAAACAGCAATGTGAGTGTTGCTGGTGGGGGCAGTGCGGGTGGGGAAGGTGAAGGAGGGTGTAGGGGAGATGAATGGTGATGGAAAGAAGCCTGACTTGGGGTGGCAAACACACAATACAGTGTGCAGATGACGTGTTGTGGGACTGTGCACCTGAAACCTGTATAATTTTATCGACCAGCGTCACCCCATTACATTCAGAAAAAATGCAAAGAAGCTGTAGAGAGAAAGAAAGATGGAATCAGCGAAGGCTCAGGGCACAGAATGCAGCAGACGTCGACCGCCGACCTTGGAAGCAGGACGTCGGTGGAGCCGTGCCTTCGAGCGTGCACACAAAATGATGTTCAACTTAGATGCCCAGTCACGTGCAGACGTGTGTGTGTATCATGCGGATGCTCTCCGAGGCGGAAGATCTCTAAAAGTGCCCCACCCTCGCTTCCTGTTTTTGAGAGCTACTTGAGATGTTTTCCCCTGAATGAGGGATAGGTCCAGGAAGAGAATGTCATGCTACACAGAAAATGGGAGACTCAACGTAAAAGATGAACCAAGGGGACATCCAGGAGGACAATGAAGAAGGAGCACGAGGGGACCGTGTGCAGCAGGCAGAGGGCACTCAGTCCGGTTGGGGGCAGTGAATTGCACAGGAGGGACGAGACCTGTCACGGCAGCCTCTGTCTCTGGACAGCCTTTTAAACTTGATGAAACCGTTAGAGGGTCTGCTCCACCCAAACGAAGGAGTAAGCAAAGAAAGAAGAAAACCCGATGCGCAGGAAATAACACGTGATTTAGGGGGACAGTAAAGGTCAGAAAGTCAGGGAGCAGGACTAGAGATGTAGGAGAAGATGAGTCTCAGTAGTAACACATCCCCCAAAAATTAGGAACTCCCAGCTTCCTGAATTTTAGTAATTTTGGGGAAATAACACTGAGCGGATAATAAAAGATGTTGGAAGATGTGGAAATATGTAAAGAAATCTAAGCAAATAAAAACAACAACAAAACAAATAAGCAAGGCATACTGAACTTCAATACAAATTGAAAAAAGGTAAATGTAATCCTATTGTAGCACAGTAATAATTTTAATAATATAAACACTGAATATTGCTTTTACGCCACATGGTAATGCCATTATAATAGGAGAATGAGAGAAGCAGATAAAGATGTTGGCAATGTAGGAGAGCAAAATCCCCATCTCCCCTGAGGTGTCAGGAGACAAAATCTGAAATGAATGAGTCTAATGACAGCAATTCACTCATATCACTTAAAATGATGGAGACCGAGCAAACTAAAAAAGGCTAGCTTGGCTGCCTTTGGAGAAGACCATGTAGGGGCGGGGGCGGCGAGCAAAGAACCTTGGGTTATAATCCATTTAGTTCACCATCCAACTTGTTAAGCTAGCGCACATGTATTGCTTTGCTAAAACAAAATTCAATGAGAACATTCATAATGCAGCTTTGAAACCTCCTAGGCGTTATCAGGCTGGCTTCTCCAGGAAATAACTGTTTCGGTGACCACCTGTTTCAGGAAGGCTCACCTGCACTGACCCTTCGCACAGCGACACGACCCTCGCACGGAGAGCGGGCAGGTACCTCTCATGGACCACGCAGGTCCTATCCCCCCATAGACACTCAGATGGAAACTCAGAGGACCCAGCCATGTTGAAGATGTCTGTGGATAGAGAAATTCTGTCTTTTCTCTGCAAATAGGAGGCTGGCTGCCTAGCAACCATTACCCTGCATACACCACACAGAGAGGAGACACTGCACCCCACGTTTCTGTCTCTGCACCTAGGATGAAATCCAGCCTAACACAAATTAGAACTTACATCTCTGATCAGTTTGGAATGACATTGCTGCTCTCAAATCTGCCTTTCTCATGAATCAAAGTTATAGGAAAAATGCATTTAAGTAGAAAGAAGCACATCAAATTACCTGCAGTGTGTAAACATTTTTCCCCCTAACGGGTTTAATCATGTCAAACTAATATGTGCAAAAACAGTGCCGAGCAGTCGGGCGGTGATGTAAATAAAGCATGTGTGGTCTGGAAGTTGAAGCTGAGCAAATTCCATTAGTCTCGTGGCGTTGTTTCGGGCATCACCGTTCCACCGGAGCAAATGTAAGGCGCTCCATTCGGACCGAGTCATGCTGGAGTTTGCCTGTCAGATAATTCGCATTTCTGTGATCAGGATGAAACATGAGCTTGAGATTTATTGGAAAAGTGGGTGTAGAAAAGGCTTTAAGTGCTTTTGAGATCATTTCGCTTTTATGATGATTTGTAAAACGCCTTGGAAACAAGGCGCAAAGCTGCGGGCAGTGCCAGGAGCAAACCTCTGGCCCTGGCGGTGGGGGAGACTCCTTCTCCGGCTGCACCTCCCCCCGTTAGCCCTGGGCCCACAGTGAGCCCGGGCTGGTACGGACACGAAGGGATTACAAGAAGCAAAAACCTTTTGTTTTTCTCTCTCTGAATTTTGGGCATCTGACAACTAATAAAAATGCATTAATTTAATGTCTCCAAATCTTTTTCTTAATTTATAAAAGTCAGTAGCAATTTACACATCAAACGGAGCTTCCTCCCCCCACCAGAGCGAGTTGCAGGCAAAAATGAGTTGCAGGCAAAACGTTCCAGAGCAAAGGTGGTGGGTCCCTCGCCCGTCACAAGGTCACATACGGCAAGGCCGGATCCGGATGCGGTCGGTCTTCCCGCAGACAAACCCGCGGAAGAGGAGGAAGCCCAAATCTCCCTCCCTGATACAGATTGGGAGCAAATGTAAAGAAGGCGAGGAGAGGCTCTACACATCGTCTAATTCTCCCTCAGAGGGTCTGCCCGGGTAGTCTTGGAACTGAGCCAGGTAAGGTAAGGAAGGTGGGACAGGCGGAGGGAGCCCAGCCAGCCAGTCCAGTAGAGGGCAAGGGGGCAGTCCAAGGCGAGTCCACCTTGGGTGTAGCCGCCGGATTGTCCTTGCAGGTGGACCTCTCACTTTTTAAAGAGTCCTGGCTGGCAAACAGAAGCACCTGTTCTTTTTTTTTTTTTTTTAAGATTTTTTTTTCCTTTTTTAGATTTTATTTATTTATCTTTAGAGGGGAAGGGAAGGAGAGAGGGAGAGAAACATCAATGTGCGGTTGCCTCTTGTATGTCCCCTGCCGGGAACTGGCCTGGCAACCCAGGCATGTGCCCTGACTGGGAATCGAACCTCGATCCTTCGGTTCGCAGGCCCGCACTCAATCCACTGAGCTACACCAGCCAGGGCAGAAGCACCTGTTCTTGAGTTCCAAAATCCTTCGTTCCACTTACCCCTCTCTTTATTGTGGGGTCATTTGGCTGCTAAATGTACCTGCTCCAGCATCTGGGACCAGTTTGGTCCACCGAGGTCTGGGGGTCTGTGGAATGCTGTGGGAGGCCTGCCGTCATCTGCTGGAAACAAACACACAAAAACACTAGAGAGGGAAGAAATCCGAACCCCTTTAAGGCTCACTAACCCCAAATCTTTGCATAAATCCTGTGTCTTTCCCAAGAGCCGGGCCGTGATGTAAGGGTTCTTCAGTCTTCCACCACCTAGATGTCACTGTTCCTTTTCCCTGAACCTGAGGAATGCCGGCATGTGGCTCAGGAAAAGGTCCTGATTTCAGCAGTAAACTCCGATTTCACACGGAACACTCTTTCTGCTCCTATCACCACCGTCAAAGCTCACGTACAGCGACTGCGAAAACGACCTGAGACTTAATACAATAGCACGCGCCGCGTGGCCGCTGCAGTCCCCGTTAATGATAACATGAGCTTTGAAAGTCACAGTTCTTCCGCCTGGACCTTAAGGGCAATTGTCATGCCAGTGTATTTAATCTTCTGGCTACGCATCATGATAGCAAATAAGCAATGTTCCTGGGAAAATTGGGCGATGTGATCTTTTGTCAGAAAGGGAGTGAGAAGTACAGATGCTAGGCTCGCCTCCCATAACTGTGGACTGTTCAGACACGGGTAAAAGACGTCCCCGGGGAGGGAGGAAACGAATACCAGCTGGAACGTTTCAGACTTGCCCTCGCTTTTCATTCCCAATAAAGGGACACAATTACTTTCCCAGTAGCAGAAACGACATTCTCAAGCTGGTTATTGCTCGAGGTTTTGTCCTCCTGGGATTCCTTCTGGCTTTTGTGCAGCAAGCCACAGGTTCCCGACTAAACGATGAGGAGAATGAGCACATTTCTCCCTGCCCCCAGAGCCTTACGTGTCCCCCCCCAAATTCTCCTCTCCTCAGTGGGGATCCACGATGATAAATCAGTTTACTCTCAGGACTGCCAGGGTGGACAATAAATCACAGTAAGTTTCCTACTGTTCAGAGAGTTCTCAATTCTTAAGAGACTTGTAATCACAGTGAAAGGCAAGCATGTTAATGAAGTCTATAAATTAAGTTAAAGCAGGGTAATTATGTCCTATATTGTAATAAAGGCTGGGGTGGCTAATCCCATTAAAGGAAATTAAACACTTTTTGAGATTGTGAAGATAAATTGAATAAAAATATTACTGTAAACAAGAGGTTCTTTGGTTGTAGGTACTTGAATCTTGGAGTGGACGTTCCGGGGTTGCCTGGTGTCTACCTGAGCCTCCTCGTGGCGGGGAGTTTGCACAGGACTGGGGTCCGTGTGCGGCTGGGAGCTGGGAGGAGGCGGTGTTCACTCGTGTGCTTTGGAGCAGCCTCCGCTAGCACCTGCATCCTGGTCTCTGTCTGCAGCTAAACACAGCCCTGCAGCTCAGCCCCTACGCCTGTGTCTTCTTAGACGTGAGAGTATTTACCTTTTGGATTCCTTACTGAATCCTTTGTCTACAGGCACATGACACATGTTCTTGCATGCCGGTAAATAAGGTCAACTTAGGAAAAGATCCAAAAGAAATGAAAGGAGGTTGGCAGATGCTGTACTCCTGTGATGATCCATTCACTGCCAAGTATGGGGTCAGTGGCTGAGTCAACAAGGCTGTCCACAATAGCTCGTAATTTTGATATGTGTGTAATATGCTAAGAGCATTCTTAGGGCTTCCTGTTGATTACGCCCTTGAATCTAAACAATGGTCCTACAGAAATTGAGCCTGAGGTAGGTTATTGCACACCTTGTCAAAATCACCAGCATCACTGCAGCTTGCACAGATTCGAACACAGAGCTTCCTAAATCGAAAGCTCATGTTCCCAATCAAGACACACACCTTTACTCATTATATTAATTACCTTCAGTCACCTGAGAGTCCCTTCTTACACGGGAGTGGAGTAAATGACATGATGGTAAAAGACAGAGCTGCTCCTGTGGCATGTGGAAAAGAAAGTAAAATGAACAAAGCTGTGAATATTCCAATGTGCTAAGAAAGTCAGCGAAACAGACAGGACTTGGACAGGAGTTATATGTGCGGAGGCCAACGATAGTAGCATTCTTTTTTCTTTACTGTTTAGAATGCTACTGGAGGATAAAGCTACAATTATTAGAAACGATAGTAGTCACTCATTTAGTGAAAGAGGAACTTCAGAATAACTTCGGAATCATATAGATTTGAGTTCAAAGCCTTGCTCTGCGACTTTGTAGCTGTACAATCCTGGAAAATTTACTTAACTGCTGTGATGTCAATTTATTTATTGGAAAAACGATAATAATATTGTTCTTCTAAGAACATTCTTATTAATACGAAAAGATAAAAAAGAAACATAAAGAGGTTGGTAGACGCTGTGCCTCAGTGATGTCCATTCACTGACAGTGTGGAGTCAAAGGTTGAGACAACAAGGCTGTCCAATATTACCATCATTGTAAATGCGTTAATGGACATCAAAGCAGCTAAATAAAGTTTCACAATCATACGGCTACCAACTTACAGAGAAAGGCTTGGAACTCAATTCTACATGATATAAAGCAGTCATTTCCATCACCATCACCATCATCATCATCATCATCATCATCATCATCATCATCACAAGTACTATCAATATCATCACCATTTTCATTATCGACTCTCTTTAACTGAACCTCAAGTGGACCTGGAAATTAAATAGTACTTTAAAGGAAATGCTAATAGAGATATGTGATGTCTTGGAACGCTTGGAGACAATGACGAAGAGATAAGAAGTCTGCAGTTGCGGGTGCTCACCCAGAGTTCCACGTACGCATTCTCTCTGCCTGGGTGCTCATTTGAAAATGTAAGGCTTCGTGAGTACCAACATGGGGAGCGTACACCCCAAATACACGGGGATCGAGGATATATTCAAAGGTGGGGGAAGAGGAGGAAGGTGAAAGATGGTTGAAGAAGGGTAGTCAGTGAGATAGGAAGCGGGGAACCCAGAGACTGAGGTTTCCAACGGCAGATGGTGAGTAACCACCTCTTTTGAAGGCTACAAACCCAGTAAGTAAGCTGGATTAGAGGTAGCAGTGTGGCAGTTATCAGTGACCTTGGCATTCGCAGCGGAATGAAAAGCTGAAAAAAGACAAAATGGGAGGAGAGAATTTGGAGATGAAGAACAAGAATTTATTTGAGGAAATTTACTTTAAAACAGTAGAGAAGAGGAGAGTACCTGAGAGCCAATTGTTTTTCTTGGTTTTTGTTTTTAACTTTATTTACTTTTTTAAAAGATTTTATTTAGTTAGTTTTAGGGAGGGGGAAGGGTGGAAGAGAGAGAGAAACATCAATGTGTGGTTGCCTCTTGTGTGCCCCCTACTGGGGACCTGGCCCACAACCCAGGCATGTGCCCTGACTGGGAATCGAACCTGTGACCCTCTGTTTCCAAGGCTGGCACTCAATTCACCGAGCCACACCAGCTGGGGCTAATCATTTTTTTTTAAACTTGTCGTGTGCTAAAAATATTGCAGTAGAGATTTAAAATGTCAATTAGAGATGTGCTCCTAGATTTAAAATGGAACGTTCCACGCTCACTAATGGTCACTACCCTTAATGAACAAATAAACGTGTATTTCTTAATACAAGCAGTGCTGTCATCAGAGTTGGTTCTTGCTTGTTTTCTTTAGTAGGGTCATAGGTGTCAGGTTCGGGAGGAAAGTCGGGTGGCCTCCAGACTAGACCCCTCCCTCTGCCCCCACCCCCGGAAACCATGAATTCCTCCATTCTCCTTTCTTCCATTTGACCTACTGAAAACATGACGAACCTCATATTTCACTGGGGTGTCTTGGGTTACGCCCACCGTGACATCCTTCATGGTGTGAATATGACGTGCACATTCCCAGCACTTAGTATCGTATTGGAATTACCAGAAAAGATTTTTTTTTCCTGAAATTGATGAGGGAATGATGTTTTATTCATTCACTGTGTTATTTTCCTTTGAAGCCAAATGCAATGAATGATTTGTCTGTATTGATATTAAAATATTTTAAAGGCATTTCTCTTTCTTCAGATTGTTTGTCTAATTGAAAACCTTGCACTATCTATCCATTGTAACAGCATCATTCTCAAATTGCTACCACCTACAATCACTTTTTTTTGCATTATCACTCTCGCGCAAGTGAAAACAAATACATCTTCGCAGTATAAGCCAAGGATACAACCCCAAAGCATGCTTTTAAAACTTTTTTCATATTAGTTGTTATTAGTCAGTAATTAGCAATATCATTTTTCAGAACATTTATCTTTATGTGAGTTATCTACCCCTAATAAAATTAAAAGACTATTTGCCAAAGTCAAAGCAATCTATCTTTGACGGCATTTTTATATTCTACTAATATGATTCTGTTTTTTTAATGAGATTCCCTTGTAGAATACGTTGCTTTCACCGATGTTGGTTCCTAGGATAAACTGCATTCGTTAGCACCAAACCCTCGTCTCACGGCCCAGTCTGGTTTCGATGGCAGCCCGGGCTGGGCGGGTGTGCTTCGCCCCCTTCCCCGTGGGAGCCTGAGGACACTCACTGTCTCCAAACCAGGCAACAGCAACACTGACGGGCAGGGAGTAGGGAAGACTTCGGAGAGCAGCGCCTGGGCCAGGCGGAGGGGACAGAAATGAAAACAGTGGCGGATAATTATGACTCACTGATGGGTGAGGGGTAATGGGCTTGGACCTCTCAGGAGAAGACTGAGGTCTTACTTGCCCATCCCCCTCGTCCACTGGCTGCGGAGACAGCGTCTGGTGGAACCCAGACACGACCCCGGGGATGGAGGGGCGGAGGGGCTGCGTAAGATGCAGCCCCACCGAGTCCTTCGTGGACGGCGAGCAAAGCAAACGCTGTATGAACCAAACAACAAAGCAAACACGGGAACCTCTGCAAGAGCCGTTTCGCCCACGGGCAGGCAAGCTGGCGGAGATAAAGCTGTCCCGCTGGGACCTCCCACCCGTCTCGTTCCCTCCAGGTTGCCTGGACCAGGAAGGGCCCCTACGAAGTTACAGCTGCCGGCCCTCCAGGTTGGAGGGTGCAAACAGCGACGAGTGAGTGTGGGCGAAACCTCCTCAGTGTGTTCGTGGGAAATGACCTCTGTCTGCCCGAGGTGACTGACAGAAAGAATGAATGAATACACACAGCCATCACAGCAGGACGCGCTATTGAATCACACTTGCTTCATTTTACCCTTAACACAGTCACAGACCATGCGCGTCACTGAGCTTGCCACCAGCTCACCAGCGTCCTGCGTCCCTCGCTATCTGACACCAAAACAACGTCACGGGGCTTCTTCCCCACCCCCTCGTCACTGCGGGAGTTGGCAGGGAGGCCAAGTCCATCTGGGGAATCCACGTAGTAATTTAGACAGCTTCTCTAACTGCGGAGTGACACTACGAAAACACAGACATTTTAAACTTGCAAGTCTTATCAAAAGTCCCAAGATGTGCAAAAGATTCAAAAGCTGAGCCAAGGCAGGCTGGCCACTGGTAAGACCCTCGGGACTGAGGGTGAGTGCTGGCAGGGGGCGCCGGTCCCGGGAAGCTGGCAGGTCCGGGCCATGGGCCTGGGTGAGCGGCGGGCCCTGCGGCTCTCAGTCCAACAGAGTGTCCCTTCACTTACCTTTGCTTCTCCTCACTGTCCTGTCAACTAAGGGATGATGGGATTAGTGTTCCTTTGTGTTTACTTTGGTACCTCCCCCCACGAACGCGGAAGCAAGCTTTGCGAAATGATGAATGGTCCAGGATGAGTTCTTGAAAATGAGTCAAGAAGTATTCCTAGCCCTCCGCACCTCTCTGCTGGGGTTTGAACTGGCCCCAAAGCCCTGCAATCTCTTCCCGCCTCCCGGTGCTTGAAGAGGGAAACCACACACTTGAAACAGCCCCTCTGCCTCCCCTTCATCATAAACACCAGGTTTTCTGAATCGGTGTCATACACCCCGGACTTGATTCCTGTGTCAGCACCGTTTGTCTGCCTCGTCCTGCGGCTCCGTCGGCATTGACCCACACTTGACACAGAGCCGACAAGACCAGCGCACGGCAGAGAGATCAGAGAATGTATGTGCCAAGTAGGAATTTCTCTGTCCACGATGCCCCTTTCTATTTAGCGACGTACGTAAGCACAGATGAAACGTTATGCACCATGTTTTCACTTTTTGCCATTGTCAACTTTAATAATCGACTCACCCAGATTGTAAAGAGATCCTTGTTTTTCTCCCTACGAAGCCCTCTGCCACTGATGCATGTAGTTAAGAGTCTCCACCGTCAGGCCTGCTCACACCCTGCTTTTGCACAACAGAAATCGTACCTCGTTCCTTGTCTAATGTTTCAGCTGGAAGGCGCTCTGGGTCTGTTGTCCCCATTTCGTGCACAGCGACATGACATGCATCAGCTTGATTTTCATTTAAAACAGCAAAATGTCATTTCAATTCCTTCTATTGTCCGACTTTACCATTCCAGGGAGCCTGGCTTTACTACTTCCATCTGCCTATATGCTGATGGGCTGCCTGTTCTAGATGCAAGTCAAGAGACCCTTATACCAGGTACACTGTTGCTTTAAAAATGTGTGAGAAGAGACTTTGTTTAACCAAATAGCCAAATGAGACAGATCACCTGTCTCAACTTGCATCGGACGCAAAATGAACACGCAGCACACTGATCCCTTATTGCCTCTTTCGGAGGTTTTATTGGTGAGGAGCCTAAAGCAAGGCGCTCGCTGGTGTTTTTTATTACTCACTTCAATCAACAACCTGCTTCTTACTCGTCGTTACGTGGGACTTAACCCGCACCTCGGATCAGAGCTGTGAACGTGACCACTCGAGGCAGCGGCCCGGGTCCCTGTTGACAGACACCGGGAACGTCCGGTCCCTGGATACGTGAGCGCTCAGGGGTCCCCAGTGTTCGCAAACTTTCCCGGGAACAGCGCCCGTGTTTAGACAAGCTTACAGAGGCTTTGCGGAGGCGCCGGGAGCCTTTCCGTGCACAGTCTCCCCATCACTCCCGGGTACGAGGAACCGGAAGCGCTTCCGCCCTCGCCCTCGGCGCTTCCGCCCTCGCCCTCGGCGCCGGCAGCAGGTGCACCGCGGCCTCCCAGCCCCGGGCCAGGCCAGGTTCCCGGGGACTTTCCACAACAGTGTCGCTTCCATTGAATCAAACCCCGATGATGATTGCATTTGCAATTTAATTGCGGCTGGTTTATTTTTAGAGTTTGGATTGAAAGCCTGGGAGGAAAAGAGGGGGGTTGTTTTCCTCTTGCCACCCGGGAAGGAAACAGCAAATCAAAGCTGGAGACTGACTAAGCGAGGGGCAGGTAGGTGAGCGAGCCTGGGTTAAATATAGCAGCACCGCTGCGTGTGGCCTCCGCTGTCTGGAGGAAGGGCAGCATAACCTTGTTCATATTTATTTGCCCTTCGCACACTCCAGGCTCTGCTCCGCTCCCTAGTCCTGGGAGGCAGCACCTGCAGCCCTTAGTACCTGGAGGGGGCAGGGCTTTGGTCCCTTCTGCCAGAGACTTTGCTTTGCACTTCAAGAAGGAGGGCCTTGCTCACTGTCCAGGCTTCCTTTGGCTGAAAATGTCTTTTCCAGATTCCAGAAGATTTTTGCATTCAAATGACTGTTTTTCTAGCACTACTCTCTATAAAACACAAACCGTTGTCCTTTTGTAAAAGGCATTTTTTTTTTTTTTAAGAAAAAGGATAGATTTAGCCAGATCTTCTCAGGCAGCCCTTCAATTAAAACCATTAGGTGTCTGCCTGCTCTTTTGATTGATGGTGTGGACGGTGATTTGGATTGGCCTGTGAGAAAACCAAATTAAATGTAGACTAAAGGTGAGAGTGAGGTATACAGATATCTGTGTCAGCCAAGGAAAATCATTTGATTGGAGAATGTAATTGACTATATATGTGCAGACCATGGAAAGAAAGCTAAGTGTAATTTGCACGGCTGGTCTTGCCAAAGGGAAGGAAAAGCACCAACCAGCACTCAAGTTCATCAATCACGTCCCCTGGGTTCCCGCCCCCTCTCTATTCTGAGGACAGGAATGCATGCCCATCCCTCATTGAATCGGATTTCTCTGCCGATAAAATTAAACCCAAGCTAACCTCCTATTGTACGTTAGGTTTCCAGAAATCGCTAGTCTACTAAAGAGCTGCAGTGGTAAAAAAAAAAAGAGAGAGAGAGAGAGAGAGAGAGAGAGAGAGAGAGAGAGAGAGAGAGTTTCTGTGGGGCATGATTACATTAATAAAACACCTATTTTTTGGTGCTGACACAATAAAACTTGGATTCAAGGGAAAGTCTTCGGGAAGCTCGAGTTCAAATGCCATCTAACCTGGAATGTGTGGCAGGAGATAGGCAGAAAATACTTGATTCATCGTGAGTTTGTTCTGAGTCTGTAGTGCACTGGGCGTCTGGACCTAGAGGCACAGCCGTGAGCAAAACCAACTTCCTCTCCAAAGGGCATTCTAGAGGATTTCCTGGGAAGACGGAAACCTGTAGGTGGTAAAAGAAAAGAAAGTTGTCACTGATCCAGCGTCGAGGCGAAACTCCTTAACTAGAACACGGGCTTCCGTAACGGAACTTTATCGCCATGGCCAAGTGGAGCCCGGCCTTGTGCACGGCCCGCAAGACACACCGGCCGGACCCAGCAAAGCAGAAGCCCAAATGCTCAGCCTCTTCCTCACGCAGCTGCACACGCCAGAAACGTGCCATCTTCTCGAAGAGGTCCCTGGCCTCTCACGCTGTGCGCCCTTGGACTCCCAGCCTCCTTTGGTCGCACCGGCATGCTCCTCCTCTCCATTTCAACGCCACTCCCCTCAGTAACCTGCCACCACCTCCTCCTTGGACTCCTTCTCTAGCGTCCGCAGCAGAGAATCACTGTCCCTTGTGGACGACACAGGACGCATGGGGCGCCCATCCCGCATCCGCAGAGGTTTCTCCCACGTGCCCCGCTGCCTCCCCCAGCAGCATTCAGGGCCGATGTTTCCAGAAGACAGCTTGGGGGTACGGTTCGCGGCTGCGAGCCGCGCTCTGCCAGTCGGGCACTGATCAGTGCTTCTACCTGTCGGGGTCACACCTCCCGTCCCTTACCTAGTGTCACAGGTGCGTTAGGGGACCGCCTCGGCACCGGACATCTGAAAAGTTGTCAGAGGGTGCCTAACAGAATAGAGCTGAACGTTTTTTTTTTTAAGATTTTATTTATTTATTTTATTATTATTTTTTTTTTTTAGAGAGGGGAAGGGAGGGAGAAAGAGAGGGAGAGAAACATCAATGTGTGGTTGCCTCTCACATGGCCCCCACTGGGGGCCTGACCTGCAACCCAGGCCTGTGCCCTGACTGGGAATCGAACCTGCGACCCTTTGGTTCGCAGCCCGCGCTCAATCCACTGAGCTACGCCAGCCAGGGCTAGCTAAACGTTTTTATTCAAGGAATATAATTTGTTAACAGAATCCTTTTTGAAGATCGGGTAGTGTTGGGTTGCACGAATATGCCATCGTTTATTTCTCACGCCATTTCGATGCCGTTGGTTATTTCAAGGACATGTATTCCTCCAGGAAACCCTCACTGATTACAAAAGCCGGCGTCTTCATGATGACCACCTTGGTCCATCCCGCCACCACCCATCCGAGAAGCTGGTCAGTTTAGAGCTCATTCATCATCCCTTTGTTTCCTGCAATTTAGTATGCTTTTCCTTTTAGACTAGTTTTAGATCTACGGAACATGTTTAAAGATAGTACAGAGAGTCCCCACACGGCCCACACCCAATCCCCCCATTAGTAATACCTTACATTATCACGGTGATTGGTAACAGCTAGCGAGCCGATGTTAATTGACGATGATTGACAAAAGGCTCCATTGCACTTAGGTTTTCTCGGTTTGTACTTACCGAACGTGCTTTTCCTGTCCCGACGCCTCGCCCGGGCTTCCACTCCCCTGTGGGACATCATGGCTCTGCGAGCACCTCTAGACTGAGACACTTCAGACCTCCACAGTCATTGACGACCTCAGTATTTCTGAGGAGTGCCAGTCAGGTCTTTTCTAGAACTTCCTTCCTGGGGTGTGTCTGACATGTATCTTACGATTACACTTCGGATGTGGGTTTGGGGGGAAAAAACTGCGGAAATAAGGCGCCATCCACATCACATCATCATCAGTGGTACCCGCGACCAACAGGACTCCTCAGTGCTGGTGCTGATCTGGACCACCTGGCGGGGGTAGTGTTTGTCAGGTTTCTCTATTGTGAAGTGCCCCCCCCCCACCCCCGAGCTCTTCAGAAAGACAGTACTACACCCAGAGCACAGTTAAGGGTGCAGAGGAATGTTCCACCTTCTTAAGGGGACAGCATCTGCGTAAATTAGTTGGAATTCTTCTGCAAGAAATATTTACCATATTTTTGGACTAGAAGACGTGCCCCCAAAATTTGGGAGGAATAATGGTTGTTAATGCTGCTGTTTGAATTCTGTTTACATTTACATTGGTGAAATATTATTTTATTTATGTTATTAAATATTTTACCACATTTTTTGCTTCAATTTTTTTTCCTATTTTCCTCCTCTAAAACCTAGGTGTGTCTTATATTCTGAAAAATACGGCACCTCCTCTGCCATTTTTAAATTCGCTAAAGCATATGCTTATACCACCAACCCACAGACCTTTCCTTATGCTGAGCACCACCACCTAGTATTACGGTACTTATTTGTTGCCCTGACTCTTCCAGCTTTCACCCTTAGAAACCTTTTACCTGGCCCCCAGGTCCCTAGGACACTCCTCCAGTGCTATATTTTGGGTTGTTTGTGTTTTCTGAGAATGTCCTATTTTTGGCACTCCAGAATGCTCAAAGCTCACCATGCCCCAGCATTACAATTAGCTGTTTCCCAAGGAGCCCTAGTTTCTTTTACTGAAGACTGTCCTTGCAAACTCGTCTGGGCGCTGGTTTGCTTGTCGCCCTCAGGCCATCATTGCTGTAGTCTCTTTCAGTTGAAAGAGCGAGGGAACCGAGGCATGGACACCGCCGTATATTGAGACACGTACGACGACTGTTTCTGCATGTGTACATCTGTATCCACAGGAAGCTAGTCCACCATCCCGTCGATCAAGTTAGGTGGTAGAGAGTGGATGATCCACTTTTCGGTTCAACTGGAAGCTGTGTGCCGTGGTCATTTTCGTCTTGGAGGAGAGTTTACTCTAAATAAAGCCCCTCGTCTATTTAAAATAATTGGGAACTTAGAATCAAACACACGGAGCAACACCGAAGACTCCCCGGCCTAGTTTGGGTTCGTGTTGCATTTTGAAGAGTCACCACAGCAGGTGCGAAAGCATTTTGAAAGCACTTTTAACCTTTTTAAGGTCTGTATTTTCTTGTACTCAAGCTGCACTTAAAATAATATAGAAAATAATAAGGAAATAATCCCTCGAGGCAAATCGGAGGCTGAGCTTGGGAGGCCTCAGCGCAGGTGGAAATCGCACACACCTGCGGCAAACTGAAGACCCCAGAAGGGCGGCTGCTTCGGTCCCCTCGTTCCGTGTTAACAGGCAAAACGAGATGCTCAGGCCCGTCTAGACACGGCACCAGTTTCGATTTGTTCCTCATGAGCCCCTTGCTGGAAGCGGCGAGTTAATCGGTAGATATGTCTGTCTGCATGGTGAGCACTCTATACATGTGTTCGTGTGATGTGTCTCAGAATGAGAAGTTGTTCTATTTGAAAAATAGGAATCCAACAATGACACAACTTTTGAACAGTTGTTGCGACAAAAAACGTTGCTCATTAGAATACTTTCTTCGAAAAGCTCTACTCCTAATAGGCTGGTCTCATATTTAATCCGTGCCATGTTAAGTGCCCTTGGTGATGAAATTCCAGTGCTAATTCATCGTTTCGCTATCAGGTGTTTAAGTGTCAGTTCTGGTGCCTTAGACACAGACAGCCACCTGGCTGGCTTGGAACTCGTGGTCCCGTCCTTCCCCAGATACACAAGGTAAGTAGATAATTTTCCTTTATGAATTCAGTCTCCATCCAGTGGTACTGAGATGGAGTTGAAATCAGTAGTGAGAGGAAGAAAAAGTTAGCACAGAATTTATGTGACAGAAAAATTGAAGGACTACCTCACAAAAATCAAAAGTGCGCTCATAAATACGTTGATGCCCAAAATCATATATTATTTTATCTTTGCATCCCTGGGTTCATCCGCAATGCTTACTAATCATTCTCTAATTGCATGTTACATTAAACTAATACTATTTGTTCATATCCATATATGCAAGAGAAATGTTAGCAAAGCAAGAAAAGCTACAGTCTAGGGAGTAGTAAAATGACTTTGGCAGTAAACGGGTATTAATTAAACATGCATGGCCAAGAAAAAATAAATAAGCCTCCGAGAAGAGACCCATGGAGCGGTGAGTGAAACAAATTGGAAACAGAATTTGTGTGTCTTTGGACATGCATGCGTTCACCCATCACCAGCCCAGCCCTGCACGCAGCGCCTCAGGCAAGAGCGAGGAAGAACTTGGCTGCGGGAGCAGGAATCTGAACAGAGAACACGCCAGTGGTTCTGAGCCTGACCATGTACAAGCGTGCCCTCTTTGTGGTCCAGGTGCCCTTTCCGTTGCATCTCCAGCCAAGTCTCAGACCCTGCTACCATCACTTCCTCCGCAAACTGTCTTGAAGGGCGGAACCCCACTTCGCAGCCTCTGCGGACCAAGCAGAGCCGAGCATCGCCGCGCTGCATCTCGCTGGCAGTAACGTGAGTAGGAAATCGTTATCTCTTTTCGCGGGGAAGGCCTCCGGAGCTCAGGAGGGTTTGCGACGGACAGTTTCACCGAGGTCCCACGGCCCCAGGGACAACAGCATGGCAACACTGTCTTCTGCTGCGGCCCAGAGCAATCTTCTTGTACCTGTATCTCACGTTCATGTCACTGTGCTTGTTTCGTCAGCTATTTGTCACCCCCGCAATTGCAACCTTCTGGAGGGGTAAAACGGAAAAGGACTGCATCCTGATTCTCCTTGAAAATCCTTAGAAATGGGGGGTAGAGCAGGATGATGTGCTACATTTAGCTGCCCAGGATATTGGTGGATGAGCAAGGCTGCCATAGTTTTACAAGCATTATGGACTTCCTTATTTGACAGCAGCTAAAAACCGGACTTGTCTAAACTTGCCAGGTTCTGTACTCAATAAAATAGAACAGAACTTACAAATACAATGTCAAGATCATCCCCCAGTGAGTGCTCGATTCCACTCGTGTTTTTAAAAGCAGGAACCAGAGGGGTTCCAAGTTGGTGGTTACTATCACCCCATTGACTGCAGACCCACAGCTGCTCAGTGGGGCTCTGTGGTGCAGAGAGCCCAGGTCCTTGAAGCAGCTCTGTTTTATCTGCCTACATATCGGGCCGGCCCAAAGGTCCATGAAATAAAAGACCCATTTTTTCATTTTCACCAATAACGTCATTGATTTGCATATTTTGGACGTGCTAGCTCTCTCCCACATGGTAGAATGTTGATTGTTCTCAGTTAATGTCTTGATTTGATCACTGCCCACTTCCACCGGTCTGCCCGACCGTGGAGCACTGTCCACTGGGAAATCTCCAGCACGGAACTTCGCAATCCACCATCGACACGTCCGATCAGTCACAGCACCTTCTGCACACACTGTACTAATCTTTTTCGTGTGTTTCAGTTGCATTTTACCTTTCTTGAAATAATAAAGGACAATATGCTGAAAATGTTGCTTATCTTCTTCTATCTTCAATATTAAAATGCCTACACAAAAACTCACCAATTTTGATAAGTTTGTTTTTTAAATGCACACTGGTATGACAGCTGTCACATTGCAGTCTAATAAAATTGTTTCGAATGAAGTTAAAGGCAGCTAAGCCTACCGCAGCCATCTTAGGTAAAAGAAAACAAAAGGACCTTTTGGCCACCCCAGCATCATGCTGCTAAATTGCTTGAGTAAACTGTTTCACAACCAAACAACCAAACATGTTTTTAAAACCCCGCTGGAGGACTTTGGTTCACAGTTCCTGAGACAACTCGTAGCTTAGCCAGTCACTCTGTGTCGTCACAGCAGCACAAGTACGGACACATGTTCTCTGTCCAAAGGAGGCTGAAATCATGCTTCCTATCTCCTTACCTCCTCCCTACAACACGACCATGATCATTAGTTTCTGACACCTGCTCTCATAAAAAGAGGTATTCAAAATATACGCAACATAGCCCTGGCTGGTGTGGCTCAGTGGACTGAGTGCCGGCCTCAGAACCAAAGGGTCGCTGGGTCAATTCCCCGTCAGGGCACATGCCTGGGTTGCAGGTCAGGACCCCAGCTGGGGGCACACGAGAGGCAACCACACATGGATGTTTCTCTCCCTCTTTCTCTCCCTCCCCCTCTCTGTGGAAATACATAAATAAAATCCTTTAAATATATGTGTGTATATAGGTATACACATATAGAGTATGTGTAAGTGTGCCTATGTGTAAATGTAGATGTGTGTGCATTTGAAAGAAATCAGTGAACATAAGGTCAGTCCCACACACTCTAATTATCCTACCCCGACAAAGCGCTGTCTCTAGAGCCGGGGCTGGGGTGTGCTCTGCGTAAGCCCATAGCATCAGACTTTTTAAAAAATGCATCGGGACGGCGCTGGTTAGTGAAACCACGCAGGTTTCAAGTGCACATTCCACAAAGCGTCATCTGCGCTCTGCCTCGTGCTCCCGCCGCTCAGAGTCGAGCCTCTTTCTGCCACCATTGCCCCTCTTCGCCCTCTTCCACCCCCTCTTCCACCCCCTCCACCCTGCCTTCCCTCCGACTCTGCCAGGCTGCTGTCCGGGTGTCATTACACTTACAGCTACTATTTTGGGGCTTAGTCCCTTCACCTCCTGTCCACCCAGGTGCCACCACCCCCACCGCTAGCTCTATGCATCTATGAGGCGGACTATTTCTAACTCGGAAAACTCAGGGGAACCTTGGCATCGTCTAAGAAGTTAGAAGTCATAGCCAAGAAGTAGCCTTTAGGAAACTCGAAGAACTCTTGCTTTAAAGCTTTTAAAGACTCACTTAATGTCAAGCAGACCCAAAGTAGCTGTTTGGCGCCGTTTTAGCCATCACACCCTGCTCCTGACCTATCGATCCCTTTACCTTTTAACATCTCAAATTTGTCAGTTATTGCTGAAGCCCTAGCCACTCTCATGCAGCGTCTGAAATGCACGTTAGACCTAATGTAAAGCAGCTGCAGCTGACCAGCCTCGATGGCACTGGGCACCATCCATCACGTGGGCCACGTGGGAGCCCGGCCTCTCCAGACCGCACCGGCACGTCCGGTCCCCGTCGGCTTGGATGGATGAGGTTGGAGCGAATGATGTAAACTGCGAAAACGGCTTTGGTTTCTAAAAACAGGACGTTTCGTCCTGCACCCATAAATCAGGCCCCATGTCAGAATCTTAGCAATTACGTTAATTGAGTATTGACCTTTAAAGCAAATCCTTTCAGCGATTCCACTCGTACCATTTATGAGTTCTTCTTAATGTAGTTTTATCTTTATGTGAAAGAAATGTTACCTTCGAATAGCACCATGATTTGTACATTTTGTCACTTTCTACATTTATGATAATTTCCTCTTCAAGCTCACTTCATTTTAAAAATGTGGAGTCTTCCCCTCCATCATCCTCTTTCTTATGGTTCTTTTTTTTTTTCTTTCTTTCTTTCTTTCTGGTGTGCTCTTCACAGGGCTTTGCTCTGCATTGCTATAGGGAAAGTGGTATTTTCTTTGCTACTCAGGTTGTCTAGTTCTTTGCCCAGGTAATGTCTCCTTCCTACAGGGCAGGGCTACCTCCACACGGTGTTGGACAAGTCGCATTATGAAAACAGGGTCCTCCTGATGTATAGGGACTGCTAATTAAGGCCCATTGTGAATAAACGAGTAGAGAAAACACTTAAGATACCCTTTGAGAGTAAATAGCGTATAAGAAATTTCAGACAGGAAACCAGCCCGGAAGATGTTATTCTTGCCTGAATTTGTGTAACCTTGAATAATTCTGCCATTCCACAAAATGTGAGCTATTACAAAGTAGATTTAAGCCTTTGAATATTACCTAGCTCCCCATTGAAAGGAAAATACGCTTGAAAATGCTTCCGAAGCCATTATAAGGCCAGCTCTGTTGGTAATTTTCCCACTAAGAAGCTTCACCTTGGTGAAGCGAGGTCACCTTTCTGTGTTTCACATTCTTCATCTGTGATCTATGCTGATTGCTGGAGATAACCTCCAATTTCCATTTCCATTGTAGAAATGCCCTATGTTGGACACAAATGCATAAACACTTTTTAGAGAAATATTTCAACTTCTGAATAGCTCCTTAAATAAGCTCTTTCTTTCGCTGTTTCAGTTCAAGTCTTTCCCTTCTAATTGTCTTGCTTTGCATCCCCAAGGACACAGGATTATCACCCATCACAGTAAATTTCTCTGTAGCTTCTTGCGGTTATCACTTTAGAATTTCCCTTTGGCGTAATATCATTCAGCTGTTTATTACCCATATTTGTCACTTTTGTTCCAGATCCAGTTTTTGTTTTGTTTGTTTATCTCTTTCAGGCCAACTTCATTGTTTTTAGTTCCAGTCAAAATTAGTTACTGTTGTGAGTTACTTGACTGAAGCTCTCTTTTATTTTTTTACATTATACAACTGTAATAGTAAAAGGAAGACAAAACGTCATCTCATCAAGTGTGAGGGATGGTGAAACACAGCACAGAACTAAGCCCTCAAGACGTAAGTAAGGGTTGGCTTTGTCGCAGCATCCGGCAGGAGTTCAGGTCAGTCAATGAACTTCGACTTTGAATGTCCAAATCCAGCTTCTATACAATTTCGGAAGTTAGCTTTTGATTAACTGCATGTAACTGCAATGATCTGAAATAAAACACACAAGTCACGTTTAACAAACGGGCACCAACCGGTACAGGAGACCACGGCGACGTGGATGAGGCTCGTGGGCCCGTCAGCTGAGTGCCCTGCGGTCATCACAGCGACCGGGGGCGTTGGCTGACCTCGGTGTCAGTGAGCGGCTCCTCGGGTGCAGGTGTAAGGATTAAGGAAGAGAGAAAGTATGAGGGAGACTCTGCTTTTTATCCTCCGAGTTCACCTAAATTGGAGGCGATGAATTGTTATCTTTGCAATTAATTCATTTGCTTTCTCACGTATTCGGGAGGTGATTTCTCATAAATCTGACAGACTACAGCAGAATACATACCTTTAAATCGAGTCTTCTTAGAAATCATGCAACTGTAAGAAAGATCCCAGCCTTAAGGAACTTGGCACAAAATAGTGCTGTGAAGAGTGACAAGAAGTGCCACCAGCGAACTGGCAGAGCAGGCACCGCCAAGCTCCCACCCTTCCACGGAAACGTCAAACCCTCGCAGAAGCAGCCAGAAGCAGCTTTGTCAGAGCTCTGGAATATAGGTAAAGTCTTACAGCAACAGAATGAATGCTAAATCACGAGGGGGAAAAGGCAACTTAAAGGCATTAAATAAAACCATGTGGCGTTTCGACTTGTCTTTGCCCCACCTCCTCCCTGTCTTGCCAGTTGCCTTGAAGTCAGCAGCCTGTGCTTCCTGGTGGGACCATGGGGTTTTAGTCCCCAGTTCCCAAAGGAGCAGAACAAACCTCATTTGCCGGTGGTTGGGCAGGCCCATTTTAACCTGGGTGGGGTCAGTTCCAGTCAAAAGGCAGAAGAAACCAACACACCAACCAACATTGTCTGCAGGCAGTCTATTCGGAGGAACGCACTTATGTGCGGAGAGTAATCCTTTTAGTTTTCCTCCAGCCTTCAAATCCGCAGTTGGGAGGATAATCTTGCTTACTCTTTGTATGATTTAAATGTTAATCTTAGCCAAAATCACCCTCAAAGAAACACGAGGAATAATGCTTAATCAAATATCTGGTTGTGCTCTGCTCTGGTCCAGTGAGGTTGACAAATAAAATCAGCTGCCACAAGGCAGGTACACAAATACAAGAAGCTTAATGAATTAAAATAGGATGAACCCAAAAAGACCTACACCAACATACATTAAATCCAGACTGTTGAAAGTCAAAGAAAGGGAATCTAGAGCAAAGCAGCAAATGAAAATTGACTTATCACACAGCAGTGATCTTCAATGGAATTAAAAGGAAGATTTCTCAGCAGAAGTTTTTGGAGGCCAAAAGGCAGTGGAAGGGGTATACTTAAAGTGATAACATAAAGAAAATGTCAAGTGAGAGCTCTATATCCAACAAAACATTCCTTCAACAATGAAGGAACAATTAGACATTCTCAAATTAACAAAGATTAGGAAGCTTGTTACACTAGACCTGTTTAATGGACATGCCAATTAGAGTCTTTTGTGTTAAAACTAAAGCTCACTAGAAAATAAATCAAAGCCACACAAAAATATATAATTCCCCAGTAAATGTAAATATGTTAACAAATATAAAAACACTTATAATTGTAACTTTGGGATGCAATTTCACTTTTTTATTCCCTCATAGAATTTAAAAGACAAGAGTATAAAGTAATTATAAAGCTATGTTAATAAATAGACAATACATAGAGTTGTAAGGAACACACAATATAAAAAAGTAAAAAATTATTTAGCCTTTAAAAAATTTTAAAATATATTTTATTGATTATGCACTTACAGTTGTCCCGTTTCCCCCCCTTTATTCCCCTCCACCCCGCACCCCCCTCCTACCTGCATTTCCCCCTCCCTTAGTTCATGTCCAAGAGTCATACATGTAAGTGCTTTGGCCTCTCCATTTCCTATACTATTCTTAACCTTCTCCCGTCTATTTTGTAGCTACCATTCATGCTTCTCATTCCCTGTACCTTTTCCCCATTCTCCCCCTCCACCTCCCCAGTGATAACCCTCCATGAGATCTCCATTTCTAAGATTCTGTTCCTGTTGCAGTTGTTTGCTTAGTTTGTTTTTGTTTTTGTTTTTTTAGGTTCAGTTGTTGATAGTTGTGAGTTTGTTGTCATTTTGCTATTCATAGTTTTGATCATATTCTTTTTCTTAGATAAGTCCCTTTAACATTTCATATAATAAGGGCTTGGTGATGAAGAACTCTTTGAACTTAACCTTATCTGGGAAGCACTTTATTTTCCCTTCCATTCTAAATCATAGCTTTGCTGGATAGAGTAATCTTGGTTATAGGTCCTTGCCTTTCATGACTTCCAATACTTCTTTCCAGCCCCTTCTTGCCTGAAAGGTTTCTTTTGAGAAATCAGCTGATGGTCTTATGGGAACTCCTTTGTAGGTAACTGTCTCCTTTTCTCTTGCTGCTTTTAAGATTCTCTCCTCTTTAATCTTGGGTAACTTAATTATGATGTGCCTTGGTGTGTACTTCCTTGGGTCCAACTTCTTTGGGACTCTCTGAGCTTCCCGAACTTCTATTTCCTTTGCAGATTGGGGAAGCTCTCCTTCATTATGTTTTCAAATAAGTTTTCAATTTCTTGCTCTTCTCCTTCTCCTTCTAGCACCCCTATGATTTGGATATTGGAATGTTTAAAGTTGTCCTGGAGGTTCCTAAGCCTCTCCTCATTTTTTTGAATTCTTCTTTCTTCATTTGGTTCTGGTTGAATGTTTATTTCTTCCTTCTGGTCCAAACCATGGTTTTGAGCCCCAGTTTCCTTCCTGTCACTGTTGGTTCCCTGTATATTTTCCTTTATTTCACTTTTCATAGCCTTCACTTTTTCCTCTATTTTGTGACCATCTTCAACTAATTCTGTAAGCATCCTGATTACCAATATTTTGAACTGTGCATCTGATAGATTAGCTATCTCTTCATCACTTAGCTTTTTTTTTTCTGGAGCTTTTATCTGTTCTTTAATTTGGGCCTTTTTTTTTTTTTGTCTTGGCATATCTGTTATGTAGTAAGGAGCAGAGCCTTGGGTATTTGCCAGGTCAGGGCAATCCAGATCTTTGTGTTGTGCAGTTGTATGTGGGGGAGGGGTCTGAGAAGGAACAATGCTGATTCCTCAGCTCTACGGTGGCTTTCAGTCACTTCCCCTACTACCCACAAGCAAATTGGGCCCTTCAGGTGCTGATTCCTGGGTAGGTGGATTTGAACTTTCTCGGAAACTGTAAGACTCTCCAATGAACTCTCCTGTGAGGCTGGCAATATCTCCCGCCACTGCAACCCCCACAGGTTTTTTCAGTTACAGGCTTTGAGGCTTTATTTCCCTGGGTTGGAAACCTGAGTTGGTTGGTCTATCTCACTGCCTAGTTGTTCCTCCTGGTTTATCTGCATGCAAAGGTAGGACCACCTGGTCCCCCAGCTGCCACCTTGCCCACCTGGTCCTCCAGCTGCCAGCCTTGCCGTTGAGTCCTCTCTGCCGCAGCTGCCCGTCTCTGCCCCTCCTACCAGTCTGGATGGATGTTTCTTCTTTAACTCCTTGGTTGTGGGACTTCCATACAGTTCAATTTTCTGGAAGTTCTGGTTGCTTTTTGTTTGTAAATTTGTTGTTGTCCTCCTTTTGGTTGTATGAGGAAACAAAGCATATCTACTTGCACCTCCATCTTCAATTTAGCCTTAAAATTAAAGAAATTCTGACACACAACACATGATACAACATGAACGAAACTTAAGACATTTTGCTAATAAGCCAGTAACAAGAAGACAAACATTGCACGATTCCCTGTGAATGAGGTACCAGCACAGTCCAATTCACAGAGGGAAAGGAGATGCACAGTTTCAAGGGCCTGGGAGGAAGGGGAATGGGTGCTATTGTTTCATGGGTAATTATAATTCTTTGCTGTTCACAGTATCATTTCAAACTGTTTTCTTTTTTAAAATGCAAAACACATTTTGGTGTAGTTATTAATCAATTATTTTTTTCAGATCCTTCTATCTATTACTTTAATAGTTGCAAGCAATATAATCTTATACCATATGTGTTAAGCCAATATAAATTATTAAGTGACTGTTGGATAATGACAGCTAATAGTTACATGGGACATAATGTGTGTCATTGAAACACTCCAAGATAACAAGATAAGAATTGCTGTCTGTCTGTCTGTCTGTCCGTCTCTCTTCCTACAATGAAGGGTATAGATTTGAAAGAACCTGGTCTAGTCTCAAACCCGTTCTCTTGGACAAGTAATTCTCAAACTTAAAGCTGTGTTAGAATCATTTGGAAGACAGGTTAAATTACAGATTGCTTCCATCCTCACCGCGCCCCCCCAACCCCAGGGTTGCTGATTCAGTAGGGCTAAGGTTGGACCTGAGAGTTTGCATTTCTGTCATGTTCCCAAGTAATGCTGGTTCTGCTAGTGTAGGGAACCTTGAGAACCTCTTCTCACGATAAGGATGCCAGGAGGGCCAGAGAGCCAGACTCAGGGCTTATACAGCCATTTCAACAGTCCCGATCTCAGGTAGAATCCAGCAAGGATTTCAGCTACCGCCACGATCCCAACGGCCACACCAAATGCTGGAGTAAGAGCATCCCGCAGGTGAATCTTCTGTTTGATCCCACAGTGGCATGTTGACATCCCTCCCAGCACCCCTCCCAGTGTTCTCCCGAGCCTTTCCTTTCCTGCAGTACTATGTGTGAAGGGACTATTTCGTCATGGTCCCTGCCCCTGTGCATCCTACAACCCTGGTTCAGAGTCGAAGCCATGTACGGGTGCTTGGGAAGGGCTTGTCACATCCCTTTATCCTGTTAGAGGGAGTTGCTGGAGGCTCATCTCTGGAGCTTTGGGATTCTGTCGTGGATTCTGGGCTGATGGGTTGTTTTGCTCAGTGATGTTTACAAGCTCTGAGGTTCAGAGGCTGGGAAGACAAAGGGATGCCAAGTGTCCATCATTCTCTTAGCCTACGTGGCAGGTAGAACATGCTTTTAATATTTTTACAAATACTTATTAAGCAAAAAATTGTGGGTAGGAACCTAAGGCCCAGGGAATACAAACTTCGTAGTAGATGACCTGGCTTTGCTATTCCGACTAAAGATGAACGTGAGAACATGGTTAAATGACTTACTCAAGGTCATAAGGGTAGAAAAGATCTGAGGAGAGACCAGATCCGGTTCTGATCTCCATAAATTCTAGGCCCCTCAAAGTTACTTTTGTTCCTGTCCGCCTACTCACCTTCTGGAGTGTAGGTGCTTAATTATACTATGTTTTTATTATTTCTGGAAACCCGAATCTATTCTCAAACATTGCACAGGAATGGCTGCGTGTGCCTGGGTATTAGTTATGATTAGTTGATTAAATGCAACAAAATCCAACTCTTTTTAACTTGAGAGAAAGCTTCATGGAAGGGAATGGGCATTCTGTAAAGCCCAACCCGAGTTTACCGAGGGCAGAAGCCAGGGGAGCCCCAGTGCGCAGCCTTGTTGGAAGTGAACTGTCCACTCTTTGGGGTGCAATCTTTCACTTTGCTCAAGATCTACACGCAGCAGGAGAGGGCCAGTGTCTGACCGAGCCAACCCAGGCCTGCGCAGAGTGAGGAGGCGGTTTTCCGGAGGAAGATGGGGATGCTGGTACCCGAGGGGGCTGCCTATCGGGCAGGTGAAAACACGAATGTCTGCTGCTCCCCGAAACCTCTGTTTGGCATTACCGAGGCTAGCAAATGTCATCGATCAGGCAAAAGATTGATGGTACACTTAAAATACCTCCTCGTAACAGTTACATTCTCAGCATTTTTTTCTTGTTTTTGCTTTCTCTGGAAGGACATGTGTGGCCAAGAATGACCCTGGTCAGTTTTTAAATGAACAAAATATTTCAAAAGCGAGCATGTTCTTAAAGATATTAACTACAACCCTAGATTTCTTCCGGAGTAAAAGTAAATACTATAAAATTCTAATTTCTGTAGTTCACAAACCATTTGTCACTGTTTATGATTAGCTGAGCCTTTGTATTTCTTCTTTCCCTCCCTTTTTATTAATCAAATTGGCATTGCTGTACTTTGTTTTGAACTAACATTTTATGGCAATAATTAAACACATTCATTCTTATTAGACAGTATAATGGTACACATTAAAATTGGGAGGTAAATATGAAACCAAATCACAAAAATGCGTAATAAAATCCCAGCCCATTACAGCCTTCTTCTAAAACAGTATTAGAAGTGCCCATCATTGGTAACGCAGTTATTATTTTCAAACCCTACGGAAATTATATTCTAGAGGGTAAATCATTATTCATTAATATTCCTATTTTATACTTCCCTGAGTCCAAAAGAGCAGAAAAACTATTAGAATTTTAATTGCTTTAAAGCAATAACTTGAAATGCGGTAATACCACTCTCAGGAGTATTTTCCCCTGAAGGGCCGTTATCAACTGTCAGGAGACTCCACGCAAAGGCAAGAATGGCCCTGTGTGCCGACCAATATGTTCCATAAAGCACTATTTGTTTCCAAGTAGTTTACTTACTATATTTATTTTGTAATAAAATATCGAGTTCATAGTTGTTTATTCACAATAATTCAAGCTCTAATAAGAGTAAATTAGAGAATACACTTGGTGTATACTGTAAAAGAACATGAAAAAATACTTAATCATTTTTATTCCTATAGTATTTGAAATTATCTGTATAGACTTTCATAGATAGCTTATTAACTCGGTGTATTTTTACTGAACTTAAAATTTTTATGGCTCAGAAAACAGCAAAATAGAAATAAATCCATTAGGTCCAAATTTAGGACCCTCACAGCTGTGAAACTGAAGTTTCTTTACAGTAAGTATATAAGTAAATTGCCATAAACTTTATCAATATAACCTTGGCCTTGGTTAATTTGTGGTTAGAAAACTAGAAGATCTTTTACTATAAGCATTGATCAAACCATAAAATGTGCCCCCAGGAGTGCCCCAAAGCAGTTTGAATAGTATGTTAAATTGGGAAGGAAAAAAAAAAAAAACCTTGTGTGATATCTGCTGGTGTCCCTCAGCCAAGGGCTTCTGTCTTGGGAGAAAATGTATAGAAAGAGTCTAGGGTGGTGATTGTTCTAAGGTTAGCAACACCTTGGTAAAAAAAGAAAACAAAATGTGTGTGTGTGTGTGTGTGTGTGTGTGTTCTGATCTCAACAGCATCCTGGTTAAAAGAACTGTGTGTGTGTACTTGCATGCATGAGAGTGTCAATGGGGATGGCCACCTGGGTTTAAACAGAATCTCACCTACAGCCAAAGAGAAAGAAACAAGTGTGAACTGCAAAGGAGAGCAAGTCACCGGCTACTCCTGCTCCTCAGCCACGGGAGGTCCTTTCCCAGGACCAGCTGAACTGAGACACCAGTCGGGAGCCAGAGCTGAAGTCTCAGGCCGTGGAGACTTGAACTTAGCTTAGGCAAGGAGCTACAGGAGCTCACCTGGCATGTATCTGACCTGAGGCAATAGAGTGATGCCGAAATGTTAGCTTCTGGACAAGACTGCACCGTACAGTGTCATTGCTTTTCTCGATGACTCAGATAATATTTTGTCATGAACCCATACAAATGAAGGTTAGAATGACCCGGGTCAGAAAGGACTGACGAAAGGCAAGAAGTAAATTGATGCGCTCCATTAGCTATGCATTAGACTTAGAGATTTATAGGAAGAAGTGAAGGCAACAGTTAGTTGTGTGCGCTTCTCACCCAATCTATTACCCTCCCACAATTACTCTCTCCCCACTGCGTTTGATTAACGGTCACAGCATGCACTAACTCATCTAGGCTGGAGACCTGGATGATCTAATGGACTTCTACTCCCTCTCATTCTTCAAACCCGGTCAGTCCCTAAATCTTGTTCAATCTACCTCCTGCAGACCTCAAGCATTTGTCTGCTTCTTTTTCCCCGTTTCCTTTGTCAAAAACTCAACGCAAGCTGTCATCAGAGGGTCATCAGTTCACGCAGGGGCATGACAGCCTCACATAGGTTTGGTTTAGGTGTTATTTATATGAGACTTTAGACCTGATAGGACAGCAAGTGAAGACCTTAGAGACTGTTGGGGCGGGATGTGTCTTACGTACAGGAATGGCCTGAACTTTGGGAGGCCATGGGTGGAAAGCTATGGCTTAAATAATGCTTTTCTAAAAAGGATATGCTTAAGTCTTAACCCCCAATGTGGTGTTACCTGGAGACGGGCTTGTAAGGAGATCGTTCAGGCTGTGCAATGTCACTGGGGAGGAGCCTTGATATCATAAGATGCTGTGCTTACAAAAACAGGCACCAAAGACCTCACTCTCTCTCTTCCTGGGCCTGTGCCCAAGCAAGAGGCCTCAGAAAGGACTTGTGGTTGGACCTCCAGCCTCCAAGACTGCGAGGAGCTAATTTTGTTTAGCTGTGCAGTCTACGGTACTTCGTTGTGACAGACTGACACGGTTAACGCAGATGGTGGGGGACACGCACTTCCTATGTCCCTGTTCCTGACTGTCCTCACCTCTCCGTGTTAATGCTGCTCTTCGAATACTGAATCGCGCGCAGGTCTTCGAATGTATCTTTTCTTTTTGTAACTCTGTGTTTTTAACTCTTTGTTTTCTTCTGGAATGAGTTTTTTTTTCCACTTTTTTCTCAATAAATAATTTCTGATCCACTGAGATTAACCTAAAGGTCTTTTCTCCCATAGAAAGCCAGTGAATCGCTGTTTCCCTGTACTTTGTAACCACATGTACTAAACATTTAAGAGGTGGAATTCTTTATTTGCAGGCCTTTTTTCTTTCTATGAGGCCATGAGCTAATCATCACAGTATGCTTAGAAACTGAACAGATGTATTCAAATCCTAATTTATAATTAATTATCCCTCTACGTTAAACTCCCAAGTAAATTGAATATGATAATTTTATTATAATTTAAATCTTAATACAATTACATGTTTATTCCAGCATAGTTGATGTTAATAATGTTATCACTTCATTTATTAACAAAACACTGTGTTTGACATATACTGAGCTGGCCATAATTGTTTATCACAATAACTATGTATTGCAAGAATGCATAATTGAGCAAATAGGTGAATTAATGAACTAACGAGCTGGGAAACAGTAGTAAAAGCAAAAACAAGCAACTCAAGTGGCCTTCAGAAGGAGCAGGAGACATGATCTCGGACGCCTAGACATGGCATTTCTTGACAAGTTGTTCAGATCCGACAGGAGACCGCGTCCTGGCCGATGAAACCGCCTCCCGTAGGTGTAAGGCATGCTCACGGTCTAAACACAATAAAAACAAAAACAAACAAACAACAAAAAAACCCTGAAGTGAAATATCTAAAATAGTTGGCTACAGATGAATCCTTGCCTTACAGATTCTGAGAACTGCCACACAGAACAGCTGGTGCCCGTGGGGAACAGAATACACCCAGGTCCTTTCTGGTGCCTTCCAGACAGAGCGCTGCAGCTGTTCCAGTAGGAAAGGGTTACTGGGATGTTGCACACGTGGACATTCCGGACAAGGATTTGCTAATTATCAGTGGCATTTCCCCCCAATTATTTCTTTAACATCCCTGTGGATCTCTTTCTAATTTTCTCATGTTTGCTTTTTCAATTCTGGCAGCAGAAAGAGGTCTGAGTGTTCGGGAAAGGTCTTTTGAAAGGACGAGGGGTGAGCTCTGGGACCCTGTGGAGAAGTTCTGATGGACCCATCGCTGGGGGCTCCTGCAATCGCTGTTCATCTCCTCGGACCCTTGTCATTCTCCCGGGTACGTGTGCGTGCTTATTCAAGGGAGGCCTGGAGACCAGGCTCCTGTGTTATTCGCTGGTGAGACATTGAATGTTTAGTGCTTGCCAGTGTTTACCCAGGAAGCAAATAGAGACCCTCAGAGTCACCACCTCATTCACAGACGCTCACTTCACACTCCTTGTTGCTTTCTCCCCTTTTAGAGTTCCGGCTTGTCTTATTTTGCCTGAAAAGTGTGAGATAAATATCCACTGTCAAATGGAAATTGTAAACATTGCGTGAACTGACGGGTCCATCTGATTTCATTTTCAGAATTTTTTTTTTTTAATTTTCACTTGGTGTTTCTTTATGCAGTGACACAGACTTCTATTTTCTCTCTCTGTTGACTTTCTCTCCTCTATTTGTTCCTCATCCACCTCTCTGCTCAGTTGTCGTTTGCTCTGATTTAGGCTGTAAAATGACCCGTTTCAGAAATCCTTCCAGACCATTAGCTTATTTGGTATTCATTCGGCCTCTGTCCCATCAACATTTTGTTCTACATTTTCAGGAATGGGTATGTTTACCAGCAGATCTGTAAATCTACTTTTTCCAATTCAGAAGATTCCTCTGACAAATAATGGTTTCCAAAGTCACCCAATCTAGAACCTTTGCCTATGTTGAACATTTTTGAAAACTAAGGTAGACAGATTTTTAGTAGGCTCCCCTTCACCTGAACTGCAAAATGCTGTATCAAATCCATGTCTGTCCTGAGGAAGAGCCGGTACTTGCTTTTCCGTTTGGAACGATTCTCCTTATCTTGGAAGAACAGTTTCCTGGAAAGGCCCTTGTAAATCCTTCACTGAGAAGTCCCAGAGGAGGTGGCTCACCTCTGGCGTCCTTTCCAGAGTACCCGTCACACCCCTGGGACCGAGCAAACCATTCTGTTTGCTGCGAACTAAGTTTTGTTTCAACACCCATAGCTGGCGTGGGAGGGAGTCACGTCATTTTCTCAACTGTGAAAGGATATCTTGTGCCTCTCTCACTTTGGATTTTTTCATTTTCCAAAAGTGAAACCAACAGTCGGTTGTTGTCGGAATTTTCAGTAGCTTAGAAGGTGTTGGTGATAGATTGGCAGGATGCAGCTATGGAAGACTCCAAGTTTTTCCTTCTTTTTTCCTTTATTTGTTTCTTTATGTCTTCTGTACTGTGCCAACAGGACCACTGAAGGTGCCTTCGTTTGCCACCCCCCCCATCCATACTCTGAGGCTCCGTGAGACTCTCTGACAGGCCCCACATGTCCGCAGTTCCATCGCCCTGCTGGAAACTTCCATGACCACATTTCACATTGTCCTTTGACTTGCCCATTGGTTACTCGGGAGGCTATGGGTCTCTGTACTCGTGATATACCACACCTGATCTCTCGTCAAGGATGGAAAGAGAAATATTAATGGTACGTATTCACTAGATATTGTTACTAAGGTTGTAAATTAGATTTAGGGAGATTTTCTGACAGCACACCTATTGACTAGATAATTTAGCAAGAAAAGGAGAGAGAGAGAGAGGAAGAGAAGGAGACGGGGGAAGGCAGAGATAGAGAAGGAGGGAAGGAGAGAGAGAGTGAGGAAGAGATAGAGAAAGGAAGAGAAAGAGGGAGAGAAGGGCACAGGAAGGGAAAAAGGAAGGCGGAAAGAAGGAGAGCAGGAGGAAAGCAAAGAAAAAGAACGACAGACTGATGCTTTTGGATAGAAAGATGAAGCAAGACACTAGGACTGGAAAGTCTTCAAAAGCCTTCAGAAAGATGATTTCAAATCCGACCATCACCTCCCGGGGAATCAGCTTTGGAGGTGGGAGGGGTGCGTAAGTGCTCGAGCATCAGCCCGGCGTCCAGCACCACGAACACACCCCCTCAGTCCCACCACGGGTTCCTGGTCCAACATTGGGTGGGCAAGGCCGCCGTCGTGTCTGCCCCACAGGTGTGCGGTTTTCCGAGGTTCTCCTGAGATCGAGATGCTGCCACCCTTCACCACCGACTCTCACCTCTGATCACATGTAGCGGATCCAAGGAAGGTGACCAAGCTCTGTCCTCGTTTTATAAAAAGGGTAGGAAAATAGGCCTCTCTCTCTCTCTCTCTCTCTCTCTGCATCTGGTTAAGAAAAAAATCATAGCAATTTTCTTAGAGCAGCAGGATTCATATTCTTTTTCTTTTCAGTATCCACTCACTTACACCCAAAATTTTCCAGTTTCTCTTTTGGTAGCAGATGGGATGTTTCTCTAAAAAGTGGGATGCATTTAAGCTATAAGGCAAGGTTCACCTAACTCCTGAAACTCAGCGTGGACTCACTGTAGTTTCTAAATTAGATTCTGATGCCGTGTCAGCGCACAGAGGAAAGGACTAGCTCACCGGAGCAGAATCCTGATTATTGTCCCAGCCGCCTCGAAAACCTGCCTGTGCTCCTTGGAAGTTCTCGGAAAGCTCTCTGCGCTGGAATTATTGAAATCAGCAGGATTTGCACAGGCGCACCCTCGGAACGAAAACTGGAGGATGCAATCCACAGGTAGTCTTGAAGCCGGCTCTTTGTGTTAACGGAAAAATCAAGCCTCTTATTTTTTCCCCTTCTGGGCAGCGCAGCATTCGCCAGTGGGGCTGCCTTGATTGTATCGGGTCTGAGATCGTGGGAAGGGACCAAAGAACGCGTGTGAGTGACACAGGGACACGGACAACAGTGTGGGGATGCACTGTGGGAGTGGGGTGTGGGCTGGGTGGAGGAGGGCCAAGGGGGGAGAACTGGGACACCTGTGATAGAAGAACAATAAAAATGATTAAAATAGAAAAGGAGATTTTAAAAATAATCTGTAAATTTTAGAATGACATTAGATTTACATAAAAGTTGAAAATGTAGGACAGCGACTTCCTACGTAACTCCATTCCCGGTTTCTCCTGATGCTAACATCCTACATGAGCATGGACATTTGTCCTAGTAATGGACCAACAGTGACCCATTGTTACTGAGTAAAGTCCATACTCCGTTTAGATTTTCTTAAGTTTGTATCAGATATTCTCTTTCTGTTCCAGAATTTTGCCCAGGATGCCATACCCGTTCAGTCATGTGTCCCTCGGCTCCTCTAGACTGGAAACCTTTCTCGGATTTTTCTTTCGTTGTATGGCCTTGGCAGTTTTAAGGCATATTCATTATGCGCTTTGTGGAATGTCCTTCACCTGGGTTTGTATTATTTTTCCTTCTGAATCCGATGGCGTGAAGATTGAGGGGAGGGGAGAGGACCGCACGGGTACAGTGTCATTCTCATGTCAAGAGTACCTGCTGCCAACGTGCCTCGCTGCGGCGGGCGTTACCCTTGACCATGTAGCCCGACATGCTCGCTGGGCAGGAATCTCACTGACTTCTCTGGACTTCTCTCTGTTTGATTAGCTGGTTAACAAGAAAGACGACTGTGTGACTTTCTCATAAAATGCTGGGAGTTACAGGCCCAGAGGACGGTAAGGAGGGAAACCTAGCCAATTAGCAGAGTTATTTGATCTAATGATGAGAAGCCCAGTGCCTGAGTTGGAATTCAATGTTGGAATTAGAGTATTAGGAAAAAAATAAACAAAATCCACAGTCTGCGGAAGGTGTTTCATTAAGCAGAGCAGAATCTCATAACGTCAGACCCTCCCCTCTCAGAGCAGGTGACCTCCATTCAGGGACTGTGGATATATTCTCCTGCGCCATTTTCTACAAAATCCTTGCTTTGTTTTTCCACAAGGCTCCAAAGTAGCCATTTACTTAAGAACATTCTAAGTGCAATAGATGATTGTTATCCAGAAGTCTTAAAGGGAGGGTAGAAAACATATAATTTCATTAATCAATGTCACCTCAATAGAAAATACTTAAAAAGAAAGAAAAATTATTGTTTCCTAAGAGCACTTTTAGAATCGAAATGTGCAGTTCCCATGCAGGAAGCATGATTTGCTCACGGGTCTCTGAATTGTAAGTCACGTACGGACGCACAGAACCACTACACCTACGTGCAGACCGGCCCTGTCATCTTCGCGCTCCAGCTCTGTCCCCAAGCCCTGCCAGCCACCGACCTCGTCCCCACGGAATTATGTAGGACGTATTCACCCTTGCAAACAAGCGCTATCACTTTGAACAATGTCTCTGAGATACATTTCAGTTGCTTAGCTCATCAATAGTTTATTCCTCTTTATTGCAGCACGGTGTCCGATTATATGGATGGACTACATTTGTTTATCTAGTCACCTATCAAAGTTTCTTCCAGCTCGAAGCAATTATGAGCAGAGTGGCTATAAATATTCACGAACAGGGTTTTGCGTGGATGTAATGCTCATTTCTGCAGGGTAAATACCTAGGAGAGAGATGGCTAGGTTACAGGGTAAGCGTGAGTTTACCCACGCAAGGAACTGCCGGACTTCCCGGAGTGGTGGGTGGTGGGTCCCGTTCTAATCCCCCCCAGCCTCGGGCGTCCCATCGCTGTCCGCTCTCTCAGGGGTGTGTTCTGTGCGCGTGTCATCCATTTGCCATTCTAATGGGTGAGGAACTCTGTCCTGAGTTTGCATCGCAAGCGATACTGCGCATTGTTTTACTATGGTTACCTATTATCCATGCATCTTCTGTGGTAAAGAGTCAATTCAACACTTCGTTCATTGAAAACGGACATTATTATTTACTTTGAGTTTTGAGAGTTTTAAAGATTTTGAAGATTTATTTATTCTGGACGTAAGATATCTGTCAAATATGTACATTAAAATGTTTTCATCTAGAGATTGTCTTTTAATTCTCTCAACAGGCATCCAAAGAACAGGTGGTTTTAACTTTGATAAATTTCATTATCGTTTTTAATGTGTTACACTTGGATGTTGTGTCTCATACTCTGTACGCCCATAGGAATATATTCTTGTTTTTTTTCCCCTAAAAATTGGATCATTTTTGTGTTACTTTAAAATACATGAGCCATTTTGAGTTAGTCTTTGTACAGCTGTGAGGTTTAAGTTAAAGCTCTCCTTTGTGTGTGTGGGCAGTTGTCCAAGTGTCCCAACACGGTTTGTACGGAGAGTATTTTTCTCCTTTGAGTTATCTTTGCACTTATGTGCAGAACCAATTGTCCATGTTTGCATGGGTCTATTTATCAACACACCTTTCATTACAAAATCTTTCACTACAAAATCGTAAGCACGTGACTCTGTAACATAACAGTATCACTTTCAAGCACACCACGTAATGTTGTAGGTGAACTTTCCAAATTAAAACTGTCAATTTTCACACCCATGGTATTACCCTACCAACCACACTCGCGCAGGCCTTCCTTCTGCCGCACCCGGTACGTGGCCACCGGGGTCCGCGGGAGCACACGGCGGCAGGAGCCGTGTGTGCTGCCTTCAGATGGCTGACTGCTCTGACTTCACCTTCTTCCCGCCCAGGCTTCCTCGCCTCTTTGCCGCCTCTTTGCCGTCCTCCAAACCAACCAGCCTTTCTCTCCTTTTAGTGCCTTTCTGCTCCGTGTTTCCCACTGGATACTAATCCGGCTTCACCTTTGAACTCCTTTACGATTTGATGATTCGATGCTTACGTCACCCCTGCCTTTGAGATTCTCTGTTTAGCACAACAAAAGTGACAGCTCCTCTTAGTTTCAGTCCCTGTTTGATTGTTTCCCCTATCATTTGGTCGCAAACTAACATTATACATACTTTCCCTATTTGTCTTATCCAGTATATACTTTCTCCATAATAAAATGGAATGAATGGCTAAATTAGAGGTCATAACTCTGTTCTCCCTTTCTGGCATGAAGAAACCATTGCTATGGGCTGGTCATATTTTGACATAATGATGTCTGGGTTTACAATGAACGGAAGTTATTAATGATGTACATTACTGATATTGATGCATTAATCAAATGGTTTCAGGCAAAACAGACAATGGAATTATCCTTAAACTTCCGAATGAGACTTGCATTAACCTCATATCAAAGTTAGACAAAGAAACCACAAGGTAAGGCACAGATTAATCACACTAATGAATCTAGATACAGAAAACCAAAATAATATTTAATAGGGGTTTAAGAAACAATGATTTATGATAAATAGGTTTTATTTAAGCCAGTCAAGTTGAATCTCTTCATTAACGGATTAAAAGAGAAAAAATAATGTTATTATCTTCTTCATAGATATTAAAAAGCATCTGATGAAATTCAGTATCCATTCCAGATGTGAGTATTCAAATAACCAAATTAGAAAGAAAATGTACTATATTAAAATACTGTCAGAACCTACTGCAAATATTATACCAAGTTTTAAAATATTGAATGAAGCCATGAGACAAGTTTAAGTTCAGCACAGTTTACACAGCTCTGAGTGGCCATCCCAGTCCACACAATACGGTAAATTCAAACAGTAGGAGATAAACAGGGCATCTAGGGGGAGAAATAAGGTACGATTAGTTTAGTTAATAAGGTCATCTGCCTATGGACCAGAAAGGAATCACGGAAACTACAAGATATCTAGAAATAAACATGGCCATTGTTCTCCATGGAAGGCCTTTCAAATTGTAGAGCATATTCTTTTGAAAAAGTCTATGGAATATTATATCACATTCAAAACCAGAAAAACTTAATGCTTCCGTGTCAACAGCTTCCTACGAGTTGATCTTGGAATTCAACCCCATTCCGCTGGAAATCCCGAAGAGGCCTCTGCAGAGAGCACCGGCCAGCACGCTATGGCTCCTGGGCAGGATCCAGCCCACAGCCTTGTTTTGTACATGGGAGTTCGTTGGGACGCAGCCACGGCCATCTGCTTAGACGTTGCTGGTGGCCATATTCGCACCACAGTGACAGAGCAGGACAGTTCTGACAGAGGCTGTACGGTTTGCAAAGTCTAAATATTTACCAAGTGGCCCTTTAGTGACAATGCTTCCTCGCCCTTGAGTCATTCACAAAGAACAAAACAACAACAACAACGACAGCAAGAGTGTAGTGTCAGGTATTACCTGCATATAAGTTTGTAGTAAGTAATACACTCTAAAAATGCGGTAGAAGAGACTATACAGATGGGTCAGAGGGCACAGGGGTGCAGGGGGACTGAGAGTCCGCTCAGCGGGGGCTGTTGAGACAAACAGCGTCCTCAGAGGAAACATTAAGCGGGGTCACCATTTCACAAGGAACTAAAACGTCAATTTCAAGTGTTTAACTATGAAAGGAATACTTTAAATTATTTAGATAAAAATAGAAGAAAGTAAGAGCCTATTAAGAGATCTTATAGTTGGTGTGCATTATATGTAGTCACTCATAAAAAGCCCTCAAAGTGTAGTGTTCATTTTTTTAAACGCATGGGAATAAATACAGTTGGATTCAATTAACTGGGAAAAAAAAAAAAAAAAGAACAGCAGAGCCCGAACCGTTGTGTAAATAAACGTTATCTCTAGAAAAATGACACCATGCGAGCCATTACTTGCGGGGGGCAGACGGGGAGGAAATGCTCAACGCATTCAGTTTTATCTAAAATACATCTTTATTGTTAGGTTTTTTGTTCTTGAGAACACAGCTCTTCAAAAGTAGGTGATGGAAACAGAACAGACCAGCCCTTGGACAGAACTCTGTCTTCTCTCTTCTCCTCGCAGCCGTGTGATCAGCGTGTGGCCTGCGTTCTCCCTCGTCTACTGGTCTCTCCATCACTCTCTCTTTGCACCGGTTCTTCATTCCTGGCAACGGACAGGACAAAGATGCCTGGCTCGGGCTAGAATCCAGAGGGATGGAACACAGGCAGCACCTGCTTCCAGGGCTTGCTGTGGGGGCACCGCTCAGCCCTCACTGTCCGGGAAACACGCGCAGCTCTCCGCATTCCTGTCCTCCCGTGTTCTCGTTTCGTACTTGAAGGCCAGCGTCCCAGTGAAATTGAAGCGCCACTTTGGAACATTTCTCTAAAGAGGATGTGCAGATGGCCGGTGGACATATGAGAAGATGCTCAACGTCTCGAGTCATCAGAGAAAAGCGAATTAAAACTACAATGAGGTATCACTTCACACCTGACGGAATGGCTGTCATCGATAAATCGACAAACACAGCAAGGGGATGCAGACCGGCACAGCCGCTGTGGAAAGCAGTATGGAGTCACCGCAAAGATTTAAAAATGGAACTGGCTTACGACCCGGTGATTCCACTTCTGGCAGCACATCTGAAGACACTCCAAACACTGACTCCCGAGCGTATACGCGCCCCGAAGTTCGCTGCAGCATTTTCCACAGTCGCCAAGATTTGGAAGCAGCCCTCGTGCCCATCAGTAGATGAGTGGATAAAAAGGCTGTGGGGCATCTGCACAATGGAATACTACTACTTGGCTGCAAAGAAGAAGGGAAGTTTAACTTCTGAGACAGCATGGACGGACCTGGAGAGTGTTAGGCTAAGTGAAATAAGGCAGTCAGGGAAAGATAAATACCATATGATTTTACTTATCTGTAGAATCTAATAAACAAAACAATCAAACAAAATAAAAACAGATTCAAAGATACAGAGACTAGATTGACAGCTGTCAGAGGGGAGGGAGGTCAGGGGTTGGGTGAAAGAGGTGAAGGAATTAAACAAAAAAAAAGTCAAAAAACAAAACAACAACTACAAAACAACACCTCACAGACACAGACAGCAGCATGGTGGTCACCAGAAGGAAAGAGGGTGGGGGCAGAAGCTAAAGGGGGTAAATGGTGGTGGAAGAACACTTGACCTTGAGTTACGAACACACAGCGCAATACACAGATTATGTGTTATGGAATTGTTCACTGGAAACCTCTGTGGCTTTATTACAATGCCACCCCCACAATGAATTCGACAGAAAAATAAATGCATGAAGTGTCCAGTTCCCTCCCACTGTTTCTTGTGCAGGAATCCCCCTGAAGGACCTCAGGTGACGAGCGTCGGGCTCCCGGGCTTGGGCTCCCGTTCGGTTGTATCCGATCATCCCCACACTTCCAGCGCCACCGGAAAAGGTCTCTAGAAACACTTATTTCCTGTTGATCAGTACAAAAAATGTGGAACTCACAAAATCCCTGGAAAGATTTTAGTGAGCCCTAGCTTATTTTATATGCTTCAAGTGCCAAGTATCACCCTCATTTTTATGAAAAAATAGGTACATTCTATTTTTAAATCGTTCTAATAAATTTTTCCTACAGTGAGTTGAATCTACCCGTGCATGACATTTACCGCTGATTATGACTTGAGCTTGGGGTTCAAAGCAAGTACAACCCGCCCTCCACCACACAGGCATCCGAGTTCTGAGACAGCTGTCGGGTGTCCGGAGAGTTCTCTTTTCCAGGTTCGTCTACCTTCATCCTTGTGACGCTCTTTTCTATCGCCCCTACCGTTTAGCTCCTTGATTCTTTATCCAAGATTCTTTTCATTATCTTGACACAGTTGAGTCTGGGCAGAATTTTGGCCTGAACTTGAGGAAAACTCATTCTTTGCCATCAGAGGATGAATATTAATGACTGTGGTCTGTAAATAAGGAAGCTCATATGACAAACCAAGGACCAGACACTTCGACAGGCTGTGCATCTGCTGGTGGCAGGTGAGACGCGCTTCTCCGACGCAGCCCTTGGCCTGAGACCGGCCGGCTGGGAACCTCGTGTACGCTGGGCAGTGTACGCACTGAGCAGAAAGAGAAACGGTTGTTCATGTTTCCAAGAAACATGCGGTGACTTTGCGCCTGTGTGTCTGAGCACACCGGGCCCACCTTTGCCTGTTACAGGGCAGGTAATTCATTTGGTTTTATTCTCAGCTCATTTTCTTCTCACCCGCCCCCCAGAAGCAATGCATTAGTATATTACTATCTAATCACTTTGGGATCAAGGTGAAGTTTTCTTCCCAGTCTGCCTGCCCTGTTCAAAGCTACTGTCACCAGGGAGCACCAATGGCTATGCCGAAGGGATGGCTGTCTCCTATAAATAATCCCCGGAGATGGTCGAAATGCAATCCACAGTGTCTTTGGCACATTGCAAAGTGCATAGCAGCTCCCTGCCAAGAAACCATTCCACATTCCTCCTCTCTGCCAGTGTGTCCCATTTTAGATGTAAAATCTATGGCTGTGTTTCAACATCTTATAAAGTAAAAGTTTCTAGCTCCACTTGATTTCAAAATATTGGGTTTCTATTTTTTTCTGATTGTAAATACATTATAATTTTTGTGTTTTAGGTACAAATACACACATATATATGTGTGTGTGTATCTCCCATTAGGGAAACACCATATGTTTAAGTAATAAAATGTGGCTTTCAGATGTTTTACTTCTTTAGACAGCAGCTAATTCACTTACATTTAATGACCTTTGAACATTTCAAATAAAAATATAATTATCCCTCCCACCTTGACAAAAAGGAGTAAGTCACACAAGTTAGTTGTATGAAGTCAAACAATGTGCTTCGTGACCTTGGTGGTTGGACCTGGAAGGTGACTGAGAAGCGTCCACCACGGGTCTGCGGTGCTGTTCGAACCAACGAGAAACTAGACGTACCTTCTGGGCCCTGAAAACCGCCAATAAACTCAACTGAATCCTGCTCTCTCTCTCTGAAAAATCAGCCAGGGCTGTGGAACGGGACGCAGACACGTGCAGACCGCCCTCCCAAAGACTTCCCCGAAGGAGGCAGAGAGAGTCAGCCGTCGGGGGAGTCTGCGCCCAGTCCGCTTCGGGGCCTGTGCCTGTGCTGTGAGTGGGGTCGGCGCTGGAGGAAGCCGGTCCCTGCAAAGAGGAGCCCAGGCTGAACACGGGCAGTCACCACGGGGCCTTCAGGCTGGGGCTCCTCAGTCTCTTCTCACCCTGGAAAACCAGTTCCAGCCTCCTCGGAACTCCACCCCAGAGGCATCCCGTGCCTTTCTGTGCAGGGGGAGCGTGCACTTTGTTTTATCATTGCCAAGGCTTAGATGTGACCAAGACGCCCTTCAGTAGAAACACTGATAAACTACAGCACAGCTAGTCACTGAAGGGTTGTTCAGCGATTAAAAAGACATGAGCTACCGAGCTACAAAATGACACAGAACGGCAGTAATGCACGTTTGCTAAATGGAAGAAAGCAGTGTGAAGAAGGCCCTACGCTGTGTAAGTCTACCTGTGTGACTTCAGAGAAAGACACGCCTCTAAAAATGATACAAAGGTCCATGGCTGCCTGGGGCTCCAGGAGAGGGGGACGCAGGTGAACGGGGCGGCACAGGACAGTTCTGGGACTGTGAGACTATTTTGCATGATGGTATCATGCTGAATAAATGATGTTTTGCATGCGGCACATCCCGTAGACCTGTACCGCACAGTGTAAACTACAAACTTTAGCTGCTAACAATGTATAAATAGTCCTTCATCAGTTCCAGCAAACGCACCTTACCAATGTCAGACATTAACATTGGGAGAAATCGCGTAAGGGATGGAGGGAATGAATGTACAGGAAGTCCCTGTACTGCCTGCACAACGTTTTGGTAAACTCAAAACTTCCCTAAAATGATAAAGTATGCTTTCTAAAAGAAGCCATCGTTAGGATAAGTGGGACAATCTATTAGAAGAACATGGTAAGATTATTCAGAAATTTTGAAAGTCTAGGTTTCTCTTTTTGTATTTTCAGTCCCTCACTTATGTATCTTTAATGTTTCTTTTTGCCAATGTTCATTTCAGCACAATGCAAGCAGAAGAAATCATTCAGGCTTATGGATTTAACAGAGGGACACACACAAAAAAAATACAGCAAGAGAAATGGAGATGCCAGGAAGAATTTAGTGAAGTGGAAGGCCACAGCATCTCAGTCAGAAAAAGGGGACTGGGGGGGGGGGAGGAAAAGGCTCAGTGCATGGAGGGGCTCCTCATTTTAAAGCAGTGGTAGTGGGAGTAGTTAGGGAAAACGGGCTAACAAGATTACAAAGCTAAGTATAAAAATTATTTTTTGTTTCAACTAACACACATTTTTTTAAATTTATTTATTTATTTTTAGAGAGAGGAAGGGAGGGAAAGAGAGGTAGAGAAACAATGTGTGGTTGCCTTCCATGAGCCCCCCACTGGGGACCTGGCCTGCAACCCAGGCCAGTGCCCTGACTGGGAATTGAACCAGCGACCCTTTGGTTCACAGGCCGGCACTCAGTCCACTGAGCCACACCAGCCAGGGCTAAACACTTCTTAAAATAAGTCAACGATGATATGAATGTATGCATGCAAACATATGGTACGTGCAAACATAAATGGTGAAGAGATAACTCTTCCTTACAGAAAAAAAATTAAAAAATATGCATAGAAATTTTACCTTACCCAAGATGGAGCTTAATCCTTAGCCCCTTCAGTGGGGGTTGGACTTAGTTCTTTGCTTCCAAAGGACACAGTGTAGAAAGGGAAGCTATCCCAGCTGCCCAGTGAGAAGACCTGCTAATCCTACCCAACCCAAGACGTGGTCAACTTCACCATTGTCATGTGAATGTCACTACCCCTGATATAACGTGACCTTATCTGTATTACCATTGCCATGGTTTCATAAAGCTGGTGACAGCATGAGAAAAATGTCCCAAATTATGAGACATTTTGCAAAATATCTGGCGAGTACTCTCGAAAATTGTTAACATTATGAAAAATAGGGAAAGACAGAGAAATGGTGATGGAGGCGAGGGGACTCTGTGGACACGCTGAGGAAGTGCGTTGTGCTGCATAGACTGGGTCCCAGAATATTAATGAGGAAACTGGCTAACCAGGTAAAGTCCGGGTTTTAGTTAACAAAAAAGGTGCTGCTATATCGGCCCTCTTAGCTTCTCAACTTAGTACAACAACATACGTACGATGCTAATGTTGGGAGGAATGAAAACCGAGAGGTGAACACGGAAACTTTCTGCGATACTGTTGCAGAGCAGAAAGGGTGAATCCACCCAGCACGAGAAGGGCCGGCACTGGACACTGAGAGCCTCAGGGGAGGAGGGCTGGATATGCATCTTATTTTGAAGGGCGCCGCCCAGGAGAGCAGGGAGCTAATGCTCAGAACTCTCTGACCCAGGATTCAGGGCAAGACTTTTAGGGTCCAGGGGGAACAGAGATGGGACAGCTCTGGAAGGACAGGTTTTAACGAGGGGACTTGGAGCTTGGCCGTTTATGCTAAGGGCGTGTCAGCACTAGTTAACAGTGTATAGGGCTGATCTGTGTCACCAATAAAATAGGAAGATACTTCTGTGTGATGGCTGAGCCTAGGAGTAAAAGAGTGTGGCTTCTACCTTGCCCTTTATTGAATCACTTACCACCAACGAAGCGAGCTGCCATACCATGAGCCCTTTGGAGAGGTCCGTGTGGTGAAGAACTGATGCCTCCTTCCAAAGCAGGCACCAACCTGCCAGCCCCAAGAACACGCGTCCCCGCGAAACAGCATCTTCACCACCGTCCAGCCCGTGGATGACTTTACGCCTGGCCAGCATCCTGACGGCGACCTGGCAAGAACCACCCAGGCAAGTTGCTCTCACAGAAACTCCATGTAATAAACGATTCTTGTTTCTAAGCCACTGAATTTTGATGATGCTGTGCAGCACTAGATGACCCAGGAAAAGAGTGGTGAAGTGTGCTTATCAGGGCCTGGCTCCGCCCCGCTGCGGGATTCAGAAGGCAGGGAGAGCCTGGGAATTGAGTTCCTTTTTGTAGGTGGTGCTGAGGCCATTGTTTCTGTGACTGGAGCTATCCCCTTCAGTTCTTAGATTTTGTGATTCAGGTTCCTTTGATTGGGTGTGAAAGGCGCTCACTGCTGGTATTTGGTGGTACTGAAAGTTGCCTTTTGATACTGCTGGGATGATGTTGTGTTTGATAATGAGTAACATTGACTTAAGGTCTGACAGCCAGCAACCTCAGGGACTGTTTTTGTTTTTTGCCTTTTATTTGTGCCTCATTGTAATTTAAATCAGCCATCACCATGCCCTGTAGGAGCATTGTTATATGGCATTTTTATGGGGACTAAAGCTCAGTTTCATTGTAGTGATCAGAGATGAGGCCTGGGTGTTATGAATAAGGAATGCCCAGCTAGAATTTGGATGAGGTTCAAGGAGTGTGGGGAGTTTGGACCAGAAAGTCTTTTGAACCTAAGTGGTTACAGCAATTGCAAGAGAAAGAACTTACTTGTTTTCTGACTTATTTTAATGCTAATAGCAAATAGAAATGCAGGATTGTTGGGGTGCTGGATGCTTTGTTCCATTTGTTTCTCTTTCCTCCAACACACTGGTGAGGATCTGAGCTGTTTGAAAAGCACTTCCCATGGGAAGTCTATTCAACTCTAAGAACCAGCACCACCTCCATGTAATAACGCGGGTCAGAGTGTAACTGTCTTTATTTTTACTATGTGCCCAGGACAAATTAAAAAAAAAAATAGTTGCGTATTACTCATAGTAAGAAGTGGTACCAATTAATTGTTTATAAAATGTTTTCAATGTTACTGTTAATTTCAACATCATGAAACAGCCCTAGAGGTAAATTTAATATTTTCAGGGGTCTGAGGGATGAAGACTAGAAAAAGTAGAGTTTTTTTAACTAAAATATATGAAAGTCTATTTTCCAATGCAGTATCTGCGCATCAATACACAGGTATCTTTGCACCTGCCATGGGATAGGCACCGTGTAACCCGCTGGGAGTCCAAAGCCAGAGAGGTTACATCCTCTGTTCTCCAAAATGTCAAGGAAGTTAATCTACAAGGAAATAATAGAATTCTAAATCCTGCGAGAGACACTGGGAGCGGAATCCTGTAAAACCACTTAAGGAGTCTCTAAATCAGAAGTCGCGAATGGTGAGTAGTTTCAGAGCCGGGTTTAAAGCCTGCGGAGGAGTTACATTAACACAAATGCAGCTCAGTCAGGGCAAGAGTGTGGTCCTACTCATGCTGCCTGGGGCCCGCGTGCAGAGCTGCAGAGGTTCAGACAGGCTCGCACGGTCACCAGCCGCTGCAGAGAGGAGAAGAAAGAACGGTAGGGGGCATCGAATGGGGTGGAGGCCACCCAAGAGGGCAGGTGCCAATCTGTAAAAAGGTTTGCTAGCTAAACTGTGGACTTGGAATTTTACCTTGGAAGCTGCAAGCAAGGAGTGAGACATTTAGAAGTGGACACACCTCACTCAATGGGTTTAAATTAGATACAATCCCAATGTTTCTGATCGTGGTAATGGATGAAACGGAGCATTTAAATGCCGAGGTTGTGATAATGTTGTTGGTGGAAACCAGGCTCTTGCATGCGATTGCAAGGGAAACATCTGAAAAACCCGTACACAGGAGATCGTGGTGGGGCAAGAGGGCGTGTTCGTGGGGAAGGCCGCCCCTGGGTTTCCGCTGTCTCGTCTCCCTGCGCCCCATCATGGAAAAAGCCCAGCCGGGTCCTCGGCAAGGCCAAAGCAAGAGCCCGTGACCAGAGTTTCTGCTTCGTATTAAAGCTCAGTCCCTTCGGAGCCCACGCCATCTGCTGCAGGCCCCGGCAGCTGCTGGACCCGGAGGGCCACCTATTCCTGGGTGAGAGAGAACCCACGTGAATGCATGGGGTCGGTGCATTAGCACATGGGTGAGGGAGAGGCAGAGACAGAGAGAGACAGAGAGAGAGTGTGCTTCTTTGTTCCTCTGGGATTACATTAGCCAGGGATCGGGGTGGACCAGGTGCTTTTTCAAAATGATCAATCAACTTCCCAAGCTTTTGTAGGCTTTTTGATGAGTCCACCCCTAGTTAGGCGGACAGGCATTATGGTCCAGGACCTCCCCTTGCCTCCACCCCCAACACTCGGGTACAGAAGGTACAGAAGAGGAATAGGGAGGGGGGTTCATCCTCTGGGTGGGGCAATGCTGTGAACCCCTGAGGTGTGAAGCCGTGGCTTCCTGGTGCAGTGCACAGGCTCACGCCCCCCAGTTTGTTAAGCTCAATGTCCAATTTCCTCGGCTCCCATTTTTATTAGTAACTAGTTACCACCTACGGTAACGAAGTAACAGGATTCTGTTGTCTACCCCGGTCACTTGTACACTCTCTACCCTTCATGCTCCGCGAGACCCTCGGTCAGGAAAGGGCAACCGGTGTTGCTGACTCGGTGTCTGGGACTCCATGACTGCATTTTGTCTACAGGGTGGCCATCGTCATCCTCCTCATCTCCTCATGCCGTTCTGTCGTTCTGAGGGCGGGCCACCGCTTTTCCAGCTCCGAACCAACAGAGCCCTGCGATGCCTCCGCGCTGACATTTCTGCACGCTCTGGGCAGGGGCGTAGGCCCGGGCCTGCTGCACCTCTGGGACTCCCTCTCTTCCACCAAGAAGGGGTGAGGTGGCTTTGTGCTCACCCCACCTGTTGCCCAGGGACGGATGCATCGGGCGTCCTGAGTGTCAGCCAGATGGGAGACTCTCCCTAGCTGGAGGGAAGACAGGGGTCGTCGAGAAAATGTCACAGGGAAGCTCGTGTCCCCCTGGACTAATTCCAGGAGCAGGAAGGCCGCCGCCAGGTGAAAGGCTGCACCGCGGTTAGCAATGTGACGCCCTTGCTAGAACCCAGTCTCGGGAAGCGCAGTCAAGGCCTCCAGTAGACTCAGCAGTTTGGGGGCCTGGGTGTAAGGGAGTACAACAAGGTGGGCGTGCGTGAGGCTGGAGGAGGAGGCGGGGGCCACACACGGGTGAAGTCGGCACCAAATGCAGTGTCTCCCTGGCTTCGCTTTACCAAACCTACCCTGTGGCTTTTTCTTTCCTTGTCTGATCACAAAGGTGTATTTGTGCCATGATACGGTTCTGAGCAAGGCAACAAATTTTCCCAAAGCTTGATAGATCCACTGTTTTTTGCTTTACAACAACAAAACACAGATGTGAGAAATTCTAGAAGTGAAAGGCAGCGTTTGCATGATCAGGCGAGAAAAGGCATTGAATTAATTCTAAAATATTTAGAATGTGTGTCTAATATGCATCCCTGGGACCAGCCTCGTGCACGGAGGGCTGGCAGATCCGAGACCTGTCCCTGAGCTGGGGGAGGTTCGGCAGAGCGTTCCAAGTGGCCACGTGGCTCCCAGGAGGAAATGAGTTATTGCTTGATTATCAGCCTAATTGCCTAGGATCCATTCTCCCCCCCGCATTTCTACGGTTATTCAGGTTTTTACCAGAGTTGCAAAAAACGCATAACATTGGTAACACAGCGCTCCGAATTTTCTGCTAGAATGGTGCACTGTGGCTTCTGACCCTGTCTGGCCTCTTGTCTCACGTTGTAAAAATACAAATGTGATCTCGTGGGATCAGCCACGGAGTCGAAGTTTCCTTCCCGCTGGCTGAGTGCAGCTCGCATCATTACTGCTGTGATTCTTGTGCAGGGCGCACACACCGTGAGATCAAGGTCCGCGGAGACCAACCTGCAGCCAGACCTCTAATTGGCTGCACAGACTTCCGCTGCTGGCGTCCCCTGTGTTGCTCTTGTGTTCGCTGCCCCTGTGCAAGTTCAATTTCAAAGTAAATCCCCTCGCATCTCAAGTAAGCACGAAAACTACTGAATTTTTAATGTGCGTATTACTTTTTTAATAAGTCACATGAAAAGTCAAATATTTCAAAATGAAAATAATGAGACTTTCTTATTTGTCATTACTAATGTGATAAAATTTATTGAAATACTGATAATATAATATTTATAGTATTCTGTCTAGTATGATATTTTAAATGTCTTAATAATGTAATTCAAGTAAAAATATCAGTTTATTAACTAAGAAACCAGAATAATTCACTTACTATAATCAGATTTTAATGTGCTAATTATATATCTCATCTTTAGAATAATATGCTACTTTTCATTTTTAGATGGGAAATATTTCTTATTAATATTATATTCATTAATAATTATTAATTGCTGTAGCTTAGAATAACAAAAGATCTTTGGCTACAAAAGTACTGTAATTGTCAGTATGTTGATTATATTTTCGATGATTTATGAGGTTGGCATTTGGTTCATAATAAAATGTTATTACTTTGTATTTCTCCAGCATTCCTCTTTTAATACTCCCCTTTTCTTGTGCGGCAAGAATAGTGTGCAAATATAATAATCTCAGTTTTATAATGTTAAAGTCCTTAGCTATTTCTTTAGAAAGCTACACATTCTTTTAAATACTTGGAAGTGGAAAAGTAGCACTTTTCACACTGTGTAAACTAAGGCAAGTCATGAGAGCAGCGGTGTTGACCACGACTTTGAAACGCCGCCACAACCTCAAGACACAGACGTGAGGACTTCTAGAAGGGAAAGGTGGCTTGTCGAGGCCTTCAGGGGGCTGCGTGTGTTCCGCCCAACCTCTCCCACTGCGGAGTGCATTCCGTTGCAAACTGAGCTATTTTTTGAGTGAAGATGGCAATAGTTGTCCCAGAAACCTTGTGACTATCATGCCAGCTATTGTGCATCACGTATGTGGGTCTGTGGGACACATTTCCGAGTCAGATACACTCCTGGCACAATTACATCGTCTTCCATTAAAAAAAAAAAAAAAAAAAAAAAACCCTATTTCTTTATCAGTGTTGATATTGTAAAAGTATGCATCTGTTAGTAAATTCAACTAATCTTTACAGTTGTTTCTAAATGGAAAAAGGTTTAAAAATCCTAAGTAGTAAAAAGGTACGAAAAGTTTAAAAGAAAAAGAAAAGAAAACGCGAAGGAGTCCCGGGTGGGCTCCCACGGCTCCGCGGGCTGGAGCTCGCCGGCGGCGGCAGCTTCACGTCCGCTTCCGCTCGTTTTAACAAATGGGGACATTGTGTAACGTAGAGATTCCGAGAGGAACGTCCAAGCCGACAAACGCGTAGAAAACATGATAAACCTGAAAACCTCGTGGTTTTCGCCGTGAGCGCTTTTCAGACTAGAGAAGAAGAAAGGCCCTTGCGTGCCAGGTGGGCCGCGTTCGCTGTTTTCCACGCTCACGCGCGGAGGCGAGCCGAGGGACCTGTCTGCAGATCCGCGCGGAGCTGGCTTGTCCCGTTGTCATCGTTACCGGGTTCTCCCGGGAGCCCATCTAAGCGCTGCAGGGAAGCGCGGACGCAGGACCGGGTGCAGTCGGAATTCCTGCTGCCGGACGGACAGGTGCGGTGTCTTGGCGGGCAGGTGCGCCCACACCTCCCCGTTCTCGAAACGAGGCTCACTCTGTCCCCTCTGGCCCTTTTTCTCAAGGTTAACCTTTCTTACTCCTCTCACTGTGCTAAGCACGTGTCCCCACAAACAGGCACAGCCGAACACAGGGTGACAGGACTGGAGAGGCACAAATCCGCCCGTTGGGCAGGCTTTCCACTTGCGACTGTGAGGATGACAGGGAAGGAAACCGGTGATGCAGAAATGGTCTTACGCTGTTTTTGTTTTTAAATGTACGGTAGCTTGGAACTCCCACATGCGCATCCAAACGCATGGGCTTATAACTATCTCAGGCATGATATGCTCTGCTGGGGACACTTTAGGAATATGAAGCTGTGCTTGATTAATACATAGCCATTGTCGCCATTTTAAAGTTGGAAAAAAGTGACAAGTTATTGCCAAATACTTATGGTTAAGGTTGATATTAATTCATGGCTTTTTACATGTAATGAAATAGTTTAATTCTGTGCTCATTAGTGCACACACAGGGAAGATGATCTTGTGTCACTGGGTGGAAAGGGAGATGTCGGCTTTTCTTTGTGACGTGCTGGAAAAGAGCTTCCTGCTTCCCTCTCTCGGGATGCCTGGTGCCCCATCAGGGTGCCTTCCCACGAACCAGCTGAGAGCCGCGGGGGTGTATTGTACTGGGTTAAATTAGGAACCAGCTCACCAAGCTTCCCTCCTCAGACTACACTATGAAGATAGGAGCATCAGTTCATAAAGCAGAATTTTTTACACACGAACAATAAGACTCCCAATTTGAGACCGGAACTGCAACATAAACAAATTATTCTTTTCAGTTTTGCTTCACAACAGGAAGTCAGTGCCATGGGGAAAATGCACCCTCATGAAAACAGCAAATTGATTTTTGATGAAATAAAGTTACCTGTATCCATCAGAAAATTTGATGGCTTACTGAAGATAGGATTAAGCCAAAAAATATAACACTTGTGAAAAATACAATTAAAAGGGACTACCATTAGAGATTTGTTTGTTCTTGTGACATATATGAATTTGGTTGTCATTAATATTTAAAAAATAGGAAAGGGTAAAATAAAGTGAATTATTTTTTAAATAAATAGCTATGTTCCTATTATGGTGTTACAGTGACACCAATAAATCTTTAAAATTGTTTTGTACTAAAAATGATAAACATCTAATGTCAGCCGTGACATTTAAAGAGATTAGAAGGGGCCACCCCTACCCTCACCATAAAAACAAAAAGTCCACCGCTTTCTTCTGACCAACCAGAGAACTGAATTGATGTGGCGACCCATCACCCCAAAACAGGAGAAGAGAGGTGAAGCCAGAGGGTTACAAATGAGATCTGTCTTCCTGGGGCTGTTGCAACTATAAACTCTCAGAAACGCTGAAATAATAATGTTGAAGAATTACTGGAGGCTGCACCGAGATCCACGTGAAAGAGATAAACAACTGGCATCCAGAGGTCTCCGTGCATTGGTGTATTTAAACACCACGCATGCATTGTATCGGATTTTTACATTAAAGATCTAAGAAGGGCACTTCTCTAACTCCAGCCCACACAACATGGGATCTGGGCACAGGAGAGGGAGCGTGAACTAGACTGCTTCGCGGTCACCCACGGAGGCCAACGTCTGGGGACACAGGCCCACCGGGAGGAAGAGCTGATCACAAGTACAGCGGGGCACCGCTCGCCGATACCTTGAGCAATGCCAGCGGACAGATTACAACCGAAAGAGCTGAACTGCCCGGATGCTCGCTTCGGAGGACTGTTTGGGGAAGCCGAAAATCAATAGAGCCAACAAACAGGAAAACAGCAGAGGAATCCGAGCACAACGGCCCCTGCGGTTACAGCAAATGCTACACTCAACACATCCCTGGGAGCGACCAACAAAAACTCCGACATTAAGGAGTAAAAAACCCAGCTCCCTTTATTCCAAACAAAAATTATACCTATTTTAACATTATAAGGTGCGCAAGAAGGGCGAGGAACATACAAACGGTGCCTGACAGTTCAATTCACGGTGTTTTGACTTTACAACGGTGCAAAAACGACGCACAGTCAGCAGGAATCAGCTGCACTAAGCGATGGCTTTTACCAGGTTAAATGTATTTTGCAACTTCTCGTATTTTTAATTCATGATGGTTTATCAGAGTGTAACCTCATCCTAAACTGAGGGGCACCTGTAACCGTGCAGAAACTACAGTTCTTTAACGTGACCTTTTCTCCTGCCTTTCCTTTCAATCCAGACAGGCCTCAGCCGATCCCTGACTCGCCCTTTGTCCTTTGCACCTCCACCTCCTTGTCCTTTGCACGTCCGCCCCCTTCATCCTCGAGCCCTCAGGATGACGAGGCCCTGGTCAGCGTTAGATGATCTCAGACACAAAGCCTTGGGTCTGTTGACCACAGAGGCAGAGTTGGGTCGAAAGAGAGATGACATCGAGGCCTCAGTTCTCAGATCCAGACCCAGAAAAACAGAACGACCCCACTGACCACACGTTCTTGCAAACCCCACAGAGGGCCACCACGGCAGACATCAGGACCGGAGGCAAAGACCACCTACACTGCACCCCAATGGGGACCAATCAGTAGAGACCATGGCCCTGACCACGACCCTAATCCTTTAATCCTCCAGAAGCCATCAGGAGCCAGCTTTTAGAGCAAAGGCTCACCTGTGACTCCAGGTTTGGTGCCATCGCCTTATAAAGATCAAAATAAACCTTTACTTCTTTTGCTGCAAACTTGAGTTTGCGTTTGGCTGGCCTTTGATGTGCACAGGCCAGCAAAACCCTTTAGTTCAGCACCACATCTGTGGGCTGAAGAAGCAAAGTGAACATTAGAACCTGGCTCAGATACGGCACAGGTGTTAGAGTGATCAGACGGGAAATTTAACCACGACGAACAGGGCGATGTCTCTAGGGGATACGCTGGAAGACATTTAAGAAATCATGGGTGGAGAGGAGGAAACTCTAGAACTGAAACAATGAAATGCTAGAAATCACTGTATCAGAGATGAAGAATGCCTTTGATGGACTCCCCAGTGAACCGGGCAAAGCCATGGCGGAAACCAGTCAGTTTAAAGATGGGTCAATAGAAACTTTAAAACTAAAATGCAAGGAGAAAAGTAATAATGATAATTATAATAATTATCCTTCATATTATTAAACAAAATACCCTAGAACTGTGAACAATTTTTAGAGGAATATCAAAATAAGGAGCAGAGAACAGACCAGAAAAAGTATTTGAAGTGATAGTGGTTGAGAACCTTTTACAGTACAGACCCCGCAACATAGGTCCAAAAAGCATAAAATACCTTAAATGGGATAAAAAGAAAAAAAAAACTATACCTATTCAAACTACAGAAAACAGAAGAAAAAATCTCGAGTGAAGCCAAAAGATGGAAAAGAAAAACTTGAACTATGTATAGGAAAAGGAACAATAAGTATTATGGTGAACATCTCATCTTAAATCATGCAAGCAAGACGTGATCGGAGCAAAATATTTAAAGCATTGGAAGAAAATAATAAAAACACCAACCTAGAAGTCTATATTTGCTGAAATTATCGTTCAAAAGTTAAAAAGAAACTTTCTATTAGTTCTATCACATAAAAATTAGCTAAAAACTTAAAAACTCCCGAGGGCCTCCAAACTTAGATTAGTTGTAAATGTATATTGCACACTTTCGGCCTACAAACAATATGCTAAAAGAGGAAAGAAAATGGATTCATTCGAAATGCTTGATTAAAACCAAAGAACTCAGCACAAGAGGGGAAAAAGGAAATAAGAGGTACAGCAAAAAAAGTGAAACATGTAAATAAGTATGGTCTGAATACACCAATTCAGATAGAGCCCGTAAAAGAGACCAGAAATCAAGGCCTAACTCTATGTTGTCTACAGGAAACCTACTTTCAACATAAAGACACAGATAGATTAAAAGAAAGGAAATGTGAAAATGCATCCCATACGAATACTACTTTCGAAAAAGCTGCACTAGATACGTCAATGTCGGACAAAGCAAATTTCAGAGCAATACAAATGATCAGAAGTAAAGAGGAACATTAAGTAAAAATAAAAAGGTTAATTCTCCAAGAAACCTTAAAATCCTTGAAGTATCAGAGCCTGGCAATGGAGCATCAAAATACGTGAGGCAAAAACTGATAGAACTGCGAGAAGAAATAGTCAAATCCACTCTCAGAGTTGGAGATTTCGACACCCCTCCGTCAGCGGTGACGGAGCTCGCGGGCTGAAACCCAGGAGGAGCAGCGTGGGAATGCACCGCGCGGTCCATCAGCCGGACGTGATGGACGGTAGCGGGCCCTTCCCCTGATGTGCCAGCAGGATACACCTTCTTCTGAAGGCCGCACGGAGCACTCGCCGTGAGGAGCTGCCTTCTCGGTTATAAAACACATCTTCACAAGTTAAAACCAGTCGAACAGAGCATCTCTCAGACCACAGCAGAACGAAACTAGGATTCAGTAACAGCAAGGTTCACAGAGACCCACAGTCAGCTCCGCTTTGGCCAGAAAGTAAAGGCAATTTCACACAAAAATGATTACCTTTTTAATAAGTGGTGTTGAAAATATTGGGTGTCCATATATAAAAATCAATGTTCTCAGAAACAAATAACACACAACTGTTCACAAAAAGTAACCCAAACTAGATTGTGGGCCTAAATGTAAGGATAAAATTATAAAACTCCTAGAAAAAAATCATAGAGAAATACCTTTGGGACCCGTGGGCCACAGTTTGGAAAACACTGGTTTAGAGATTCAGAACAGACATGGACTAGAAGAAAATATTTGTAAAATATACATATATTACAAAGGATTTGTATCAAAATATGCAAAAAATCTCCAAAAACCCCAGCAAACAACTCAATTAAAAATAACCGACAGTAAGACATTACTAAAGAAGATATATAGATGATAAATTAGCATAAAAACGGTTACAATGATTTGTTATTAGGGATTTGTAAATTAAAACTAAAATGAGAAACTACTACATACTTTTTGGACTGTCTAACCTCTAAAACACTGGGGAATTTGTGGGCAATTGGAATTATGTTTTTGTGGGAATGAAAAATGATACAGCCACGTTAAAATGGCACAAAAGCAGAGTGAACGATGAAATTACATCTTTCAAATATTCCCATAAACAAAGCTTCAGGCGTAGATGGCTTTCCGGTGAAATCCTCTGAATACTCGGGGAAGAAATAGCACTGCTTTCACACAAACCATTCCAGAAAATGGGACATTAATAAACCAGTAGGCAGGAGGGGCCGAGGCGAGGAGAAGAGGCGGGTGTAGGCAAGCATGGCCAAGTTACCCAGCTCAGGAAACTGAAACGCGCACAGAGGAGTGGAGTTGGTCCCTGGCTAAAGCTGAAACCGGAGAGGGAAATTGGCGACAATGTGATGGATTTTCTAAAAATTTGGATTGGAGGATGTGCTTCACAGTGTTAAGTAAACCATTCAAAGAAAACCCAGACTCAGTGTTCTTTTTTTAATTGTGATCTCTTTATCTGTCACACCAGCAATTGCTGATGCAAACGCATTCCCGGTTTTAATCATAACCTGCCACTTTATTGTTCAATGTCTTTTAAAAAGGAAACTTTTCAAATTATCAAAATATAAACCATAAGCATGCAAATCTTAAAATTTGCACACTTATCCCGAGACTCCCCTCTAAAATTGTGACGTAGAACATTTCCACTTCCCGAAAAATAATCTACCCTGCACCTTTACAGCCTGGGGCACTCGAGTCAGGGCCGTGGTGTCTTCGAGCTGCTTCTACCGGGTTTGGGATTGGCCCAGGTCGTGATGTTCATCTGTGTTTGTTCTTTTTAAAGTTTTCTTTCACGTTGCATTATATAAATTGTAGATCTCTACCTCCTTAAGGATAATGGCTGTTTGCATAGTTTGCCATAGTTCTGTAATTAATACGTTTTCTCCAATACCTGTGTATACGTGCGTGCAAAGTGAATTAGAACATATTTTAAACTCAATAATAATGTAATTACAACATGTTAAAAATTAAGGGTCCCAGATAAACCACATTGAGACTTAATTTACAGACTTAAATGCAAATATAAAAGAACAAAATCTAAAAATAAATGATCTGCGTATCTACCTCAAGAAATAAAAGTAACAAATAGCACGAATCAGAAAAGAAGTATCAAAGAGGGCTGTGTTATAAAATACAGGACCTTCAAGTAAATGTGAATTTCATATAAACAACAAATAACTTGTTAGTACAAGCAGTTCCCAACTACTGTAGGGGAAATTCTTAGGCTTTAAAAAAGTTACTTATCTGAATTGAAAGTAAACCATGTATCCTATTTTGTTTTATTTTTTTCTGAGTCTGACAATGCTAAATAGAAAAAAAATATTCAGTAATGAAATAGAAAACACATATATGATAAAGGTATCAATAAGGAAATAGAAACATGTAGCATATTGATTGAAGAGAAATGAAAGCGATTTTTATTTCAAATGGTTTGATTGTGTATATAGAAAACAGATTCTACAGGCTAATGATTAGAACACAGAAGTTTGTGTTGCTGAGTACAATGTCCTAATACAAAAATCAACAGTGATCTTATCAACAAGGGAATTCTGATAAAACTTCCCTTAAATAGCAATATTCTCAACAGAAGAAAATGATAAGGTATGGAAATAATTCCAGCACAAGGTAAGAGAGGCCTTCATAAATAAATTATAAAACCCTGAACGGCGCTGACGGTGACTGACATTACAGAGGCCGCGACGGAGGTCACACTGAGAATAAGTAACACCAGGAGGAACAGCTGCGCACCCTCAGCACCTCCGTGAGTCCACTTCAGTTCCAGTCGGTACCCCAGTAGCCTCTTCAATTTTACCTTCATTGTATCTCTTTCCATTACTCTTTAGTCCCCTATACCCTCCTCCCCCCCGCAATCCCCGCACTGTTGTCCATGTCCACGAGTCCTTTTTCTTTCGTGCCTCTACCCCCAACCGCCCCCCACAGCTGTCACCCTGCTCTCCATCTATGAGTCTGTCCCCATTTCCCTTGTTAGTTCAGTTTGTTCATTGGATTCCACAGATGAGCAAGATCATACGGTATTTGTTTCTCTCTGACTGGCTTATTTCACTTAGCATGATACTCTCCAGGTCCACCCATGCTGTCACAAAGGGTATTTTGACAAGATGATGTTACAATGATTACTGATGAATAAAAGTGTTCAAGAATACCTAAGGCAAAGTTGAGGAAGAATGATGATGGCGAATCACATCAGAGAAAAGTTAGCCACCCCGTCTAAAGGGAGAGGAATTAACAGGGTAAGGGTGAATAGGAGACAACTGAATAGAACAGCCTGCCTGGAATCACACCCAGGGATACATGTGTTCAAAACTGTGGTAGCGTCAGAACCAGCGAAAGGAAATGAGACTGCAACTGGCTTTTCACATGGATAAGCAGCTATGAGATTAGACTGCTGTAAGAGGACCTGTTCTCACCAATGCTGCAGTTGGACTAAAACCCACGATGCAGGAACATATCCTTTTGAACCTGGGAGTAGAAAAGAACCAAAAAGGAGAAACATATGAACGTGAGAGAGATCAACTTTATCACAGAAAAAGACCATCCATTTACAATGGGAAAAACACCATACAATAAAAAGAACAAGCTATTTGCAATAAAATACTGTCATCATTTGAACACTGATGGGTTTAAGATGAAACCCTTCATAGTCAGCTTCTCTTGCGATTCAGATACCAGATATCACTTTGGTCCCTTTTGCATGTCAACAATCAAATGAGAGCTGAGGAGGACTATCATTTTATGTGGAGTTCAGAATCCACACTGCCATTTATCTTGATGATGGTGAGGAAGTGGCAGGTGCAATTTTTCTTCTAATTGCATTGTCATGTCTCATAGAGTGTAGAATAAAGAGAACCGTTTTTATCCACATGGTGTACTTTCTTACACCTCTTTTCAGCCATCATTTATCTTCCTGGTCCTTTGCAGGCTGTGGAGTGTTACCCCTGCACTTCAAACCACGTGCTTCGTATCGTCAGCCCTTCCACAATAATGTATTTAAACTCTACTGAAGACACATCGACCATGCACCTTGGTGATGAAACTAGAGTGCTTCGAGGATGTAGAGTAAGTAGCTGGACTACACAGGTGTGGTGGTTTAAAGAAGCAATGCCATGGTGAGCATGAAACCTGGATATTCATCAGGATAACTTAGCCAAGACCTGCCACTCACCCTGACGGTCACCTTTTTCCTGACTATCTTGGCACTCCATCTCTGACGCTCCAGCATAGCTCCTGCTCTCATCACGGACTTCAGCTCAGCATCCACCTGTGATGATTTTGGACACGGATGCGAACAGTGCAAATTTCTGTCAGTCTCCTGCACACTTGCTGTACCCAGCTTCTTGTTTCCCTTTGTCCTGTACTGTGGCCTCCGTAAATTACAAGATTTCTGCTTTACCAACATCCACAAAGACTAAGTAACTCCTCAGAGTCCCTTAGCTTCTACCATCTACGGGATTCTTGATTCCTACTTATACCAGTTGGTAGTTGTGTGGTCTCAACTGTTTGTTAGTTTGCAATGCTTGGACTTGTATCTAATGTGCAGATTAGTTTATTTACAAGACAAATATTTATTTATTTTTCTTTATTTTTTCAATTAAATTCATCAGGGTGTTATCGGTTAATAAAATTATACAGGGTTCAAGTGTATAATTCTATGAGACATTATCTGTATATTGCATTGTGTGCCCACCGCCCAAAGTTGAGTCATTTTCTGTCCCCATACATCTGACCCCCTTGGCCTTCTTCGTCTTCCCCTCCGCCCCTGTTCCCTCTGGGGACCACCATACTGGGGTCTGTGTCTGTGAGTTCTTGTTTTTATTTGAACATTTGTTGTATTTACTTTGATATTCCACAAATGAGTTTTTAAAGTTATCACTTGAGATAGGGAGAGCTTGCCTTGAAAGTATCTTGTCAGATGCCTCTCTACAGCTTTTCTCTTAGATCCCACGCCCTTATCCATTTATATCAATGGAATTTATATCAATATGCCTGCTTTCGGTAAACTGAAGTGGTTTTCTGATATTTGCTTTCATTTATTTATTGAAGCAACTAACAAAAATTAACTCATCAGCTATCGCTTATAGCATCGAACTTTTTGATATCACTCCCTTTCTGAGGATTTCCTGAAATTGCATTCAAAGAACTCTGATTTGTGACAGAATATTTTTAGGAGAAAAAAAACTATGTTTTGAGTTTGACTTTAAAATATAATAAATCAATGTATTAGTGCTTAGAATTTATTAAGTTATGTTTATTGGTAGATTTTATTAAAATATGGATATTTTAAGGTTCATTTTAATTTATGCAAAATATAAGAGTTTGGTTCAAGTCCATTACTAATTAAAGAAACCAACTTATAATTTTGACTAATAATTCAGACCCCAAAAAAGTGTTATTGAAATTATAATTTCAGGTTATAGCTATCATTTCATTATTTTTATTTTGGATCAGGATTTAGAGACCCTCAAAGTTTAATCAGACACCTTCCAAATTTTACAAAAATCTCTCTCTTTTATTACCTTCCAATTAAGACCATAAAAAAGGTAACTTGAAAACATATTCAAATAAATGAATTGCAGATCAAACTAGGAAGTCGTGGCTACAAAAAGGAATTTCAAAGAAAAACTAACCATGTCGATTTATATGCTAAAAATAATTTATTTCCCAAATCAGTTTGGTTTGGTCAGCAGAGTTTTGTCAGTCAACTTCCCGGTCAACGACGTTGCCCTGGGGTGGCTACAGTAGTTCTCTCCAGCAGAGACGCAGTGCCCAGCGTCTCGGCATTCAGGACACCTTGCGGAAAGGGGCAGCCGTGTCGCCGATGCCCGTGCCTGCGGCCAGGTATTCAGTTTACATGCGGCATATGGTCGATAGCCACACACCCATACACTTTAGAATCGGTTTGTTCTGTGCTTTATCTTTGCCATCATGATCCTGAAGACCACAAAACACCATTGGCCAGGGATTAGTAAACCTTTGTATTTTGACATCATTTGAACTATGACATTTCGTATATTTTCATTAGATTGACTCTACTATTATAATAGTTCGATGTGATCAAGGCAAAACCCATGGGAGTGTTTTGCTTAATTCATTTAATTATTTCATATCAAATGAGTCACTCATGGGAATGCCTGTTAGTAGCCAAGTTGACAAGAAACTTGCATGCTTTATCGTGATTAATCATTCCTGACTTACATCATTTTTCCTACATTGGAGGGATGACTTCCCGATTTCAGCTGAACCCAAGACTATCTGAAATGATCCTAATAAAAGATCTGGCTGCCAGAGAGCAGGCACTGCAATGCCAGCACCTGCGGTGCTCATCTTTCTTAAAAGCTGCAAAAATACGCTTCCTACTGTGACATCCGATATGCGGAAGAGCCTTCTCTGGAAACCATCCTTTCATTACGTCTCCGTAATTACTGTTTTCTGTCTGATGAATCTCGTGCAAGCTGTGCGACTTTGAATGACGAATTCGGGAGAGCTGCAAGACCAGAACTAGCTGCGGCTCCCTCAGCTGCGCGTGTCGATCCGGCTTCCCAGACAAACCCCGCCACAGCTCCCCGGTCTGTCATCTGTGCTCAGTTTCGGCGAGATGATCAAAATTCTAACTTACAGGACCTAGGGGTGGATTTCTCATCGAACAAGGGCTGAGCGTCCGTGTCTCCTAAGATGCGGTGCCCAGCAGCCCTCCAGAGCCCCGACCTTTGCCCTCATCACTTTCATACTCGGAAAGAAACAGCAGCAGCGTCGAGCGTCATCTCCAGTTTCATTTTATGGCCTGAAAATTCGGATTAGATCTGAATGGAACCTTAGAGAACACACATTTTTTTTCTGTATATATCTCATAAACTATGGTTATGGAAGAGAGGTCACTGCAAAAAGAGCGCACTGGGAGGAAGGCGTGCACCAAAACACGCTCCGGAAGTACGGAAAGGAAGCCTCCCGTAGACAGAAGCAACCAACGTACGTAAACGAAAAGTAAATACGGAACCTTCCCAAACCGAGAGAGGCGTCCTTTTAATAAGCATTTATTTTCCATACGTGTGCCAGCTATTATGCTCAGTGTTGGCTTCAGAGTCTGGTACTACAGATTTCATGTACGCGTTAGCCTACACATCTGAGATTTGGTCACATCATACGGGAAGGGAACAGGCCAATGCTGCTCTCTTCACCCGAGGTCAGGCCTGTGGATGAATGAATGTGACACGGGAGAGCCCCGGGCAGGCGGACGTGGACAACGATGGCAGGAAGCATCGCGCAGTCAGGCGCATCCATGAAATCAATGCTGGCCCAAAACGAGGTGCCGGAGTCCGCGGCAGGCCGTGCTCCCAAGCCAGAGACCAGCCAGCTCAGTCATCCTCAGCCACAGTGCCAATGAGAGCCACTGGGAAGACTTTTAAGATATGCACGCAGCATCCACGGAACCTTCTCCATACTATTCATAAGAGCACAGCAGGGCATGGCGTTTGCAGGTGACTCTCATGGGAGGCTAGACTCGAGAACTCTGCAGCTACCCCTGTACGCTCCAAACTGCAAAATCCATTTGTTACAATGCAAGTGCTGATGCTTTTGAAGGTGCCTGAGGTTCCGCATTCTGACAAACACCCAGGTTAGGACCAAGATTGCTCGTCCTTGAACAGCATGGGGTCTGTGAGCGATGCAGAATTGGGGACCGCAGCTCAGAACTACTGAATTCAAATCTCAACTTTAACATTTCCAGATGATTTGAATGCACATTGCATTTTGAGAAATGCTCCTAAAAATTATACATGTCATCCCAAATGAGGGAAATGATGCTCAGGAAGACTTGGGTGTCAGATGATGGCTTCCTTTCCCTTTGATGCCCATTTAAACTTGTTTAACCCTGCCCTGGCTGGTGTAGCTCAGTGGATTGAGCGAGGGCCTGTGAACCAAACAATCGCGGTTCGATTCCCAGTCAGGGCACATGCCTGGGTTGCAGGCCAGTTCCCAGCATGGGACACACAAGAGGCAACCCTACATTGATATTTCTCTCCCTCTCCCTTTCTCCTACCCTTCCTCTCTAAAGATAAATTTTAAAAAAATCTTTAAAAAAAAATAAAAATAAACTTGTTTAACCCTAACAAATCCCCTACCTTACACCATACGCATACACAAATAAGCCCTACCGCCAGGGTTCTCAAAGAGCGGCCAGAGGCAGGCACCGTGATGTCTGTCGGGAGGATGTCAGACTTGCAGATCGTTGGGCCCCAGCCAGCGTTCTTTGTTTAGCATGTCCTCCCGGCGACTTGGATGCTGCGCACTCAGGCTCGAGAACCACTCAAATTGGCTAAAAGAGCCTGTGAAACTGTTGTCATGCTGCGCCCAGTTGCAATGTGGCTCTTCATGATATATTTTTAAAGGTCATTAGAACTAAACTCATATACTGACTTTAATTTTTAAATGAGATTTATAAAATTCAAGAAAAATAGCGTGATGATAGCACTGGTGGAAAATGAGATGCTTCTGTGGTGCGGACATTTTGGTCCGGACCATTTTCTCATCGGGGGCGGAGGGTCTCTTGAGTGCCGTCTGATGTTTAGCGGCAGCCCTGGCCTCTACCCATTAGAAATAAGTAACTACCCAAGCCTGTTCCCCACCCTAGAGTAGAGATATTCTCGCTAACGTTCCTGGGGGTGGAGGAGAGCGAAATCATCTCTCATTGGGAACCACCGGTCTACGCCGATCTCCACCGTCAACTAACCAAAAGAACGATGTTATTCCGTGCTGCGCGAGAAGGAGAAGGAACAGACGTGTTCAGTGTCTATGAAACCACTTTTAATCAATCAACATGTTGATTTACCAAAGAAGGCCACCGGCAGAAAGAATGTGGTTCTTTCGAGGGTGTTTAACCACAAACCAAAATGACACCCTTTAGATTGGACTGTGACTAGGACATAAGAAACTGTAGATACTGTGAGAAAAATGCATTTTAAGAAATCTGTACTCAATTGCATTAACTGTTCCTTCTGATGATGGTGATAATACCACCTTAAGAGGATTCTTAGCAATAGATTCATTGCCATCATTATCAAGAAATGTTCTATTAAGAAGAAAATTACAGCATAGGGATTTTCTTAGTTTTCAAAATCATGTACCAGGGATCACTACTCAAATAAGGAATCTGGAGGAGACGAGAGTGATTAGCACAAGGGAGGGGTTATTAACCTCATTCTCCAGCACCCCTGGGCTGACAGCACCCCTGCCTCCCCACCAGCTGGCCCCTCTCTGGCTAGAAGACTTAGGGGGGCTTTCTCATTAAGCTCTTTAATGTCCCCAGCAGTCACCTGTCTGCTTCTCAGATCAGGAAAGAGGGCGGCTTTTGCCTGTGCTTGGCTTGCCGCCGACCCCGCCACCCCCACTGCCTACACTGGCTAGCCCGGCAGTCACCTCCTGCACAGGCTCTTGAGGAAAACGTTCTGGAGAACCATTGTTTTTGCAGCCTTTGAACACACACCCCAAACGTCATCAACACTCTTTCTGTCATCAGATGATTTTTGGCTGTCAGCTGCTGTGTAGGGGGGTTACCAGTAGATCCAGAAGAAACAGAGGCATCGCACTCAGGCTCAGAGAGAAGAGACTCTAGGTGTGAATGCGCGGGAACTTAACATTGTAGGAGGCTTCGCAAAAGTAGCGGCGTCAGCTAAAACACAAATGGCGGTCTGCCGTCACTGTTTCCTTCAGGGGCCAGTCCCACAAAGTGCTGTTACCACCCATTCTAGCAGAGCTGAACACACCTCCCATGGGCGAAAGTGGAAACATGGTATTTATTTTTCCTTAAAAGAGTATTTAAGGGAATTATGCTCATTTTTTACAACAGCAAGCGTGGCCTTCAGTCAATACCCTACCTGCATGCAATGAACTGCAGGGATCATTACACTTTCTCCCTGCAGATGTCAAGTTCAATAACGCAGGCAGCGCTGCTGAGGGAATATAAATTGGTGCAGACGCCGTGGGGAACAGTTCGGTGGGTCCTGGAAGAGTTAAGCAGAGTTTCCAGGTGACCCGGCAACTCCACAGAGACATGAAGACGTGTGTCCACACAATATCTCATACGTGAGTGTTTAATAGAGAACATACGTGAAGGGCTCGTGGGCGGGGCAGCAGTGAGGGGACTCATTACGGAAGCAGAGGGGCAGGCTGGGTGGAGGGGAGTGAAGGGGTAAAAATGAGGGACAACTGTAATAGCATAAAAAATAAAATGTTAAAAAATGTATATAGCAAAAAACCCAGCATTATCCATAACAGGTTAAGGGCAGAAATAACCCATCAAGCGGCCAAGGATTAAGTGTGTTAGATCCGTACCCACGGAGAAGTGCTGGACCACAGAGAGGAGTGAGGTGCCCACCCAGCAGGGATACTGGTCCCAGCATTATGCTAATGAAAGAAGCTGGTTGCAAAAGACCACCTAGTTATCTACGGCCATTTTGATGGAAGTCCAATAGGAAAACGGAAAATCTGTGCAGAGAGAAAGACTAATGGTTGCTCAGGGCTGGGAAAGAGGGGCCGGCGGAAGCCCAGAGCTGCAGGGCGCAGGGTCTGTCTTTGAAGGGCCCAAATGTCTGCAAGACGCCTCTGCGCATGCGCGCGCGTATCTGCGAATGTGCTAAAGCCACAGGACCGCACCCTGTGAATAGGTGCGCTGTGCGGTGTGTGCATTATACCGCAGTAAAGATGAAGAGAGAGAGAGAGGATGAGGACGAGGATGAGAACATGAGAGAGCGGGCTCCCAGGCAGGTCGCTCCAGAGCCAAGCTCTTGCTACCAGCAGCGGGAAGGAGCTGTGACTTCCAGACAGCCGAGCGCACAAAGGCTCCTGCTGCGCCTGCCGCGGTCTCCCGAGTCCCCTGAACCCGCCTCACCGCGCGGACCTGGGTGCGGAGGGTTCCAGCGCCCACGCCCGCGCGCTTTCATTGCGCCCCGATGCCAACCGTCACCCGAGCCTCGGACGATTCGCTGGCAGCGAATCCATCGGGATTCATCGGGACCTTCTGGAAGTCGAAACCCTGTTCGAAGCCCCCTCCTTGCTGACCGCTTTGATGGGCAGCTACCTGAGCTCACCTCAGTCCACACTGCAGCCCTTGGCCCAGGGGACCCCTAACCTGTGGCCTGGTCTGGCCCGGGTTCAGGAAGGGGACCTCAAGGAGCGCTGCATCCGCGCCCGACCCTTCCCCCAAACGCCGCGGCACTGGGGGCCCGCCAAGCCCCAGAGGGGAGTCACGGGGGCGTGGATGCGCCTCCCTGCCGCATCGCCCCCTGAGACCGCCATGGGGCCGGATCCTTCCTGCGCCTGGGAGAGTTACAAGAGGTGGAGGCTTGTGAGCACCAGGCCCCCAAGACGGGTCTCCAGCCCGGTGACCATCAAGATCGCGCCTCTGGAGCCCAAGGCGGGCCTCTGTGCGCCCCCAGAGCAGAGGGCCCGCCCTTCTGGGAGCCCGCCCACTGAGAAGCCCCGCGACCCTTGCGCCAAGGAGACCGTGCTGAGAGCGCTCAGCCAGTGCAAGAAGGGGAAACGGAAGTTCGACGGGCCCCTCTGGTTTGAGATCCCGGAGAGCAGCAGCAGGACCCGGGGCCTGGAGCGCAGGCCCTCCGCCTTCACACCCCTGGTCAGAAACGGGGTGGCGCCCCACTACGTGCCCAGGCCGGGGCCTCTGGAGAGGAGCCTCTGCTCTTGAACCGGTGATGTCTGCACGGCGGAGACGGGCCTCGGGGCCTGCCTTGCTGCAGCCCCGACCCAGCGGCCCTGGCTCGCAGAGCCGCACCGAGTGTTGACCGCACGGCCTTCGCCCTCCGCTGCCCGCCCGCCCTTCGCCGCCTTTTCCCGAAAACAAAGATTTCAAAGGCGTCTTCTTTCCCACCTCCCCTGTGTGTCCAGTGAAACAGGGAATCGCATTAAAATAATGTCAGCATTAAACAAAGAGCATTTTGTACACAACTGAGGGGCCAGCGGGTGCCACACTCCAGGCGGACGAGAGCAGAGCTAAGGCCCTGCACCGGGAATCATTTCGATGCGTTTGGGGGCCAGGTACCCTGAGGGTGGAGCCCTGAGTCAGCAGGTCCTTAGCGACCTGGAGGACAACCCAGGGGCACACCACGCGGCATCGGGCCAGGGGACAGAGTCTGCGCTGCATTCTCAGAGCCAGGGGTTTTCGGCAGGGGAAAGACTGGAGGGGCTGGTGTTTCTGCCCAGACTTGTTCTGCCTGCAGTGTGGACGGTGGGTGATTCTTGAAAGGCAGCAACTAAGCCAGAAAGAAGGGCTCAGGGCTGCATGTCAAGCAGGAGAAGAGGGGACTGCGGTCTGAGAGGCAGGGGACCGGCAGGGACGGCGCACGTGAATTCGAGGCCTGTTTCCCAGGCGGATGGTGTGGGCCTCCCCAGGGCCCCGATCTCCCACCTTCTTCATCTCCCGGCACACGCACACTAATTACTAAAACCCTGTGACACACCAAGAAGCATATACACAGCTTTCGCCCGTCTGCCAAATACAGGTGTAACTTTGATTCATTCCCAGTGATGGCTGCTGTTGTGTAGGGGTGTCTTTTTTTTTTTTTTAATTTGAAAATGTAAAGGAATAGAGGTCAGTGCTCTAGCTAAGTAGTCAGGTAGTGCCTGTTTTAAAAATTCTGGTGGTGTACCCGTCGAAAATCGCTGGCCTAGGGCAGTAGATGACAGCATTAAGGAGGTGGAAGAATCCAAGAGTCTTAACTCATCGGTCCAAGAATCTGCGTGAGAATGGTCCCGTTTATGGATGTGGAGATCCCAAGAAAGAAAATACTTGGAGAAATCCAGATACGTGTCCTCGACATTTGTGACCCCAGCAGCTGCTACCTGGGCAGTTGAAAACATGAGCCTGGAACCCGAGAGAGTTTGAAGCTAGAGAAAGTAACGTAGAAGTCACATAGGTTCACGCATGATGCACGTGGCGCTTGAATGGAAGCCACGGGCTGCGAGAGACCACCTACGCAGAAGACAGAGACAGACACGAAACCGGCCGCCCGCAGCGCCCATGTTCAGGCATCAGATCCTGGAGTCCAGAGGCAGACACAGGCCTTCCTTCAATGTTTCCCTGGCTCTGGCCGCCATCTAGCTTATAGTCAAAGATTAAGAACCTGTATTGGCCGTGTCCCGGAGGCCTGCCTGTGAAACAAGTCCCAGGAAAAGTATTTAAAAGCCCACTTGGCTTGAAACAACGGAAAAGTGTGGAGAGGTCAGCAAAAAGCAAGGATAGCTTAAACAATGAAAGTGGTCACAAGATGGTTAGTTTCTGCCTTTTGCTTTAAAGATAACGTCACTTCATCCTGGTCAGATCAAGTGACCACAGTCACAAAGGCTCCAGACAAGATGAGGTCAGGGGCAGAAATCAATCAGACTACAGAAAACCACCGAGGCTTGCCTGAGAACCCGCCGAGCTCGGCCCGTGACCCGCAACCCCGAACTCTCAGTCTTTGTCTTTAAAGCCCCTGATCAAAAGCTGTCAGAGAGGGCCCGGCTTAAGCAATAGATCCCCCTTCCCTGCACCTGGGGCCCCGCCAATGAACTGGTTTGTGGTCTCCACTGCCTCCTGGTTCAGTGCTAGGCTCTGCAGTGCACAGGGTGGGTGGGGCTTCTTGGGCTCAGTAGCAAAAATAGGGCTACGGACTGAAGATATCTCTGCAGTGCAGCGGCACTCCGAGGGTGAAGGGAGGGAAGGAGGAGAGAAGGAAATGCCCGAGGGAAATGCCCAAGGCTCCAAGGCGGTGGGAGAAAAGTCAGAAGCAGCAGGGACTTCGAGGGGAAGACTCCTGATGAGGCTGCTGCCGAGAAAGCGGGTGGTCCTGGGCTCACTTTGAGAGGAGGGGAGTGTTCCAGTGCTGGAGACAAAACCGGAATCCAATTGGAGGACACAGGGAGAGGTGCCTGGGGGCAGGGACTGGAGACCCCACCTGGCCGACAGGAGGCGGGGAGGTAAAGCAGGCCCGGGGCATGCTGAAGGCAGTTTTACTGTAGTTTCAAGTTTTCTTTGGAGAAAGGACCGGGAAAACGTTTCAGCAAGGGACTGAGTCCAGTGCCCGGATGTGCGGACTCCGGGCTCCAGGCTCCGGGGTGGGGGATGGGCAGGTCTGGGGGTAGAGGAAGGCGCTGGGTCGTGGGCCAGCTCATTTCTCTTCTGCTGCGAGCTGTGCAGCGCAAGGCTGCCAGCAGAGGTGCGTGGGGGCAGGAGTCCAGGCCTGCGGGAAGCTGCAGATGCGAAGCTGAGTCCTCAGAGCGGAGGAGGAGCTCAGTGGATACAGCAGCAAGATTGTGAGAGGACAGCAAGGGTCCATCTCTGGACCCTACGATTCATTTTCTCTACACTTTATTTTCCCTGCGTGAGGACAAGTGAGAGCTGAGTAGGCATCGGTTTTAACCAGACCAGGATACTACGTGAACTAGTCTGGTTATACTCCGTAACAACTAAGTACGGGGGGGAAGAAGCAAGGGAGTTAAGGCGTGTGTGAGTCGAGGTCTTCCTGAGGGACAGAATGAGCGTGTAGAGAGAGAGAGAAAGAGAGATTTATTATAAGGAATTGGCTCATTCATTATGAAGCCTAATTCTCAAGCTGTGCAGTCAGCAAGCTAGAGATAACAGATCTGCTGGTGAAATTTTTAGTCCAATTCCAGGTTCAAAGGCAGGAGAAGACCGATGTCCCAGCTGGAAGTCGCAGACAGGCGGGGAGAAACAATTCTTTCTCACTCAGTCCTTCTGTGGGCTGGGTGAGGCGCACACCACATCGGCCACCTGTTCACTCTGAGCATTACATCTACCCATTCAAATGCGGACGTCACCTCACAGACCCCCTCACAGACCCCCCAGGACACAGCCTCACAGACCCCACAGGACAACGTCTGGCCAACTGTCCGGGCATCGTGTGACCCAGTCAAGCGGACACATAAAATCGACTGTCCCGGGATATTTTTAATCGTCATCTGCCCTTGGATGGCTCTAACCAGGGACCGTTTCTCCGTCCTCCACTCGTTTCTCCTGTCTTCGGCAGTTTGGTGAAACTGCCCTGGAGGTAAGATGTGCTTTAAAACTGACAGTGAGTCAAAACCCCGTGGAGGAGCAGGAAAACGCAGCAAGCCTTTCGTGGATAACAATTTTTGGTTAAGGCGTAGCTTTAGCAATTCCGATCATGGTGGTCTGAGCGTGTCGTTGGGCACAATCAGTCTGTCTTCAGTTGCACGTCGGTGCGAAGGCAGCCTCGCTCGTGAGCAATGCTGCTGCGTGCGAAGGGAATGGCGAGGGTAGGAGAATGATAATGCATCACACCTGAAGGGAGGGCACCGAGGCTGGCCTGGGATAGGAGCATGCCAAACCCAGTAGAGAAACTGACATTTTTTTACAGATTTTATTTATTTATGTATAGAGAGAGGGGAAAGGAGGAAGAAAGAGAGAGAGAAACATCGATGTGTGAGAGATACATCAATCGGCCTGCAACCCAGGCACGTGCCCTGACCTGGAATTGAACCAGCGACCTTTTGGTTCACAGGCCGGCGCTCAATCCACTGAGCCACACCAGCGGCATGAGAAATTGACATTTAAGTAGGTTAACGGGGAGGTCAAGCGTCTGCACAATTGCACCACTGGGATCGCTGTCGGTATCGCATTCATTCCGCATGCCTGAAGAATTTATCGAGAGGCTCTACTGATACAAATATTTTGCTAGACACCAAGATCATTATGGTGACGGAGGAACCACAGAAATGAGAGACTGCTGAGAAGACAGTTAAAAGAAGCAGAATTCAGTACAGCGTGGTAACTTCTACCAGGGCCCACCAAATTTTCTATGTGAACGTATGAAAGCCAGGTGAAAGTCTTTGTGATAGATAATTTAGGAAAAACCCCAGAAGGTTCCAAGATAAGCAGAAGTTAATCACAAAACAAGACTTGGAAAGGAAAAGGGGGAAAACAGGAAATACCACACTTTTGGACCATGCAGACTCAAAATAGTTGCTGGGGGGACGGTGAGCAGTGTGGGTGCTAAAATATCGAGGTCACGGATGTTCAGTTGAACACAGGATTGTTTGTTGGGGACAGTCTCAGTGGGCTTTGCTCGCCTTTAACCAACGCATGCCCCTTTCGCCCTGGTGTACATGATAGATAGTACACGCCATCTTTAGAGAGCACGAGTTATGTGATCCGTGCATGCGAGGGGGACCGGGACTCGACGCGGCGGCCGCAGCTAGAAGGGGCAGAGACATACATGAGTCACTATGGATGGGCCTCCACACGTATGTAGTTATCGATGAGAGTACACAGCTACCATTCCTGCCCATGGGCTGCTGTGGTAGGAAGAAAAGAGGCAGCTCCCACAAAAATACAGTTTCTTCTTAAAAATACTTTTGTGTTTATTGATTTTTAGAGAGAAGAGCGAGGAGGAGGTGGGGGAGGACAGAAACATCCATTTGTTGTCCCACTTATTTATACATTCACCGGTTGATTCTTGCAGGTGCCCTGACCGGAGATCAAAATCTCAATCTTGGTGTATCAGGACAACATTTAACCAGCTGAGCTAACCCAGCCAGGGCCAAGAATACACTTCCTTTATTTGAGGGCTGCATGATGCCATCAAGTAATGAGAATTTCAAGTAAGAGACTCATCAGCGTAGGCACTCGGGGTACATTAGGGCAGGTCTGTTTGCGGGAAGGCAGAGTGAGGAAAGAACAATGGACTCTCGGAACTGTATCGTCCCTTTGACTTCCAGGGGATAACCCTCCCCCTATACTTACTCTGCGTCCGTGTGCCTGGTTTGCAGGGATGCTGGACAGCCTGGTCCAACGGCAAACCCAACGCCTCTGCTGCACCAGCTAGCCTGGTAAGAGTGTGCTTAATAAGATTGGAAAAGAATTGCCAGAAACCCTGCAACCAAGAGAACTCCAGTCAGAGGTGGCAGATGGATTTTTCTTTCAAGAGACAAGCCAGGAAAAAGTAGATGGCTAAAGGCAAAAGAAACCCATGGGTCACGAATGCTGCAGAGATGGAGAGAACAGAAACAGAACTAATTAACAGAATTAATGTCTAACCGAAATAAAACAGGGACATAGAACCACCGAAAGGATGAGCTACTGAGTCCCGGACACACGTCCGTTTTTTAACTCACAAGAAAGCTCTCCAATGGGCGATGAACTGGGTTACCACGGAGCACATGGAAAACAAGGGCGGAGACATTCTTCTCCAGCAGCTACGCAGAGTCTATAAGAATTCAGCTTTGAGAGTCGAATTAAATTTCAAACAATGTGCAGGTGGTGCGGAGTGTCCCTACCGACAGTCCTTTGCTAAGAGGTTTAATGCCATTTTGAGACGAAACCCAGTTTCTGTCGGTGAGTTCATTTTGAGAGTCTTCCCACTTGTGGCTTGACTTGCAGAATCAGAGTCTGAAAGGTAAATACAAGCCAGGGAAGCAGAATAAAAATGGGCAATGCTTTTCCTGGACCATCGTCAGCTGTAAATTGTAATGAGGAGGTTCCCGTCCTCACACACACACCACAGGACTTCTCATCCAAAGCATCGTAAACATCGCAGAAGGGCCTTGGATGCATGCAAAAATACCCAAAAGTTAAAATCTACCCTTCTGTAAAAAGACAAAAAAAACCCTCAACTCTTCCATTCTATTGTAAAAATATCAGTCTTCTGTTTTTAAACAGCAATACCTCCTTGATGTATGTTACCAGTTTTTCACCACTCATTTTGTGCTTGAATCTCAAAATAATTTGGGATGCAAAAGGGAGAACAATCAAAGTGCACTTAGGTTTCTGCTCTACCTAAAATGGTTTCCAGATTCTAGTTTCTCCCCATCTTCTCTTGACTATACTTTTCCATGGATTTATGTTTCTACCCTGGCTGACGACTATTTCCAATACTGAAAGTTTGGGGTAAATTCAGCAGAGAGAAGCATTAACTCACTTAGAAAGTTTAGTTTAGAAGAAAGGGCCATCAGCTAGCCTTCTTTAATGCCACACAACCTCGGAAGTGCCTAAAAGATCATTGTTACCAGTACCAGCTCTGGCAATGATTTTGTGCATAGACTTTGGGAGAGAATCAAACCCCTGGGACCACTGCCAGAAACCAGGCATGGAGCCTGACACATAAGCAGTTGATGTACATAGACTCAAAGTCAATTGATAAATTAAGACTTGGCAAGAAATGACGCTGTTATCAATGGATACCCTACAAGGGTATACCTAAGCTCATGGACGGTCAAGAGTGGGGTAGCAGGTTCTAGAAATTCACTCTGAAAAGTACTAGTTTTTAACACTAGATTCTATAAGCTGATGAGGAAAAAAATGTGCTAGATGTTTTTTTAGCTACAACCCCTTTTATTATAAAAATATTTTAAAGTAAAAACAATTAAAAATAAAAATCAGCTATCCTGTCACTGCCCAGAGAAAACCACTGCTACCTCCTTTGGTCCTTTACCTTATCTTTACATACCTATGATGGTAGTAATGTCAAAACATACAAAGTAAATATATATTATTAGTCACGAGGTAAATACAAACAAAAATTACTGAGATACCACTTCACATTCCCAACAGAATGGATATAAATAACAAGACAAATTAACAGCAGTTGACAAGAATATGGAGAAACCGGAACCCTCACACATTGTTGCTAGAGATGTACTTTGGCTAAGCTACCCTGGAAGGTAGTGTCAGTTTTTGAAATGTCACGTACAAATTCACCACATGACCTAGCCATTCCTCCCCTAGGCTTTCACTGAAGACAGTTGAAGATACAGCTACACACCGACTTGCCTGTAAATGGTTCCAGTAGCATCGTTCCTGATACCCAAACGGTAGAAACCATCGGAATGCCCCCGGCTGGTGAATGCAGAACACGATGTGGTCCATTCAGACAACAGGATAAGAAAGAAAGAGATGCCAATAACAGCAAAACACGGGTGACCCTCACACACTCAGTGCTGAGTTACAGAAGGCAGACACCAAGGACCACGTGCGGTGGGCTCCACTTACACGAAACACGATCCAGAAAAGTCACAGCTGTCGGGGCCGTAAGTGGATCAGAGGTTCCCTGGATATGGCCAACCAGCAGCTCTTCGCTGTTTCTGTGCATCAAAAAACAAGAATATTCTCAAGATTAGTCTTCCTTTTCTGCTTGTGAACGCATCCGTTGGAAGAAATTGGAAATACCTCTTCGAAGATGCAATTCTCATATTTGTCCATTCACCCACAAGTGGTTACTCGGGACGCATGTCATGTAGGCAACACAGCGCACTGTAATTACATTAAGCAAACATGGTTTCTCACAGCACTTACATTCTTAATAGGACAGAACAAAAGAACATCCACGCACAGTACAAGGAAAGTTTAAAGTGCATCTAATGTCGAAAGGTATTGGAAGTGGGAAGAGCGTAACTATACCAGTCATCTAAAGCATGTTCTGCGTTATGTAACAGCTTCCTTGGGACATTGCAAAAGAGGAGAAGAGAGCCGTTTCTCACCCAAGCTGCTCTCTGCTCCTTGCCGCCGGGTATGCAGCATGAATGCCAAGAGCCACAGGGAACCATCGCTCATCACGAGAGCCTTTGGCGACCTTTCCGGGGAGTGGGAGTGGCTGACGAAGACGCCCCTGCGTTTAACGAGGCGAGTTTTCTGGGAGCGTTGAGTAAAAGGGTGGGCTGCCACCGGGGAGGGGAGAGGGCATATACTTAACCCTCCCAGGCACTTTCAGATGGAGAGGTTTTTAAAATGTCAGCATAGCCTGTCAACTCATAGCTTTGTACAACACTATTAACAGCACGGTTGTTATCTTGCGGATGGATTCCCTTCCTTAGGGAAATTTCAGCTGGGAGAGTGCAGGCAGTTGGGCGCTTCGCTAATACCTAATCTCCTGTTCTGACCCTCCAACCCCCACCCCTCCTCCCCCGCCTCTTCCCCCGTGAGCTACTGCCCGGAGTCACGGAGAAGAGGCAAACAGCTGTGAAGGTGACAAAGGCAGCATCTGCCCTGCGGCTCCAGGGGTCCCCAGGGGAGCGGTGGAGCCAGACAAATGTGCACCCCGACTTCGGAGAAGCGTGCTGGACACCGTGTGCGCAGCCATCTGTGAAATATCGCAGGTCGTTTCTCTCCACACTCCGTGTTTTACGTCCGGCGCAGGTACACAGCTCACCCTTCCTTCTACGTGGGGTGACTGGCGCAACTGGGCCAGGAACCATAGTCGCCTTCCAAACAAATTGACTGCTGGGCAGCCCGAGAGTGTGGGTATTGCTTGTGCTTGCTAAGAAAACACGTGCCTGGATCCTTCCTGAACTACAAGGAAATGTGGTTCCTGAAGCAAAAAATACTAAAATTCAGCCCACTCTTTTCATGTAAAGAAGGTGGTCTGAGGCCAACACTGTGGTCTCGGCTTTACACATTTTGTTCTTTTCAATCACTGTGAAAGTGATAACCAGAAGCCCTGGCTTTACGTAACGGGGAAGCCAGATGAGACGGAGCAGATAGATCAGGAACGATAAACTGTACCGTAACCTTTAGCCTGTACAAGGAGCAAGATCCACAGCAGCATTGTTATCAAATTTTACGGACTCGTTTCAGCTCTAAGGTTCCAGCCTCCCATTCATTCTAGGCTGCGCATCCCCGTTCAGCTCCAAAAACGTTAATGCAGCCTTTCCGCAGCAGCAGGTGTTTGCTAACTGCGCCATGCTAGGTTCCCGCGGCCATGCTAAGTACTGTAGGCGGTGAGGTCGGTGAGAGAGACACACAGGCCTGCGGTCGGGACACCGGTAGCCTGGACAGGAAACAATTGAACAAGCTGTTTAGGCAAGAAAGCGGCGTCACCGGGTAGGTCTCTCCGACGGGAGGCCAGGCCTGCTGGGAGTCCCAGCAAAGGCTGCCCGGCTCCATGTGGGGAAGTAGTGGGAGCGTCTCTCAACAGAGGCCTCTTTTAACGTGGAGCTCGGAAAGATACCGAAGAAAATTACCGAAAAGCATGTTGTAGTCATGTGTGATGACCTGGACGTTCTGGAAAAACATGTAACATTGCAACTAAAACATGGAACTCCAGGGTGGCGTAGAGGTGAACTGGAAGAGGCCAGCGACCGGCACATTAAGCAATTGGGGGCCTTTTTCTAAAACAGGAGGAGGTCGTGCTGATGTCAGAGTGCCCGGGAGCCCCAGCCAGGAGCTCCGCACACTGAGCCTGCGCGGAGTCGCGCTCGGAGAGGGGTGACCGGAGGACTCACGATGGGGACCCCAAATGGAGAATCTATTTCAAGAGGCCAAAGAGACCGCGGTGACGGTTGTGGGAGGATCTGGCAAAATAAGGGCGGCGACGTGTTCCTGGAAGGCTCTCGGAAGGCGGCCTTGGCGGGCCGCACGGCCCAGCGGAGGCAGCGGAGCGGGACGAGGAGGGAAGTACAGCGAGGACACGGGACCGGGGCGACCCGAGGGCGGAGGAGGCACGGGCGGCCTCGGCGGGGGTGGCGCCAGGGCCGTGATGGGAGGAGCCGGCCTGAATTAAAGTGAGGGTAGTCGTCTTCTTTTTTTTTTTTTTTCCATTTTTATTGAATTTCTTAGGATGCCACTGGTTAACAGAATTAATCACACAGGTTTCCGGTGCGGAATTCCACAGCCTGCCATCTGCTCCGTGCACCGGGTTCACCGCGCCAAGTGGAGTCTCCGTCCACCACCGCCTACACCCCGCACCCGCCCCCCTCTCCCCTCCGCCGTCACCCCGCTGCCGTCTGCCGCCCTCAGTGGTTGTTTTTTCCTTTTGTTGGATCTCCCGCTCCACCCGCCCCCCCCCCCAACCCCCAGTCCAGCTCTCCCGGGCAGCTGGCAGCCTGCTCTGTCTGTGAGTCTGTCTCTGTTTTGCTTGTTAGATTTATTTTGGTCGTTAGATTCCACATATTCTGATGGTTATTTTTCGGCATCAAACTTGGACAGGATCGGACCCCCCGAGGCCACTGATACGATTTGTAAGTGGAACTGCCGGTGCGTGCTGCGTGGGAACGGCTGGCCTCGTTCACGCGGACCGCGAGGCTGCCTTTGCTCAGCCCTCTTAGCCCTTCTTCTCCCTGCAAGCGTGGTCCCTGGCTGGCCACACTGCTCTGAGGCTGTTCGGCCCCGGAGTTGTCATCACTGGCTGGCTTCCACAGATACGTTCTCCTCCATCTCTCGTGAAGCTGCCGTGCAGAAAAGCCAGTAACGAGCAGAACCTTGGACACGCAGGCAGTAAAATGAGGTCGAGGGAAGCACGCTCTCTCGAAGCTCTGTCCTATCCTGGAATAGCTGCGCGGGCCGGCACCCGCATGTCACCCGGTGTTTCCGTGTGAGGCCACAGGGCAAGGACAGTGAAAAGATGATCAAACTTGGTGTGATTTCCCTAATAGAAAACAATCAAATGTTAACGGGAGAAATGAAACTGATGATGTTTGCTTTCCGGGGAGAAAGATGCCTGGGGTTATTTCTGTTTACATCGCCAGGCAAATTAACCCAGTCTTGGTGGAGAGTTTAAGACATTAATTATTTATATTGATTGGCAAGATTTTCTTGCCCTTTCCGGTGCTTTATGTGCGATGAAATCTTTGTACATGGCTCTGATTTATGAGGTTAATTACTTTTTTATTTGGAGTCACCTGGAAAGAGAAATCCAGTGCTTTCTCTAGAATAAATCCAGCCCGTGGTTGAGATTGTGTGGAAGGATGACCCCTTGGACACCTTGGATCTCCACATGTGCGTGGTTCCCTGTGCTCCTGACCCACGGGGCTGCGGAGCAATGGCTCAGAGCTGGTGTCCCGTGGATTTCCAGAGAAGCGTTTGCAGTTCCATTTCCACCTCCATCACCTGCCTTTAAAAGTGATGCGATTAGCTCCTTCTTGGTAACGCCTGCTAAAGATCATGTATCAATTACGTGCTTCCCCCTGGGGATCTCAAAGCATTGAGCACACATCATTTCTAATTAGTCTTACATTATTCCTTGGGGTTTATTCCCAATGGATTGATTACATGTGGAGCACTAAAAATAAATAAACTTTTAAGAAAAATTTAAGTACAAACCTCTAATCTAAGGTAAATAGGTCAAAATTATGAGTAAGTACACTATTTTATATTTTATCTTTTTCTGGAAAGTATAAAATGTATGAGGTTCCTTTTTTATCATAAACCCCCTCCCTCAAGATAGAATTGGTCAAACCAATTACCAGTAATAATGTATATTTAGTAATTTGCTGGAAATTATATACTTGTGGGGGAATTCTTGAATTGTTTGGGAGTCAAAAATTAAAGAAAACTTCTCATGAGATTTTCAATTTTCTTTTTATGTTATATAGATTGGACTAGACTTCTTTCAAACTGAAGAAGTGCTTGAGTTTAGTAAAATTATCTGAAAATACTATAAAAATTTACGCTAATAAGTGATGGTACTAGATGCAATTTTGGTTTATACTGATGAAATACTTCCCCAGACACGCTAAAAACAGGGTGATCATCTAACGGTATTTAAGAACAGAAAAGTTATTGCTTCTACAATGACAGTTAGACATGAGCTGTCTGTCATCTCCTCTGACGAAGAGAGAACTTCTGTTTGGAGGGCTGCTGCTGTCCGAATGACACGTGGCATTAGCCGTACGGTGGGATTCTTGTTACGACATTCAGCTCTCCTTGTCAAGACTGGCTGTCTTCCAGCTTCCTGGGCAACCACTGCAGAAGGCTGCATGGTGACCACCCACAGCTGAACGGTTCTAATGCTTCCAACCTGTACACGTTACCTTATAAGGAAACAGAGTTTGCAGATGCAGTTAAAGAGGGAGTTTGGTACAGGGAAATGATCTTGGATTATCCAGGCAGGCGGCCTTTAAACTCAATCACAAGCATTCTTATGAGAGGTGCAGAGGGTGACCCGACATTGGAAGAGGAGGAGAAGGCAATGTGCTCGCCGAATCAGAGGCTGGAGGCTAGCAGCCGCCCGAAGTTGCATCAAGGGAGGGCAGGGTTCTCCCGGACAGCCTCCAGAGTGAGCATAGCCTGCTGAGAACTTGATCTTCCGCCAGTGACAGTAATTGGGACTTCTGGCCTCTGGAACTGGGAGAGAGTAAACTTTTATTGTACCAGTTCAGCAAGTTTGGGATCATCGTTACGGCATTCTCAAGAAACTAATACCATCAGCATCCGGCACTCAGTGGTGAGTGAGTATTCCCGGTAGCCTGTAGAGCCCTACTGTGTGACTACCCAAAAGAGGAAACGCCACGTGATTGAAACATGCCGATACCCTTTCTCATAAATTAGAACCGAGCCTCGGAGCAACTAAGAAAAATATTCGGTAACAACTGCTCACTAATCATTTTATACTAATGACTCATAGGAAAATATTGTTTATGTAAATACGAAAACATGCACTTTTGAGATTACACATTGCCTGAAAGTTTTAAACATAAGTGGGTTTTCAGGGATAAAAATAACACATGAAGTTCATGACGAGAACCAAAACAACAGTACGGCCTCAAAAGTAAAGTGTTCCCCTCCGTGTCTACAGCCCCACCGCCAGCACCCGGTCCGCAGTCACGGATCGGAACGGTCTGTGTGTGTTTGGGTTCTAGATGGGAGAACGAGGGTGCCTCAGCAGACCTGCCAGCAGCGCCATTGTTTTATTAAGTAGCAGCATCGGAACTTTACCTGCCCTAAATTAGCATCTGTTCTGTGGTGGTTTTGTCTGGGGATAATTATCACCTTTTCCTTGGGCCCTCATTTCCAAGTCAGGGTGCTTGTCTAGATGGCCCTGTTTTAATAATCCCATCGCCCTCTTCAGCTAACTCTCACTCTCTGCAGGGAAAATAAAAACGAAACGAACAGAAGCCTTCCCGATCTCTCCTGATCATGACTCCTTTCCACGTTGCTCTTAAAATGGCACCCGATGACGGGGCCACGCAGGCTGTGCGTTTTCCTTGACTTTATCGTAAAGAAAATAACCAAGTTCTTCTGGTTCATCTGGTCACTCAACGTCTTGTTCGGCTCTGAAGGAAAAGATGAACAGCCCGTGTCAACCTAAACAATGCTCGGAACAAGATAATGACAGAACCGCTCTGCGAGTGATTGTTGCTGCTTTACCTGTGACAACTCTAATTCCACTGTAATCCTCCCATCTCCCAGATAAAAATTATTAAGATGCTCAATCACAGACTTGTCCTGCATCTTGACAGCATACAATCCAGTTCCAACTTCGATTTCCTCATCCTCCTTTAAATCATCGAACTCAAGCCTAAATCATATAAACAGCACCTCCTAACTCTCCCTTACAGAGATTTTCCTGCATTCTCACCGAAATCAGTGTGCTGTCCACCTATTAGGAGCGGTGCACCCAGACCCCCTCCCACAGCGTCTGTGGCTCCCTCTCTCACCCAAGACAACGTCACACTCGATGGCCCTCTTTATTCGCAGGTGCTGGGGTGATTCTCTAGCTGTCACCCGCACTGGGACTTCATGTCGTTGAAGAAGCCTGATTATTCTTCCATCAGAAGGACATTTTCTCACCGCTGCCTTAGGTCCCTGCCAAGGGGCCGTGTTGAATTTTATTCCGATGGAACCTAGGTGTCTTTAAACCATAGCTCGTCCCACCTTGCTTCTCTGGACTTAGGGAAGAATGGGAGCCTGTGCTGCTTGTCCTGCAGCTGATCTTCTCCTGGTGAGAGTCCCCTTCCCCCCAATAAAGCCAACTCCTAAAAACGTAGTGCCAAACCCAAATCTGCGTGCAAAAGTCTGGTATGTGGTGGGTGTGGCCAAGGAGACACCTACCTTCAAGGCACTTATAAAACTGCAGTATAATTTTAGAGGCTGCAGAGTGTGCCACCTTATAAATAAGGCATACCTCAATTATTTAAACACTTAAATTCACATCATATCCTAAATTCTGTCATATGTTCACATGTATCTTTTGGTAAAATTCCAGATGTAGAAACAAAATAATTATTTTTTTTTATTCCAAAGAGCTTAAATTGGGGGAATTGATCTGTCTAGGTCTCCAGATAGGGTTTATGAAGGGTATTCATTTTTCTTTCTTCGTAGATAGAAATATGAACATCGAAGGCAACTTCTACAGGGGCTCAGACAGAAACAAAGGAAATTGATACAGAAAAAGCATCAATTCAACACTGAAAACTGTTCAGTTTTCAGTGAAAACAATTCAACATCTTAAAAACTGTTGGCAAACTAGAAATAGAGGATGATTTTGTCACTTGACAAAGAACATTTGTACAAACATACAGCCAACACCATGCTTAATGGTGAAAGAATGAATGCCTTCCTCCTGGATAAGATGAACAAGGCAAGAATGTAAGCTTCTACTGCTCTTATTCAGCATAGTGCTGGAAGTAGTAGTCAAGGTGATAGAGCAAGAAAAGGAAATAAATTGTAAACCACCCACATTAACAAATGATGTTTGTGTATGTATAATACCTCAGGAAATCTTCCAAAATATGAAAGAAAACTTAGAAGTAATAGTAAATTCAGCAATATTGGAGATCAACACATAACACAACACACAGAATCATTTCTTTCTCCACATTAGCAAAGAATCTCTAGAAACTAACATTGAAACACAATACCATTTATAATAGCTCTGCAAATGAAATATGTATGTATAAATCTAAATAAATATGTACAGACTTGTATGCTACAAATCGCTGATAAAATAAATCATATGACTTACATAGATAAAAGGATCGTGTATTGCAAGATCAACGTGGTAATATAGCTAATTGTCCTCAAATTGATTATATAGATTTACTGTAATTTCTTTCAAATACCTGCAATCTTTTTTTTTCAGATGCAGACATGCTTTCTCTAACAGGAATGTGGACAAACGCAGAACTTAAAATAGTCAGTTCCTTTCGGAAGTGAAGGATGAATTTGGGGGAATCACTCTACCTGATATTAGGACTTGGCATAGCTACGGTCATCAACACTGAGTGGTATTGGCGAATAGATACATAAATTAATGTGAAAAGTCCAGAAATAAACCCACACACATATGCCCAACTAATTTTTGATATAGAAGCAAACATAATTCAGCAGAGGAACTACGGTCTTTTCGTAAATGGTGCTGAAGCGATTGAGTTTCCATAGGTCACAAAAGAATTTTTCACAACAGGCTAAAATTCACATCTTACACAAAAGATAGCTTGACATGGATCATGAACTAAAATGTAAGAGTCTAAACTATAAAACATTTTGAAATAACACAGAAGAAATCTTTAGCATTTGGGGCAAGGTGAAAATGCTTAGATATTATACCAAAAGCATAATCATTAAAAAAAAGATAATATACACTTATCAAAAGTAAAATGTTTTGTCTCAGAAAAAGACACTGTTCATATGATAAAAACACAAATTTTATATTAGAAAAATATTTTAAAACTACTTATCTGAGAAAAGAATTATATCTTAGGCTACATAAAAGCAAATGACCCAATTAGAAAATGATCAAAAAATACAAACAGACACTTTCCATAGGAGAGTTTACAGATGGCAAATAACCATATTGCCCTTAGGAGACTCTACATTAAAATCGCAATGAGATATCACTACCTTAGAATAACTTTTTAAAAATAGTGATAAATGCTAGAAGGAAAGAGGGGAATCAGAGAGTGACTTTGGAGAATACTATAGAAGGTTTCATTAAAAAAATTAAACAAAACATGCATTTACTATGTGAGCAGAAACCACATTCTTCATTATTAATTTAGAGAAACAAAACTTTACATTCACACAAAAACCAGTACGTGAGTGTTTGTAATAGTTTCTGCTATAATTCCCCCCAAAGTGGATACAATTCAGATATTCTTCAGCAAACAAGAGGATAACAAAATTATAATTTACTCACACAGCAGAATAATACTTAACGTTAAAATGGAGCAAACTATTATCCATGCAGAAATTTAGATGGACCTTATGCATATTGAGAAAATAAACAATGTCACGAGGATACCTACAGCATGATTCCATTCATGCACCATTTTAAAGAAATGACAGAACCATAGAGGAGAGGAGCACCCCAGTGCCTGGCCGGGCAGAAGCTGAGTAGGAGCAGTTATGAAGGCGTAGCCAGAGGGGGCTTGCTCGCAGGGGAGGGATGCTTCAGGGACTTGATTTTTGTAGATTTACACAGATTTATACGTGGAATCAGACGCATGGAAGTAAGTACACACGTGTGCAGAAGGGATTTTCCCGTAAGGTTTGGTAAAACGTGAATGAGGTTTGCTTTGTCATTGGCAGTAGCGTGCCCACGTCAATCTCCTGCTTTGGGGGCTGCGCCGCAGCTGTGGGAGGGGTCGGTCAGCACCGGGAGCCGGCCGGGGGCGTTCACGGCACTGTGTGTTTCCGCCACTCCGCGCGAGCCCATTACCGTTATGCAGGAGAACACACTTATTCTTAGAATATACTTTTGAAAGTATGTAGAAATAAAAAGGAAGAGAGAAAAGTAGTAATTAGTGAAAGCGGTTGAAGGGTAGCTGTGTGCTCATAGTAATATTTTTGGTGATTTTTCCGAATATTCAGTCATACGGACATTAAATTAAAAATTGAGCAATTAAATGTTAGGAACAAAAATGATAAGGAAAGCAAAAATTGAGGTATGATAAAAATATGTAATCATTGTCTTATTTACTTGTTTTAGCTCCATCATTTGGTATTAAATATTAAAATTAAAGTTATATAAAAGGCCTTTCCTTACAGGTAGCCACAGTCACTTTGTCTCGGCCCAAAATGGACACAGTCCTGCTCCTAGGACCACAGCTGAGCTCCCTGCCAGGTCTGTAAATAAACTTGTATTAAAACTCAGACGCATTCATTCTTCTAGGGAAGGACTTGGCCTGGACGCCCAACCTCTGGGTGTCCCTGGGCCACACCGGAAGAGGAAGAGTTGCCTCGGGCCACACATGAGATACACAAACACTAATGAAAACTGATTAGCAAAAAAAAAAAAGGTTTTAAGTAAATTTATGATTTTGTGTTGAGCTACATTCATGGCCACCCTGGGACAGTCTAAAGAAGCCATCCTCTAAACATAGAAAAGGGAGTGTCACTGCGTGGCCATCAACTGTCGTGTACACATTCGGGCAGCTGGCACCAGAGTTGTGGTTCCGAGTGCGACCTTAGGTGTCCCTGCCCTGGCGGTCTCTTTCCGGCCCACCATCCAGACCAAGTTAGATGCCAAAGCACTCGGAGCACCTTTATCTCAACTGCTACCACGTCACAAAAATATCCACGTTTCCTTATCCTTCTTTTTTCTTTAGGTTTTGAGTGTGGCGAGGACAAAGTCTACTTCTTAGTTATCACTCAATTCTCAGCACCCAGAACTCAATTTTAACTAAGGATTATTATCATCTGAACTAGTGAATAAAATAATTAAATGAGCCACCCCTATAAAATTTTCTATTAAGTTGGTCACATAAGCTAATGACTAAAATCATTTTGTTTTTCAGGAAAAAATTTTGTGAAGGTTTGCATGATGGTGGTAGTCGTACCCGTGATGTTGATTTAAACGATGCAGCCATTGGTTCGTAGAATGTTTTAATACATTGACTCCATGATCACTGGAGATACTTATTTAGTTAAATCTACTTAATGCAGTCACTAGAATAACAGCAACAGATGCTTCCTTTTCTTCAAAAGTTGTTTTTGTTGTGTAATAAAGAGTTAGATGGAGCATATGTGTAGTTTTGTGTAAGAGGAATACGGAGAAAAACGAGCAGATGCTAGAAACATTTATTCTAATTAGTTTATGAGTTGATATTACTAGCAATTTTTATAGCCTTCTGTAGTTTAAAACATCATTTAAAACCTGTCAGAAGGAAGGACAATTAATGGTTGAAATAGGTGCCTTATTGCGGAGTCGTTCTCCAGCACGTGTTTAAGGTGATGGAATGTAAGACCCCGAGTGGCTCACTGATGTTGATAATGCGTTTCATTACCCACACTTCAAAAATGTGCTCGCCAGGTAAAATGAGGAGATTTTTAAAGCGAAGGTTAATTTTGTGTGATTCCATTTCATGATGTCCCTTTTGCATTTTTACTGTGTTCATAATTAATTAAATAGTGACTGGATTTAATATGTGTTATCAAGAATAACATACTGCTCTTCTAGGTGGACCAAGAAATATCCGATAGAGTTGCTAAAACTTAGATTGGAAGAGACGTCCTAGCGTGTTCGTAGCATCCGCTAATTTGTATTTGTGCCTCGGACGAGAACTGTGGAGAGAAGACAGAGTTGCAGAATTCCACAGGAGCCCTTCTGATCTCCAAGTGCATGGTTAGCCGCCCGCCGCCCGCTTCCTGGAGCCCTCCGCACGGTCCTGCTGTCTGAGTCCACTTAACTTTTACTTTGAGAGCTTCTTTTCCATTGGAGAAGAAATGACATCATCCACTTGCCGGGTGACCCTCCCCAGCGCTCTGCACAGGGTCTCGCCTGACAAACGATATACTCTATTTTACACAGTCGCTCCTGTGAACTCACACTTCTCGAACTTATCATTTCAAAAACATCAGCTCTGCTTCTCATTTCAGCTTTTGAGAATCAGCTCTCCTTCTTATTTCTGTTCCTGGGAACCATATATTTTGAAGACAGCAGGGCATGGTTAAGTAGAAATAAAAGTGGATTCTATTTTGCAGAATGGAATTCAAACCCATGGCCCATTATTCACAAACCATAGGCCGTTAGCTAGGTGCTGAATGACACCGAACCTGGTCTTACCATAGGCAACGTAGAAAACGGCATTTCTCTTACCTCCTTTGCAGAGTTATTTTAAAGCTGAAATGAGAAAACAGTATGAAAGAACCTTATAAATTAGAATGCTAGGTAAGAACGTCGTATTTTTTATTAATTAACACAGCTGGGTTCAGGTTTCCCCAGGGCCGAGTTTCCCCTGGATGTAGGCAGAGCTGAACCTAACAGGAGAATTGGGGAGTATAAAGAAACCAGAGAATCCTGGGTATATCTTTTCCACAAAATCCCTAGGTCAAAAGTTTTCCAGCTCGAAGGAAACCTGAAAAGCATACCTGAACTCCAAGAAGAAAGGGCCAGGGCGAAGGGGTGGTTTCACACACAAAACCGTGCCAGCCAGACAGATCGGCCTCTGCTCCAGCCTGGAGCCCTCGGAGCCCGAGGGTGAGAAAGGCGGGCGATAAAGCTGTCCGTGAAAACGGAAAGAACGCCCGGGAGGGTGTTAAGAAGAAAGGCCTTCCAGAAGCATCCCCACCAAAAGCTCCGAGGCATGCAGGTGGAAGTCTTCACAAGCCCATCAGTTGTTGTTCGCACCGGCCAAGGGCTCCGCGGTCTCCCCTGAGTAACAGGTGTCAGCCTGCACAAGGCAAACTGAAAGCCACGATCCAGCCCATGTGCCCTCCAGGGAGAGCACAGACAAGCGGCTAAGAGCGGCACTGCGCTTCAGGTTCTGGGGCTGATGGCACCCGGCGGGGGTCAGAAGGCGTGGGACGCGGAAGGGGGATCTTCTCACTGCTGAGGAAGCCCCCGCAGACGGCGCAGGCCTTCTTATACCAGGAAGAATGGGCGCGGGGGAGGCAGGGGTGGGAAGACCCTGAGTCCGAGTGAAGTGGGCCTCGGCGAGCCTCCCAAGAAGGAGGCACCCGCCAGGAGTCACCTGGATGTGGATCTGCGGGCTCCCCTAGAAATCTGGGGTCGACTGACCTTGCACATCAAGGTTGTGGTGGGGACATCAGCCCCTTCCCGTGAGGCCTGCCAGGCAGAGCCTGGGGGCGGACTTCTCAACACCCCTAAGGGATGAGGACCTGAGGCGTCAGCCCCTAAGCAGAGACATGGCCCCTGGACAAGAAGTGTTGGCAGCATCTTCGTATTCTGCAGGCATCGGTGCTGCCAAGCATCCCGCCAGGGGCCGATGATGCCGTCCCCACAACTTCCGGCATCAGCGCGGACTTGGGCCTGCGACGTTAGCAGAGAACTCTGGAGCTGGGAAACGGGACCAAGGTCAGTGCCTCGCAGTGCGCATGTAGGTCTCCCTGGGCCATTCACAATCATCCAGAAGGAATTTAATGGAGGCTGGAATCCAGATAAAAGCAAACTAACAAGATGATTGTATTTAGCATGATGCTCGATATTTTGGGTTTGGGGGTCAGGTATGAAGCTAGACGCCTGTTCCGTCAGTGCTGGGCAGGGCAGCCGCTGGCAACCTGTCTAACTTCTCTTAGCAACAGCTTTGGCATTTTATTTTGTCCCCAAATACATGGGACCTCAGAAAAGTGTGTTCTTCAGAGTCATACGTATTTGTGATTCCTTGCAAAAAGTCCCAGTTTAAAATCTTCAGTGCATCGCAATATATCCTTAAAATGAATTTGTGGAGAGGATAAAAGCTTCCCTAATCTCAGTTTCCTCAGCAATCAATGAAAAGTTTACAATAAATATTTTCTATGTTCTCTGCCAAAGCATACTCTATGATTTCATTAAAATGCACTGCATTTTTAATAGTTTTCCCCCCATTCTTTTCAATATTTAATCACTGCAGGCCCATTTTGACCAGGTAACCACCAGTTATTGAGCACCTGCTCTACGTGTGTTTACAGGCCATAAAATAGGGGCAGGGATGGAGAGAAAAAGAGAAAAGAAGCAATGAAGTCAGTCTGCGTTTATGTACTAGTGCTCAACGCAGGAGTCCCAGACTCCATTAAAGTAGCCGGAGATGTTGGAGTGTGATGCTGTGAGAGCAGAGACTCGCAAGTGGAAAGACCGAGTGTTCTTCGAAGACTGAGAGAGGGAATGAAAACCAGAGCGGGGAGAATCAATCCCATAATGATACAATTGTGCATTGCCTGGGTACTTCCCACTTATCAAACGAATTGGCAAATTGAAGAACACTGTGACAGAGCTTCTCTTGAAATAGGCCAGAGGCTATTTTACAGAAACGTTGGGCCAAGGTGCATCAAGACGTGAACAGGTGGACACCATCCGCAGAGAAGTAGATGTGGGAGTGTGTAAAGTGCGCGTAGAGCGTGGACGTAAACTGGAAAGAGTGTTTTACACGCTTGGACGGTGGGTGCAGTGCCATGCGGGTTAAGGCAACTTTCCCAGCTTACACCTCAAGCCTCGTTCTGTTCATCTATAAAGTCAGCCTCAGGCGCTGGCTGGTGCGGCTTAGCCAGCGGCAGCCCTGTCTCTTAGAATGGGAGGCTGCTGGTTCAGTTCCTGGGCAGGGCCCCTTCTTGGGTCGAGGGTTTGGTCCTGGTCTGGGCACGTACGCATGAGAGATGACCCTTGGATGCTTTTCCCTCACATCCGTGTTTCCCTCCCTCCCCCTCTCTCCCGGTCTTCCCCTCTCTCCAAGCATGCCCTGGGCTGAGGAATGAATGGATAAATAATCAGCATCATACTAACATATACCTCAAAGACTATTCTGACAATCGAACGCTCTACCTAATACAAAGGGCCGATGATAAACAATGGACATCAGTCAAATCTCACCGTTGTGCCCCAACTCACACATCTCTAACCCAGTCCCGGAGAACTGTTGTCCACGATGTTTCTCAACCTTCGATGCCTTTCTTTTCCACTTCCTCGTTCTTCTATTCACCATAAGTGTTGATCTCTAGGAAATTAGACAGGCTTGTGCTATATGTTAATTCTTAAGAACTGGCACCATAGCGAAATTGTGCATAATTTGTTTTTTCAGACCACAGACATTCATGTTGGAAGAAAGATACGAAGGAACTCTTCCAAGATGGTTGTGAGAGGAGACGCATTTTCAGACCCCTCCTAAGAGTTTCCTGTTTTTTTTCCCTTTGCTGTTTCTTTCTTTCCTCTTGTTTTGTTTATGAGTTAGAGCATAACCTAAAGGTGGAAAGTAGGAAACTTTGAGTGGGAGTTCAATGGTGGGGAGGGTAAAACTGACTCAAAGTTTTGTAAGTACTGATTTTGTACAATTATATGTTAATTTGCATTAGCCATGGTGAGAGTATTTATACCACAGAAATTGGCAAAGACCTACCAAAAAAGGCCTTTTTATGCTATTTGTTAATAATTTTACATTAAAACAGTGATTTAGACAGCCTTGTAATTGAGTCCTGTCCGTATACGAACTGAGAGAATTTCATCCAATTACATATTCTTCGGGAAGCTTCAGCCTCTACATCTGTAGGATGGGTAAAAATAAAAGCTCTCCCATAAGATTATTCCATTCAATGAGAGCATACATATAACGCATATTATACATTGCAAATTAAATGTTAGCCATAAGGATTATTCATATTAAAGTTTCCTAATTCTTTTGCTAAAGTGAGAGCTCGGTTCTGTCCCATTCTTCTGCCCCTCACATTTACTCCCTCCCCACCAAGTACATAAAGGTATTGGCTGAGTATGGTCTTCATTTAACCCTGAGGCACACAGGACAAGAGCTGACCCGTGTGACGATGGCTGACGTCAACTTACTGGTCTCCTCTGGTCCACCTGCCCGGGGTCATCTGACGCATGAAACACCGGTTTGTGGAAGAAAAGCAGGAAGAAGCAGGAGCGCTCCAGTGTTTCAGCTGAGCTGTGACAACTTCCCACACACTCCCACCAGGTGCCCGCGCCTTATTTTAACTGTCGCATTTTAAACAGAAGTGCAGCAAGATGCGACGTGCTCTGGTGCCCGCGTAGATCTGTTCTCGAAGTCGGAGATGTCGTGCACTGTCCAGTCATCCCTCCACTCACACGGCGGACGCTTACCTGGCACGGCCACCGTTCAGATCTCACACAAAAACCCTGTGAGGCGTGAGGCCTGTTTTTACACCCTGTTATCACAGGCACGGGCGCAAAACTCGTAGCAACATCTAAAACGCAGACCAAACATTGGCAAGCTTGTTCTTCAATCATCTATTTTTAGTAAATTATAAAGATGAATTCTACGGTAACCTCTTGATTACCGTGTTGATTTCTACGTATCATTCTCACCTATTTGGTGTCTCTGCCAATTTGGCCCATTTTTTTTGAAAACAGAAAAGGTTCCTTTTCTCCAGTAAGATGGGCTCCAGAGTTTTATTAGTATGAGAGAGAGAAAAAAAAAAAAAGTAACAGAAGCAGAAATTTTGCTCAGAATGCCACAGAAATGAGAGCACGTCTCACTCTGAGGGGTACAAGCACAGTTCTTTGGTTTTGATTCTCAGAAGACTCGTATACTCTGCAGCAGATGGGAGTATCAGGCTCATTTCCATAAACATGGAAATGTAGCTGAATTATAATCCATGGCTCATAAATGGAATATAATGCAGGTACATCTGAGCACAAGATTTGATCAGCCACATCAGCCCATCAGCGCAGAGCTGTGTCTTATGGTTTACAATGACTTAGCCTGCCCTTCAAAGGGAGGGGAGGCAGCCTTCGGGGACCCTCTGTAATTACCCCCTCGGTGACACATGCTTCTCCCTGTGACAATCAGCTACAGATCTCTAGCATGAGATTTGATTATCATTGTTTTGGTATGGAAGTCTAAAACATAATTGTCATAGAATTACCAGCATCCCTTGTTTAACATTCAATAGCAATCACATTTTCATATCAAAAGCACCAGAAGGTGCTTTATTGAATATTGACAGCAAAGTCACAGCAGTATAAGAAACTTATAACTGAAAAAAACTTTATTGCCAGCATTTTACTTTCAGAAAAAAAGGATTTTAACAGTATGCTTTTATAACTGTATATATGAAATTTGTGCTTTTCTAATTTGGATTAAGAAATTACCTTAAAAATATATGCAAAATAATCCTGCCTTTTTTTTTTTAAACTTCTCTAGTGTTTTTGAAGACAAAAGACATATTTTACGTAATGATTTTAAGGGTTTACAAATCCTCCATGTTTGTTACATGGTACCTCTTCAATGGAGTTTATCATAAACTTTTGTAGGGGTGGAAATTTTTTTCTCTCTTTTCCAGGTTCTTTGGCTGGTCTAGTAATTAAATTGACATAAGACAGATGATCAGGAGGAAAAGAAATTTAGTTTCTTTGTATGAGAGAGAGCCCCATAAAAATATAAGACCACAGGCGGGCAATCGAGGTGTATCTGCCATTCCTCAGAATGGGGTAAGGACGTGGGCCTGCAAAGTTAAGGAAGGTAGTTTGCAGGACAGTGAGAACAGAGGTGTCTGGTAACCAGACACACGGACAGTTTATTCAGATAAAAAGTTATCTCTGAAATCTCTCTATTTCTGGGCCAGGCCCCCTATCTACATTCTTCTAGTACCTGAGGGAGAGGTAGAAGTTGTTGTGTTTTTTTTTTTCCCCTTGCATCTGCTGGGTCTTGATTGTCTTCAGGTCAAAACAATCTGCCTGCCAAAGTGTCACATTTTGGGGTCCTCAATCAGGAATGTGACAAAGAAAAGGTTCCACAGAAAGGAGAACCTTTCAGCTTGGAGCTTGAATAATGAAATGCTTACCTGTGACAGAGAGGAAAAAGTGTGATAACAGGTATCAGGTCAAGTGCAGCACGCCCCGTTGCATCCACATCACGCCTCCAACTTCCCCCAAGGCTCCCTTAGCTGGACTAATGGCACACACATCTTTTCTAAAACGTAAGGTGGAGATTTCAGAATATTTCATCCCGAATGTCTTTTCACTCACAACACGCCTTGACTCTGCTCTGGGATTGAACCCCGGTGTGAATTTTTCTATTCCCGTTCCCCCCGCCACCGCCAGCCCTTGGTCTTCGTTCTTCCCATTGTCTGATCCACCCTACACTTGGCTCTGAGAAATCTCCTTCTAAAGACAACCTTGAATCTCCTCCACTCTCCTGCTAAAATGATCAGCTATTTCCACATTTTCTAAGCAAATTTTATATTTCTGAATATTGCATTCAAATGTCCTCAGCCTTGTGCCCCCCAAATCACATTTAAGCCCACTCTCCAAATATAACATAGACACAATAGACCACGTCCAGATTCCCACATTCATCCTGAATTTCCAGTCTCTACATTGCTCTTCATTTAAGTTATCTTTTCAAAAAACTTAAAATAACCTCCTTGAATGAAGAGCGTGTCTTACTCCATGGGGCCATTACTCCCTAGTCAGATGGAATTAACCATCTCTCAGTTTTCATGACATTGATTGCATAATTCATTTTACCTGTGTAACCTCACAGTGAGTACTAATTCACAAATTGCACAGAGTAACTTACCCATCACTTAGACTGTCAGCACTTTTCCTTGTATTTTTCACACTGTCCCCCACAATGCCTTGCTTATAATATGTACCTAAACAAAAAGAGAAACAATTAATAAAGAGTTCCTTTGCATGCCATTTTAATAAAAATTTCTCATGAAAGGAGCACTATATCAATCTGAATTTCTGCCTTAGAATGACGTGGGGGTGTGGCTACAATTGTAAATCACGGGTCTTCTGGAATTGCTAATCTGGCCTCTCAGAGCAGAGACCACAAAAAAGCGTTTTAGCCCTGGCTGGTGTAGCTCAGTGGATTGAGCGCGGGCCAGCGAACCAGAGGATCGAGGTTCGATTCCCAGTCAGGGCACATGCCTGGGTTGCAGGCCAGTTCCCGGCAGGGGACACACGAGAGGCAACCGTACATTGATGTTTCTCTCCCTCTCCTTCTTTCCTACCCTTCCCCTCTAAAGATAAATAAATAAATTCTTTAAAAAAAAAATGCGTTTTAACATGCTTCCGTGTTGATTCTCCTACATGCCGAGGCTGGAGTCACTCATGCTGCTGAGCATATCATGGGGCTTTCTTTCACATACATGATGAAGACGCATGCAGAGACGGTGTCTACACAGGATGCCGTTGCTGACCCGTTGGACTTCCTAATCGCCAGTTCCCGCACCTGTTCCACTCTGCGCGTGTGATACGTGAAGATGATATTGGAGTGTGACTGTGCAGCACAGGTAAGGGTTTTCCGAAGATGTTTCATTGGGTTAGTGAGATAAGCATCTTAAAAGGCTTGGAAAAGCCCAAGTACTGTGTGTTTAAGCGTTGGGATTTAAAAATAAAAAGCTTCTTCCTGTTTTAGATAGTGTGTATTTTTTTCATTTCTAATTTTACATAGAATGATTTATCAAAGTCCTCTACGTTAATAAACCTGATAATTTAAAACCAAGAGAATGATTGTGACCCTCCTCCATGACATTGAAATTTCCTCTAAATTTCTGGTGTTGAGAACACAATACACAGGAGACATATTTCAGTCCTGTCTGCGGCTCCAGGGGGCTCAGGTTCTCTGGGATGGTGCACGACGTTTGACCGTTCCCCGACTCTTCGAGTTAGCTCTGCCTCGACATTCACGTGGGTCTCTGGGCTGATCTGGGAGACTGCCCCAATAGAGGCAGTGAATTAATATCATTACGCCACCCGTCCCTTATCCTTACGCTCATTACATTTTCCCTTACCCTTGACACTCATGCTTGGGAGCTGCAGGTGGGGATCAGGGTAGAATTAGGCAGTGATAGGCCTTCAACATGTTTATTTAATTACAAAGCAATGAGTCCAAATACTATTAGATTTTCGCCCTTCAAATTTCATGTAAAGAGAGTGTTTGCTCTCCGGCTTCCGTAAAATAGCCCACGATGTGGTTAAGTATGGGCCTCACCTGCGCTCTCTTTCCTCCGACTCTCACTCCCACAGTGTAGCCCTGAAACTGGGAGTCCATTCCTTCCAGGCGCAAGTAGCAATAATGGGCGTTCACACGAAGACGTTTCCCATCCCACGTTTCTTCCCAGAAATCCCCTTGTGCTGCTTTAGTCTCTATTTGTTTGCATTAGATGATTTACTTACAAAACACAGTGTAATAAACAGACACCTAAAATTGATCATGAGAAAAAACAAGAGCCCGTAGAGAAAGACAGACAAAACGTTGTCCAGTGCAGCTATGACCTGGGAGTGGCGGTCACCTGTGGAGCACAGGCGTCAGAGCCCAGCTTCAGCCAACTGAGTTGGAATTCCTGCTGGTCACTGTTTACTCCCAAGCAAGCTTCTGAACCTGTCTATGAGTCACTTTCTTCATCTATAAATTGAGGAAGGCAATAGATTCTGGGTTTGAGTTTTAAATAAGTTAGTTTGCAAAAAGTTTAACATAGTTACTGGCCAAAAAAACCCAAAAACCTCTCCAAATAAAATATTACTTTGCTTTCTAACGCCAGATTGCTCTGAATGACACTGATAATACAGTCAGAGTCCCTGACTATGAATAACTGTCCATTGCAAAAAGAAAATCGACAAAAACTCTGCAGATCTGTGTCAACTAGGATGCAAGCTCCATGAGAAGAGGAAGTTTGGCTCTTGCTGGGTCCCCAGCCCTTGGAGCAGCCACAGCACAGAGGAAGGACTCGATAAATATTTATGCTATTGATGCAAGATTTTGCCTAGGAGAAGAATCCACCAGTTTGTTTTCGGATGCGGCAGTGCTGGAGCAAAGAGCTTTCAGAAACAAATTAAGCACATGCTTAGATTTGGCATTAAGAACTCTGCCAAAACAGGAACTGACAACCCTCGGCGCTGACAGAGTGGAGGCTGTGGAGCTTCTGCGCTGCAGAAATAACTTGCAGCCACATTCCTAAAGAGAGAAAGGCCAGCTGTCAGTCCTGGCTGCCACGAGAAATACTAACGCGTTCTCTTCTACCTCGCAGCGCTGAGAACACGTCTCTCCTCCGTCTCCGTGTCTCTCCATCGCGCAGTCTCTCTTCCTCTCCCTCCTCTCCTTCCTCGCCTGTCCTCCGCCTTCCTTGCACTTCCCTCCCTCTTCTCCTTCCTTCCTTCCTTCCTTCCTTCCTTCCTTCCTTCCTTCCACTTTCCTTCCTTCTTCCCAGTTTTCTTTCCTTCCGTGTTTGTCAACTTTCTAAATAAAAATAAAACGTTAGACTCCTAGTTGAGAAACAACTATAGATGGCGTCACACTAGGGAACGTAGGACATAAATATAATACGGATATCTGCTCCCCCCAAAGTGTTCTGGAGCATGGTTGATGCCACGCCACCCAGGTCTCACCCAGGAAGACTGTGTCGTATTGCTCACCACGGGGGTTGCCCGACCTGGGCAGCAGAAGCAGTCCAGTGCAGATTTAATGATGGCATCGCAGTGCCACGTCTGTGACAGGACAATGAATTAATTCATTCAAGAATTTAGTCTTATTGACAATTTTTAAGAGTGCTTTATTCGACTCAGCTTTCAGAATTTTTGTTTGGGCAGCTACAGGGTCTCGGTACGCCTGGCAGCCTCCCTCAGAGCTTCCTTGCCTTACGAATCGGTCATCATGGTGTGGAAATGAAAAACGAATCATAGTTTTACGAGTTATAAGATGTTGTGGGGACCAAGAGGGTGTAGCTGCCACAACTGCTTTGGTGTCAGTGAAAATAGGTCACAAAAAAAAAAAAGGAAAAAAATCCTCTAAAGATCATACAGGGAAGTGGATTTCTGTATAAAGCAATAAAATTCATATAGGTTGTTCCAAAACACTCATGGCAAATAAATCCCTACCCTATAGGATAAGCCTTCCTAAATAGAGAGAGAGAACATACATACATACATACATATATGTATGTGTGTATGCATATGTATATATAAATACACAGAGACAGACCCTATGCCGGCTAAATTTTGAGTGTGCCCCTATTAGACATCAAAATAGAACTTAAGAGGCTTTATAATGTAGCCTTCTGAGACCGCAAGGAGAGGCACTGATACATACTCTTTCAATAAATGAAAATGTACAACATGGGGTGACTATCTTATGGTTTCATTTTTTTCTAATTTTTAAAATAAATAAAAATATAGTAGAAATTATACTAAAATTATAAAATCGTGTATGATCTCGCTTTTATTTATGTTTTAAATTTCACGATTTAATGTGCATAATTTCTGGTGCAGCGAAGTTTCCATGCAATACATCCTTCTCTCAACGACCTTCAGTCACTCAACCTGTTTCATAAATGTGCAGACACACCGCAGCATTACAGCTGAAATATGTATGGGTTTAGTGGCCAAATATTTTTGACCTAAAGATTTTGGATAAAATAAGCTGGGAATGTCTCCTGGTTTTGTTTTTAAGAATTCAACTTTTAAATAGAGTCCATTAGAGGAGATAGACTTTTTTAAACAGTTTTTCTACTTTTTAAAAAGAATTATTAAATTCCAATCATATCATTTGCTTCAATGTTTTCTAGCAATTTGATAACTGGATTTCACAGACTTTTAATTCTATCACTTAACATAAAACCTCCCATGTTTCATCATCACAGGCAAGTTGGATTTGTTTGATATAATCACATTAATATTAGAGGAATAGTACAACTTCAAGATACTTTTCTTTGAAAATACTAATTAGTTTGAGCTGCAGAATAAATAATTGATTATGTGGATAATGAAGCAAATATCTAAAGGCAAAAACAGCATGTAATTGACATTTCCCAATGGCAAACTCACCCGAGATTGACAGGAAAACAAACTTTTCTTTTTCGGTAACAGTTATAAGTTTTTCTTAATATGATAGTCTTACTCAAACAAATGTTAAAGGTATTTTTGTTGTCCATAATTATGGGTTTTAGAGGTTTTTCCAAAATACTGTGATTAATGTAATTTGTCTATGTGAATAGACTCGGTTGTGCGGTCTGTGGAAAACCGTTTCCTGAGCTCTCGGGTCTAGATGGGAAACATCATTTAGACAGGAGCTAATGAAATTAGCCTTATCTGAATGCCTTCAAGGCGATAAGGAAGTAAATGTCAATTCTGCTATTTCTTTAGGGCAACAAGTCACAGTGCTCAACACATAATCAAAGGAAACATTTAACATAATCTCTGTGGTCTAATTAAAAGTTCGATTAAGGAAACTATAACGATCTTCACTGATGAACTTTTTTTTATTAAAAAAACACTTTTTAATAGATAAACTTTTGCTCTGAAAAAATGCAATAAAGCATTACAATGGGAGTGGAAGTCCATTTGCCACTGAACTGCTTTGGACAGCAGTTCCCACTTCATCGCTGTTTCCAGAAAAGCACACGGATCAGGGTCCACCAAGCCTCTCACAGGCTGTGGGAATCCTTTGGCAGGAAGCCCTGTGCTGACCGATGTCACAGAACCACATTCCACCTTCGGTTTGTCATCTGCACCGAGTCCTAGAAGAGCCTGTCCGGTGTGGGGGTGTTATGTATGCCCCGCTGGAGCCTCCGATACAACTTAAAAAAAAAAAAAAAAAAAAAAAATCCTGCAGTGAGATTTACAAAAAGGGCGCCATGGGCACATATTGAACAACTTGCCTGATTTTCACGCTATTTCTAAGAATTACAGAGGACAGCTGTTATTGCCCTTAACAGGCAAATACAGCCACCACCACTGAAATGTCACTGCCAAAAACCGCGGCCCAAGGAGGCTACCTGATTTGAACTGAGTCATGTAGTAAATTACGAGCGAGGACGACCAGGACTTCGGTTCCCAGTGATTCACGTGTGTGGCGTTCGTTCTGTGCCTACGTGCCTCGGTGAGAGGGGCCAACAGTCCATTTCTTAAGCGACTCTTAAGACTTTCAGAGATATTCAGGGAATTCCATTAGCTGGTGACTGAAAGAACCATTAAATCTACAAGTGGCGAGAGTTCTCCAATGTTCCACGTGCCTTTGAAGCATCCTGGAAATACAAACCTATCCTGACGAGTATGGGGACTCCCACAGACTCACAGGTGGGGTACCAATGGGAGGCTTTGGGGGAACCGAAGTGCCCCGTTGTCCCAAGGGCCTTTATTTACAAAGAAGAACCCCAAAGTAGGAGATTTTAACAATATCGGGTTAACTGTAAAAAATCTACAGTTTCAAAGTCTAGTCACATCTATCATCGCATTTAATTGTTAAAACGAGACGGTGAAGGGATTAGCAAAGCAATATGTATGGCTGCCCCGTGCAGACTGTAGCGTGGTCACAGCCGGAGGGAAGGGGGAGCGGGGGCTGGGAGGCAAAAGGGGGAAAGTGGGGACATCTGCGACAGTGTGAGCAATAAAAACAAAGGGAGACAAGTGAACAAGCTAGCACGGTGGATACTGCTGGCCTTGGTTTCAAGATGAGAACCTCAAGGCTCAGATAAGCGTGCTCGAGGTTGGAGAGCTGTTGCAGACCGTTCAGCCTGGTTTCAGGAGTTGTAACCCTCACCCCATGGTGGGCTGTGTAAGAGCCCAAGGGACCCACTTCATCTGGGTCTGTTCTGTCACAAGGACGTGATCTACTAAGGAGACAAAGCTTATCTCCCTGGCAGGAGCACTGCTTCTGCCTCATCCATCTCTGGCCCCATAGCTTGGTTGGCAGTCAATGACGGGTAAGACTCCTCATGGGAGGGGCAACCTAAGCCAGACGCGACCACTTGGAAGGCCTCATGGAAGGACTCGGGGGGTTGCAGCAAGGAGGATGTGATGGACCCTCGACCCCCGGCTATTCTGACATAGCCCGAGTCTTCATTTCCATCTGGGAGATGTCTCCTGCTTCCTAATCAGCTTAAAGCCTGAAACTGTGGGGGTGAGCGGTGCAGCCCTGTCCTGGCCTGGTCAGCTCCTTGGGTGATTGGCATAAGAAAGAATTCCTAAAGCCCTGTGAAACCTGCTTTGCTAAGAGTGCTCTTCCTGAGGTGACAAGTGTCCCAGGAGGAAATGAGCATGTCTCCCAAAGTCTGGCAACCCCCCTTCCTGACAAACACTGGCTCCGATTAAGCCCTCAGATTTCTTTGACATGTTAAACTTGTATTCCGGTGTATTGGAGCCCAATAAAAGCCTAGTGAGGAAGGGGCTCTGGGTCTTTCTCCTCTGAGAGTTTGACCCCTTTCCTCCCCAAGCACAAGATGTCTTGGTAGTTTTTACTTTCATCCGTGACGGAGGGATGGGGCTCTGCGGGCGGAGCCCCCCCACATCTGGCGCCCAGGCCAGGGTCCCCCGCAGAGAGCTAGGCGGGACAGCTGGGATGCAGAGATACGGAACCGTGCTTGCTCTGCGGAGAGCACTGTAAATTGCCAGGACTGTGTTGGAGATCCACGTGGCAATAATCAATAAATTTTAAGATGAAAGTACCTATGACCCCAAACTTCCAAGTCTAGCAACTGCAAACTTAGCAAAATTCTAAATGTTGATAGTAAAATATCTTATTACCACAGGGCAGCATAATAAACTAGATCTACATGTGGGAACATTAAATCTTGAAAATAGAGTGCCACTCAAACAACACCTCCTAGTGACACGGCCCCTACGGCGTCATTTATGGAAATCTGACGAAGGCACACAGCAGTGCCCTGTGCATTGCCTCTTGTAGACTAGGCGATGCTGTTCATGTTCGCCAATGACTTCGGAGTTCGCACAGGGGTTTGGGACTGGGACGAAAGCGGGAAAAGGGTGCAAAATGGCGTTACATATATCTGTAATTTCTTATTTTTTCCAAGTGAATGTATCTGAATAAAAAGTGGCATAGAGTTGACATTTGTTAAATCTGCTTACTGGTTCTCTGGGTGTGTTCTATGTTTTTTATATACATATTTTAATTGTGTGTATATATGTTTAGATATTTCATATTTTTATTGGTCGATATGTAATATGGATCATATACATATATAATATCTTTAAATTAAAGCAAAAACACAGGCTTTCTGAGAATTCCTAGCTCAATGTAGTCTTAAAAATGTATGATTTTGTTCACAGAAAGAATCCCTAAAGGTCAGTACGATTCAGAAGGACGTGTGTGAAAAGTTAAGAGAGCGTGTGAGACAAAAACCTCTATAAACGCAAAAACAAAAAGTCCCGCTATCGGGCTCAGGAAACACCTAGATGGTGTTTGGAATTTAAATTTCATGGTCGGCATCATTTCTCAAACCAATGAGCGAACCCTAAAATGCAGGTGCACTCTGAAAGGCCTTGAAACAGAGGGCAGAAGCCAGTCTTTCATCTGTATGGTTACAAGTTAGTTTTCCTGGGGGTGTAAGGGTCTTCTGTGATAATAGTAGGACACCCATTTGTTTGGTTTTTTTTGGGGGGGTTGTGGTAATATTCTGAATAACCAGCAGTTCACAAATGGTGGTAGTGAGGGACATGGGCAAAGGGAGGAAAAGCGCTTCCTGCAGTCGGAAGGAAGGGTGGGCAAGTTGGAGGACGCAAGGAAGAAAAACGTGTTGTTTTTACAAAACGGGTGGTATAACAGTAAGGCAGAGACTAAGAATTTAAAAATAATGATTACGATCACAGTTTAATCACATTTCATTTCTATGACTCCATATTAGTTAATTCAGGCATAGGGGTCTTAGCTAAAGTATAAGTGACACCTACCTGAAATAACTGTTGTGAAAATAAAGTGAGATCCTTTTGTTAAAGCATGTTATAATCAGTGTAAATCTATAATCTCTAAATAGTTCAGGAAATCATTTTACCAATTAAATAATCATTTACTATGTAAGTATAGAGATTTAGGCTTCAATAAAAGAAATGACTAGATGTATAAGCAAGACAGAGGAGATCATTGTATTTTCATAAAAGTGGAATCACACATATATTCCTGACAGTAAAGAAAAATAATACTAATTCTTTAAGCGTGGCCCGAAATCTAGAAGTTACAGGACAAGGATTTAAAAACGTACTTCCGTTTCCTGCTTTGTGACGATGTCAGTCTCATCAAATGGTAGAGATGGTAAATGGAGCTCTTTAACTGGACCACGAGAAGAGACCCTTGGGACTCTACAATTTGAGAAAGTAAGCTATTTCTGCCGTCATTTCTACCAAATATTTTTAGATCGCGTTGGAAGTGATTAACCTAAAAATTTTCATTGAACATCAACTATGTGCTGAAAGCTATAGCAGACAACGTCGCAGGTAGGCTTGTTCCCCAGAAGCTATATATTCAAAGAAGGGAAAACAATAAACTAATACTCGTTTCCCTAACTATACGTGCTAAGAAAAAGCGAGGAGGAAACTGACAAGTGGCTGTGTGCCTGTGTTCGCTGGAGGAAGCCGGAGGAAGGGGGACACTCAGGTGTCTGCGACAATGGCCTGTGTAGGTCCTGGTGACTTCTTCTAGGGTGGTGGTCACGGAAATGAGGGAACTCATGTGGTTCTGGGTGTGTTACAAAGGTAGAGATAACATTAATCAGGGAGGAACATTCTACGTTTGTGCGTATCCCTAAACTAAAGATACATAGTCTACAATTAGGACTACCTTGTCGCCACTCCTTTCCGGTTTATCCCCAAGGATCAAGAACAGGATACAATTGTGCCACACAGACCGCACCATGGTCCCGGCCAAGCAGGGTCAGCAGCGCCGCACAGAGTGCTAGCGAGGTTCATTTCTGTGTCCTGTGGTCCAAAACAGAGCTCAGAACTACAATCCCTTGAGCGATCAGAGCCTTCTATGTGATTTTTCTTCACTGAATGCCATCTCCTGCTCCGGGTGGTGCCGAAAAAGCATTCGGGCTCCCTCTGAAGCTGGATGCATTGAGCAGGAGAGCCCAGAATACTCTCAGATGCTGATGAGGGGATCGCAAGTTACTGTATGTTTTTGGAATGGCCATCTGGAAATGCGTAGCAACAGCATCCAAAGGCTGCCTGCCCACTCTTGGCATAGCTGCCTCACTTCCAGGAATTCATCTGAAGAACGTACATTTGAAAAACTTCAGATAGAAGGCGCGGTAGTAAAATGCTGGAGACAAACTTTTAAATAAAGGTAGAGTTTATATGTTTAAAATGATGTTGCAACATACAGCAATGTAGGCACAAATTCTTTCTAAGTATGCTATATTAAATATAGTTCTTATAAAAATTCATATATAATTGATAAAGAAGTACATAGATATTCTTATACATGAAAACATTTTTTCTTATTTTTGTATTTTATTTCTTCAATCAATATATATTAGCTATTAAAATGAAATTATATAATTTTTAAAACAAAATACACACTTGCTCAGTTAAGATACAACTATTGATTCTCCAGGTAAATTTTAAAAATGTTTCCTCCAACTTACAACTAGATCAATATAATAAAACAAAATGAAAATTTATTTTATATACTTTTTCTTTTTTACCCTGTGGTCTTTCTTTTGTTTTAGAAAAGTTCACTGGTCACCACTTTTTCCTTTAAGACCTTCCACTTTTGCCCGGCCACGGTAACCCTCTTCCTTCAGTAACACAAGAATACGCTGCTCGTGTTTACATGAAAGGCATTCGTCCTCTGGGAGCCCAGCTGGCTCTCTCCTGACCCCGATGTCTCTTGGTCGGCACGTGCTACGCCCCAGGCTCGCAGTAAGAAAAGGGAGTAAAACATGGCCCGGGCTTCAAAGACACTGATGGCAGGGACCGTGTTTCTCAAACTGTACTCCGCATTACGGAGCTGGATCCTTTAACATAACTCTCACATACAATAATTCAGAAAGCCCTGGGTGATTTTCAGGCTACCTGTGTCATAGAGTTATGATGATATTCAGCTTATAAGAGGTGTGGTATTGGCATGCTTAATGATGTTCATAGCATAAAATAAGCCTTTGAAATACTTTCGTTATTACCTGTTTTCAATAAACAGTGCAACATTTGGGGATTGATGGCACAGGTCCCTGTCTCGGTGTCTGGGCTTGAAACAGCTGCCCACTTACCACTCTTAGTGCAAATGAACAAATGAATGAACAATTGAATGAATGAGATAAGTAGGTAGGTAGGTAAGTAGACTAGATAGATAGATAGACAGACAGACAGAAGACAGACAGACAGTAAAATACAGAATCACAGGCAGCAACATTACTTGGGATCTCAAGCCAACCGCTTGTTCAGCGGGATCCGTGCAAGCAACATTCACACGTGCAGTGCCATTCAGATCCCAAGCACCAGCGTCTGCATCACTGTGCCTGTACCAACAGAGACAGATGAGGACAAGAGCTTCTACTCAGCCAAAATTAATTTAAATAAATTCCACATATGTCAGGCTCATTGAGTGGGCAGCATGAGAAGTTTGGGAGGGTTTGATTGGCAGATGTGTTTAGTTAAAAGGAAAGGTGAATTATCCAACCTATTAAATTAAACCCTTTTCCATAAATCATAACAGTTGTGACAGCCACTCTTATTCCTGGGGACCTTGAGACGCATAAACTGGAAAATGCAGAAAAGCGTAAAAAATGGATGCTGTACATTACTCGAAATTATAATAAATTATGCAAGAATCTATTATACTTAGGCTACTTATAAAAATACTCTAAAGGAGTATTTCAGGAGATTAAACAACTTATATACTATTAAATTTGCATGAGGCAGTTCTATGAGAAACACACTTAAGGTGTCGTACAGATTATTTACATGTCTTCGCATTGATCCTGAATGTGAATAAATCTTTATAAAATACTTTGTAAGATCTAATTAAGTTAGAAAAATAAAAATATTAGCTCTAGATACATTTAATTCAAGATTTAAATATTTATTAGCTATAATATATATTTGTCTTCCTAGTATAATAAGCAATTTTAAATTATTAAAAAATTAACTTTAAAAACCTATACAAAATGTTTTAAGTTTTAATAGCAGTATTTTTGAAGATATATCAAAGTTATATTTGGAAGATACATATATGTGGTATATATAAAATATATGTTTAATCATTTTGATGATTAGTTTTAATAGAACACAGATTACATGATTAAGGGTTAAAAATGCAGTGTGTGGAAATTTTAGAAATAAGAGATCAGGTTGGAAGGAAGATATATGTCAATAAAGCTGTTACCACAATGTGTTAAGAGAAAAAGAAGAAAATTTACTCAAGTGATTGTTTAGCAAACCGAAAAGATACAGCATCTGGTGGAAACCCACAGGGTGCCCACCCCCAACCTCCAGACAAAGGAGAGGCTGCGCTTTACACAGGAAGTTCCCACTCAGGGTCTGGTTCAATTCCATTCACGCAAATGAATGATCAGTTGCTTCAAGTCTTATCAGCACAGGTGGGTTGATGCAGATGCAAATGAGGCTATGATTTGTTCCATTACGATTGGTCAGGGCAGCCCATAGTCTACTGGTCTAGTGGCAGCATTGTGTCTACGGAAGGTGTAGCGAGGGAAGTGACTGAAAGCCAACCAAGAGCTGAGCAAGCCAAGTGGCCTTGACCCCGCCCCCACAGCACTACAATACAGAAACATGGGTTGCCCCACCCTGGCTAATACAGAAGGTTCCATTCTCTTACTATATAACAGGTGCACCAAGATGAAAAAAAAAATGGCCCAAATGAAAGAATAGATCAAAACTCCAGAAAAATACAACTAAGTGATGAAGAGACAGCCAACCTATCAGATGCACAGTTCAAAACACAGGTAATCAGGATGCTTACAGAATTGTTTCAGTATGGTTACAAAATAGAGGAAAAAGTGAAGACTATGAAAAGTAAATAAAGGAAAATGCACAGGGAATGAACAGTGATGGGAAGGAAACTGGGACTCAAAACAATGGTTTGGAATGGAAGGAAGAAATAAACATTCAACCAGAACAGGATAAAGAAACAAGAATTCAAAAAAATGAGGAAAGGCTTAGAAACATTCATGACAACTTTAAACATTCCAACATCTGACTCATAGTGGGCTCCAGAAGGAGAAGAGGAAGAGCATGAAATTGAAAACTTATTTGAAAACATAATGAAGGAGAACTTCCCCAACCAGGCAAAGAAAATAGATTTCCAGGAAATCCAGGAAGCTTAGAGAGTCCCAAAGAAGTTGAACCCAAGGAAGTGCACACTAAGGCACATCATAATTACATTACCCAAGATTAAAGAGAAGGAGAGAATCTTAAAAGCAGCAAGAGAAAAAGAGACAGTGACCTACAAAGGAGTTTTCATAAGACCATCAGCTGATTTCTCAAAAGAGACCTTACAGGCAAGAAGGGGCTGGAAAGAAGTATTCCAAGTCATGAAAGTCAAAGACCTACATCCAAGACTGCTCTATCCAGCAAAGCTATTATTTAGAATGGAAGGGCAGATAATGTGCTTCCCAGATAAGGTCAGGTTAAAGGAGTTCATCATCACCAAGCCCTTATTATATGAAATGTTAAAGGGACTTATCTAAGAAAAAGAAGAAGATAAAAAATACGAACAGTAAAATGACAAGAAGCTCACAACTATCAACAACTGAACCTAAGACAAACAAACAAATGAAAAATATGCAAATAAGCAGAACAGGAATAGAATCACAGAAATGGAGATCACATGGAGGGTTATCAGTGGGGAGGAGGAACTGGGGGAAAGGTACAGGGAATAAGTAGCATAAATGGTAGGTACAAAATAGACAGGGGGAAGGTTAGGAATAGTATAGGAAATGGAGAAGCCAAAGAACTTATGTGTATGACCCATGGACATGAACTAAGTCGGGGGGGCAGGTGGGAGGGGTGTGCAGGGCAGAGGGGAATAAGAGGGGATAATGGGACAACCGTAATAGCATAACCAATAAAATATATTTTAAAAATGAAAAAAAAATCTTTAAAAAAGAAGAAAAAAACAAGCCTTCAGAGGCAAAAATGAAAACTGATTAGCTTAGATGCCGACAGTAAGACAAGCCCTTAGTATCAAACCCTGTTTTTCTGCTGTTCTTTTGCTTGTTTTTTGTTTTGTTTTCCACTACAGTGACTTGGAGAGTTTTTCGGACTGTTGTGACCATCTGGAGCTGCGCTGTCCTACGACAGTTTATGAATTTGATTTCACTCCCAGTAAGCTAATTTTTCAAACAGTTAAAGAGTATAGATTTTCAACATGAGCCAAGTAACAAAATAATCCCTCGGGCATTACTTTGAGGAAGAGGCGCGCAAGTGCACAATCAGCAAGGCGGCCGTCAGGGATCCGTAGCCTCGGTATCGGCGAGAGCGCGTGGGAGGCGAGCAGCCTCCGCTGGCCGGGGGCGATGGCGCTCAGCTCCCGCAGGCTGCGGGTGAAGCTATTGTTGTACGAGCCAGTCGGTGCTGGCAAAAAAGAACATTTAACTTTGTTTAGTTGTAAGTGATTTAAACTTAAATGACCATATTGGACTAGTACCTACCATCTTGAACAATGTGGGGTTAGAGAAAGAAATGAGTAAGCTTATCGATACCTGTATGCCACCTGCCACGGCGCTTGTTCACTTGTCCCGCAAAGGGACGCAGCAACAGCCGTCACTGAAGGCACCAAGGACGGCAACCCGTGTCACTTCACTGTTGTTCTCCCGGAACCATCTTGTCTGTGGGAAAAGGAAGTGGAGAAGCTCATCGTGGGCTGCTACAAGTCATCCGCCTTCACAGTTTAAGATTGTGATGGTCGCCCCGATTTGCGAAACCCCTCCTGTGGTGCGGTACTGGATTCTGTTTCCTAGTTTGTAGGAAGAGGGTGCCCCTGCCCTTGATTTAAAGCGTTTGTCCCTGCCAGGTTGAGCACCCACGAAATTCACCCCCTGACATACCCACAGGTGTTTGTTGATATAAATTGAAAAAAACATCTTCCGTAGTTATCTTGGTAAGATTTCCTATTCCGGGCTGACCGTGGTGATTGTTCTGTTTGGAATATTCAGCTGCATACGCTGCTCTCTGGCACCGTGTAGAGGTCTGAGCCACTTAAGGTTGGGAGAGATTGGTGCAGGAGGATGATACATGTGTTTGCCCAGCAGAAGCATATGGTCCGAAACCAGGAATGAGTGGCTTCGTTTAAAAACGGCTGGTCTTGCACACAAGAAACTTAATGGACTTCAGGGACTAGGGCATTTGGAGTTGAGTCCTCTCAAATCTTTCCATTTCAAAATTTCAGAACATCATTCATTCCTAAACAAAGACCCAGTTGGACTCAGAATCACGGCAAGATTGAGACCATAAGCCCCTGGTGCAATTTAGACTTCAAAACCAGATTCTCTCTCTGTTATTTTGTCAAATTTGCCCAATAGTCCAGATGGCTGTTATGCCTTTAACGATGAAGGAGAAAGCTCAGCTTCTGACCATGCCTTGAGCAGAGACTATAAAGGCCTGAGACGGTCATGGATTCTTTTTTGCTGTCTTCTTCCTCACTTCTGCTGCGGTAGCTAATAGTCCCCCAGTTCCTGCATTCAGGCTGAACGTACGGTGCCACGAGAAGCCGGGGCCAGTCGGAGCTGTGCTTTCAACAAGCACTTTGTTCCAGGTGACCTATGTCTTGTGAAGTCATCCCCTCTGTTTTCCAAACAGCCAGATCCGACAACGTGCATTAGATTTCCAGTCCTTAGGGTGTGCCAGGTGCGGTCGCTTTTGGAGTAATTCTTACCACTGAAAATGCTGCGCCTGAAGGTCGCGGTGCAGGTAGACAAACCGTCTTGACTAGTTCAAGCTCCGGTCAGAGCCTGTGTAGTCACCGGCTCCCACGGCGCGCTGGCTTCCCGATCCCCAAATCATTTTGGAAATAACATTTGCCATCGATTCCCAAACAAGAGCTTTTCTTTTCCTTCCGAACCTGCTGCTCCCTGAGTGTCTCCTCACAGTAAAAAGCATCATCATTCTTCCAGCGTCAGGACTTGTCTTTCAGTCTCAGAGTAAACTTTTTTTTTAAGTAATTTTGGATCCTTCATTTCTCACTCCCCACATGCCATTTATCTGCAGCTCCTCTTGGCTCCTTCTCCGAAATGTGTCCCTGTTCTGAGCGCTTCTCACCACCCACACTCCGCGCCGTGATCCGCCAGCCTGTTCCCGCAGGCTCCTCGCGGCCCTTTCCCACTCACTGGCGCCGATGCCCGCGGTGCCCCAGGCAGCGCCCTTCGGAGCGCAGACGCGGGGCTGCTGCCCCCGCTCGCGCAGCTAACGCACGCCAGAATTGTCCCCTGTGTTCCTACCGCGTTAAAATGAATTCAAAACCCTGCCATGGTGGGGAGACCCCGCGAGCTCTCGCCAGCGCCGTCTGGTTGCGGGGCGCTCCCCGCTGTCTTTCACGGCGCCACACGCCGAGGCCCCCCCGCACCTCTGCTCTTTCGCTCCAAAATGCTCAGCTAATGCATTTCTAAGATTTCTCCCTTTACCCGAAAATAGCCCTTTTCTTCCCATGGGTCATTCCTCCCTTTCAGGTCTACTCTGAAAGACTCTCTGTTTTCTACATGAAAATGGTATTTCGAGGATGCGTTATTCCCTTACCATGTTCTCTTGTGAATACCATGTGTGTTCTTTCTAATATTACTGTTTGTAATTAATTAATGGTTATCTACTCACTTGTTTATGTGTTTAGTTACATAAAACATGTAAGGGAAAGGCTCAGACTGTTTCCGTTGCTGTATGTTCGGGTCCCTGATGGCTGCTTTACCATTTGTATAGATAGCTGTTAAACGGATGAATGCATTAGGTCACAAATATTAGTTTCATAAGCTTTACATCAAAATGCCCCATACTTGCAAAGTGGAACAGACAATTCTGAATAAATAAAGCTGAACACTTATTTTTTGTAAAATATTCTTGGAAGCTTTAGCAGGCTAATGAAGCCCGGGACAGTTACAGGACAAGGATTGAGGAGCATGTAGCACAATGGCTTCCTGTGAGCCTGGTGTTTCGGTCCGCTCAGGCTGCTAACGCAAAGCGCCGCACACTTCGGGGTGTGTGGACAGTGGAAGCATATTTCCGGCAGTTGCTGTAGCTGGGAGTTTGATCAAGACCGGGGCAGCAGCAGGGACAGGTTCCAGGGAGGGCCTTCCTCTGAGTTTCAGACGGCTGAGATCTTGTGTCCTCACGTGGCGGAAAGGCGGCCAAGAGCTCTCTGGAGTCTCTTGTACAAGAACTATGATCTCCCCAGGTTCCCACGACCCCACAGAGCACCAACTCCCAGGATGGGGGTGTCACTCAGAGAAAAAAAAAACAAAAAACTTGCCATTGTCCCCAGCTCTGTTCCGGAGCCTGACTCCATGATTTTATCCTGATGGAAAAACAGGCTATAAAAGAGATAACTCCCAGTCTCCTCCCAGAAGAATGGAATTTGCTTTGGAGAGGGCTAAAATTTCAGATCAGAAGGTCCTCTCTGCTTGCCTCTCCTAATGTCCTCCCTGATAGTCAATGACTCAAATGTCCTCCTTAAGAAACTCAGAAAATAAGGGCAAAGTGGGTTCAAGTAAGCATTAGGAAGTAAATTTTTTAAAAAGTCTTATAGATTGAAGAAAAGTAATAAACACCTTGTTCACATGCAAACCTGCCTGGCTACGTAAACTATGTCAAGGGAAAAAAAAAACCCTGTCATAACTAGTGAAGAATTCCCTCTGAAGATATGAAGAATGGTACAGAGAAGACCCCTGGGGCCTAGGACTTCCTTTATCACTGTAGCTACCTGTGCCTGTGCGTGTGTGTACGTGTGTGTGTGTGTGTGTGGAGAAAAATAGATGTTCTTGTACATTTTGTTTGTTGTACTGTTAGAAGTAAGATGTCAACAAACAATAGAATATATTCTCTAATAAAACATCGTGGGGCTCCTCATACTTGCCTTCTTCACTCCTAACTTCTCCTTCTTCTCCATGGCCACGATCAGTGTTATTGCTGAAGATTCCTTGGAAATGGGTAGAGACAGAAGAATAAAGATTGTTCTAACCCATAGGTAAATAGACCTGTCTAACTATGGTAGATAAAATAATGGGACTCCAAAAATGATTGCACGTAGAATTAAAAATGCTAATTAACTGCCTTTAAAATAGATTCTCCTGGAGCGGGCGTCTACTATAATCACAAGGCCCCTCTGTAGGCAGAAGAAGTCGACAGAAGGGAACTCGAGAGAGAGGATCATGAGACACTCGGTGCAATGAAGAAACTGTGATGGCTTTTTATAGGTAAGTTCAGAAAATTTGTCACACGTTTGGATTTGATTGCTGTAAAATGATCAAGTATAATTTTGTAAGACAAATAAGCCACCTCACCTACTGCCCATTTTAGAGATTGTTTATTAAGTTAAATAAAGGAAGAATGCACCTTCAAATAAACAGACTAAATTAGACCTTTCAAAACACTTGTCACTAAAAAATGGTTTGTTGAAACTGCACATAGGTTAAATGTAAGCCACAATTTGAGTGGAAAAATTAGCTCTCAGGGGTTGCAATTACAAGCCTACTTAGTTGCCATGGTGACCACATGGCCTATGGATTTGTAAGATAAAGACATCCGAGGTGCTGAGAAGGGGCCATATATTTTTTGAACCACCACATGCCAAGTGTCAAATCTTTTGCAGTTTTCCTGCAAAACATATATACATACACACATATATGTGTGTGTGTGTGTGTATGTATCTGGATTCAGAGGTGAGGGATTGAGGAGAGGAGCAAGGCTTTGGAAGAGTGAAAAAGGGAAAATGACTAAGAAAATATGTTAATATACAAAAATAACTTGAACATTAATGTCAAATTGTATATTCATGGCCCCTTAGGGCTTGGTGCTCCTTTTTAGGTGGAAGAATGAGGACAAACAATTGGGGCATCCTTCACATTCTGGAAAAGTGAAAGAAACAGATTTTCCCGTAAATCGTCTGGGAGAAATGTGGTCCTGATGCTGCTGACCCTGAGCGTAGACCCTCAGGTCCCATTTCAGATTCTGACCTCCAGAACTATGTAACAATAAAATTGCTTTGTGTTAAGCCATCAAGCTTGTGGAAATTTGCTACAGCAGCAACAGGAAACTAATTTGCTAATCTAAGCACAAGAGATGTGTCTATAATTTATCACTGGTCCTAAAACGTCAGCCCTGTTGTCTCCATGGTTTTGTAGACATCCGGAATTGTGGGAGCGTAGACATGGTCTCCCGTCATGTGCGTATGGGTGAGTATAGCAAATTCACACCAAAACAATGCAAATAAAAGGCACAGATTTATTTATACTTTGGCTTAATTTAATCTTTAAAAAGTAAATGAAATTCAAAGATTATTAACTTGGGAGAAATGAGGTTAAAATGAACAATAAAAGCATAGAAGCTTACATTTTTAATTTCCATTACATGGTCAATAAGGATGAGGTAGTGAAAATGAACAAGAATAAATAAAGGTGATAATTCAGGGAGTTGGAGAGGCAGCTTAAGCTACAAAACTGTATATAACTTGTGAGCACTTAGAGACATTGATTGATGAACTGCAAAGCTGCTGGCTTAGCCAAGGCATAAAGCGAGAGCCGCTGAGGTTTGCAAATGTGTAATCTCCCGGTAGAAAAGCAGGGGAAAAGACATCTCAGCATAATAAGAAGACTAATCTATTAAAGACTTAAGACTTGATCCATTTATCCTTGTAATTCAAACCCTAATTCAAAGACGGACCTGACAGATTGCGTTAACAGCCATTTCTTATTTTCTGGGCACACCTGGAATTCTCTTATCGAAAACATTGTCATTCCTCGACTTCCTCCTTTCCAACCACAAATGCTTTAACTGCAGTCTCAGAGTGGCTTCTTCTGAGAACTCTTTCTCTCTACAGGAGTGAGGAGGAACATGCTGTCACTCCAGAGGTCACAGATTACATGCAATCACATTAGAATATCGAGTTCCAATCACCAACTCAGGGATTGATTTTGCTAAATTTTCTCCTCCTCAATTTTATGTCCTCATTCACCTAAATAATCAATTTTCCCTGTGTCCTTTATCCTGAAGACTGGTGCCTTCTAATTTTCTGTACTCTCATCTCCATGATACGGTATTGGAAAAGTCAATTCCCTTGGATTTCTGCATAGATATGCCTAACTGATATCCCTGCAGAAAAAAAAGGGATATTTTTTCTGACCGTGGACTGAGACCTGTTGTTTTCAAAATACATAATAATTCTCCATGTAACTGACTAATTGGTTTTACAAGTAAACATGGACTCGATTCTACTTTCTTGTCCAACTGAAGATAGTTTTTTTCATTTCACTTAAAGAAACAAGAAGAATACCAACATAAACGTTTTAGAAAAATTACTCTCATAGTAGTAAGAATGGAACAATGATCAAATTATGTGCGAAATTGGAGGTGACATGAAAAGATGTACAATGTTACAATACTCTATCGCATCATATCTCAAAGGTTTTGCAAAGCTCAAGTATTTTAACTAAAACTTGGTTTTTGTCATTTCGAAAAAAGTCAAAGTAAGGGAAGAAAGTATATTATCTCTTTCTCACATTGTTTAAATATAAACGATGACTCTCACAAGTACACGTGCCAAAAAGGGAGGGAAACAGCCTCGCTGGGATTGGAAAAAGTTCATTTTGCATTCCATAAGCATGTAATTTCAAAGTGAAATTATGTAAATTGAACCATATTGAAAAATACCACCCATGATTCCATACAAGGCAAACTATAATTTCATGAGAAATTAAACAGAGGAAATTCTGACGGGAACACCACCAAGCATTATGCGTATTGGCACGAAGACAAATCCGGTGGCGGGATATTCGCACTCCGCTGTGCGCTGTACTGAAGCAGGGATCCGAGGGGGCAGGTGAGGAGGGTACGTGCGCATCACCAAAGAGAACGTCGGTACGAGGCCACACCGCCTTCCGACGACGTCTATTACCCGTGTGACCCTAAAACGCCGTGTCAAAAATAGCGCATATTTCGAAATTAAGGACAGCAGCTCTATAGCGAGGCTGCCCTGGGGATGCAAGACTTGAGAACGCCCGACTGTCTGCGCAACGCTCTGCCCAGGGCTGCCCTGAGTGCTCGGGGCGGGGCCGCAGGCTGCCGGGCACTCATGCCGAGCAGAACCGGGGGAGCTGGGGAAGGGGACTGAGTGCCCTGTGCGGACTGTCACGGGAACAGAAAATCTGGCCTTGGCGTCCAGGAATTTCGACGCAGTGCTTTACTTTTCTTTATGTTTCTGTGTGTGCACCTTCCCCACGGAAGATGGACCGCATTATCTCTCTCCTGGACCAACTGGCCTGTTTTTCTGGAGTCTGGGCTTTGTGACAATCCAAGGGTAATGAGCACTCTCCTGAAAAGTTTGATGCAGCTGGATCCCTGCCAGTGAAGGACCAAGGACCATGTTGTAAAGCCGTCCTCATCTCTACATTCAAGAAATTATACAGGGATGGATTTCTCTTGTGAATCTGGGTTGTACAGCAAGTCCTGGAGGCTTGGCTTTGCCCAACCTCATTGCCCTAAGAGCACCTGCGTCAGAAGCAGCTGGAGGGCTTGTTAGAGTTTCAAGGTCTGCACTTCAGCCTGATTCAACATGGCTGGTGTTAGGGTCTGAACTGTACTGAATCGCAAGTGGTCATGTTGGTGCAAATTAGCTGAAGTGCCCCAGAAGGTACTTGGGCAACGAAGGTAATGTATCACACACCAGGAGTGGAGTTTCCAGTGTATTTAGAATCCATACACGAAATAACTCGAGTTTCCACTCCTACGTCGGATTTTCCCACGGAACTAAGAAAGGCTACCCAGCAGGAGGGGTTGGTCATCGTCCAGACAGGTGCGGCAGGATGTGCTTGTGGACAACATTGTAACCCACACAGTAATGTGAGGCATGGAGAATCCCGGTCAGAACAACAGCCAGTTGTCAGAGGAAAAGGTGTAAAGCCAGTACAACAACAAACAACCAAATGATTCTTCAACAAAACACCAAGCAACTATAAGAGGTAAAAACTGTGCTTGGATTGCAATGTGTGGAAAAAACAATTATTTCAGTCCACAAAACATAAGCCCAGATGTAGAGTGTCAACACAAGATAGCAAGCTAACTCAACCCGGGCCTGGGACCTTACCTCAAAACGAGGACAAAGACATTGGCATAATTTTAAAAATGTTCATGAAAGAGACCCACACATGTATGTTCAACTAATTTTTGACCAAGATGCAACATCAGTTCAATGAGTGTGGGCATCCATTATTGTATACACACACACACACACACACACCCCAACCAACCTCGACTAAAAACTCATATCCTAAACAACAATTAATTAAAATCAGATTATAAATATAAATGTAAAATGAAAACCATAGAACTTTCGGAAAACTGGAAACCATCTTTGGGCCCCAGAGCAAGGCAAAGAAGTATTAGACATGGTACCAAATCTTTACAAGTAGGACTGTTCGATTGTTTATTCAATTCATTCTTTTGACAAGTTGCTATCGTTTGTGTCCTCTCAAAGTTTATACGTTGAGACTAATGCCCAAAGTGGTGGCAGTAGGAGGCGGAGCCTTTGAAAATGGCTTGGCTCAGGAGGGTGGAGCCGCACAATGGGATCAGTGCCCTTACAGAGACACCCCACAGAGCTCACTGGTCCCCTCCACCAGGTGAAGTTACAGAGAGAGAGCCGTCTGAACTGGGAAACTCTCCAGACACCAACTCTGCAAAGAGCTGTGACAAGTAAGTGTCTATTGTTTATAAGCCATCCAGGTGATGCTATTTGGTTACTACAGCCTGAACAGATTAACAGCAATCAGTGTTTCAGACTTGAAATCAAACGTGAGATGGGCTAAGGCCTTGTTTTCCATATGAAACTCACACCGCAGCTCACTTCCGTTCTTTTAGCTTCTTTCTTTCAAATCAGGGTTTCACAGTCTTTCTGTGAGCCTCCTTGAAATGAGTTCTGAGTACATATGCAACGAGCTTTTAAAGAAATTTATGATATGGATAATATATTTTTGAGTCCTTGAGTATTGGAGAAATCCATTCAACCACCTTTACACATAAACGGTTTTTGACTGATTGCAGATTTTCCCAGGTAGTCGGCTTCCTTGCCAAAATCATACAGGCGCTGCTCTGCGGACTTTGGGCAAGATTAACTGCAGAGGAGAAAAGACCAAAAAAAGTGTCTGCATTTTGTGAAATTCATTACGTTTGCCTCCAAATAATAACTGAGAACTCAGTCCCACCCAATGCAGCCACTGCTTCGTTCTCTATTTTGATAAGCTCCTGGGTTTGTTCTTCAGTCAAAACAGTCCGTTTCTTTTCCTAGTATATCCTTATAACCTTTCATTCTTGTTTGAAAAGTGCATGGGACACGCGATCCAGACATCTCCTGAAAGACATTCTATTTCCCACAAGCACAGGTGTCGGAAAGCTGTGTAGACACCAACTACAAAGGTACGTAAAGGCCGCGCAAACGAGCAAGCGCAAGGCAGAGGTTCGCACACCGTTGTGCCAGTTTTCCCAAACCTTGCCCAGGGTGTCGCTGACCCAGGACACGCACAGTGAGTGTGCTGTCCCTTGTCAAGCTTTCTTGGTTTCTTCTTCCAAACTCCACTTGCCTGTTTGTGCCTTGCACTGTTGCTCTGGAAATTGCGTTACACGCCTGTATACCAATCCGGGCCTCTACCGGCACCGAGACCCTTTCTAGAATATTCCTTGCAAGACTAGGTAAGCCAATGGCAGCAGCATGATGCAGTCTGTCTCGCCGATGCCCCACGGTCCCCCTAGAGGACCACACGGGCGGGCCAGTGCTGTGTCCGTTGGAGGACTCGGTGTCCCTGCTTCCAGCCCTCTTCTTTGGTATTGCTTTACATTTGCACTTTTTCATTGTGAAAAATCAATACAGATGCAGTATTTGCCCAAAGAGAAATGGAACTGTGGTCTCTTGGTCCTTCTCTTCATGCGCCTGGCGCTGGCGGAGGCACCCTGTCATAGTGAAAGCTGGTGGACAGGTGGAGGCACGCATCTTCCAACCCGGTGAACGGTCTCCAGCAGGCACTGAGCTTCCGCTGCACCTGCATGATGCCCCGTCCCGGCTGGCTCCGGAAAGCCGTTCCACACTTTACATGTGGGGACACAGTAGCTTTGCAGGGGACACCTGGATCCCCTTCCACTGTGAGCGCATTTATATACACCTCAGGACATGCTTGACAGGAGAGGAAGATGGAACTTCACCAGCAGCTCTAGATGTTCCGAAAGAGCCTGCCCAAGTTCTCAGCCAAACTTGGGTCAAGGCAGCGGAAATGGTGCTAGTCATACAAAATGGCAAACAGGAAGCACTGAAACTCACCTCTGCTAGAAAACGAAGAATTAGTTAGCTCTACCTTATCAATCTGAGCCATACAAATTGAGACAATTAGATAGGCTATTCTGCCACCATGATGTTGTCAAAATGCAAGAGGTCTCACAACGCAGGTGCCCACATGCCTGTAGAACGAGGGCACCCACACACTTCTGGGAAGGGTGAGAATTTGGAAGGGTTTCTGGAGGCTGGGAGCAGATCAGGTTGAGAGGGAGAAAGTCCTGGGTGTCTGGACCGCCCGGAGAGCCCTTCTGTGGGTTTCTCACGCTGAAAGCAAACACGCACACGCACCCACAATCCTCACGTTGTGCACGTGAGAAGAGGAAGAGTAACTATTCTGAAATATGGCCAGATGGTTCTCCAGGGCACATGTCTACTCTCCGTGGGAAACTACTGGACCAAACCTTACTGACCCAAGGGAAGGGACATCAGCCAGTGCAGCCTCCTCTGGTCTTCTCTCTCATGGAAGGAAGTAAAACAACAAGTTCACGAACCACTTCTGAGGGTCACAGCCCTGAGACTCAGGCCCCTTAAAAGACTGAAATGCAATCATAGGTGAGTTGTTAGAGACACCTGAAGACGGCCGACAAAGGGGCACAAGTAAGGGCACTGGAGGGACGGGCCTCCGCAAACCTCCAGCTACAGCAAACTGTGAAGGGCGCAGTTCAGAGGCAGATTAATTTAACAGATTAAAGCCTTAAGGGCCTATTTATTTTAGGTTCTGTTACCTTATGTATCATGTCCGGCTTTCAGGACAAAGCTGCCATGGCAAAGGCAAGAAAAAAACACAGTCCCAAGAGACAAAACAAGCATCAGGACCCAACTCAAGCAGGACAGATTTTAGAATTATATAATAGGGATTTCAAATCACTGAGATGAATGTGTTAAAGACACTAACGGGAAAAGTAGACAAGATGAGAGAACATCTGAGTACAGTAAGCAGAGGTGGAAGAACTAAGATTCAAAAGAAAAGAGATAGAAAGAGAAAATACAGGGTAATAGGAAGGAAGAATGATCTCATCAATATAGGGGACACGGTCCCCTCTCATTACTCCTGTCCAGCGTCATACCAGAATCCTGTAATAAGTCTGAAACAACGAAAAGGCATGCAGATAGGAAAGTAAGAACCGCAACTATCTTTTTTATACATGACATGACTGCAACCCAAAAAGATCATCAACAAAAAAATTCCTGGAGCAAATAAGTAAGCATAACAAGACTGCAAGATACAAGGTTAATAAGCAAAGGATACTTGCTAATCCAGTACACAAGTAATGAACAAATAGAATTTGAACTGTTTTTTTTTTTTAAGAAGCAATTTTAAACAGCTCCAAATAGTTAAAAAAAAGAAAGGGGAAAAAAAAGCTATGGAATATGGAATGACATGAAGACACCATAAGTGCATATTTCTGGGTGAAGGATGACAATCAGAAAAAGCTGTATGCTGAACAATTCACATCATAAGACGTCCTGGAAAACAGGAAATTATAGAGACAGTAAAAGTGATTACCAGGCGTTTGGGGAAGAAGTTGAAAGTGAAAAGTACAGGACATTTTTAAGGCAGTGAAATCATAATGCACAATATTATTCATTTGTCAAAAACCTTTTGAACCTCACAGCATAAAGATTAAACTTTGATGCAAGCAAATGGAAAACATTGAGGATGCCGCGTCATCTCGGAAAGCAGCGGGGCTGACGGCAGGGTCTGCCTAACGAGGGCAGGCCGGCCCCAGACGCACCGAAGGGTGCGGGAGGCCGAGTGGCTGACCTGAGCAGCTTTGGTCCAGAGTGAAATCTAAGACGAAAGACAAATGGACCTCACATAAGCGCTGCACCCTCGTAGGTACAGTTTCCCTACAGTGCACAGGTTTATCCCACTACACAGGGAGGTCTCCCTGTGTGGCTGGGTCCCCCACTCTTGGAGTAGGGAGAGACTCCCAGTTCATCCAGAGAGCTCCTGACAAAATGATGCACTCTTGGAGTGGGGGTTTACAGAAAAGCAAAGGGAGGAAGCCAGAACGACCCATGTGCATATACCCATCTCTGACACAAAATAAATGCTTATGGTTGCATATGAGGGTGTTTACACATGTCTGCGTATGCGTATATGTATGTTTGTGTGCGGACACGCGCTGGGAGGCCCGGAAAGAAAGGGCACCCTTGTCTGGGAACAATGGGTACAGGTAGTGTCCATCTCTCGGTGTTCGATAGCCCTCTTGAATAAAAGGAACCAAGGCCCCTTGGGGAGATGGCAGCTCTTAGGACGGAGGCATGACACATGAGGATGAGGCTAGACGACCACAGCGTTGTAGCACCAGCCAGCAAGGATGCCCTCGAACCCTGGGACAGCTCCCCAAAGGTGTGAGTGCGCCAAAGCGGCACTGAAGCGCACTGCCCGGGCTCCCGACGGGCACAGCCCAGGCCATCCAAGCAGCAAAACACATGTTTGGATTCCAACCTGCAATTTACAATGAATATCCGTGACTTTATAAATGAACGAATAGGGATGAGACAAAACTCCAGAGCATGAGGTTGAATCTATAATTCAACATAAATTATGTAGCTACCCCACCGTAAATGAGGCAGGGCGCACTTGTCTTAAATGTCACCTCTGAATGGGAACTTCTTTCTAAAGAAGACAGAGCGGAGCAGGGTGGGAAAAGAGTCACTTTCCGGCTCAGAAATGAACGCCGCCGTCTCAGCCGGGTCCACACTGATGGCCATTGTTACGTTGGTAACACGGCTCCTGGATGGGATGAAATCAGCGATCTTGCCCCGAGAACCCAGAAGCCCAGCACAATCGTAAAAATACCAGGAAAGTTATAATTGTGGGACAGCCAAAAATATACTTGGCTGGTAGTTCTCAAAATTGTCAAGTCTAAGACAGTGTCACATCCAAGAGGAGCCCGATGAGACCTGACAAGTAAATGTGATAAGGTGGCCACAGTCAAATCCTGGAACAGATTAAGGGCGTTAGGTTAAACCTAAGGAGATCCGAATAAACCGTGGATGCTGTGTAGTGATATTGGCTCACTACACATAACAAAGGAACCATACTTATTAAGTAACATGCTAGTACAATAGGAAATTGTGTGCCGGGTTATATTAGGACTCTGTATTATCTGTTCATTTTTCTCTGTAAATCTAAACGTCTTCTACAAAATAAAATAAATGAGCAAGACGGTAAGTAGGATAATTATTGTATTGACTTGTAAGTTTTTAACGAAAAGGTAATGGGAGAAGTGAAGAA